>JAOEGL010000009.1:10432695-12832695 GCA_034509955.1 Urosaurus nigricauda
ATATTTTCTCGACGGACCAGTGGCCGGAAGTTCCCCTCAGAGCACCGTCACGTGACCCCCGCAGTGGTCCAGATAGAAGAGAGCCTGAGCGCGTTGACAACTAACTCAGTTTCCCTGATAGCAGCAGCGGCGGCGGCGGCGGCGGCGGCGGAAGTCTGCTCGTGTGTCCCTCCCTAAAGGTTCCCCCGTTCCTCCTCCTCCTCCTGCTGTCCTGTTCCCCGCATGATGGATCCCGGTCCCGGAGGCGTCGGCGTCGGCCCCCTGATGACGGACCTGTACGACCAGGCGCTGCTGGGGATCCTGCAGCACGTGGGCGACGTCCAGGAGTTCCTCCACGTCCTCTTCGGCTTCTTGTACCGAAAGACCGACTTCTACCGCCTCCTCCTCCGCCCCGACGACCGACTCGGATTCCCTCCGGGGGCCGCCAGAGCCATGGCCCTCAGGGTGAGCTCTGGGTGTGGTGTTGTGGGTCTTCATTGCGACCCTGGAGTCAGAGTAGAGTTGGAAGAGACCCCCCCCCCCCAAAAAGGGACACCCAGTCCCACCCCATCCTGCCATGCAGGAACTCCCCATCAAAGCATCCCTGGCAGATGATAACAACAACCATAATAACAACAACAACAGCAACAACAAGCATAACAACAATAACAATCACCCCCATAACAACAGCCACCCCCATAATAACAACAATAATAACAACCATAATAATAACAACTATAATAATAATAATAACAACCGTAATAACAACAACGAGTATAACCACCAGCATAATAACAACAATAACAACCACCATAATAATAATAATAATAATAATAACAACAACCATAATAACAACCAACAACAGCAACAACAACCATAACAACAATAACAATCACCCCCATAACAACAACCACCATAATAACAACAACAATGACAACCACCATAATAATAATAACTATAATAATAATAATAATAACAACCATAACAACAACAACAAGAACAACCACCACCATAATAACAACTATAATAATAACAATAATAACAACAACCATAATGATAGCAATAACAACCGTAATAATAACAATGACAACCATAATAATAACAACGAGAACAGCCACCACCATAATAACAACAACAACCGTAATAACAATAATAACAACAGCCATAATAATAACAATAACAACTATAATAATGATAATAACAACCATAATAATAAGAACAACAAGAACAACCACCGCCATAATGACAACAACCATAATAATAACAATAATAACAACAACAGCAACCATAATAATAACAATAACAACTATAATAATAACAGCCATAATAATAACAACAACAACCATAATAATAACAACAAGAACATCAACCATAACAACAACAACAACCATAACAATGGGCCTTATCAGATGGGAGGAATTTCTCTTTATTGCAAATGCATCCAATTAGAATTCACGTGAATTTGCTAGTTTAGCCAATTTACATGAACTCCAATTGCGTTTGGAATGCATTCAGAATGACTTCCCATTTCCCAAAAATGACCCCCCCCCCCATTGCCCGAAACTACGTGAGATGCTTTAATTCTCAATAAGGTAAAACACATGATTGCGTTCGGAATGACTTCCCTTTTGCCCGAAATTGTGTGAGATACTTTAATACGTAAAAACATGAAACCCCATGATTGCGTTCGGATTGCCATTGCATTATACTTCCCATTTCTGATGTCTGATAAGGTCCTTAGAGTATTATATCCTGCCCTTCAGCCCTAAATAAAAGGCTCTCGGAGCAGCTTACAATGATTATGACTCCCCCGAAAATAAGACACACCCGTAAAATAGAATCATAGAATTATAGATGCCAGGAAGTGAAGGCCGGCACTAAGAAAGTTAAATTGAAAAATAAATACAATATAGTGAAGCTGTCCGTGGCTGAGCAGTGGTAGAATAGTGTTTTGATCCCACTGTTCAGTTGTGGATGATTTCAGTATGTCACTATATTTATAGAATCAAAGAATCACAGAATCATAGGACCTTATCAGACGTTGGAAATTGGAAGTATAATGCAATGGCAATCCGAACGCAATCATGGGGTTTCACGTTATTGCGAATTAAAGCATCTCACACAATTTCAGGCAAAAGGGAAGTCATTCCGAACGCGATCATGGGTTTTACGTTATTGCGAATTAAAGCATCTCACGCAATTTCGGGCAATGGGGAGTCATTTTCGGGTAATGGGAAGTCATTCTGAACAAGGACCCCAAGGGGAAAGGGGCCATGGTGGCAGCCCCTTTCTCCCCTCAGTAAAGCCAGGGGTTGCGGGGTGTAGCGGACGCACAGGGCGCCTGCTGCACCTCACTTTGAGGCCACGGAGAAGCTTGCCTCTTCTCCATGGCTTGGAGAAGTGGCGAAATGGGGCTTCTGGGGCTGCTGGTGAGGCAGCCCTTTCCCCGTCTCGCCGCATCTCTAGGCGGTTATAGACTGCCCCTTTTTGGGCAGTCTGTACTGCTCCTGTGTTAGTTATTTTTTTTCCTTATGGCCTCTTTCTCGAAATCCTGTAGCATCTCACTAGGCATTTATTTGTTTATCTTGCCAGTATAGTTTCCCATCCTTCAAAGGTACCGATACAATGGATCCTGCTTTAAAAGTTTCAGTACTTGAAAGCACTTGCTGAAGTGGTCTGGTATAACCGGAGGCATTGTCCTCTCCCTAAATTGAGTAACTTGTTTGTCAGGCCTCCTATGATTATCTATATAGGTTAACAATTAGGTTCTTATTTTATTTCTCCAACACTTGCAGGCTTTCAAAAACTTTGAACATCTGGCCCGTCAAGATGATGACAGACGACATCAAGAGCTTGAGGAAAAAATTAAAAAAAGAGAGGAGGATCTGGCAGCTGCAGGAGAGAAAGTAAAAGTGCCTGCTGTGGCCGAGGAGGTCGAGATCAACTCAGCAGTGGAACATGGCTCAACACTGGATGAAGGAAAGGCTGTGGAGTCAGAGGAACCCATTCCAGAAGAGGAGAAAGCAGAAACAGGAGCCACACATACAGCTGCAGAACCGGTGGCAACTGATGCCCCCACAGAAACCCAGCCCACAGAATTGCCCAGGTGAGAGGCTGTGAAGCTCCTTCAGCTATGTTACAAATGGTTTGCCTATGCTAATGAACTGGCTAGGTTTAAACTGTTAATTTTATTATGTTTAAACAGTTGGCTGGTTTAAACCAAGTTGGTTTAAAACATGGTTGGCCCTCCACATTTATGGCTTTAACTTTTGTGAATTTGATTATATTCACAGATTTGATTCATATATTCTCTTTAGGAATCTCTAGGTCCTCCAGTGCAACTCTGTCAAGCATTGACCATAGAGTCACACTGGCGGACCTAGAAATTCTAGAGAAAACAATACTGTAGGTATTTGTAGGTCCTCCAGTGATCATCTTCAGCTGGATACTGGCTATCGAATTGTTCTGGAGGTCCTAGAGAGGTATTCTCTCAGGTTTTAAAAAAGTGTAATTTATTTATTTATTTATTTATTATTATTATTATTAATTTTATTTAAATAGCGCTGTAAGTTTACACAGTGCTGTACATACAATCTTATAGTTAGATCCCTGCCCACAGGCTTACAGTCTAAAAGACAACACAAAAGGAAAAGGGGAGGGTGGTGGGGAGGGGATGAGGTCCCGTTTAAAAATTTACAGGTTTTTACTTTCTTGGGGGTCCTGGGTCCCTAACCCTAGCGAATGTGGAGGGCCTACTGTATAGCTAAAGCACACACAATTTGAAATCTATGGTGGGCTACTTTCTCATTCATTACGAAAGCAAAACATTTTTTTCCTTCCCTTCTGATGGGAGCCTCCCCTCATTCACCCAGTCCAGAAATTCTGAAGAAACCTTGGGTATTCTGGAATGCAGTCAACAATTTTAGCTATTAACACACTAGTATGTCCCATCATAAACAGCTGTGCTGTATAACACATTATAGGCTAGCAACTAACAAACAAGTGAAGTTATATTGGTACCCATTTAGCCCAACACGCCAAACCATGGCAAAAGTATTCTGGCAGCTATAATCATATAGTGCAGCACGTTATAATTTGCACATCTAATATTTTTCAGCTGGTATTCGTGGCAGCATTCTCTGCTTTCAGTTGTATTTTAATCTGAAAATTTCTTGTACCCATGATTGACATTTTCCAATATTTCTTCACTTCAGTACATGTTTATCGCATGCAGAAAAACGTTCCTTCCTGTTTTCCACATTTCCAACAAATCTTTTTAGTTTTTGTAATTGTACTTTATTTTAAATGTTTGTGAGCTTCTTGACTACTGTACTAGGAGAAAGGTGGGATACAAATTTTAAAAGTAAATAACAAATTATCTTTGCATAGATTTAGCTTTGCTTGAGAGAAGGCCAAATCTGTCTGTCTGTGAGCTGCTGGCAGTCTTACAGGCTTACAACTTTAGTGAATATGATAATATTGAAGTCTTCTGAACATATATCAGAAATGTTCTCTAGCCTGAATGTGGTGGAAACATGTGGAGAATGAAGTGGCAAAATGTGGAGATGGGAAAATAGATGGTATCACTTAAGGATATAGAGATCTCCCTTGTAAAACGTTTCTGCCCTTTGAAGTCCTGTCTCTTCTAAATGACAGTGGTCTAAGCCACCCTGTCTTTAAGCTGCAGTCTCAGACAAAATGGTGGTTCCCATCCTGTGATCCTTTCCAAAAGTGGAGATGTCAAGGAATGAGCCCGAGACTGACTGAATGAAAAGTGCATGTTGCACCACTGACTCTTCCCTAGTTTAGGCAGCAGATGGCAGAATTACATTCCTCTCCCACTTTAAATTGTGTGAAAATAGAAAACTAGTGAGGATGATAAGAGGGTAGGGCCAGACCTTCTGTCTCTGATATCGTTTTCTATTTCCAGTTGCATTCAAAATCTCCATCCTTCACTAGGAGTCTATAAAGTGGCACCATCTGTTCCAGAACTGCATATGTAGACCAGGCTTAAATGAGAGGCTGCCGAAAAGGTATGCCAATCTGTGGAAGAAACTCTGTGGAAGTTCTTACCAACCAGTTGTGTACTTGCCAAACTAGTTGCACTGGTATAACATCCAATTCCCCTGAAGTGACTATAGGGAGAACCCCAGTCTGATTTTTAGGCATTTGTCTACCTACTGCCTGTTATGTATTTTGCGTGGAAAGTTAAACAAGCATTTAAAACTCAATCCTTATTAGTAGTTTAGGCAAAAAGACAAATACTTACCTGTTGTTACTTTTTTCAGTGGGATGGCTAGTTTTTTCTGTGGACCATCTAATATTTGTCAGCTATTTTTCTGCCTCTCTACTTGTCTAATAACATATATGTCTAGTTTCTAATGTATTGCTGGTATATTGTGCTAGATTTTCTCCTACTGTATAAATATGACATTTAAAGGCTATTGTTCCACATTAAAGTCAAACTCTCTGGGAAGTTATACAACAGAGTTGAATTAAGATGTTTTATCTCCTGCAGCAGGGCTGCAAATGTGTTGCTTACTAGATATTGCTGGGTTGAAACTTACATAAACTCACACCATATATAGCCAATGGATGATGGGAATTAAACAACATCTGGAGGGTCATATCCCAATCTACATTATACATTATATAATATTTTGATCTAAATGTTCTTTGAAATCAGTTTGGACCTGGTATCTACACAGATATTCAACAAGCATTCACTGCCTTTGTAACCTTTTTAGATCTATGAAGGAAGTATGAATGCATTGGGAAGGTAAGGTGAAAAGATGTCCAGTTTGAGGTTGTGAGCGTGTTAATGTTTGCCTTCCATCACTTATTTGAACAGTCTAAGAGATGCAGTCCAAACCTCATTGCTATTCTTGTTTGTTTGTTTGTTTTTGATAGCCATAATGTTAAATAGTGTTAAATAGAGTGCACACTTTCCTTTTTAAATTCATTTGAACTTAGTAAGTACATAGTATCTGGCTGACGGTGAAACTTGGTTAAGATATGTTGGACTTTAGTGGAGATGAATAAATCTAGAGCAGTCTTCCTAAACCTGCAGCACTCTTGATGTTTTAGATAGCAAGCTGAACATGAGTCAGCAGTGTGATGCAGCAGCTAGAAAAGCCAATGCAATTCTAGGTTGCATCAATAGCAATATAGTGTATAGATTGAGGGAAGTAATAGTGCCACCTTATTCTGCTTTGGTCTTGACTACTGTACCCACTTATAGTGCTTGATAATGTGTATTTTCTGGACTGCTGTAGAAAAGTAACAAGTATCATTTTGATAGCTCTTTATTTCTGGATGGATGTGAAGCTGTGCCGAAGTATCACTGTGACAATCCCTTAGAATCCTTATAAACACAGTATCCATCACACCAGTTGCCTATTTGAAGAGGCAGTTTGCGAAACACCTTCAGTTGTGAGTTTCCTCTATCCTAATAACTTCCTTGTATTTGGCAGTTGATTAAATATGGCATGCTTGCTGTTGAAATGGCTTGTAAATCTGGAGCAAAATGATCTTGCAGTTGCCTGTGGATTTCCAAAGAAGAAGATGTTTTTTGGGGGGGAATGGCATAACATTCTTTATGCAGAAATGATCAAGCAGGACACCTGTTTTGAATCATATTGTGAGAGAAGTTGGGGTACTTTCATTCTGAAAGCACACTATTTGCATAGTTGTAAAAAGCAGGAGCTTTGGTTGGGGCCCCAAATCCTTTTTTCTTCTTCTTCTACCTAAGAAAACAACTATTTCATTTGTGGTAATACAAATTATCTTACTGGTGAGTTGTAAAAATTACAGCAAGCATATAAATGAAACATGCTTTGAAATTTTCATTATGCCTCATGAATAATGACTTTTCATTCTGGTGAACCAGGAGGAGGTACTGTTGGCAGTGCTCCTCCTTTACACTGCCATCACCAAGCTGAAATGAATTCTTTCAGTTTTGAGGAAAAGATATCCCAAGAAGTTCTGTAATTTGCAGATTCAAAACAATAAATTAATTAACTATAAGGGTTTGGCCCAAGAATACTTCCATCTTGTTTACAATAATTCCTTATCTTCAGGAATCTGCTGTCAGAACACTTCCAGCATGCTCAAGACTTTGTACAAGGTACAGATTGCTGTATTTGATATATATTTGCCACAAGGTGGTGCTTGCATCCACTGAATGGATAACGTGGGCTCACAAACATATTGAAGAACTGGTGAACTCTCTGAGGCTTCCCTCCAGACAAAATTCAGTGCTGAAAGCCTGGCTAAGAAGATGCTATGAATAATGTACAATGCTAGCAACAAATGGATGCAAATTGAGATTATGAAACAAAATTTCCATCTCTTTTTACCTGGAGAAAAAAAGACTTGTTCACTTAACTAACTTCAATGTAGGTCATACAGCCGACTAGTTATTCCAAGTCTCATTAGAGACATGTTCCACCTCATGAACATTATCAATAGTGTGAATACTTGTTTTTATATCTTGCTCAGACACTGTGTCTGCTTTTCTGCAGCTGTGGATATATTCAGTATACTTGCATTGGCTTTAAATTCAGGAATCATAGGATCATGAAGTTGGAAGAGACCACAAGGGCCATCCAGTCCAACCCCCTGCCATGCAGGAACTCACAGTCAAAGCACCCTCGACAGGTGGCCATCCAACCTCTTTTTAAAAACCTCCAAAGAAGGGGACTCCATCACACACCGAGGGAGTGTGTTCCACTGTTAAACAGCACTTACTGGCAGGATTGTTTATTTGGAATTTTTTCCCCTGTAGCTTGCATCCATTGATTCCGGGTCTTATTCCCTAGAGCAGTAGAAAATAAGCTTGTTCCATCCTCAGTATGACATCCCTTCAAATATTTAAACAGGGCTTTCATATCACCTCTTAACCTTCTCTTCTCCAGGCTAAACATACCCAGCTCCCTAGGTCTTCCCTCATAAGGCATGGTTTCCAGACCCTTCACCATTTTGGTTGCCTCCTCTAGACGTGCATCAGCGTCTTAACATCCTTTTTGAATTGTGGTGCCCAGAACTGGACACAGTATTCCAGGTGAAGCCTGACCAAAGCTCAATAGAGTGGCACTATTACTTCCTTTGATCTAGAAATGGTGTTTTGTTCAGATTTGGGGTGTTTTCAAGCAGAAGAATGAATATAGTTCAATGAAATGGGTTTCAGGAGTGTAGTAACCTGTAGAAATACACTGTGAATATGCAGAGAGAGGTCACATAAGTTTAAGATTATAATGATTCTATGATTCTATAAGGGAGTACTCGAATTGATAGAAGAGATCCTGTATCCTTCTAGAGCTTTCCTATTGTGAGTGCATTGACCAGAACAACTTATTCACTCTTCCTTATCTCTTCTGTGTAGATTAAGTTCTTGTTGTTGTAGTGTGTCTTCAAGCTGTTTCTCACTTATGGTGACCCTAAGGTGTTTTTCATGGGGGTTTCTTGGCAAGATTTGTTCAGAGGAGGTTTGCCACTGACTTCCCGTGAGGCTGAGATAGTGTGGCTTGCCCTAAGTGGGTTTCACAGCCAACTACTATTACTATTATGTTTATTTATATAGCGCTGTAGATTTACACAGTGCTGTGCATACAAACAATAAAATAGATAAAAATAAACCTGCCCATGGCGTACGTTCTAAGAAATAATAGCATAATATATATAAATAATACATAACAATACAGGAAAGGGTTCAATAAAATAAGGGAGACAACAAATTAAAAACATTAAATAACAATCACACAATGCATTCAATTGCATTCACTCAAAGGCAAGTGAGTGTAGGACTGAAGCCTATGGAATAAATCCAGTTTTAGTACCAATTAGAGCAGCTCTCCATTGAAAAGGAATTCTTAATACTTAAGGTCTGAAATGAACGCTTTGTATTTGTGGAATATACCACTCCAGCATGGTGTAGTGGTTTGTGTATTGGATTATGACTCTGAAGACCAGGGTTCAATTCCTCGCTCAGCCACAGAAACCCATTGCATGACCTTGGATGACTCACACACTCTCAGCCCAAGAAAACCCCATGATAAGTCAGAAAAAAATTGAAGGCACATAACAATAAAAGGGGGAGTGTAATGTGTGTAATGTGTCATATGAAACCGTTGTAACTGAGTGTTAAGTCTGTTGCTTGATCATAGAGCATGTGCTTTGTATGCTGAAGCTTCAGTCTCTCATCTCTATAGTCAACATGGATAGTACTGAGTAAAATGGACCCAGGGGACTGATACAATTGCTTTCTAAATCTGTGACCATTTGCCTCCACCATTTTTTTTTTTTTTTTGTGAAATTGGAAAGCTTGAAACAGAAGCATGAGTTCCCTGATATTCAAAGCTTAGCAGATATTTCTTACTGTCTGTGCCAGCAAGGTTAATATAACTTGGCAACTGCACAACAGCATCTCATAAATATGGAATCGATAGGGCACAGTTTTTCCTCTTTCTACATATACAGTTTGATGTAGCATATCACACTTTTGAAAGTTTTGTAAGGCATACTCATGTTTGTGTGATGGAAGGAGGTGACACATCCATGTACCTGATAATTTTCTCCAAGACTTTTAAGTTTGGCTTGTATTTATAAAAGATCATTTGCAGAACCTGGTTATCACCTGATCCTCATTTCTCCCAATTCTGAAGGATTGGAATAGAGGGAAGAGCTGTCTTATTTTATTGCCATCTGGTAGTGCAGGGCTGTGAATTCTACCCGTTTGTACCCAGACGTTCCCATCTGCCTTGACAAGCAGTTCCCTTCATCATTCTTGATATCTGAGCTCAGCTCCTTTTTATTTTCAGTGCCTGCCTTCTCACTTGGCCCACTTATAGACTTTGCTCTGCATACATTTGCTTCACAGTATTTAAAATAGTGTTGCATGTGCCACAGAGCAGTGTTCTTGGTTCTGTTTACATTGCTGGACTCTGATTCTCAATCCTGCCATCATTTTTATTCTTCTGTTCATAGCTAAACTTTTGCTTTCTTGGTTCTTCTGAACAACTGAACTTTGGGATTTAACCTAGCATGGCAGGGACAGACTGTGTAGGAACCCATTGTGCACAGAAGGAAGTAAAGGTACAACTGGATTTCCTTAAGGAAATCAGTATTTACATAGTGTTTAAAGGCAAAAAGATAAAAATAATAGCACAGTGGGCCCTTGATATCCTCTGGGATTTGGTTCCAAATTTCCCTATGGATACCAAAATCTATGGGTACTCATTAAATACAATGGTGTAGAAAAATGGTGTCTCTTATATAAAATCAAGGGTGGTTTTTTTTGGGGGGGGGGTGATTTATATATTTTAAAAATATTTTCAAGCCATGGATGGTTGAATCTGTGGGGAAAGAATATGTGGATATGCAAGGCCAGCTGTACAAGTTTTCTGCCCTACCTGGTTGATAATCACTGACCAGTACAATTTAAAGTCTATTTGTTTAATATCACATCTTTCTCCCAGTTCAAAGCCAGTCTGGCTTACAACATGAATTAAAAGAAAATATAGAAATGGTAATATTGAAATGGAATTTAAAAAAACAATTAAATTGTTTTTAAACCACTAAAAACACAGCGAGGGGAAGGTATAGCACCTCTCTCATTAAAAGATCCTTCTGAGTAACCAGGTCAAAAGCTTCTGAACCAATAGGCCTTTTACTGTTAAGTGGAAAGGGAGCAGAAAGGGGACCAACCTCACTTCCTGGGAGTTCTATGGCCTGAGATCATCCACTGGAAAGGTCCTTTCCTATGTCCTCATCAAATGTGCCTGTAAGAATGGTGGTCCAAGAGAAAGCCTTCACTCTAAGATCTCAAAACCCAGACATGTGCATATAGGGAAATGTGATCTTTCATGTTGGCTGAACCCAAGCTATACAGGGCTTTATAGGCCATAACTAGTATTTGAAATGTGCTGGGAAATAGAATAGTAGCCAGTGAAGTTGAGATAGGGCAATTCTTTTCTTCATTTAGCCAATTGCTGTCAGCAGTCTGGCTGCAGTATCTTGGACTTCTTCAGATTTCTGAATACTTTCCAAAAGTTGCTACATATAGGCTGATACGCTCCTGGCCACTGCTGAAATCTGTATCCAGAGTTAATATTGAGTCTTAAGCTACAAACCTTTGTTTTTAGGGAGTGTATAAACCTAATCAATTGCAGTCTGAATCCCTGTTCCCTTTTCCACTTTTGACTGACCAGGAGCATCTCTAGCTCATTTGGATTAGGTTTCAATTTATTTGTTCTCATCCAATCCATTATTGACACTGGAAACTTTCTTAACTCTGAAACAGCTTCCTTGTGGGTAAGAAAGATAAGAATAGTAGAGGTTGAGTATTATCATTATGGTAATGAAAATGATTCTGAAACTCTGAACAAGATCTTCCAATGGTTTCATGAATATATGCCTTATGGGTGTGTGTGCAGAATTTGACTGGGGGATTTTGTAGGTCAGTAGCCAGAGTGCTGAATAGGAACTTACCACTATCACTTTCTGTGCTCACTCCTCCAAAAGTATGTGAGTCACCAGAAAAACTATGTCCCATTATTTGAGGTCGCTGAAATGATATATGGCATCAAAAGGTGTTGACAAGACCACCAGAACCAACAGAAACACACTCTCCCATCCATTTCCTGGAATAGGTCATTCCCCTAGGTGACCAAAACAATCTCCTCCCTATAACTCTGCCCTACGAAACTGTTTACCATTTTAAAATAATGGGATAAGATACATCATAAGCTTTGGCCAAGGCAGAAGGAAAAAAAAAAAGGTTGGTTCATATTGGCACAAGGCCACATGTCTGCTTTCTCTAGGGCAGGCTTACCCAACTCTGTGCCTTACTGATAATTTGGGCTACAGTTCCTATTGATAGGGATGGTGGGTGTTCTAGTCCAAAAGAAGGCTATTTGGTTAAGGGAAGAATTCCCATCACAAGATTGAAAAGTACTTTAGTGACTGGTTAGACCAAAATAGATTTCTCAGTGAATGTGACCATTAATACACATGACACTTTGAAGAAGTCTAAATTCCCACTCATAGGAGAGTGCAGATGTAGGAGTTACCTCTGATTTTGCTAATGCATGACTTCATCTGGTTGTGTGACCTGTGAACCCTTACTTGGACTTCTTCAGATTTCTGGACACTTTCCAAAAGCTGCTGCATATGGCCACTGCTGAAATCTGTATCCAAAGTTAATACTGAATCTTAAGCTACAAACCTTAGTTTTTAGGGGGGAGTATAACCCTATCCATTGCAGTCTGAATCCCCATTTCCTGTTCTGAAACAAGACTTTTCTACAAAAATCTGAATGCACACACTCTAGCTGACAGACAATCATGTGTGTATATGTAGGAGGGAATTGGCAATTTTGGTCAATCTGTGCAGTTTTTAAAACCTGGCAAGTTTCCTTCATGAGGACATACTTTGGGAATATCACAGTGTTGGAGGTCAGATGTAAGATCTTCTAGGAGAAGTGTGGCATAGCAGCATCAATTGCAGTAGATGCTCCTGAAGGGAAACTAGGGGTCATGACAATATTTGTAATTAAAGCCACAAGGGATTGCTTTCAACTAGAGCTCATCTGCTGCTGCCTTGATAGCAACAGAGAATAGCAGGAGCTGTATCGTTGAGCTGAATTAGGTTACACTGGAATAGCAGAGTTAATGCACCTGCGAGACCCAGTTGTGGCTTGCTTGCCCCCTTTCCAAGTGTTCGATACCCAGGAGCTTTCTGTGACCTAGAACTGGAGCTCTATAATCATCATTGGGCCCCAACTTCCTTGCATTGCTGTTGGTATGTGTAGTTCAGTGACATGAGCATGACATCTACATACTGTTTATATGAAGAGCACTATTTTAAAAAAAGTCTTCAGTGGCGTTCCAAAGTAAGATGTGCTTTTGATTCAGAGGAATCTTCTATCAGAAGTTTACAATGGAGCTGGTCTATTCCTCCCTCCTTGAGGGAGGGTAATGTATTAGAGTAGACAGTAGACTTCATAATCTTCAGATAGCAAGGTTGTCTCTTCCAGATCGCTTTTAGTTATTCTGTGCATCTGTCAAGTGGCACACATCCATGTAAAAGTGTATTACAATGTATTCAAACAATTATTATTCTAGTAATATGTAGATGCCATACTTGAAGTAGCTTTTTTTCTTCTTAGAATCATAGAGTTGGAAGAAACCGCAAGGGACATTCAGTCCAATCCCGTCATGCAGGAAATCATAGTCAAAGCAGTCCTGGTAGATCCAGCTTGTGTTTAAAAGCCTCCAGAGAAGGAGACTCCACCACACTCCAAGGGAGGTATTCCCCCGTTGAACAGCTCAGTCAGGAAGTTCTTTCTAATGTTGAGGTGGAATCTTTTTTCCTACAGTTTGAATCCATCTCTCCAGATCCTATTCTCTGGAGCTGCAGAAAACAGGCTTTCTCCATTGTCAACATGACATCCCTTCAGAAATTTAAACAGGGCTATCATATCACCTCTTAATTTTCTCTTCCCCAGGCTAACCATACTTTGCACCTCTGCCACCTGGGGCGGTTGCCTCACTATGCCTCCTGGTAGGGGCAGCCCTGACCGAAAATGTGATTACACAAATTAGAGCAGTAAGAGAAGTAACCTAAATGACATGTTTAAAAGACTAATGGAAGTGGTCTCCCCCCCACTAGATGATTTTACTTTTGTGGCCTGGTGACCCTGTGATCAGGATCTCTCGGGCTTTTGTCCCACTTATGACACCTTGACAGTGGGGAAAGCACTGTCCTAAGCACTCTCATTGACCTGGGCTCCAGAAAGGAATACATCCAGGTGTAGAACATTATTCGCCACTTCCATTACCCTGATGTTTGGAAGGCATCAGGGGTAGGGAAAAGCTCTAGCAGAAGACGTGCTTTCTCAAATAGCAAGTTACAAGGAACTTTGTGTTTCAGAATCAAATTTTTGTCTTTGCCTTTGGAGTCAACATGGTTCTTTTATAAAAGTTAATATATATATATATATAGCCATGAAACAGTTGGTGTGCCAAATGTGTCTGTACAAAATACAGACAGTAAAGAGTGCTAAGCAGTTATAGTAATCAGAGAAGCTTTCTGCTGTCCACCCATATATTTTAGAAAGGCTTGTATTTTTTATTAATAAGCATGTGCTTCTAATGGTGGTAGTATATTTCTTTAAGGACCAAACTGAATGGTCACATCTTTATCAGTCATACTGTGCAAAAAGATTCTTAATTCTGATTTGTCTGTAATAAGTCTTCTGTACTGTTAAAGGGACCACATCATTTAGTCCATCCAGTGTCTATTGGAGCATGGGGTATATTAAAGTCACCTCTTCTTGCACTACTTCAAGCAGCTGTAAATAGAGCAATCCTTTCTGACAGTGTCTGCTGTATTTGGTTTTCTAGTAGGTTTAGTTTTCACCACACTCTGGGGTTGTGTAAAGTACGATGTTTGGATATGTATGTTAGGTTAATCGGGTAGGCTGGCACATTTTAAAGCAAGCTAATAAAGCAAACATGTGTACAGTAGTTCATTTTAAAAAGCGGTTTCAAGTTGAAAATACTGTACTTCAGATTTTTACATCTAAACTCAATATTATGGCCATTTTGCAAAGTAGAGCAGAGCTTTGTCTCCAAATTTTAAATTTAATTCTTTGACATACCACAGAATTTTTGTATAACTTTCTTTTACCCATGTCAGTGGATGCTAAATTTGAGGGGTGATTATTGGGGAGTGGGATAGGCAATTTTATAATGGATTTATGTTTTAACAGCTGACCATCTTACATGTGTTGGCACCACTATGCCTGTATTTTACAGATATACACAGTTGCAAGCTGCTTCCTTCTCGCACTGTTGTGTCAGACCAAGTTATCCCTTCAAGAATATGCCTGGGACCTGGAGTTTAAAGAAAAGAGAACATATGTTTTCATAAACATCTTTTTATAGGAAGATGATGGGAACAAATTGGCTGCTTTGCTGTTGCATTAATTATCTCCAAAACCAGATTAAATAAGAGAGAATACTGGGAGATTACACTGGAGTTTCCTCACCTGTTTGTGAGGAATGTTGGCTTGTTTACGGTCTGGATTATGTAGTGGCATGAGTGCTGATGTGTTATTTCACAGCTAGTTGGATAGAAGTGAGAGAATGCAAGTGAGTGGTCATCATTCCAAACAATCCCTTAATTCACTTCTGGAATATAGAAAAACAGCAAAGCAGATTATAGGAATGCATTAGAAGTAACAGTGTTACCTGTAATGTGTTTAACAAATAGATAATTATGTCCTTTGTGCAAAATAATTTAACACTATTACATTTGAGATGGAAGAACTTAGACTGTTAATTAGTTTTGTTTGTCTGTGGCTCAAGGTCAGTTGGAAAACACTGTATAACATACCTGCTAAAATGAATTAAAACAACCAGAACACATACTTGTGACAAACAAGCCATACAAAAGGTAGGAAATAAAGGACAAGATCAGAACTTGATACAATAATATACACTGCAGGCTAACATTGAAAGTGGCAACTGAATAATAATAATAATAATAATAATAATAATACTTTTATTTATATCCTGCTTTTTGTTAAAGTGGCGTACAAAAAAATATATACAATATCCCTCCCCCCTTAAAAAAAACCTAAGACAACTGGTACCCTTTGCAGTCCACTGTCAACATCTTAAATTTACAATTAACCTTTTGGTTACTGCTGTGAAAGTGGCAGCCTTGAACATAAAAGTTTCAGTTTGATGTGCCAGCAGATCAGAGATAATATCAAGCTCGTTTTCCCTAAAGATGTCCCAGGTAATTGAGTCCTGGGGTCGCAGTATAATAGGCAGACTAGTAAAAAATAGACCTGGTCTTCCACTTCCCCAAAGCCTCAAAGCTTTCTTGGCTCACATGGTTGGGTCCATTTCTATGTCAGATGTATCGATGGGGGTCTGCTCGCTACTGGAGATGCAGGGGCAAGGTAAGGAATATGTGGCTCTACAAAATGGGTAAAATTGACCTGTGTTTAGGGCTATTTACCCTGAGATCAGACTGGTTTCACCGGCTATGACTCTGGTCTGCCAGGATCTGATCCTGATCCACTCTGATCTTGGCCCCAGGGTTCAGCCTATGTCTAAGAGGCAGAAGGAACGCAAGCCCTTTGGCCTATGTGGACAGCACCTAAACTGAGCACATTGGTTGAGAACAAAAAGTAGTGAAAACTTTTCTGAGGGTAACAGAAAGGTTAAACCTTGCAAGCTTCCAAAACATTGTTTTGGATTTTGCATTTGGGAGAATTTGGGGGCATTTTTCTATTTTAAGATATTTTAAAAGTCATGCTGACACTTTAGCTTTTAAAAATTGTGTTCCAAACCATGCAGCTGTCAAAAAAATCCCAGCTCCCTAAATCTTCATTTTTACCTTTGCTGGGAAGTTTTCACTTGGAGAAGTGAGCAAGGGTTATGGCCTGCCTGTAGTCTGAAATGGTGCCATCCATTGGACCACAAGATCCAGTGGGTCTGTGTGTGCCTGTGTATCTGATGCAAGTTTGTTTATTAGTTGGCTGTTATCCTAGGTTCACTGGCCAATATGCTGTTAAGCAATTTAAAACAAACTGAAAATATCAGCATGCATGCTCTCCTACAAGTTATGACAGAGTGCTAAAATCCAACCAAGCAAACCAAAGTGAAGAATAAGCAATAATAGAGTAAGTGATAATCATATAACTTAATCAGGTGGAGAGCCAAAACAGTCCTATAGGACAAAGAGCCAATAGCTGCCTTAAATGCAGAAGCTAGAGTATAGGATTTTACACGTTTAAAATAACACATGTTTATTCCAAAAAGGAACGCCTGACTGTGTAAGATGTCCAATGCCCCAAGTCAGGGATTGTAGCACACATTTTTTGATTCTTTTAAATTTTTGGCTCAGTTAAGCCTCTGAGGAAGCATGATTCTGAATCACATTCCTTTTTGCATTCACATGTACACTTCTCTGGTTTTCTTTGGGCATAGGAAGGTACAGTACATGTCAGTTTTTCCTTGAACTGCATATTGTCTCCTTTGTGAGAGCAGGAAACTCCAAGTAACTTTAAATCCAACTGGTTTTCCATAAACATATCCCTAACATTGTGTAATTTAAATGTCCTGGACATTAAGTGCTTTGTTGATGAGGAGGAAGAGTAGCTTGCCTCCATAGATATTCCTCCATACTCAGAACACCATTGCCACCTTTTGGAAGTCTTTAAACAGAGGCTGGGGTGGGGTGCTTTGATTGTGAGTTCCTGCATGGCAGGGGTTGGACTGGATGGGCATTGGGGTCTCTTCTATCTCTATGATCTTAACAAAATGCAGGCCTGTGGCTAACATTGTCATTTTTTTTCTTTTCTATTATTTTTACACCTTTCAAGAGGCAGCCAGTGGAGCTTCCAAAAGCTTGTGACATATATTTTATGCATTTTGATTGACCCAATAATGATATCGCTGTTTTGTGGATTTTGGATGTTATTGTACCCAACATTGTGTGTTGCCAGAAAGACACAAGAGAGGGAAGAGTGTTCGCAGGCAAGTTTGCAGGATTTTGATTGCCTTGGTGAACAAACCAGCAGGAACTGAAATCATTGGATTTGCCTTGTATATGTCAATGACTGTTTTGACAATTGTTACTCATATGCCAACGTTCTTGTATTAGTTGGGAATCCTTTATGACAATTGCAAAATCACAGTGGGAGGGGGCTGGCTGTCAAAAGTGGGGACTTCAGTCAGGTGCCAGAATTGTAAATGCAGGCCAGAGTTCATATCTTATCACTCCTTCAATCTCACGGTTATTTGCTTTGGGATCTGGGTGCCTACCTTTTGAAATGAGGACATGAAGCCCAACTTAACATAGGCTGAATCTATATTTATATTTCTTCTGTGGCTTCATTTAGCCAAGAAGAAAACTCCCAGTGCTACTGGCAAGAGGACAGTGTGTGACTGGAGTTAATAAAATATGATTTCTTTACTTAAAATCAGAGCTCATTAAAATGGAAACCCTTCAGTAAATTTCCTCCCAAAACCAGACTCCATTCCCTGTCAGTGCAGTGTTGTATATTTAGAAGTGGATAGTTCGAAGTAGTTTTTCTTTGTGTGTGTTTTAGACATGTCTAAATTTGAACTCTAGTTGAAATCAGGGCTGGCAGAAAATAAATTGGTTTTTCATTGTCTCTGAAACTGATTTGGAATCCAGTGTATTTTGTAGAGGCTTTTGAAGGAGCTTCTGTGTGTAAGTATTGTGTGAGCAATGGAAGCTCCCAAGAGGTAGTTGCTGAAATTGGGCATTTTCTGCCACTCCCCCAAATTTCTTAACCAGATTGTAGAACTTTCAGACGATGGGGGTCTATCTTTATGAGCTCTCCTAGCTGCCAGAGGCTGCATTTTAACTAGTGTTTCTAAAGCTGAGTCCTTGCTGCTGTGCCATAAAAAAGATGAAATTAGAAAATCCCCATCTATGTCTCAAACTAGTATGTAATTGACAAGTATATCTCTATTTACCAAAAGTCAGTGCTTTAGAAATAAAAAGGAGTTTTTGCAAAGAGGCCATCCATGCTGATTGAACAAGTTAATCTGAAAGCAGGAGGTTTTCACAATTGTAAATATTTAAAAGAGAAAGTTTTAAAAGGACGGGATATTTTTTTAAAAAAAAGGAATTTAAAAGGACTTATTTGCCTATAGCTTTCCAAATTGCCTACAGCTTTCCAAATCCAGACCTGTATAACTTTGGTTTGTTTGACTTGTAGCCCATTTTTATTTCTCAGAAATGGGACTCAAGCTGGCTCAGACAAGTTGAAAACGTGTACAGGTAAAAAGTTATAATGTTAAAACACTATTAAACAAGTTATGATAACAGAGACCTTAGCAGCTATAGGCACAAACTGTATGTCACCTTTGTTTTATTTATTTGTTTGTGTATTTATAGCACACTTTTCTCCTGGCATGGGACCCACGATGGCTTCCAACAAGTCTAAAAGAAGATAAAATTTAAAAACCTGGTAATAAGTTAAAGCATGGTTCTCCTAAAGTTAAGGCAGAAGTTACCATATTGTAATGCCATTAGGTTTTAAATACTGTGAAATCATTTAAAAACAACAATAAAGTTAAAAATACAGTGCACAGATGCTATTGAAAAGTCTCCTTACACCGAATTAATCATTCAATGCTTGCTTGAATAAAAAGGCCTTTGCTTGCCAGCAAAATGAGAGCAGTGGTGAAAACAGCCTAGTCTTCTGTGGAAGGGAATTCTATAACTTGGGCTTAGTCACCAAAAAGGCTATCTCATATGTTCTGTTTATTCTGCTTTGGTCAGGCCTCACCTGGAATTACACTGTGTCCAATTCTGGGCACCACAACTAAAAAAGGATGCTGACAAGTTAGAGCATGTCAAGAGGAGGGTGACCAAAATGGTGCAGGATCTGGAAACCATGCCCTATGAGGAGCAACTTAGGTGTTGTCAGCCTGCAGAAGAGAAGGTTAAGAGGTGATATGATAGTCCTGTTTAAATATTTGAAGGAGTGTCATGTTGAGGATGGGGCAAGCTTGTTTTCTGTAGCTCCAGAGAATAGGACCTGGAGTAATGGATTAAAACTACAGGAAAAGAGATTCCACCTCAACATTAGGAAGCACTTCCAGACAGTGAGAGCTGCATGACAGTGCAACACATTGCCTTGGACTGTTATAGAGTCTTTTTCTCTGGCGGTTTTTAAACAGAGGATGGATGGCCATCTGTCAGGGGTGCTTTGATTGTGTTTTCCTGCATGGCAGGAGTTTGGACTGGATGGCCCTTGAGGTCTCTTCCTATTCTATGATTCTTTGAGATGGTGGGACCAAAAGAAAGCCCTGCCCCAAGGATCCTAAGATTCTGGCCGGTCATATAGTGAAATACAATCTTTAAGATAGTTTATTGAATCATAGTATCATGGAGTTAGAAGAGAGCTCAAGGGCCAAGAGTAAAGAATTCTAGCTTCAACATATATCATAAAAGTGGATTGCAATAGCTTAAATTGAATAGATGTTACCATGACTCACTAACAGGGTGCCTGCCAATGTCTCTGGCTCCTTACAAGGATTATATTCATCTAGGCTCTTACTGAACCACTAGCCAGTGCTATATTGAGAAGCTGGGCAATGATTTAATGTTAAATTATCCATGCTTTGAAGGTGGTTGTTGTTTCTTGGTTCTTCTCCTTCACCTCTGCTGTGTAGTTTATGATTAATTGCAATGAATGAGAAAGTATTTGGTTAAAACGTCAGCAAATGTAATAGGAAAGTGTTTGTGTTATCTTGACAACTGAGAGAATCCAGAACTTGAAGGCTGTTCGTTTGAAATATTTGCTGGGAGAGGTAAAGCACTGAAATGCAAGAGGTCTGATGTGAATAATTTATGATGGATTATAATAAAAATGTAGGAGCTCTGGATTCATTAACATGTATGGAAAGGTTTGTGGGATGGGCCCAATTTTCTAGTGGACATCTAGGTAGGATGATATTATATGATTGGAACTGGCATGCATCTGAAGTGCTAGAAATGCAGTTCAGAGCTGAGCGCATGTTTTCATTTGGGAGAGAGTTGCTCTGAAAGATCTGAGAACTTGTCTTCCATATTTGGTTGTTTTTGCTATCCTGAAAGTACATCATTATGGAAGAGGAGAAATATGGCCTATAGGATACTGTTGTACAGTGGGCAGAAGCACCAGTTGTATAGCTGATTCTAATATCCAAACAGTGTACCCTCTAAAGAATAGGGGAAAACTTTGTATTGTAGCTACTAGGCATCCTTCTTACCTTTTGAGACAACCTTCCTTTAGGTTTGGGGTTTTGTCTGTAACCAATTGATCTCTGTACATTCTATGCCATGCAGTAAATGGTAATCCACTTTAAAAGCTATTGTCATTAATGGCTATCTTCATACAGTATTTTGTAGTAGCAAATTCTATAAATTAATGAAGGACTTTGTGAAGAATGACTTCATTTTGTCTGACCTGAACTTCCTTTGGCAATTCTTTGGGAGACCCCAAGTTCTAGTATTACTCTCTCTCTCTCTCTCTCCCTCTCTCTTTCCAAATGGAATGATAAAATGCACAAAGATAGAAGAATAAAATAGGAAACAAGCCCACCTCATTCATAATTTTGTAAACGTCTATTGTGTTCCCCACCAGTCATTTTTTTCTAAATTAAAATTCCTCAATACAGTACATCATGCTTTTTTCTTGGGGAAATTGCTTCAACCTCCTAATTATTTGGCCCCCCCTTTTTTGGTGCCTTTTCATGCTCTGCATTATGCTCTTTAAGGTGTAACAATTTCAGTTGTGTATAAGGACAATTTTGACAAGGATGTTTGGAGGAGGATAGTTATGATCAGCATGCTTTCTGCTGGATTTCTCTCAGAAATTGTGCTTCTGGTATTTCTGGTAGGCTTGCTAGGTGAGAACTTGACACGGCAGAACCCATTTTTAATCTGGAAACTGAGGCATAGTTCTATTCTGGAATGTTTAGTTTGGAAAGATGAGTTTGGTTTTCCTCAAATTTTGTTTTCATCCTTCTGTTACACATTGTCACAAATAGGGGAAAATCAGTTATGTGCTTTCAAAATATCTTAGCCGCTTTAATCTTTTAGCAAATTGGTTATTGTTGTTGTGGGTCTCCAAGTCATTTTTGACTTTTGGAAGCCCTAATTCAAACATCTCATAGGGTTTTCTGACTAGTTTCTTCAGAGGGGATTTCCTGTTGCCATCCTCTGAGGCTTAGAGAGTGTGGCTTGCCCAAGGTCACCCAGTAGGTTTTTATGCCCGAGCAGAGAAGCTCACTCTGATCTCAAAGTCCAAGGCTCAAATCACTAGAATCATAGAATCATAGAAATTTAGAGTTGGAAGAGACCACAAAGGCCATCCAGTCCAATCCCCTGCCGTGCAGGAACTCCCAATCAAAGCATTTCCGACAGATGGCCATCCAGCCTCTGCTTAAAAACCTCCAAGGAAGGAGACTCCACCACCCTCCGAGGGAGTGCATTCCACTGTCGAACAGCCCTTACTGTCAGGAAGTTCTTCCTAATGTTGAGGTGGAATCTTTTTTCCTGCAGTTTGCATCCATTGTTCCGAGTCCTGTTCTCTGGAGCAGCAGAAAACAAGCTTGCTCCCTCCTCAATGTGACATCCCTTCAAGTATTTAAACAGGGCGATCATATCACCTCTTAACCTTCTCTTCTCCAGGCTAAACATCCCCAGCTCCCTAAGGCGTTCTTCATAGGGCAAGGTTTCCAGACCATTAACCATTTTAGTCGCCCTCCTTTGGACACGCTCCAGTTTCTCCACATCCTTTTTGAATTGCGGTGCCCAGAACTGGACACATTACTGTATTTCAGGTGGGGCCTGACCAAAGCAGAATAGAGTGGCACTATTACTTCCCTTGATCTAGACACTATACTTCTATTGATGCAACCTAAAATTGCATTGGCCTTTTTAGCTGCTGCATCACACTGTTGACTCATGTTCACTACACCACGTTGGTTCCATAACTCTTATTTCTGTGGTCCTGAGGAAATTGAATGGTGTGGGCAGGCTTTTATTCAAGTCTTCCAGGCTGCTTCTGGTTTGGCTGAAATCATTATGAAAGTGCTCTGTCATGAAAATGTTTGATCATGTCAGTATTTCTCCTGCTCTTGCTTTGTGACAGGGGCTTTTGTCCTCTTTTAAGTGTTTGGGTAGGGGGCACAACAGCTTTTATGCTGTCCTTTGTAGGCTGTTGTTATTTCCTTCGCCTGCTGCTTCCATGATCACCAGTAGATGATGTTGGTGTGTCCTTCTGCGAGATGCATGCTAACTCATTAATTTGTAACTCACTGCTATTCTAAGAAACTACTTAGACCTCAGAGGAGCTACAGTGCTCGCTCTCTCTCTCTCTCTCTCTCTCTCTCTCTCAACACACACACACACACACACAGAGAGCTGATGTAGCAGACTTATTGTGGTATCAGCTTTTCTAGATCAGAACTCCCATCATATTATGATGTGATCCACTAATTAACCAGCTACAGAGAAGAGAAATAGAAATATTTTTAAAAAGCAGAACAAAAACAAATTGGGGCCCAAAGGTCAAGCTGCAGTAAGGATAGCCGCAGGTATATTTCTGTATGGTATATTTTTTCCTTTTCTACTTGGGTTACTGCTTCGTGCGTCTGACAAAATGGGTGGATAAATTAGCCAGTGCTTGGAAGGCTCATTCTGGAATTTGCAGCATGGATCTGAAAGTGCAACAGAGCAAGGTGCATCTTCAGTAGTGTGAAGACTGCAGAAATTACACGGCAGCATTTAAGCACTATCCAAGTCGCCATAGCTGACCAGAAATTGTATGCAGTGAGGTATGTAGAGTTCCACACAAGTGTGTGAGAAAGATGGAAGGAGGAGAAGTTAGTGCTTTCTACCTGTCTCTTTTCAGCACAGAAATCAAATGGGACTGCTAGGGGTGAGCAGTTGCCCTCATCTGCCCACATAGAAATTTAGCTTTTTATGCTTCCTCTGACATTCTCCACCAAGCTAATAAAACAATTTATGGGCTTATTTTCAAGGCTGCTATATGCCTAGCTTTAAACAAGGAAGTTTTTTTTTTTACTTGGCAGAGCCTTTGCCTTGCCCTGAATTTCGTGAGGGGCACCATTCCTATATTCAGTACTTCCCCCTGCTGCTTATCTGTCAGTGTAAGTATCCCCTATAAAATCTTCCACATTCTCTTGGGTTTATTCCCTTGTTGTATTCCTGACCTCACTGTTAATAATTTTGATGGGCCTTTTTTGCTTGGGGCTTCTGTCAAAGGGATGATTTGAATGCCTGGCTGTTGAAATAAATGCCAGTCTGGTTTTGCAAAAAGTGTGCCTCTCTGAGAAATGCCATGCTTGCTACGTGCTGATTTGGTAAAAGCATATGAAAGGGCCATGACTGAACATCATGTGGTTTTCATATTAACTTGAAACATTCTTAACACAGTCATTTTGCAGATAATGCAACTTTGTCTGTTCAGTTTTCTTTAAATAAGCCCTGAGTAAGGGAGCACCTGGAACCGCTTTCTTAGGAAAGGATGTTTGCAGTGCATATTTACTCAGAACAAAGTCTCACTGTTTTAAACAAGGCTCTTTCTCTTGTATGTGTATCTCAGATTGCAGCCTTAATATTGGAGATTTACACTTCTTATTCTTGTTTGGGCTTGGTAAGGTTCCCATCTGGGAGTGACATATTGGAAGTGGTAGAGGTACACATCTTGGCTGCTTAAAGAGAGCAAAACTTTTTTTACTTTGCCTTCCCTAAGGATAGGCTATGGGCTGTTTTAAAGCTTTACTAAATTGTGGTAGGGTTCTGAAGTGAGCTGCTTGGTCTTATGTATTTAGGATGTCTCCTATTTTGGTCCTTTCCCACATCTGCAGTTAACAGCTTTAAACCTCTCTGCATCAAAAGATCTTTCCCTGCTGGTGGGAGGAGAGCAGAAAGAGGCTAGCCTAGTGTCCCATGGAAGGGAATTACTTATCCTGGCAACATCCATCAAGAAGGCTCTGTCTCATCCTTGAACTCCCTGTGAAGATAGGCGAATCAAGAGAAAGTCCCCTTTTGAAGAACTCCAGACTTGGGTAGGTTGACGTGCGGAGTAGGGTCTTCAGGTAATACAGGTCACCATTAGAACTTTGAACAGGTACTTGGTTACTGCCATAATTAAATGTGGAGCACATGCTTTACATGGTCCAGCTAAAAGGCTCAAGTTTCAGGTACAGTGGACAGAACAGACAATTCTGGGATAGATGGTGTGATAACTGCTGTACATACTTGTGTACAAGTTGGCCTTATGTATAAGTCGAGGGAAAATTTCATCCAGAGGACTGTAGTTGCCCATTGCACATTATATACTGTAAGGACAGCTGCTTACTGTGCT
Organism: Urosaurus nigricauda; assembly: GCA_034509955.1. Lineage (NCBI taxonomy): Eukaryota > Metazoa > Chordata > Lepidosauria > Squamata > Phrynosomatidae > Urosaurus > Urosaurus nigricauda. The sequence continues at coordinate 10,457,609 of JAOEGL010000009.1, forward strand.
CAAGGGAGCTTCTTGGGTGGGGGAGACTTGTAGCGATAATAATAGCAGCTTCATTTATATATTGCTTCATACCACACTAAGCAGTCTCTAAGAGGTTTACAATGTGTAAGCAAATTGCCCCAACAAGCTGGATATTCATTTTAGCGACCTCAGAAGGAAGCAAAGCTGAGTTGACCCTGGAGCCCCTGGCTAGGATTGAACTCACAACCTTGTGGCTTGTGAGTGAGTGGCTGCGGTATTGGCATTTAACCACTGTGCCACCAGGGCTCCTTGTTCAAGAGAATCTCTGCCCTAATCCCCAGTTATGCTTTGAATTTCCATATTCAAAACAGCAAGAAATGTCTCTGTTTTGTAGGTTGTTCAAAGACTCACAAAACTGTTTGAAAGAGTCCCCATTCTTTTGGCATGGGAGAAGTGTGACAGTTCTCCTTGGCACTCTATTCACCAGGTTAAAATGTGCATGCAGCTGTGGTGAGTTGGTGAGTGTATATATGGACCCTTGAGTACAAGCAGAAGGAATGATAGGAAGAGGAAGGAGTGCCTCTTCATAGGAATATACAAGAGGTTTGTGGTTGCTTAAAAGTTTTAAAGGTTTTATTTCCCCCTACCCCACTTCATGACACATTGAAACAAAAATAGAACAAGACAGAACACAAAGACCCACCCATCATTGCCGTTGCCATCAGTTAAGTATTAGCAACGCTGAACCCTTTATTTAAAAGCTGAGGTTTTCCCTCCCTCTCCTCCCACACTTTCAGAGCTGTTGGGTTTATGGCCATTGCTGCAGTTCTTTGTTCTGATTTAGCTGACCAGTGTGGCAGGTGGTTAGGATTGCAGTGATTTTTCTTCCTAGGGTTCAGTGCAGATATAATGCTAGGAGGCCTGTAACAATGTCTGAGTGATTTGAGCTTGCCCCAAGCAGAAATTACATGTACTGCTGAGAAGTAACTGAGGGAAAACCTCAGTTGCAGTGACCATTTCTATACAATATGGCATGGTTAGCCATGATTTGTATTAATAGCAGTTAAAACACATGCCACAAAAGCCACAAATGAATGGCATGGGAGGTAACCAAACAAAATAGGGTTTGTCATTTCCATTGCTGGTTGGTTTCTTTCCTGCTCGTTTTAAAGCTCCATTTTAGCATGGGCATCATTCTTGTTACCTTAGTGTAAAGGGAGTCCTTTGGGGGAGGCCAGTATTTTGTTGTTAACTGTCTTTGAGTTAACCTCGACTCATGGTGACCCTATGAATGAGACCTCTCCAAGACCCCTTATTCTCAACCTCTCTGTTAGATCCAAGCCCATGACTTCCTTGATTGAATCTGGCCATTTGGCATGCGGTCTTCCTCTTTTTCTACTGCCTTCTGCCTTTCCTAGCATTATTGTTTTTAATAGTGTGGTGTCTCATGTTGTGGCCAAAAGTATGATAACCTCAGTTTTGTTATCTTGGCTTCCAGATTGTTGGCCTCACAAAATTCTATCACTCACTCTCCTGCTTCATTCCTTGTTCCTAGCCTGAATCTTCGTATGGTTTTTGATTCTTTTTTGCTTCCTACTTTAGCATTCCAGTTGCCTATTATTAGCAAGCAATCCTGTTTTGGTGTGTTGTCAGTTTCTTTCTGTGCTCTGTCATAGAATCTCTCTATTTCTTCTCCCACTGCCTCTGTAGTTGGCACATATCCTTGGATTATGGTGATGTTTATTGGTTTTCCCTGGAGGCTTACAGATATGATTTGATCAGACTTTGTGTTATCCCCTTTGACTGATTTTGCTGTGTCTTTCCTCACTATTAATGCTACTTTGTTTCTTCTCATCTCTTCATTGCCTAAGTAGAGCATTGTGTTGTTAGCTGATTCATGATATCCCTTTCCCCATTTTATCTCACTCGTGACAAATATTGTTATGTTTATGCATTCTGTTTGTATTTTTACTAGACTTTAGCTCCCCTGGACTTGTGCTTCTTACATCCCATGTACCTATAGCATGTGTAGCACAGCCACAGACCTTCTTTTCATTTTTGAATATGTTTGCTGCATGGCTTCCCATTTTATTGTTTTGTGTTGTGCCTTTCCCCACAGCACTATTTGTAATTGCCTTCTGTTCTGGCGTTTTAGCTGTCTATTTGTGTCCTAACCTCGGTTTTGGTTCATTTTGATTGTCTTATCTTAGGGTTTTCTTGATGTGGTGTTCTTGCAAGAGGGTTCACCATTGCTCCTACATGTCCAGTACTAACATGTGCTAGTTGTGTTGTCACTGCTTTAGTCTCTGAAAGATATTCCATCAGTGTCATCCGTCAGTACTGCAATAACCATGATAAATTCCCATCAGTGCATTCCTTGAACTTTCATAGGATACCAGAACCAATCAGTTCTTTTAAGGAAGGCTTCTTCAGTGGGCACTGTCCAGATGGAGTTTTTTCATACCAGTATGATTTGCAGTAGATGAGCAACGTTTGTTGAAAACCAGTTTTTTGAACACAGCAGCAGCAAAATGACCCTCTTCCCCCCCTGCGGAAATGAAGAAAGGTGATAAAAAACAGTGAGTGGATTTTCATGTGAAAGGACACTGAGCTTTTTGCAGTTCTGATGCTCAACATTTTTGAAAAAAAAAAATAAATCTAAGCATGTGCCCTTTTACTGGACCCCGGTGAACAGATCTGAAGGTTTTAGGGGCAAAACCAGTATAGATCATACAAGCCTGAAATCTTCCCAGCCAAGAAGTAAATTGTGATCAGAAAATAAAATGCTCTAAGCAGACCTCTTTGTTCCTTTGTGCATTGCTAGGGCATTGTTATTTTTTCTGTTAGATGCCAGGAAAGCAAAGTGCAACCTGTTTTAAAAGCAGAACATCAATGTGCCTGTTCAAATTATACTGGAGAAACCAAAAGAGTTGACGTCAAACCTCATTGGTTGTAAGCTTCCTAAGATATCTGATTTCATAGTTACCTCACTTGCTACTCCTAGTTGAAGGAGAAATAACCATAAATGAAAGAGAATATCTGAGTGAACTTGGAGACATATGTGTACTGTCCCTAGAATATGACTAAATACTGAGTTGGCAAATCTTCAGAAGCTCCTCTGCTGTGCTGCTCTCTTATTGTAATCTGATAGTGATAGATGAATTTATTCATTGCTATCATCCAGCTTCATTTTGTTTAGGCTGCACATACATAACCATATTTGGGGATTACAGTTCCCTGGTAGTGGTTGCAGCTGTTGTCTAGTCATTGTTTTAATTTTTGTTATGGATAGAGAATGGAGAAAAGTCGTTGCAGGAAATCCCCACTTATCAGATGGGTTTGGGACCGGAGGACTGTCAAAAAGCAGGATTGGTCGAAAAGTGGAACCCATAGTTTTTTAGGTTGCAAATATATTTTGGCTACTGAAAAATATAAATAACACACTATATATCTCTTCTAAAGACATGCAAAATCTAAATAACACACTAAATATATATGTCTCTCTCTCTCTCTCTCTGTCTCTCTCTCTGTCTCTCTCTCTGTTAATTAATTTGTAGAAGGTTTTCCTAACCTGAACCACATGGGCTTCTTATAAATGTTTTACAAGTGTGCTGCAACTATCAACTAAGACCCAGCGTCTCATGTAATTCTGATGATATTTTCCAAACATGTAAGCAGTAGTAATGTGGTGTCCTCCAAACATTGTTTGTCTGTAAACCCCATCATAATGATATCTGATCTCTGTAGTTTGAAACAAATACCAAGCAAGCTTCACCAATTGATGTAAGGGGTGGAGAAGTACATTTGACATTCTCATAAGGCTAGAGATAAAAGTCGCAGCAGCTTAAACTAGGATCAGAAACTGGTAGCCAGGTGGTGTGACATGATGTGAGGGGCTCACCTGTTAGCAGACAGACTTCCATGTTTTGTACCTAAACTATAAGCCCAAGAATGCCACAGGCAGCCATAGCAGCAAAAGTGGACTAATAGCAGTATAACAGTGCAGTGCAGTATTGTCCTAAGTAAGATTACTAGAACCTCTATGATAAAGGCCAAATCTTAGGTCATGTAAGGGTTGGTGAAGGTGATGAACCAGCTCATAAGAGGAAAAGAAATGTATTCTTGGTCCTAACCACACTCTAAATATCCAGGGGTTTTTAGATTGTAAGCCTGAGGGCAGGGAACCGTCTAATTAAAAGATTGTATGTACAGCACTGTGTAAATTTACAGCACTAATAATAATAATAATAATAATAATAATAATAATAATAGAGGACTGCAACTAGAAATATTTCTAATCTGGGCATTTGAGGGTGGGTGAAAGATAGCACACGATCCAACTACTAGTAGGCAAGTCAATTATGCTAATTCTCTCTCCTTAATGTCAAACCAAATGGGCAACATCAACTGCGTGATAGAAGAATATTTTAGTACCATTCCAGGGATTAAAGCCAACACTAAGAACCATGCTTGAAAAATTTCCAGGAGGACCATGTGGTCAGGTAGTGAAGTAAAGGCAATGTGCTCCTAATGACCTGTCAAGAGCTAGTTGATTGTGTTCATCACAAAATGAAGCTCCTCAACTTTATGCATGTGGCCATATCTGTCATACTGAAATCTGTTATAGGTGGGGTTCCCAGCCTGGGGTACCTATACCCATTTGGGATGCAACAAAGAGTTTCAGGGGGTGCATCAAAATTTGTGTCCCTGAGTGACGAGTCACAAGTCATCACACAGCCAGCTCCTAGTGTGCCCTGAGAAGTGGTACTAAGTGGTTGTGTTGCAGAGATAGTAGTTTCACTGTTTATTTAATCAAAAGGAGAAATTTTTAAAATTTACATTAATTTACAGTTTTTCTGAATTAGAATCTGATTGTTTAATTTAAATTGGCATTTTATGCACTCAGTTAAAAGCTTTTTTTTTTTTAAAAAGTTCAGTTTGTTCAGTTTGTATGCGGTTCAATTTGTCATTTAAAAATTAAAAATTAGACTTCTTCATCTTCAAATGTGATATTAGTTTTGTAGGGGGTGCAAACATTAACCAAACATTTCCAAGGGTTGTGGGTCACAGAAGAGGTTAGGAACCACTGCATTATAGCATGGTGGACGGAGGAAATATTGTAAATCCTATAATTTTCCTACATCTCTTTTGGCTATGTAGTTTCCAGTCATTTTAGGAAGCTGGAATCAGTCAGGTTTCTTCTGTGCTACCATAACAACTGTCTCCATGGAAATGGAGCTCCAATGGAAGAACTTTTGTAAAGTCAGTTTCTGCACTCTCCTTATCCTTGCTGTGCTAGACCTAGCTGAAAAGCAAAAAACAAAATGTTGGCACCCCGTTGCAGAGCTTGCAAGTCTTTGAGTTCTCTCATTTCTTGTCCTCTCACTTGGAATTGCGTTAGAGACAAAAGACTTGAAATAGTATACTGCATTGCATTCCCAAGCCTAGATGCTATCCTTCTAAGCCAGGAAGACTGTGGGGGAATCTGTACAACCTGGCACCTAACTTTGGATAGCCTTGAAAGGCAGGGGATCAATACTCTGCTGTGCATGGCTGCCGGAGATTTCACTGCACTCCTTTGAAACCATGGCTGGAGAATCTGTTGGAGTGAGAGTCATCTTCTGCATTTTGGTCTCTTGCCAAAGTAACGTGAAGGCATTCAGTCTTCTCTGATAGGCCATTTGCTTTTGCCCAACATGCAACAATCTCCCTTTTGGGGATGGATTGTCCAGTTTTCCATTTATAATGATCAGCAAAGGCTACTCAGTTTGGCTGTTAGAAGGACAATGTATTTGTCTGTTTTGCTCATAGTTTTATTTTGTGTGCATAGCTTTGTCTAAATGCTATGTATTGCTGTAAAGCAAGTCTTGAGATCGATATGTGGATGATTAAAGTGAAAAACCAAGGAGATGTCCAGGAAAAGATTTTAAAGACTGTAGAGATCTCGTCCCCATGCAGAAAACTAGCAGGGTGTCAGGCTGTTCCTTCCCATCTCCTAGTCATTTGAATCACCCCTAATGATTGTGTGGGTGAAATTTTGTCTTGCCACTGGGGAATATCCCTGGCTACAGAGTACAGATTCAGTCACAAACAATGAGCTGCAGGGAAAATAACTAGGGAGGCTGCCCCTGTGGCTCTTGAACCCCCAGGATATGAACCCCTGAATTGAGCAAGTTACTTTAAAGAAGAATAAAGAAGAATATAGATTACTAGGAAATATTCTAGAGCAGGTCATTAAACAGAGAGTCTGTGAACATTTAGAAAGCAATTCCATAATCACAAAAAGTCAACATGGGTTTCTGAGAAACAAGTCATGCCAAGACTAATCTGATCTCCGTTTTTTGATAAAATTACCAGCTTGGTAGACAAAGGGAATGTAGATATAGCATATCTGGATTTCAGTAAGGCCTTTGACAAGGTCCCCCATGATATTCTTGCAAATAGGCTAGTAAAATGTGTGCTAGACAATGCAACTGTTAGGTGGATTTGTAATTGGCTGACTGACTGGACCCAAAGGGTGCTCAACAATGGTTCCTCTTCATACTGGAAAGAAGTGACTAGTGGGGTGCCACAGGTTTCTGTCCTAGACCCAGTGCTGATCAACATCTTTATCAATGACTTGGATCAAGGAATGGACAACATGCAGATGACATCAAGTTAGGAGGAGTAGCTAATACCCCAGAGGACAGGATCAACATTTAAAATGACCTTAATAGATTAGAAAGTTGAGCCAAAACTAACAAAATGAACTTCAGCAGGGAGAAATGTAAGATACTGCACTTAGGTAGAAAAAAAAAATGAAATGCATAGATATAGGATGGGGGACACCTGGCTCAAGGAGACTACATGTGAAAGGGATCTAGGAGTTCTAGTAGACCAGTCAATAGTGTGATGCAGCAGCTATTTTAGGCTGCATCAATAGAAGTATAGTGTCTAGATCAAGGGAAGTAATAGTGCCACTCTATTCTGCCTTGGTCAGGCCTCACCTGGAATACTGTGTCCAGGTCTGAGCACTATAGGATGGTGACAAATTGGATCACGTCCAAAAGAGAGCCACCAAAATGGAAACAATGCCTTATGAGGAAAGACATAGGGAGCTGGGTATGTTTGACCTGGAAAAGGGATGGTTAAGAGATGGCATGATAGCCCTGTTTAAGTATTTGAAGATGGAGCAAGCTTGTTTTCTGTTGCCCCAGAGACTAGAACATGGAACAGTGCATTCCACGTTAACATTAGGAGGAACTTCCTGACAGTAAGAGCTGTTCGGCAGTGGAACACACTTCCTTGGAGTGTGGTGGAGTCTCTTTCTATGGAGATCTCTTGAGGATGCTTTGATTGTGAGTTCCTGCATGGCAGGGGGTTGGACTGGAAGGCCCTTGGGTTCTATTCCATCTCTATGATTCTGTGATTCTTTGATTCTATAAATATAGTGACATACTGAAAGCATCCACAACTGAACAGTGGGTTCAAAGCACTATTCTACCACTAGCCATGGCCAGCTTCACAATATCATATTTACTTTTCAATTTAACTTTCTTAGCACTGGCCTTCACTTCCTGACATCCTCTTTCTGCCAGTTCCTTGTGTGAAAGGATCTCAAAGAGACAAAGCTGGGTTTCATTCCCTATTTTATGATCTTGGAGCTTTTCTGTGCCCCAAACACACATGGTGACCTTGACAAAGTTGGGTGTGCATCCCACTGCTACTGCTGAAAATATTGAGGGAGTGAAAACAGGTTCTGTTTTGGGGGTTTGTCCTTTTATCCTAACACCTTTTCAGTGGATAAAGAGTCTTTTCACCTTCTCTTCCAGAACCAGTATGAGGTCCTGTGAAATTTAATGGATAGCTACTTGCACTTGATAAAATTTCTGACAACTTAATTAGCACATATTTTTTGCCTTGTTTGAAGTCTCAGAGATTAATGTCATCAGTGAAGGCTTTGGTATGTTGTTAGACAACCAATTTTATCTTTTTGATAGTGTTTGTAACTCCTTTTATATTAGAGCTTGGGGGCTGATGTTAGATGCTGTTATCTAGAACAGTCTTCTGAGCCTCTGTGCTCCAGATATTTTGGATGTCAGCTACCAGGAGCATTGGTCAAGGATTCTTGAAGTTGAAGTCCAAAGTATCTGGAGGACCAGAAGTTTAGAACCACTAATCTTGATTCTAATCTCATCTTTGAAATTCTGTATGAACCATTTCTAGTATGATTTGCATCTATAATTAAGCCCTGGAACAGATGGGCATAAAAAAGTAGCCCAAGTTCGCTATGGCTAGAAGCAGGTCGGAGCCCCTCTGCCTATAAGGCCATGGACATAGGTTGACTGGCACTGCCAGGAGTTGGATTATCTTGGCACCTTTTTGTTCTATTCCTAATGTCTGGTAAGTGTTTTCAACGTGGCTTCTGGAGGTGTGCATCAAATCGGCACGCCTCCAAAACAGCTAGAAGCCACTTTATTTAGGCTGTCTGTTTCACCCCTATAGCATGCTTTTCCATATATGTGTTTGTGTTGAGAGCTAACTTATATTGAAACAAAATTGGTTTTTCTTTCTTTTCAATTTAGCTTTTCAACTCTTCCATTCAGGATTTTGTTAGATTTACTTTGCTGTTAATCTGTTTACTGTTTTAGTCATTTTTGATTGTCTTTACATTTCTTTTATTGGTTTCAGAAGGGCATAGGCATAAATGAAGGAATAAATAACCTGATGTGAGAAGAACCAGCCATGCTATCAGTTTACAATAGGGCTAGACATTTTTCCTGGCAATAAACATTTAATCATACTGAGGCTTAGAGAAGTTTTTAATACCAATTTATACCATTGTATGTTTCAAAATGTTTAGAAAAAAACTAGTCCATGCCTAGACCTGAGTGATCCAAAGGATAATTAAGAAATTCTGTATCTTTTCTTTAAAGCTTCACACATCTGAGTTGTCTGTGGTAGAGTTGGACCAACTTGGAATATATGCAGTTGTGCTTCCAACTCCTTGCTGTGTGGAATCCCTATAATCGGCAGCCTCATTAAGAGGATTAATCTGGTCAGTCTATTGACTTCCACAGATAATATGAAAACATGACTAATTCTGTCACCCACCTGCAAAACAAGACTTATGCTAATTTTAAGTACCACATTCTACAATCTGGTTTTGATTTAGAACATGTGCAATGATCAGTCTTGAATAGTTTCTCAGTTCTCAGTTATTAGAAATTCTAAAATGTATTATGAGTTCCATATTTGTTTAGGAGAGGGATGTTTAAAAATTCTCTTTCAAAAAGAAATAAAATTTAGATCAGGACTGAAGGCTTAAAATTTTTTGCATGACAACTTGTCTCATCAATTCTGTGTTGAAAGCCTATTTAGCTCAAGGCAGTAAATATTTGTCCCAATCTGTGATGCTGGAACAAGGAAAGATAAGGCAGATATGGGGCATAAAGTACATCCCCAAATCCGAAGCATAAGGTCTTTTTCAATCTGCCACCCTCTACTGTGTTCACTACCAAGTATGATTCAGTACCATGGAACAGCTTCACAGTCTGAAAAGCACAACTCAGATACATGCAACTGTTTCCAGGACTTCAGCTATCTTCTTACTGCATGTCATTGATGACAGTAGCAAAAACTTGCAAGATGGGCTATAGGTTTCCTACCCCCAATTCACAGATTCTCTTCTGTAACTCCTCCTCCCCCCAATACTAGAGGGGTCATCTGAGCTTAGCATAAAGACTAATTAAAGCTACCACTTCAAATGTTGAACAGGACATTTATATATCTTTAGGACTGAAACTGGCATCCAAGAACATTAGTCATTGCCTTGCTGTTCATATAATTCAGTATTAAGTCTCCAACAGTTGTCTGTTAAATGTCTGTTGTGAGCTCACAAGCAGAACACAGTACTGGGTAATCAGAAAAAATTCCGCTTCTGAACCAGTTAACACTCTTTAACTACCTGATTGTGTAGATGTACTCCCTATGTAAATATGTAATTGTCGTTAATTAATTTACATAGCCAAAGCATTGATGGCACTATATAAATAAATGATCCTAGGCAAAAATTTCCTGCAATCCTACTGCCTCACTAGTTTAATTGAATGACCCTCCATGTTAATATTGTGAGAAGGGGGAAATTCTTGCCCAAATCACTCAAAATTTCTAAAGAAAACCTCTTGTGTGACACCCTCTCCCCCCCCCCCCCCCCCGGCCTCCATTTAGCTGACTCTTTCTTAAACTAAAAGGCTTCAGTCTCTTTAGGATTTCCTCTTGGGGAAGATGATTCACTCTTGTGATAATTTTAGTTGCCCTTTCAAGCTCCAATACCTTTTTTGAGAGAAGGATATCCAGAATTGTAAACAGTAATCTAAATGCACCACAGTGGCAAGATACTTATTTGTATTTTTGCTTCCCCTTTCTAATAATTCCTAAAAGTGAATCTGCTCTTTTTGCTGGTTGACATTTTTAGTATACTTAGCACTATGAGGAAGAACTTCCTGGCTAATGAGGCCATGTCTGTATAGTTGCTAGGAGTTTGTGCTTTACCTTGACTTCAGTCTCCTGTTTTATTGCCAGTTGTGTGATGTGAAGGGACATTTTAATTTGCTTGGGACATCACTGTCCTAAGTACAGTTCATCTTGACTACCAAGCTTCTTAATCTGGACTCCAGTTTTAACAGTACCCAAGCATCATTTCCCTAGTACAAACTTGTAATGCAGATTCCCCTTCCCAAATTTAGTTTCCCCTGACTCTTCTTACAAGTTGGAGTTGGTGTCCTGGAGCTTCTTTATGCCATTTTATTTCAACTGCTTGCATTTTTTTCTAGTCTGATTTGTATTTGTATCCAAGTTTGACAGTGTGATTCCTGTGTGTGTTCAGTACAAGCAAGTGACTAATGCCCTTTGAGTGATGTTCTCTGTTCTTCGGATCTTGTTGTGTCAGTTCTTCTATGCACTCTGGAGATCAGATACCTCATTCATTTGCTCACCTATGTTCTTGGGCATATATATCTGTTCAGCAAGCTTGGTTCCTGCTGATCCTGAGATTTCAAGATACATGAACACTGTGGTGCTTATTTTTTTTCTTTCCCACTTCTTGCTTGTGCCTAAGAAATGCCATCAGGAGCTTAAAAGTTCTGAAAATTGTGGTTTTCAAGAAAATATGTCATATATAGACACCATTTATGGCTCCATCTCCAACTGTGAGGCCTACAGTTTGTTAACCAAGCAGCTTGCCCATTTCTGTCCAAGGTAGGCAGCCCACTATTCAGAATATTGCTTGTTTAACTCCATTGGTATAGTGTAACCTCGGTTCAGAGAGTCAGAATGCTGGGATGTTTTGATTTGTAGGGTCTGTGACATTATCTGTCATTCCCTTTAGGTTTCTATGTTCCTTGTGAGCTCAGCTGCAGCCTTAATGGTAGCTTGGGGTGGGGGGCTTCTAATAACAGTATACAGTGGGGCCTTTGTTATTTGCTGGGCTTTGGTTCCAGGATCCCTCATGGACACCAAACTCCATGGATATTCAATCCTATTAAATACAATGGATAGTAAAATTATATACATTATATAAAATGGCAAAATCAAGGTCTGCTTATTATATATTTGAAATATTTTTATGCCATGGATGCTTGAATCTGTGGATTAAAAATCCATGGATATGGGGGTGGGGTGGGGGCGACTGCATTGCTTTTAGCTACTCTGTTGTCATGCCCAATATTTTGGAGTTACTTGGTTTTCAGAAGTCAATTAGGAGTTGTTAGCTTTGCAAAGGAGCTGTTCCTTTTTGAGATGAAAATGGCTACACGGATTTGTTATGTGGATCAACATAGCTACCAGCATTTTTGGATTTAAGTTGGGGACATAGCTTTCTTGAGGAGTATCTCACTTCAGAAGTCACCACTACACTATCTTTCAACATCTGGACACCCCATATAATCTATATCTCTATATTTATAGGGAAATAAGTTTGCCTAAGCATCTTTCAGTACGATCCTCATTTAACCCAGTTTCTCTATTCTTGATAAAGAACCCAGTAGCCATGTTAGGTTCCAGTAGCATTATGCCCCCAGGTACAAAGTCCAGTTTCCTGCAGTGCATGAACTCAAAAAGTAGGTGAAATTTTAGAAATATTTTTAAGCTGTGCAATAACCACCGCTGTCTGGGTGGTGTATAAATTCATTAATAATATTGATCAAAGCTATGTGACCTGCTTGCTCCTTTATTATCAGGAAAATTAGAGCAATATTGCTAAGGCTCCAACCTAGCGAGACATTCTGTAATTTTACACAGAGAGGCCATGTTTGAAGGTGCTTGCCTATTATATCATATGTAATCGCCACTGTCTGGTGGTAGTGCTGGTGATGGTAGAGATGTATTAATAGTGAATCCATTAACCATTTGCTGATTGTTGTGTAGCCAAAATGTCGCCATCCACAAAGAAAGGTATCAGCCTCTCAAGGGAACCCCAAGGTTAATAAAGTGTGGGCAGGGAGAGGAAGAAGCCCCCAAATGTGCAGTGAGCACAGAATAACTAAGTCATGGCAGGAGTTGTGGTAGTAATGGATTGGGTGGATGGGTGGAATACATCTGAATATCTACAATCCTGAACAGCAGCATCCTGCATGTAATATTTTATTGCAGGCCCCACTTGTATTTTTAATTATTATATTTTTCCATCACTTTCCCCTTTTTCTTTAACTGTATGTTTGCTTTATTAGGTTCTCTTCCCACCTTCTCTCATTTTAAATTCAGGAGAGAATTCCACTGTATAAATGAAGCCTTCTCCCCCTGTTTCATGACTGTCATTTAAATAGAGGAAATTTTTTGTTCCTTAGAAAAAGAGATAAATCTAATAGACATTTTTAAACATCTACGATTGTGGTCTGAACTAACCCCTATGCTTCCTAAAAGGATTTTAGGCTCTGAACTATACTTTCAGCCTCCATTTTAATGCCTTTGGAAACGATAAGACTGTTTTTGTTGTTGTTATTGTTATATTTATTTATATCCCACCTTTCCCTCAGATTGGGACTCAAAGAAGGTGGCTTAGAGCAATTTAAATTTAAAATTTGAAACTAGGTTAAAACATATATTCACACCCGCACACCCACTCACACCCACCCACCCAGTAGAGTGATGCTGAACTTCCTTGGCAATTTTGTATTCATACTGAATTTTAATAGCTTTCTGGACACTTTTCTCAAGTAATTTAATAAAGCTTAAATCTAGCATTAGATTCTGATGTCTCTTTAGGTTTCACAAGATGTTAGTGATGGAAGTAAAGCAGAATTACAGCATATGATTCCCCTCCTTTTTGCACAATGTTGGCACTCATCCATTGCTGATCCATTGTCATACCTTTATTATCATGCAGGTTTGCATTGATGAGAGATACCTGTTAAGAGACGCCTATGTCAGTACATTCACACAATAGCACATATGCGGATTCTTTCAGTGCTACAATAGTGTTATTGTGAGGTCAAAATGTTACAATAGGTGTGTCATGAACCCTGCTATATCTCAAACCTTCTGGTCTAAAGAAGAAGAAGGCTGGTTCCGCTGAATTTGGTGAAGTGTTAATATACTTATTGAGTTAGGGTTGCAATATGTAGGTTCCAAAATTAAAACAATAGCATGGAACTTAAGAATCATGAATAACTGGAAATGAGTTGTTCAAAGAATCTTATGATTATAGGTCTAATCTCATTGTTGCAAAATTTTGGAAGAAAAAAAAAACCGCATGCATAAACCAGAAAGAAGAGGGAGTGGAAGCTGACATCATGTGCATTGTGCGGAAAACAGAGATTGGAAATGTTTGTAACAAAATAAAGACTGTCATGCTATTGTGAGGCAATGCAGAAAAAAAGTGCATTAATAGCGTTATTGCTACCATTGTAATCACATTAAAGAAATTGCGTGATCACACTGCAAAAACATCCTTGTGCGATAATCTCCAAAGAGAAAGGGAAGCCCTTGCTTTAAACATCTTGTTTGTGTGTAATTTTTATAAGTGGCTTGTTCTCCTCAGAGGTTCAACACCCACAGTTCTTCTTGAATTAGCTAAGCTAATTTCGTTTAAAAAGTGGGTTACATGTTAGAGATTTTTGTGAACCAAAATACTCCTATCTGAGAATGGTGCTTTGTTGTTGCTTTTTCCTTTAGGAAAGTCACTATACTGTGCTCTTGTTGAAAATAGCTTGGTAATAAAGGGCTGCAGCAGAGGGTGGAGTAAACCTCCCCCCCCCCCCCCATGAATTTCACCTTCTATTTTGCCCGTGGTCTCTTATTTAAAGTCTACCTCCATGTTGTCTGGCAAGGATTGATTGGGCGGGATGAGGTGAGATTTTTGCTATGGAAACTGAGACTGCTTCTGTATCCTGGCACTGAATGGCACCAGGCCAAAGGTAATGTGCTTCTAATTTCCAGTGACTTGGAAAGGGCAGCATTGGGTGCCTGCCGTTCCATTCCAGTCTTGTGTAGCTGTGGTCATATGTCACCCTGTTCAGCAAATTCAAATAGTAGAAGTAAATCCAGATGTCATTTTGAAAAAGAAGAGAAACTAACATGTACTTCTGTTCACCCATTTTGCAGGGTACATTATGCTTCGTTGTTCTGTTCTGTCCTTTAGCCATTTTAAGTGCTCGTTGCTTATTAATTTCCACTTTCTCAAGACAGATCACAACTAACCTTTTGCTTTATCTATTTTTAATTGTTTCTTTTGTCTGGAGACTGGCCAGAGCTAGACAAAATTGTGTGTGTGTATATGTGGTGAGACGCAGCACTCTCCTAAGCTATGTACAGTGTTGTCCTTCTGATACTGGGGATGAGGTTCTCTGGTTTGCTGATTTCATTAAGGAAAGAACCTTAAGCCACCAGTCTTAGTGCTTTGAAGCCCACACAGTCCATTTTAATATGAATGCCATTAGTGGCTTGACAGCTGGCAGCTTTTATTTCAACTCACAGAACTGTGAGCCTCATGGTCTCAGGTACGTATTGGAGGTGTGTGAGGAAGAGAGAAAGTAAACCAATTTTTTACTTGCTTCCATGTAGAAGTGAATCCTAGACGTTCCTAAATACCTATAGGCACCAGATCCCGTCTGATCTTGGAATCTAAGCAGGGTCATCTCTTGTTAGTACTTGGATGTAGACCGCCAGCAAGTACTTGGTGCTGTAGGCTATGCTTGAGCAGAAGGATCTGACAAAACCACTTCTGAGTATTCCTTGCTTAAGAAAACCCTATGAAATTCATGAGGTCACCATAAGTTGACAGATGACTTGAAGGCGCATACATATGCACAGTGTATCCTAGAAACTGGTCCACAGAGACTCTGGAGTCAGGTAGATTATTGTAAGCCAAACACTGTCTGCTGTTTTAGTTTTGCAGCTTTTCTTGTTCTTTGTTTGCCTTGTTTTGTCTTTTGCTCTTCTTAAGGTAATCCATTTGATACTCACCCTCTTGCTCTCTTCCTTCAGGAAACAGGAGCAATTCCAAGCAAATCCTGACAGTTATAATGGAGCAGTGAGAGAGAATTATGCCTGGTCTCAAGACTACAGTGACCTGGAGATTAAAGTCCCGGTGCCAAAACACATTCTGAAAGGCAGGCAGGTAAATGAGTACCTGAGTGATTTTTACTTCCTATGAGTGATAAACAGCCTTCTTACCCAAGTATCGTGCCCGGGTAATATTCTTCAGCTCTTCACCTGCTCCGTTGTTTGAAGACATTGTGGTACTAGCATGTGATAACACAAACATGCTTCAAAGTGTATGGTAGTTGGTTCAAACTATCCATCAGAGCGCCACATGTAAATGCTACTCAGTTTTCCTGACACATTTACCCAAGCCATCACTTTCAAACTGAGCCCAAATGCATATGTACTGACATTAGTAATTTCCTTTATTTTTACACTAGTTCTCCAACCTGAAAAGGCACACAAATACGTACAGTGGGCCCTTGGTATCCTCTGGGGGCTGGTACCAGAACCCTCCGTGGATACCAAAATCTGTGGATACTCAAGTCCAATTAAATACAATGGCATAGTCATTTGGTGTCCCCTATATAAAATGGCAAAATCAAAAATCAAAATGGCTCTACACTGACTGAAGGTCAGGCTCCACAGCTGCAGCCTCAGGTCCCAGAGGCTCTGGCTCATTCTCCGAGTCCTCCTCCAGGCTGGGCATGACATCTCCATTCAAAACCAGATTGGCTTGTGGGTGGCCCAGGATAAAGTTCCTTTTCCAGTGACTAGAATCTTAGCATTGATCTTAGACAACACACAGAATCTTGGCTGAGTAAAGAACTTCACTGGCTTTAAGATGGATTTTCCTGGGCGATGCTGTTTACCAGACTTCCGTTTTTTGCTGAGTGCCTGAGGTGTCTGTTTTATGGAGTGTGAAGTATTTTTAATTGTGGGGTTGCTGGAGGATCTACCGCTATAAGCAAAGATTGTATGTGGGGTGTTTTTGAGCCTGGATAGAGCATGTTGCTAAGCATGTAACAGTAATGGGCACCTATTTTGCTCCACATTGCTTTCCTGAATCTCTGACTCACAAAGAAAGAGGAGATAGACTTTAGTGAAATCATAGGTCAAGCTTGCCTCGTCATCTAATTTCCTTTGCCCTTAGCAGAGGTGGTGGGAGGATGGGGCAGCATAAAACCCGTGCACCAGCAGCTTGCCGTGGGGAAGCCTGGTGTGCTTATCTTCCAACTGATGGATTATAAAGAAGAGACTTACTTCCCCCCTTTTATTTTTGATAACCTATTCTTATAAAGATCTCCCAGATAATATGACTCTCCTCCTACTTTTCCTTTTTCTTTACCCTTTAGTTTTGTTGTCTTTTCTTTCTGGACAGAAGAATGATATAATTCATTTTGTCAATCTGTCATAGGCAGATCTCTACTGCAGACCTATTAATGAGGGGGTGGTTGAGGAGACGTGCACAGGGGGATACACTGACTGAAATGGTTGCAATGGAAGCTTTTTAAATAAACTTCCTAATCTTAAAAAAGCGGGGGGGGGGGGGGGGGGAAGGATCTCTCTCTCTCTCTCTCTTTTTCCCATCTGCAGAATGTCTTGTTTTTCTTCCCCTATGTGTGATCAGGGCAGCTACAATGAGCACAGTTAGTTTTGTACGCCAGCTTCAACCTACACAGCTCTGTGTCATGTGAGAAAAGCTCTGTTGTTGCAGGAGCATTAATTGACACTGACAGTACAGACCTAGGGGTAAGGGTTGATTTGGAACAGTTACCAGTATCTGTGGAGGCAGCAAAGGAAATAGAAAACACATTGTGTCTATGGAAGGAGAAAGAACACATGTCAAAATGGAGAGATGATGCTTGAATATTGAAGTATTGAGGATGCCCTGAGTGGGGTGGGGGTGGATGGGATGGGATGACAACAACACTATTTTATTTGTTTTGTTTATATGCTGCCTTTCTCCTTGCAAAGGACCCAAATATATAGTTGCCTCCATGCAGTGTCCTTGCAGAATTGTAGGCTGACTTATATTCTAATGTGAACTTTAAACAAAAATAGCTTGCTTTACCTCTGTTCTCTTCATCCCTACCTCACTCACAGTGGTGTCATTGGGGAGGGGGATGCAGGGGGTGCGGACCACACCAGGTGACATCCTAAGACGGGATGGCACCACTGCTCCTCAGACACCTGCATTTTGGCAGAAATGGGCTGTAGCATTTACTTGGATTTCTCTAAAATGCTGAAGAGATGGTGTGAGTGGGGCAAGGCTCAGTGGGAGGAGAGAGGCCCCAATTTTTTTTATTTTTTTTAAAAAATCAAAATTTTCTTTAAAAACATCAGATTTTACCAAATTTTCACTTTAACCACATGAAACTATGTATATGTAAACAATATCTGTGTGTATGATATTGTGTATGATATACTGTGTATACACTTGTCCATCCATATTCGCTAGGGTTAAGAGCATAAAAGACCCCCATAAATATGGAAAAACCATAAATAACAAAAACACCATGTTTTTACCAGAGAGGACATCTATCTAGGAGTCTGTCGGTCCTCCAGTGCAACTCTGTGGTCAATGTCCGACAGACACTGACCATAGAACTGCACTGGGGGAGCTACAAATGCCTAGTAGAGTATTCTCTTCTCTCTAGGAATCTCTATGTCTTTTAGGGCAACTTTTAGTTAAAGCTGACCATCGAGTTGCACCGGAGGACCTAGAGGTCCTAGAGAGAACATAATAATCAAATCTGTGAATAATCAAATCCGCAAATATCAAAGCCACAAATATGGAGGGATTTAATTTTGCTAGCTATTACCATCCCATTCAGTGATAAATGGGAATTATGATTTATAAGTAAATTAATATAGAATCATAAAGTTAGAAGAGACCTCAGGGGACATCAAGTCCAACACCCTGCGGCATGACCTCTGCCAATAAAATGCAGGCTTATTTTTTTTTAAGAATGTTCATAGGAAGCTAAGCAAAAACAAGCCAGGTTCACAAGCCAGGAACTTGGTCAGGAATAAACCGTGAATGATTTGTGTTTTTATTTTTTTACCCTCACTCCATTTTTTTAATGAGCAGCCCAGCAATGAGTACCTCTTGTCCCTGAAAGCCACAGTTTGATGATTATTTGAAGTCACTTCATGTTATTTTTTATCTCATTTTACTTTCTGTTTCCCTGAATATAAATCCATCTGCTTAGACAGCAGCCCAGTTTCACTGAAGGAAAGGCTGTTCTTTGTAATCAGAAAATAGAACTACTTTATAGTATGTGACTTTTAAAAAAACTTACAGTGCCCAAGCCAAACTGATTTATCATGATCTCATTTCAGTATTGGTTGGTCTTAGTATTTTGTGAGGCACACATAGTTTTGAAACATACAGCTAAACAGTAACAGTTAAATGGGGTTCCTTGAGCTTTGTTTAACCTTTTGGGTCTGTTGTTTTAATAGCAAAATTCTATGTCATTTTGTAGCTTGGAGAAATTACTTTTATATATGCTCTCAATGTCCCATTCCAGTGACCATGCTGACTGGTGGATTCTAAAACTTGTGTCTCGATCTTCCTCACAGCATGCATGTTGGCAAGTGTGCACACTTTCAAGGTGTATTCTATTGACTTGTTCCTGTGATGCATTTCTGTGTGGAGTTGATTTTGCAAAGAAAGGCAGCGTTGGACTTAGTTTTATTGGTATTCATCTTAAACCTGTGGTCTAGAACATCATCCTTATCACCATTGTCATTGAAGTAGAAGATTACAACAAAAACATACACAAGATGACATTTAAACAGTATTAAATTAACGGCAGTATTTCAGCCATTTAAAATATTACTGTAAAGAAAAATTAGAAACCACATAGCACTATAAAAACCCTGTTGTTGTTACCATTAGTATTTTCTCTGGTGTTTAGTTCTTTGCATCTATCAGATGTAGTTGTAGCCGAGTTTTTACTTAAGGACCAACTCTCTGTTTACTTGCTACTTTGAGCAGATGACTAAATCAATGGTACTCAATTTTTTAATTCTTGGGACTCCCCCCCCTTTACTTCTGTATGCAGACTTTGGTCCTCCCCCAACATATTATATGCATTAAAATATTTTATTTAGTGGGCATATTTTCATTCACACATTCATGTACGTATATTCATATTTTAACATTTTTAAAGGAGGTAACATTTTCCAAATTGCAACAGTTTTATTTAAGTAGATTCAACATTTAACTTGACACACATGTAAAGTTTTCACATCAAACAATTGGGCAGAGGAGGAGGGAAGCATCAGGGCCTCCAAGTTAGCACACACCCCTTGAGCAACTCTTCTGCCTCCCTGGGGGTTCCCACCCTACTGTTTGAGAAAAAAAAATGCACTAAACTAAAGGATGCAAACCTATATACGCTTTATACCTGATAGTCGGTGGTGCTGAACTCAGTGCAGGCTTATGTTTTCTAAAATTGCCATGTAAAAATCATGGATAAAGTTCAAACATTTCAGTTGAGAAATTCAAAACCAAGAACTGTAGACACATGCAGATGAATGGATCTCTTAGCAAGTAAGCTTTTGTCTGCTTTCAAATACTTCTGTTTGTTATTTCGAGATAGAAAACCAGATCTGAGAGAGTGTCTCAGCGTTTCAGCAGAGTTGATCTTCTTTCTTCCTCTCGCCTCCAGCTTTAGGACTAGGGGAACAGAATGTGCAATATCTTTACTAGAGTCATCTGTCTCATGGATGTGTATTTTCCCTTGACTCCCAAGTCACCTGTACCACACATCTGACTCTATCTGCCATATGGTTAGCACTACACTTGTCTGCTAGGAAGCCTGTCTTCCCACATAGGGACCTGCTTACAGTGACCTCCCCCCCCCCCCACCTCCAGAAGGTGAAGTATCTGTTGACTAGCTTTCATTTTCTGCTTAATTAAATTGAGTTGGCTTTGTAAACTGCACCTGTAAAATATTCAACAAATTACATTCTACACTGTTCACACATTTTTTTCTTTTGTGCACCTCAGTGAAAGGAAGTGTGCGCTTCTTCCTAGCCATAAATGATTTTGATTTTGTGCCTCTGTATCTGTTTTATTGCTGTCTTCAGCTTTTTATATACTATCTTTATATACTCCTTTATTGTTATTTTTGAGGTCTTATATTATGCTTAGGTTTTTTGGAAGTTTTAATTGGAAGGCAACCTAAAGTATAATTTAAAAATGAATAACTAAGGGCTGAAACAAAGGGCCTGGTAAAGCCGCCTTCTGGGCAGCTTGGGAGCCTGGCGTTTACATGGCACACGCCCCCAAGATACCTGGAAGCTGCCTTGGCCGATTACACTGGAGCAGCTTCAAGATGCTTTAGGGGTATTTACATGCCACTGGAGTGCCCAGAAGCTGTCCTGGGGTTGAGTCAGGCCCAAATAGGAGCAGATCTTTTCATTTGGTTTTGGTTTTAATTTTGGCACAGGATCCCTGAAAATGTACAGTCAGCCCGTGTGCAGCTTTGACTTCTGTGTATTTAATTATTCGTTGATATATTCTCCCTTAGAATCTCTAGGTCCTCCAGCGTGGGAGTTGACCATTGAGTTGTGCTGAAGGACCTAGAGATTCCTAGAGAGGAACAGTATTTTGTATTTGCTTTCCCTCCACTTTCACAGGTCCCCTGGGCCCCTAACCCCAACAAATGTGGAGGGTCCACTATATATTGGAAGCTGAACTATGGAATAACAAGTCCTATACAGAGATAAATAATATTGCTTTCTTCTGTATTATATTATGTATATGTGGTTGTATTCCTATCTTTAGTCTCAACTCAGGAAATAGCAGTGAATAATGGAATAACATTGGTAACTTGCTTCTCTTTGTTGTTGTTTTTCCAGGTTTCTGTGGACATTGGCAGTAGCTCAATTCGTGTTGCAGTGCTAGAAGAAAGTGGGTCTCGTGTGCTCATGGAAGGCAACCTTACCCACAAGATAAATACAGAGAACTCTGTTTGGAGTCTGGAACCAGGAAAATGTATCCTAGTAAGCACTGCCTTGCCTTTTCAGCCTGTGTATGTGTATTTTTCAGAAAGTGCGTGAGCTTTCATGTCTTGTTGATACGTACCAGAAAGTAGGGCCTTCCTTCTTGAAGACAGTAATGGAGAGATTCTTTAGCTCTGCTATTAATTTAGCAGGTTACTGGTATAAATCACTCTGTAGCTTCATTATTTTATATTTGATATTCTGTCTGCCATGGAAGTCAAGGCACTGTGGCCAGAATCCTGTTGTTGCAGGCATGCTGACATAGGTAGTGATATAAGGAGAAGAAAAACACCATGGATACAGTGACCATGAAGGAAGAAAGGCACTGAAGAAATAGGCTGCTTGGAGCTGGTAGAGTTTGTCTGTCTTCCCTTGCCATTGCGATGTGACTGTGGAAAAAGTGCAAACTTTACCATAGGGTACCAAGAGGAATCTGGCCAAAGTGTGGATTTTCCATGCAGTCTCTCATTGAGATACTAACTGGGCTTCAGCCAGTTTAATTTCAGCAGCGTTGCAGAATCATGTGTCTGTAGATTGTATCCTTTTTGTGGGTCATTTCAGTCTTTTTCCTTCTGCTGCTTAACATGCCTTTATCTTCCACTTTTACTACTGTGTGTGCTTTTCTTCTCAGTTTTCTCTCCCTTGCTAAGGTTTTGAAGCTCATTGGGTGATTTCAGGTGTCTCCATCTGAGAGACAGACAGACAGAGAGCTCACTTTTGTGTGTCTCTGTTCTATAGTGGTGGTGTAAATATACAGAGAAGAGAATAAGCTTGGAGGAGGTGACCTCTGTATATCGGTTTCTGGGGAACATGAGATGTGGGGGGGGGTGCAATTGTACTCATGTCCTATTTGTTGGCTTCCCATAGGTCATAAGTCTATTCTTATGTGTTATATGTAGCCTAGCAAATAGCCATTGTCAAGCTTAATTTTACCCTTAAATATTTTATTAATTGTTTCAGAAGAAAATACTCCAAAATCCATTTTTTTCCCACGGGAGGGGGGAGCATCCCCTGAATTTTTCTCTGTTTTTTTCTTCTCTTGGGCCTATACATCTCTAGTTGGTTTTGAGGCTTTAATGTCAATAGCCAAGCAAGTGAATGCTGAAGAGCAGTGGGGACAGTACCTTCACTTCCAATGGAATCAAAATCCTCATCTCACTGACTTCACTGTCAGTTTTAGAATTGAAGCACAAAATAGCAGGAGATACTTAGAATTACTTGCCATCGCTGCGGTGAAGCTTACTTTTTTTAAGACCCCAAGAGGATCTCAATGCTGGTTTCCAATACATTGAAAACCCTATTAGGACAGCGAGAATAAAAACCAAAAGGAACCTCAAGAGGAAAGTTGCATATGTGGAGATGTTTAGAGTACCAGCACTCTTTTAAAAGTGAAAGCTAAAGGGGGTATGAGGAGCTTCTCCAAGCTCTTGGCCTTGTATATCGTATTTTTGTATGTGACCCTTCTCCATTACACCAGTTAGTGTGTCAAAGAGTGAGATTAAAATAGGTGAACAGGAGCTGATTTTAGAAACCTGTCCTGAGTGCTAGGCAGAATACTTTGCTTTCCCTCTTTCGAAGCTCACAGTAACAAGATGCTTTGTTTGGCTGTGATCATGTTTAGAAATGTTTAGAAATATGCTGTGTACACCATATAGTTAGGATTGCTGACAGGTTTCAATGTTATCTCCTCCGTAGAAAAGATTGATGGGTGATACTGTTACTTTTTTCCTTTCCTTTAAATTTTATTTACATACAAAAATAAATTCTCTTTCTGTAAGAAAAACAAAAGAGGTTTAGAATCAGGAATCACTACCATTCATGTTACATGGTAAACAACATCATGTAATAAGATTTATACAAATGGTATCAGTTAGACACATTACGGTATATTTACTTCAGACACTGCTAATACATTTTTCCAGGATGAAAAAAGAGGATTTTGTTTGTATTTATAAAAGAAATAAAAGTAAATGAAAATGATCTATATCCACCTCTCCTTTCATATATTTTAATTTACTTGTAGTTTTTTTTTTAACAGAGGTGTTGTTCAAATTGTATTTAGCCACTAGCCACTAGTCAGGCCATTTAGTTTTCCATCACAGAATAATTTTAGCCCTGGCTGCAGCAAAGAGAAATCCAATCAGATCTTTTATGTTTAAATTGTTCCAGCAGTCTAGAAAATGTAGAAAATAGCAATAATTATCCCTCGGGATATATAGTCTAGTATGTCATACATGAAAGAAAAGAAACTGCTTGCTTCTGAACAGATTTCACCAATGGATATTCAAGCCACATTATGTTTAAGGGACCTGCTTTCACCATGTCTTCTTCGCTGTAGGTGTATTTTTCCAGAAACATGAAAGCTGGACACAGTATGCGTGCAACCTATGCGTAGCCTTCATCATGTTTCTTTTTGCCAAGGCTGATTTGGGTTTGATATGAAGAAGATGCCCATACTTTTCTCCAGTTTTATTCTGAAATTTCCATATCTATAGCAGTAGCAATAGCAAGTTATCAGTGAACTAGCACTCCTTAAGTGGTTTACAGTGTGTAAGCCAATCTAAATTATGGGCAGAAGGGGAACAGATAAAGGATTGTATGGTGAAATGGGTTCCCCAGTTCAAATGGAGCAATGGGAAAGAATGTGGACAGAGTTTGAAATTGAACTTGCTGAAATGGACAAATTGACAATGTTGATCAAAGAGAAATCTTTGAATAATTTTATGAAAGATTGAGAATTGTTTATTACATACTTGCAGTTTCATTGGGGTATGAATCAGCTTTAGCTTTTGTAAAAATAAATAGAGTTCATGTGTCATAGAGGCATAAATATATTGTCATATATAAGGATGCAGAGAAATAGTGGTATATATCTGTCAGGGGAATCAGTAGTACAGTATATGTTTACTTTTCTTTAGTAGTTTAGCTTGTTTTGGTGGTGTTTGTGTTTTAGATACATGTATAACATTTGTTTGTTTAGATTTAATAAACATATATATTTTTAATCTGTTTCTCTTGAGCTTCAAGTTGCATGGCGTACCAAATTCAGTTTCTTGTAACCAGTTGTGTAGAGCAAAGACTTG
The DNA here is from genome assembly GCA_034509955.1 of Urosaurus nigricauda. NCBI lineage: Eukaryota > Metazoa > Chordata > Lepidosauria > Squamata > Phrynosomatidae > Urosaurus > Urosaurus nigricauda. The sequence goes on from JAOEGL010000009.1 coordinate 10,482,130, forward strand.
CCTCTAGCAGTGTTAGTAGTACTAACAAAATGTTTTTTTAAATAAATAGTAAAGCATCTATTGGTCTCATACACATTTTTTGTCAAATAAAGTAACTTGTTTGAACCTTTTCTTCTATTGTTAGAAACAAAAACGATTCCTTTGCAATTTAGCCTGTATCTGTCCTGTGAGGTTATATTTGAAACTTAAAGTTCTTAGTTTATGATATAACTGTTCGTTGATAACAGGCTTTCTGTTAACAAACAGATCCATTTTAGCCTATATATTCCTTTCTTTCCAATTGTGGAAACTGGACAAATTGTGGATGTGAAAGGAGCAGAATTAAAAGTGATAGGTGTGGGGCATCAGAAATAGATTTCTCAATTTTCTCATCTGTTTAGCTCTCCATGACAAAAATGGCAGCGCTACAGTGATGTGGATCAACACCATCAGTTTCCTTAGATATATATGTTGCAGTGCCATCTTTTCAGTTTCTCATAGAAAATCAGTGTTTTCTTGCATATAGTTTGCTGCTGTTATTCACTGATGCTATAGTTCTGCCTCTCAATCCTGGCACCATCTCAAAACATAAAGTCTTTACTTGTACCTTTTACACTAGTGGACAGTGTGTGGTGTTTCAGCTTTGCCCCAGTTGCATTTGTAACCCCCAAAAGCAAATACACATGGAAGCCCGAGAATTTAGTTGGGTTTTTGTTTTGTTTTGGTGACTGAGCGAAAAAAAAATACATTTTAGGAAAGAATGAGTTTGAAATCTTTCCCAACCTAAAACATGATATGTCATATTGCTGTCATTTTAGAAAGAATAAATAATTGATCAAGCGTATTTTATGTTTGCTTCTGAGAGGCATGATTTGATGAGATAATTATGGGCAGTGACTAAAAACATTTATTCACTTTTTTCTACTTGTAACCCACACTTGATTAAGAATCAATTTAATATTGTTATATTAAAATAAACAAAAATCAAATAAATACCACAATTAAGGATGACTTAATGCTAAGCATAAGTCAGCCATCAGCAAAATTGATCACAACAGGTAGCTGTTCAGAAATGCCTGGGCAAAAAGATGAGTCCCATCCTGGTACACTACCACAAAGAAGGTCCCATTTTGTGTCACCACTTGATGTCATTATCCAAGATTATTATGCAAGTTTTTTTCTACTTATATAGAAACCTGTCTGTCGAGGAGAAAGTTGTGAGAAAGCAAAATCACTCTTCAGATTATTTTTCAGAACCATGAAGTAAAGCAAATCTAAAGTACAGTTATGTTCAGATCTATATAGCACAGTCCAAAAAACACAATGCAGTGATAACTAATGCATAGAATACATTACGTGAGCTTTCAAAGCGTACAGATTTCTTCACCAGGAATGGATGACGGAAAGTCACAGAGCTGATTCCATCTTGAGATGTTGAAGCTGAATTTCAGATGGTGGTGGAGAGAAGTTTGATGCAGGGAAAGACAACACGGCATTGCTGGCTGTGAGGCACTTTGGAAACAAAAGCAAGGCAATGCAGTAAACCTTTAGCCTGTATCTGTCCTGTGAAGCTACAGGCCACTTTCTAGGTGGAATACAGTGAATCCCTTGGGAAGCCTCCGTACTGACCCACCTGGAGACAAATGTAGGTGCTATTAATGGTAAAATGTGCCGATGATATCCAATTTCAAATTATTTTACCTTAGCTGAAAATAGAAACCTCAGAGAGTTCTACCTAGTTCACGATTCTCTTGATGCAGTTGAATTTGGTATCTTTAAATTCAAAACTTATATACATCCAGGGGCAGCAGTGTTTGCCATGCAACAAAATATAGCAAATTCAAAAAGAACATTTGTGTTTATTTTTGTTTAGGCTAACGTATCACCACAATGTACCTTTTGGAATTTGCTATATTTTGCTGTGTGGCCAAAACTGCTACCTCATATTTTTCTGTTCAAATCGGTGTATTAGTCCTACGGAGCTATGATGCGTTGTTCTAAAATGTGGACCAAAGAAAATTATCTTCCATCCCTAGAAGACATATTGGTGTTACCTAGCATTTGGAAGTCATGTCATTTATTCCCTCCCCTCACTCCTCAATTTTCTGCATTATAGAAGATTAGGTTTTAAGATCCCATTCTAGGAAGAAGTTAAAATAGTTAATTGAATTAGACCAAAAGAGATGAGAAATTGGGGGGGGGGAGTTTGCAAGCATAAGGCTTGTTTGCATAATGGCAAGGAACACTAAGCCATCTTGTGCTGCAGATGGGATGGTGTGTTGTTTGGAATAATGGCAACAGAAGCCTAACTTTTCCACAAAGGTTGCATTGCCAACTTTTGCTTTTGACAGTCCACTGAACATTATTAGTGGTTTCAACTACTGAGGCAAAGTAGCACTGTCTTGCAAGTATTTTAAAGCTATTGTATATTTTGAGAGAGAAAATATGCAAAAGGATTTTTAAATTAATCAACATTAATCAAAATCTTTTAATTCAGGGTCCGGAGTCAACTATAAACATGAATAGGCTACCTGTGTATAAAGTATGATAACAGAGATCTGATGATTCCTGTACTTGCGAGATCAAGGAAAGTTATCAATTTGGCTGCACTTAAAACAGGCCGTAGGGACAGGCAGGCTGAAAAAGGGGCCCAGAAGACAGAACAAATGCCAGGGAAATGCAATATGTGTTACAACGTATGAAGGATTTAAAACAAAATTGGAAATACCACCAAGAGAAGAAAAATAGAGCACTAATCTACCTAAAAGCCCCTTTTGTGGCAAGTAAATTTGGTTGCTGAAGGTCCACCTGAATAAAAAGGTCTTTAAAAAGGTCCTGCTGGCAGAAAGACAACGGGGCCGGATGGGGGGAGCCAGATTCGCCTCTGGGAACGGCTACTGAAAACCCCTTTTCAGATTTCCCACATATCCAGTTTCACATTTAATAGTTGTGATGCATCATCATTTTTCTAGAAACAAATAATTTAAGTGATTCAAATGTGTGAACTTGCCTCTTCATTTTCACCTTCCTCTTGCAACATATGGAATTCGTAACTGTGTGCTTTCTCCCTAGCAGTCTCCCAAAGAGCAGCTTTCTCTTCCTGCCAGACCACTTCTTCCAAAATAATTTTCTCTGTCACAGAACAGATTCTCACATCTCTAGGGGCACATGGGCCAGGCAGCCCCATCAGGCAGGAGTGGCAGTTAAACGTATCACCCATTTTAGCCTTGCTCCCTCCCACTCTTGTGTGCTTCAGCTGAAACTTGCAGGAGTTCAGCACAAGCTTCTTTGGGAGTTTGTTCAAATGTGTAAAGCAGCTTTCTTTGTTTGTGCAAACCACTCTCATTCACTGGTGTGCATGGGCCAATGTCATCTTAATTTTTCTGTCAAATGAAACAAAAGAATGGTTGTACCAGATTGCCACAAAGGTCCCTGTAGTCCAGCATGCTGGCCATAGAAATGGCTTTGGTAGGTCCATATTGTGGGTACAAAGGTCCCTCCCTCATCATTGGACACTCAAAGGTATACTTCTGATCGATCAGGAAGTTGTTTTGCTGCCGTGGCTGCAAGTGTGATATTTCTAAGTTATCCACTGATTTCCATGCTCTTTTTTGGTAACCACTACAATCTGTGGCTTTGACTTTTGTGGATTTGATTATTTGCAGTTTTGATTAATATGTTCTCTCTAGGAATCTCTAGGTCCTCCAGTGCAACTCTGCCAGAAATTGACCATAGAGTTGTGCTGGAGCAGCTAGAAATCCCTAGAGAAAACACTTCTCTAGGCATTTGTAAATCCTCCAGCCTGATTCTGGTAGATGTTGATCATAAAGTTGCACTGGAGAACCTGAAGATTCCTAGAAAGTTGTTCTCGCTGATAAAAATAATAGTTTTTTTTTTAATTTGCAATTTTTCCACATTCACAGGAGTCCTTCACCTCTAACCCCAGCAAATGTGGTGGGATCACTATATATTTTATGGTAGTGACTTCCACATGTTATTTATTTATTTGTGAAATATTTATAACCTGCCCTATATTAAAGATCTCAGGGCAGCTTACAAAAAGCATTAAAACAAGTTACATAATTTAAAATGGTAAAATAATTCAATAATCAAAAACATGTTAACTGCAATCATAAGTTAAAAACAAATTTAAAAGATTTACTTTTTTAAAAAGGTTATGTACACTGTATTTGGGATGAGTTAATGAAGCCCAAAGGCTTTGATGAGGAGCCAAGTTAACTTGTCACCTAAATTACAGGAGGGTTGGTGCCAGTCAGGCCTCTAGGAAGACATTGCACAATTGGGGTGCCATGGCTGAGAAGGTCCTCTCCCATGTTCCAACATAGTATATTGATTTCCTGGTAGGAGATATAGGAGAGCATCCCCAGCAGATCTTAATCCTTGGACAGGCACTGATGAGGAGAAGTGTTCCCTCAACTATGAAGGTTGAAAGCTGCTTAGGACTTTGTCATCACCAGCACCTTGAATTCAGAACGGATATGTATCAGCAGCCAGTTCAAATCTTTTAAGACTGACATGATATGCTGTCTATATGGTACATCAGTCAGCAGTTGAGCTGTGGCATTTTGCACTAGTCTTTTTGAAGAGCAAACCCAGGTAGAGTGCATTACTGTAGTCTAACCAGGAGGTTAACAGTGCATGGACTGGTGATTCATGTGATGAAGTACTGTATTTTGTCTCTTTATATCTGTGTTAAAATTTCCTTCTTGCCATTCCTCAACAGAGCTGAAGATGGCTCTCCTTTTCCTCACTTTTTTTACAGCAGGTCTGTGAGATAGACCAGAGATAGTATGACCCCAGGTGAATTTAACAGTTGTATCAGGACCTGGAACTGGATTTCCTTGTCCTAGCAACACCACACAAGATCTATACATTTTTTTACTGTATTGTCAATCAATTTTATTACATGACTTCCTCGGTAGTATATTTCTTTCCACACTTTTCATTTCTTGACAAATGTATGTGCGAAACTAAATCATCCTAGATGTCTTCATAGAAAAACTGCTGTGATCTGCACATGACCAGAGCTGCTTTTTTGGTACCTTTTCCTGCTCTGCGATGCCCCTTATTAGGTGAGCCAAGTATGAGAAGGATTATTTTACTGACTGGAGCAAGGAGCCAGTTGGCTGTCTCCATTTGTGGTTCAATAATAGTTGAAATGCTTGGCTTCGTGCCATCAGCACTTATGGCTATATATTAGCTACGCAAATTAATCAGGTTCTTGCATATCTAGGTTAACAAAACTGGGCATGATGTCACAGGGAGCCAATCATGCTTCTGGAGCTGTGTCTCAAATGCTCGATCATTCCCTGCATTTGTAGTGCTCAAGGGTTATGCTGCTGATTGCATTTTGCACAAAATGCAATGGGATTTCTATGCTGGTGTTCAGGGTTTGACTTGGCAATTGAGTTTGGAGGCTCCTCGTTCCAGCATCAGGCTTCCTCCATCCATCCCCAGTCAGCCTTTCCTTTTCAGCCTGCTTCAAAACTGCCCAGAGATTTGATTCACACAACCTTCATTAATGTGCTTTGTTCTGCAATACTTACAATTGCAGATATGTATGTGGAATACTCCTTGCAAAGTTGCTTAGGCTATGTTTTTATTGACCTAAGAAACCATATCTATTTAGAAACATTGTGTGGTTTTGTACATAAGGATGTGCTAACCTATTAAATTGCTGACTTGTGCATATGGAATAATTCATATACAACCACGTAAAGTATTTGGGTAGCATATCTAGTTTAGTAATGTAGTTTTAGACATAATAAGTACACAGTGACCTTGCCACTGTTTAATAAGCTTTTCGTATGGTGTAGCCTCTTTATATGGTATTTTAGCTGTTGCATTGCATACAACTGAAATGCTGGGGGAGTTCTTGCAATATATTCTGTATGCTTTATTTTCTTGATGTGGAGATTTTGGTGGTTAAACTGAAGTATGAGAAAAACCTGTTTTTTTGTCAAAGATAACATGATAGATAGGATGCATATTGGAATCACTCTAGAGACTTGGCAATTTGTTGCTTATCCTGATCTACCAGTTGCCCTCTGTTAGCCATAAAGATCAAATGAGCCATCAGTGCAGCTAAAGCTCAGATGTCAAAATTACCCCAAAGCTGTGCCATCAGAGCTCAAGTACTGTGAATTAAAACTAAAGCTTGAAAACATTATTTTTGGATTATAACTCCCAAGGCTTGACGTAGGATTCTAGGAGTTTTAGTCCAAAAAACAACTTATCCAAACTGAATAATGAATGTGCTTCCTTCTAAAAGAAATGATATATAAGGACAGTAATTGATTTATTTGATTGATTGATTGATTGATTGCATTTTTGTGCTACTTTTCTCCTAGCATCAGACCCAAAAAATTCAATAAAACAAACTTTGTTTTAAAAACATAGCAATAAATACTATGTTTTAAAAACAGCAATAAAAGTAAAACAAATTAAAAGATTGTCATTTTAAAAATACATAAATTAAGCAATATGAAGTCATTTAAAAACATTTTTAAAAACCTAATGTACCTACCCATCCTCATGAGAAGGATCCCTGGAAGCCATTAGTTAAATGCCTGCTTGAACAAGAAGGTCTCTGCCAGTGAAAAATGCACTTTGAGGGGGCCAGCCTAGCCTCCTAGAAAGGGAATTCCACTGGATGGGAACTGCCATTGGTAAGGCTCTCTCACATGTCTTCATCCAGTGGACCTGTAATGGTGGTAGGACTTGAGAGAAGGCTTTCCCCTGAGCATCTTAAATCTCTGGCAGGATTGTATGGGAAGATGCAGTTTTTCAAATAGTCTGGACCTAATTTATAGAGGGCTTTATAGGTCATGACCAGCACTTTGAATTGTATCCAAAAATAAACCAGTAGCCATTGGAGCTGTTTTAACAAAGGAGTTATATGCTCCCTGCAACTGTCCTCAGTCAGCCGTAAAACCATGCCTCCAAGTTCCATCCCAGAGAAGCAGCACAGAAGGATACCATGGTTGATGGTATTGAAAACTACTGAGACATCCAGCAGAACTAATATGGGCATACTGCCCTGTCCAGCGTCCTGCATAGGTCATCCACCAAGGTAACCAAATCTGCCTCTATCCCCTAGCCAGGCCTGAAGCCAGAATGAAATGGATCTACATAATCTGTTTCATCCAGGAATCCTTGGACTTGGGAGGCAATCACAACCTCGTGGTCAAGAAAGGAATATTGGATACTGGCCTGTAATTCTCTATCAAGCTGGGATCTAGAGAGAGAGAGAGAGAGTTTTTTTAGTAATGGTCTCATCCCAGTCTTTTTTTAGGCAGGATGGAAAGCTGCCTTCCGCTTTGAGGCAAAATCTGCTAGTGTGGTACAATTTACTTTGAAAAATTTCTTTGTAAGCTTGATGTGCCTTCTCCTGGAGATTTTAGGGCTTTATACTAGAGCAGAAATAGGTAAGATCTTCTCTGCAGTTCTGTCTTGTGTGTACACAATATGTGGTGCACAAATTTTATAGTGCTTCCCATCCCTATCAATTGTCAACTAATCACCATGTGGCAGGAATGAGCCAAGGAATGCCAGTGCTGATGCCAAGCATTCCTTAGCATCAGTTTTACCTTTGGAATAATTATGGATAGCTTTAGGAAGGAACAGCAGGATGTTCAGTGGACAGAGTTTTGGAAAGTTAATGAATATATTTAGTAAACATAGATTGCATGTAGTAATAGAGTGTGGAAAAAGGGAGAAAAATAATATTAGGATTTTGGAGACCTTGACAGGAGCAGCTAAATATTGTTCTGTGACATAGATGATTCTGCTGACATGCTTTCAAAATACATTTTACAATGCTGAATTGAAACAGCTTCTCTTTCTGTATTTTAATTGCCCTAAAACTGAACCAGCTTCAGAAACTTGGTTCTTTATGTGGATTTTTTCGTTGGAAAAGTCTTATCTAGCCTTGCACCCTTCAGATATATTGGGCTCTGGCCATATCAGCCTAGAGGGTTGACCAAGTTGGTGAGGATGGTGGAAGTCATAATCCAACACCTCTGGAGGCTGTTGAACTGAGAAAGACTGCTTTAAGTGCTTCTATGGAGATAGCTATGTCTCTCAGAAAGTCATTCTCTGTCTGGTTGCTGTTCATTGTTTAGCCCTGTGCTAACATTGCTTCTGTCTTGTTCACAGATTAACCTCACCAAGGTAGGTGAATACTGGTGGAGTGCCGTCTTGGAAGGAGAAGAGCAGATTGACATTGGTAAAATTAATAAGGAACGTTCAATGGCTACAGTAGATGAAGAAGAGCATGCAGTGCTGGACAGACTGTCCTTTGACTACCACCAGAAGCTGCAAGGCAAGCCACAAAGCCATGAGATGGTACGTTTCTTGGTATAGTCCTATGTTTAACCTTGTTTGTCTTTCAAGTCAAATAATAGCAGTCTGATATTATTTTACGACTTACTGAATATAAGGAACAGCTTGGTTGTACCCTTCCTCAGGGTACCATGTCCTTGATTATTTGAAGCATTTCCTAGTTTCATTCCAGACTGGATGTTATTGGTGTTCAATTCCCAAAAGGCCCAGCTTCCCGGAGCCAATGTTCAGGAATTCTGAGAGTTGTAATGAAACAACATGTGGGAACCCACACATTCTTTTAAATTGCTTTTTCTCATTGTTAACTGTATTTTTAATTGTTTTTAAGTGTAATTGCTGGTGTAATTCCATTTTAATGTTGATCTTTTGAATGTTTTAGCTGTATTTGTGTTTTAATTTGTAAGCTGTCTTGAGTCCCTGTTTGGGAGGAAAGATAGGGTATAAAGTTAATAATAACAGCAACATCCAGTGCAGCAACTTTCTTCTTCTACTTCTGAGCTACCATTTTAAATCTGGCTGTGCCCCTCTTTTCCACCTGGCTTTCCTTGATGGACTTCAAGGTTCAGTACACTCACTAACTTGAAGATCTAGCACAGCACAATTCATTCCGCATTAGCTAGAAAGCACAGCTTGCTGTCTTTGATTCTTTGAATTTACTGTAATTCATAGCACACAATTATCTTGGTGCAGAGTTCATGTGGGTGCTTAGTATGAACAGTTTTTGCATATTGTATGTGTATGCATACACACCACAATTACTTTGGCATTTGATATGCTGAGAGAGCGAACACATCTGAAATGCATTTTCTGGCACGCATCTAGTAGCGCATTTAAAGATAATGTGCTGCAATCTGAGGAGCACTGGGAAAGCAGAGAAAGTCTACTACCAGGCACCACTTACCACAGTGGCAAGATGGTCTGTGAAAATCACAGAGCTGTATTTGTGACAGCTAGGTAGAAAGTGCTTGATTGTCAGGGTGAAGGTTAAAGCTCAGTAAGAGGTCAGGATTAGAACTAGACATTTGACCAGTGCAAAATATGTGATTGGTTAGTCAGTAAGATAATTAAATGTTATTTTTAAAGTATTTATTTTATTAGAATAACAGTTTAATTTCAGCATTTTTGTTGGAGCAAAAAAATCCCTCTAACCAGAGTTTTGACAGTCGCACTAATAACAGAAGCAAATTAGTTAACACTGTGAAACAATGAAATTAATGGATGGCAGTATTTTAACAATATCAAGATTTTTTTTAAAGTGAGCTGTTTGGTGAACTCTTTATTTTTATCTTGGCACACCAGAATTTACTTAAGAGGGAAAAGGAGAAGATAAAGAAAAAGTAAACAGTAACTATTTTAAGTCAGTTTTTAAAGTAGGCAGAAGACGGATTGTTCCTGCTTATGTCCCTGTTTCTATTTGAAGAAGCACACACTTACAGTAGGTCAGAGAAGCTCTGCTATGCTGGAGAGTTTCGTATGCAAAGAATCCTCACTTCTACCTTTGCTTTTAAAAATTATGGTACTGTAATGAAAAAAAAAAAAGTCTGTTTTTGGACTTCATTATAAACCATGGTTTAGTTTATCATGATGGATATGAGCCTAGCCTCTCCCTGGCTTATTGTGTTCACCTCTCCTTCCCCTTTCTTCCTAATGGCATGGTTAGATGAAGGAGTGCAGAAGCATTTGCTTCCATTTTTTAGTCAATGCAGATTTGCCATGTTGTCTGAACCATTCAAATTGACTTAATGTAAAAACTGGTTTGTCTGAAACAAGCCATCTTCAAATTGTGGTGTACAAAGCTATTTCACCAAACAGTAATTAAGATTAACCACTAAGGCTCTGACAGCACAATAAACCAGGCATGGAGAAAGTGTTGCTCTCCCGACATTGTTGGACTGCAACTTCCAGGAGGCCTCTCATAGTGAAGGGTGAGAAACACTGGAAGTTGTATTCCAATAACACCTGGAGGACTGACTTTGACCAATCCTTCACTAAAAGGGGAAGCAAAAGTAGGGGAGAGGAGAAGTTTTAGGATGAATCCAGCTTGTGGGTCTCTTTACACCACAGGCTCTTAACCTGACTGTATTGTACTTTCAGAAAGTCCACGAGATGCTGAAGAAGGGCTGGGATGCCGAAGGGTCTCCCTTCCGAGGCCAGAGGTTCGATCCCTCCATGTTCAACATCTCTCCTGGAGCCGTGCACTTTTGATGATGGCTGTGAAAATGGGAGAATCATCATCTCCATGCTTGGGATCCAAGGATGAAACCAGTGCCACTCTTGGGCTCCTCCTCCTCTTCCTTAACATCAAAGAGCCCTTTGGTCCCTGCATTGTTATATGGCCTTGTTTTGTAAAGTGAGAGACTTTTTAAAATGGCCAGAGTGTGAGTTTGTTTGTTTGTTTTCTGGAGGGGGGCTAAGAAAGGGAACCGAAATGTAAGTGGAGGGTGGGCCCATCCTTTCTTCCAGCACCAGCTTGATGTGTTTGATATGTATGTGGGGGAAGCCTGGCAAAAGCAGCTTTACGTACTGTGTCACCTAGGCAACCAGTGGCTGCTGGTAGTGTTTCCTCTTCTTTCGTGTTAATGGATTCATTTGCTGCTGTAGAGAGGTAGGTTGAAGGCAGTTTTCTCCCCCACACGCACACCTCAAGTTCCAGAAACATGCAGTTGGGTGAAATGATGGCAGCTTCATTCTCTTGTTCATTATTTGAAGATGCCTCTTCTCCCACCGCCCACCTTTGCTTTAGGAAACCCACTCCACTAATGGCATTGGACAGCTCCACCTTCTTTAAACACTGAGAATCTGCAATCAGTGTCATTTCAGCAGCATCTAAATTGTTAGGTTTGGTTCTTGAGGCCCTGGCAGTGGGAGATAAATGTTGCAGGCTCAGATGAATCCTGGAACAACGAAGGCACCGAAACAGAAGGTGACACTTGTAATAGCTATATATATTTGCAGTAGTCTGTAAAGCACGGGAATGGGATTTTTTTTAACAGTGGAAAGCAAGAGTTCTTTATCCAGATTTCTGTTGCTGGATGACTTTACCAGCCTCCATGCTGCACTTGCCACAAGGCTTTTGAGGTTTCACATCCTTTTCTCTCCCTCCCTATCTTGTGTGAAATGTGTGGCTGTGTTTCCAGTTTATCCGACTTCTTTTTTAAAAAACAGCAAATGGAGGGAAATCAGGATTATGTTTAGAAATGAATATATGCTGTAGTCCTGACAAAATTCCCTTTACCATAACCTGCAATTTGGCTCAGAAGAAAAGAGACCATTCATGCCAATTACCATGTTCATAGGGGCACCCTTCCCTTCTTGCTTGTCACAGGCCTGATTGCCCTCCCCCTGTGTGACTTTAAAAAAGATAAAACAAAAAAGACATCAGGTAAGTGAAAGGCATTCACACATTTCATTTGTGATCTTCAAAGGCCTGCAGTAAATTTAGACTTCAAGCAGCCAACTGATGGCAGTGACTGAGCTGAAGAAGCCAGCATGGGTCATCTTCTGGTGTAGAGCCCTTTTATTTGAGTCCCCTGATCTGTCATAGATAAGGAGTGACATCGATGTTCAACCCTGCCTACTTCCAGATGGATCTTGTGTGTTTCCCAAGAGGAAGGAAGCTCTAACCTTGCTCGTTGTGTAATTATTCAAATGAAGTGTTACCATGCCAAAACATCACCAGAGAGTGGCTTCATCACTTCAGATGGTTGTCTTTTTCTGTCTCTTGGTGTGCCATTTGATTTGAATTATTCTCATTGTAATGTCCGCTGACAACCTAATGCAGGTCGGGGAAGGAATACCTTTAAGACTGTCAAGGGCAATGGAGTTTTCAATGTTCTTTCTTACTGCTGTGGCAAGGAAGATTCTAGGGCGGGAAGGGGCAACGTGTTCCTCCAGGTGTTGGATTGAAACCCTCATCAACCCTCATCATTAGGTATGGAATCATCATACTGGCTAGGACTCATAGGAGTTGCAGCCTCACAACATCTAGAGAGCCACACTAGTCGATTGCTAGCCTAGGAAAGTATACCTGTCCCTGCTCTGGCATGTCCATCAGTGATCTCCTGGTATAAAACATTTTAAAGAGATATGATTGTGACCAACAAATAAGGAAAATGGCTGTGGCATATTTAATACATACAGATTGAGTCTTCCTTATCTGAAATATTTGGAACTGGAAGTGTTTGGGATTTCAGATCTTTTATGGAGTTTGGAATATTTGCATATGCATAATGGTATCTCTTGGAAATGATATGCGTCAAAACATGAATGTCATGTATGTTTCATATATAGGAAGCCCCCACTTAGCTTATGAAACAAAATATGTATACACTGAACTATCATCAAGAAGAGGTGTCACTGTCTCAGCCACTTTGTAAATAATTTTGGATTTTGGAGTATTTCGGAAGTCTGGTTAAGAGATACCTCGGCCTACATAAGGGATATTCAACCTATATCTGATTTCCATTAAAAACTGGAACCAACCTCAGAGGTTCAAGAATAGCTTAGTCAAATCAGAAAGTAAAAGACATTTTAGGTGTGTATATACCTAGTGGATGGGATGTATAGGGGCTAAAAGATTTTTCTGTGCTGTTCTATAAAGAAGAAGGGATGTAGTATTAGTGAGGCAGAGGGTCTTATACACAACTATGTCTTGCATGCTTGGCCCAAAGACACAGTAGAAACTATTGAGGAGCCTGGTTTTAATTGAGAAGGTCTTCCAGTAAGCGTGCTGTTCTGTTTGACATCTGTCATTGGTTGGATGTTTCCATATTGCTACATCAGCTGTTTAGTGGCAAAAATGTAGCAAACAATTGACAAATGCCCTTTGGCGTTTGAATAGGCAAGTATGGCAGTCCTTGCCTTTTCAAACAAGTAGAAAGCAAACTAGAAAATTGGTGGCCAGTAGATGATTTCATCAGATTTCATCAGATGTCTACTGCAATGGAGAGTTTTAAAGAAATTTGGTTGTGACAGACCAATAGGGAAGATTGCATATATATTTATATCTGCCATTTAAAATGTCAAGGGAGTAGAGATTAACAGTTGAGTTCTGGACTACTGGAAAGTTTACTGCACTTTGAGCAAAAGTTAAATTTGTATCATTTGTAGCCTGGCAAATGTTAGTAGTAAACAGATTGCAAATCAGACTCTGGTTGAAATGGAGACTAAATGGTGTTGATGTTTTTAGCTTTGACTGCTTTCATAGCAAAGAAGTAACTCATTCGTTCATCTTCTTATCTTTATTTTTGAGGACTGTGATTAGGTCCTTTCCCTTTGTTCCTTGAGTAAAACAGGGTGCTGAAAAGTTCTCGCAATTCCCAACATCTGACTTTGTCAATATAGCTTGTGAAAGGGTTTCTTTTCTATTGTAAATTGCCAGTTTGCAGGATCGTAGCTCTAATTTCTGAGTTTTTTCAGATCATTGATAGAACCATGTCCATGAAAAGTGTGGAATTTTCAAGTGCCATCATGAGGTTCCTGTTCCTGCAGAAGAAAACACCAAAGGAAATCCATGAATGTATGATGCAAACATTGAATGACAAGTGTCCATCTTATTCAACTGTGAAGAAGTGGTGTGTCAACTTTCAGCATGCAGATTTTGATATCAAACATGCAACAAGGTCTGGAAGGCCTTCAACAGTGTCAACTCCTGAAATTGTTGAGTATGTTCATGACCTGATTTTGGCAGATCGGCTAATCTTAGCTAGAACAATTGCTGAGAAACTAGAGGTATCCTGGGAACACATAGGGTTTATAATTCATGAGCAGTTGGCTGTTCAGAAGCTGTCAGCCAAATAGATGCTGAAATGTTTGAATTATGACCAGAGACAAAATTGAGTGAATACCTCCAAGTTTATTTTGCAGCATTTTGACCAATCTAGTAATATTTTTGGAATAACCTATCACTCTTGATGAAAACTGGTTACATTGCTATGACCAAAAACTTGCAGTAGTGGCATTGGCAACAGCCATGGCTGAAGAAATTCCAAGACTTAAAAGTCAGCAGGAAAAGTCATGGTCATAGTTTTTTGGGAGAAGAAAGGTATTCAGAAGGACCAAGCAGCCAATGCAGAATGCTACACTACCTTGTTGTGCCAATTAAAGGAGGCTTTGGGGGAAAAAAACGGTGAAGGAAGCTGTGAAATGGTGTTCTCTTTTTGCATTTTAGAACGCACATGCTCACAGGGTTGGCAAAATGATGAATGTTGTGAAGAATTTGGGGTTTGAGGGCATAGACCATCCACCCTACTCACCAGATCTTGCTCCATCTGACTATTTCCTGCTTCCAGACTTTAAAGAGTTTGAAAGGAAGGAAATTTTAAAATGATTCAGAGATGATAGCAGCAACAGGGCAGTTTTTCAATGACCAGACATCTCAAATGTTTTTTGGAAAGGTTAAAGAAACTTGCAAAATGATGTGCCGAGTGCATTGAACTTTGGAGTGAATATGTGGAATAGCAAGTAAGTTTCATGGCTGTAGATTATTCCCTTCTTGACCAGGTTGAGAACTTTGCAGCATCCCTTGATAAGTAATGGAACACTGATGTTGCCTATGCTTCATTTAGATTGACTGTGGAGCAGAAACTTCCCAGGAGGTGAATGCCCTCGCACCAGGGTTCAAGATGACCATTCAGAAGAGACCACATGTTGTGACATGCAAGTAACAACCGTCACCTTGGCAGGGAGTAGCCATACTGTTATGTGCTTTCTCACCCTTTCCATGCCCATGGGTAGCAGCTGCACTGCTACAAAAACAGTCACTGAAATGGGAAAACGTTCAGCTGTGGTGTGAAGGGTGGGGCAGGAATTTCAGCCACCCTAACCCCTAACACACAAACAAAGAGGGTGTTGCACTTCTTTGGAAGAGGGCCTGTCCTTCCTTCTGAAGAGGGTGGCATCAGCTGCCATTGCAAACAGATTTTGCATTCATCCTACAGGGAAGGGCCAGCAACTTGTGAGGGCTGGCTGTTGGAAGGGTGGAGTGGGGAATGTAATTTTAGTATCTAGTGCTTTTGTAGCGCCCCCCCCCCCCCCTTTAGGTACATAAATAAGTAGAGAAGTATCTAACATTATTTCCAGTCGCTGCCAAGATAGTGTTGATTTCTCATTGATTCCATGTCATGATGCTTTGTCATCTGAATAGGTCGTTTCATGTTTGCTGTAGCCCACGTCCAGAACATCACGTTTTGGACTGATCAGCTTCCTCTCTACAACTGACCCTAAATGAAGCACACGCAGCAGCAGCGGTTCATTATTCTGATGTATGAGGAGGAGAGGAAAAGCAGTTAATAGTTATCCTCAAAAGAGGGCAAGCAGGGGGCAAAGGGGTTGAGCTACTGATCAGCATGTCTCCTTTTAAAATAATAAATTTATTATTTTTCAACCAGCTAAAAATCAACTAGGCAAGGCCTTTATGGTTTGTGTAAAGTACTGTGGGTGGTTCTCTAGCAGCTCACTTGCTGTGAAGAGCTTAGTGAGACTTGGCAAGACTTTAGCCCTCCTTTGGCTCTGTAATGCATTTGTATCTCATCCCCTCAGCTTTCAGTTGTTGAAAGTGACCCTAAATCTTAGGAATATGTTTGTGGGCGTCCAATTGCAAGTGCCTGGGCTTGGATCTGTAAGAAAGGAGCCTCCTGCAGCTCCAGTGGCCTCTGAGTAGGGCTGGGAGTACCAGGATGATGTTGAGATATCTTTACGTAGGATGGTCCACATGGAAGGCTTTCTGCAGGACACATGCCCACCCTCACCCTTAGAAATTAAAAGAGCCTAGGTCTGTCTGGTTCCATTGCTTTTCCTTCAGTTAGGCTGAAAACAGGGCAGGGTAAGATACATCAGATCACATTTGCAGTCTTATACAGCAGCTTTAAATTGTGTTGAATCCTAGAAGAAAATGGCTGACTCTTTCCCGAGAATACCAAAATGGTGTGGGAAAGGATGTGCTGGAGAAGCTCAGTGGATTTTTATATTAATGGCACTTGGGTAAAACTGGCATGTTTGCCTTTTCTCAAATTTAAAATCAAAGAGTTGATCACTCTTGTCATTTTCCTTAAAACAACAAAACAAAGGGTGAGATCTGCTCACTTAGAACCAGCAGCTGAAACCAACCCACAAAAGTAGGCGCATAGGGAGAGATTCAGCTGCTTTCAGTGCCTGATGTCCAGTTCAGCCCTTGCACTGAGCCAGTTTGTCGAGCCTTGTATTGGTGCAAAGCTGCAGAATGCAGATCCTTTTGTCTGGAGAAGACGATTCCTAGTACAATTCCCCTCTACTGTGCAGTCAGCATGTGCCTTCTGCTGGGCCCTGCCTACCTTGTATCACTTTTCAGTTCAGAAAATTTGCAGCACTGCCCTTAAGATAGCAAAATATGCCGGGACAAATCTGCTATATTTGTGACTCTCCAAAGTCAAACACTGCCCTCCAGTTCTATGGGTGGCCAATTAAGGACTTAATAAACCTAAGTCTAGGTTGTGGGTGGATGGGATGTGTGTTTGTCAAATACTCGATAGGCCTACAATATATGCTTGAGTGAGCCATGAATTGTATAGGCTTGGACTAAGATTACTCAAGTGTTTACGTCTCAGTTCATCTTCCCCTTTGTGAAATGAATGCTCTCTTCAGCTGTTACAAATGCCACTCTTGTCTGAAACTACAAGCTACAGATTGCGTATGAAGCAGGCCAGGACCAAGGTTCTCAGAGTGGGCTAAGGGCAATGCTCTACAACTGGCATCAGTCCTCATTGTGGCACATTTTCTATGCGTGCAATGATAATAAAAAGGTTTTTAAAATAATAATAAATAAAAGGTTTAAAAGGAGTGTGTGTCTGTGATGCAGAGCAACCTATAAATTGGGACATTTTCCAGCTGTATGCTGATTTAGTTTAGTCGTCTTGCTGTAGCTCTCCAAGAAAAATTAGCATTCAGCCTTTTACTGTGGGCCCAGCATTCATTCGGTTTGTGCAGGCTGTCAAGTTCAAAGGGGTCTGTTGAACAGAGTGCCTCAAAATGTTCAAAGATGAAATGAGTCGGTTGAATTCATCTGTCTGTATCTCTTTTATTCTCGCACACCAATTCTTCTTTGTGATAAGAGATCCCACCTGGGAGGCTTGAATATAAAAGCTGCCTTGATGCTGCATCAAATGTTTGCTTTGTCTACACTGTATATTGTCTACACTGACTGGCAGTAGCTTTCCACAGGCTCCTTTCTCATCATGTACTGCCCTGTGCTTTTAAACTGTGGGTGCCAGGGACTGAACCTGGGACCTTCTGCAAGCAAAACATACGCTCTGCTACTGAGTTGTGGGAGAAGTGACTGTTCCTACAAATTGTTGTCAGACTGGAGGAGCACATTGTTCTCTTCTCCATTCAGCCCTAATGATGAAATGAGCAATACTGTTTGAATTGACTTTGGGGCACACGCTTATCTGTTCTTTTTGCCCTTCCTGCCAATCTTTGGAAATCTCACTGTGCCCTTTGCATTCTTCCTTGCTGAACAGAGAGGCAAATATTTTCTGGGTAGAGAGAGTGCATTTATGTATCTATTTAAATATGGGTATGACATCTCACTAATATCTAAACAGCTGACTTATATACTATATACAAAGTTTACTGAGGCAAAACTTCCATTTCAAGCCATGTTCACAATGATAGCTTGCTTCATTTGCTGAACTGGCAATTGAAGGTTTAATAGCAGTCGTCGTGGGTCATGAATGGCCAAAGGCTTTGTGTCACCTCTTCTGTGAACATTGTGTAAATGTTGATGAATGGTCCCCACGCTTAAGTGCATCTCTTACTTGGTCCTGTTTTGTTTCCAGCATAACTTGGGAGAAGCCAGCTAATGCACTTAATAAAGAGCAGGTAATTGGGAATGTGAGACGGACGGTGGCATAAATCTGAGAGTGATGTGAAGTTCCTAGTGGCCTCATTGATCACAAGTGCTGTCGTGCCAAAGTGCCTGTCACCTTAGATCCTGCGAGGTAGGGCTTTGTGACTCATTCGATAATTGGAGTGTAACACCTTCCAACTATAGCCAGTGATGGAGGTTCGTGGAACTTGTAGTTGAATATCAGCTATCTTACAATGTTTTGCTCAGTCTTGTTTTAAGAGGTAGTTACAGAAAGCTGACTTTTAAAAGCAGGACAGGTGGAACCTGCAACAAAATGTGGTGTTGATTGCCCCCTTTGGGGAATTTTCCACTACCTGCTCCCAGCTAGTTTCTTCTAACACTTGTTCAGCATTCCAACCCCACTGATCCTATTCGGTTCTCACTGTGTACTTCTTCAAATCTTAGAAAAGATTAACCTTCCTGGATCAAAGGAAAGGCATGTCTATCCAGCACCCTATTTCCCACAAGGCCAACTGAATCCTTCTGGCAAACCCATATGCAAGAGAAGAAGTCAATGGGAACATACGAAGCTGCTTTATACTAAGACTATTGATCCACCTAGGATAGTACTGCCAATTCTGATTGCAATGATTCTCCAGGATTTCAAACAGGATTCCTTGACAGTCTCTCATCCATGCCATATTGGCTGCATCCGCACTGCAGAAATAATCTGGTTTGGCACCAGATGAATGGTCATGGTTCTGCTATGGAATACTGGGAATGGTAGTCAGTTGGGACACCAGAGCAGAGTGGCTAAAACACTTGTGTAAAGCTCTGGAAGGTTCTGACAGATGCATCGCGCTGGCGTAGGATGATCTATTTGTATGAATCATAGCTGACCACTTAAAGAACTATAGTTACAGGTATACAACCGGTCCTTAATGAACCCTAGCTGTGTTACACAATGCTTTCTAAAGGTTCCTAGAGTAGGGAAAGTGCATATTATAGGCTGATTACAATGTTTTGTGGCTCTTTGGAAAAGTGGCTTTTCCAGAGGAGTATGAGAATCAGCTCTCATCTGAATGGATTCAGGACGTGGAGGTTGTAGCAAAACAGGGCTTTTACACAATGAAACCAAAGGCATAAAGGAATCCAGGGGAACTTTTTGAGACTGGGTGAGAACATGGGATCCAGTGTGGTGTGGTGGTTTGAGTATTGGGCCATGACTCTGGAAAACAGGATTTGAATCCCAGATCAGCCACGCAAACCCCGTGGGTGACCTTGGGCAAGCCACACTGTCTCAGCCTCAGAGGATGGCAGTGGCAAACCCGCTCTGAACAAATCTGGCCAAAAAAACCCCACGATAGGCTTGCCTTAGGGTCTCCATAAGTTGGAGACGACTGGGAGGCACATAACAACAAGGGTGGGAATATAGGGAGAATGGAAATACCCTTGACCCAGGACTCCTAAGGCCTTGCAGACAGGAAAGGACCACGCCTCTCTTCATTATTAGAAAAGTAGCTTAAGAAGGGAACTCCCCTAGACTGGCTTGAGCTACATGGACTATCTCCACTTTGCCCAGGAAAAAGTGAGAGGAGTAGAATGATTTCTCCTATAATGCCTTTGTTCCTTCTGCCCTTATCTGGTTAAACCCAGCTGCACTGTTACCTCCCCAGAAACCAAGTGATCATCGTTCCTTTCTGGTTAGTTAGAACAAAAATATCTGTCAGCAACATGCAGCCCCCACAAACGCCCACGGTGCCCATGGCAACAGCAGCACCAGGCAGTCATGGGCAGGGATGCTAAGGGGGAATGGGGAGGAAAACACTGTTTGCTCTGGCTTGGAGGGTGTCGTCGTCTTTGGCTTGGAGGGATTTTGAATCTCCTGGAGCTCAATTCTATACCTTCTTTTCTGCTGCTGCTTATCGAGGGTCCAAGGGGATGGGCTCCAGCGACTTTTCCTTGACATTCCTCTGACAGCTCAATTGAACGTAGTGACATTACACTCAAAATTTAATGCCCCTCTACCTCTTTGACAATGTCACCTCTGAGCACTAAACAAAGGGTTCCATCATCAGAAGCCAGACACCAGAACCTTTACCCTTTCCTAACTCCTCCATCATACTTGGCACTAACAAAATATATATGATGTTCTTCTAGCACCTGAGTCATAATGAAAATGAAGTGGCAGCAATGGTAGGGTGCTGGACCACTTGCCATCGTTGCTCCTGAGTTTGTTTAAAATCTGTGAACTGACTATGTTGCATGTATTGATTGTTCAGAATCATTGGTTCCTGAAGCACGTTTCCTTAGTTCACTTGTAGCTCTAAAATGTAAAGATATTACAACTGAGCACAAAAGTTAGAATTGTACAAGCCATTGCGTCCCCTATTACAATGGATGGATGTGAGAGCTGGACAATTAAGAAAGAAGATAGGAAGTGAGATGTGGTGCTGGAAAAGAGTGCTGAGGATCCCATGCCAAAAAGACAAACAAATTTCTCTGGAAGCCAAGATTACAAAACTGAGGCTGTCGCACTTTGGACACATCATGCACAGGTACAGCTCACTGGAAAAAAACAATAATGCTAGGAAAGGTAGAGAGAAATAGAAAGAGAGGAAGACCAGATGCTAGATAGATGGACTCTATTAAAGAGATCACAAGTATGTGTTTGCCGATGTTGGGCAGAGCTGTAGGACGGGATCTTGGAGATGTCTCATCCACAGGGTTGCTATGGGTTGAGATCAACTTGAGCGTGGTTAACAATAATAACAAAGTCCAGGATCATCTTTCCAGCTCTATCCTGCACCAGGGGCAATATGGGGAGTGGGTTCTGGGGAAATAGTTGGAGAGCTGCCATTGCAGATTCTACCATCAGCCAGTCACCTTCCTCTATTCAATGATGGGGCAAGCTCTGGTCTTAGCTATTAGACTTCCTCTGCTTGAGTTAAAGACTCAGCAGACACCTTATGCTTGCTAAGGTTGATCTCTAGCACTGAACTGTTTTCTTCCTTCTGAAAAGTGCTGGAGAGGTGTATTGCCATCTATGGCCCTGCCGTACAGCATAATACTAGTGTCCCCTCTGCTGCAATGCTTTTTCCTGGTGTATTCTAGAGCCTTGCTGCCCTATTAACCTTATTTCTTTTTTCAGTTAAAATATTTATACTGCACCCTACATCAGAAAGGTCTAAGGGCAGCTTATAAGTAAAATTAAAAGCAAACGGAGCAGTTTAGCACACACACAAATAATTTAAGTGGATTTTCAAAGTATTAAACATATTAATACAGATTTTTAAAAAGTTTCAAACTATGTGTGTTAGTATTTAAGATGAACGGGTGAGCCCCAAAGGCTTCAATGAACAGGCAATTTTTTTACCAGGGACCTAAATGAAATTAATGTTGGTGTCAGTTGGGCCTCCAAAGGGAGGGCTTCCCACAATTGGAGTGCCACAACTAAGAAGGCTCTCTTGCATGTCTCAACGCATTATACTGAGGTCACTTTTGGGACATAAAGAAGCCCACCCACAACAAACTTCAGTCTTTGGGCAATCACAATCTATTCTTACTCCTGTACTCAAAGGTCAGGGTGGACAACTTTTTCCTTCCTGATGTACTGTAACTCCCAGCAACTCTCACCATTGGATAGGCTACCTAGAGCCGATGGGAGCTGCAGCCCAACAACGTATAACAGGCTACCCAGTAACTACCCGTTATAAATGTTCAAGAATCCAGTTTTGAGAGGATTAAGAAGAAGCCTTATCAAAACTCAGCAGGAGAAAGGCAAGCTTCTCTTTTAAAGAAGCAATTTCTCTCTCTCTCTGTGTGTGTGTTTGCACCTTCAAATCGTTTCCAATTTTTTTCCAATTTCTTGGCAAATTTCTTCAGAGGGGGGTTGCCTTTGCCATCCTCAGGGCTGAGAGAGCATTACTTGCCCAGAGTCACCCAAAGGTTTTCTGTGGCTAAGCCAGGATTTGACCCCAGTCTCCAGCCGTAGCCCAACACTCAAACCACTGTGCCATTTTGGCTTTCCAATTCCTTTTTAACTGGTGACAAAACCAGAGGAGAAAGGTGCTTATCTTATTTTGTGAAATCCATGGCCTCCTTCAGCCCAGAGATGTGATTGTCCTACCAGTCCTCAAGGCAGATCAAAATTTTGGAACAAAGAAGGTCTTTTTCTCGCATGCATCCCCCTTACTGGGACAACAGGTTCCCCGAACCTTCAGTCAATGCAGCCATTCCTTTTCTTTTATTTTTTAGTTATGCTCTTCCACCAAAGGAGGAAAGTTTCGAAGCTCTCTATCAGCAAGTAAACTCCACTGTGTTTAATAAAAATGTATTGCCAATAGTGGAGAATCTACAGTTTTCTGGTTGTTGGGACTACAGCTCCTGTCATCCATGACCATTGGCCAACTGGTTGACTGGAACTGAAGTTCGGCAACATCCAGAGAACTATAGCTTTCTCTATATAACTGCAGGCTGACCAGCTATTTAAGATCACAGCTTACTCCATTCAAATGCATCTATTCTCATGTTTTTACAGTAAGTACTGAGACTCAGAGGCTGTAACTTCAGAGGCTCTATCGAAAGTGCAAATGTCCCAGTTCAGCAATTCAAAAATGAAATGAACATCTTTAGGGCCATCAGGCTGTGCTCGAAATCACAAGTCATCCCTCCAAAATACGTAATGATCAAAAAGCAGAATGTTTTGTCTTTTCGTTTTGGAGCTTGGGTGGCACATTGCACAGCCACATGCCCATATGGGCTCTCTCATCCCATTGGCTTGATTTTGAAAGAAAAATGAATTCCCTGAAATGATGCCTGTCTATAAAACTGTCAGAGTTAGCCATATTCCTCTGACTTCTAAGATTCTGCTCAGAAAGCAACTGCTGAGTGGCATATTGTCTGAGACTGAGAGCCAGAAAAGTGGCACTAACAGTTGGTTCAAAATCTATGTATGTCTATGATGTGCCATCCTTCTTTGACTTAGGGTCCTTTCACTAGTCTTTCATGGTGGTGATAATTTCTCTGTCTCAGTTAAACTCTTTTTTTTCTAAGTTTAACATAAGCGAATTTGTGTGTATTTTGAGACAGCCAGCATGGCATAGTGCTTTGAGTGTTGGATTACAAAACTCTGGAAACCAGGTTTTGATTCCCCATTTGTCCATGAAACCCACTATGTTTGGGCAAGTCACAATTTCCCATTTTTGAGCGAAGTGATGCTCAAAATTCTACAACAAACACTTTTACCATCTATGAAGCAAAAGATACCAGATGTCCAAGCCGGGTTCAGGAAAGGAAGAGGTATTAGGGATTATGGTGCAAATATACATTGGATAATGGAGCACACCAAAGAATTTCAAAAGAAGATCAGCCTGTGCTTTATAGAGTATAGTAAAGTTTTGATTGTATAGATCATGAAAAACTATGGCTCACTCAAAGAAATGACTGTGCCACAAAATTTGGTTGTCTTGGTAAGTAGCCTGTACTTAGGACAAGAATACAGAGAAATGGAATAGTTTTTGACGGGCAAAGATGTCGGGCAAGGCTGCATTTTTATCACCCTAACTTTACACTGAACATATCATACACAAAGCAGGAAGGAGGTGTGAAAATCGGAGGAAGAAACATCAACAATTTAGGATGTGCAGTGACACCATGCTACTACCAGAAAATTGCAAAGATTTGGAACAATTATTGAAGAAAGTCAAGTAATAAAAGGCAGAGGCTCAACATTAAGAAAACAAAAATAACCATAGACGATTTACACGATTCTAAACTAGACAATGAAGACATTGGAAAGACAGCCATGAAGGAACTAGATGCCTATTGAATACTAAAGTTAGGATGCTCCTTGCTATCATATTTCCCATGTCTACGTATGGTAGTGAAAGCTGGATAGTGAAGAAAGGTGATAGAAAGAAAATCAACTCCTTTGAAATGCACTGGTGGTGTTCTATGGACAACGTGGACTGCTGAAAAGACAAACAAATGGGGCACAGAACAAATCAAAAGTTTATCACATGGAATTTCTTTCAATTGCAAATGGAGCCAATTCGCAATTACGTGAATTCGCTAGTTTAGCGAATTTACGTGAAATCTGATTGTGTTCCGAATGCGTTCAGAATGACTTCCCATTTCCCAAAAATGACCCCTCCCCATTGCCCGAAATTGTGTGAGATACTCTAATATGCAATTACGTGAAACCCCATGATTGCGTTCGGAATGACTTCCCATTGCCCGAAATTGCGTGAGGTACACTCATGCTCAATAACGTGAAACCTCCTGATTGC
Source organism: Urosaurus nigricauda (assembly GCA_034509955.1). NCBI lineage: Eukaryota > Metazoa > Chordata > Lepidosauria > Squamata > Phrynosomatidae > Urosaurus > Urosaurus nigricauda. Next base: position 10,506,586 of record JAOEGL010000009.1, read on the forward strand.
ATTTGGATTGCCATTGCATTATACCCCCAAATTCCATAGTATGATAAATTCCTTAGAGGCACAGTCAGAGGACTCAGACTCTGAAGACATGGAGGAGGCTGAGACGGGGCAGATCTGGGGCCGCATGGATCAGCGGTCCCAGAACAGGCTCAGGAAGCTGCAGAAGGAGAAACAGACTCTGTGGACTCTAACCTGCAGGTGCTAGAACTTATGGAGAGAAGGCAGGCCAAGGAGTCTTTGAGGAGATCTTCCAGGGCAAGAAGCCAAGAGGAGAGCTAATAGGTTTCAGCTGAGAGAAGCACAGGTCCCTTAAAAGACCTCCAGCTGCAGAGGGTTCTTTACAGCCAACCACCAGTCTTGCAGCCTTGTTGTTTGTTCCTGTATTCTTCGCTCTTGGATTCAAGTTATCTGACCTCTCGACTTGCCTTTGACTATGTTTTTGCCTTTGCTGTGACTGACTGACTGGTATTGTGTGACCCTTGGACTGGACTCTGGACTACCCCTTTGCCTATTCCCCTGCTGTGCTACCTTCAGTAGAGGTAAGCAGGACACTGGCTCCATGTTATGGAATCCTGGGCATTGTAGTTGGTTTTGGCACCAGGATTGAAGAAAGAACATGGAAGTGTGACCTTTGGTAGACCTAGGAGTTTATCAGACAACGGAAATTGGAAGCATAATCTAATGGCAATCCGAATGCAATCATGGGGTTTCACGTTATTGTATATTATAGTATCTCACACAATTTCGGGCAAAAGGGAAGTCATCCCGAATACAATCATGGGTTTTATGTTATTTCGTATTAAAGCATCTCATGCAATTTCAGGCAATGGGGGGGGGATCATTTTTGGGTAATGGGAAGTCATTCTGAATGCATTCTGAACACAACTGGAATTCACGTAAACTCACTAAACTAGCGAATTCACGTGAATTCGAATTGGCTCCAATTGGCTCCATTTGCTGATAAACTCCCTAGTGCATCTGAGGATGCAAGCTCAAGTCTACCAAAGCTCAAGCTTTCAGTTAGTCTGAAAGGTGATACAAGACGGAGTTTATCACACAAAGGGAAATGGAAGTATAATCCAATGGCAATCTGAATGCAATCATGGGGTTTCGCGTAATTGCGTGAAAGCTGATCACACACATTTTCGATCAAAGGGAAGTCCTTCCGAACACAATCATGGGGTTTCGCGTGATCGTGTGAGAAACTATCACACGCAATTTTGGGCAGTTCTGAACGCAATGCAGTGTCAATACACAATCATGTAAATTTGCTGAACTGGCAAATTTGCTCAGTTCTGAACTGGCCTCACTTCCATTTCTTTCGAAATTGAGAAAAATTCCTCCCATGTGATAAACTTCTATCTCACGCAATTTCGGGCAATGGGAAGTCATTCCGAACACAATCATGGAGTTTCATGTAATTGTGTATTAGGAGTTTATCACATGGGAGGAATTGAAATTGTGTGTGATCGTTTCTCCCGCAATCACGTGAAACCCCACGACTGCGTTTGGAAGGACTTCCCTTTGCCCGAAAATGTGTGTGATCAGCTTTCATGCAATAACACTAAACCCCATGATTGCATTCAGATTGCCGTTGGATTATACTTCCAATTCCTTTTGTGTGATAAACTCCTATGTCATGCAATTTCGGGCAATGTGGGGGAGGGGTGTCCATTTTTGGGAAATGGGAAGTCATTCTGAATGCATTCTGAACGCAGTCGGAATTCATGTAGATTTGCTAAACTAGCGAATTCACGTAATTGCGCATTGGCTCTATTCGCAATCGAAATTCTTGGCCCAGCTTTCTAGTCTATTCGGGTCGTTTTGAATTTGGATCCTGTCCTCTATGGGGGTATTAGCCACTTGCAGGTTTGATAAAAGATGTTGAATTCACACTGGAGGAATAACCGGGTTTGGTCCCGACTTTCCTTGCCCAGGCTCAAGGCTATGGAATTCTGGGAGTTGGAGGATGTTGTGGGGTCCAGAGCGGAGCGGAGCTCCGCTCTGGACCCCACAACATCCTCCAACTCCCAGAATTCCATAGCCTTGAGCCAGGGCAAGGAAAGTCGGGACCAAACCCGGTTATTCCTCCAGTGCGGCTGCAGCAGGCTCTCTTAGCAAGAGCTGGGCGTCTCTCTTTGGAGCTCTTTCTCCTCCTCTTTCTTCTCTCCCTCCCTTTCTCTCTCTCTCTCTCTCCTCTCCAGCCCCTCCTTCCATCCCTCCTTCCTTCCATCCTTCCTTCCATCCCTGAGTCGCAGGAGAAGCCGGAGCCCCGGAGGAGGAGGAGGAGGAGGAGGGCAGGAGGATGGCCACCACCGTCACCTGCACCCGCTTCACCGACGAGTACCAGCTGTACGAGGAAATTGGCAAGTAAGGAGCCCCAGGGCCAAAGGGAGAAAAGGGGGTCCGGGGGAAAGGGGTCCCTCTCTCTTTCTTTTTCTCTTTCTGGGGTTGTGTCTCTCTTTTCTTGGGGGTCTCCTCCTTTGCAGCCTCTGCTTTCTTTCTTTCTGCCTTCCTATCTTCTTTCCTTCCTTCCTCCGCTGCGCAGCCGTGACGCACCTTGCGGAGCCCCAAGGCCAGGGCTGGTCCTCCTTTTCCCGGACCCTGTCCTCCAGGGCTGCCGGGAAGGGCCTCCGAAGGCCCTTGAGCAGAGAGAGAGGAAGGAAGGAAGGAAGGAAGATAGATAGATAGATAGGAAGGAAGATAGATAGATAGATAGGAAGGAGGGAAGGAAGGAAGGAAGGAAGATAGATAGATAGATAGATAGAGAAGTAGGAAGATAGATAGATAGCTCCTTTTCCCGGACCCTGTCCTCCAGGGCTGCCAGGAAGGGTCCCCAAAGGCCCTTGAGCAGAGAGAGAGGAAGGAAGAAAGATAGATAGGAAGGAAGAAAAAAGGAAGGAAGGTAAATAGATATAAAGGAAGGAAAGAAGATAGATAGGAAGGAAGGAAGATGATAGATAGATAGGAAGGAGGGAGGGAGGGAAGGAAGGAAGATAGATAGGAAGGAAGAAAAAAGGAAGGAAGGTAGATAGATATGAAGGAAGATAGATAGGAAGGGAGGAAGATAAATAGGAACAAAGAAGGAAGGAAGGTACTGTAGATAGAGAAATAGGAGGATGGATAGATAGATTGATAGGAAGGAGCTAGGGAGGAATGGAGGGAGGGAGGAAGGAAGGAATGAGAAGGGAAGAAGGAAGGAAGGGAGACAGGAAGGAACGATGGAGGGAGGGAGGAAGAAAGAGAGAGAGAGAGAGAGGAACTATGAAGGAGAGAGAGAGGAGCTGGGTGCTCTGTGTATACTGTTTGTTGTTTTGTGTGTAAGACACAAAAGCAGTCTCTGTGTTGCCTGCCTTCGATGTTTTTATGGCAGGCCTCGTCCTCCTCCTTTTCCCGGACACGTCCTCCATTCCAGGCCAGGAGGGCTGGATGGCGCTCTCTCTCTCTCTCTCTCTCTCTCTCTCGCGGTGTTTCTTGGGGGGGGGGGGGGTGTCCTCCTTTTCCCGGACCTGTCCTCCCCAGTTCTGCCTTTCCGTCCGGGGCCCGTCCTCCTTTTGGGCTGCCTTTGTCCGGGAAGAGGAGGACTGGAGGGCCTGGGGGTGGTCTCTCTCCTCCTCTTCTTCCTCCTTTGGCCTCCTGCGGCAGAAGCAGGAGGAAGGAGACAGGCAGACAGATAGATGGATAGAAAAAGGAAGACAGGAAGGAAATAGGAAGGAAGGCAGAGAAAGAGAGAGAGGAAGGAAGGAAGGGAGGAAGGAAGGAAGGCAGAAAGAGAGAGAAATAGGAAGGAAGGAAGGAAGGAAGGCAGATTATACTTGGATTGCACTTCCAATTTCCCATGTCTGAAAGAGTCCAGAGAGAGAGAGGAAGGAATAGATAGATAGCTAAGAAGGAAGGAAGGCAGGCAGAGAGATAGATGGATAGATGGGTAGACAGATAGGAAGAAAGGAAGGAAGGAATGAAGGAAGGAAGATAGGAAAGAACTAGGAAGGCAGGAAGGCAGATATATCGCCTGATGATAAGTAGATAGGAAGGGAGGGAGGGATGTATTGCTTGATAAAGAGGAAGGAATAGCTAGATAGCTGAGAAGGAACTAGGAAGGAAGGAAGGAAGATAGATAGATAGATAGATAGATAGGAACCAGGAAGGAAGATGGATAGGGAGGAGGAGGAGGAGGAGGAGGAGGAAGGGGTTGTTGCTGCTGCTGCTGCTGGGGAGAGCTAGGAGACATTGGGGCCGGGGTGGGAGTGTGTGGTGTGTGTGTCTGTGGGGTTGTGTGTGTGTGTGTTGTTCTTTCTTTTTGGGAGGAGGAGGAGGAGGGAGGGAGGGGGCTGGGGTTGCGTAATGGTGGGGAGGGTCTTGGGTTTGGCGCAGTGTGGGCTGCTTCTTCCTCTCTGTCTCTTCTCCTTCCTTTTGCCTTTTAAAGGAGAGGAAGAGGAGGGATGGAGCAGCCACCTTGGAAAGACCTCCTGCCTTCCCTCCCTCTTTGCCTCGCCTCGCTTCGCTTGCAGCCACACTGGAGGAAGAACCCGCTTTGGCCCCGCTTGAAGTCTTTGGCCCCGCTTGAAGCTCAAGGCTATGGAATTCTGGGAGTTGGAGTTTGTTCTGGGGCCCTCTCGGCCTTCTTTCCGAGTCCCTTCCTAGTCCTTTCCTGTCTTCCTTCCTATCTCTTTCTCTCTCTGTGTCTCCCTTCCTTCCTTCCTTCCTATCTGTCTATCCATCTATCCATCTATCTCTCTGCTTTCCTTCCTTCTTTCCTAGTTCCTTCCTATCTCTCTCTCTCTGCCTTCCTTCCTATTTCCTTCCTGTCTTCCTTCCTCTATCTATCTATCTATCTATCTATCTATCTACCTGTCTCCTTCCTTCCTTCCTTCCTTCCTTCCTTCTTCTCTCTCTCTCTGTCTTCCTTCCTATTTCCTTCCTGTCTTCCTTTCTCTATCTATCTGTATGCCTGTCTCCTTCCTTCCTTCCTTCCTCCCTCCCTTCTTTCCTGTCTTCCTTCCTTCCTTCCTATGGCATTCCTTCCTATGGAACTCCCAGAATTCCATAGCCTTGAGCCAGAAAAGACTTCAAGCGGGGCCAAACCGGGCTATTCCTCCTGAGCAAAGCCCCACAACAACAAACACCTGGACAGCAGCCTCCTAACCAGAATGAATGCACATAAACCCTGAAAATGAACATCCATAAAGTCTGCCTCTCTACCGGTCCTGAAAAGTCAGGCATCAAAACCAAGACCCATCCCATGCAAAGGAAAAACCACCCAGGGTCAGGGTCAGACAATAGACACAAATCTATAGTTTTTTGGGGGTCTTTTTAAAGGGCTCTGTGGCCACGTTTGGGTCTGGAAGAGTTTGTTCCCAACGACGGTTCGCCAGCATCTGTGGTTGGGAGCTTCAGAGGATGCTGGCATGGAAGAGAGTGGGGTGTATATGGAGTCTATCATACGACGGCATTTGGGGGTACAATGCGATGGCAATCCGAACGCAATCATGGGGTTTCACGTTATTGCGAATGAGTGTATCCCACGCAATTTCGGGCAATGAGAAGTCATTCCGAACGCAATCATGGGGCTTCACATAATTGCGTATTAAATATCTCATGCAATTTCGGGCAATGGAGGGCTCATTTTCAGGAAATGGGAAGTCATTCTGAACACATTCCGAATGCAATCGGATTTCACGTAAATTCTCTAAACTAGCGAATTCACGTAATTGCGAATTGGTTCCATTCGCAATTGAGAGAAATCCCTCCCATGTGATAAACTCCTATGTATGTGTGTATATAGATACTGTGTGACTCTTGGTTGAGAGGAAGTGATTTCCATGTTAATCTGTTAACTCTGAGGCCTTACAACAACAGACCAATCCACAGATTAACATGGAAATCACTTCCTCTCAACCAAGGGCCATACACACACACATATTTACATACTCACTTCTATGCCCGCATTCTCCGAAGATGCCAGCCACAGATGCAGGCGAAATGTCAGGAATAAACTCTTCCAGAACATGGCCACATAGCCTGAAAAACCCACAAAACCTATGGATGCCAGCCATGAAATCCTTCGACTTCACATTAGACACAAACCGTTTTCACGTATCCTCCCGCCTTGCTATTCAACAACAGACCATCCAACAGATTAATATATAAATCACTTCATCTCAACCAATGGTCATACAGTATATATATATATATACCCCATTCACTTCCATGCCCGCATTCTCTGAAGATGCCAGCCACAGATGCTGGTGAAATGTTAGGAATAAACTCTTCTAGAACATGGCCACATAACCCAGAAAATCTCCAAAAAACTATGCTCGCATGTTGTTTCCTAGACTTGAGCCAACTTCCTCAGATGCATGAGGACCACTAGGGTTGGCCATTGCCATCTTCTGAGGCTGAGAGAGTAGGACATGACCAAGGCCACACAGCAGCTTTCCATGGCTGAGTAGGGATTCGAATCACGGTCTCCCAAATTCCCAGTTCAACATGCAAACCACTACATCATGCTGGGTTTCACCAATGAGTAGGGAGTTTATCATACGACGGAATTTGGGGGTATAATGCAATGGCAATCCGAATGCAATCATGGGGTTTCATGGTATTGCGAATGAGTGTGTCTCACACAATTTTGGGCAATGGTGGGGTCATTTTCAGGAAATGCCAAGTCATTCTGAATGCATTCCAAATGCAATCAGATTTCATGTAAATTCGCTAAACTAGCGAATTCATGTAATTGTGAATTGGCTCCATTTGCAATTGAGATAAATTCCTCCCATATGATAAACTCCTAGCTGACATCACTTTAAAAGAGAAATCAGACATGTTTGTGGGGGATTATTGGTACAGTGGGCCCTCCATATTCTCTGGAGTTAGGGTTGCAGGACCTCCATGAAAGCGGAAAATCTGCAAATAAACCCCCTGTTTTGGGGTTTTTAAAAACTGGAGAGAACACCTTTCTAGGAGATCTCGGGGTCCTCCAGTGCAAGTCTGTGGTCAACATCTGCCAGAAGCTGACCACAGAGTTGCTCTGGAGGACCTACAAATGCCTAGAGAAGGGTGCATCTGAAGAAGTCAGTTCAGTTCTACGAAAGCTCATGCGACCAGCTTTCTTTCAGTTCATCTCTGAAGGTGCCACAAGACCCCTTTCTACACTGACATTCTTGAGAGGAGGACTCTTCACATGATCAGGAACCCTCCTCCAGCCAACCTGGAATGGGTCTCTGTGTCGGAAGGAAGTAGTGGCTACCCTGAGATACCAGAGATAAGGAAGCTCTGTAGCAAACAGAGTTCAGGCCTTGGTGGCTGGTCTCCTTGCTTGGCAGAGACTTAGGACTCTTTCAGATGTCGGAAATTGGAAGTATAATTTAATGTCAATTCAAATGCAATCATGGGTTTTACGTTATTGCGAATTAAAGCTTCGCACGCAATTTCGGGCAGGAGGGGGTTATTTTTGGGCAATGGGAAGTAATTTCGAATGCCTTCCGAACGGAACAGGAGTTCATGTAAATTCGCTTAACTAGCAAATTTACATGAATCCGCATTGGCTCCATTCGGAGTTGGGAGAAATTCCTCCCGTTTGAAAGAGTCCTTACTGTCTGCATGTGAAAAAAGGCCAGCATTCCCAGGATGACTAGACATCCTCCTTTTCCAAGACATGCCCTCCATTTCCGCCTTTTCTCCAGGAAGGATTGTAGAATGTCCTCCATTTTGAGCAGGAGTTAGAAGCATGAATTTACATTTAGATTTATGTTTTTAGTCTTTTATTTGGTAATGCTCCATGTTTTTTTCTTGAACGTCCTACATTTTGCAGTGCCTTATCCTTGTTTGCAATTAGGACATCTGGTCACCCTAGGTATCCCAGATCATTGTCTTTGTTCATTGTGTTGCTAGCATTTATCCCATGGTGTGTTCGGTGGTGACCTGGATTTGCAAGCTCGCTGTGGATGCCTTTTTTGCCTCTCTGGTTGAACTCTGATGACTAGGGTTCGATTCCCCACTTGGCCATGGAAACCCTCTGGGTGACCTTTGGCAAGTCACATACTCTCAGACTCAGGGGAAGGCAATGGACCACCTTCCCTGTGGAAATCTGGCCAAGAAAACCCCATGATAGGTTCACTGTAGGATCACCAGAAGTCAGACACTACTTGAAGGCACACAACAACAACAACAAAGTAGTCCCAAAGCAGAGCTTCCTCTTAAGCACTCTTCTCTGTGTACTGCTGCTCTTACAAACAGCCTGAACAATTCCTTCATAGGAGTGAGACCTACTTCTGCAGTTGTTCTTGGCAGTTTATCATACAACGAAATTTGGGGGTATAATTCAATGCAATCCGAACACAATCATGGGGTTTCAAGTACCAGTAATTGCGTATTAGAGTATCTCACGCAATTTTGGGCAATGGGAAGTCATTCCGAACGCAATCATGGGGTTTCACATAATTGTGTATTAGACTATCTCATGCAATTTCAGGCAATGGGGGGGGGTCATTTTTGGGAAATGGGAAGCCATTCTGAACGCATTCCGAACGCAATCAGAATTCACGTAAATTCGCTAAACTAGCAAATTTACTTGAATTCGAATTGGCTCCATTCGAAATTGAGAGAAATTCCTCCTTAGAAGCTAGTATCCAGAAGCATGCTGCCCTGTGACTCGGGAGATACCATCTGCAGCCATCATGTACAGTCGGCCCTCCACATTTGTTGCTTTGACTTTTGCAGATTTGATTATTCAGATTTGATTAGTAATGTTATCTAGGAATCTCTAGGTCCTCCAGTGTGATTCTGTGGTCAAAATCCACCAGAGGTTGCATTGAAGGACCTAGAGATTCCTAGAGAGAACCGTTCTCTAGGCATTTGTAGGTCCTCCAGAGCAATTTTTTGGTCAGCCTCTGGCAGATGTTGACAACAGACCTGCACTGGAGGACCTAGAGATTCCTAGAGAAGTGTTCTCTCAGGTAAAAAAAAACCTCAACGTTTTTTTATTTGTGGTTTTCCCATTTTCATGAAAGTCCTGCGGCCCTAACCCTAGTGATTGTGGAAGGCCCACTATACGAATAATCCCCCAGAAACGTGTTTGCTTTCTCTTTTAAAATAATGCAAACTACTGATGGGTGAAACTCAGCATGGTGTAGTGGTTTGTGTGTTGAACTGGGAATTTGGGAGACCATGATACGAATCCCTACTCAGTCATGGAAAGCCATGGCCTCGGACATGTCACACACTCTCAGCTTCAGAGGAAGGCAATGGTCAACCCTCATTCATAAATCTTGTCAAGAAAACCTTATGATAGCTTTGTCTTAGAGTTGTCATAGGTTGGAACTGATGTGAAGGCACATAAAACAACAACAACAAAACGCTACTGGCCATCATTTTATCCTACAGTGACACATTCAATACATTTCTCAGATGCTGTCAACTTCTTCATTTTGTCTGTCCTGAATCTCCTGCCCATTAGGTGTCAATTGGATAGCCTCAGGTATTATCAGAGACAAAGAATAACTAATGTGCTGGTCTATGACCGTAATAAAGTGACTTGACTTGAAAGAATAGCCAATCTCTCCGTACAACCTATTACTGTCTAAAGCCCAATCACTGTTGATTTTACCTGTTTATACGTTTGCCCTGGGACACTTGGAGTTGAGGAAACTGTTCAGAAACTGTTTCTCACTGCACATTATGCGACGCCATTTGGATTCCCTGCAAAGTCGATTTTGTTGGGAAAAAGTCCCAGGATCAGTGGATCTGCATTTAGGCAGGACATGAGTACATTGAGGGTGTTGAATGGCTCATTTTATTATCATGTATCAGAGGTTGTAAAAGTGAATGAACATTTGTTCTGAGGCCTGCCTCTTTTCAGCACATGTGGCTGTCAGCAGATTGTGTTCTCTCTAGACACTGTGAGGAAAAAAATTATGACTTCGGAGGAAGCCCAGGTCCGCTTTTCTTTTAGTATCTCTTTATGATGCAGTTCCTCTCCCTTCTTCCTTTTAATCTAATTGATGTATGCATTGATCTTCTCCTTTACTAGTAGTTCTGAACACTTCCAGTGATTTGGGGGCTGCAGCAAAATGCCTTTAGAGGAGAGGATGCGCTCAGAAAAATGGGCTCTTTGCTCATGTGTGGGTTTCTCCTGTATAGAGTAATATAGTTTTGTGCTGAGCTTGGAATGCCATTTTGTAAAGAAACCATTCATTCTGTTAGGGACTTGTTTTTCCAGTGACTCTCGAACAGTGCTCACTACTCACTATTGAAAGAGTATAGTTTTAATACTTTATTGCTAACTACTATATTGCTCTTTAAAAAAAAAATCCTGAAAATACAGAAATGGCCATACAACTCCCCCCCTCAAACAAATGTTTCAGGAATAATGAGTAAACTTGATTCAATACATGGAAAAAAGGTAGGATGTCACCATTTGTTACAGTATTCAATAAAAGGAGTGTCACCGGGCCCTTGTTACCTCTATAATGCATTATTTTCAAGCTTTGGTTCTCCAGACTAGTCCTAGTTTAGCTGTTAATATATTTGAATCCAGTTTGTGATTCACAAACTAATCCTCTCTGCCAATATTCAGATATTCTCTCCTATCAACTCTTTTGCTCTACTACCAGCTCCACAGGGATGGCAGTGCTAGTATTTTACAAAAAACCCCAAAAGGCATCCTTAAGCATCTTCGAGTAGTAGGTATATTGTGGCATAAGCTCTCTTTGGGCACATCTTCACTGTAGAAATAATGCAGTTTGACACTACTTTAACTGCCATGGCGCCATCCTACAGAATCCTGGGACTGATAGTTTTGTGAGGCATCGGCACTCTTTGGCAGAGAAGGCTAAAGACCTTGCAAAACTATTAATTCCAGGATGCCATAGGATGGAGCTATATTACTTAAAGTGGTGTCAAACTGGATTATTTCTGCCGTGTTGGTGCACCCTTGGACCGACTCTCACTTCATTGCATACGTACTACCCACTTCCTCCTTACGCAAGTGTTGCTGCTTGAGCGGTTTTGGTATTTTCCTGCCCTTAAAATGAGTCTCTTACTCTCCCCGCTTATTTTGCCATAATTATCTTTGATTCCTAGCCAGGTCCTCCTTCTCTCCCTACTCCCTCTCTCTCTCTTGTCTGCAGTTGTGCTATTAGCTGTCTCTATTACAGAATGCAGCATCTCTGGGGGCTTCTCCAGAGCTTTCTGCTTTCATCCCTTTCTCCTAAGCTGGAAGCACTTTGGCTTTCTGTGAATCTTCGAGACTCTGGGAGTGGGAAGCGTGCAAAGTTTGGTCAAACCAATGAACGCTCATTAGGAGCAACAGTGGAGCCAGCCTGAGACATTTCAGGCAGAGGCAGCTGGTGAGGAGATGTCCAAGGTGCTGAACCCTTTTAGGGAGAGGGTGCAGCACCTTGGATGAGAACCTGTTTTGGAGTCACTGTCTCCCAGACATGGAAGTCACTGGCTCTTAATGATTCAAGAGCAACATGACACTCTTTCCTCTGTCTGAACTGCCTGATGGCTCTTCAGGAATATGGATCTTTAATTCGATTTCATACTGGGTTGGGCAAGACATGGGGGGGTTGTGTGCATTGCATTCTTTTGAGAGGCTGCATCCTCGGCTTCCCCTATCCCAGTTTTAGCATGTTTGAAATTAATCAGCACCTTAGGTTGAGTCTCCCTTATCTGAAATTTAAGGATCAGAAGTATTTTGGAGTCTAGATTTCTCTTTTGGAATATCTGTGTTTGCATATGCATACATAATGTGTATTTTGGAGATGGTACTTGGATCTAAACACAGAATTCGCTATGTTTCACATACACCTTTATACAGTCAGCCTGCCATATCCACCATTATTTATCCACAGATTCAACCATCCATGGCTTGATGATATTCCATTTTATGACATTTTATTTAAGGCATAGGTAAGGAAATAAAGCACGTAGCCAAGCAGCAAACAAAGAGGAGACAACCATGTGGCACTTGTCTCCTCTTTGCTGCATTTTATTTAAGGGACACCATTTTACTATGCCATTGAATACAATGGGACTTGTGCATCCATAGATCTTGGTATCCGTGGAGGAGGGGGAGTCCTGGAACCAAACCCCAGTGGATACCAAGAGTCCACTGTACACATAGCCTGAAGGAAATTTTAGATAATTTTTTAAAATAATTTTTGTGCATGCAATAATGCTTGTTTGCACTGTACCATCCGAAAGAAAAAGTGTTATTATCTCAGCCATCCATGGTTGTTGTTGTTTTTCATTTTTGGCATATTTTGGATTTTGGAATCCTAAATAAGAGAGACTCAACCTGTACGTTGGGGCCTGCAACCAAGGAATTTATTTTGACAATTTGCAGTGGGACTGTGTTCTCCAGAGGCAGTGATCTACCTCTGTGCTTTGGCCATCTTTTCCTATACCCAGCCTCCTTAGCATCTGCTGATTGAGGCGGCTGCTTCACTTTGCCTGATGGAAGGACTGGGTCTGAACAACTATATTTATCATGTTCTGAAAGTTGTGTCATTTCCAGTGCCTGGGATTTATTCCTCAAAGAAAACGTGAGGTCACTCAGCAGTTCAGACGTTTCTAATTTTGCATGTGGAACATTTTTCTAAAAACCCAGGAGGCTATTCATTACTCTTTGTCTTCAAAATATAGATTAATTTCTTTTCTGCCATCCATGCTTCTCAGTTGAAGGCTAGAGACTTCCTTCTGCATTTGCAGAACTATTTCATAACTACTGGGGAGAAGAGTCAAGAGTGCTAAAATGAAAGCATCCGCAATCAAGATACACCCTACAAGTTGCTCAAATGTGACCTGGAGTTAAATAATTGGCTTGGGTTAGTTTAAATCAATATGAGGAATACAACACATGATTTCTCCTACACCCACTCATCACTTTCTGGCTTTAATTTCTTTAGGTTTGCCAGGTCACAATGCTACTCTGATTGTATTAATTTGTTTATGGACATTTTAACCCCCATTTTCCACTCCAGACACTCTATATTATTATTTTTTTTAAAAAAGCTTTGAAACAAATACTGAAATGACACTAGTCCTAGCAAATAACACAGCAATACTGCAAATCAATATACAACAAGAGGACCAGATAATGAAAAGAAGCTTCAACACAAATGTCTGTAACCGATGACAAGAGAACTGGTGGTACGACAAAAGTAAATCTCTAGCAGGGGGTTCTGTAGCTTCGTGGTGCCACAGGTAAAACCCTTTCCCTTGTTCCATGAAGCACCCTCTCAACCAGAGGTGGGACATGCAGAAGGGTCTTGACTGGAGGCCTGAGACAGATAGAAACATGCAGCAGGAGATGGTTCTTACCAACCTTGGCTTTTAACTGTTAGGGCCTTTGAAACTGATAACGCTTAGGTTGCATCCTCTAATGCTTATACATGCTTCACTGTTTCCCAGTAGTGAAATCTGCATAAGAATACCTAACTCTCTAAAATTGGCCTTGGCCAAAATTCTTCGGCTTCAGTTTTAGAGCAGTTGATATTCCTTAATGCACTTAGAAGGTATATTTCTGACTGTGTTACCATAACTTGCAGAATTTCCTTGGCCAGCCATACCAGTGTTCCCTTGTGTTCCTAACTTTATTCTCTTTCCATGGGCTTCTTATAATTTCTCAGAAGCATGCTTGCTTGGACCTTGTGTATAGTTTTATTCCACTCCCACTTCCTCCTTGGTTCCTCTTTTCTCCTTTGAACTCTGGCCCAAATCCAATTGCTTTCTCCAGCTAGACCAACTGAATCAGTAGCTGAATGATAAATCAACACTTACGTAAATCCATTTGTTTTAGTGGGTCCAGTGGATTGGGACTAGCAGTTGGATTTTGCTTCTACAAACTATTTATTATTCATAATCATTATATATTAAACACCTTCAGCATGCCTACAGGGAAGCACCAGAGAAAGAGAAAGGAAATGGATATACGGTAAACAGAAGAAGAACGAAGGACCACTGTGTTTGTTTATAGTGAGGTTTAGTTATGTTTGGGCCTGGAAACATCTTCTTTTCCACATCCTTGCCGGAGTAATCCTCTTTGGAGGGTGATAAGAAGCTGGGGGTGGCAGACAGCACACGAGGAACAGGGTGGACCCAATACTTACAGGTCACTTTGGAGGATCTGGGTCCCTTGCGGAATGTGGTTTCATAATGTCACTTTGCAGAAGAAGTCTGTGTCACCTTCCAGTTGCAGGGAGCACTGGCATTTAAAGACAGGTGAAGATAGTGGTCATCTGAAGGAGTACCTGCTTGCAGAAGGACTTATTGTGAGCAGGGCCCTCCTCACAAAGAGGACGTCTGCCTGAGTGCTTGTATCGATCTGCAACTGAGCTGCCAGACAGGCTCTGGAAGCTCGCCATTAGAAGATACAGTCTCAGGCAGGGAACACTACTGAGCCAAGATGTATTTGCTGTAGGTACAACTTGCATTTTCCCTATCTCTCTCCTTCTTCTTCTAATGGACCCTCTGAGGTTTTACCTTGAGTTGCCTCCAGACTTTGTTTTCGACTTATATGTGCCTGGATAACTACTGAACTCCCTTTTTGTATCCTATTGGTCTATACCTTCCAACTGCCCTAATACAGCTTTCAGAACCCATCCAGCTTGGATTTGCCAGAAATAGGACATCACCAGTGCTAAAGGCTTCACAGTTGCAAAAAAATATATATGTATAGTTCTTGGTCTGGTGCCGGTTGCCCTGGAATCCTTTGTAGGTTGTATGAACTATCAGTGATGTATTCAAGTTTTTTACTCCCAAGTCTCTATATTTTTCAAGTCTCAGGTGCTTGCAAGATACTTTGAAGTCAGGTCTCAAGTCAAATATAATGTCTGCAAGCCAACTTTAACAGAAAAAAAATGAGGCAGTGGTGACGTGTGAGTGTTTCAGTAACTAGAAAAACAAGAAGGCATGCACAAAGCTAGGTAAAAATAAAATAAAATAATGCCCAGAACCCATGTATTTGACCCATGGTCTGATCTTTTGACCAGCATCAAATTCATGGGTTCTGGATATAACTGTAAGCCACCTTTAACTCTTAGAGGTAATGTGGGTTAAAATGTTTAATAAATAATAAAGTGATAGGAAGACTCAGGAAATTTTCTTGCGCTTGACCTTGTTAAGTAGATTTATCCTTCATTCCTTTATTTTATTAGCTGTCATTTACCCATGTTTGTGTATTATTTCTAAATTTTTTGTGCATGTCTTTTTTTGGCGTTTGGAAACTTGAAAGCAGCTAAGATTGAGCTGGTTTGATAGTATCTTCTGATCTTTCTGCCCTGCGCTGGGTGATTAAGAGAAGTATTACCTACAGGGGAAAATAGATACAGATGTTCCAGGAGAGCACACTACAGAGCCATTGTACATATTCCCAGTTGCTGTTGCCATTTGGGCAGGTGGGCAATGGTAAAGACAATGCAGGTGGCATCATAGATGGCGGCTATTTTCTGTTCTGTTCCTGGTGTGGGTGGGTAGGTAGGGCCACATCAAAGCAGACTCTGTCTAAAGTTGAGAGCAATTGAAATACTTGCTTAACTATTCAATTGAGATCAATGGAGTTTCATAATGCTTAACTTGAGCCTATAGTATATATTTCCTTCCTTTTCTATATTGGGGCTATTTTTACTGTTCAGCGAGTAATGCTCAAATTTGGAATCAATAACTGATGCTGCAAATGATGTGAAAAAGTGTGAGAAGATCTTAGAGTTGTATGGGAAAGGAGCTGGATGTCTGAACTAAGGCTAAAGGATGTATTTGACAACTTCTTAGGGAAGTTAAAAACCTGGCATAAATGGCACAAAGTTTGCCTTTAAGTGTGTGGTCATAAGATCTCTTCTACATAAGCAAGTTCCTTGGGGAAACAAACTGGACTTGCTTCCAACTTAGTATGTTTAAGGAAGTATATGTTATAGTGAAATATAAGAATAAATATGTTGCTACAACTATTGTCTCCCACTTTACCATGAGTAGGGTGGAGGAGATGATATAATGGCTTCTTGACACCTTTTTTGCTTTTCTGTTTAAAAATGCAGCTTCAATATGGATGGTAGGTTTATTTGTCTCTCTCTATACCACGTTATCTGAGCCATATAATGGCATATTTACAAATATGTGTAGTACATTATCCTCCTACATATATAAACATGGTGATGGGTTACACTGAATTTGGCTCTTATAAAAGTGAAGTCTAGAAAGACAAGGAAGATTGCTTATAAGAAAGTAAGGATAATAAGCATGTCTGAAACCAAGAAGTATCCAAATTTCAGTGGATTTATCTGTTTCAAACAGTGTAGTGTAGTGGTTTGAATGTTAGACTATGACTCTGAAAAAGAGAATTTGAATTCTTGCTAAGGCATGGAAACCTACTAGGTCACTTTGGGCAAGTCACACTCTCTCAACCAAAAGCAAACATGCGCAGAAAATATTGACAAGAAAGCCCTGTGACAAGTCACCCTAGGGTCTGCACAAGTTGGAAACGATTTGAAAGTACACAACCAACCGTGTAACTAAGCTGTCCGGTGAACAACTAGTAACCTTAATTCACAGTTTCCAAAGCAGTGACAGTTTCACGTTACTGACCTGGGTTTCCATAAAATCTCGGATTGTTTTCATACATTGAAGTTACACAAGTTGCACAAGTCATACTTGTGGTCACCTTCCTACCCATGCATATTGTGCCACGCATCTGACTTTTTTCAAAACTGTCTTCAGAGCCTAGCATTCTTCCATGGACTTTGTCTTATCCTTTACAATCTCCATTCCCCATAGTATTGCAAGTGGTACCATCAGGGCAAGAATCCATGGCAAACAGAGCAATAGCTGAATGACTAGGAGCACCCTCAAATGCAACATATCATATTTTGAAGACAATTACCATCTAAAGAGCTCCCCCTGATTAGTTCCAGCATCTAAAATTTCCTAACAGAAGCACTGACCGTTTTATAAATGTCATGTGCCCACCTTTTACATTCCCCTGTTGTTTTTGTTACCATTGATTATGAAGTCTTTGGGAGCAGTATATTCTGAGATCTGAACTGAGAGCCACTGTAATGGAGTGGATAGAGTGCAGGGCTAGATGTGAGGAGATTCATATTCACAGAATCATAGAGCTGGAAGAGACCACAAGGGCCATCCAGTCCAACCCCCTGCCTTGCTGGAATACACACGCAAAGCACTCCAGACAGATGGCCATCCAACCTCTATTTAAAAACTTCCAAAGAAGGAGACTCTACCACTCTCCAAGGGAGTGTGTTCCACTGTCGAACAGCTCTTACTCTCAGGAAGTTCTTCCTAATGTTTAACTGGAACCTCTTTTCCTGTAATTTGAATCCGTTGTTCAAGGTCCTAGTCTCTGGAGCAGCAGAAAACAAGCTCGCTCTGTCTTCAAATATTTAAACATGGCTATCATGTCACCTCTTAAGCTTCCCTTCTCCAGGCTAAACATACTCAGCTCCATAAGCTGTTCGTCATAAGGTGTGGTTTCCAGACCTTCATTCTCACTCAGCCAGGATACTCCTTTGGCTAATCACTGTCACTTCTAATTATGTCACTGGGTTTGAAGATAGAATTGTGTGTGGGTCATATGTGCCTGAGTGCCTAGAAGGGAGATTGTAAATATGACATTGTGTCTGGTTTGTAAAGTGCTATGTACAAATGCGAATTATATTATCATTGTTACAGAGTGGGGTTGTCCCTCAGATGTTTTGAACTTCAACTTCCAGAAGCTCCCACCAGCTTTGTTAATGGCAAGGGACTATGGTAACTGTAACTGAAAAATCTGGATGGCCAAAGGTTTCACACACTTGATAGGGGGAAAATAGCAAAGCAGCAGGATATTATGAGCTGGACGATATGGAGTTTCTGGGGAGAATGTAAGGAAGGAACATAACAAACTTCAATTTTTATTTTTATTTTTTGGTTAGGTGATAGGGCCTTATCTGTAGTTATGCTCCAGTTGTGTAATTCTCTTCCACAGAGACAACTGTATGTTATATACTTTAACTGGCACCCTTCTGTGTCTTATACATGTGTAAATTGTATGTGTGTATATATGTGTGTGTGTGCGTGCGTGCGCTCGCATGTGGGGAATAAACACACACACACACATTCATATATATTGGCTGATGTGTATTTTCTGTACTCAGTTGAAGCTTATGAAAGCAGAGTTATGCATATGGTACCATTGCACATCATTGCATATTGATATCAAGGTTGCAGATGGTTGCACATTGTGTATCAGGGCAGCATCAAAGTTCTGTAACAAGACGGTATAGAATAACCAAAACATAATTCCATAAGGGTAAACTTATGCTACGTCACTTTGATGCCTTTGTTAAGTTTTAGGTGTCAAATCCTGATCTTTTTTTTGCTTGGGCTTTTAATGGAAGAGATATTTTAGTTCTGGTTTCTGTTTTACTGATATGTGGTTTCTGAATTATTATTATTTTGCTGGTAATATTGCTTAAATTTTTCATTTATTGGCCAAGATCCTACATCAGAGGCTATGATTTATAACTTTAAGAAGTTATAGCTATGTCCCCTGGTAGGACACTTAACACTTTTGGTGAATTGTAATGATGCATGTTGAAGGATCTTGCTCAGTGTCCTATTGCACAATGGGAGTAACCATTGTTCAGTGAATCTCATAGCATCCTGGTGCAGTGGTACCCATAGTGGAATGGTCACACTATTGACTTCATTTGTGCAGTGGTCTTGGAGATATAGCTACATCTTTACTCCCTTCCTGAGAATATGAGCTTTGAACAACACCACAATCCACCTTTACATGATCATAAATCAATTTACATTGATGTATATACCTAACAGGATGCCAACCATTGTGTTTTCATTTTTATTATTATATGTCTGGCACTATCACTACTCCTAATTTCTTCTTGCGGTGTGAGTTTTTGGGGTTTTGTCAGGGGGAGGGATCCTGACCTCTTAATATTTTATAGAAAAAAATATTTGTTGTTGTTCTGTGTCTTCAAGTAATTTCTGACTTTTGAAAACCTTAAGGTGAACCTATCATGGGATTTTCTTGGTAAGATTTGTTCAGAGGAGGTTTTCCATCGCCTTTCCCTGAGTGCTTGTCAGATAAAGGCAGTTTAGAAACAGACAGCATTTTGTGGTTTATACCGAAGTCTTGGGCTTATGGGGATTCAGAATTCATGGTGCAATCTAGTATACCAGTAAAGGATTCTATGAAACTTAAACGAAGCAGTGTTTGAGGTCAGGATGGAATCTGGAAACTGATGGTGTTGTAGCCTCTGTGAACACAACCAAAATGGTACTTTGTAGCTGAGTTAGTAGCCTCTTTGGACTTGTGGACTTTGATCCAGACAGAGTGCCACCAATTACTCATCATTCTTTGGTTTTCTGTTGAGTAGGATATAGTCCATTCCTATAAATTTAGGGAGTACAGTATTCTATTTTCCAGAAATGAACCTGGGGCCTAAATTGTTCAAGCATTTCTTGAAAATACTTAGTACAGTTGTAGAAAGCCGTTCACCCTCCAGATGACTACAAACATATATGAATTAACATGTACAGAGTTATTTCTTTTGATTACAGTGCAAGCAATCCCATTAGTTTTGCTTTGTCTTAATTGCATCTGGATTAAAACTTGGTAGGGCCAGATATAGTTGTAGACAAACCATAACCCAACAGCAAGGCATATGCTTTGCATGTAAAAAAATCCACTAACTAGTATCTCTAAACCATTTAGGTAGCAGGTGATGAGAAATGCCTTTTCATATGATCCTGGAGAGCAAGTGCTAATTACTGTAGAGAAACAAACTGATTTTGTATGAAACAATTTTCTGTTTCTAATTTTTGAGAAGCCTTTATTTTTACAAAAAGACAGTGAAATGGACTAAATGGTGACACAAGGATTCATATGGCAGATCAGGCAGGTGACATGACAGTATGCTTTTAAAAATATGTTCCAACAGGTAAAGCTTGCTGACATGGCTCTATAGATTAACCGCAGACAACTTTACACTGACCTTTCGGAGCAGTTTTAGGATCTCTCTTGTTATACCCATAAGGTTCAGTGCCTTACAGTGCCATCTACACTTGCCAGCTGTCTCTTAAGAGCAGGCTGCCTCTTAAGAATGACGGACGTATTGTGGCAGACTAGGAAAACTGTCATTTTGAGAGACAGAGCAACTGGGCTTATGGGCAGCTAGGGGTAGATTATGCTCAGCTTTTTTGCTGCCGTAGAACTCGGCACCACCATCTGCTTGCACTTGTTGTGCATTCGTCGTGATTTATGCAGGGCATCATTTCAATCCATTTCTGCCCCACCTGGGTGGGCACGTAATGAATTCATTCGGCCAACATATTTAATAAGGAGGTTGTTGTTAACCATGGTCAAGCTGATTCTGACTTGAGGCATCTGTATACAGGACAGATTTCCAAGTCACCCTATCATCGACTGCTCGGCTCAGGTTTTGCAGAATCAGGATCGGGGCTTTCTTAATAGACTCTGTCCATCTGGAATACAGTCTTCTAATTTTCCTAGGATCTCATCTTCTTCCTCCATAGCTATCTTTCCAAGTCCTAGTCTTCTGATTTCTTCACTGGAGTCTCCATTCTGATTCATGACTAAAATGTGGTATGGATATTTTTTGAACTATTTCAATATCTCCATCATCTGAAAGACCCACCACCCATGTCATCTTCCACTAATATTGCTGTCCAGTAGCTGTTTGATACATTTAGTCTGGCTTCTCAGGAAAAGCCTGTCTGACATGGAAAACCCTACCTGCCTCAGCATAGCTTCTTGCCCCACAGGAGCACACAATCCCACCACCACAGCTAGTGCCATTGGTGGGTAATAAGGAGGGTAAATACTGAAATTAATGAGGTTGGGAAAATTGGAACATGTCTTTTTGTACAGCCATTCCACTCTCTTCTGTTAGGTGTGTGCAAATGGAAAGTTACATTAGCTTTGCTGTGCTCAGCATAAAAGCATAATTCAGAGCAGCTATCTATATATGATGTTTATATGTATGGAAATGAAGAATTGTGCTGGAAACTTGATGGATGTGTCATGAAAATAGTGAGGAGAGTGCATTCAGTCCTCATCTCAACACTATAGGGAAGATGTAGAAACGGGTGATTATTACTCCAGTTATTATGTTACTCCAAAATAAGTAATGTGTATGATAAAAACCGTGTGGATATAGACTCCTATATTAGGCCGCTGCCACACTGCAGAATTAATGCAGTTTAATATCATTTTATGGCTCCATCCTATGGGATCCTGGGATTGGTAGTTTCTTCTGGCACCAGACCTCTCTGACAGAGAATGCTAAATATTTCCCAGAACTACAGCTCCCAGAATTCCATAGCATTGAGCCATGGTGGTTAAAGCGGTGTCAAACGGCATTGATTTTACAGAGGAGGTGCTGTCAGAGGGTTTTGTGAGGCACCAGCACTCTTTGGCACCGAAGGCTAAAACCTTGTAAAACTACAAATCCCAGGATTCCATAGGATGGAGCTATAGCACTCAAAGGAGTGTCATTATTTTTACGGTGTAGATGCACCCTAAGCGACAACAGGGGAAAACAGTGTAAAAACAGAAGTGGAAGGCAGGAGAATAATTAGAAAAGATGCCAGTTTCTATCTTAATACACGAACAGATGGGAAACTGATGCTAAAGGAATCACACCTTTCACCCATACTTTTAACAGTGAGTGTTATTTACCATTAAAACCTTCTGTAAGGAATGCAGTACATTCACAGATTTTTGAAAATGCACTGAAAGGAAGATTGCAAACTAAGCACACTCCTTAGGTGTTAAGTAGGACTGACTTCATGCTTAGGATTGTGCTATGCATCTTATACACAAAAATGTACCACCTATCTCTTGGTGATTTAGGGAAGGACCATAGCTCAATGATGAAGTAAATGTTTTACATTTAGAAGGCCCTATGTTCATTGTCTTCTACTTCCAGTTAAAAGGATCAGAAGGTGCCGTGAAAGATCTCTGTTGGAGAACCAGGAGGATCGGGCCAAGCCAGAATAAGTTAGTGCTGTGCTAGATAGTTCAATAGTTTGACCAAAGTCAGTTTCCTGTTTTGTGTCTTATGAACAAAACGTCAAACCACATGTTTGTTTGTTTTTCTATTTTTACATGATTCCCTTTCTGCACACCTGCCTGGATTTTGTGTTTCATGCAATAGTTAGTACAGTGATGATCCAGAGATATTCCAAATTCCTTCTGAGACTGGTGAGAGTAACACCATCTGAGCAGAGGGGGAATTTGTGTATGAAAGGGATGGATGGAGCATATGATTCCTAGTTTGTCTAATAAACTGATTTTGTTTGTGACCTAGGTTTCAGACATCTGAATGCAATTGTGGGCCTGTAAATGATAACAATGATGATACATAACAAATATGAAAATGTTATGACAAGTTGTGCAAAAGATGAAAAATAGTGCCACTGTTTCACTGTTATTGGATCCAGGATGGAGAATGCTTGGGACGTCAGATATTTTGGACTACAGTTCCCATAGTCTTTTAGCATTGGTCATGCTGTCTTGGACTTCTGGACCACTGTCATTGGAAATACTTTAGGAGGAAAGGCATTCTTCTGGTCTGGAAAATGGGTTTGGAGGAGTTCCCTTTGTAGAAAAATATCTCTTATGCGATAAAATAATTTATATCCTTTTGCTGTTGGTGAATGCCGACTCCAGGCACAGAACAGCAGAAATTACCAAGGTTATACAATTCAGTAGCATTGCTCTGCATCTTATTAATTTAATACAGTACTAAATTGAATCCATCAAAGGTTGTGTTTGTGTGTGTGCACGCAGAGATTATTTAGGATTAAATAATTTGGAATGAAAGAACATGGTATTTTGATACACAGAATCTGTAATGCGCTTTTGACAATGACCCTGTAAGGTCACTCTTGATCTCAAATATACATTTTAAAATAAGTGTTTAAGGTTGCTTACTGGGCAGGGAACCTTGGGTATCACAGAGACTGAGACTGAGCATTTCTATAGACTGAGCATTTCTAAACCAGAAATTGGAAATCTAAAAACTTCAAAACCTCAAAACATTTTGCTACCAGCCACCCACTTCCACTTTGGAGGCAGTGGCAGCTGCAGCGTTCCTGATGTTTTTGTCTTTCGGATCGCCAATCTCACCCCAGCCTCGCATTTCATACACAACACAAGTAGTGAATGAACATGATGCGAGGCTGGAGAGAGACACAGGGATCCATGAATTGGTGGGAGCCATGGATTTGCACCAAGCACTATACTTGGATTTCCACCATTTTACAGATCTGT
The DNA here is from genome assembly GCA_034509955.1 of Urosaurus nigricauda. Classification (NCBI taxonomy): domain Eukaryota; kingdom Metazoa; phylum Chordata; class Lepidosauria; order Squamata; family Phrynosomatidae; genus Urosaurus; species Urosaurus nigricauda. The sequence goes on from JAOEGL010000009.1 coordinate 10,529,900, forward strand.
AGTCTCTCTCGAGCCTTGCAATTACAGTATGTTCTATGCTACATTGTGTTGTGTGCTGTGGGTAACGTATATGTAAGTACAAGTATTTCAAAATCCAAAACAATATGAAATATGAAACACTACTGGTCCTAGAATTTCAGATGAGTATTCAACCTGTGCTAGGAATTAGCTCTCTGGAAACTGAAATCATTTTTAGTAGGTATTGCTGTTACTATAGATAGATGAAGATTTAATAGAACTGTCAAGTGGTAAGAAAAGAAGGTCTTCTCTCCCATATGGCTATAGTGGTGGTAAGGAGGAACACTGATGCTCTGTTTGTCTTTCTTTCTCTCCCTCTCTTCCTTCCTTCCTTCCTTCCTTCCTTCCTTCCTTCCTTGTGCTTCCAGAAGATTAAAAGAAGGGAATTATGTCTCCATATGAGACACTGTCTAAGAATATTGCAGATGATATACAACTGGTGGTATCAGAACTGTCAGTTTGCAGGTAGTTTCTCTCCCTGACAAGAATGTATCCAATTAATATTATTTTTCTTTTTAAAAAATCTGTAATCTGCTTTATCTCATAAAAGAACTCAGAGTGACTGACTGCAGCAACAATAAAATAAAACAATAGAACTAAAAATATGTGGGAATCCATCTGAAATACAACACTATACAACCACAGAGGCAATACTGTGGCAGAACCCAAAATTCAACATTTCAGGTATGAAGAGACACACCATTTATAATACCTTTGGTAACTGATTGCTTTTGGGATGCCTTCCTTTTACCCCTGGTACTATGGTAGACCCCCAGTAATGCTGATGTCAAACTGCATTATTTCTACAGTGTAGAAGCACCCAACCTTGCAAAACCAGACAAGATTTGGGTGTGTTGAAGATGGTATAGTGGATCTCTTTATTTCATTGAATACATTCTGCACCACAACAAGCCACAATTCCCAGAACTCCATAGCATTGTACCATGGCACTTAAAGTGGTATCATACCAGATTATTTCTGCAGTGTGGATGCAGCCAAAGAAATGTTTGGCAGGTGAAGAATTTCTCACTGTTGCAGCCCTGTGATGTCCCGACACCTGTTGAATATCCTCTGCTCATAATTGCATTGTTGATATGAGATTTCACCTGCTTTTTATTAAATTGAATTTTGACTTCAAAACCTGCTATTTAAATGCTTAAGCTGAAATTTTACTGCAGAATTCACATGGCTGTTTTTGATTTCTTGGTTGGCAAGGGAAATGTCAGCCATCAAGTACATTCAGTTATTACAGGCTGCTGCCCATCAGGTTGTTTTTTTTTTAGTGGGGGGGGGGCACACTCAGAATATCAAATAGAAATGTAACTCTGAAGATGTAACCTTATCCATTCTGATGGTGTTTGAATACCTGTTTTCTTTAGGAGAACACCAGGGGAATCCCAACGTTCTCCAAGATAAGTAGCTTTTTGGGATTAGGGATAAAATGGAAAGCCGTTGTGAGATCAAGGGGGAATGAGGGATTTAGATTTAGAGATAAAACAGACTGTGGAGAATTAAAGGGAGAGGGGAAAGACTCAAATCACCCGCATGCATCTCCCAGTCAGGCGCAATCCACGAGAATTTGCTCCGTGAGGTGGAGCAGCAAATATCTCTTGTCTCGACAATACTTTCAAGATGCCATAGCAACCAAAGCCTGCCAATTTATTTTGCCATATGAGGCAGAGAATCCCACAAGTACATCTCTTCATTCCTGGCAGTAATACTTCGGTAACAAATATATAACTATTTGCTTCTTTCTTTCTTTCATTGGTTGCTTGAGGTGGCTGGCTCATCCGGCCTCTATTAGGAGGGCCAAACTTGTAGCATCTGACACATTACCTGTGATGTATAAATAGGGACATGTTTTAGGGGAGATGCTTTCGCATTTGGGAATGCTAGTGCTTCAATGGCCTAAGTCAACCTGAGGCAAGAAATACCGTGTTGAGTCTCAGTGTAAGCCACCTTGAGTCCCAATTTTGGGAGAAAGGTGGAAAATAATAATTTTTTGGCTGTCCATTGAATCCTTAGCATTTGAAGAGCGTCTCAAATGAATTGATTTTCTTCTTATCCGCTTTCTTTGCTGTCCAGCTCTCACATCCATACATGGTAATAGGGACTACAATGGCTTGTATGATTCAAACTTTTATGCTCAGTTGTACATCTTTGCTCTTTAGGTTCTTTTCTAATTCTTTCATAACTGTCCTCGCCATTCTTAGTCCTTTTCTAATTTCTTGACTGCAGTCTTCTATCTGATTAATGTTTGAGCCAAGGTATGAGAACTCTTTTACCATTTCTATTTCCTCATTGTCTAGGCCAAATTTGTGTAGATCCTCTGTGGTCATTATTTTCCCCACTTTATGTTCAGCAGCAAGCCTGTCTTATTTTCATAGCTTTCTCTAATGCACGCTCAAGTTGCGTAGCTTACTGTAACAGTGAGGTCTGTGGAGCAAGCCAGGTCACAAAGGTTTCAAGGAGCAAATATTCATCATTTATTCAGATACCAACAAACGCAGAAAGTAATTTTTTGGGTCAGTGGCTTTATTTCAGACTTACGTGAAATAATGGGTGGCTCTAACACAGACATGCCATGCAGTGATTAAAAAACTGAGTTACTGATCGGGAAATCCTCAGTGTGATTCTTATTTCTGTAATGAGCTTGCTTATGTGGCCTTTGGAAAGCCATACTCACTGATCATCTGCAGTAGGGGACATAATAATACTGGCATAATTTACTGCAGAGTGGGCAACTACATGGAAACCAGGGGCCAGGTTCATCCCTCTAGCCCCTTATAGGACTACAGACACACAAGCCTAAATGTCTCTGTTTTTCTCTGCAGTCCCTCCAATGTGTGACAGGAGGTGATGGGATATTGCTTCCTGCTGTCCTTTATTGAGGAACTGCAGAGGAAAACAAATATTGGGGGAGATACAGGGTTCCGGGATGTTTGTCGGGTTGGAGTGGTGGTATTTCTTATATGTTTTCACATGTTTCGAGGTTCTCTGCATGCTTTGAGGTCTAAAACGGCCTGGAAAATCTACCATTCTTTTTAAAAATGGGACTTTGGGGCTTTGAGAGATTGGTGGGGGGACTTGAGGGGGCACAAAAGTGGGGTCCAATGGCTGCATGGAGCCCAAAGGTCATATTTTGTGCACCCCGACTTTATGAAGCTGTTGTCAGGGTTAAAAGGGGGCATGGAATGAAGTGCTTTGACCACCTGGAAGTTGTATGCAAATTTTTATCACTCACTTTTTATTTTTTACTTCTTGCTTTCCTTTGCATCTCACCTTTCCTCCAGTTAATTCATAGCAATTCACATGGCCATCCCCTCATCTGTGTTATCCACACAACAGTCCTGTGACGTAGGCCACAGAGAGAAAGACAGAGACAGAGGGAGTGCCCAACCCAAAGTCACCCAGGGAGATTAATGGTTTATTGGCAACCTGAATTTTGTAAATTAATTAATTAATTAATTAATTTTATTTCTATTCTGCCCTTTGGCTGAAAAGGCTCCCAGATTGCTTACAAATTGTGAATTTGATAGTTCCATGCCCTAAAAAGGCTTATTATCAAAACAAGACAGGACACACAAGGAAAAGGCTATGGAAAATTAGGGGAGAGACTAAGTCCAGCAGACGCTGGCTGTTCTTGTCTCCTTGAAAGGCTGGAGCGATGGCAGTTGGAATACAGAGGGAAAGCCTTTCATCAGCTGCTGGGATCCTAGACATGATGGGGCTGTGCTTGGCTGTTCTTTTCTCCCTTAGAAACCAGAGCAGTGGCCATAGATGCTCCAAGCCTCAGTCCAATGCTCTAACACTACACCATTCTGTTGTTGCTCGTGATCATGTAATGGTAGTGCCATGATAGGGCTGCCATAAGTCGGAAATGATTTGAAGGCAAACAACAACAACAACAGCAACAAATTGGCATTAATATTTTTTTAAATCTCTTTAAGCACATAAAAATCCACTAATCCCAGATGAGTTCTTTTAACTCTATATATGTCCCATTTTCTTTGGAGCCTCAATTCTGATTTGCAATAGTGGGTTTAGATACACCCCTTGACCTTAGCAATTCCCTCCTACAAGGGCACACTTATTTTCATCCCTGGCTCTTTGGTGGTATGGCCTTGCCACAATGCCAGTTGGACCTGCTGACAGGTGCTAGCCTTCCTCTGTTGCTCTGCTGTGCCAGTTTTATGGCAGATGGCTGCTCTATTAATCTCCTCTCTCTGGATTTCCCTTGCATTTCTCTGAAAGGGGACAGCTGTTGAGCAGAATGCCTCACTTTCTGGAAATGGGTATCTCTCGATTCCCATCTTCAGTGGTTGCTGGGAAAGTCCCCAAGGGACATTTGGATAGAATTGAATACTCCTGTTAAGTCTACAGGGTGAAAATATTGTTCATCTGCTCCTGACCTTTTAAATTCTTCTGCATTCAGAAAAAGTACTGTTCTTTGTACTTTGTGATCATGAAGAAAAAGGACCCTAGAACCACCTTTTCTGTAGGCAGAATAATTCTAGGGGCCCTAGGCAATTATAGAAGATCGACTCTGGCCAGAATATTTACAGAGAATCTTGTAGAGAAAAGAGAAGTAGAGGAGATGTGAAAGTTGAAAGCTGATGATGATTTTGCAGCCTCTGGCTGGATTATAAACACTTGGTGCAGTTTTGTGAGGAAATCTATCACTGCTGCATGCTGAAGTGAGTTGTACATTCAGAGCAACCCACTTTGGAATCTACTGCAGCAATCTCCAAGGCTAGTTGTTTGAAATTAACTATTCAAGCTGAGCTTTTCTCCATCAAAATTCAATTGCTGTGCATTTTGAGGTGGGTAGCTGACTTTTAAATGTATATTACACAGCCTCCTTTTTCCAAGGGGAGAGGTGGAAAGGCATTCAAAATCTAATTTATATAAAGTCAGTTTCCAAGGTGCGTCATGGTCTTGAATGCCCAAGAACTGAAGACCACAACAGTTTTATACAGGATGCTTTCCCATGGCCTCCAGACACTGAAGTAGCTGCCTGTGGAATAAAGGACTTCCCATGAATACAGAGAAATTTAAGCTTGAGAAGGGTACTCATTTTAGATGACAAATCCCAGAAGATATAATAACTGTCTTTAAATGTCTGATGATTTGTCATGTAAAAGACAGAGCAAGCTTGTTTTCTTCTGTGCCAAAGAACAGGACTTGAGTGAATAGCTTTAACTTATTAGAAAGGTGATTTTGATTAAACATTAGAAAGAATTTCCTGGTGGTCAGCATTGTTCAACAATATAATGGATTATATTGCAAATTGTAGTAGACTCTCCTTTACTGAAGGCATTTAAACAGAGGTTAGATGACCACATATCAGGTTGGGCTACATGCCCCCAGGTGTCCCTACCAACTCTGTGACTCTAAGATTCTAGGAGTTATAGTCCAAAAAAGTAATCATTCCAATTTCTGTGCACTAGCAATATGTAAGCAATAGCAAACCTTCCCTGAACCAATCTTGCCAAGAAAACATAAGTTGGAAGCGACTTGAAGGCACACCACCACCATCATAACAACAGCAATGCAATATGTTCATCACAAATAGACATTGATGGCCTGAAACTGGGTGCATCTTTGATGTTTCAGGCTTAAAATCCTTCATTTCCAGGCACAAAAGTGCTGGAACAATGACTCCTAGTCCTGTGTTTCCCATCCCCATCTAGCTCTTTACTGGGTCTTCTTAAGTCTGGAATCTGGATTTCTTTCAGATTTCATTTTCAGTACTTACTCTAGCTAATTCTTAGCTGCTGTGCCTGTGCCATGCATGAAGCAGGACAAAAATGAGACATGGAATTGGTGAGATACAGAATACAGTGGCACATCTGTGTGGTATTACAAGATTCTTCCTTGTACATAGCAGACCTAGTACGTAGTTACATAGTACAGGCTTTGATGAAACAATAAGAATATCCAGACAGCATATATGCAGTTGTATAACCCGGTGTTCCTTGCCTGGACAATGTAGTTGCTGCTGTACTCAAGCTACTGCTATGGACTGGGCTGCAAACCAAACGGCACTGTGTTGAAGAGCTTGAAGATTGGGCTACTGGGTATCATTTGGCTTTCTCGAAAGTGGCTTTGGGTGTGTGGCTTGACTTCAGTGGGTGCATAAAATCTCCACCTATTTAAAGGCCTTGTCAGTTTCTACATGTACGTTGCATGTTTTGGTACCCAAACCCTAGCGGATGCTAAGGGCCCACTGTATAAATGGACTTATATTTGGCCAGCTTTTACAGAAACTTGCAACTAATGTGATTATTTTGTCTCCTTTTGCTTTTTTATTCTCCTGCTTTTCTTTTATTGGAAAATTCTTGTATGTAGCTGAGATCTTTTTTGAATGCAAATAATTTTTATTAACAGAAACATAGTGGCATGGTGCTCCCATGGCTAAGTAGTGGATGGCTTCAGTGTATCATTACATCCATTGTTCTTAAAAGTAATTGTCTTAAGGCCTCCATATAGGACCATGTCTTGAGGACTGAGAGCTAGAGACAGCTTCCCTATCAGAGACTTCATGTCTTAACTATTACAGTTGTATACCATTGCTAGGAAACATTCTTTTTAGAATAGGGTTGTGCTCTCCATTCTTTGCCATCTCTGTTTACTCGGTAGTTTTTCTCAAGAGCCACCATTCCCTGTGTTTCCCTCTTCTGTGATTTCCTAGTTTTGTATGAGAACCTCCTTTCCTATGTGATGGCAAACCACAGACTGAACATCGTACAGTCTCCCTAACCTCAGTATAACCACTTGGATGGATTCTATCCGAAGAATCAGCAAATATGTCATTTGTTATGCAGACTGCCTAGTGGACAAAAGCCAGGAGGAGACATTTTGAAAGGCTTGGCTCAATCCCTTTCCTTGTGGTTTGTGGGCTCCATATTGCCTCCCTTTGAAGGAAGTGTTTTGTCTCTGGATATAAAGGCCATTGCTCGTCTCAGAAGCAAGCAGGCAATGAAGTGGGCCAAGACTGCGGTGGTCCAGGATCTTCGGCTTTTCCCTTCTTCTTCTCAGTTTGTGTTGTGCTCTCCAGGAATCTTCCTGGCACAGGTTCTGGCTGAACTGGCGTTCTTCTGCATTCTTTTCCTTTTCTGTGTCCTCTGGCAAAGCCTGCTCTGCTGAGTGTGCTGGATGCTTAAGCTAAAATTCCTAGATTATAGGACAGTAGTATCAGAAGCTGGGTGAGGGCTTGTCCATGTGCCACCCTAAGCCCCCTCCTTCCTGGTGTCCTTTAATCCATGCTGCATGTCTTCCTCTTGCTTATCCCCTCATTCTCCTGCTTACAGCCACTTTGTCCATTGATCCTGCCTCACAATCAGCTTCCCCATTATCAGTCCAGGGCACCTATTGTTTCCATAGCAACAGCCTGAGATGTCAAACCCCAGGACCGTGACTTTCCCATGTGCATGTGAAGGAGAGCCCTTAGCTAGGAAGGAGGGAGAGAGAGAGAGATCAAGATCGAGAGACAGCTGTTCTTGTTCTGCATAATGTTCATGCTCATGCTTACCTGGGGGATTTTGGATAGCAATATGTTCAAAGCTGGGGGATGCCTTGCTGCTCCCACTGCCTTCCCTAAATGCATGTCACTTCATCACTGCAGGGAGAGAAGGCCGGGTGGAAAAGAAGTTACAGTTCTTTACAGTGGGAGCTACTCAGAGGATCGGTGTCCCACGTGGATTTCTCATTCAAGGCCTATCACAAAACATGTTGAATGGTTAGTTTTGTACAGTCGGCCCTCAATATCCACAGATTCTTTATCCACAGATTCAAGCATCCATGAACTCGAAAATTTTCAAATATATATATAAATTCCAAAAAAAATCAAACCTTATATATATATAAATTCCAAAAAATCAAACTGTTTACTATGCCATTATATATAATGGGACTTGAGCATCAACAGATGTTGGTATACACAGTGGTTTCTGGAACAAAAACCAAATGGATACCAAGGGTCCACTGTACCCCTGTTCAGGACTTTGGATCATTAATACAAAGCTTGGAAGAGTAGTTTTTTTCAGAATCTCAGAATCGCTCTGTGCACTTCTCCTCAGTACAGCTATTGTGAAAAGAAATAACGTTTCCACATTTTGTGCACTCCTGTAAGTTGTTTTACTTATTCAGCTGGGTTTCATTAAAGCATTTAATGAATCAGACCACTCATCCAGTGAAAGGTCTGGAAACTGTGTCCTGTGAGCAGCGGCGTAGGGAGCTGGGTATGTTTAACCTGGAGAAGAGAAGGTTAAGGGGTGACATGATAGCCCTGTTTAATATTTAAAAGGATGTCATATGAAAGAAGGAGCAAGCTTGTTTTCTTCTGCTACAGTGACTAGGAACTGGAACAATAATTCAAGCTACAGGAAAAGAGATTCCACCTCAACATTAGGAGGAACTTCCTGACAGTAAATGCTGTTCGACAGTGGAACACATTCCCTCAGAATGTGGTTGAGTCTCTTTCTTTGGAGGTTTTTAAACAGAGGCTGGATGCCATCTGTTGGGAGTACTTTGATTGGGAGTTCCTGCATGGCAGGGGGAGGGTTGGACTAGATGGCCCTTGGGGGTCTCTTCCAACTCAATGATTCTATGATTTAGTTCAGTATTTCCTACATCAGGAGTTCTCAGTCTTTGGTCCTCCAGATGTTTAGAACTTCAGCACCCAGGACTCCTGACCATTGGCCATGCTGGGAAGGACCTCCAAAACTTCTGGAGGACTAAAGCTTGAGAACACTGGTCTGCATCAGTAGCTTGAAGATCTTATGTATTCTAGATGGTTCTTTCAATAGTGCCTGAAATGCTTAAGGTTTGAACCAAAACATTTTGCATGCAGAGCATACACCCTACCAATAATTTATGACCTGTGGGTCTCTGACCCTAGATCAAGAGAGGGAATCACGTGTCCCTCCAGGTGTTGTTGAACTGAAACTCCCAATAACCTTCATTAACTATGCTGGCTAGGGTTGCTGAGAACTGCAGTTCAATGACAACTGGAGGACTATATGATTCCCATTCATACCCTGGAGGGTGTTGCTTAATATAGACTATGATAATTTCTTATAATATTGTTCTTTTTTGGGGGATGAGGGGGCAAGTTTTAAAAGATTTTGTGTATTTTGCACAGTCCTAACCTATGTTCAGGACCAACATGAATCAAGCTGTTAAAATGAAACATTGTGTGGCATGGCATTAGGGTTCTCCCAGTATTCTCCTTTCTAACAGATGTCTCTGACCTCTAAAAGGCAGTGATAGTGACAAAGGTGAATCTGTGTGCCATGTTGCAATAAGTGCTGATGTACTCAGTATGATTTGTATGGGTTATGTGGACCTGTTATTCTTTAAATAACTTCTTCATTAAATAACTTCTTGCATTGGGGAACTGTATGGAGTAAAAATATGCTTTGGTGAATATTAGATGCTCAGACCAAATAACTCCTGTATATTCTCTGGACTGGTCATAGTGTTGCATTCTGCATTTTTGTTTCCTTTCACTGGAAATACTGAACAAACACATCCAGTCCCTCAGAATCCTTACAAATTTACTTGTTGGGATTATGAGTAGAAGTAAGGGCACTTTAAAAAAATCTGTACTATATGACATTCAGTTCTGTATAAATTACAGATTTCTCCATATTTTTGTCACTTTATTGCTAGTCATGGCCAGTTCTGGGATACTAAAATGTTGCTCTCCTACTACAGCTCACTCTTTCCCCAATTTGTTTGATAAGATATCACCAATATTACTAGCACATATTTAAATGTATTTTCATAGCTTTATGGCAGGGATGGGCAAAATGCAGTTGTGCAGATGTTGCTAGTGCAGATTGCAACTCCCCGCATTTTTCATTTTAGCTTTACTGAGCAGGGCTTCTAGGAGTTTCAGTTCAACAACATCTGGAAGACTGCACTGTGAATTTCCACCTCTTAAGGCTTGCATAGGCAATCTCCTTGCCTTCACAAACAAAGCTGAGAATGTTTTAGATATGTAGCACTCTTTGCCAGTTTCTGCATGTGCTGATTAGAATTGCAGGATAATCCCATAATCCTGTTTCACAGTCTACTCTAGAACATCCTGTCCGGGTGCTCTGTAAAAATCATGATGCAGGAACATAGGAAACGGCTTTACATTGAATCATACTGTTATTTTGTCTAGCCTGGTGTTAGATAGCAGCAGTTCTCCAGAGTTTTAGATAGGCATTTTTCCATCCCTACCTGGAGAAAGCATGGTTTCAGCCTAGGACTTTCTGTATGCAAATCATGCACTCTATTACGGAACGAAATGCAGGGTCATGAGTGTTCAGGATAATACTTGGCTACAATTTTGTCTGTTGCAAAAATTGAGGAACTTGTCCAGATGTTGTTGGGCTCCAGCTTCCGTCAGGTTTCCCGCTACTGGTCCAATGGCATGGATGAGAAATATGTGGATTTGTCTGCATGTTTTCCAAAAAGCCGAATGGCATGACCTTTGGGAAAGGGACATAGCTATGTGACAGAGCATGAGCTTTGTATAAAGAGAGTCCCTGGTTCAATCCCTGGTATCTCCAGTAACGAAAACAACCAGATCACAGATTACAAAAAAGAGTGCTATATGAGACTCTGTATAGCTATTGTCAGAGTAGTCAATACTGGACAAATTGACAGGTATAATTTAAGACAGCTTCCTATGTTTCTAATCTGATTGATTCAGTGGCTCACAGATTGGCACATAAGGAAAGGCAGGGTCATTTTCACCTACTCACTGAAATAGCTACGTGGTGAGTGTAAGCACTCAGTCATAAAGACTTCAGAGCCTCAGCTGTTACTACTCTGATACTTTGTGTAGGCCATTCTTTCTTTCTTATCCTACTTTTCTCCCATATCGGATCCAAAGCAACTAGGGGCCTAGAGCAAGTTGAAGGTAGTGTTGTTCAAGTGGCAAAGTAGGAAGATAAGGTATGCAATCACAGTATATACATAGAATCTGACCCAATCCTATTAGAAGTGCATATCAAAAGCCATCCAGCACAGCCAATGAACGCAGCCATTAATTAATAACTTTCCATTTTGTGGTTGTGGTTTTCTGGCTTCCAGATTTGTTAGCCAGCTTTCCAACCTGTATGAGAGGAAATGTTATCAGTGTGCATACTCTTGCATTTGTCTGGTTTTTAAGGAATGTATTTAGTGCAAGGAAGAGAAACAACATGTCAGGCATCTGTTTCTATCCTGGGTTGGGTCTGAATTATAATGAGTCTGAGCTCATTATGAAATATGAAATGCACAGCTATCTCCTACATTCTGCATTGTGCCAAGTACTGAGTGAACTTTCTTTGTATCACTGGAGGATGCTTTGCAGACAGGTGCAATGGCATCATCTTCACCTAAGCTCTTCCAGGTGTCTCGGAAAATGCTAGTTTGCCCTTTGCCACATTGTTCCTCTTTAGCAAGTACATTAAACTGCAAAGCACTTAATTGCACTACTTTGCTGATAACAGACACAAATACAGAAATGATGTCTCTCTTCCATTGTCATTCCATTTTCCCCAGGAGGCTTTTGTTAGAAGCTAGATTTCAGTTTTTGATTGGTTTTGCTGATTTGCTGTTTGTTGCTGCATAGTTTTTGTGGGTGATGTGTTATGGTTTTTATTGTTTTAATATGGTTTTTATTGTTTTAACTCTTATTTATTTGAAGAAAAGTTGGATATAAGTTTTAAAGCTATGATAGATGAGAGTGAAGCAGTAATGGACTATACTGGATAAAAAGCTGGAGCTCAGCAAATAGAAGCGAAATGAAAGGTGATTGATCAGTTCAAGAGAAAGTGGCCATTGAAATTTGGAGTGCAGAGAAAGCAGCTGCTCTGGGAGAGTCTTAGCCATCCAGGAATCGAAGGGCAACAGGGCATGGCTGATTACTTGGCAGGCAGAGGCTGTGCATACTTTTATTATTAGAATGCCATGGCAAAACTAAAACACAGGCTTAGCCGGTTCAGCTGCCAAGAAACACAACGAGGCACAAGGAAATTCAAAATGGGAGCATTGCCTGCCCCACATGGCTAATGCAGTAGTCTTAACACTGTACTATAACATGTTCTATAAATTACTCATCAGTTGGATGCTCCCATTAAGGTTCACAAATGATTAAGCATGTAATTTCTTTTCTTTTTCTATCTTCCACAAAATACTGATTTCCTGGATGTTTTGGTGAGTTGTTTTCACATTTCTGTATTTCTGATATTGTGGGGGCAGCCACCTTCAATTATTTTTTGTAGATTTTCAGTTTTCTTTCATCACTCTTTAGAGAGCAGCTTTAATGGCGAGAATGCACACATGTATGCAGATGTGTGTGTGTGTGCATGCACAGTGAAGGTAGGCATAGATTTTCCTCTATCTTACTAGACTACAGAGGAGATAGTATCTCCTGTTCTCTTGACAGGCATGATCCCTCAAGGCATAACACCTGCAACTGCATCAGACTAGATTCGCAGGACCTTGGATAGCTCCAAGCAGATCACTTTTCCCAAGAAAGTCAGTGCTTAACTGAAGATTTTATTTGTCTCGTGCAAAAGTAATCCTCCCAGGCTTTGCTCTGTTCCTGAAGATGGCACAGCCTAAAAGAGGCAGTCCTCTGGCTTGTACCTAGCACTCTTGCTTCTCAGTTATCTCTTGCCTTTTGCATTGGCTGCACTTGGAATCATAAGGAGAGGTATTATGGTACCATCTTTAGGGGTCCCTGTTTAGAGATATGCAGCTCCAGGAATCTTGGAGAACATGCTTGGTGCCAGGGCACGGGTTTGAATTTAGCACCTTCACAACCCGCACCACTCATCTTCCTCACCCTGTTGGTTTCTCCTCCTCATTTCAAACTTCCAAAGATGCTGCTTTGGTTTGGGGTTATATCAGCAATGAGGTAGGAATATAGGAGAGTTACCCAGCTCACTCTTTTCCTGTCCAGCTATATCACAGAGCCCCTTTGTAAGTGACAAAGCTGTTGTAGCCCCAAACATCTGGGGAGTCAAAGATTCCCCATCCCTGTGTCAAGACTTCTCCCTATGTTGAATTTTAGCCTTTTAAATCTTTTTTAAAAACTGTGTGATCAACGTTGGGTGAAGATACCAGAAAAATTTTGCCCATTAGACTGCTACAAAATTGTCTTGGTGTGTGTGAGTGTATATGTGCGTATTTTATTTGTGTGAGTAGCATGTGCTTTCATTTTCTGAAGTCCTTTTTGTTCAGTCAGTCAGGATAGCTTTAGGTCACTGTGCCCGTCTGAGTGCCACTCTGCAGAAAAGCTAGTGAATATTCTTCTTCTCTTGATGTTCTTTATTTATCTTTCCATTTTTCCTCTAATGCAGGCTTGATGGGAATGTTCTTGTTCCCTTGACGTTCTTTCTTTCTCTTTCCATTTTTCCCCCTCTAATGCAGGCTTGGTGGGGATGAGTGTGTTCATTCTGGGAACTGTGTGCAGCAGCTGTCTGTAGCCTCATGTTCCTCAGCGATCATGCCAATCCTCTAAATAAAAAAGGGAACAAAAAAGAAAGAGAACGATCAACAAAACCCTGGGGCCCGAAGGATTCAAAATAGTGTTTGTCAGCCTCATGTCTCATGTAACAGGTGTTGTTTCTGAACAATTCACACACAGTCTCTCTTCTACTTCTTCTTCTTCTTCTACTTGCAAGTAGCATCATCATTTGTGCAAGCACCTGTCTCTTGCTGTGCATAAAACCACTGCAATGTAGGCAGAGAGGCCTTGCTGTTAACCTACATCCTTCCTCTTGTTCTGGATAGCTGTCCAGGGAAAACAAGGAAATCCAGGCCTCTTTGAGTTCTCGAAGCACTTTGAGGTGCTTTGGAAGTGGTAACAAATGGGTTGTTCCTCTCTTCTCTGTACCAGAGGTGAGAGGACCCCTCATCATCACTTATTCATGTTTAGGGAGGGCTTCCCCCTCACCATCTTCCCTCATCTTTTCCCCTTATGGCTGTTTCATAGCTAGGTTGCTTAGCAACTATCCAATGATTTGTTCCTTATCCCCACTTGCTTATCATTGGCCTCCTGCTGCCTTGTAGTCCTCCTCTATTTGTTTGTCAGGTAGCAGAGGCAATGGGAGGCCATTGCAGATCCCTAGCCATTGGGGCCAAAGGTGACATAGGCATCTTATCCCTATTTGTCTGTTTAGTCAATAAGGTACTTGGTATTTATTTATTTATTCGAGTATTTATACCCCGCCCTTCAGCCTTAAAGGCTATCAGAGTATTTGCAGGAAAGACAGGACATCTGGCCTCACTCCAGGGCTTCAGGTGTTCAGTGTTGAATTTCACCACTCCAGCCACAATAAGGAATTGGCATTTCTTTCCTTTTCCTTGTGAATAATGGAGACAGTCACTTTCTCAAACTTTGTGTGGGCAGTACGGGAACGCTGAAGGAAGCTCATACTCTGAACCTGATATAGGCATCTTTTTTTAGCTGAGGCTCCATGCTGCTTTCTGCATTAGCAGAACGTGTACGATGCCACCGGTGTTAAAGGTCTCAAAGTCCCGATACCAAGTCATGTAGGTTTCACATGCCGAATTGGCATAGAGACTTGAGCTTATGTCTCCGGAGCTTCTATGATGTTTGCTCTTGGGGAGTGTTGGGAAGACTTACAACACATGTAATTTTAATGTTAGAGAAATAAATAAATCTAGTCATAATTACTGAAGAAAAGTCAGAGAAGACATTTTTAACATGGTTTTTGTATTGTAGTGATATGCTTGTAAGTTGCATTGTGTACTGTGATTTAAAACAAAACAAAACATTTATCTGTTATTCGGCAAACAAGAAATCATGGCCAGTCCCTTACACAGAAAGATCTCTGTGCTTGTGTTAGAGAAAAGAGCCTCTTGGCTTATTCAAACAGCTAAGGCTGTTCCTCCATGTGGTTCCATGTCCCCATGAAATCCAATAATTTTGTAGTGTAGATTCTCAGTAACGTCCCTTGGTGTTATTATAGCCCATTTCCATGACCACTGCGTTTGTGGAAATAATTTCTGAATAGTTGCCACTGTTTCTACAAGGAGCTTAGAGTAGGAGTTTTCACTGCCAACATAGTCTGTGATAAGGGATTGTAGGAGTTGGTCCAAAACATCTGGAGGAGACTTTACATACTAGAGGCAAACACATCCATGGGGATTATAGGGGTTTACTGTGAACCATCTCTAAGATTAAGCCAAATTATTGGATCTCACAAGCACAGACTGGACAGGCCAATGTTCTGTGACAGCTATAACTGTGCAGCAAGGATCAACACAAGCCCACTTATCTTGGGATGGGAGAGCAAATCAACAGATGGGAAGCTTGGTTATGGTGGCTCCTTATGTTCATTGCTGTGAATCAGTAGGTGCTAGGAGTGATTCAGAGTTACCATAAGAAGAACCCCCACCCAGATATGAACTTTCTTTTGCTCTCTCTCTCTTGCTCTCTGTTGGGATGTGAATGAATGTTTCCTTAGCTTCCTGTTTCCAACAAGAATACTTCCTATTTTGTTCTTTGGTGGGTTTTGTCTTTTCTTTCCTTCCCTGCCTCCACTACTGATGCACATGACGGCAGACTTTTTGCTGTATGTACATAGGTACACCCCTTGCTTTCAGAACCACTGAGAGCTGTCACTAAGTGTGAGTCAAGAAGGGTGGTTAAGCCTTCTTAAACATAGCAAAAGACACGACATAACTGCTGTCTGGGCTGCCAAGATGCCATAATTTATTTTGTAATGTGGTATTTGGTTTCACCCCCCACTTTCCAGGCTCCCAGAGGCCAGGGATCTGGTGATGCCTCTACCTCACCTCCCTCTCCTGAGCTCTGCTTCCTTGTTAGGGTACTTTTCCATCTTCTTGAAATTAGCACACAAAGAAACAGGAGCGGCTGGCCTGAAGGTATGGTTGGTCATGGTTGACAGAGAATCTTTTCTCCAGCAGTGCCTGGCTGATTCCAGATAGCGACTGCACATTATTTTCTCAGAGGTGAGTAGCAGTAATAGCAAGCCAATTCCCATGAGCCTGAATCCTGTCAAAGCTAATGCATTGACATCCTGTGAATTTCTGAGAGTGTGGTATAAAAACATGCACTGAGCTGTGTGGGACTTAGAAATGCTTTGCTTTGGCAGGATTCGATCCATATACTTCAATTATACTTCAGCTGTGCCTGCACAACCAAATTAACTTTCCCCAGGCCAAATGTATTCACCGTCTTTGGTTTCTATGCAGAGATTGAATGGTGAACACTTGTGAGTGCTTTACATATGTATTTATGTATGGCAGCGCATTGGACATGACCCTTCTAAATCTATACTTCTATGATTAATTTGACAGCTAACTGAATGAATACATGCAGACGCCCCTCCCATCCACTGAGGCTGTCACTCCTTTCTTCACCCAGTGCAGGGATAATGAAATTCAGCCAGTAAAATTGCAAAACAGGACTCATTTCCGGTGACCACCAGGATTCAGACATGCTCTTTGGTGGTTAGCATGGCACAAGAAAAACCAGAGAAGCCAGTATGATGTAGTGGTTTGAGTGCTAAACTAGGACTGTGGGAGACCAGGGATTGAATCCATGCTGGGCCATGGAAATCCACTAGATGAATCTAGGCAAGTTACACTCTTGCAGCCTCAGAGGAAGGCAGTGGCAAACCCCTTCTTGACAAAGCATGCAGAGAAAATCTTGTGATAGGTTAGCCTTAAGGTCACCATAAGTACAGAACAACTTGAAGACACACAACAGCAGCAATGGTAAACTAAGCAAGTGCTCCAGTTGTAAAACAGCCAGAAGTATGACATGATGGGCATTAAAAAAGAAAGTTCCATTTTAGAATAAGCATGGCTGGCTTGTTAAGTAGAGTAAAGAATTTACCCAAAACAGAAGTTTTGGTGTATTATGAAAGGGCATGAATTTGTTAGTCCTTATATTCTACTGTGTTTTTACTGCCAGGGATAGAGGGAAGTACTTCTGGGGTTTATGTATCAAAATGACTTGACTGGGCCTTGGTTGGCAATTTAATATGTACTGGGATGATGGCGGTTCTATCTGTCTCAGGCATCAAAATGGCTTGGGCTGTCTTTGACAATAAGTAATGAGTGAGGTAATAGATGGGCCATAGCTCAGCAGTAGAGCAATTGTTTTGTCTGCAGAAGTCCCAAATTCAGTCTTTGGCACCTCCGGAGAGAGTGTGGAAACTCCTTTGTCAGACTGCTGAACCATTGCTCTACATATAACCTTCGTATGCTTCTAAATCCCAGATTAAATGCAGATGATTTACTAAATAATTTTCAGGATATTTCTATGTCATAAAGTACAGTACTGAAAACTTTTTTTAAAATTGAAATTCTTAACGTATGAAACCTGGCCACATGAAAATGTATAGCATTTCCTTATCTCATTAAATATCGTGGCAGCAGTGTGAGCTACGTTGCTACTGTTGATGTTTTACAGATGGGAATTCATGTTGATGTACTTTATTTACGATGTACTTTATCTTGCCCAAAGTGGCCCAGCGAATGCCAGTTCAAGCAAAGGGATAGGAAATGTATGCTTAAAGGATGTGTACTGCAAAGAATGCCTTTAAAATGCTTGTATTAGCCCCTTGATTGCTTTATAGGTGCTACAGGCTTTTACTGAGCTGCTGTTGCTGTTTTGCATGTGAGAATTATGGTTATACATTTGCATTCCCAAGAGCAGGCACCATCTCTCGGTAAAAGAAGGGAATTGTGGCAATTACATAGATTAATAATTAAGATACCCCATTTTCATATATTTGGCTAGACCATGGGCATTCTGAAATCTCTCCTGTAAGAGTATATCATATCTGAGCCGTTCTGCAGTGTTTCTTTTGAAGCAGTGACTAAACTCTTTTGCACATTACAGTATATGGCAAATAAAATGCATGGGAGGCCCACACCTTCCTTTTTGTGTGCCTTATGTTTTCCACAAAGGGATGCTGCATATTTCTTCCGTAGTGAGATGCAGACGCTATACAATAAGTCTGCAGTCTGGTACACATTTTACCCGGGAAGGAAGTACCATTTGACTTCATGATGATTTCTGAATAGCATAGGATTGTGTTGCATGTAATTTCCCTGCAACGACTTCTGGTGTTTTTTTCGAGAGGATGTAATGGCTAGGTAAGACAATGCACATGAATAGTGGAAGACATGCAAGTGCTTTTCTGGTGCATATTGTAATATGCAAGAGCACCCGCTCAAGAAATTCTACTTATGTTATTCCCAGCTCTGCCCCACTTCTCATGGAGAGACTGATGATACTGAGGATGCAACCAGGTCATGGCTACTGAGCTGAACAATTAAGAATTAAATTGTGGGTGGACAAGATACAGGAACTTTGTGTGGTCCTAGAGAGCCAGAATATTTGGTTTTGCAAAGAGCTGTAATTGGTTGTTTTTGCTATGCCCTGTTCACAGCTTGCTCTGTCAGAATGAGGCAGTCACCCCAGGCGGTATAATTCAGGTGTCATAAAGGGCAACAAATTGCTAGTTACTTATTTTCTTACTATTATATTTTTGCAGTCAGGGAGATGGAAAGAAATGGTCATGGGAGGTTCTGTCTTTATTATTTGGCCACCTTGGACTATTACAGCATTTTGACTCGGGAGAGTTGGAAATACGCTTTGCTACTCCACTTCAGGTGCAAAATGTTGTGATCTGGTCCAAACTCTGTTCTTGTGCTGTATGAATACAAAAGGAAAATTCAAGTGTGGCTGAGCTGGGATTGTGCTAAAAGTTGCTGGAGCCTTTGAAAGCAGTGTTAGAAGGAGTATGTGCTGTTGGCTGTTCTTTCAAGGAAGTGCTGCTTTTGATGTAAAATGAGAGTTAAATAAGGAGATTAAACTGAGCTCCCATTTCTCCTTCTGCTACTCACCCAAACTGTTCAACACTTTATCCTGCTGTCCTCTGTAGTTGCTGAAAGGCTCCTAGCCACCAAAGCAAAGGCAAATCCCATGATGCTGAAAAAAATATTTTAATTGTTAAACACTCTGATACATTTTCAAAGAAGGAGCTGTGTTAGTCTCTTGCAGCATAAAAAGGAAGAAGTAAGGCAGAGAAATGTGAGCAGCACCTTTAAGACTAATTTTCATGGCTATAAACCCATTTCTTTGCATCACAGAGTGATAATAAATGGTCAGGTATAAAGCATATTCACACAGTTGTGAGAGTGGGAGAAAATGCAATAAAGATCCAGACCGATGCGAATCATGACCCTTGCCCCGAATTTTCAAAGGGTTGGATGATACAGGACTTTCAGAGATTTACAGTGGTCAGTTTTGATGTGTGGAAGCAATAATTTGGCATATCAAAAGTCAGTTTTCCAGGGTTCAAGACTCTTTCCAAGAGGATTCTTTTTGTATATGACCAGTATTGAGGACTCTTGTATTAATATACTGTTGGCTCTCCATATCGGAGAGCTAGTCATCCGTCGAGCATCTGCCCATTATGGTCAATGATGGCACATGGACACAGCCATGCCAACATGGCCACCTCCATGTGTTGGCATCCATTTATGCTAATGGGACTTGAAGTCACCCATTTTCTGTTTTTCTGTGAAGGATCTGGTACCAAACTCCAATCGACACAGAGGGCCGACTGTACCATGAAGCCAATGTTTTTTTTTCATACCTCTGCTAATGGACTGGAATTAGTGAATATAATTCAATTGAGTTGTTGCTCTTTCTAGACTTCATTTGTAATTGCCTTGTTCAAGGACCACACTCACCGTGTGTCCAGAAAGGTTAAAATGTTCTGCAACTGGTTTGTAACATAAGATTTGTATCCATTAATCCTCTTGTGTATAGACTGTCCAGTTCGTCCTATGTTGAGAGAAGAGGAGCATTGCTGGCATAGGATGGCATATATCATATTGGAGGAGAGACAGTAAATGTGCCTGTGATGTTGTGAGTGGATGTTTGGCTCCCAGAGTAGATGTGGGGATAGAGTTGGCATCTGGGTTTGTGCTGGGGTCTTGTCCCTGTATTAATATTCATATTCTGCATGTCATGTATCCTGTTGTAAAGTGAATAATTATTTAAGATTTGGAGGCCGTCTGTAGGTCAACGAAGGTCTGCTTCTCTGAGCTTGTGAGTCTCTATATGTGCCATCAAGTCACCTGTCGACTTATGGCAGCCCCATGAATTTCAAAGGGCTTGCCAGTTCCTTCCTCTGAAATATAGGCTACAGCTCCCTGACTCTGTTTAGCTTCCAAAATCATACATGATCTGATGCCTTAAAGGTATGTAGGCCACCTCAGAGCTTGTGCAAGGGCAGTGTTATTCTCCAGAATGTGTTGTCTGTTTTATGGAGAGATTTTAAATAAACAGAACCGTTGGAGTACATTGATATTAGTACACATCATTTCATTTCACTTTGAAATTATATTTATTAAGTTTCCTGGACTCACATTATAAATCTACAGTTAGCCCTCTTTGTCTGCATCCACAGATTCAACTATCCATCTTGACTCAGTTTGAAAATATACCCCCTCTAAAGAAATTCCAAAAACCAAACCTTGATTTTGCTATTTTATATAAGTAACACCATTTTACTATGCCACTGCGTGTAATGGGATTTGTGTATCCACAGGGGGTCCTGAAACCAAGCCCAATAGATACCAATAGCCCACTGCTACTACCAATAGGAAATCTGTATATACATTCAGCATAGCTACACGGTTGTCCCTTCCCTAAAGTAAAGCTACAGGTTTATGCGCAGAAGAACAAGGGGAGGAAATTCCATTGAACACAGTGAGAATTATATCTGTATAAATATCTGTTGGATTTTACTGTAAATCTGCAATTTCTTCTGTGGTAGTGTGTTTACATCTCCTTTGTCAATCTGTGTTAGAGTTACTTCCTATTTGTATTATTTTCATTGTTCATACCCAGGTCATACATTGTCGTGCTCTAGAAAAGAAAGAAGGCATCTTGTGTGTTTTAAATCATATATGAATTCTGTATGTTCTGCCCTTTTAGGGCATGTGGTACAGGTTGAATATTGCTTATCCACAATGCTTGGGACTGTCATGGTCTTGGACTGCCCTGGCCCTGGGCCTAACTTAGAGGCACAGTCAGAGGACTCAGACTCTGAAGACATGGAGGAAGCTAAGACAGAAACAGAACTTGGGTTGTCAGGATCAGCAGTCCCAGAACAGGCTCAGGATGCTGCAGAGGGAGAAACAGATTCTATGGACTCTAACCTGCAGGTGCTAGAACCTGTACAGAGAAGGCAGGCCAAGGAGTCTTTGAGGAGATCTTCCAGGGCAAGAAGCCAAGAGGAGAGCTAATAGGTTTCAGGTGAGAGAAGCACAGGTCCCTTAAAAGACCTCCAGCTGCAGAGGTTCTTTACAGCCAACAACCAGTCTTGCAGCCTTGTTGTTTGTTCCTGTATTCTTTGCTCTTGGATTCAAGTTATCTGACCTCTCGACTTGCCTTGTGACTATGCTTTTGCCTCTGCCCTTTGCTATGACTGACTGGTATTGTGTGACCCTTGGACTGGACTCTGGACTACCCCTTTGCCTATTCCCCTGCTGTGCTATTTTCAGTAGAGATAAGCAGGACAGGGACCAGAAGTGTTTGGGATTTCGCAATACCTGTATTTGGACATGCATACAGAATGAGGTGGTACCGAAGTCTAAACATAAAATTTGTTTATGTTTCATATACACCGTATACACATGAAGGTAATTTTATACAATATTTTAAATCGTTTTGTGCATGGGACACCATTTGTGTATGTTGATCCATCAGAAAGCAAAGGTTTCACTATCCCAGCCACCCATGAAAATTGTTTTGGGCTTTGTAGTGTTTCAGATTTTGGTGTTCTGGGTAAGGGAGACTCAGCCTGTATCTAGTTAATATTTTGGGGGTGTGGGATGCAGTTATTCTGACCTCCTTCAGTAATGGATATGTTACAGTTTTCAGCACTATTATCAGCTTTTACCATGGTCTCATTGGCTATAGATTCCAACTATGACTGGGAGAATGCAAACTTGTATGTACAGTATTAGTTATTTATTGGGTTTATGTCTTGCTTTTCTTCCAAAAACATGGCACATGACAGTTACTCTATCAGAGTTACTACATCAGAGGTAACTTCATCCTTTTTGCTGGATGAATACAGAAGAGACTGTTTGGTAACTTCAGAGTCAGGCCCTAGATTCTAGGAAGAGAGAGGGAAAACATCCTGAACAAAACCCACTAGCACAAATTTATTTGCCACATCATTATATTTATATTGGCACAAATTGTATTGGTGGTTATGCATTGTCAGAAATCTGAAAGTACAATTGTCGTGTCCATTTGTGCGCCACCAAAATGGACATGAGCAAAACTACTGCTGCTGTTATACAAAACAATTAAGGATGAATTACATTTTACAAGTGAGCAAATAAATACAATTGGTCACACAACATTAGTGGGAAGCATAGGAATCTTACAGGCGAGTGTCTCTGAGATTGCATGAGAATATTTTGTAACTGTGAAATTGTCCACTTTTTGGTTAGAATTAGACAGTTCTGCGTGGTTTCTAATCTCTAGTGACATCCTTGCCTTTCTTTTATCATGTCCAGTGTTGACCTTCTAGAGGTCACTACTTTCGAACTGTTTCAAACCTGGGATCCATCTTTAGCCAAGTATGCCTTTGGGGTTCCCAATTTTTACACACATTTGATCACAAATCTCTCTCTTTGGCTTAATAACAGGGATGAGCACCACCCTCTATGGTTGGACACGACTTGATAACCTTGTCAATGGGGTATACCTTTAACCTTTATCTTATTTTTAATGTATGCAGAGAGAGGGTGAGAGAGGGATGCACATGTGTGTGATCCACTTCCAAAGTGACTCAAAGAAGCTTTATTTTGGCCTGTCTGTTTGGGCCCTCTGTCTCCCAAAAAGGTGTTAGGCTGGCACTTACAGTCAACACATAAGAGTGGAACCAGCTCAAGGTAGTTTGCTGCTTTAAAGCCAATGCAGATTTGCCCTGAGCTCACTTTGTGTGCTGGACAAAATTATGTTGATCAAGGAGAATAACACAGAGCTGCCCAAGAAAGTTGTGAAGCAATGACCCTGAGTGTAATTTGAAGTTATACTTAACTGCAGGTGGGATTGGAGTGGTTAACCCTCCATGGGGAAGCTCCTTTCTGGGGTGGAAGTAAGAAAGATGGAATATGACATACCAATTAAGCATTGTCTAGACTAGCTCATAAGAGAACCCAACCAATGAACATGAGCTCTAGAGTTATGGCAAAATGTTAAGCCTATTTGTTATGTTAAATGTTGCTACTGTTCCCTTAATTTTTTGTTGTTGTATATTACCTAATTCACCATAAAGATCCTTTTACTATATGTGGTTTTCATCATATCTTGATCTCTTGATCCTTAGTTTGGATTGCTTATTATTACACTGCAGAACCCAAGTACTATAGGATTTAACCAGTCAGGATCTGTGGCATGTTTTGGGACGAGGAAGAAGGATGGCATGTTCAATTGTATTACTCAAGTCCAAAACACACAAAAACCAGTTTATTGTGGTAATAGAGCTCTCTGACAGAGAAGGCTAAATGTCTCACAATTCCCAGAATTTCCTAGTACAGAGCCAGTACAGTTAAAGCTGTCTCAAACTGGATTATTTCTGCAGTGTGTTTTGGACCAGAGTGAGGCCTGTACTACTCATAGTCCAACAGAGTCCAACGTAATCTGAAGAAGTTCTTCAAAAGGACCTTTCTCATTGCATGTTCTAGTCACTAAACTATAATGAATAAACTCCTGGGTTAAGAGCTCAATTTGATTAATTTGCATTAGATTTTACAGATAAAACCCCTCTCATTTGTTCTGTCTTGGATGCAGTAGTTTGCACAGAGTCACAGATGGATGTAATTAGGACACTATGGCCCGATATACACGGGCAAAAAAAGGCGCCTTTACAGGAAAAAAAGGCGCTTTTAGGGTTAGGGAGGGCGTAGCCTTTACACCCTCCCTAAGCCTAAAACGCGTGGACGCCGCCATTTAAAGATGGCGGCGTCTACACGCGCGCGCCGGAAGACCGTCATCATGTGCGCAGCGTTTTGACGCGCTGCGCACGTTCTTACGCTCTGGCGGCGCGGGAGGGCGCCAATCGCGCCCTTACCGCGCCGCAAAAAAAGAGCTCGATCCCGGAGCTCTTTTTTGCGGCGCGTCGTTGCGGCGGGATGAGGCCTCCGTGTAGAAGCCTAGGCCTCATCTCGCCGCTAGAAGGGGCGAGTTTGGACCGCCCCAAAGGGTAAGTGTAAAAAGCACCTATGTGTATCATGTACAGTATACTTTCAGTTCTTACAGCCTAAGGATATGAACAACCTTCCTGGTGGACTGGGATCCTTGAATCCATGCCTTCCTGATTATTAAAATCTTCCATGTTGAGCTGAATGTCTGGACCTTAGATTGTTGGTATTGCATCTCTGACAGAGACCGTAGTACTTATTGTCTTATAAAAGGTGATGCTTAGACTCCCTGTTTAAAGAAGTCAGTTTTGAAATTACTTGGTGACTTTAATGGGGTTACAGTGCCTAAATTAGATAGGAAATCTCTTAAAAATATTAAATGGGATCAAGGCAAACTATAGAAATCATTTTTGAATTAGTGGATAATTTGAATTTAAAAGATGGGTGGAGATAAGGCAGTTCTAATAATGCCATTGGATTGAATGGGACTTGAGCATCCAGGGGTTGATTGTAATGAATGAATCATGCAGCCATTATGAATTGGCACAAGGACTTGTGTTAATTTATATGGAAAGGGAAAACAACAGAATAAAATTTAAAATAGTTCAGGATAATAAAAAATAGGTTGTCTTGGTTTTCCCAATTGGAATCTATATCTTTCTGCTTGTGCTCTTGTCTGATGAAAAGAATGGATAATGTTACAGAACAAGAGGTTATTGAATTTGGAAGGGCATGATCTGAGGTTTGGCTAGCATGCCTATATGTGGTATGATAAATTAAAAGTCAATATACGTTTTAATAATCATGTTTGGAACAGATACAAACCCAGATTGGTAACCTGAGATACCAATGTGGCCTTTGCCTCAAGAGTCAACCTATATGGATATGGAGGGCTGACTGTACATGCATATGATACTGGACAAGATGGTGGATATAAACTCCAAAGTGTGTTATATGACATAGATTATTTGGATCAATTTCAACCTGTTTTCCAACTCGGTTGGGAACAGAAGTTGCTATAAACTTACACCCTGGTGTAAATTAACAGTGCTGACTTAACAGTATGATGCCACAGCTAAAAAGGTCAATGCAGTTCTAGGCTGCATTAATAGAAATATAGTGTCTAGATCAAGGAAAGTAACAGTGACACTCTATTTTGCTTTGGTCAGGCCTCATCTGGAATACTGTGTCCACTTCTGGGAACCACAATTCAAAAAGGATGTTGACAGGTTGGAACATGTCCAGAGGAGGGCACCCAAAATGGTGGAGGGTCTGGAAACCATGCCCTATCAGGAGAGACTTAGGGAGCTAGGCATGTTTAGCCTGGAGAAGAGAGAGTTAAGAAGTTATGTGATAGCCCTGCTTAAGTATTGGAAGGGGTGTCACATTGAGGATGGGGCAAGCTTGTTTGCTGCTGCTCCAGAGAACAGGACACAGAACAGTGGATGCAAGCTACAGGAAAAGAGATTCCACCTGTGATTCTGTCTCATTAGGGGAAACATCCTGACAGTAAGAGCTGTTCAACAGTGGAATGTACTCCCTCAGAGAGTGGTGGAGTCGCCTTCTTTGGAGGTCTTTAAAAAGAGGCTGGATGACCATCTGTTGGGTATGCTTTGATTGAGAGTTCCTGCCTGGCAGAATGGGGTTGGACTGGATGGCCCTTATGGTCTCTTCCAACTCTATGATTCCATGACTCTATGACCTGCCAATGTTGGAATTGTCTGAGTCAGTGTCAACTACTGAGCCACCGTGTCCCTTTGATTCACCTCCATAAGTTCAAAATGACTTGAAGACATGCAGAACTACAAGAATGCATCAATACATATCATAATATTAAGACATTTGTTTTTAAATATATGCTTTTTATGCTAAATCAATTGTAGTATTGCTGTGAATCTGTTAACAAGTTTCTCCCCAGTGCAGACATTAATCTCTGTTCATTTCTCTTTCTGATGCTCTTTCTTCAGAGGGGCTTTTTCAGTTGTGCGGCGATGTGTCAAACTCTGCACTGGACATGAATATGCAGCAAAGATTATCAACACTAAGAAGCTCTCAGCAAGAGGTAGGATCCATTTTCTCTGTGTAATAGACCAAACTTTTAAATCTCCTATTACAGGCCATTTCTCTGATAGCAGCCCACTTGGCTTATGACAACCACTGGTTGGATCAATCAAGAGAGAAACAGACTACTGCACTGTTCAGATGCCAAGAATTATGAGAGAATAGGTAGGACAGGTATTGTGAAAGACACTCGGATTGTGAGACACTAAAGCTTGTGAGCGCAGTAATCATTGGAAATTGAAATGAAGACATGGAAGGGCTTTAAGCAAAAAGTGTTCTCTTACTTCATGGTATTTCTAAGACAAACTTAGAAACTTTCCTTATTGTAGCCATAATCAGTAGGAAAGTTTCATCACTTTTCCGTGGCCAGCCCTACCATTAGATATAGTAAGGTGAGCAAATGCAATGATTGGAAGTTGTCATAACTTCTCCAGCTGTTACTCTGTTGGAGAACAAAGTTTGTATAGAAAATAACTTCCATGCTCCCCACTCTGCATCCCAGCTAGACTACTGTTTAAGTTATAGTGGAGGACGCTATTTCGTAACCAGTGTTGAGTAGGATTCAACTACCAGTCCCTCTGGGTTCTGAAATGGGGCACCAGCTTTGCCTCGGGTACCAAACAATCTTAAACTAGCCTTAAATTTCTCAGGTATTGCTTTTGTCCTTGGAGTCTTGAAATTTATAATATAATGAAAGGACAGGATATTTATACTTTATAGACTGGAACGAGCAGGATGATGAGGGGAATTTATGTGTGGAAGGATATATCTAGGGGAGTAATGAAGACAAAGCGAAAGAAACTGAGTTTGCTGAAGCTGCATAACTGGAAATGATTAACCCAGGCCTTGTTTGATAGTAGAGTTGGATACGAGGTGAGGTTGGGACCCATTAATCCATGAAAGTCCTAATTTTAGAAAGCCTCTAAAGCAACAATGAAGCACCTCTCAGTGAATTGTCAAGCTACTGGCTAAAACGGACTCTGGACATGAGGCTATAGATACTGCCTTACTGTTGATTTGATTATAAATACAAGTTGAGTATCCCTTATCCAAAATGTTTGGGACCAGAAGTTTTTTGGATTTTGGAATATTTGTTATTTTGAGTCATTATGTACCAAAAAATTAACAGGAGAATTGTAACCTATGGTGTATGAATGATGTATGGGGCATATAAGGAAACTAGTGCATCTCTCCCACCTCCTGAATTTAGTCTATACAGAGAAATTTAAACATAACACAGCTGGGTTGGGAGGAGAGGGAAAAAGTCCATTTATGCCTCCCAGAGTCATGCTTCCTGTGCGGTCTTTGGGAGTCTTGTCTCATTTTGGCTTGGAGATAAATTGTAAGCAGTGGCTATGCAGAGTAACCTAATTGCTAATTGGATTAATGGGGTTTAGATGCAAGGGAGAGATTGTGACTAAGATTACTGAATGTAAAGAGGAGATGATTAGAAAGTGACAGGGCTGAAACATTTAAAAGGATCTCAAGGTTATTATTGGGCTAAACTCTGTGTGAGACCCCGGAGACTGGCAGGGGTTAAGTCAATGAGGCATACAGTGCTTCTAAGTAGCATTTAAAGAAAGGTATTATAGCCAGAGTAGAGAATAGCATTAATAGGCTGACAAGATAAGGTGTTGGAGTCAAGTAGTGTCAATGCACTTAAATTTAAGTGGGACGAGCATGTTGGCAGTGAAATCTGTAAAAGAGTCAAGAGTCACACAGCATTGCTCAGGGTTGGAGGGGACTTGAAGAGGGCCAAAGATTGTCATTCTCTCCTTCCTTCCTTCCTTCCTTCCTTCCTTCCTTTTTTCCTTCTTTTCTCCCCACTTTAAAGAATATGTGTGGTCTTCTGGAACAGTGATTATACTGCACAATCGCCTTGACTACAAACCATCCTCCAGACAACTTTTGGGACTATAATAACCCTTTTGGACCATAAGAAACCTGCAGCAGGCCTTGGTTATTGACCCTTCCAGGGGACCGTTAGCCCTGTTGTACACTTTAGTTCTGGGTTTCAGATGTTTTCTGCTGCTACGTTTAAACATTTTGTATCATTCTCTTTGTGTGAGCTGCTTTGAGAGAGCTTTTCTGCTTCCTAGGAAGGCCTTGTGGGCCTCAAATACACTTGTATGTAGGATAAACCTGAGAGCTAGGATGGCAGGAGGCAGTGCCCCCCCCCCCTCATTTCTGGAATATAATGTTGCATACCAAAGTGCTTTTCAACTATAAATAAATGTTTCTAGTGCTATTTCAGGTTGGAAAGGTGAGGGAGAATTTTAATGGATGGGATTATACAATAAAGAGCTATTGTCAACTTTAACAGCTTGCGTATTTTAATAGTATTTCTTGAGTCTCTACTTTTGTACCTCATAATAGCAGGGGAGATGAGGGCTTCTGAGAAGTGACCACATATAGTTTGGAACATGACAACTGCAGAAGGGGTGCACCCCAAAGCTCAGTGAAGAAATATATTCTGACTTCTTGAATATTGACAGATCTTGCAATAAAATTAAAAGTCTTTTATAGTCCAAGTGAACTACGGTATATTTTTTTCAGAGTTCAGACTTCAGAAATCCAGCGTTCAGTAGAAAAACTCAGAAAAAACTTTATTCAGAACTAACAAAAAAGCCTAATTAAAAGACACACAATTTAAAATTGGCTGGCTATTTTCTCATTCATTACAAAAGCCAAAAGGATCTTATTTCTCTCAGTTCCCCTTCTTATTTCTTCTATCTGTGTTCCCAGGCAAATGACCTTGGGGAATGTGACCAACAATCCCTCATAGTAAATATTCCACTGCATGTCCCATCATTATTCCTCAGTTTGTCATAACTCATTGACCCCAGCTTCATCTCACAATACTTTAAATCATACTTAAACCCATGGCAGACAAGATGCATGATCATAGACTCATAGAGTTGGAAGAGACCACAAGGGCCATCTAGTTCAGCCGTCTGCCGCGCAGGAACATACACTCAAAGCATTTCTGACAGATGAGCTTCCAGCCTCTGTTTAAAAACCTCCAAAGAAGGAGACTCTACCACTCTCTGAGGCAGCACATTCTACTGTTAAACAACTCTTACTGTCAAGAAATCCTTCCTAATATTGAGGTAGAACTTCTTTTCCTGTAGTTGGAATCCATTGCTCCCATGTCTTATTCTCCGGAGTAGCAGAAAACAAGCTTGTTCCATCCTCAACATGATGCAGCTCCTGACATTCGGCCTCACAAAACTACACCTCTTCCCCTTTATGTTTCAGACATGGAGTCAGTATTCCCACTGAAAACAGCAAAAAGCATTTTCTTACATGAATCACACCATTATGAATACAATACAAAACAGTCACAGTTGTTTTCCTCAGGATCTGGCTTCCCAGGATAGTGAGCATAAAACATTTTAGCTAGTTCACTTATACAAACGTTTTTAGTGTCTGCCTATTCATTCTTTGTGATGGAGAAATGTTTCCATTGAACAAAATACTGATGTTTTCCCTTATGAACTCTCGAGGCCAAAGTCTTGTATGCTTCAAAATGCTGCTCCCCAGCAATCAAAATGGGATGATGGTGGAATCTTCATAGGCAAGTGCCACACATTTTTCTTTGTTGCTGGTTTAAGCAAGCTGAAATAAAAACCAGAATATAAATGCTTATAGTTTTTTGGTAATTTAAATTCCGCAGTTAATTCATTCACCAAACCTTTATTAAAACATTCCCACAAATATGGGTTCCTGTTTCTCAGAAAGCTGTAAATTCTACAGGAATTTGGTTGACACAACCACTACATACATTCAGGATTGTGACTCACAACTTTATCCTGCCCTTAATGCAAGAGGGCTATTGATTCACCATCTTGAACTTAAAGAATGCCTGCTTTCATATTTTGTTATGGGCACCCCAGTAGAGGTTTCTATGGTTTGCAGTGGGGTAAAGGCATACCAATTCTATGTTCTGCTCTTTGGCCTTGCCACACACCTTTCTGTGTTTTCACAAAAGGTATGGCAGTGGTACCAGTTTTTCTGCGGTAGCAAGGTGCCATCCTGTATTCAAACGTAGATGACTGGCTCATAGTAGCCCCCTTCAGAAGGCAGACACTACCAGATCTGTGCTCTCCAGGTGGACCATCAGTATCTTTCATCCTGAGTGAACTGCCCTTCTACCTGACATTATCTTTTTGCTGAAGGTGGTGTTGACTTTCCACATCAACCAGGACATTGTTCTCTCAGCCTTCCTACCTCAGACTTTGAGAGTCACTAGCATTGTCTTGATGTATGGAGGGCCTTGGCCTTCTAGGTCAGCAGGACTACAACCTTTCAGACCTCAGAAAGGTTCTTCATTTTCTGCTCCTCAGCAAAGCAAGGACTACCTGTTTCATTTCAACAATTTGCAAAGTGGTCCAACTGACATACAAACTGGCTTAAATTGGCCCTGTGGCTCAAATTCAAGTCCATTCCACATGGGCAATGGCCCCATCTTCAGCCTTCACAGCTCATGACCTTCATAACTCACTACAGAATGGACTCAAGGTCTCAGGCCGACATTGCTTTTGGGAGAGTTGTACTTCATTCCAATTATATCTTGGATGTATTTTTGAAGCTTGACTTCTGTACTGTGTTTTGATATTTCAGGATAGTTTACATCCCTTGAAACTGTTTCTGTTCCATTATTGCCTTATATGGGTGGGTGGCATTATGTTCATGTCTCATGTCTGATGCCTTGCATTTCACTTACTGTTCCGCAAACTTTGATATGTTTGCAGTGACACTCCCACCTTCTCTTGTGTAGTTTGACAGTGTCCCACTTGTGTGAGTCACAGAAGGAGGAGGACAGGTTGCATACCTGTAACTGTAGTTCTCCAAGTAGTCATCTATGAACTAACACAACCTTATCCATCCACCCTTGTTGTATCCTGTTTGTCCTATGGATTGGTGCTTCAGTGTGCAAGGAATGGGCAGTTTTGGTAGGAAGACCCCTATATAGTTCTGCCAGGGTAGTGGTGGTGTCTACTGCCCAAATGCTTACGGTATATAATGCTTCACAGATGACCACTTGAAGAACTACAGTTATAGGTATGCAACCAGTCCATCTCCCCTTAATTTTTCTTTGTTTGTGTATAGCCAGATTAATAACGTTTTAAAATGTAAAAAAAATGGGCATTTTGTGTCTTTAGGAAAGTATAGTGCAACAGATTAATGTTAACAGCCCCCTGCTGTATCTGCTGACATGCATGGGTGCAGATTCAACTGAGAAGCCAACTCCTGTCCACCGACAACATTTTATATTGTATTTTAATTGCTATGAGCCACTTTGGCAGTCAATGTTCATCTGAAAAGCTGGATTAAAACAGAACAAATAATGCTGTCCAATAAGAACGGACATAACTGAATTATACACAGCAGTACAATGAATGTGGGAATGGGACTTCTGTATTTGTTAGAGAGATTGAAAAATAAAAGTAAGTATGGATAACATGCAGGGGTAGCTGTGTTGGCCATTTAGAAAATTCAAACAAAAATCCTTTCGAAGCTCCACTGGCTTCTTCATCGGGCAAGATGTTACACACCAAACAGGAGAAAAATTAGAGATTGGGCAGAGTCCAGGAAATTTAAAGTCCATTTAAATATCAACAATCCAAAAGAGGAGTCCTTGTTGATATGCAAATGGACTTTACTACACTACACTTAATCTTAGCCAAAAGGCCAAGAATTGCCCTATTGCGGCATGGCCAGAGGAGGAGGGGCCAGTCTGCTAAAGATACTCTCCCCATGCCATCTTAACCAAGGACAGAAATAATAAAATGCATCTCTAATTTTTCTCCTGTTTGGTTCGTAACATCTTACCTGATGAAGAGGCCAGTGGAGCTTCAAAAGCTTGCAACAAGTATATTGTGCGTTTCGGTTGACCAATGAAGGTATCGCTGTTTGATGGATTTATGTTTGAATAAGTATGGATAGTTATGATGTGTGTGTGTGTGTGTGAGAGAGAGAGAGAGAGAGAGAGAGAGAGAATGAGAGAGAGAGGCAGGGGGATTACTTTTCTATTTATTCATTTGTTTCTTTAACTAAATGCTAAATGCCCGTGGATAGATACTTTAGATGTTATATATAGTTCATTGGCAAATACCACATGTTGAGGTACACTGACACCTAGAAGGGATATATCTCACTGTCACCCCCACACCACATCTCCCCAACTTCGGGCATTTTCCAAATTAATTTTGTCCCCAAATATGGGGTGTCTAAAAATTACCGTTAATTTTTAAATTCTATATACAATTTTTGGACATGTTATAGAACCATTCAAGTCTTGGGGAGGGGGGGCAGAGAGTGCTGGACATTTTGCCATATTTTCAGGTATTTTCCTAACACCTTGCCATTTGGATGCATGTACAGACCTTTTTTTTTAAACAACAACAAAAAAACGGAAGTACATGAAAAAAACCTAAGATGCATTTGAAAAATTAATCCTACCATGAAATAACCAAGTGCGCTCCTAGAGGCTGTGGGACACTATTGACTATTTGGACATAAAGAATTCAGCCCCCCATTTTGGTTGGGGTCACGATGATCCTTGGGTATTATGCTGTACTGGCTAAATAACAAGCGATGTGATCTTGAGATACATTTACTCAGACATAAATCCTGCGGTGTTGTAGTTTGCAATACTGTGTATCCTCATTTGGAGTAAACCCCACTCAGTTCAGTGGGGCTAACCTCTGAGTACAGAACAGCTCAGGCTGTTCAACCTATTATTTTCTAGGTCCCTCATTATTATTTGTTTTTCACTCCCACCCTGTACTCTAAACTGCTGAGTGTTGACAACTGCAGCTGGTGTTGACATACAGAGAACTTTCAAAATGCTGAGAACGGGGGAAATTAGGCTTCAGGTTGGATTAAAAAAATAAGCTAACGTTTGTTCTGTTGATTTTTGCTTTCATATTCTATTCTTCGAGATATCTTGCATCAAATCAGGCAGATATTTCCCCCCCCATATGGATACGGTTAAGATGTTGGTTAGATCGGCAGGTGCTTAAGAAACTGGTAACACCTTATACAAGACTTATACATTTTAGGTTCATATGCGCTCTATATTTTTGTTCTATTTTTAAAAAATGTTCAGATGTTGTCCCAGTTCTGCTTTTGATCCTCAGGACAAATTGTGTATATATCAATATGGTAAACTACAGTCAGAAGCGTTAACTGAATATCGAACATGCATGCACACACAAACATACACACCGTTCCTGTTCTCATCAGAGAGAGGACTCCCATTGGTAATGACGTGTGACTGTGAACTCCAAAGTAATGGTAACTTTACAGAATTTCAAAAAATCCTAATCTCCAGTAAATTGAAGTATAGGGGGAAAAAAGAAAACATTGGAATTAATTTTAATGCAAAATGTTTGCAAGTTTGATATGAATTATGCTTACCTGGAATCAATTTTTTCAGTACTCTCTAAGTATATGTACTTGAGGCTGCAGCAGGCTCTTGCATTTGAAATTAGGATCTCAGTAGGAGCCTGGTTTATTTTATGGAATGAGACATAGGAAGCTTTTCTTCTGTTGGATTCTTTCAGCTAATTTTTGGTAGATATTCTTTAGGAAGTGACTGTAGCTCAGTAGTTGAGTAATAATTTTTTAATGAGTTTTTTGGGCTATGAGGCCATGTTCTAGAAGACTTCATTCCTGACATTTATTCCTGACGTTTTGCCAGCAGCTGGGGCTGGCATCTTCAGTGCTTCTCTGAAGATGCCCGCCCCAGCTGCTGGTGAAATGTCAGGAATAAACTCTTCTAGAGCACGGCCTCATAGCCCGAAAAACCCACAGAAAACTATGGATGCTGGCCATGAAAGCCTTTGACTTCACCGTTGAGTAATACTTTGCATGTAGAATGTCCTAGGTTCAGTGGCCAGCATACTCATGGAAATGATCGAGTAGTATATATCAATAAGACGGTAATGGAAAGGACCTTCCCTAAAGAACTGCTACTAGTCAGAGAAGATGGATGAACAAATAGTATGATAGTGTTTAAATCAGGGATGGGGGATATGTGGCTCTGCAGATGCTAATGGATGGCAACTAGGAACATGGGAAGCTGACTTCTATTTAGTCAGATGATTGGTACATTTAGGCCAGGATTGTAAACTCAGGGATTTTAGACAGAATTCTTTTCTAGCTATACTTGGAAATCCCTGGCATTCCCTGGTAGTTTCCTAAAACTAATCAGGTCTAACCCTGCTTAGCTAGGGAGTTATTTCTGCATGAATCCTTGCTCATAACTTTGAAAACTTACTTTTTTTTTTGTACCATCCCCAGAATTGTTGTTCATCTGTCGGCAATTGAAAACCTTCTTTTCCAACAGTCTTTTGGGAATTGACTGCAATGGGCTTTTAATGGTGTGCTGTCTTGTTGATTTTTATCTTCTGTTTTTAATCTGATTTTAAAATATTGTTAACTCTACAAATTTTTAAAGAATTTCTAATTTTTTAATTTGAATCCCAGTGTTGTGGAAAAGGCATGATGTAAATGAATCATCATCATCATCATCATCATCATCATCATCATCATCTCCTTCCTCCAAACAGCTGTAGTTTTGTTTCCCTTCAAGTGTGATAGATGCGAATGAAAGGAGCATTGAACATCTGCTTGTCCATAATACACTCACCCCCTTTTTATATACTGTAGATTCATCAGAAACTGGATTAGGTCCGCCTTAATGACTTTTAGTTTGACCATAAGTATTATACATTTAACACAAGCTTGTGTAGGAGTTAATAACAAACCATGGGAAGCAGCTATACAGCAGGGCATGACTCACATTCAGTTGTCTGCTTTTTCTTTTTCTTTTTTCTTTTTTGGTAATCTTATATATAAAAGAGTCACATAATTTGGAGAGTTATTTTCATGAGCTGACATTATGTTCACTACAAAAGGCCCTCGCTGCATTCAGATTTCAAACACCTTCTCAATATTTAGCTGCCCATTGCTCAGAAATGATGTATGAATTAAAGTATCTGTAAACATGATTCAGCAAGCAATGGAAAATCTTTAACTATTGGTCCTTTTTAGGAGGAAGGCTTTGGATGGTCTGGCATGTGGGCTACTAGATCTAAAGGAAAAATGATTTTATGTTGGTTTTGAATATTCATTAAAAATATTTTGGCAAATGGTTCTCCCAAGCCAAAGATAAGATTTTTTTTTGACAGATGGCTGGAAAGGGAAAGGTTAATTCTACCATTGCTATTGACACTACAAAAAATCTCCTCCTGCCTCCATGCAAAACTTCTATGGTGCCAGTGGAAGTTATTTTGGTGGAAGAATTGTGACTCTGAGTTCAGCAGTAAATTATTCCAGGGGACTGTAAATATTCTTCCACTTTATAATGTAGTGCACCTTCTTGTGAAATTTGTTGTTGTGTGCTGTGAAGTTGTTTCTGACTTATGGCGACCCTGAGGTGAGCTTTATCAAAGGATTTTGGGGGGGGGGGGCTGAGAGTGTGTGACTACTGCCGTTTATTTTGTTGTTATGGAAATTAAGTTTGGTTTTAAAAAATAATTTGTGTGAGTTTAGATTTTTTTTAAAAAAATTATTTATTTGATAATTTTGTAAGGCTTTTCATTTAAAAAAAATCTAAAAGAGTTTATTATGGAAGCAGATGAAATAAAAACCAATTGCTACAATTAGCGACACAATTTCTTTAAAAATTCAAATATATAGCAGGAACCCATAGGGCATAGGACACGTAGAGTCAGGCTGCATCTTCAGGACTGTGGACAGATCCAAATAAGATCTGGAATGCAACTGAAGCCATGCTTTTCTCTTTAGTTTATCCCTTAAAGGCATCAACCCCTTCCTGGAGAATACACAGCTTCAAAGGGGCCATCTTCTCATCAGGAATCTCATATTTCATCATATTTCAGTCATCTCATCCCTTGCTTTGCCTCTACCTGCCAGGTATCTTTGAAAAGCATGAGATATTCCCTAGAAAGAAGCAGCTTTTAAACATTTCTAGCTGAGGAGTCTGGGAGCTGTAGTCCAAAGAATTTCCAAGATCTGCATCAAGAAAATGATGGTGTCTTCAGGTGCAAGGCATACTGACTCTAAGGCCCCATACAAACAGACCAAAATAAATCTGCTTCGGGTCACTTTGGAGGTATGCTGTTTAAATGATGTATCCGTCCTAAGAGTCCAGAAGTTGCACCAAAGCTGCAATCCAGTCTTTAGGACTGGAGCATGGCTTTGACGTGGCATCCGGACTCTTAGGATGCATGCATCATTTAAACGGCATACCTCAAAAGTGACCCGATGCAGCTTTATTTTGGCCTGTCTGTACAGGCCCATAGATTCCAACTTTGAGTTTTTGGCCCAAGGAACCTCTGGTTTTGTTTCAGGGCCTGGGGATGGGGTATTATCTCAGTAAAGTTTGGAATGGTGATGAACTTAAGTTCATAATGCAGATGTGAAACATTGTTGGATAGATCAGTGAAACACTGATCTAACAGTTCTATTACTGCTTGAAGAGGCAACAAAACTTTTTTTTCCAAAAGGAAGTGACATCCTCATACTAGCAACTTACCCTGACTTCAGCAATTTATTAGGTTATTAGATTAGATTATTAATCAAATTGTTAATCCAGTCAGTCAGTTAACATTTGATTTCTGCCCAGCCCATTGCTATCTCTAGGAGCTGTTTGCATCCTTCACTCAAATCAGTAAAAATCTGTGTTTAATTTTTGTTCATAAATAAAATGTCCTCGGCTTCTGGGAACTCTTCTCAGAACTGTTATTCTTACCATCACCACCACAAAAGACTTGCTGAACCTCTTGTCAGACATATCAATTTAGAAGGCCATGCACGTTCAGGGAAGAAAATATTTTTCCAAAGGAAAATGAAACACTAAACCTCTGGATATACAGGCACTGTTCCCTGGAAAATCATATATATGTGGGTTTTTTTGCCTGTATTTTATATTTAAAATTTTCCTTGTGCTTGGATATTATAAGGGATAACAACAACAACAACGAAACCCACCCAAAGACTATATTATAACTTGTAGTAAATTATTTCCAAACCTGAAAGCAGGGATGGCACTAGACATTTTGATGGATGGCAGAAGAAAAATGGCACCTACCTCTATTCCATATCCAAAACTCAACCAGGCCGACAGTTGTCTCTTACTTTGACAGTTGTGATGGGGCAGCTAGTTTACCTGCCATAGGTTATATAGTTAGCTTGCATGGTACAAAGCTCTTTGCCATACAACAATTCAGCTCCCAGATTCTTTCCGTGGTGAATACTGCACTCTGGAAAATGTTAGGACCAGCCCTTTCTAGAGTATACTGTTCCACCAGCTGCCATTGCTGACATAGTGATCTAGAATCATAGAGTAGAAGGATACACTAGTTCAGGGCGGATAACCATGGGAAGCTAGGCTTAGGGGACTCCATTAGCCCTCAAGACAACTTGACAGCTACAACTCCCCCAAACTATCTTTTTTTTTTTTGGTCTCAGAATGCCCCCATACAAACTCTGGGGGGCATTTTCACTCTGTTGTTGCCCCCAACAGGAGTTGTTTAACAGTGGAAGATGTTGCCTTGGAGTGTAGTGGAGTCTTCTTCTTTGGAAGTTTTTAAACAGAGGCTGCATGGCCATCTGCTGAGGGTGCTTCGATTGTGTGTTCCTGCATTGGACTGGATGGCCTTTGTGGTCTCTTCTGAGTCTACGATTCTATTATTCTAAAGGAAAACCTAAAATACCTTCAGCAAAGGAGTATCTGTATCTTCTGATCTACTCCCAAACAGCTTTCACTATCGGGAAGATTGTCTTAATATATAGCAGAAATCTCTTTCTTGCAAAATGCACTTGAAGCAGAATCCCTATGTGCTGTGGTTCTTCGAACACTGAAGATCCTAGATGTCCCAAGGGACAGGATGGGACAGAATAACCTTTAAGTAATTTTCAAAGGATGATACCTAATGGCACGGTCTTCTTAGAGACATGCAGCTATCTTTTTGAAGAGTGTTTTGGAGAGAGTATAACCATGTATCTTTTGTTTAAGGATGTTAAGTGAACATTTGTTCACTTTCCCTTACCAGTTTGTGGTTACACACACACTTATAATTTCAGAGTTGTTCTCAAGTTTAACTCTCAATTTGTCTTTAAGTAACTCCCCTCTACAAATTCTATCATATTTCTAGGTGTTTATCTTAATTTTCCCTCTCTTCTTCTACTTGTCATATAACTTTAACATGATGTGTCAGCTTTTCTCTTACTAACGGTACAGATTTTATTTTGGGCATTTTGAGATATTTATAAGTCTGTTGATTCCAGATTGACAGATTTATACCTGCAAGCTATGCAAAATCAGAAGTGAACTATAAGTTGCTCTGTAACATTAAAAAATTTCCCAAAGTAAATTGGGGGGGGGGGGGGGAATAGTCAAAGCAGAAAGAAAGCATATCAGTGGGTAATAATAATAAAAATATTGTGTGGGGTCCTACATATCCTTAAACTGAATATTGAGGACATCTTTTTAACACCAAGAAGATACAAGGAATCTAGAGCCTTGCCTTTCAATGTAACAATGGTTGTTATCCTGAAAAGGGTATGGATTAAATATGCCACTGCTCCGATTCTGTATTCCAAAGTGGGGAATGTATATTTTCAGATATTTTTGAATCACAACAGTTGTAAGCCTTTGACTGTGATAACTGATGATGGGAGTTGCAGTCTGACACTATCTGGAGTTCTATACATTCTTAATCTGATTTTATAATCAAGTGTTCAAGCCATAAACCTTTAGGACTCTTACTGCTGTGTCTAAACTAGTTATGATTTGTGACCATTTGGCAGCCTGTGCAGTCAAAGGCTTTCATGGATGGCATCCATAGTTTTTTGTGGAGCTTTTGGGCTATGTGGCCATGTTCTAGAAGAGTTCCTTTCTGACGTTTCGCCAGCATCTGTGGCTGGCATCTTCATCTGTGGCTGACCTCTTCTCTGAAGATGCCAGCCACAGATGCTGGCAAAACGTCAGAAAGGAATTCTTCTAGAACATGGCCACATTTGCTATTTGTAAATTTTTAATGCCCCTTACTGTGAGTTCCTAAAGGCAAGGAGCCCATAGATGGGATTGAATTTCCCTTTGCTTTGGGCTGTGTAGGATTGAGAGGGTTTTTTGATCCAGCATAACTTTGTTGGCTTCCTCCCTTACTCCCCATACCACCAACATACCTCCTTTTGCCTTCCAATGAGGCAAGTTCTGAGGTTATTTCCAGGGAAGTTCTAATATTGAAAGAGAGCCACCATAAAAATGTCCATGGTGACAGGGAGGGATTTGGAGGGAGAGGTTCATTCCCAAGTTGGAGTGTCATTTGCAACCTGAAAAAAGGTGACTTCCGATTCTTCTGTTGGCCACTGAGGTGCATTCCTTCAGTCCATAAGATTGCACCTTAAATTGTAATCTTATGTTTTAAAAAAAGAAACCAAACACACAAATTGTTTCCTGTCCATTTCAAATGTATATATATGGTGGTGGGGTCCCTTGTAAATGAAGTTCAGTTTATAGTATTTTTAAATTAATGAATTAACAGGATTACTAGGAATCCTGCCTCGAGAGCTAAAGGTGAAGTGGCCTGCCATGTTTCTCCTCTACTTGTGATAGTTCCCCAATGGGTAGCTGCATTTGTATTTGTTGATTACAGTAAATACACTAAACAGGGTCATGTAGTGATTTTAAAAACTAAAAGACATGCTGTGATACAGTCTCTTGTGGGACAGAGCCCCCTTCAACAACTGTAAGACACGGCATTCCCATTTCACTTTTATATATGCATGGAAACCTGGCATACATCAGTAGAAGTCAAGCATCAGCTACTCAAGATTATAGTGGGAATTTTTCCCACTCCTCTTGTGTTTGCAGTGACAGGAGATTAAAAAGGTCATTCTTGGAATAGGTATGGAATTTTCCGCCTTTCTCCCCATAAAGAAATAGAAATTAACATTCTGCCCTCTGACACAATTACAGTTCGCTGCCTCTACCTTACACGGATGCAGCTCCTTCCGAACTCAGCAGACTATATTTAGTGCAAGCAGACAGATCTTACTGTATAGAGTTCACCATAATGTCCTTAAGCACAAATGTATTAGTACGGGGGGGGGGGGGGGGGAGATACATAACTGATCTAATTAAGAAGTAGTGCATGTAGTCATTAACTCTCTGTTGACATACTGAGTAAATGGAGATTTCAAAGTTCTTTAAAAGGAAAATTGTCTGAGATGCACAATTATACTGTTCCATTAACGATAAAGTAAAACCTTGTAATCTCTGGAGATTTTATTCCTTAATCATGACATTATACAAGGGGCTGTCTGTGCCGTGGTAGTAGGGCATCTTGACTGTACTGTTGTTTTTTTCTTATATAGATCTCACTTCTACAGTCAGCCCTCCACATTTGTGGTTTTGACTTTTGTGGATTTGATTATTCACGGATTTGATTCATATGTTCTCTCTAGGAATCTCTAGGTCCTCCAGCATGATTCTGTTGTCACCTCCAGCTAAAGGTCATGCTGGAAGACCCAGAGATTCCTAGAGAAAGCAGTTCTCTAGGCATTTGTAGGTCCCCCAGCATAATTTCATGGTTAACTTCTGGCAGATCTTGACTATAGAGTTGCCCAGGAGGACCTAGACATTCCTAGAGAGGTGTTCTCTGAGATTTTTTTTAAAATTCTTTTTAATTTGTGGTTTTTCTACTCTCACTAGGGTCCTGGCCCCCTAACCCCAGTGAATGTGAAGGGTTCACTGTATATGGAAACATATCTCATATATACTATAATGGGACTAGAACTGACTAGAATGTGAAGTATGAATACAGAGCTCTCTGCCAGTTATGAACTGAGCTGGGAGCTAAGTGAACCTGGGACATCACATTGAGCTTGGGGAGATTTGGAAATTTCAGCATATACCAAGTTAAATGAATGGAGGCTGCATCTACACTGCAGACACAATCTGTTTTGACACCATTTCAACTGATATTGCTCATTGCCATGGAAGTTAAAGTGGTCTCAAACTGCATTATTATTAGTGTAGATGCATCTTACCTAGCAAAACCAGACAAGTTTTGGGTATGTTGACGGTGGTATGGTGCATCTCTTTACAGCCTTTACCCAAATACATTTTGTGCCACAAGCAACTACTGTTCCTAGAATTCCATCGTGTTGACCCATAGTAGTTAAAGTGGTGTCAAGATGGATTATTTCTGCAGTGCGGATGGAACTTTTGTGTTGTTGAAAGAGCTGGGTTTTGATTCTGCCTTCTTTCAGGATGGGTTCTTTGTAGATCCCATAGTCTTTTGGATTTTTATAAAAAGACCCTCTTATATTTAGTGCCATTCTATATGGACGTTTATGTTCCAGTGTTGCTAATGGGGGTCCTTGCTGGAGTTTATTAGGTTGGGAACAATACGGGGGCTGTTCACCTCAAGGCATCATCGCAGCTGCCTTGTTGCTTAACCTCCCTGCATTAAGCAGCTGCCTCTGTTTGAATGTGTGAACTTCCACAGTGTGTTTCCATGGAGATTTGTTCTAGTTGACTGTGTGACCGCTTCCTGCTGCTTCCTTGCCCCCCCCCCATAAAGCTGTGTGCCCCCCCTTTTTTGGATTACATTTCCTCCATAGTTCTGCTTGTCTTTTTAGCCCCCTTTACCTTTACTTCAGGCACTCACTGTAGCTTGCTGCCAGCCATTTCTGTGTTTGGGGAACAGCTCCCATTTACATCCACCTGCCACAAAGGCATCTGGCAAAGAACCCTGTCCAGATCAGCAATGCAACATGAGAACCTCTACGAATTTATTTGTTTAAGTCAGAAGAATTCCATTTTGAAAATCCATAATAATAATAATAATAAGAATAATATTTTTGTGGGTTTTTCAGGCTATGTGACCATGCTCTAGAAGAGTTTATTCCTGATGTTTTGCCGCCGTCTGTGACTGGCATCTTCAGAGAATGCTGGCATGGAAGCATGCCAGCCTTCTCTGAAGATGCCAGCCACAGATGCCAGTGAAATGTCAGGAACAAACTCTTCTAGAACATGGCCACAAGCTTATTCTCACTTACAAAAAAAGCGGTTTGTGATCCGAGTTGATGGATCGATTTGACAGCAGAGCGTGGTTCCTACTACATTTGCCGCGATTGCATTTTTCCCTGTAAAATAATCCGCTTGTGATTCACATTCACGAATGAATCAGTTCAAACTGGACCCACTCCAGCTGGCCGAAGGGCAAATTTAAATAGATTCCGATCCACATTGACTTAAGATGCAGGTTAAATGGGTCTAGCATGTGGTCCCCTCTCTGAATCGCTTCAGCAAATCTCTTCAAATGGGAACCAGGGTCATTTGTACCAGTTCAAACTGATCTGTGATCCAGTTTAAAAGGTAGTGGGAATCAGGCGTACGTAGCCCAAAAAACCCACAAAAAATTATGGATGCCAGCCATGGAAGCATTCAACCTAATAATAATAATAATAATAATAATAATAATAATTCATGCCATTAGGGTTGACATGCAGTAACTCATGGTGTCATCCCCCGCACTGACCTCTCATCCCACACCATCCAGAATCTTCAGTAATTTTTTTTTGCACTAATGTTACTCTTAAATCACAATTCCCACATACCACTGAATGTCATAGTAATAGTTGTGACACATAGAACTAGCAAAATTAAAATTATACCTTTAAATTAGAATATCATATGCACAACCTAAATGTATTTACATGTACATAGTTGCACCTAGTTAAAGTGAAAGTTTGATAAAATGTAATGTTTTTAAAGGAAAAAAATTAAAGAATAAATTTTTAATTTTAATTTTTTTTTAAAATGAAATTTGAAATTTTATTTTTAAAAAACCTTGTGGGCTTCTCCTTTGTCCTCCCACTGAGGCTCACCTCACTTACACCCTCTCTTCAACATTTTAAAGAGATACATCCCATTTAAGACAAAACACAGAGATTTGAGTAGCAGTGGTGTCCCTCCCCCATTTAAGGTGTTATCTGGTATGGTCTCCATCCCCTGAATCCCCTAGTGATGCCAATGATTCATGCAAGTTTTCCTCAATGCTATTGGTGACCTCTGGTGACTGGTAAAAACAAAATGATGGTCAATATGCATTCCTATCCACAAAAAAGGAGACACAAGAGACTGCAACAACTATAAACGCATAGCACTAATCTACCATGCAAGCAAAATTATACTAAAAATTCTGCAAGATAGACTTCAACCATGC
Source organism: Urosaurus nigricauda (assembly GCA_034509955.1). Lineage (NCBI taxonomy): Eukaryota > Metazoa > Chordata > Lepidosauria > Squamata > Phrynosomatidae > Urosaurus > Urosaurus nigricauda. Next base: position 10,573,480 of record JAOEGL010000009.1, read on the forward strand.
ATGGAGAGAAAAATCCCAGAGGTCCAAGAAGGATTCAGGAAAGGAAGAGGCACAAGAGACTACACTGCAAACATACGATGGCTAATGGAGGCCACCAGGGAATTTAAAAAGAAAACGAGATGTACTTTATAGACTATATCAAAGCCTTTTTGCTAGATCAAGAAAGTCTATAGAACGCTCTTAAAGACACAGGAGTGCCAACACATCTGATAGTCCTGATGAGGAATCTGCTCAGGACAAGAGGCTACTGTCAGAACAGAACATGGAGAAACAGAATGATTCCCAATTGGCAATGGGGTCAGACAAGGCTGTATCCTTTCACCCTATCTCTTCAACTTGTATGCAGAACACATTATGAGAAAAGCAGGCTTGGACACAGAAGGAGGAGGAGTAAAAAGAGGAGGAAGGAATATCAAGAATCTGAGATGACACCATAATACTTGCAGAAAACCTCACAGACCTGGAACAATTGCTAAGGAAGGTCACACAAGAAAGTGCAAAGGCAGGCTTACTGTTGAATTTAAAGAAAACAAAAATAATGACCACCGAGAACTTACACAAATTCAAACTAGACAATGAAGAAACAGAAATAGTAAAAGAGTTCTCATATCTGGGATCAAACATTGGTCGGAATGGGGACTACAGCCAGATAATCAGAAGAAGATTAAGAATGGGAGGAGCAGCTATGGAAGAACTAGAAAAGATCCTAAAATGCAAAGAGATACAAAGCAGCACAAAAGTTAAAATCATACAAGTTATTGTATTTGCTGTTACCATGTATGCATGTGAGAGCTGGACAGTTAAGAGAGAAGGTAGGAAGGATATCAGTTCATTCGAGATGTGGTGCTGGAGAAGAACGCTGAGGATCCTGTGGACAGCCAAGAAGAATAAATGGGTCCTAGAGCAGATCAAGCCAGAAATCTCCTTGGAAGCCAAGTTGACGAAACTGAGGCTGGGGTACTTAGAACACATCATGAGAAGACGTGAATCATTGGAAAAAATAATAATGCTGGGAAAGGTGAAGTAGAAAAAGAGGAAGGCCACATGCTGGATGGATGGACTGTGTCAAAGAGATCACGAATATGAATGTGCAGGAGTTGGGCAGAGCAGTGGAAGACAGAGGATCTTGGAGATGTCTCATTATTAGGGTCACCATGGGTTGATTGATCGACGTGAGGGCAGTTAACAACAACAAAAAATTGCCTTTCTCCTGTCCTCCACCACTTATTTATTTATTGTACTTTTATCTTACCTTTCTCCTAAAGTGAGATCCAAGGCAGCTTACAATAATTTCAGAAAGGTCCAACGAAAACATTGATTTTTAAAATGTTAAAAAGGAATTAAACATCATCATTATTAGAAACATGATTGTGTGTGTGTGTGCATGGTGTGTGCCTTCAAGTGATTTCCATCTCATCGCAACCCTAAGGAGACCCCTATCACAGGGTTTTCTTTACACATTTCTTCGGGGGGAGTTTGCCGTTGCCATCCTCTGAGGCTGAGAGAGTGTGACCTGCCCAAGGTCAAACAGTGGGTTTTCAGAGCAGTGCAGGGACTTGAACCCTAATCTCTAGAACTGTAGTCCAATGCTCAAATACACCAAAAAGCCTTAAACATGTTTAAAACATAGTTTCAATAATATATATATGCGCACACATGCACACACAGCACACAACTTCATACCACTCAAACACTATGTGATTCCTGCCTGTATATTGACCGCTTTGACACTGTCTTTCCATGAGAAATTCCAGGGTTCTTATTCGTGCTCTGATTGTAGTTGTTCGGCAGGCCCAAACTCTGAGCATTACTGGCGAAGGAAAGTGCTCCGATTATGAATTTGTGGCAAAGCACTAAGGCTGCCTTTTGTTTTGGTATCTCATAACAGATACTTGTTTGTCTTGCCCCTCGCTCTTCGCCTTGTGCATTCCCCCTTCTTCGTCCACCCCCCTCCCTTGCATTCAAAGCAAAATGTTCTTCCCCTGGTTCTGCCGCTGTGCTAATAAGTGTCCTGTATGGCATGATGGGATTAGCATACAGCTGGGTTAATAGAGGACACTCTGAGCCACTGCAATGCAGGTAGATTGGAGCATGCTCAGTTGCACTGCTCCACTCCTCTGCCAGCAAGAACACAGCTCTACATGTTTGACTGACAGCCCTGAGCCTTGGAAGAGTCGCCTGCTTTTGGCCTGTATTGAGCAGCAATTGGCTCCAAAACCTGCCTGTCAGCCATCCAGACCGTGTTTTACTGGACATTTAATTTGTGCGAGCAGCACGGGGGTTCCCTAGACTCCAGCTAGACTCTCTCTTCCAAATAATGCCAGGCAGGTATGAGGGAAGGGAAGCAACAGCAGGGGATTCAGGGATTCCTCTTTGATTCCCGCACTGCTTGCAAGCCTTTATGAGAAGAAACAGAGGGGATGTGCAGTTAAGTTTCCTTCAACGGGACAGAGTTTGCAAAGGACAGCCAGACGATAACCCCCCTTACAAATACTGCCAGCACAGAACAGTTCTATCTGAGATTATTGATTTGTGGGAGATAAATTTGCTTTAATGGCAAATTACTGATTTCACCTCCTGATTGGACCAGGAGAGCTATTTTATGGACAGAAAATTTTTCCCTGGGGACATAAATTGTAGAGTTTTTAGTGGTTGCAGGAGCCAGGAGGGGAGACATACATTAATGCAAGACTCATTCCCTTCTTTGAATAAAAAGAAGAGGATCAAGATAGCGGGTGTCCTAGAAAGTGTGTGCATGTAAATGGTGCAAGCCCTTGATACCATCTGGAACATCCAAATGCCTAATACCACCAGGCAGGTACTAGTAAGAGGGTTTTTTGTGAGTCCCAATACTATGTATCAATGAGTATTAATATGTATGTGGAAGGGCAAGTAGGTAGGATACCATAACTCTTCCAAACTGGGTGTAGGACCCCCTTTTGGTTAGAATTATAGAATCACAGAATCATGCCAGTCTCTGCTCATTCTTTGTTTACCTAAGAATGAGTCTCTCTCTCTCTCTCTTTCTCTCTCTCTGTCTTATACACACACACACTCCAAGCAGACGTCTTTTTAAACACATAAAAAGGGCCATGTGTCCATGTGTTAAGAGCCTCCTATTTGTGAAAGGAATCTGCTGTCAGTGCCGTGGATTATGTTTCCAGTGTTTTAACCTTCCTATCTACATCATATCTGTAGTGGCCCTGCAGATGTTGCACTGCTTGAGAGAGAGCCTGGAGTGAGATAGTGCAGTTACTTTGTGTGTGTGTATGTGTCTTCAAGTCAGCTTATGGCTGCCCCATGTATTTCATACAGTTTTCTTATGCAAGGAATACTCAAGAGGTGGTTTTGCCAGTTCCTTCTTCTGCAATCCAACCTGGTATTTGTTGGCAGCTGTCCATCCAAGTGCTAACCAGAACTTGCATAGCTTCCAAGATCAGATGGAATCTGGGGCCTTTAGGCTTACTGAGTCCTATATTGGGTGAAACCACAACAACAACAACAGAAGGTGAAAGATTATGGCTCTAAAGTGGACCATCCAGCTTGCCTACAAAGTGCTTGGGAGACAAAGACACATGCTTGTAGTTCACTGACATTTTCCCTGCAAAGTAGTGCTAGGCACTTCCATAATCTTGTCATGCCTGCATCCTGTGAATGAGTTTACATTCACAGCACTCAGACTTAATAGTGCACACAAATGCAGTGCATGTCACAAATGCAGCATCCACTCTAAAAGGGTGATAGCTTGGTGCACAATTATCCATATTATTGTACAGGACCGAGGAGCTCACCAACTGGAATTGTTTCTGGCTTTAGAGCCTTCATTTCTAACAAATGCTCAAGAAAGTAGCATTCTGGCTGAGCTGGTAAAATTCTAGCTGAGTAGCACCCATAGGGATATGGTGATTCAAGTGGTTCAGACACTGTGTCGATTGCAAGATCAGCAGGTTGGAGGTTTGAGGCCAGGGTGTTGCATGATGGGGTGACCTCCCATCACTAGTCCCAGCTTCTGCCAACCTAGCAGTTGGAAAGCATGCAAATACAAGTAGATAAATAGGTACCACTTTGGTGGGAAGGTAAACAGCATTCTGTACAATCATGCTGGCCCCATGATCACAGAGTAGTCTCTCACAACGCTGTCTCTTTGGCTTAGTATTGGAGATGAGCACTTCCTCCTGTGGTCAGACACAACTTGACAACCTTGTCAACAGGGAATACCTTTACCTTTACCTAGTAACCATATAGCCAGGAAAGGTCCTTAATGAAAAAGACTCAATGGTGTTGGTATTGTAGGAAATAGGCTTGTGTTATAGACTGTACCTGCAGCATTTGCAAATATTAGCACAATTGTTTTAGGAGGCCATGAAACAAAGAGAAACAGATGTGAAGTACCTGTCACAAAGCTGAAAAGGCCATAAATTCTTTGGAGACAGTTGTTTCAGACTGAAGATGCAGTAGTACCTGGAGAACAAGGTATGGGAGCCAAGTGAAAGGAGTCTGGAGTCAGATGCAGGAGCTGGGAGATACTTCTTTTGAATATGGAAGACTGTCCTTTTTAAAATTTACCTTCACACATTTGCAATTGATTTTTTAAAAAACATTTGGGTGCTACACATTTTTCTTCTTCTTCTCACTGTGCCAAAATTAGTTGTTTCATGTTACTGCCTTCCGAGAAATAATTTCACAGTCTCTAGAAATGGCCTACATTTCTTGTACCAATATTCTAGATATAGAATTTTGAACTTACTTTGTTGACATGGGTGTTTTCAAAACTAGCTGGTCATCTTTACTGTGCATTCCGGATATTGTTCTATATTCTGCCTGGTTCTTTCCATTGACATCAAAACTACTTCATTCTGGAATAATTAGACCTGGTTTGTCTGTGAACAGTTGGACTCAAGTGGCAGTTCCCTCTGGGGTTGACGGAGCACTGTAGTCTAAATGTGAAGAGGGTTAGGTTGGAATAGCTAAGAAAGAAGGGTCAGTTATTGTAAGGCTTTTGTACAGCAGTTGATCCTGTTGATCCTAATAGACCTTGGCCTGCTATTTCTGTGAATAGCAACTGGCACATAGATTGTTACAGTCTCTTTCAGATGAGAAGAACAAGTCTAGAATATGGGTGTGGTAGGCTGGGAGTCCTATGCAGGCTGCAATTCTTGCTGTGGCTGTAAAAACCATAGAAGGCAGTAACAGGCTCCCACCCAAGAGGGGCCTTTTTCCAGAAAAAATTAAAATAAACCAGGAGTAAATTGGAAATCATTGTGGGGTTTGCCATTTTTGTGGTGCTTAAGGGTCCTTGGGGTGCTCAGAAATGGCTACTTCTCCACCCCTGATCTAGTAGCACACCTGAAATGTTTTCTGCTCTGACAGTTGTGTAGAGTGAAGGGGAAAATCTTACTAATGGAGGAGGAACATGTGGCTTTTTTTTACACGACTCTTCTAGAATTCATACTTTATGCCTCTTAACAGCTAGCTCGCCTGCTTTCAATTTCCTAGGATGGGCTCTTTTAAAAGGATTGTAAGATTTTTATTTCCATCTAAATATGAGATATTTTCTAGGATCCAAGTTATCTGTAAAAGCGACAGATATGCTAGCTCATTTTATCACACTTTAATGGAACTAGTTCTGTGGGTTCCTTTCACTATCTAAATATTTTGTCTAAATCTGTTTGCTTGTGATATATTCAGATGTGAAATTTACAGTTGCTTGTATCATATATCCATTAGAAGTTCCTTACTTTTTCATGAAAAAATAAAGAAATGAGATCACAACATGTTCTTCTGCATCTTGCCTGTATTTGTCAAAGAGAAATCTAGTGGTGCTGTCTGCACAGGGAACCCTCTCCAGTGTTTTGCATGAATTTAGTCCATTCAACCCCCTTTGAGCTGAATGTGCTGAATTGAACCTACTCATGAAATATGTGGACAAAAGCAAAGCCAAAGGTTTCCTTGTTCAAATGACTCCAGATTCAGATATGGTATGCAAATTTTCTGTGCCATTGTTGTTGCTGTTGTTGTTAGCTGCTTTCAAGTCCATCTTCTCTCAGGATGACCCTTTGAATCAGAAGTCTCCAAGCTCCCCTATCCTCTATCTCTTTGCTCAGATCCTGCAGGCTCTGGCCCACAGTCTCCCTGAATCTATCCATCTGGCATATAGGCTTCTTCTCTTTCTACTTCCCTCCACCTTCCCCAGCATCATTTTCTTTTTTAATGGGTCATGCCTTCTCATGATGTAGCCAAAATATCATGGTTTCATCTTGGCTTCCATGGAGAGTTCTGGCTTGATCTGTTCTAGCACCCATCTGTTTGTCTTTCTAACTTTCCATGGTATTCTCAGTAGCCTTCTTCAGCACCAGATCTCAAATGAATTAATTCCTATCTGCTTTCTTCACTGTCCAGCTCTCACTGCTGTACATGGTAATAGGGAATACAATGGCTTGAACGATTCTAACTTTAGCATTCAGCTGTATATATTTACACTTTAGGATTTTGTCCAGTTCTTTCATAGCTGCCCTTCCCATTCCTAGTCTTCTTCTGATTTCTTGACTATAGTCTCTGTTCTGATTAATGTTTGGGAATGTATGGGAAATCTTTATCTCGATTTCCTCACTATCTGGGTTGAATTTATGTAAATCCTCTGTGGTCATTCTTTTTGTTTTCTTTAATTTTAACATTAGACCTGCCATTGCACTTTCTTTTTTTACTTTCTATAGTGATTGTTCCAAGTCTATGATGTTTTCTGCTAGTAGTATGGTGTCGTATGCATATCCTAGGTTGTTTCTTCTTCCTGTCTTCACTCCTTCTTCTGTGTATAAACCTGCTCTTCGTATGATATTTTCTGACATACCATGTTCTTTTTAAAATTTATTTCTTCTAATTTGATGCTTAAAGCATAATGTGCAACTGATTTTTTTTGCTTGTCGATTTCTGTCTTTTGGGGGAGGGGCATGCAAGATTAATAAATAAATGAAAACTAATCAAAATTAGTGTTTTCTCAGCATATAGGGATATGCAAGATAGTGATGCATAGGTTGTTCATTTGTTATATGTGTTACAGACAGTGTCACAGCAGAGTTGTGATTTTTCCTACATTAAATTGTAAACGTGAATGCTGCTACAATATGGGATGATTCTTTTTTTTAATTGAGAGTCTTTTGTTTGTTTGTATCCAAATTGTTGGCACGTTTGTTCACCTTACAAGTCTGTGTAAGGACAGTATGTGCTGGCCTATGTTATCTCATGGTTGATGACACTGGCAGCTCTCCCCATCCCTGTTGTAAAGAAAAAAAGCATGCAGTTTAAAGAGCACAATTCTTAGTGTGTACCGCTAGGGATAAACAGATGCACCAATGATGTGGGATAATATTTCTTATAAAGTTGGTATTACACCAGCGTATTTGGCTACAAATCAAAGTAGTGTTCTCATATTATGGATGGCATAACAGCCTTCTGTTCAGTTCTGTCACAAACCATATATATCAGGTTTCTTCCTTCTGTAACGAATGGATTGCCATCCAGTCTATCTTTCTGAAAACACACAATGCATTTGCATCAGAAGTATAATACATGTGCAAGTTGTTTTCATGTCTGCAAGTAAAATTAACTATTGTGATTTCATTTTTTAAAAATTTAACTATTTACTTAAAATCTGGACCTAGTCTGCTCTGCAGAATTAATGCAGCGTGGCACTGCTTTAACTGCCATGGCTCTGTCCTATGGAACTGGTATTTGTAGTTTGTTGTGGCACCAGAACTCTTTGAAAGACAAGGTGAAATATCTCACAAAACTACATATCACATAATTCCATAGCATTGAGCCATGGCAGTTAAAGTGGTGTCAATTGGTATTATTTCTGCAGTGCAGACTACAGTTATGATGCAAATATGTTGTGTGTTTCCAGAATGACAGAATGGATGGCAATCCATTGGCTACAGTATGAGGCCTTGGATTTAGAATCATAGAATCATAGAGTTGGAAGAGACCCCCAAGAGCCATCCAATCCAACCCCCTGCCATGTAGGAACACAGAATCAAAGCACCCATGACAGATGACCATCCTGCCTCTGTTTTAACAACTTCCAGAGAAGGAGACTTCACCAATCTCTGAGAAAAATCTGTCCTACTGTTGAACAGCTCTTACTGTCAGGAGGTTCCTCCTAATGTTTAGGTGGAATCTCTTTTTCTGTAGCTTGCATTCATTGTTCCGGGTCCTCCATCCCTTCAAATATATAAACAGGACTATCATATCACCGCTTAACCTTCTCTTCTCTAGCCTCAACATACCTAGCCCCCTAAACATACTATAGTGCTATACTGTTTACAGTGTTATTTTGTTGTTGTGTTTTAAAAGTTAATAGCAAATGGGATCCAATCAGCTTTGAAGTCACTTTTAGTATTAAAGATCTAGAACATATTGCCCAGACATACTTGCTCATCTCCTTGCCTTTCTAGCAAACAAACAGAATTATATCCATGGATTTTGGTTGTTACTCCACCTCTAATAATTGGCTGGTAGGATTTTGACTGTTTATCCCTGGCCTTTTTCCAGCTACATGGTTTACAGCACATTGCAATCAGTATGTGCCTCCTGACACGGCAGACCATGAGTTCAAGCACAACCTGACCACTGTTTGCATGACAAACATCCATTGGTGTGGAGTTAAAAACTGCCCTGTTTCTTCACTGAAAATGTCTTTTTCAGAATTCACATGAATTAGAAAGCAAATCTTGGGAAACACATAATGTCACGGTGAGATCTAGTTCTGCTTCTAAAGTGGTGAACCATAAAGAAGTTTTATGATGATGGAGAACCTAAAAAGTGTTTTAAGGATCCAGACTCTTTAATCAACTCTCAAAACCTGGAAAAGTTATTTTTAGAGGACCACACAATCTCTCAGCCAAACTCTCTCAGCTGGCATGGCTGCTGAACATGTTGGGTTAAGGGATTCTGCAAAGTGTAATAATCCGAAGTCCCAGATATGGGGGAAAAGCAAGGTGTAAATACAGTAATAGATAAATTTCTCCAAAAGTAATGCTTCCAAACTCTGCTTCTGCTAGAATTACTATAGAGAATGCCCAACTTCTCTTTGGCCAGTTGTTTTGATTTTTCCTAGGTTTCTGGATTAAAGCAACATTTTTTTCCTCCTTTAGACCCTTGCTCCCTGCCCCTCCCCATTATTTCTATCATAAATCCCTCTCTTTATGAAAATTGCTACCTTGTTGATACTTATAGGTAGAGAGCATGTCATTCAAGCTGATCCTCTTCAGATTTTACAGGCAGGCAGATGAGGAGGAGGGAGGCACAAATTTCCTAGGCTGCACAGGGGAGATACTTAGAATCATAGAATCGTAGAGTTGGAAGAGACCACAAGGGCCATCCAGTCCCAACCTCCTGCCATGCAGGAACTCTCAGTCATACATGACAGATGGCCATCCAGCCTCTGTTTAAAAACTTTCAAAGAAGGAAATGCCACCACTCTCCAGGGCAGTGTGTTCCACTGTCAAACAGCTCTTACTGTCAAAAAGTTCCTCCTAATGTTGAGGTGGAATCTCTTTTCCTGCAATTTGCATCCATTGTTCTGTGTTCTAGTCTCTGGAGCAGCAGAAAACAAGCTTGCTCCCTCCTCAATATGACATCCCTTCAAGTATTTAAACAGGGCTATCATATCACCTCTTAACCTTCTCTTCTCCAGGCTAAACATCCCCAGCTCCCTAAGTTGTTCCTCATAGGACATGGTTTCCAAACTCTTCACCATTTTGGTCTCCCTCCTTTGGACACGCTCCAATTTCTCCACATCTTTTTTGAATTGTGGGGCCCAGAACTGGACACAGTATTCCAGGGGAGGCCTGACCAAGGCAGAATAAAGTGGCAATTTTACTTCCCTTGATCTAGACACTATACTTCTATTCTACTAACATATAATGTTTTTATATGGAATTTTAATGTTTTTGTATTGTTTTATAACTCTGTTTTATTAATATGTTGGAATCCTGCTTCAATTGGATGGAGAAGCGGGAAATAGAAATAAAATTATTATTATTATTATTATTATTATTATTATTAGCCTCAGTTCCTTATATCAGGTGCTCATGCCTGTTTGAAAAAATCCTGAAGAGCTCCTCCCCCCCCCCCCCAAACCATTTTGTCTACACAAGTGCATTTGTGGAGAACTCTCTGGTTATGAAGATTGTTCCAGCCAATATCTTACTAATGATATATTCTTACCAAAAGAACAAGTTGTTTTGCATGAATTAGAATGACTGTTCCCTAGTTTGGGTTTTTTCCACTCGCTTATAGGGGCTAATATCAATTCCTCCCCACCATAACCTGCTTCCGTCTTTTCAGCCTAGTTTAAATTTCCCCAGGGATACAGTTTTCCCTTGGAAGTGATTGCATAGCCCTTCCTCTCCATTTAGCCTACTTTTCTGATGTTTTCCAGTATCATCTAATTACTCAAAATCTCATCCTTTTCTGCTAACCTCAAAAGTGCTGCCTCCCCCCTATTTTCTCATCCTGTCTTCTGAAAATGATTGACCCTCTTTATGCTCTCACCTTCCTCCTCCTTGTGCTGCGTACAGAATGTGACCCCAAAATAACCTTCAATGTTCCAGTGATTTAAAAGGGGGCATGCATATAACACCCTCACTTCTTATAGCGAACTATTCCCAATCCACTGTTACTCATTTTTGAAAGTCATACTTCATCTATTTAGTGCAAAAGGCAAATACAGTGGCATTTGTTGTTCAAGACATGTTAAGAAATTATGAGCATCATGCTTAGGAGCGTAGCTGATGGCTTCTATGTTAGGGGTCTGGTGATTCCAGACTGGGATTACAGTTGGCCCTCAACTTTTGTGCACTTAATTTCTGGGATTTGATCATTTGCAAGTTTGTAGCTGCTGCTTAACTAGCAATGTACTTAACGCTACACTTAAAACTGCCCTGTCCATCACAGGTAGTTATGCAATACATGCTGGCCTTGTTCCCCCATTTCCTGTGGTATGGTAGTACTGGTGATGGTTGTAGTTGTGGTGGTGTAATGATGGGGAGTGGCAGTGGGGGCTTCTTCTGGGGGCCATTGGCTCTGCCTCCCTCCCTCCTTCCTGCTGCTGCTGTTGTTTCCCCCACTTGCTTCACAGGATTCTTCAGTGATACCTCCAAGGCTTTGAAAGCCGGGGGGGGGGGGAGGACGTAGTGGGGTGCCCAAGTCCAGACTGTCAAAGAAGAGGAGGAGATGCCGCCGCCATGGGTGCCATAGCTAGATCTGGTCTTAGAAAAAGTCCTTGATCTGGCAGATCTCACAAGGCAGTTAGTCCTTGGTTTCTTCCTCTCCATCTTCTGTCCCATCAGCAGTCCTGCCCCATTACTCTCTTTGCTTCTTTGGCACTATAACACCTCTGCCTTCCTTTGAAACCATCTCCACTAAATCTCTGTTGCCTCTGCCAGTCTCCAACACTTTCACCCCCTGCCTCCTCTCTACCACCCGTATGGCAGAGAGGAGGCAGTGGTTGCTGATGCTGCAAAAATCCTCTTCTTTTTCAGTGGAGTTTATCATACGACAGAATTTGGGGCTATAATGCAATGGCAATCTGAACACAATCATGAGGTTTCACGTTATTGCATATTAAAGTATCATGTAATTTCAAGCAAAAGGGAAGCCATTCCGAACGCAATCATAAGTTTTACGTTAATGCGTATAAGAGTATCTCATGAAATTTCAGGCAATGGAGGGTCATTTTCAGGAAATGGGAAGTCATTCTGAATGCATTCCGAATGCAATTAGATTTCACGTAAATTCTCTAAACTAGCGAATTTACGTGAATTCGAATTGGCTCAATTCGAAATTGGGAGAAATTCCTCCCGTGTGATAAACTCCAAAATTGTCCTAGGGAGCCAGCTTGAAGACCAGTGGAGGCAATGAAGATCCAGCAGAAGTGGCCTCAGAGTGAGGTGGAGGCATTGTGGAGCCAAAGTGGCAAAGGGAGTAACACACTGTGTGTGTTGTTGGGAAAGGAGATGGAGGAGGATAAGCCACTACTGCTGTACTCTGGACCTGCTGTTGCAAAAATCTCCTTCAGTGTTGTTGTCGAGGAGGATGATGGCATTGCACGAAATTTTCGCAGCAGCTGGGAAACGAAGTCTGTAACATGTATGTTTCGTGGTTAGGGGAGAGATATTCACAGTTTTGGCACTTTCTGCATCTCTAACCCCTGTGAATGTGGAGGGGCAACTGTATTCCAGGCTTTAAAGAACTGTCAAAGGTGTTGAACCTGTGTGGGGCATGTTTCAGCAACTTGGATAGCTACTTCAGAATCTGGAGTGGATTCACCACATCTCTGATTTGGAAGCCACTGGTTACTCTGCCCACTTCCTTTTCCCTTCCCTTCACTCTTGATGTTTTTTCAATAGTCTATTTATGTGTGTTACTATTATTTTTTGTGTTTCTAATACAGGGTTTAAAAAACTGAACAGCAATTCAAAAGAAAAACATAAAATGTCTTATGGCAGCTTTCTTCAGCCTGACACCCCAATGGTTGGAAAGGTCAGGCACTGTAATCTCCAACATATCTAGAGGGTACTGGAAGGCTAGAAGGGAATGCGATCTTTATTTGAGCTTGACTTCATTGCTTTCAATGGCTTCTGGATTCATCATCATAGCTGCTGTGACAAAATAAATAAATAAATAAATAAATCAAAACTCCCAATGCCTGCTCTGTATGAGTGCTTTTGGTCATGGTTGGTTTCACCCAGAATCTGGGTTTCTGGTAAATACAAACATGATCTGAACCACAGCAAAATGGAAATCAGGGTCACATGGTCAGACTCAGGTAAATAGAAGATACAGGTATAGAGACTCAGCCACAGAGAAGACTGAATTCTATAGGATGCATCTACAGTATTACAATTAAAGTGAAATATAGCACTGTAATTGTGTAGTATCAAGGGGTTCTGGTTGAAGATGAAGAATCAGTTTGGGGATGGGAAGATGGAGGAGTTAGGGTTGGGTAACATAAGCGCTAAGCAGGAAGCCCAAAACCATCAACAAGAAAATGTACAGCACTGTGCAATACTTGCTTGATTCAGCAAAAACAAAACTCCATACTTTGGATATGTATACCTTAGACTCTGTTGAGGCTGCAGAGGATACCAGGCCCATCTGTTGCTGAAGATCTCACACAGCAAAGTCCAGTGGCATCCCTAGGGTTAGTGTTTTGTGGTGTGGTCACTCATGGTGTAAACCCACCCCTCCATTGACCTCCTCCTTTTTCACACCATACAGAATCCTTATCAGCCTTGGCATCTATATCTTCTTTCTCTGCACAGCCAGTGCTGTTCATTATACAGCTAGGATGCTACTGATATCAGACTTTGGTTGTTATTAGACTTGTATGGTCTCCCTTTTTGCCCCTTATTTGAATCTCCATAGTCTGCCTGTGTGTGTTAAATTTACAGAGTAAAAAAGTGCAATAAAATTCTTTTAAACTTAAGAGTTAAGTCCTTTGTTAGGCGTAGGAATGAATGAATCTATTAGTTTTGTCCTTTTCACTTTTTTAAAATTAAAACAATGGAAAATACTTCATACCCCTTTCTGAGTCCCAGTTCTGGAAGAAAGCCAGGATATACAAAACACAGTAGAAGTCTAGGCTGCAGTGACAGGAGTATAGTGTCCAGATTGAGAGAAGTAATAATAACAATCTATTCTGCGTTGGTCAGACCTCACATGGAATAATGTGTCAAGTTCTGGGCATTGCAGTTCAAGAAGGATATCAAAAAGCTGGAATATATTTAGAGAAGGGTGACCAAGATGGTCAAAGAACTGGAAACCAAGCCTTATGAGCAATGACTTAGAAAATCAAGAGATGACATGACAGCTATTTTCAATATTTATAAGCATGTCACGTAGAAGATGGGCCAAGCTTGTTTTCTGCTACCCAACAGAACATAACATGAACCAGTGGATTCAAATTACAAGAAAAGGAAGAACATCTTTACTGTAAATTCGACAGTAGAATAAATAGCCTTGTAGGGTGGCAGGCTTCCCCTCTTTGGAGGTCTTTAAAAAAAGCTTGTCTCTCAACTGTGCTTTAGTTATGTATCCCTGCGTGGCAGGGATTTGACTACATGGCCCTTGTGGTCCTATCCAACTTTATGATTCTATGAAAATGAATGAATGGATGACATTTATGAAATAATTTGCAGATGAAAGCAAGATGTAGGGAATTCTCACCCAACTGCATTGGGCAAATTCAATAGGCACGCCGGTTTCCAACATGGATGCCTGTGATGCCATTTCAACATTAGAGTTTGACTGCTGAGAATACATAGGTGTCTTTTTAAAGCAATGTGAGAACTAAGCTTTGGGTGCTGCTTTGGCTCTTCATATGACACAAAATGTGTGAGGATGATTTTCTGACTGTGAGATTGGCATGGCCTATGATGGCAGTGATTCTCAACCTTCAGTCCTCTAAATATTTTCGCCTCCAGCTCCCAGGATCCCAAGAATTGAGTATGCTGGCTGTGGGTCCTGACAGGCAATGCCCAAAAGTGGTTGAGAACCATTGACCTGTGCAGTTTTATCCTTGATGTCACTGGTTGAAGGCAGACTAGAGACCAGTATAAGCTGAAAGAGTTGGTGTTCAAAGGCAGGGAGTGTGTAAAATACCATTGAAGGCACACATTGTCCTGTCTAAAAAAAAAGCGGGGAGGAGGAAAAGGAAACAATGGCTGCAAACTAAAATGCTATTTGATTGTTCCATCACCTAGGGATTCAAAGCTGCAATTCTTGCTTCTAGCAACACATGACTATTCTTTGAGAGCTGATTCAGAGTCAGTGGAATGCAGGGAACTCCTCTGTGACCCCTGTGTTTGGAAGAAAGGACACTGTTCGCTGCTTGAAAGTGTGGCTTCCAGCAGTGCCAGTACGGCACACCGGCAGGAGCCTCCCCCAGTGTTCAAAGGCAATAGTCACTTATGAACACTCTGTTCAGGAGCAATTAGTTGCTGTGGAAATGCTCCTGATGTGTGGGATTGAGGGGGATCCCTGAGCATCAACAGAGACTGTCTGCCTGCAAATGCCCCTAAAAGAGCTGGCACCAGCACTTGGTGTGTGCACCATCAGCAAGGGCTGAGGAGATTTCTGTCTGACACATGACTAGAGGGTTCCATACAGCTACAAGTTAGTATTGAGGGAAACCCAAGGAAACTATTTCTATTAGTATTAGTGTTAATCTTATGGTATATTACAGATCTGGATTTTATTATTTCTGAACTATGGGTACCAGAAGCCAGTATTTTCTTATTTGTCCCAGAAATCCTAAATGCAACTTGAAATCCACAAAAACAAGCCTGGAGAATCTCTGGTCCTTTTTATTTTGTCAAACTAGACATTTTGACTAGAAGTGAAGCATGATGCACATCAACTTCTGCAATTCCAAAGGTTACCCAATATTCCCATAGAGTACTTAGTAAAGCCTATTCCAAATAAAGTCTTCTGTCTCATGCTATTCTTTATTTTAAGAATATTGCCCAAGCTTGGGGGATCAAGAGCCAAGTGTGGTGTAGCGGTTTCAGTGTTTGACTATGACTCTGGAGGCCAGGGTTCAATTCCTGGTATGCTCATGGAACCTAATGGGTGATGTTGGGCAAGTCACATGCCCTCAGCTTCAGGAAGACAATGGCAAACCTCAAATTTTGCCAATAAAACCCCCATGATAGGTTCACCTTAGGGTTGCCATAAATCAGAAATGACTTGAAGGCACTCAACAACAGCAAAGGTAGCACTGTTGCTTACTCCCAACTAAAGAAGATCCATTCAGTCAATTGTGGAATGGTGAGTCAACACATATCTCCCAAGCTAGTTTTTTTTTCTCTTGAGTTGCTTCTACCATGCTCAGGTAGAGAAAAGAGAAAGAGAAAACAGACTGGGAACTAATGGTAGATTTCCACCCCACATTAACAAGTGTAAAAAGAAAAATACAATATAAATAGCTCAATACTGCCCAATTAATAACTAAGATTGTATGTACAGCGCTGTGTAAATTTACAGCACTATATAAATAAAGGTTAATAATAATAATATTGAACAATAGCCGCAACAAAGTGATTCCCTTTTTGACATGAATTATACTGCTGAAATGAAAAAAAAAAGTGGGTAGATTTTCATGTGGGCTGGGCTCAGAATTCTTAACTTCTCAATGTATATTTTGCATTACATTCTGCTAGGCAGATCTCGTGGTTTCAGTGTTTGCTTGCTTGCTTGCTTGTTTTGAGTGTATCTCACAATCTTGGAAATGTGCCTAGCCCTAACTTAAATATCTGTGTCCGGGACTGAAACTCATCATGGCACTGCCTTTCTGTGGTAGTGGGATTATGTGCTCCTGCAAGGCAAGTGATAGCTGCTGGTAGCACTGCTGCTGGTATAATCCCACATGTCAGACAGGCTTTTGCTGAGGCCAGACAGAAATGCAGTCATTTGTGTTAAGCAGCAAGAGTCAGTGTGGCGTAGTAGTTTGGGTGTTGGGCTAGGACTCTGGAAGACTAGGGTTCTTTGTCCACTGAAACCCACTGGATGATCTTGAGCAAGTCACACTGTCAAGCATAGAAATATACTTGAGGTGCTTATAGTATTTTAATGATGGATGATGGGATGTTCTGTGAGGGGTTAACAACGATGTTGGATGCCTATGTGCCTTGGGCTGGTTTATGAGCAGATGTGTGTGGAGTAGAAATTGTGATAGAGGTTTCAAGGCTAGTGCCATGAGAATGGATGGTATGGGGCTGGAAGAAGAGGCTGTCTTGGGAAAGAGAAACTTCAAGAGCATTTAGTTCTGTGGGTGAATGGGCTGTAAGCCTGCTCCAAGTTGGAATTGTTATGTGTTTTTAATATGCTGTGTAACTGCCGCTGTCTCAGTCCTGCCAACATAAGTCTAATATGACCATCTTTGTTTTCTGAATAAAGTTTTCATGTTGTTTTACCACTGATGCTTGGATTCTGAACTGAAGTGATCCTGCATGTGACAGTTCCCTGCACAGATGGCATAACTTCCTCCCCATTATGAGTTCCTGTGTTCCCCTTAAAAAAATCAAAAACTGTCCCACATCCCACATTCTCCATGCAACTAAAGAAAATGAACTCCTACCCCTCCTTGCAACCCCCCCCAACAGTCCAGGTTTTCCCAAAGCCGTGTCTAGCATCTTGTTTTTAAAATATTTTTGTCCACACCTCTCCAGTTCACATGCCTTAGGCAAGCTCTGTTTTCCCTCCAGCCCTGACACAGAGCTTCATTTGTGTTTGAGCGCAGCCTGGCAGAAATCATGTTTCAATATCCAGGAGAAAAGGCCAGGAAACACAATCTTTTCCCCCAAAGAAATCCAGGTTCCCACCCTCCTTACATTGATTTCCCCTCTGTGCTTTTATTGCTTTTAAAAAAAAAACCGGCCCTAGAATAGAAAGAGCTTGTTGTTGGTGTTCCCTTTTTTTGACATTACGGAGGGAATAATAGGATGGCAGCAGGGAGCAGTGACAGTTTGTTCCTAGATATGCAGGCATATCTTCAAAAAGAGTCTGGACAGTTACCTGCTGGGGATGCTTTAGTGGGAGATCCTGCGTGGAGCAGGGGGTGGACTCAGTGACCCACCATGAGGCTCCTTCCAACTTTTTGATTGTATGACTCTTACTAGGACCTTGTTAAGGAAGGGAAGGGAAGAAATGGGGCTTGGAGAAATGAAACCAACACTTCAGAGGAGAGAAGCAACAGAAAAAAGCAGAAAGAGAATTAGAGAGAGAGAAAGACATTCTAAAAATGGCTAGGCTGACCCTGCAGAGGTCCAGAACTGGTGTATTTTGGTAAGGTTCTTAACCTAGGTGCAAAAGTTGTTCTGACAGCCGAGCTTACTGCTAGTTTATCTTCCTCTTATTTATTCCAGAATTTTTTTGGGTAGATCATAGATGATTAAATTGCAGTTATGCAGGGTTGTGGAAAGCAGGGCATAGAGGCTACCAAGGCCATTTCTGTGTCGCTTGAAGCACCCCAGCATTCCAAATTCTTTTCTTTCTTTCTTTCTTTCTTTTTTATCTAGAGGGTAAATATTTCAGGGCAAATATGCCTCCTGAGAATGTGAACAATATATGCTGTGTCAATTTTGCCAGAGTTTTTTGGGTGGGGGGGGGGGAGATTCTTGCCACTTAAGGACTTTTAAAAACATATAATAGGAACTCATTCTGAAATTGTATGTAAAGAGATCTTGTAGCATCTTTGAGACTAACTGAAATGAAGTTGGCAGCATGAGCTTTCGTAGTCTTCAGTACAGGCAAATAGGAGATGCATATGCATCTGAGGAAGTACACTGAAGTCTATGAAAGCTCATGCTGCCAACTTATTTCAGTTCATCTCAAAGGTGCTACAAGATCTCTCTACATACAATTCTACAGACTAACACAGCTGTATCTTTGAATTCCATCATTCTGAAATTGGCCTTCCACCTCTGTTTAGATGGAAGTCAGATCTTCCAGGTGTCCTGATTTGGTAACTCCAGTTAATCGACTATCATCATTCTTTTTCAGCTGTTTTAAAAATGCCCTAGTTTGTCTTTTTTCTACCCACCTTAATTATAGAATTAAAATAATGACATTTTTTCAAAGACATTATCTTTGCATGACATTGCCAAAGAAAGAAAGTCCGTCATAAAGTCACCTGCCATTATATGAGGGGTAGTGTGGTGGATTTCCCTAGACAGGGAGTTCCAGAGTTTTGACACTGTTTTTATTGTTTTCAAAGCATCCAAGAAAGGCATCCTATATATCATTCATACAAATAATTCCTTTATATCTATCTATCTTTCTCAAAATGCCTGTTCTTGGAGTTTTTTCTATTCTGTCATCAGTATTATACAGAGTGTAATCATGGTGTATCTGGATCTCATTACATGAAAGTGTGAATTATGGGAATGAAGCCACCATAGCTAAATCTAAGCTGCTCCTCTCCTGTTACCTTAGTTTCAGAGTACAGTATATGCAGGAATATCTTCACTCTCTATGCAACCAAGGGGCTTGTCTACACTGTCCAAACTACCCTGGGCTGCTCCTGGAGTATTCTGGCCCCCAAGTTGCCCCGGATTCCCACTGCTACCTCTCTGTTTCATAGTGATACTGGGCAGCTGTCTATACACATGTCCCCACTGTGCCACACACCACCATTGGCGTGAATTTCTCCCTCTGAGGCCAAAAATGAGGCATCTGGCACCAGCCACATGGCTAGGTGCCTCTTGACCTCAGAGAGAAAGAGAGAGTTGTAGCAGCAGTGCCAGGTGACACAGTGGGACACATGTGTAAACAGTGGTGTCACTACAGAATGCTCTGGATTTTCCTGCAAAATCCAAAGCAAAGGGCGAGTTAACCATTTTAAGGGAGGGACAGGGTGGATTTGGTGCAGAACTGGCCAACTGTCATGAAGACAGTTTGTACTTGAATCGGGGATTTGGCTCTGCGTCATGAGTACAGGTTACCATGAAGGGGTGGGAACGTATCACTTGGTCCATGTAGAGATGCCCACAGAAAGAACATTGGAAGCAGCCTTGTATTACCTCAGACTAGTTGTCCACCTAACCTAGTAGCATCTAAGGCAGCAGGTCCAAGGCATTTCAAGCAAAGGTCATGATTTTGCAGAGTGCTAGTGGTGCAGTTGTTAAATGCCTGTACTGCAACCACTCACTCACAAACCACAAGGTTATGAGTTCAATACCAACCAGGGGCTCAGGGTCGACTCAGCCTGACATGCTTCCATAGGTTGCTAAAATGAGTAGCCAGCTTGTTGCCCCCAACAAGCTTACACATTGTAAACCACTTAAGGAGTGCTTAGGTGCACTGATAAGCGGTATAGAAATGCACTTACTATTGCTGTTGAACTTAGGAAGTTACATTCAAGATGGAGCTGAGCTTAGAAATAGGTGCTGGGAAGTTCTGGGAGGTGCATTACCAAAAGTAATTTCCCCAAGCTCTGCAGAGTTTTATAACAATGGAGTGAAGCCATCTATAATTGAGCAGTAGTGGTAGCATGATACTCCAGAATCTAAGGCTCAAATCTGGGATCTTCATACTAAGCATGTATTCTACCACTCCTTTTGGAAGGCAAAACAGAACGCAGTCTGGAGTCTCAATTTCATAGGCTGATTTGCAGAGACAGTAATGACTGTCCTCTTGTTTAACAGAAGACCAGACCATTTCTTATCTTTGAATAAACCCCTTTAACATTACACAGTTCACCGCCTGCCTGCAGTGGAAGGTAGATGACACATATTGTTGCTTTCTGTGCCTGAGTGGAAAGGTGGATTACTGTGGGGACAGTGTATGTGGAGTCAGTGTCCGAAGGCAGAAATGCTATAGACTGTAACCAGCTTCCAGTCCTCTGAGTGGGAGATAGGCAGCTATTGCCAAGCACTCAATAGGCCTCCCCATTTTCTTCAAGGCCTGATAGTTTTCATTCAAGTTCTGACTCAGACCGGAGGGGTGGCTTGTAAACAGCATTAGCAGCACTGACTGTACTTTTCAGCAAGGAAGCTCAAATGCCCTGCTAGGAATAAATTATGCAAATATACAAATCAACTCAAGTATTGCAGTCATAATTGTGAAGATCTTGACAGAAATTTGGATGGATTTGATGGTTGGAGGTTGGCTGAAGAAACAGGCAGTGGGAATGTAAGGTTAAGAACAAAAGAGATAAGTTTTGTTGCTCTCCTTGCAGAAAAAAATCTGATTCATGGAGTGTGGTCTAAGTTGCAGTAGGCAGGTTGTTGCTCAGGGGTTTGTGGCAGCCATGTAAGAATAACTTAAAATTCTTGTTTTCTCAGTGCAATATTTTTCTGCTTCATTGTAATGAATGCTTTTAACAGAGTCATTGTCACATTGATGCATTTCCGCAAGCAGAATATAGCTAGTTAGACACATGCTCTTTAAATGTCATCAAAATGGATTGAAAGCTTTTACTAAATAATTTTCTGACCCCTAACTGAATTCTGCTATATTTCAGGAAATAAAAAATGCCCCATGTCCATAGTAGTGTGCTATAGAATGAAGGCTGTTACACGGTACCCCTGTACTTGAAGTGAAACATTTGTTTTGAGTAGCTGCCAAAATGGGATGAGAAGGGAAGACAAGAAAAAGAAAGGAAGAAAATAAGAATTAATATCAAGAATTTAAATTGATGAAACAT
The DNA here is from genome assembly GCA_034509955.1 of Urosaurus nigricauda. Taxonomy (NCBI): domain Eukaryota; kingdom Metazoa; phylum Chordata; class Lepidosauria; order Squamata; family Phrynosomatidae; genus Urosaurus; species Urosaurus nigricauda. The sequence continues at coordinate 10,594,685 of JAOEGL010000009.1, forward strand.
TGGTATGTTATTCAACAAATGGACACAACATACTGCATATACTCGTTCTAGTGTGTTAGAGAAATGAATTGGAGAAATGGAATAATTTCTCTCCATTTGCTGTCTCAACACTGTTCATATTTTTAAAAGTACTGTATCTCTGTTAAATATTCCTACTTGTATATATATATTTTTCTCAATGAAGATGGTCTCACAACCTTAATTTAGAATAAGAAGGCTAAAGTTGCTGCAGATATAAAGCTTTAGCAGAGAAAGTGTGACCTTCCAGCCATTGTTGCACTGTAATTCCCATAAGTCTTAGCCAGCATAGACAATGGTGAGGGATGATGGAAGATTTATTTGAACATCACATGGAGGGTCATATGTCTCTATCTGAATATAAAGAAAGGTTTTATTCAGCTTTAGATTTAGAAGTTGTTAGTGGTTGTGATTCACATCATCTTATTCTCTTAAAGAAATAACTGATTTACTATCATTTTTAATAATGTGTCTAGTATATATTTGGTTGAAGTAAAGTCACTGGATTAATCCACTCCTTATAATGCTTACCCTGGGCTGTTGGATGTTACAGTGATAACCAGGACTCCAGTTTGACATGATCTGAACCTACAGTCTATCTCACTGATATTTATAAAGAAATATATTCACTATTTGAGACAATCAGATTTTACTTGAAACTGAGGCCATCTCTATGCATAAAAAACAAAGTGGTGAAATGAATTGAATGAAAATATTGAAAATATGGATTTTGATTGCCAGACATGAAGAGAGGTTTAAAAAATGTTTCTTTATGTAAGAAAATATACTCCCTGCAAGTAAAAAACTAACTCAGCAAGAAAGCAGAATGGGCTAAAATATTTTTCTTCTAAGTGCTGTTTTTTCCCAAAGTGGGGCACATTTAAAAACAGGACCCTCTGCATAAATCTGAAGTAGTTCATTCCAGAAATTCTACAACCATACCTTATTAAGTTAGTGTAATGTATAGATCAGGTCTTCTACCAGAAAAATGGTAACATGTGCCTTTGACGTTCTAGAAGAAATTACATATAAAGGCAAGCATATTCAGAATTAATATGTTAATGGACACATGCTCTTTATTTTATCTCCAGATCACCAGAAATTGGAGCGAGAAGCTCGAATTTGCCGGCTCTTGAAGCATTCCAACATTGGTAAGTGTCTTTGTGGATTGCTGGAATAAGAAAAATCCCCTTCCTTTAAAAGGGATTTGGGGTATATTGAGGATTGTTCCATGCTGTGTCTGTTTTCTTTCATGGGTGGGAAGGATGAAGGAGCATTTGTTCATTCATGAGAACTGATATTCTGATTATTAGCCAGTCGAAGAAGTAGTTGTCATAAATCTCTTCTAATCCTTTCTAAGATGTAGCCATTTTCAGTGGTCCAGAAAGTAGAATTTCCTATAATTGCAAACAAAATTCTGCGAGCAAAATAAAGCATCTAGGATTAGGTGCAGAATGTGATGTTACCTTTTACCTTTTTGGACATTGCACAGCAGCTGGATCCAGCTAACAGGGATGGAACCTGACAGGACTATTTGCTTGTAGTGTACATCACTATTACTGTTGTTGTTAGGAATAAAACACCATCAATGTACCCATTTTTAAGTTTTCCATGTTATCCCTCAATCCGTTTTTAAAATATGTATTTATAAAGGAATCAATGTACGGAAGAGGGATGTAAAGGATAAAAAGGTAAAGGATAAAAATAGGAAGATGTCCTTTTCCTATGAAGGAGGGGTGGACAATTGTGGCCCTCTGGATAATATTGGGCTGCAACTTCTGTAATAAAGAAAGAAATATTGAAATGACAAAACACATAGATATTTGATGTTGGGAATTCACATCAATGACCAATACAGAGGTGTTAATTTTGCACTGCAGCCTGAGGCAGTAAAATAAGGCCTTTGATAATATTGAGATAACATGTACGTTGGCAGATATGTGGACCATAGACCCATAAGTGTTCAGTATATTTTATTTACTGAGGACCATTCAGTCTGTGCTGTACTGACAGACACAGGGTAATCTGCACTCTGTTGTCGGATATAGATGTATTTGCAGTGGGAAAATTGGTGTTTTTTACTATGGCAGTCAGAAAGATTAATAGTTAACTGTACACTGTTAAAGGAAATCAATTAATCTAAGAACTTGAGTGATATGCTTTGCTGGACAAGTGGGATTTCTATTTTGTCTGTTTTGTGTATTTTTATATACTTTCCTGCTAGAAGGTTTATATCTTGTCATTGTGTTTTGGTACTAAAAACTGTATGGTATTGACTAATAGGTATACACAATAAAAATTAATATGTATTGTGAAAGGAAAAATAGCACAAGTGTGTATATGATGCACATATGATATATTTCTATAGAAATCCTCTTTGTGTGAAATACAGATATAGACATGCCATCCAGTTAGTCCCCCAAATTATGAGAATGTCCAGAAGAACCTACAAGGCTGCTAGTATATTGCCTAGTTCAGCATAATCCTGGATTCAGCAGTCTAGCATAAGCTTTCCCAGCATTAAAACTATTGGACATTTTCTCTAGGGCAAGGCATGAATGGATCAAAAAGTAGGTGGGAAGCAGTCTCAAGGAAATGACCTGACAATGGGGATTATTGCACTGTCTTTCCATGCCCAGTCCGGAGGCATCACATACCTGATTTTGGCATCCCGTTCCTGAATCCTACTTCTCCTGTACTCCAGTTCTTTCAAAAGTGCCAGAGAAGTACAGATTGGGAATGGACTGGGAATGGAGGTGTGTGATAACACCCGTTTTTAAAAAGTTTTCAAATGTTTCAGCCCACGCAGAAGCTGCGAGAAAAGGCAGTGTGATACTCTCCAACCATTGAGAAGTGAATGGGTGCAGGCAGGTTCTTATTCCCTATTGAACAAGGAGGAAAGGAATGGTTTCAAGAGTTGAGTCTTTCAGCTTGTCTGCCATGATTAATAGGGTCAGGTTTGCTTTGCTTCTTATAATGTATTACAGAATACTAATATGGATGATGGAACACATAGTCACAAGTTAATTATTAGGGTTGTTGCTCACATTTCTTTGATGGTTAATGAGTGGATGAGAAAAGGGAGGAGAGACTGTGCTGAGAGCAGATGGTGGGTGAAGGGAACGGCAGTTATGCTTTGATGGGCAAATGGAGTGTCAACCTGCTCAAACTTCGAATTACTGTAGGCTTTAATTGTACTGTGCTGATGATGGTTTCTCAGTCCTGACAATATACAGTGGTCCCCCGGCTTACGAATCCCCCGGGTTACGAAAACCCCGGGATCCGAAACCGGTGGGACCGCTACAGTATCCCCCGGGATCCGAAAGATCCCCTGGGATACGAAAGAAAAAAAAACACCGTGTGGCCCCTTTAAATCGGCCGCGCGGTCCGTTCGCAATAGCGGTCCCCTGGGAAACGAAAGCTTCCGGGTTACGAAGGTAATCCCGGAATGGATTACCTTCGTAACCCGGGGGACGACTGTACGTCTATGGAGAACGTCTTTAGTTTGTGAATAAAGGTTTTCTTGTTTTCACTACTGAAGTCTGGATTTCAGAACGGAAATCTTCCTGTACATGACAGGTGGTTTTTGCCAGTTCCTTCCTCTAATTGACCTGTGGAAAAAGCATCTCCTAGCATTTCTCAGGGAAAACAGCAGATTTCTATCTAATGAAATTCACAGCCTGAGAGGGGGGAACACCATATGGGAAGGAACAATGGTAACAGAGGTTAGAAAGGGTGGTAACAAAAGATGAATGACAGAAAATACATTGTGTGAAAATTAATTGCGTTAACCATAAGGAGGCAACAAGGCAGGATATCAAACCACAATCAAACTGGGTTATTAACTTACTGTAGCTTTAAAACTACGATTTCCTGTACTTGACTGGAAGAGGGAAATTGTTTTATTACGTATAAAGACTGGATGCTTTTAAATCTTATCATCTCCCATGTGAAAGAGTAAGGAATGATAATGGGGAGAGTATGCAAGTCCAAGGCTCTTGTACCTTTAATGCCTAGACAGAAGAGTGAATTTCAGCAAGTGTCGCTTGTCACACAACCAGGTAACAAGCAACACCTGCTGAAATTCCTGCTTCTACGTATCCATTAAAGATACAGGAGACCTCTTCAGTTTTCATTCTGGCAACCCAGACCACAGATTATCATTATGCCTGAATGGGCCCTCTCTACCCAACTTCACAATATTATTATGAAAATTAAAACTAAGTTACCCCATTCATCTATCGTACATCAGGGGAGTACTGTCAGTGCACTGTATCTTGATTTCAATATGGCTTTGGACCAGGTCCCCCATAATATTCTTGCAGGCAAGCTGTGGGCTAGCCAGCTTGCTTTTTGCTGTTCCAGAGACTAGAACATGAATCAAATGACATGAAAAAAGATTCCACCTAAAACATTAGGAAGTTTTTAAAAAATATATTTTTTAAAAGCTGTTTGAGAGTGGAATCGATTGCCTTGGAGGGTGGTGGACTCTCAATCTTTGGAGATCTTTAAACAGATGTTGGATGGACATCTTTAGTTGTGCATGGCATGGGGTTGGAAGACTAGATGGTTCCCACGGACCCTTCTGACTCTAAGAAACTATGATCTTTTCAGGAAAAGTGGGATATAAATGTGAAAAAGCCACTTCAGCAGATGCTATGTGATGTGTACTGGACCCCTTCTACTGTACCCCTCTTTGGGTGACTGGTCTCTGAAATCCTCTCTACTCTCAGCCTTGTTGGTTTAGATGCACACCTACAGAGTCCTATAAACCTGCTCTAGGCTCGAATGCAGGATGATGGTGGGATGAGGATTTCTAGTAAGCTTCACATTAGACAGGTCTTTCCTTCTCAATCATCTGTCCAATTTAAACTGTATGACAACTCTCCCATCCACTCCTGTGTGCTCAGTCTGTTTGTGAATCCTGTTTAAAGTCCTTTTTTAGTCTTCTGTTTTTCCTCCTTTCAAGTACATTAGTTTCTATGGAAACAATGTCGTCATGGGTACCTTCTAGATAGGTTTAGAAACAGCCACAAGTGCAAAAAAAAAAAAAAAAAAAAAAGGAGGGGGGGTAGAGAAAATAAAATCAGATTATTATATAATGGAGCTAAAACAGGTGCCATCGCTTCGGAAATCCTAGATAGGTATATAGTAGGTAGATGGGCACTGTGAAGCAGTGAGTTTATTGCTTATGCACTCTCTCTCCAGTGCATGATGTGGCATCCTTTGTTAAGAAGCTGAGATAGACAAAGAGTTTAAATTTTTTAAAATATAAGCATACTTCAGTTAACAAAGCCTCTGACAAAGAAGCTCCTTTTTACAAAGTCCTTTTTACAAAGATTGGCATAAGGACTATGGTGAAGGAGATTTTCCGTTTTAGGCTGCAGCAGTGTGTCTGCAATAGACAATGGAGTTTATCACATGACGGGAATTGGAAGTATAATCCAATGGCAATCTGAACACAATCATGGTTTTTGCGTTATTGCATGAAAGCTGATCACACACATTTTTAGGCAATGGGAAGTGATGGGGTTCCATGGGGTTTCACATTATTGTGTGAGAAACTATCACACACAATTTCGGGCACTGGTAAGCAATTTCGGGCAGTTCAGAATGCGATGCGGCATCAATACGCAATCACGTAAATTTGCTGAACTAGCGAATTCACTCAGTTCCAAACTGGCCCCACTTTCATTTCTTTCGAAATTGAGAGAAATTCCTCCCGTGTGATAACGTTGAATGTAGGAAAGCTGGAGCCAGGAAAGAATATGATTCGATTCTAGCTGATCAATCCTATTATAGCTGTGTATGCCTGCCTACAACAAACAAGGTCTGCTGCAGCTGTTTCCAGATTCCTTATGGAGCATGTATGAATAGCAAACAGAAAGAAAAGGGGCAGGAAGATAAGAGTGTTTCATCAGCTCCCTGCAGGATATTAAAAAGCATAGATCTGTAGGATTTGCCATCAACATGTTATAAGAGCAGAGGCTGGTGAAAGATCATCATCCCTGGGTGCATTTTGGAAGAAGCCTTCAAGTATTCTCTGGAAGGTTCAAAACGTATACTCTTCAAAGGCCTCCACATGTGGAGTGTAATCCAAATTGGATGTAACTGAGGAGTTTATCACATGGGAGGAATTTCTCTCAATTTCGAATGGAATCAATTCGAATTCATGTAAATTCGCTAGTTTAGTGTATTTACGTGAATTCTAATTGCATTCAGAATGCATTCAGAATGACTTCCCATTTCCCGAAAATGACCCCCCATTGCCCGTAATTGCGTGAACTACTCTAATACGCAATTATGTGAAACCCATGATTGCATTCAGAATGACTTCCCATTGCCCGAAATTGTGTGAGATACACTCATATGCAATAATGTGAAACTCCATGATTGCGTTCGGATTGCCATTGCATTATACCCCCAAATTCCATCGTATGATAAACTCACGAGACATGTGTTTTTATGGACAAGTCAGGCATAGTAGGGCATACTCATTTGAACTGTGCAGATGTATTCTTAGCCACTGTTGAAACCTAAACTGAATACAGGAGTACACCCAAATAGCAAATCTGTGTCTTCAGAGGATGTGTAAACCCATCTATCCAGTACAGCTTGAATACCTATTCCCCTATCTGTTTTATGACTAGCCAGGAGCACTTCTGTCTTGTCTAGATTAAGTGTCAGTTTGTTTGCCCTCATCCAGTCCATCACAGCCAATAGTGAATCAACTTACTTGGATTGAGATTGTAAAGAAAAATAGCTATTCAGTTGACAGAGGGGGAGCCAGAATCCCAATCCACAGTAAAATACACATAGCTGTGCGGTTGACACTTTCCAAATATAGTATTTCTTATTTGTTACATGCATATCCTGCCTTTCCTAGGGTGAGTTAACACTATACTGAAATAGCTGCTTGCATGTTGATGGTGTTGCTTTCTTGCACAGGAATCCATATGCCGATAATTTGCTCTTAGTATTACTTCTTGTGATGGTGGTGGTGGTGATAGTGTGGCTTCAAGTCATTTCCTACTTACAGCGATCCCAAGGTGAAGCTATCATGGGGTTTTCTTGGAAAGTTTCTTCAGAGGGGGTTTCCCATTGCCATCCTTTGAGGCTGGGAGATTGTGACTTGCCCAAGGTCACCCAATGAGTTTACATGGCTAAGCCAGGATTCGAACCCTTGTTTTCAGAGTCATAATCCAATGCTCAAACTAACTACATCATGCTGGCTTGTGTTTAATGGGTATTTTATATGCTATAGGATTGTGAGAGTCCATTTATCTGATTAGAGTGCTGTACTGGGAGCCAGGCGATCCAGGTTCAAGTCCCCACTGAGCTGTGACATTCACTGGATTCAGCCTGTGTTGGATGGGGTTACTCTCTCCATGAAGATGCAGGTCTGCAGCTTAAGTGTGTTCCTGGATGCAGCTCTTAGCCTGGAGATGAGGTTTCACTGGTGGCCAGGAGTGCATGTGCACAGTTCCAGCTTGTGTGCCACTCAAACCTGTTTCTTGTGACCTCAGATCTGGCCACAGTGACACATGCCTTAGGTACACTGGATTACAATAATGCACTATATGCAGGTCTGCCTTTAAAGAGTGTTCAGAAACTGCAACTGGTCCAAAGAGCTGCAGCCAGATTGGGCATATAGGAATGTGACCACACTTAATGGTGGAAGAGGAATATCACATGCTTTATTTATTCATTCATTTATTTCATTTATATCCCACCTTTGTCCCCAGAGGGGCTCAAGGCAGCTCACAGATAAAACCTTTAAAATTGTTATAGAATTCAAACAGTTTAAAACGTCTATATATAAATATGCGTAACATCTCATACTGTAATGAAACGGCAGGATGAGCTGGATGAGGGGAGAGTATGTTTTGCATGCTAGTCCAGAACCCTGTATCAGAATGTTTTCCCTTCCAAAAGTAACTAAAATGGCCATTTTAATTGTATATTAGCAATACCAAGGTTTACTTTTTAAAAAGCTATGATCTTGAGGGGTTTGGAACTATAACTTACTGCTTTTTAAATAGTTATTTTAGTTGCTTATGGGGTAATAGGAAGGTAAAAATGCTTTGGCTTTTGAGGGCCTTTGAAGTATAACTATAACTGCTTTGTAAAATTTCCCAAGCTGTGCTCAGAATTTTGGGTCAAAGATCTTGAACTCTTTGCCAAAGGACTATACTTTCTAGGACCCCCTGTGATCAAGGAATAGCTACTGAACACATGTAAATCTGGAATACAGATATGTTTCATTTGCAAGTTGAGAAGTGGGTGTTCATGACAGGCATGAGGATTTGGTAGCCTTCCACACTCTCTTGGCCATGCTGACTACATATGGTGCATCAATACTGATGGATCTGACCCTTGGAAGTGAGGCATCGTCAAGCATGGATTTCGGCAGAGAGCACAAGTCCTAGTCATATCTTTGGCAGAGCGTGCATCCTGTTTATAAGCACTAATCCTGTATTTGTGTTTCTTGTTAGACATTTTCTTCTCATCTGAGCACTTTTAGAAATATAATCATGAAATTGCAGTTAAGTACCTTCCACAGTCCTTCTGTTTAGGTATTCTAAAAGCATGGGAAACATTCCTGAATCTTTTTTCTTGAGGAAGCTGGCTTTCCTGACCTACCGGTACCCATGGAGAGAAGAGAGTTCCTTTACCGCACAGATTTTTCTCAACAGTTTCCCTGGACAGTCAGATTTTCATTTTAGCAGGACTGGCTCAGCTGTTCCATGTACAGATGTGAACCTCATTGGCAGTTGAATTTTATTTCAAGAATAGAGACGGGAAAATGTCCTCCATTGCATCTGAGGATAGTGGGACAGCAGGCTAGATGCTACTAGAGGGGAAAGAATAGCACTGGGTGCATTTTCTTATCCAAATAATCCTCCATTCAACTGTTTTCTGAGTCTCCTCCTCTCTCTAATTTGCCTATCTCGGGCTGATGTATGCAAAGAATGCATTGTATATGGCTAGTGTTTTGGAGGGGCCATGAAATATTTGGAACAGAGTTCTTCACTACAGTTAATGGCAGCAGGTTAGTGTAAGTGGTATGGCACAGGTTGTGTGCCACATACAGCTTTGGTCTCCAAGAAAGGGGAAATGGGTCTCCAGAAGAACAGCGGTGTGTGTGCCATTGCAGCTATCAGCATTTACCTTCAAAGGCAGTTGTTTCGATCTACCTAATGGTAGGGTCTGTCCTGTGGCAGTATTTTAAGAGAGACTAGCAAGAGTTCTGCCGCTGAAGCCAAAGTCAAGCCACTGCCAAGTGTAGTGCAGCTTGAACATTAGCAGAAAACATATCCAGAGGTAGCTGTGTTAGACCACATAGCACCAGCCTGCATGAATAATAAATAAATGAATAATAAATAAATGAATGAATAATAAATGAATAACCCCTCCATACCATCTGAACTGAGAACAACAGCAGCAACAAAATGCAGGCTAACATCTTCAATTTTTGTTCACCTGTATGGTTTTTAACACCTTGCCTGATGAAGAAGCCAGTGAAGCTTCCAAAGCTTGCAACATGTATATTGTACATTTTGGTTGGCCCAATAAAGGGATCACTGTTTGCTGGCTTTTGAGCATTAGCAGTTACTTTTTCTTTCTGTTTTCCTCCCAAGGAGCTCAGGGCCACTTTCTAATTTTACAGCATAGCTATAAAATCTCCCCAGTGAGTTTCATAGCGGAATCAGTAGCTGAACTCAGTTCACCCCCAATTAAAGCCTATAGCTTTAATCATTAACCACTCTGGCTCCTGTGTATTAATCAGGAGGACCATTATTACTGTTATCCTGTCATAGTGCCAGCGATTTTCCTTCCGTCTATATGTCATTCTTTCAAATATTACAAACGTTGTTATATCTTCTATCTGTTGGAACACAGGTGACAAAATTTGTCTTTCCGATGACAAAATATCAATCTTTTAGCAGTCATGGGTGTGAAAAATTTACTTCCATTGGCCATTTGTTAATTTCCAAGAATCGGGTAAATAATTCAAAAGAATATTAATGACCCCGAGTATCAAGGAACTGTCCAAAACCAAATTTTCTCACATGATTACTTCCTCCCGAAACGTGGCTAATATGAGATAACTCCAAAACTAATATTCACTAAGAAAGCATTAGCGGTATTACATTTCCAACAGTTTACTGATTCAGAAAGCCCTTTCTTGAATAAATGCTGTTGCGACCAATATACCCGAAAGAGCAATTTCTGCTATATACAACATAGTTGGAGATCTATAGCCATACTATTTGTAGATGCTAAAACCAATGCTCATTTATTAGTCAGAACTGGCTATTCCAATTCGCTATTCCATTCTCATGTGGTATATTTATTTATAGATGACAGAAATTTAAAAATGTAAATTGTTGGCTTGAGCCTCATAGGGTTAGCCTCATAGGGATTTATTTCAGATGATAAATCTTAATATAAGATGCTAAAATATATATTTGCACAAGATTTATATTGCACAAGATTTAGAGAGGTGGTGGGCTTAAAAATGAGTATGGACTAAGAAAAACATAATTAGAATGAATGTTTTACCTAGAATTGTATATGTTATTCGCGGAATTCATCTACTTATAGCTTGCAGGTATTTTCAAAAACTTAGCATCCGTAGATTTTGGTATCAATGGTGGTGGTGGTGGTGGTGGTGGTGGTCCGGGAACCAAGCTTCAGCTGATGCCAAGGGAGGGCCTAATGTAATAGAATTTGGGCAATAACAAAACTGCCATGTTTTAAATATGCTATAGTCCATCTTGTCTCCAATTGGCAGTATTTCTGACTTGGACCAATTATTGAATACTCAGATATTTTGCCAAAATTATTAATCAGCTGCATCAAAGCAGGAATCGACTGCTGCAGCCTTAAAATGAACAACTAAATCTCAGCTGCAAAAATAATGTTTTTTAAATTCTAAACTGACACGCACAAATCCATTGATCCTGGAAGTTTGTCTAATAGCATATGCTAAGGGTTCCAAGCATAAATTTAAAATTAAAAGGAGGCAATGCAAATCCCTGTTTTGTACCTCTTGGAATAATTTTAAGAAAGATTGGGATTTGTTTATTACATACTTGCAGTTACATTGGGGATATGATTTGGTTTTAGGTTTTGTAAAATAAATGGAACTGGTATGCTGTCAAGGCATAACTTATTCTGTATAAGGAAGTGGAGAAATAGTGGCACATATCCATCAGTGGGGGGGATGGAATCAGTATTGTATGTTTATCTTTTTTCTAATAGTTTACTGGTGGCTTAGCTGTTGCTGTTTGTTTGTCATTATTGTATGTATTTCAGATAAACTTATAAAATTAGTATGTTGATTTTTTTTTTAAAAAAGGACCTACCAAAGATGAAAAGATGACTTTTTGTAATAGTTACCCAAAAAGTTTTGTAATAGTTTTGTAATAGTTACCCAAAAAGCTGGATCCCGGAAGGGCACCCACAAATAATATTTAAGAGGGGAATTCGACTAGCTCAGTTGATAGCATCAAGAGGTGTCTCGGTAACTTCAAAGCATTGGGGAAAAACTTGAACTCTCAGAGTGCAAAGTACAACTTAATTTTATTGACTAACAGCAAAGGGGAAAATCACCATTCATGCAATAGCATTCCCACAATAGCATTCCTAGCAGGATTGGTAAGCAAAAAGGAGTGTGAAATGATATAGTCATGTTTAAGATGTATAGGTGGTATGCTGTACTCTGTATCTCTGCTGATCTATAACCCTCTAGACTAGCCTTGTGTTTAGTCAAGGAAAAGTTGCTGTAAAATGGAACCTTACGACTCTATAGGCTGCCGCTGAGCCTTCACAGTCAGAGGGGCCCTACCATCAGGCAGAATGTGACAGCTTTTGGAGGCAGCAGATTCTGTGGGTAATAAATGGTAGAAAATTGTCTATAATTTAATTGTCTATAATAATTGCAGCAAAAAACTAGACCAGGTGCAGACTCTGGCACAAATCATGAGCTACTAATATAAAAAAATTAGAATAAAGCTGAAGAAGAACACAAAACCAATCATTATACCAAAATACAATCTGGAGAACATTCCTGCAGAATTTAAAGATACAGTGAAAAATAGATTTGCAGTATTAAGCCTAATTTGATGGGAGGAAGAACTGTAGACAGGAGCTGGAGACATAGTCAAGGAAAAATGCAGAAAGATGCTATTTGTGGTCAAAAGGAAAGAGAAGAAACAATGGATGACCAACAAAATGCTTCAGACAGTAAAGAAAAGATGAGAAGCAAAAGAAAAAGGAGATAGGAACAGAACCAGAGCCATGAATGCAACTGTCAAGCAATTAGTGCTCAGTTAGTACACTAATTTTTGCAAAAATAGAAATCAGTAACAAAAATGGTAGAACAGGAGATGTCTTCCACAAGATCTGTGAAATCAAAGGGAAATTTAAACCAAGGGAGGTGATTCTCTGCGACCGCAAGAGCAACGTATACAGAACCAAGATGGGATGGAAGCAGTACACAGAAGAGCTATATACAGTACATGAGAGGAAAGAATGAATAACACATGGGAAGAAGAATCATACCAAGATGAACCCCAAATTTTGGGAAGTGAAGTGAAAGCTGTACTCAATGCAGTTGAGAAGAATAAATCATCAGGAATAGATGACATACTAACAGAGCTACTACAATCCACAGAGTCAGAGTAGACATTAGTTCTAATGAAAATGTGCCAGCAAATAGGGAAAACAAGACCATGGCCCACAGATTGGAAATGATCAATATACATTCCTATCCACACACAAAAAGAGACACAAAAGGATTGCAATAACTACAGGACCTTGCACTCATTTCCCATACAAGCAAAGTCATGCTCGAAATACTGCAACAAAGGTTCCTACCGTTGCAAACATACTCTAGATAATTTCACAAAAAAATCACCATATTCTTTATAGACTACTCCAAAGCCATTGACAGCATAGCCCACAAAAAGTTATGGCTGGCTTTGAAAATAATTGGTGGACCATTACATTTGATTATCTTGATGAATAACCTGTACACAAGGCAACAGGCTACCATTAGAACAGAATATGGAGAAACACAATTAAAAAAGGGTTAGATAAAGTTGTGTCGTATTTGTTTAACATATATGCAGAAAATACACTCAGAGCAGGCTTAGACTCAGAGGAAAGAAGAGTAAAGAGTGCTTAAATTTTGTATTTAAGTAATTTTAATTATTCTTAATTTTAATCTCTGGGAATTAATTTTAAATTTATCAGTCATAAATTTGATATATCTCTGTGTGAGTGTTTTATGTATTTTATGCTTAATGAATTTTAGTGGTAACTCTCTATAAATATTTATATTTTGGTTTACATTTTGGTCTGTGACCATAAATAGATGATAAGGCGGCACAAACACAAGCTTAATGTTGAACATCAGGAAAACAAAATTAATAACCACAGAGTACATACATAAATTCAATCTAGAATGCAATGAAATTGAAATAGTCAAATGATTTCCCATACTTTGGCTCAATCATCAATCACAATGGAGATTGCAATCAAGAAATCAGAGGAAGACTAAGACTGGGAAGAACAGCTATGAAAGAAGTAGACAAGAGCATAAGAAGCAAAAATATAACACTATAGTTACAATAAGCATCATCCAAGAAATTCCCACCACTGTGTACAGATGCAAAAGCTGGACAGAAAGAAAAGCAACTCATTTGAGATGTGGAGACCAATACCAATCAATTTATTATGATCAACTGATCAGTCATAAGAGATGTGGAGAAGAGTGCTAAGGATACCGTGGATAGCTAAGAAGACAAACAAATGGGTCCTGGAAATCGGAAATCAGGACGACCAAATTCAGGCTGTCGTACTTCGGCCACATCATGGGAAGACATGAATCACCAGACAATAATGTTTGGAAAGATAGGAGGTAGGAGAAAAAGAGGAAGACAGCATACCAGATGGATAGAGTCGGTCAAGGAGGACACAGCTAGGACCTTGAACTATGCAGATCAGTTGAGGACAAGGAGTCTTGGAGGTGTCTCATGCATGGGATCACCATGAGCTGAAGTTGTCTTGAAGGCAGTTAACAACATTGTATTTTGACTGCCAGGGATGAGGAGAGGACAGTGGACTGTGAGAGTTCTGTCTCATCTGCCAAAATAATCTGACCATCTTTTGTTATTATTCAGTTTGTTTGGATCAGAGCAACGTTTGCTTTTCTGTTTCAGACAAAAGAATGTCTTTGGGATAGCCCTGCAGCCAGATTTATACTATATTAACAACTTGAAGAAAATCATAAGCCTCAGAGACATAAACCAATGATTTAGAATTATAGAAGAGCTGCAAAATTCAGTTGCTATACTAGCTACGCTGTGAGGTTATTGCTTAACTGTTCTATTTTTAAACCTAGGCTGTGACCCATTCTAATGAACTGTGTTTTGTTGAATTTAATTTTTACTTCTGTATGATACCCCAAATGACTTTTCTTGATATTTATAGGAAGCCTTCCATATTATGTTCTTAAAAATTGCTGAGTTTATGATATAGTTGATTGTGGAACTGTAAGGATAAAGTCTAACATTTTCTTTTTATCATAAATCAAAGGTTTAATTACTGTGGGAGATTTGCGGATCTTTTATATTCTTCAAGCATATTCAAAAAGCACGGCTTACAATTTTTCTGGGGGGAAAATAAATATCAGATAGAAATTAAATTGTATTATTATACTGTTAAGACATGCATGAATAAATGCCAAAAAACATGTTTTAATTTTCTGACATTGCAGCTTGTTAAAATACATTTCTACTGTTTAGGAAAATACAGCTGTGTTCTAAAGTGTTTTTGTATGTCTGAGTAGAAATGATTGTTGAGCAACAAAGCCCTGTGCTTTGTAGGAGTGCTGTACTACACCTTTTCTTTGTTTTGAAAAGGGGATTGAAGTCAAATGTCATGAAAGAGCATCACTTGCAATAGCACTAAAACCCAGAGCTTGGAAAAATTACTTTTCTGGACTACAGATCCCAGAATTCCTGAGTCAACAACCATGCTGTCTGGATAATTCTGGTGTGGTCCAAAACACAGTTTTCTCAGGATCTTCTAAAAATTGAGCTTTTGTGTTCCGATGCACCAGTTACCTAATTCTGGAAACAAGCTACTGTACAAGCTTCAGCATTTCTCCTTGGCTTCTGAGTGGCTAGTTTTAGAAATAGGATGCTGGACTAGATGGTCATTTAATCAAATCCAGGAAGCCTAGTCTTATCTGCTTAATTTATAACCTAATTTCCTCCCAGCTGTTTTACAAGAGTTTGGCTCAGGAATTGATTTACAGGCAGGCTGGTACTTCCAGTTGATCAAATATTACTTTAAAGATCCATGCCCTGGGAATTTCAGGGCAAGGCAGTGATATGACGGAACACGGTCCAGTATGGTCTAAGATGCTTTCCAGCTTCTGACAAGTGCAAGATGATGTTCCACTCTGTTCCATACACAGAGGTGGGATGGATTGGAAGTTGAATCTTCTCTCAGCACTGGCAATGGGATAGCATCTTCCACCATACCTGGAAGCAGCAGATTAGGTAAGGTGTTCCGGACAAGCTGTATTGCATACACAGTTCTGTGCTCAAAGAGAAATGAGTGGGAAGAGTGGCTGGCAGGCTGCTACCACAGCTCCCAAGCATCTGCAGACTGAAGCTGTTTCTCAATCTGTTTCATGGTAGCCAGGGGAGCAAGATGGCAATTTAACATATCAGTATATGTCAAGGGAAAGGAATAAATCATATTCCAGAGACAGATAGTTCAACCTTATGACCTAGGATTTGTCACACTGCTACCTTACATGTGTGCGTGGACTCTACCACCATGATTTTTTTAAAATGTACTTTAAATGCACAAGGCATAGGAGGGGAATGTTTCAACTAAACATTAGGAGGTAATACTTTTCCTTGTGTCATATATCCTTTGTGTTCCTTTACAGTTCGCCTCCATGACAGCATATCTGAGGAAGGCTTCCACTACCTCGTCTTTGATTTGTAAGTATATCAGTATATAGATCAGTATATCGTCCAGGTTTTTGAACTTGCTACTGTTCCCCTATAGGTCAGACAAACTCATTCGGAAATGAACCTGGAATCCCCTTGGTTTAAAATGTGTTCCCATGTACTTCAGTAGCAGAGTGCTCTGTACAGTGCTGTACAGCCACACTCTTGCTGTATTCTGGATAGCCTCTTTATGCTCCCTTCTGGGTAAAGGTGGTCTGTTGCCTGGGCAGTTAAGCAGGTGGTAGAATCCTGGTCAACGTGAGTGAACGAGGGTTGCAGCAGCTGCTATTCCAATAGCATGGGAGGGTGGGTAGGAAGGAGCCGGGAAAAAGATAAAGATGGTGGTGACTCAGTACCTCTGACATGTTTTGTCCAGTGTTGCTAAACAGCTGTTTAGACACCAATATGCCTGTTATGAGCCACAGAGGACTTCAAACCTCCATTGGCTCAAGGGCTCCAGACAGTGATCCTGGCTTGTCCCTCTCTCCTTTCCTTTTGTTGGGATGGCTGTAGGCCATGTCCTGTGTTGACTGCCTTTTGCAAAGTGTCTGGGGGCTTGCAGAGACATTGTGTGCTTTGCTCGACTGCCTCTCACTTCATTCCACATATAGAAGCTGGTGATCTCATCTCTCCTGCTCTCTGACAGCTCCAGTTAAGCAGTGTGCTATATTTAGCTCTCCTCTGAGTCAGTACAGCTCCTGCTTCTCTTTCGCGGGAGTCACACAGACCTTGGCATGTCCCTAGCTTGCAGCAGGAAGATTGGGAGCAAAATGCAGGGTTTAGTCCCCAGGGTGCATGGCATAAGACTCTTGTGTCAGCTGTGGATTGGGCCAGGTGCTGCATACCATGTCCTGTCTATTGGCACATGATGTCTATGGGGAACTGATGCATGTTAAATGCACACCTCTCATTCTAAAATTGTTGCCTGGACTGTGCATTAGCTCTCTTCCCTGTATCTTCTTCCTCTCCTGCCCTGTCTTTAATGGTATTATATGTAAAAAAAAAAAAATCACCCTTAACAGTGAGATCCACACAGAAGGAGACTGTGGTAAAATCCATAGTTAATGTTATTAGAAAACAGTTGTTTCCAACACTAGTTTAACTTCCTAAAAATGAGGTATACTGTTAAGCTGATTGCTTTGCTTTGCTAGCTATTGCTTGTCTAAAGGACCCTCCTGGATTTGGGTGCATTTGAAATGATAGTCAACATTAGACCTCTCAAGCTTGTTAGCTAAAGTGTCTGAGAAACACAGATGTTCTCATACCTGGTTATTAATCTGGTGTAGCTCTCCATTTTGTTAGACACTTTTTCAAGTCATCTTTTTTGCCACAGGCTTCTTTCTGCCAGTTGTAGCTGCGACAAACTTATAATATTGGAAAGGGTGCTTTATATGTGCCTGCATAAGGTAAACTGACACATATGCAGCACTAATTGCAGACTCTCTTCCTTACCTTTCTCATTAGTTTCAAGATTGTCTTGTCACTGATTCTTCCCATGAATTAAAATCAGAACGGGGGCGCATATCCCTGTGCTTTCTTCCATTAGAATTTGCAATGAAACGCAGAAAGTAAAGTCTAAGCGAAAGAGGATTTCAGTTACCTTAAGAGTTCTGGTTTGCAGACAAATAGCTGCAGATATTTTTGGTGCTGGGAAAGTGAAATGGAAAGAGGTGGCTGTCAGAGAAGCAGCCGTAACAACATTTTCTCTGCAAATCCATGGAGTTGTTCTCTTGGCTGTCGCACGAGAGGCCATGAGAGTGCTTCATAGTCAGGTGACCAACCAGCAAGCAGTACAGAGGGAAGAAGTGGGTTGCAGGCGTTACAGCTGTAGCCCTGTGTGGGTGGGAGAGAGAGAACAAGATTTAGAGCTGCAGCGACAGCGTGGAAAAGACACAGTGAACAGTTTAGGGAAGGCACGCAAAGCAATTTATCCTGTGCTTTCAATCTTGCACCCTTTGTGTGCAGCTGCCCATCTGGTGGCACCCTTTCCTGGGCAATGACAAAGGAATAGTTCTTAACTATCCAGTGCCTAATTTTTAACACTTCTAATTCTAAATTTGAGTATCAGTTATCTAACTAGCTGTTATGGTGGCTAGTTCCTGCTGTTCCTGCTGTTTGTTGTTTTTTTGTTGGGTGCCTTCAAGTAGTGTCCGACCTATGCCGACCCTAAGGCGACCCTGTCATGGGGGTTTTCTTAGCAAGATTGTTCAGATGAGGTTTGCCATTGCCTTCCCCTGAGGCTGAGAGCATTGCCCAAAGTCACCTAGTGGGTTTTATGGTTGAGCTGGGAATCGAACCCTGGCCTCTACAGTCATGGTCCAGCACTCAAACCAATATGCAACACTGCATCTCAGTTTCAGCCATAACTGTATCATTATCTTTTATACCTTTTCCTTCCTCCTTGAGATGTTTACTTATTGGTACCTCTGTTGCTCAATATCTAATCAAGTGCCAGTATAGGAGAAGGGTAGGTCATGAAGGTCTTCCCGGAATGTGGGGAGGTTATGCTTTTGGATTACAACTCTCAGGATCTCCCAACCAGCATGGTTGAGGGATTTTGGAGGTTGTGGTGCAAAAAAAAATTTCCCCACTTTTTGTTGGTTTTCACTGATCACTCTCAGTGCCAAGAAACCCTGGGCAGAGTGGCCTTAGTGAGCTTATCTCTTACTCTTGTCCATTTGCTTGCCTTCTCCTTCTAGGCATAGTCTACATGGCACCCATATGCAAAGTGCAAACTGAGTGGTAGCACTGGTCCATTTCCTCACTTTCATTATTGCCTCAAATGAACAGTCAGTGGCAATTAGAAGTGGCTAAGCAGGGTCGAAGAGCCCACAGGTTGCCAACAGTACCAACATCTGGTACTAGTTCCTTATATCTTCCTGGCAAAATGGAAGCCAAATGCAAACCTTTCCTTTTTGGGTGGAGGGAGTAGTGATAACAAGTGAATCATGTTTAGGAAATGGGATGCCAAAAAGTAGAACTTGACACCTCTTCAGGAACAGCTGGGCTACAGCACCCTCAGGAGGGCATTGTGAGAGAATTTTTGATCTTCCATTGAACTCTGGACTATGTTGTGTTGCAGGGTCACAGGTGGTGAGCTCTTTGAAGACATTGTTGCCAGAGAATACTACAGTGAAGCTGATGCAAGGTGAGTGGCAACTCCATCTTCATCTGACCCCCTCCATCCTTCTTCCTTCCCCACCCCACCCCTTCTTTCTGTTCCCTGATCCCATGCCAGCTTGTACCTGTGCAACATTAACTCATCCATGACCAGGGGCAGAGGGTTGGACTCCAAAATACAAAGGCTTACAGCAAAATTCGTAAGCCCTTTGGCACCAGTGGTTGCCATGATGTACCCCATTGCCACATGCAGGGCTGAGCTCCCTCTGTGGCTTTTCTGTCTGATCATCAGATTGCTTCAGAGATTGGAGCTTGTGTTCCTTTGATAGCCACGATAAAGGTTAAATTTTGGCAGATTATACTTTATCTCATTATGCTGCTGAAGGGGTGAGGAAAAGATGCCCCCCCCCCGCCTTTTACGTCAAGGTACAAGAGCTCTATTTTCTTATTGCATCTGGTTATCTTAAGAAAAAAACCCTTCAAAATGAGTGGCCACCACAACTACTCTACACTCAAGAAAAGTGTGGCAGGCAGGAGAGATCTGGCCAAGCATGTTTTTCTACACTTGAGGTTGAGTATCTTAAGATCCAAATGGGCACAGCACTTGATGGAGACAAAAAGAAGGTGGCTAAGGTCAATGCTTCCATTCTTCAGCTTTTTGAATGTGATTCAACTTCACATAGACTTTGTTTTACTTGGCTAGACTATATGGACATGGATGCTTTCATAGTTGGGGCTGAGAGTGAAGAAGGAGAGTCAGTGCAATGGTAGCAGTGAATAGAAAGAACACAGTTGCTCAGTACAGTATTAGACTCTGCCGATGAAGGATGTGGATAGTTAGTGAGGAGCTCAGGGCTGCAGGAGTTGGCAGTTCAAGAGTTGCAAGAAAGAGCAGATCCTTACTTTGTCTGTTTGGGAAAAATACAAGAATGTAATACAGCAGCAGGTGATAGTCAAACTCATTAGTAAAAAGAATCCAACCATTTGAATGGTGCAAAGGAACAAAGGTTGTATTTTGGAATCAAAAAGATAGCAGCCAATCAGAACTGGAAATGACATAGCAAACAAGTAAAGGTGCAACTACATTAGTTTAAAAAAAGTGCTTGGACTACTTTTTGTGCTAATGAAGCAATTGCCACTCCTTTGTATTTGCTTTCCACAATGCCTTAGGAATGGAGGGACTATAGACAAGAGGTGGGACCATGTGAGAAGAGCTATGGCAGCTTCAGAGAACATTTTGTGTGTGACTCTTGGTGGTGTCACTCTTCTACATGATTCTACCAGTCCTATGTAGTTCCCAGAATTGTGGGAAATAGCCATGGAGGAGTGACAAGCATTCTGTTTCTGCAATATGAAACTCACTCCACTCTTTTAAAAACATTCTAAGGTCCATGGGGCAGGTCCCTGACTTTTTGATTATTGATGCAACTATGTCAGCAAGAAATAAGAATGAAAATAATGCTGTGTTGTGTTTGAGTATCTCTGAATGTGGCAGGGAACCAGGGATCCCTTAAATAAAATTTTATTTAAATGAAGCCTCCTCCCGCACTGGATGTGGCTACATCTTCACTGGAGCAGACAACTAGTTCCTTCTCATAAAATTCATGAGATAAAGGTAGGCCTAGCTGATAAGAAAGTATTCTCTTTTATTCACTGGAAGTCTCCCTGGGATTAAAAGCAGCGAAAATATGGATGACACTGGTGTGACCCCACTGAATACACTGGAGATCTGTCTTACAAGAACAGAAATTGGTAGCTCATCTTATATGTCCACTAGGATTTTGCCAAACACAGATTCACTTTGGTTATGTGGCCATTGCCAAACTGAAATTTACAAAGACACGTCACTGCGTTGTAGGAGAACTGTAAAATTTTCCCAGTAAGTAAGCACAGCAGTTTGTGCTTATGTATATGTATGCCTTCAAGTCGCCCGTTGACTTATGGCAGCCCCATTAATTTCATAGGGTTTTCTTAGCTGCCAAGGAATTTCCTGTGTAGCACATTTGTCTTGAGAAATGGTATAGCTGTTGACTGTGTTATTTGTTATCTATCTTATCAGTCAGATTGAGGTAGTTTTCAGCCCTTGCAAGAGGCCAGGAACAGCTAGTGGCAATAACACTTCCATAACTGAAACAGGAGGGCACAGCATATTCATGAAGTCAGGGAAATCACATAATCCATTCCTAAAATCTCTCAAAGGAGCCAGCACTTGTAGACATGGGAGAAATGTCAAGTTGTGGTGGGTTGTGCTGGCTTTCAAAGATGAAAGACGTAGTCCAAGGGCTCAGGGCATAAAGGAAAAGGTTTGGCAGTGGACTGAGTTAGGGTGGTGCAAGAGATAGCCTTGATGGCATGAGGCTAATAAATGCATTTGTCAATGAGGTTATTTATGCCTAGATAGTTTTACAGAAGCACTGCAGTGGGAGGTGGGGAGACAACATCCTTAACTGCACTTATTAGTTATTAGGGCTCATTCCCACTTACCTGAAAATCTGATTCCTGAAACCAATTCCTGAAATAGTTTCCTGAAACCAGTTGCTGAAACTGGTTCAGCAAAAACGTGGTTCCCACTATCTTTGCACCGGTTTCAGGAATCCGTTCAAGAACTAGCAAGTGACGGAGGGCAGCTGGCATCATTGGCCTCTCCTAGCCCTGACATCTCTGGCCCAGCCTCCTTACCAGCTTCTTTGACTGGTTTCTTGCGGCCTTTTTAAAATTTCCCACAGCCAGGAAAGTCGGGAAGAAGGTCGCAAAGAAGCTGGGGAAGCCTTGTAACCTTTTCCCCAGCTTCCCTGGATTCTCTGCAATTTCCTTCCCAGCTTCCTTGGACATAGTAACATTTTTAAAAAGTCCACAAGAAGCCAGTCAACAGCCAAAGAAGCCAGTAAGGAGGCTGGGCCTGGGATGTCAGGGCCAGGAGAGGCCAGTGATGGGACGGGCCATGCCAGCTCCCCCCTGTCAGGAGCAGAAGCCAGGCTGCCAGTGGGAACCAGGGCTTATTTGAATGCACCCTGGCATCACTGATGTACTCTTCCCTGTTTTGGTCCTAGTGTTACTTGGCTTCCTACTATTTATTATAATTTTACATTTCTTCTTTAATTTCTGAGGTTCAGATGGATGTTAGTCGCCTCCAGGACCTTCATGGGCTTTGGGAGAGACCCCAGCCAGAAAAATAGAGTGATCTTGTATGCTTCTCTTTGCCTCTCATCAAGCATCTGTCACTATTGATCAAATATTCCCGGCCCTTGGCTTCACTTGCCTGGCACAGTAGCATTCTCCCTCCTCTCTTGCCTGCATCTGGCTCTTTTTGTGGAATATTGGACCAACTTTCCTATAGTACTGTAGAAACACAAGTTCACTTTCCCTCTTTTTGTGCAGTTTCATTGATCCCCCTTTGCAGGTGTGGTTGGGAAAGCAGGTAAAGTGGTATTGTCAAGGGAAGAGCCCCCTGTCCTCCCTAAGACTCTGAGATGAGGGAGCAAGAGAACATCATCCATCACTGTGACTACCATAGTGGAATCTGGATTCAGGTCTGTTCTTGTCTCCCTCAACCTGTTCGTCTCCAGATGTGTGGACTAAGATTCTGATCAGGCCCACTCAGAATGGGCAGTGATCAGAGATGATGGGAGCTGTGATCCAAAACCTCTGGAGGGTGCCACACTGAAAGTTTAGTTTAGATGGCAGCAGCAGAACAGATGAAGGAGGTTGGCCTAGTTCTTATGTACATGATGTTCTCTCTTCTTCCTCATCTTTAAAGTGGATTCTTCCCTTGGAGCCTGCAGGGCTAGCATTTGTTAGGTGGCTTTTCTCCATTTTATTTTCAGCTTCTAAGATCACTGTAAGAGTAAATGGCATAATAAAATCAGCAACAACAATGAATTTTTCCCTTCACATTCACCACAATCCTGAAGATATCTTTATTTAAAAGTAAAGCCCTCTTATAACAGTTAATCTCATCTATGTATCCATAGGATTTCTGCCTTGAAAGTCAGAAGCAGAAAGTCTAGATTAATACTTAATAATTGATTCCCACCATCTAGCTGAGTTTGAAGGGTCAAAAATGGGTCTCAAATATATAATTGGAGCAGGTAAGAAAGGGGAGGCTCCATCGGCATGGCATTAATGCAAAATCAGTTTAAACTGTTTAAAAACAGGTTCAGACAGCTTTTTAACCCCCACCTCTTCACACAAAGCCCAAAAGTGTGGCTACAGTATGGAGTATGCAAAACGAAACACACACTTTACATTAAAGACATAACAGTTGAAAACCTTTCATGCAAGGTCCTTCTCTTGCTCTCCAAACTTTCCTTTTCTGTGATTCTTGGCTGATAATTTCTCTCCTTGCAAGAAGGTTTTATTCTGTAATATTAAAGTCTGACTATTAAATGGTTTTGAAAGACTGAGTCAAGTGGGCATTGTAAGTTATAAAGAAAACTCTCAAAAACCTGTGAGCAGAAACTCAACTCTTTGTCTTTCTTATTTTGGCCATCCAAAGAACAAATTATTAGAGATCTTAATTGCAACTCAGAGTTAACTCTGTCTGATCAAGATGGATTCCCATCTACTTTATTGGTAATTTCATAAATGAAATCTCATTCTCTAATTCATGGATTATGGTGTCTCAAATGTGTGGGCTCTGAAGCCCTCACCCTTTGTCATGCAGTGACATTATGACTGGGATTGTGAATGAATACAATCTACTTCTGTGCAGAAGGACAGACTGCAGGTTTATTAGACCCAAAATGTGGTATGTTTGCACCACTCTAATTTTGGGAAGGGGAGTCATGATTCATTTTTTTTTTTTTTGGCTATTTGTAGTTTGTGAAGTCAGGACCTAATTCTGTGTATCAGTATGATTTATGCGTTGTTGCTGTTGTTTTAAAGTGATTCTTTGAAGTAGCTTCCTTAGGAGAGTGTTCCACAGCTCTATTAATAAAAGCTTAAACATGTTTTTTTAAAAGAAACTTTCATCTTTGCTATTATTCTTATATTCCTCCCCCCCACCCACCTATACTGGGGGCCTTTTAAAAATATATATATTTGAGAATTGTGTTTTTAAATCTGATTACATGCTTTATCCACTGGTTGTAACATCCCCCCCCCCCCCCAGTTGTGTTACCTTTCTTTGCCTCTGACTTTGCACCTGGGTGTGTATATGTAGATAAAATGTTTGAAGCTCCCTGCATTTTAAAGAGTTTGCACACCCCAGCAAATTTCAATGGCTTCTAATGGGGAGCCATATCAAGCAGTATGCAGAGTGGTGTGCAAGACATATATGTGATCAGCAAGTGGGAAATGTCTGTGAACATTAGATCGGGCTACCAAACAGAGTCCTGGACTTAATGTAGCCTACAATTGCTTGGAAGGCCAAACAGCATGGAGCACTACACAGAAGCGGCATGAGCTGGGTGTGAGTGATGCTCCTAGAGATAGTTAGCCCCACTCTCACCCCTAAAATATAAGGCTTCATAACCCACAAATGAGCAAAGAAAGTCACACAGACCAGGGGAAGCATGGTGGAAAAATCAGAAAAGGAAAATACAATGGATTTCATTGTTTAGCTTTAAGGTCAATTCCTACAGTATTTGTAGTGCCAAACTTCATAAAGTATATGAAGATGATGTGTATCTCCAGAAGGTATAGATAAGCAGCAAGAAGGAACTTTAGATTGTTTGGGATTCTCTAGTATCTATGTGCCATGTGTCCTTGTGTCTTTGGAGATGTGAGGTTCCCCTTGGCATGGTATGATGTTTCATATTACAAATGGTAGTAAAGGCCTTATTGTTTATGGAAATTGTATAATTTTGTACATTTAAACCTTTGATATTACCAGTTGTCTCAACTCATGTAAAACTCAGGATTGGTTTGCTGGAATTAGAAGAGCAGACACTGAAGTTGTGTGGGGGAAACAACTTTCCCCCCATGGAGGATGGAACGGAGAAGGCACTGACAGAGCAGATAAGTGCTTCTATGATTCTAAGTAGCTACTTGGTTTGAGTTTGCTGAACTGGAGGAATATCTCTTGAGTTGCATGATGCTGGAGACGAGAACATCGAGGATTGTACTGACAGAAGCTGCAAGTAGGATTCTGCTGCTGTGATTAGGATGGATTGAAGAGACTTTTGGGTCATGTCTATTTAGTATTATTTTAGAGTACCAATTCAAAGACAACCATGTTAGTCTGGAAAATCAGTATGCAAAGGGATCTTGAAACCTTTGAAACTAACTGATAGAAAGAAGTTCGTAGTGTGAGATTTCATAGAGTTGAGCCTACTACCTCAGATGCATAACATGTATTTGAGGAAGTAGGCTCAAGTCTACAAAAGCTCATACTATCTCTCTCTCTCACTTTTGCTATCTATCTATCTGTTTCAATGGTGCTACAAGATCCCTTTACATTTAGAGGATCAAATGAGCTATTTCCAGAAATTCTCTCCACAGTGATATATGCAGGGCAACCTATTCCCCACTAGATCCCATGTCTAGCATAGTGCTATTAGGAATTTCCTCCGCTTAATTTGTATATGGTATATGACTTTCCCTAAGATATATTCTGCATGCTTGGTAAGGTACTAACAGGCCTGATATAAGAGAGCAGTCTATAAGAGTTCCCAAAAAGTTCTTGGCTGACAAGGTTACATGTTAGATATCTGTCTGTGTGGAAGTGCTGCTCATGCAGCATCCAGACATGCATATGATACTGTCCTCTTGTTTCCATGTGAACTTCCCATTCCCATCTGAACTTCCCATTCACTTAGATGGGTGTTCTCCTCTGCCCCCTCTTAGTTGCCACTGAGTTGTCCCTGAATACAGGTATCTGTTTCTCTTGTTCTCTAATTTGCCTGCTTTACCCTTTTTTTGGGACCTTATTTACTTAAATTTGATGGCCCCACCAATTCAATGACTGAAAGGTTGGGGGGGGGCTCATTCTCAGACCCCGGTTGCACAGTTTCTGGTGCCATTAACAGCCATCTGCACACACCTTGTGATAACCCCTTGTGGTCTCTGAGCTTTCACAACATTGTTTCTCTCCTTCTCTCGTCCTCCCATATCCACCCTGCCCCCTGTCCCTTTCTGTCTGTCCACCTGTCTGTCTCTGTTGATCTGTCCCCTTCCCGTTTCCCCTTTGACATCTGAATTTTGTCTCCTGCCATGCATTATTTTTTTTTTGTTATTGTCTTCTTTTGCCCACCTTATTCTATAACCTTGCCCATGCTCTCCTCCTCCTCTTTCTCTTCCTCCTTCTCCTATTCCACCTTTCTCCTGTGTATAATTTTTCCACCTCCTGCCTCCTGATCCATCCCTGTTGTCTTGTCCCCCATCCCCAACCTGCCTTCTCTCTCCTCTTCCTCCCTTCCCGTTTTGTTTTGCAGTCACTGTATCCATCAGATATTAGAAAGCGTAACTTACATTCACCACTATGCCATTGTGCACAGGGACTTGAAGGTCAGTATATATATATGCCTTTCACCCTCTTAGAATGTCTGATGGGGAGTGCAGGTGATGCCATAATAGAAATGAACTTGGACAAGTGTGGCACTCTGCCCTGCCAGGTTCCTTTTATTTTTGGCATC
Source organism: Urosaurus nigricauda (assembly GCA_034509955.1). Lineage (NCBI taxonomy): Eukaryota > Metazoa > Chordata > Lepidosauria > Squamata > Phrynosomatidae > Urosaurus > Urosaurus nigricauda. The sequence continues at coordinate 10,621,437 of JAOEGL010000009.1, forward strand.
TGGGGAGGGAATTATTCAGAACTGATTTCTTCCCAGTGTGAACTTGCATGGCACAATCCTTCTCCTCTGTGCAAAACTCCAGCAAGGCCAGGTGGGATAGGCAGGTAGGGGACCTTGACAGCTTTCCCAGAAAGCAGCACTTGGACCCAGATGTACTGTCCTATCCCATTGCAGCTTGGGTCAACAATTGTTCTTGTCCATATCACCATATCAGAGGGAAAAAGAAACTAAAGTAAATTGGCTTGATTCTATTAGCATTCATAATTTAATATCTCCAATCCCTTCCTACTCGTGCCTGCGTGCACATTTTCTCTCTCTGTCTCTCTCCTCCTTTTCTCTGCTTCCTGATCTGCATTATTATCTCGTTTACCATAATCCCTCTTTCCCACTTTTGCCTTGATTCCTTTTGGAAGTATTCATTTGTGCTTTCAAGCTTACAAGTCATACAGTTTAGATGGCAAAATGAGTGCATGGCCATACACTCAATGAACTCTGCTTGGGGCATTTAGCTAGTCCTGTTGATGGAATAGTATCCAGATCAACTTTTCAAAGACACTGAACTCATCAACTCAAAATTCCTCTGATGATGGCAGGAGGTCTTAGATGGACCTCATTACAGTATTTTGAGAATGTGGCTGTCATTCTGATAAGATCTGGGTACTGATGCCATACTGTGGCTGAGAGTGCTCCTTGCTATAGACAATGTGCATGAACATGGGGATATCCTATTTTTTAACTTAGTAAGCTCCCAGTATGGTTCACTGTTTTGCTATTGTCTAGATATCTGGTACATCCTAATTTCAATCTCTGTGTACCCTGCACACAACTGGTATAAAAATGGACAGTCTTGAGCAGGAGAGGGGAATGTGTGGACTTCCAAATGTTATTGGGCTGTAATTCTCATCAGCCCGAGTTAGTTCAGCTATTGGTGAGGAATGAAGGGAGTTTGGGGATAGATATTGCCATCTTATCCTAGTTCCTGGCTTCTTGGGACATTTGATTGATTACAGAAATAGAGGATTACAGAAAACACATCCTGCTGCTGCACTTCTTGTGCTTCTTAAACAAACTGTGTTTCTGTTATTCAACAGAGCTTGCTGCCTATGCATGCTTATACTTTTATAGCTTGGCTGAGAAATGGAACAAAATTTTCGTCACCGTATGCAATATACTCTGCTTTGAATATTGTGGTGCTAGTGGATTTGCCAAAAAGAAATGAACAGTTTCCCTTCATGTCTGGAAAGGAGACAATTGAGTTGAGATTTATCTTTTTATTCTGATCTTTAGTCTCTAAGTCTTGCAACAGTTCTTAGGCCAAGTTCTCAAAAGGAACTGGGAAGTAAACTATTTTTGAACTGTATTAGTTCAGAGGGTTGAGTGACCCATGATGTACATCTTTGCAAAAAAAAAAAAAATCATTGAATTACTTTGTAGGTAGAAAAGGTTGTCTGTGTGTATGGCTGTCTCCCTGATAATTTAATTTTCTGATTATAGCAGATTTTTATGGATGCGGGAACATCCAGTCGTGTGTCCCATTTCTACCTGCAGCCTGGAATTGTATGTTTTGAAGGCAACTGTGTGTGCCCTGTGTGTTTTTGGGAGAAAATTCTTATTTTTCAGGGTGGAGACATGATCCTTCTGGCCTTGTGGTTAAGAAGATGGGCATGGTTGACTAGTTCTAGGAGACAAATTAGAAAAGCAGTGGTGATGGTGCTATTTCAGAAAAATTGAGAATAGAAACAGTCTGAAGTGAATGTGGTTTGCATGAGCTGATGTGGCTTAAGGGTGACTGTGCCCTACTTATTGGTTTTCATACCAGTAATCTAGAGCAGGGGCACAGCAGGAAATTCTGTGGCAGAATAGCTGTATTTGCAAGTTGTAAGAGATGTTTCTGCTTATGGCGAGTACCAATGCTTAGCAGTAGCTCCCTTAGGCTTTGTAATTTCAGGCAGTTTGGCTTATGACAGTATCTGGAAGATTAGATGTTCTAGATCAATGATTCCCAAACTCTGGCCTTCCAGATGTTTTGGACTTGGATTCCCAGAATCCCAGACCATTGGCTAAGATGGCTGAGGCTTTTGGGAGCTGAAGTCCAAAACACCTGGAAATCACTGTTCTAGATGGTCTTCCATCTGGAAATCTCCTCTTCCCTAGTTTGTCACTGAACAGTCTGTAGGTGGAAGATTTGCACTAACGTTATTTCCTTCTGAATTCTATCAGAGCTCTTAGTCGTAAAGGCTGCTCTGCCTGTTCTTTTCTACCAATGATATGTGGTTTTAGATCTGGAGTAAAAGCATACTGCACTGTGTTTGTTTATTTTAATAAAGACATCACCCCTCTTTTCCCCAACTCTTTCTACTGATGCATTTTGGTTTGGAACAAGACTGTAACATCTTCAGGCAGGAACTGTGCCCTTGACATTCCCTAGTACAGTGTTGGCACGAAATAAGCAATTAACAGGAGGAGGAGGAGGAAGAGAAGCAGTAGCTATGGGAATCATACTGATATTTGACCTACTGCTGTGATATATGGGCAGTGAGCTGCCTCGTGTCCTGTGCAAGTAGAAGAGTGGGATATAAATAAAGTGAAGTGAAGTAAATAAGAGGGAGATCTCAAGATTTTTTTTGGTAACTATTTTGTGTTTTTTTAAAAATCCCCTTTTTAATTAATTCTAAGCCAAGAAAACCAAGAAAACTTGGTTACCTTTGCCCCCACCCCACCCTACTTCTTCCTTTCAAGAAAAGTGTGCCTAAAATATAACACCTAGGGACCAAACCTGTCAGACATACAGTCTTTGACATAATACTAGCTGTCGCCTGGCTTATTTAGGAAGCAAGCTTGTCGTGTCATCATCCAAGCAAAACAATAATTTGATGAATCAAGGGACATAATAGCAATTTAATAACTAAAGGAGAAGCTGCAAGTGGTAGACTTAAAGCAAACTCCCTATGGTAGGAGTCTCCTGTAGTCACCAGTCACCCTCTCTCGGAGAGATTATCACATGTGCTGGGCAAAAGTCCAAAGCTCTTTTAGCACATTGAACTTGGCAACCTCTTCACAGTGTACAGGTGACTGCTGCCAAGCCATCCCTGGAAAAGGACAAGGCTATTTCTGGATCATGGCCATACCATGCTCTAGTTTCCTAAAAGAGTGGTTTTTCTTTTCTGAGAGGAGTCCATGGCTGATATTAAAAGGCCTGCCTCTGCAGGCAAGAGCTTAATACGGTTCCCAATATATGCAGTGTAGGTGGAACCAACTGCCTTGTTCATCTCCTTGTTGCCTCATTGAGAGAGAATTCTTTACTTTAATGTAAAAAACAAACAAACTGTAAAGAGCGTATGTACACTAATATAGATCCAATTTCTCTTCCAGTCTGGCACTTGACCCATCACCAATAGAGTGAGCATGTCAAAATAAATAATTGGATGTTATGCTACTATGTGCATGAATGTAGCAACCAAGCCTGGCAACAAGAGAATACATGAAAAATACCAACGAGGAGGAACAGAGCTCTGTGTCTTTCTCTAAAGGAAACAGACAGACAACTACCACTGGTTGGTTCACATGTTTATAGCTTGTACCTGGGTCTGTACCCAGGCAATACATGTGCTTTACTAATTCAAGCCAGTAAACAAAGTGAGAAAAGGTGTGTGTGTGGGGGGGGGGGGGGTGCCGCACGTGCATGCATGTAGAGCACAAAGATTTCCCTCATTCACTCTTCTAGCAAGTGAAAATGATATCAGCTTGACTTTGTATACAATCCTTCTTCAAGCCAGTTGAGGATGAGTCAAGCAACTCCAATCATGGAAGTCTTAATTTGAGACTTCTGGAAGATTCCAGGTCGGAAATGCATGCTCTATACCTTGTCTATTGGTAGACATTCAAGAGAAATTTTATTTATTTATTTATTTATTTATTTAAAAATTAGATCCCACTTAAGAATTCCTTCCCCCAAACATCTTGCAATAGTAGTGAAGTTTATAAATACGTAATATTTGCTCTGCATAATTGGAACAGTATATCATGGTATCTTGCATCCAGATTTTGCAAGAGTAAAATTATTAAAAGGCCAACATTAAAAGGCTTATGTTGAAAAGTAATAACTTTTGATTGTCCAGTCTTCTTGTGTTCCTGGACTCGTGATGCAACTTGAAACTGACATAGCTACAGGGAGCCAGTTCCATAGAAAATCATTGGAGCTCAGGGGGATGCATTCTGACAGAGCTGAATTAGTTGCCAAGTTATCAATTTTACTCAACCATCCACCAGTTTTAAAGAGGATTGAAGCATGAAACCGTAGACCTTAACTTGTCTAAGCTAGAGAAGCCCCTCTCTTCCAGATGATAAGGCTCTAGTTTCTCACTCACCCAACACCATCTAACAAAACCCCCACTTTTGGCCACACCAAAACATCAAGATTCAAGTTTCTTCTTTCCCCTCATACTCCCCCTTCTGAACAGGCAAAGGAAGCCCCTTCCTTCCAGCAATGCCAAGAGTGCAATTGCTGTCTTCCTTTTCCCACTCCCCCAACCTAGGCAGGTAAAAGAAATCCAGTTCTGACAGATTTTTTTTTTTACTGTTTAGAACACCACATTAAGGACCTTATCGGATGGGAGGAATTTCTCTTTATTGCGAATGGAGCTAATTTGAATTCACGTGAATTCGCTAGTTTAGCGAATTCACATGAATTCCTATTGCGTTCAGAACGTGTTCAGAATGACTTCCCATTACCTGAAAATGACCCCCCATTGCCCGAAACTACGTGAGATGCTTTAATTCGCAATAACGTAAAACCCATGATTGTGGTTGGAATGACTTCCCTTTTGCCCGAAATTGCACGAGATACTTTAATTCGCAATAACAAGAAACCCCATGATTGTGTTCGGATTGCCATTGGATTATACTTCCAATTTCCGATGTCTGATAAGGTCCTAAAACTTCGAACATCCTTGATCTCCCACCTTGCTCAGCTGCATGCTGGAAGAGGTATGCATTGTGAGTGAGACTTTCATTCATTTATTTCTGCTGAAAGGGTGTAAATTTGAAATGTTTTACATTGAAGCTATGCAAATTGCACCTCACCTGTGAATGTTCCTAACTTGGAGTGTCACCAGTGAAAAAACCCGCTTCTTCTTCATGGTCTCTGTGCCTCACACAAACGGGTTATCCTACACCTGTGCAGAGCACCATTTGGAACCTTCCAGAATGTAATGTAAGTAATTTGGACAGTAGCCCTGCCCACCTCCAGCAACCATATATAAGAGGCCTCTCACTGAAACCGCTAGTTCCTTTTTGTCTGTTGCTGTAGCCACAATATGAGGAACATCTCAGAATCTTTCTTGCTCATTTGGCCTTCAGCCACTTGGACATCAGCTCTGCCATTTTTGTTTGCTTTTGTTTGGCTTCCAGCCACTTGGATATTGGCTTTGCCATCTTTGATGGCTTGAACTTCACCTTGGCATCTTTCAAGAAGTGCCTCTCGTGCATCGCCAAACTTGCTGCCAGGATGGGCATTCAAAGTGCCTAAGTTGTCTGGGTGAAGCACATGGAAAAAATAGGGAGTTGTAATTAAAAGTGTTTCTTTACAAGCAGGGCTTTCAGCCTCAACCTACAATGTGGCCTTCCACCACTACTAGGATAGAAACTACTGAGAAGCGAGACCACCTATTGACAGTTGTCAGCATCGAGACTGACCATTTTCCAAAGTCAGCTTCAGCCCTGAAGCAGCCTGACTGCTTCAGTGACTGCTCAACATGAAGTGAAATGGTGCTCCACCAATCTGTCCTCCACTGTCTACATCTCAGAGGACTAAGAGCCAGGCATATGCAAGTCACTTCTGGGGTAGTATGTCCCAATCTTACTCACAAATCAGATGGGATTTGTAATTCTTGATGTTCATGGGATAGCTGGGACCTTGGACTGCATTGTCTGACTCTGACCAGCCTTCCCAAAATGGAGCTCCCACTCCAAATGTTACTTTGTTTTTATCTCTATGGTCTGTTTAGGGCCCTGAGACAAAAAGCCCCGAGACAAAAAAACCCTGGGTTTTTATAGCCCCTGCTCAGAATCATCTTGAACATTTGCACTTCTGCCCAGCTGCCTATCTCATTGCACAACTTCTATCTTGTTACCTGTGACTCTGAGTCTCATTAAAATGTCACTGCTATTCCTCCTACATTTAACTCTTTGTATCTGGGGAGAAGGCTCCGATAATTAGAGGGCTCTTCAATATCACACTCCCCCCAAATCTGTCAGTTCAGGAACAACTGGAAGGGAACCACACTGGCTGTAATTTCATCCTGGAGTGGGAGGGAGAGAAAGTAAACAGGCATGCATTGTCACACAAATCCCAAATCTCAGTTAGCCTGTGAACAGCTGGAAACTGGGACCACACCAGCTATGGTGTTATCCTGTGACCTAGGAAAGAAGAGAATTGAGGACATTTGTCATGTGGTGACCTGGTCACAGCTTATGACCTTCATTACTCTTTGCTGAGTGGACTTAGGGTCTAGGACTGACACTTCCTTTGGGAGAGCTATACGGTGTTCCAGTTTGTCTTGAATGTATTGGCTTCCTCTTTGCCTCTCATGTTCCTTTGAACTTTGAATACTGTGTTCTTCATCCCCTATTTGAGGCTGAATTGGCACATGGCTTATATAGGCCCCTGGCAGTGGATTTCTCTGGCAGCGGTAGCTGTAGCCATTTAATAGGATACCATTTGAAATTTCCCAGTCACACTATAGTAGGGCATTGTGGGTGAAAATGGCAATTTACAGTCCCTCCAGCCCCTCCAGTCCAGAAAGTTTATAAAATATGAAATCTTTATTTATTTTAATAAACTGGATATTTCTACTCATTGCCTATTAGCAGCTGTGGGATACCGTGTAAGAATGTTAGCAGAAAATGAAATAGTCAGCCCTTCGTCTTTTAGCATGTGTTGTGATACCTTGTGAAGTTAGTTGTTCAAGACTTGTTACGGAATTAGTATTTGAAGATTGTGATTCAGTGGAAGGCATTACTGATTAACTACTGTATCTGAATGGCATCCTTCCATGGCATCATGATATGGCTGATGTCTGCCAGGGGAGAAGTAAAATGAAACTGCCCTCTCCTGCCTCATCATGGAGGTGGGGTTACTGGAATGATAACAGTGAACAGTGAATAACAGTGTATAAAATATTGTCCATATGACATTCTCATAGCTCAAGGAAAGAGTAACTTCTTCACAGTGGATCAGTGCATAATATGATAGTCTGCCTCCTTCGAACATGAGCCTAAAATGCTGTTATACTCATTGCTAATAGCAAAATAGTGTTCACTTGTCACACAGTACACTGTAGTTTATTATGATGGCAATGAGTCACAGAAGCATAGAATCATAGAGAAAATCTTTATCCTCTGTAGCTTCCTTTCCCTTCCTCTCTCAAGTGCAGCTAGATACAATCCCTAAATTTTAACTATAGTTTGTTTTATAAACTATAGTTTGAAATAAGCTTGTTTCAAACTTTAGTTAAGATTAACCACAGTTCCTTGAGTCTTCATGATAAGTTGCAGTGAAAGCTTCCAAACTTGAGTCAACAGTGTGATGTAGCAGCTAAAAAGCCAATGTAGTTCTAGGCTGCATCAATAGAGGTATAGTGTCTAGATCAAGGGAAGTAATAGTGCCACTCTTGGTCAGGCCTCATCTGGATTACTGTGTCCAGTTCTGGGCACCACAATCCAAAAAGGATGTTGAGAAGCTGGAGCGTACCCAGAGAAGGGCAACCAAAATGATGAAGGATCTGGAAACCATCCTTTATGAGGAGAGACTTAGGGAGCTAAGTATGTTTAACCTGGAGAAGAGAAGGTTAAAAGGTGATTTGATAGCCTTGTTTAAATATTTGAAGAGATGTCATATTGAGGATGGAGCAAACTTGTTTTCTGCTACTCCCGAGAATAGGATCTGGAACAATGGATTCATGCTACAGGTAAAGAGACTCCACCTCAACTTTAGAAGAGACATCCTGACAGTAAGAGCAGTTCAACAGTGGAAGACACTTTCTCAGAAAGTGATGGAGTCTCCTTCTTTGGAGGTTTTTAAACAGAGGCTGGATGGCCATCTGTCGGGGATGTTTTCATTGTGAGTTCCTGCAGGCAGAGGGTTGGATTGGATGGCCCTTGTGGTTTTTTCCAACTCTGTGATTCTGTGATTTTATGATTCTAAATACAGCTCAGCCACATCAATGGAGGAGCAAGCTAAGAGGAATGTAGATGTCCAGGGAAGGTTATGGGTTATCTGAACATCTGACATCTGAACACAGCACTTAAGTGTGTAAAAATAAGCAAAGGCTCCAACAATTCCTGTATTAGTGAGCTTCATGCTTGCTAAATTGTTTATGACTTACACTTAGCACCTATGTTTTTGACTTACTTTTCTCCTTCCATTTCTGTCTTTAAAATTATATCTTGTCTAGTGTGAAAAGGAGGATCCAGTTTGGAGTGGGGATCTGCAGCCCAGTACGAGAAACAGAGCTAACTTGTTTTTTAATTTGTAGAAAGTAAAGAAATAAAACTCAGATTGTTAAAATCCTTGGATATAATAAGAATATCTCCCCCCAATACCTTCTAAGGAGTGTCCAAAGTTTGACATCTCTCAATTGTATCTGACAGCAATTTAGATAAATTCATCTCTAGATGTAATAGAAGGAGTAAAAGAAGTGTTATTCCTCAAGCAGTATATTTGGCCACTGGATGTTGGTTCTGTTCTCACGGCAGAATTCTGTGGAGATGGAACTGCTTTGCACTGTGTTTGAAGGTCAACAGGCTAGAGCTCACCCTATTCGGGGTTCAGAGACTCTTTGCTGAGATCAGCTTATCCCTTCCCTGCTTAGGGATAATAATTTTCAGTATATCAGTGGTGCACAAAAGAGAATTATCACTTGTTAGCAAGAATCTAAATGAGATACAGATGATCATGAATAAGGGAAGCTTCAGTTTTAGGTGGACACATAAGTCATTTTATGTGTATAACCCTAAAGAATCACACTATAATATGCATAGGAGTATCCATGAGAAAGCTAGGGCTAGCTGCAGTTCAAGTGCATACTTGGCAGCAAACCTAGGTTTGCTATTGTTACATAATGTATAGAATATTCAATGAAAATATTAGGTAAATGTCTGAACTTCATTTATACTCACCAAGGCAAGGCCCTTGTGGTTTCGCTACCACCCTGACTCTACCTGAGGAGGGAGCTGAGGTGGTGGCGATAGAGGGCAATAGATGAGCAAGACAGCAAGAGGGGAGGGTGGGGCATACTGCCACCTCCAGTTGGTAGCCCCCCATACCAGGTGTCACCAAGCCTGGTGATGCCACTGTTTCTATGGGTGTCGAATTGCCCCACCATTGTACTCCTCCCAATAATTGAATTTTCCTTCCAGTACCCAAATCTCTAGCATTGCAGAGAGCAAGACACTGACAGTTGTTCATACCTAAAACCGATTCATTTGTTTGTTAATTTTGCCTGCCCCATTTCTTTGGAGGCCTAAGCTAAATTTCTGAATGCTCATTTGAAGAATTCAAAGATATAGCCATGTTAGTCTATACAATCAGTATATAGAAAGATCTTGTAGCATCTTTGAGATGACCTGAAAGAAAGAAGTTGGCAGCATCAGATTTCGTAGACTAAATGCATCTGAGGAAATAGACTGAAGTCTATGAAAGCTCATGCTGCCAACTTCTTTCTTTCAGTTCATCTCAAAAAGGTGCTACAAGATCTCTCTACATGCTCATTTGAAGTCACTGCTATGCTAGAAATGTGGAGACAAAGGGAATTTTCCTTTGGGGGCAGAATTTATTTGTGGGACAATTGCCCCCTCTCCCATAGCTGAATCCCAAACGTGATGAAATGTTTAAAGCAGTCTGTTTGGATCAGTGAATTAGGTGCTAGATTAGAATTTAAATCTAGAATTCAAGAATTCGTTAGAATTCAAATTCTTTAATTTATGTTATTTTTTTAAAAATTACACCTTTTTGTGACACCTTTTGGAGTTTACTTTGGTTCTCTTGCATGTTAGTATTCCAACTGTTTCTGGCTAGTCCATCAAGAATTCTGTGGGGTTCCTGATTATTTCAAAGAGCCAGAAAGAAGTGCTAGAGATGTGAAGGCCTGAATCCTTGTTTTCAGGTAGATGAACTGGTATGTGAGAAAGCATGCTCTTTAAAGTCAAAGTAATAGTGCGAGGAGGTTGGATGAATTAAGACAAGCAATCATAATTCCTAGAATATGACTCTTTTTTTTTTTAAAGTGTAGTCTCCTGTGTTACTTTATTACTGCACTCCCAATAGACCCAAATAGCCACTGGTGAGGACTATTTGGTGTACTCTGGCAATGGAGATTATCACACACAGACTTTGACTGCGATCCCATGAAAGGCTTTCAGATCACAGTGCTATTGTCCCACCATTGAACCAGCATTGCATTAACACAAACTCCTGTTAATGCAAAATGCTGTGCAATGCTGCTTCAAGGACGGGACAATGATGGGATCTGCACAACATCGTTTGAAGGTCTTTCACATGATTGTGGTCAGTTGTGCTTTCTGAATGGGATGACGGGATAAGCACAATGTCAAATGAAAAATCTTCTTGTGATCACACTATAAGAACGGGAAGAGGATGTTTTGTCCCCGTCTGATAATCGCCAGTCTGGAGAGCTGTATTTTCATGTCTTCTCTATTGGCTTCTGGATAATGAGTAAGATATTTGTTGTTTGAAAGCTTTGCTAGCCATTTGCTCACACTTCTCTCCAGCCTCATGTGTGTTATGCAAATACAGCATTACTCCTGTTTGCTGCATCAAACAGAAAAGAAAGGGTTCATACCGTTAGAGGAGAGATAAGAGCTGCTGCTGCTGCATTCTGTTTTACTTGTCAGAGCTGTTATATATGTGGATAGAACAGCTTGGAAACTTAGAGCAAGCTTGATCATTGTTAAAGCTAAAGAGCCACTGGGTGGTGACTTTTCCACTTGACTTTTATAGGATAAATGGACCTTCCAAAATCATTCCCACAGAATTCAATTCAAGTGACTTTGCTGTAAGTCTATATCATTCCAGGGTTTTTTTGAAACTCATCTCCAACCTAACACTTGAAGTGTGGTATTGACTTGCAGCGCAAATATAGTGCTTGCCTTTTAGGCTCCCTGGAACTGGCTTTAAGGTGATAGGGCTCAACATTGATAGGCAGGTTGTTACTAATTTTGCAGATGCTTGCAGTTGGAGGGCATATTACATTTCCCATCTATTATCATCCAGATATCTTTTAATATTTAGACTATTGCAAGCACAATGTGTACTTAGAAGTTGCCCTCCTGTATTCAGTGTAGCTTACACTTAAGTAAGCATACATAGGATAATTTCAGTCAATCTTTATTATTATTGGGAGGGATCAATGGGGCTAGACAGATGGGCAGAAAGGGGTGGCGAGACACTGCCCCTTTCTGCCCCAGATGGAGGGCGCAGCAACCAAATGCCATGGCCTCTGGGAGGCCTAAACAGAACCTGCTCATGGCAGTTCTTTTTAGGCTGTGTGTGGGGCACCATTGGCGTGCTTGCTGTATTATTGTGCAGCAAGGCACTGTTTGGGAGCTGTGCCATGTGGACATCATCATGGCACACCCTGTCTGTAGATTGGCACACCAAGATGGCACCTGGGCTGCGCGGTAGGGTTGCTGAGCATGTAAACGCTCAGCCCCCATGCACTCTTAGTTCAGGCCCAGGCCGGCGTAAAGTGCCAGTCTGTCCAGGCCCATTGACAACAGTTGCCTTAATATTTCTTTGTGCTTGATTTAGTACATTTCTCATTGATAATTCATGAGGTGACTCACCTAGATAGGCTTCTTGGTGGTATAATTTTGCCAGATCATTCCAGGATGGCTGAACCTTCCCCAACCAACTCTTGGGTAGCTCAGACCTTCTGCTCCTTTATTTTGGGGCCCATGCAGCCTTTCAAGTATGAACTGGACTGACCTTTAAGCCTCTTAACTGGGCATTTTGTATATTTTGTACAAGGGAAGGGAGTTGGCAAAGATTTTGATGCCTTCTTTTTTGGGGGAAGGGAGATAGGCCATTGATACACACACACACACACACAATGATACAGGTAGTGGCAATGGGCTGGGCTTCAGCAGACCAGCCATCATTTCACAAGAGAAAACAGAACACATGCAGCCAAGTAATACCAGAGTGTGGTCCAGCTTATAAAATTATTTATATGGAAGAACGTAATAGCTAGGAAATGCTGCTGCAGTTTGCTTTTGCCTTTGCCTATGGGAAGGGCAAGATTTCCTCCCACCGCTGATTTAATTGAGTACAAACTACTTTTGCACTTTGAACTCAGTTTGCAGCAAGGGAAATGAGCTGAAGACAAAAGGGGTGGATGGGACGAAAAGAGATAAATTAGGACATTTAAAAAGCAGCTGAAAAAATGGGACAACAGAGGATCAACTGGGACTGTCCGTGTCAAGTGAGAACAGTTGGAGGGTATGACTTTGGTTGTTTTGCTTTCATTCCCTGCAGGTGGGAATTAATTTTAAGGGATAGGAATGAAAACTGTACATTTCTTAAATAGACATAAGGCTTCCACCTCCTCAGCAGGATGGAGGAAAAATGTTCTTTCTGATGCAAAGGTCAATATATATGGAGACAAAAACATTTAGCTCTGTCCATCGACCAACATTAAATTGAAGATATAAAGAACTAGGATCAGTGAAGTTCCTTTGAGTTGAAACCTCTGATAAATCCTGTCTGAATGAAAACCACTTGGTTTCAGGCTGGTTTCAGGCTGTAAAAGGCCCTACATTATAGTGTCCCTGACTGTAATAAGTATTACTGGCAGAGGCAGGCAACAATTGCAGTTTCCCAGTACGTTGGAGACTATGGAGATTATCAGATGGGGGAATCTGATGGGGGAAGAGGTATACTTTTGGCAAAGCTACGTGTTCGCGCTGAAGATTTTCAGATGACATAACACTTGTTCAGGACTTAACCCATGAAGATGCAGGAAAGCTCCAGTAACAAACCATTCCTGGGACTTCCCTGTGAATGGTTTGTTGCTGGAGCTTTCTTGGACTTTAATGGATTAAGTCCTGGATAAGCACAATAAGTCTGAAAATCGTCAGCGTGATTGCCCAACTTTGCCAGGAATATGCCTTTTACTCCTGGCTTCCCCGCCCCCCATCTGATAATCTCCATTGTGTGAAATTAAAATGGCTGTCAGCTAGTGCTTCTGCCAGGACGGAGAACAGGGCAGCTGTTATGCTTTGAATGGTAGTCAGTTTCAAGGTGGCGGTGTCACAGCAGTTGCCCAAATGTGCCATTGATGCCAGGCCTGATGGATTGACCTTCTGGGTAGAGCAGAGCTTTGATAAGTTGCTTTTCCTACAAAGATCACTGTGTGTGTTCAGAAGAAGAAACTTTTCCAAACTCTAGGCCAGAGGGCCGTTATAGGGTGGGTTGGGGGGAAACGACATGACGAACCCTCCTGCAACGCTAGTAGTCACTCTGTCCTTCTCCCTTTCTTCAGTGCACCATCCACACGATCTGCTCCATCATTTGTCTCCTGGCTGCCAGAATTTCAGTCAATCTCGGATTCTTGCCTTTTTCCTCTCCAAGGGGAGGCAACTCCCCTGTCTTCAGCCCTCTTCTCCCTTTCCCAAAATTTGTATCTGTAACTTGGGGTCTTTCTCATTTTGCAATTAGAACCTGAAGCAGAGAGGGAGTCAGATTCCTTTATTTTCCATTTCCCCTTTCCGCCTTTCCCTTGTCCTCCTCCTCCTCCTCCTCTTCTGTTGCCCCTTGCCTTCTTCTCCCCCATTATTCCCCCCTACCCCACCAGCCTGTGTGGTTGTTACCACTCACCGTGAACTAACACGCCCCCTGGTGTTTGCATGCAGTCATTGCATCCAGCAGATCCTGGAGGCTGTTCTCCATTGCCACCAAATGGGGGTCGTCCACAGAGACCTCAAGGTGAGTTTTCTACCCCACTGCTCTGTCCGTCTGTCCGTCTTTGTATCTTTTGCATGTTTTTTTTTTCTCCTCCTCCAAAGAAGCAGATCAGTTTTCAGGTGTTCAGAACAAAGGTCTGGAAAGTCTTGTTGCAAGGCCCTCTAATAATCAGCCCGATGGAAAACTGCACGGTACAACTGGATCTTGGGTTAGGACAACATCCCTGTTACAGCCCAATCAGAAATCAGCTTCACGATACAAGCAAATATATGGTCGTTTTTGCTGTGATCTCTTTGCTGGCTTGGCTGATCATTAGGTATTTACACCCCAGTACCGCTGGTCAAACGCCCTACCCAAACTTGCTGTCTAGAAGCTGACCATCTTTTAATCTGGTCTCCCGAGTTTGGAGAAGACACACGGTTTGCATAGCTTGTCGCACAGTTGTAATTGTGGAGCTGGCATTTAGCTTAGTCTTGCAAAGCTAACCTTTTTACTGTTTTTTGGACATTTCAAAGGTGGCTACATGGATGGATGGGAAGGCAGAGGGGGTGTTTAGCTGTCATTTGTTGCCACACAGTGGTAAAATTACAAATTGCACACTTGATTTAAAATTAGGAGACGAGTGCCACACTTGGAAGGGTTGTGCAGAAAATTCCCATTTCAGGAATTAGAAGAGTGGGTTTCAGAGTAGAAAGTGCACCGGTGCCCATTCTCCTGTCTATTTTACTCACCAACAAGGGCCAGTGTGTAGTACAAGGTCTGTCTATATAGTTGCTCATTGTGGAAAAATGATGTGTATTTCTTGGAACATTTCGTACACTGTTAGGAGTAGAGTTCCTGTAAGGAGGAGGAGGAGGAAGTAGAAGAATCCTTCAACTCCCTACAACTAAGGAGTGCCCAAAGATATCTTCTAGATGATCCCTAAAGCATAGGAATTAGAAAAGGATTCACCTTAACAGGAACATTTGCTTTATTTAAATCTGCTTGTTAACACAACTAGGGCCTTCCAGTAGCAAGGAAGCTCCGCTAACGCTTCCAGTTATTCCTAGATCTGTCACTTCCTTGTCTTCTATAAGCCCAAGTGTAACGTCAGACAGGTACCCAGTTATAAATACAGGCATTTTGCTTTTGCATGTTGCATAGTGAAATGTGGCCCTTCTGAGCTGATTTCTGGACAGCTGTCAGGTGATAGTTGCGGGGTGGGCTATGACGGTACCATCTAGGACAGCCGAACTGCAGTGCTTTCAATAAATTGCTCATTTGGTTCCCCGACTACTCCTTGCCTTTATCAAAGTTTCTTTTAGCCACTCATTTGATCGCTCTTGGTCATTCCCAACTTTTTCCTCCTCCTATGGCAGGTGTACGGGGGTCAGGGTTCTGAGAGGAGTAATGATGCTGATAGATGAAACAGATGATCTCTTTCTCCAAATGTTTGCATGCATTATGTCTAGTTTAAATGTGTGCAAATTATTTGTCTCCTGTGACCTACTGTGTTGGATTCTTGTTCTGTTTGTTTACTCCCTGTTTGGCCTCTTTATAACACTCTTTTGGTGGACCTAGAAGCCCTGAGTATTATAAAGAGATCCTGTTCCAGTGTGCAAACAGTTAACATTTAGCAATGACTGTATTTGTTAGAGTGGAAATCGGATTCAGGTGAACCATTACAATAATAACTGTGTCTGTGTGTTCAAGATGTATTGAGAAGCTCCTTTCCTGAACATTTCTGTGATGTTTCTGTGAGCACTTTAAAAGTTTCTGGGCTTCCCCTCTCACTCCTCCGCTGTAATTGCTGATACTTTTTGTTTGGGGCTTTGAGACAGGAATTTGACCAAATGTTAAACACTTTTAGGCTTAAAACTACTCGGCTCATTTGACCTTCGTTTTTTTATCGTTTTGTGCATCAAGCTAATGGAGGCTAAAGAAGAAGCCTCCATGTGGAGGCTAAAGAAAACTAGACAAGTTCCAAATACCTTATTTCGGTCACTTGCACTTCATTTGAGATGACCTTGATTCCAAAATTGCGTAATAAAGTTTGTCACAAAACTAAAATCTGACACAGGCAAGATCCATTTAAAAAAGAGTACATTAAAAAAAATGTCCCCAGAGCTTTAGACAATGTTACCTATGCAGTAAAGGACTATTACTATGAATCCCACTGTTGATTTTTTTTTTTTTTTTTAAGGATTAGTTTCTGCGAGAGGCACTTGAATATGGCCATATGCTTGTAGTAATAGCATGGGAGATGTTGTGGCTCTCACTAATACTTTTTTGTTTCTTTAATAGAGTCCCTGAGATATGAATTCTCATGCATGCGCTAGACCTCTTGTTATTGCCAGGCCCCATTTTCAGTTTTGTGCATGGATGTGCAATTTGGAATTGAGCTCCTTTTTCCAAAGAATGGAGCTCTTGCATATAATATTTTGTTATAATACAAATGCCACTGATAAACCACCTACGATCTATAAGAGGGCAGGCAATATGAAAAGTCTATGATTTAATAATAGCATGACTTGATATGTATTTGTAGTAGTCCCTTGTTTCAAGTGGTAGCCTCTCTGGTTTAGCATTAACATTAACATTAACATTGATGTGTGTTGTGATTTTAAGATTTTCAGCTCAGCCAAGCCATTCATCTAGATTCGGTATTTCTTTTTTGTTTTGTAGGTGAAAAGGCAGATTTTAACAGTATACACTCATATGGTATTGTATCACATAGATATAGGAGGAAATGGAGCCTCAATTACTAACTGTATTGTGTTCATACAACTGATATCCTTTTAACAGCCAGGTAGAATAAAGTAGTCTTTCTCGATTAGTCTTTGTGGGGAAAAAAATTTTTTTAAACAAAGCAGTTAACACTTAAATCACTTAGCATTTTACTATGGTTCATGGCAGCATGTGTTCTTTTAAAACCTCAAATGCAACAGTTGTGTTATTAGGACAAAGCGAAACAGTGTTGTAATGAGCAAGATTTGGAGCTCGCCTTCTTCATGTTAGATGATATACAACAAAACAAAACAAAGACATACATATCCGATACAAAGAAGAGAGAGTGATGGGTTAGAGAGAAGGATGGATTAGAGAGGTGATTTGGCGAGCATGATGGAAAAGCCCAGTTTGAAGATTACGGCAGTCATGCTGCTTCTTGTTCATATTTACTCAGACATCCCACCGTATTAGTGCCGATAAGTATGTTTGCAGATTTTGTTTAGTCAGTGTTGGCGTGAGGATTTGTGATCATTGCATGTCACTGGAATGAAATTTCTGTGATCCCTAAATATTGGCTGTCCTGTCCATGGCTAGCAAGAACTACAGTTAAGTGGCATCCAAAGACCCGCAGATTCCTTGCTTTTGACAAGCTTGGTATTAAATTATTGCACTTTAAAATAAAGTATGCTAACAATAGATATACTTTTGGAGATATAAAGGCAACATTTAAAAAGAAATCACATATAGAAATCAATGGGAGTGTTGTTGTTTTTTAGGTCAAATCAACATGAAATTACCCTGTAAGTATGTAATTCTCTTATGTCAAACAAGAAAAACTGAATGGAAATTTAGTTGATAATATGTGATGTTGCACATCATATTAGATAGTGTGTTGCCAAGATCATAAGCATATTGACTTGCAAGCAAGTCTGCTTGGTTATAATGGAATTTGCTGCCAATTTAGTGTGCTTGGAATTATAGATTAATTTATTTAATGGGTTAATGTATTTTTAAGGCTTGCATACAGAGGTAGATTAATAACTGAATGAATGCAGTCAAGGAATACTTGAAGGTACCAGAAAAATGGTCAAAGAATTTGTGTAGATTTTATTCCCAGTGGTTGCCAGCATTCACTCTGGACTAGACAAAGTACAGGGAGTTTTCGTGCTGGTCTATGACTGTAATAAATGATTGATTGATTGATTGACTGACTGATTGATTGATTGATTGACAAGTAGTTTTTAGGGAAGGGCATTTTGCATAATTTATAATATTGACTATCTATTTCTCCCTAATGTTATCTGAAGGCACTGTCAGCCAGACTTAAATGTGTAAAAATGACTTTTTGAGGTACTTTAGTCCTAGACAGATTAGGAACATGACGTGTGCCATAGATTTATTCCTAAAACAACATCTAAGCCAGCCTTTCAGTATGAAAATATTCCATATCTGTGTATGAGTGCTGGCTTTTAGCATACAGAGTCATAAATAAATATTGCAAATAGATAATGAAGTATTTTCATAAATAAATATTGCAAATAGATAATGAAGTATTTTCTTGTGTGACAAAAGATGGCTTTGTCCACATCTAATGGGTTTTCTGGTTTGCTTTGTTTCTTATTGATGAATATCTGGCGCATCTGCTTTCCTGGATCGTCTGTCTGTTTATCAATCTGTGGATTTCTTTTTTGAAAAATGGAGTCAATAAGGATGTGGTATGGCACAAGAAAAGGCTGACTTTGTTGTTAGGTTTATAAGACTGGTTGTAGATCCAGTCATATTTAGAGCAGACACAGTGAAATCATTTGGGAGTCATGACCAGCCAAGGGCCCAATGACACTATACTTCAGAATGGACATTTCATATACCGTGAAGCTTGGTCTTCTATTTGGTAATATGGCTTACTGAAGCTATTACAGCTTGAATATGTCCAATTGTGGAGCAGTAGAGTTGAGAAAATGCAAATAGTAATGTGGGTGGGATGAAGAACATATCTTTCTGTTGGAAATATAATGCTTTCTGATTCCAATAATAGTACCGAAGGAGCTGCCATGGCCCACTGATAGAATGGCTTAAACTGGACCTTTGGTGACAACGTATTGTGAGGGGGTAAGAGCTAGAAGTTATAAACAAGTAGTGTCAGTGTGGAACTAATTTTGAATAAGAGTGGCCTTTTTTCACACATGCAGAAGCAAGATGGAGTAAAACTGAGGCTGCACTTTGTTGTTGTCTTTTAAACTCCATGCATCTTTCGTCTCTAGGTTCTAGTTCTAGAACTGGAGACTTCTGTTTGGGATTTGACTTCATCGGAAAGGAAAGACAGCAGGGCTCCCTAGTAGAATTAATCTTCTCAGGCTGAATAAAGAAGATAGATGTACAAAACAAGTTTACAGCTGTGCAACACAATCCTGAGAGTATTAACAGAGAAGTACTGTAAGTCCTACTGCGTTCCTCAAGACTTGCTCTTTATAGACCAGGAAAAGACCTTTGTGTAGTGATGATTTTGATAGTGTTTGAGCTGGAGAATTTTGGTTGCTTTAATCCTGCTGGGGTTTCTTCATTCTGGCATTCTTCCTCAAGGCATTGAGAAGACATGTGCATAGTGTGCAGGGCATTACCTTTTCACAAAGATGTATGTTGAGATACTGGCAGCCACAGTTTGTCTCTAATCCATTGCCAGAGTTGGCACACACTCCTTCCTGTTTGTTTGTAACATTGCCAAAGTTTCCTTGGGGATATTTTAATCACCAGCTTCTTTTGTCTCTGCTGATTTCTAGCAGATATATCTGGAAGTCTCTAGGCCGCATATTTGGGGGCTCAGCAGGAAAAATATGACCTAAACCATATCTTTTAACTTCAATTGATGCAGCAACAAGGTCCAAGCAAAGGATGGAATGGAGGGGAGCCCTTTTTTTATGCATGCTCAGTTGATAGAATGTTGTCTGTTGTGTTGTTGTCAGTTTACAAGCTGGAAACTGGAAAGCCAGGAGAGCAAAGTTATATGCTCTCTCTCTCTCTCCTTGACACAGTGGCCAGAGATATGCTCCCTCAGCTTTAATATCATAAAATGATGATAATGCCAGTTTATTAAGTATATCCTACTCCTCCATAATTGTAATAAAAATTGGTAGATAAAACATAGAAGAGTATCTCGGCCAGCCTCTTGCAGGATAGCAGGATCCAACCAATAGGTTTGCTGTTTCCAGACACAGTATAACATAAGCAAAAAGCAGGGCCATTGCAATTATATGGCTTCAGAACAAAATGGGCCTAGATAGCTCACGTGAGCAAAGCCATGTGCTGCAGGGAAAATTATGATCGGAATTAATAGCCAAATTTACTTGAGGATAGAAAATTCCATAATAATGCCAAGTACGGGGCAGGCAAACTTTAACCATGACCAAAAGCTTTTCATTAGCTCTACCCATGACCAAAACATAAACAAGGTGATTCCCTCCCCTCTCAGAATTTACATCTTTATGATAAAGAATCAAATCACAAGAGACAGCTTCAAATATAGGATTAGGTATATCAGGTGTCATATATAACTGGTCATATTAGATCAAGAAGAATGAACAGCACAACTATTTTATAGTGTGAAATAAACAAAACTGATGATCCTTCTAATCTAGAAAGCTGCTTTTGTGTGTTGGAATCTATTCTCGGGGCGCTCCATGGAGCAACAGAAACAGAAGAGTTCAGCCTCTCTTACTTGATCCAAACACATTAAAGACAAACTACCGGTACTCATCTTAGTTTCTACCTGAGATAGATTATCTTTGAGGGCAATCCTCGTAAATGATGAAAGGGACTCAACATTTTTCTGTATTCCCTTTTGAAATAGACTTAGACTTCTGAATGTATGTCATATTTTCCCCTAATTCCTGGTAAGTGCCAGTTAGAGAAGCAAAAATAAATGTGCACTGATATAGAGTGGGGTCTGGGAGGGAAATTTTAGGCATAGGGTAGAATTCTAGGGCCCCCAACATTGCAAATCTGCGAATGCTTCCTTTGAAGGAAGCACTGTTACTCTCAGTGTATAAGACTACTATAAGAGCAGACCGTCTCTTTCATTGTCTACCTAAACCAGCCTCAGAACCAGCAAACTGGCTAGTCATGTGGTTAACATTTTAAGCCCATTGGACTCCACAATGGTGCACAGCTATAAAATATTCTCCCACATATCCTGGCTATGGGACAGGGCTATCTCCAGATAATAGCTTGTCTCTCTTCCTTTCTCTCTATCTCACGCTTTTTGCAAATTTCTAACTGTCTTCTGCAAACTGTTTGTTGTTGCTGTTTCTTCTTCTGTTTGTTTGTTTGTTTCTTTCTCCTCATTTTTTTTTACTTTAATCAAAACCAAAACGATATATGACTCATATTAAAATGGCATCCTATGTTAAATTGGATCATCATGACAGCCGGAGAACCTGCTTTTGGCCAGCAAATGCAAAGGGGCAGCAGTGAAGTTGGCAGATTTTGGCTTGGCGATTGAAGTGCAAGGAGATCAGCAAGCCTGGTTTGGTGAGTGCTGGACAGAATTATTTCCCACCGCCACTTTTTCCATCATGATTTGCTAACCTGGTAATTGTGCAAACACACATGTTGGCAATTTTGCTTTCCCTTCCAGGATTTGCAGGTACACCTGGTTATCTTTCTCCAGAGGTTCTACGCAAAGAAGCTTATGGCAAACCTGTGGATATCTGGGCATGTGGTAAGACTACGAAGCCTGACATTAGGCGATGTTTCATTCAAGTAATAGTAAAAGCATGAAGTTGCAATGGTGACTTCCATTTTAAACAGATTCTGCAGACTAGGACCTTCCAGCTACCGATGAACAGATTGGTGTGTGAAAAGTGTAGTCTTCTATATATTGTTGGATTCTACTTCTAGTCAGCATAACCAGTGATGAGGAATAATAAAAGTCTATCTTAATTCTTTCCGTGGAAGGTCATGATACTGATATTTGTCATACTGATAGATATAGATGTCTTTAGACAAATTTTGTGATACTGATACAAGTCAGTCCCATCTTACACTTGACTATAGGGCCAAGAGTAGCAAAATCACAATTCAGTTTTATCTTCATGCATAATGTGTGAAAATATAGCACAACTTTTAAACACTCTGGACCAGAGCTTGGAGATGTTTTGTTTTTTACTAAAATAACTCATTTGTGTCACTTCTTACATATGTTAATGCCATCTCTCCCAGACATTACATTACCTTTGAAATGTAATTTTGTTGTTCCTTTTTTAAAAAGAAAAAAGAAAAGAAAAAAGAAAATGTAATACCTTACAGGAGAGTATTTGTAACATGTTCCTTCCAAACTCTGCCTTGGATCTAACTAAGCTTCCTATGCAAATACTTATAACAAAGTAACCTTGACAGCCACTCCCCTGCCTCCCCATTTTCTTTAACAAGGAAAACCATTTTGGAGTGGAAAAGTGGCAGGAGGCAGATGCTTTGTCCTTTCCACTACTACCATTACTTTGCTCCAGAAAATATGTTTGGGATTCCAGATGAGTTGGAGTGAGAATAACAGCCTGGAAAGGCAATTTGAATAATTCCCATGCAGACTATTTTATCCCATGAGGATCTGAGGCTCTGCAGCATGCACTTACATGATGAAAAAGAAAACATCCAGCGGTAGCTGTGTTGGCCATTTAGCAAATCCAATTTAAAAATCCACCAAAGTGATAATTTTATTGGCCAACCAAAATGCACAATATACATGTTGCAGGCTTTTGCAGCTTCACTGGCTTCTTCATCAGGCAAGGTGTTACAAACCAAACGGGAAAAAATGGCAGATGTTAGTCATAGGCCTGCATTTTGCTGTTTCTCTTCTTAGTTAAGATGGTATAAAGGGGCATACCTGGCACCTCCTCCCTCTGGCCATGTGACAACTGGGAGATTCTCAAAGTCCAGTAAATTTAACATCCATTTGCATCAATGTGTTACATGTATATTGTGCATTTTGGTTGGCCAATGAAGGTATCACTGTTTGGTAGATTTTTGATTGGATGATGAAAAGAAGTGTACCATGCCTCTGCTTCTTTGCATTTTGATGAGTAAAATTCTTTTCTTGTGGGCAAGGGATACCAATGGAAGTTTCTCACTTGGTGTCCTGGGCTCACCACAGCAAGTAACCACTTGGAAAGCAACTATCCTTTCACCTGCCATCAAACAACACTGAACAGAACCTCAGTATATTCTTTATGAAGTATTTTACAGCTATAAATTCAGGAGAAAGGGGAAGAGGGCAAATAGATGTAGACGTCTTAGGCAAATTACTGAAAAAATCGTTGGAACTGTAGAAACCTGTTGAAGAAAATGTGAAAAGGTTCTTGTTTGCCTTCTTTGCAATTCCTTTACAGTGCTCAGCACCCTGTCCTTTGTAGTACCTTACTAACACTTGTTTTAAATTGAGGAAAAATAACCAAAACATTCTTTTATGGTTACTGATATGTGCCCTGAAGTGCCAAATACTTCACAGGAAGACTGCCTTATACCATTTAGTGCAATGTTGGTTTCATCTGATTGGCAACAGCTGTTCTGAATTTTACCCAGCAGGTCTTTCAGGGTTTCATACAGCCATGTCTGGAAATATTAGAGACTAAATTGGGAGCTTTTGCATACAACGTGTATGCTTTATCCTGAGCAAAGATCAACAGAGTCAGTTGGCACCTAGTGTTGCACTAAGGGTTTCCCCTCTTCTCTTTGACTTCTATAAAAGTATGACTGTCAGCATGAGAAGATCTAGGACTGTCTACTGTTTTTCATTTAAGGGAAGGCAACATATTTCCATCTATATACTTCAGTCACCCAAGACCTGGAGGGTTAGACTGTGTAACCCAGGCACTAGATTCTAAATTTTATGTTGTCCCATTGGTTCTCCTAGGTGTTATACTTTATATCTTACTTGTTGGGTATCCTCCTTTCTGGGATGAGGATCAGCACAAACTGTACCAACAAATTAAGGCTGGAGCCTATGATGTGAGTAGCGGCTTATTACATTTGTTTCCTCTCTGGTCTCCATTATGTTGTTGACTGAGTCTTAACCTGGTGTCAGGTGTCTTTCTGCCCAATTCCGGCTTGGTGGAATTAGGTACTGTACCTGAGTACATGAACGCCTCCCTTCTTGGTGATCAGGGTAAAGAAGCCTCAAATCCCTTTTACCCATACTCTATAATGTAGACATACAGGGCAGATATATGGAAGTGTGTCCTAAATGCTACCAAGGGATATCGCAGACAAAACTTACCAAGCTTTAGAGACAATAGTAGGGATTTAAATGTCCTAAAGTATATTTGAGCAGAATTTGTGGATTAGGAGAAGCACAGATTGTCCACTTCTGGGTTAAATGAGTGAATGTTGACTTCCCCCAAACCATGTCATTCTGTTCCTTTTATGGTCATCTACTGTTTGCCGTTACATCTGAATTGGCAAGCACTGATTTATAAAAGCTAATTAAGGGACAAAGGAAGAAAGTCAGCTTTTCATGCAATATTTCTGGAATTACATAAGCAAACTTTTGAGAGAAGATATATTCAACTTTGAAAGGTATTTTGCATCAAAAGAATACTTTCAGAAAGGATAGCAGAGGTGCAATGGTTCAATAAATGGAGTAATTTTATATGTTTGAACCTATCTTTTGAGTTTTCTTATAGCATGAGGATCCATCCAGAAACACTTCTTTGCTTATCTTAACTTTTAAGGTACACTTCATCCCCTTCTTAATGGCACAAGAGTGCGTGCCCCAGATCAATTGGAGAGTCATTGCATTATTTTTTTAAAAGAAAAAAACCCTATTGTTTCCTTCCTTTTTATCTCACCAATCAAAACAAGGGGATGGAGAAGAGGTTTAAAAGTGAGTAGACCTAAGCATTCTCAAATATATTGTGGCAAGATACATATAAGAAACACATAGGATACATAAAATACTGGGCCATGAAGCTCAGTATTTTCTATTACAGGAGTGTGCAGCTATGGATGGCTCTGGCAGCTTTTAATGAGAGATGAGAGATCCTGGGGATGAACATGTTACCTTTTGCCTTCAAAGCATGTGTTCTATGGCCAGGCATTGGTCCTTCCTGGAATTTCCAGGCAGAACTTACTGATGCAGTTGGACAGCTCTGCACATTTCTGCACTGCATTCCAATCTGAAAGATTATCTTTTTTTTC
This sequence comes from Urosaurus nigricauda, assembly GCA_034509955.1. Classification (NCBI taxonomy): domain Eukaryota; kingdom Metazoa; phylum Chordata; class Lepidosauria; order Squamata; family Phrynosomatidae; genus Urosaurus; species Urosaurus nigricauda. The sequence goes on from JAOEGL010000009.1 coordinate 10,646,311, forward strand.
AGGAGAATTTGGTCCCTCAGTGCAATGGAATAAACAGCTCACTCAGTTCTAGAGATACAGCCTTCCTAACCCTAGAGACAAAATTCACTCCCTCTCTTCTACATCCCTTCAACAACTCTCTCCTTGTTTACTACAGCCATGCCTTAAGGCAAAATGAGGCCTTAGGCAATAGATACCAGATGAAAGGAAGCAATGACACCTCATCAGCCATTCATCCCAAGACATTTCCCTCATTTGGAGGAAAGAATTGCAAGCAGCAAGCCTGTCTTGACCCCAAAACTAGCCCTTTGCTCTTAGGTGCAGTGCAAGACTCTAAATCATTCCATGTCCAGTTGCTAGCTACTATCAACACAAGAACTGCCATTCCTGAGGCAAAATTCAGCTCCCAGGCCAGTTGTTTATAGAACAATGAGAAGCATCCTCTTGTCCTTTGCCTTCGGAAGCAAAACGTCAGCAAAAGGTTGTGGGCCAACCTTGGAGCATATTGATTTTTAAAATAACATTCTTAGACCGTCTATTAATCAAAGTTACCCAGATACTGAACAAATAGAAAATATGGAATTCAAGATCCCAGTAAAATAATCAAATCGAACAAGTGAGATACAGTCAAGAGAAGAAAAACAGTTCATAATAAGAACCAAATATAAAACGCCTCCCTTCTTGGTGATCATGAGCAGCACCAATCCCAAACCTAGGATTCTGCTTCCAGTCTGTGAATATGGGTAGACTGGCTCACATGGTTGCTTCATCAAGTTGTCTGATGTTTCCAGTTTTATGATCATTATGTCAGACTCAAAACTGACAAAAATTGGCTATTTTTAAAAATCTGTATTTTTCCTTATATTTCCCCCAAGAATGTAGTAACCAAAAATTAAAATAAAGATAAACATATAATAAAATGGTTAAAAGTGTTGTTATTTGCAAGTAGATAAGGTACTGCTACAGTTGTAAGATTATATATATATATAATATGTATGGGAGAGAGAGAGAGAGAGAGAGAGAGAGAATGAAGTGGAAATTTTACTAAGAAGTTGGCTGGCATGAGTTTAGAATCTGGGTACATTTTGATGCATTTGGCTGCCTAGAGGTTAAATGAGAAATATTGGCCTGTTGAATGGAAATGATCGTTCACCCTTTAATACTGTTGTGTCCACAAACATAACCTTCCTATAACATCTTATTTTCCTCAGTTCCCTTCTCCTGAGTGGGATACAGTCACCCCTGAAGCAAAAAACCTCATAAATCAAATGCTAACCATCAACCCAGCAAAGAGAATCACAGCTCATGAAGCTCTTAAACATCCATGGGTCTGTGTAAGTGTCATTTGTTCTTCAACATTATCAGGGTCTGCTGTTTAATTGCTCCTATATAATAAAAATAGTTGAAGAGTTTTCCAGATGTCTTTATTCTACTTCCCATGGAGATCCCAAATGCTACTGTGCTTTAAGGCTATGTATAACAAGTATTTGCAAAAGAACAATAATTTCTATAACAACATGTAAAGTTCAATGCTATCAACAGATAGCCTGCATTATAGCAGGGCTGGGGAATATATAGGTAACTTCATTTTCAGTTATCTAGCCTGGCCAGTTCATTGACTTGGTCACTGGCATAGGCTGATATTAGTTCCATGTAGAATAAAACATTATAAAAGATTCATGACGAATTTATGGGAAATAATGTCCAGTGTAAGTCTTCAGATTATACATGCTACCTAACACAAATGTTATTTTTGCTGCATTTCTCTTACCTCCGTGTATTGATTTTTGTACCAAGTTACCGAATAATCTTCTAACATTGTGCAAATTATAACCATTTTCCTTTTTCCTCCTCTTTTTCAGCAACGTTCAACAGTGGCCTCCATGATGCACAGACAGGAGACTGTCGAGTGTCTGAAAAAGTTCAATGCCAGAAGAAAGCTCAAGGTAACAGTAGATGATGTGTTAGCAATTGTTAGGGGAAAACATGAGTGTCTAAATACTTAGGAGTTTCCAGTGCTGAATTTCTTATCTAAGACTTATACTATAACTTAAGTGTTTTTGTGCTTGTGGTTCTGTGTCTCTGTCATTTTGCTCTTTTTCATGTCAAGCAAGTCAGCTTCTGTTCCCTGATTTGAGTCTTCTCATAATCTAAAATGTTACCTTTCCTCTGTCACTGGATCACACCATGTGTTTTCATATAGCTTTTTTTCTCTGTCAATTATCTTATCATCTTCGAAATAAAGATTGCCACTATCTAAAATGAATGTCAATCACAATTTCCCTGTTCTCTTTTCTTCCCTAATTTACTTCTTCCATGTCTGGTATTCTGAACTCACCCATTTTCCTCTAGACCTACAGTTTCATTCAACCCCATTGCTATATCATCTTGTTTCCCTCTTCTTGCATTTTAAACTTATCTGCAATCCTAGCCTTCACTTGCGGTCCTTCGGTTCTCTTCAGTCTGAATTTTGTCTCTTATGTTCCATTGAAGATGCTTTCATGTTTCCATTGACTCTTTATGATTCTTTGGACGATAAAATGCCCCCGTCCCACCTTCACTTGACCACTACCTTCTGTACTGTTCATTGTTCTATCATTTTTATCTCCCTCCACTCCTTCATTTTCTGAAACATTTTGTATTCAATTCCATCTCTGCATCTTAAGGTTTCCCAGTCTTTATTTCCACTATTGACATACCCAGTTTGTCCAGCTATGTATCTGTGTTGCTCTGTGTCCTGTGAATTTTCCTTGACGTTTATCCATCCTGCCCAGTTAAAATAGTTATACAGTCCATGCCCTTAATTCTTCTTGTTCAGCTGTTCCTAAAAATCCATAATGGCTTTTAACATCTATTGTTAACATTCAGGCCTGGTATAACACGTCCTTGGTGATCTTCATTTTGTCTTTCTAAGCTGTATTTTTATGTATTTAGTGTTTTAATGTGAGCCTATCTGTGGCCTTTATTAGGAATAAAAGATCATTGTAATAACTTTGTAAATAAATAAGCAAATAATTTTTAAAAATCTCTGTTTACCTTCTTGCCATTGCCGTCATAGTCCAGTAATCACAATAATTCATGATAGTCTTTTATAAGCGTGATAATGCCCACTTGATGCATTGCAAAATTCCTGTTTGACACTTCTGTTTAGGACAGGGGTGGGGAAGCTTTTTTTCTCTTTCAAGGGGCATTGACCTACAACAAAAAGTACCTGTTGGTGCCCACTCAAGTTTTGATTAATGAACTATATTATAGATTCTTTATGACTGTTGTTGTGGGCCTTCAAGTCATTTCTGATTTATACTAGGACAAACCTATCGTGCAGTTTTCTTAGCAAGATTTGTTCAGAGGTTTGTCTTTGCCTTCCTTTGAGGATGAGAGAATGTGACTTGCCCAAGGTCACCCAGTGAGTTTCCATGGCTGAGTAGGGATTTGGACCCTGGTCTCCAGAGTAGTAGTCCAAAGCTCAAACTACCATCAATAAAGATACTGTAATGGGGGGAAAAGCATGGGTGTCTTGTCATCTCACGGAACTTTTGACTATCCTGGTTGGAATCTGATTATTAAGACGATTATGGCCTATTGTGAAAAAAGATAAAAAGAAAATGAACTCATTTGAGATGTGGTGCTGGAGAAGAGTGCTGAGGATACCATGGACAACCAAAACAAATGAGTCCTTGAACAGATCAAGCCTGAAATACCCCTTGTAGCCAAGATGACTGTCATACTTTGGTCACATCATGAGAAGGCACAACTCATTAGAATAGACAATAAGGTGAAAGGCGGCAGAAAGAGAGGAAGACCACACACCCGATGGGTAGACATGGGCATGACTCTGCAGGACCGAAGCAGAGCCATGGAGGATAGGGAGTCTTGGAGATGTCTTATCCTGGGTTGCCATGAGTTGAGATTGACTAGAGACTATTGACTGCAATAAACAATATAATCCTTTAACTAGCAGGACTGGTGGATTAACTAGGATAGGCAATTTAAAACACAAATTTGCCCCTTTATTAAGAAATATTTCCACTGGAACAGGAAAGTTTGTACGCTACAACTAGGACAGTGCTTTGAATGTCTTCCAGCAGTGATATCTCACTGGTTGGTCTCAACCTGTCCCTTGAGGGGAAAGAGCTTCTTGGAAATGTTTGTGGACCAGATGAAAATGACATGTGTGACTGGTGTGGGGAGAAGTGGTATTTAGTTCCCAGGCTAGAGATTCCCTATCATAGTCTATAGCTGGGATGCATGGAATTTTGTAGCATGCAAAGCAGCTGTGGGTCTTTAAACTTGCTCTTTGTTGCTTTTCCACATCAGAGGAATGACAAAGGTGAGGTCATTTTCTTGCTTCTTAGTTTCTCATGACATAAAATGAATATAATTACCCTTGTGGGCAGTGTTAGAGGCTAATAACATTTTGCGTGTCTACTGTAAACTTATATATATATATATATATAAATTCCACTTATATTCTATATTGCTGTATCAGCAAAATAATAGATTATACAGTCTAGACACAAGCATTTATCTGGTACCTCAAGGCCTCATACTATATAACTCCTGGCAGAGGATTTCTGGACCATTCCCTGGAAAGGGGGAGGCTGATGCTCTGTGTTCATTTTGCTTGGTATATATATATATATATATATATAAATTTTATTCAGTCATTGACCAGTACAAAAGTAGTCACTTGCTTGGTTTGAGTTCTCAAACTTTTTAAACTGTGAGCCATTTCTGTGGATCACTGTGGGGTCGAGCTAGAAGCCCAATTCTATATAACTCCTGGCAGCGGTGCGTGCTTAATGACACGTACATTTTTCTTCCTATTTTTTTTATAGTCAAGGAGGTTTTGAAGTACAGAGGAGAAGGTGACCTGGAAAGAGTGTTGGAGAGGGGCTCTTTTAAATTTTCATTTTTTCTTTTTATTTATTTCCTTAAGGGGCTTGTGGGGACTTTTGCTCAGAGAAAGTAAGTCAAAGACTTGCCTCTGGAAGGAGCTAGTAGCCAGGAGGTCTCTACATAACTATAGTCCCAGTTGATTGAGCTCACTTGGGGACAAAGGCCAAGCCAACAGGGGTCCTTTACATTGGAGTTTAACAGGGGAAGCCCACAGTCTTGTTCCAGTGCCTCCTTAAGACTTCTCAGTAAGGACACTGAGGGACCTGCTGCAGTCCCCTGCAACACTTGTGGGATGTTTGTCTTCTTGCCTAGGGATGTGGGGAACTTCACCTGCACCAAATGTAAGTTGGTAGCCCCCTTGGGGAAAAAAAAGTCCAGCAGCTGGAGGCCTGACTAGCTGCACTTCAGCATCTTAGGGAGCAAGAGGTTTTCCTGAACAGAATGAACTTGACAGTCTTGGATGGGAAACACACAGGGGAGGTTGCTGGGAAAGAGGAGGCCATTTCACATACAATGGAAGTAGATGCTTGAAGGAATGTCACACACAGAATTAGGGAAACCAGGGAACGTTCTGTGAGCTTGCAGCTACAGAATCGATTTGAATCTCTCTGTTATCAGGGATGATGAGGAATAGCAGCAGGAACAAACTTCAGGGACAAAGCAGGGGAACCTGGGAGTACCACCAAAGGGAACAGCCACTGCTAAGACTTGGAGGAGGCATGTGATCATGGGGGACTCCTTGCTGAGGGGTAAAGACGCAGTGGTTTGTGGGCCTGACAAGATGTCTCATGAGGTGTGTTGTCTCCCTGAGGCAAAGATCCGTGATGTGACAGAGAGGCTGACAAGACTTGTCAAGCCTACTGACCATTACCCCTTTCTTTTGGTCCATGTGGGAACCAATGATACTGCAAGGCACAGCCTTCAGAATATCATAAGGGATTATGAGACTCTGGGTAGGCAGATGAAAGAGATGGATGCACAGGTTGTCATCTCATCTCTTCTCCCAGTTGAAGGGCATGGTCCAGGAGCGGAGAGGAAAATAGCAGAGGTGAATAACTGGCTCTGTAGATGGTGCCACCAACAACGATTTGGATTTTTGGATCATGGTTTGAGGTTCTATGAGGGGGGACTTCTGGCAAGGGATGGGTTGCATCTCACGCCAGTTGGCAGAAACGTTTTCCCCAGCAGCCTCAAAAATTTGATCAGGAGGGCTTTAAACTGAATTATGTGGGGGAGGGAGTATTCTGGAAGGCAAAGGGGCTGGAGAAAATAGGCAAACTGTCATAGAGGGAACAAGGCAAACAGTGCAAGGACCCAACAGTAGAAGTAAAAAAAAAACACAAAAAACAACTTGCACAGGCAGCAAGTAAAGGGGACCCATGGTCATAGATGTCTCTACACTAATGCACAGAGCGTGGGGAATAAGCAAGCTGAACTTGAACTCTTAGCACAATAATGCAAATATGATATAATACGCACCACTGAAACCTAGTGGGATGAGTCTCATAATTGGAATGTAGTAATAGAGGGGTATAATCTTTTAAACAGAAATAGGACAAGCAGGAAAGGAGGAGGAATATCATTATATGTCAGGGATATTTATACCACTGAAAAGATCCAGGACATCAATACTGGAAGCCAGGTGGAGAGCATCTGGATAAAAATTAAAGGGGAGGCAAACAACAAGGATGTTATTGTGGGAGTCTACTACAGACCCCCAAGTCAAACGGAGGAATTGGATGATACCTTTCTAGAACAGAACACTCAGAAAGAAGAGATGTAGTAGTGATGGGTGACTTCAACTATCCTGATATTTGCTGGAATTCAAACTCAGCAAAATCCTTTTCTTGTTTTACATGAAAAGAGCTACGGTCCCATATAATGCAAGCAAGGTTACAACACTGGAGCTGCTTATCTGGTGGGGAAGAAAAGAATAAAGGGAGATTTGATAGAAAGGTATAAAATAATGTATAATGTGGAAAAAGTGGATAGTGGGGTTTCCCCCTCCTTCTGTCATAATTCTAAAAGCCCTGGTCAACCAGTGAAGCTGAATGGTGGGAAATTCAAGAAGTTAAAATTTGCTCTCCCAATGTATACGTATGCTGAGGAATTCACCACCACAGTACAAAGGGATTGCTTCCAGCTTGGACAACAGGATCTATCACAGAATCTAAGGCTAAGGATCCCTACTTGTTATAATGGATTTATATACTCTGCAGTACCAGGGGAAATATGCCTCTGTATATCATTTGCTAGGAAGCATAAGCAGAAAGGCAGACATGTCCTCCTGGTGCGCTCCGTATAGGCCACCCGTTGACTAGTTTGTAAAGAGAATGCTGGAGCAGATGGGACTTTTATCTGATCCAACTTGTCTCTTCATACATTCTTTTGTTAAATTAGATAATGAAATATGTTCACTAAACCATCTTACCCACTAAGCTGAAGTCACAACTATATTCTGAAAGCATATTTCTGCATAAAATGTGGGCACATTGTGCTGTCTGAGCTAAATGCCACATGATGGTTTCCCTTCAACATTTCATTCTCAGGAAATGGGAAATGTTTAAAATGCAAAAGGGATGCTTCGTAACACACCAGGATCACAGTCATCCTTAAAGCTCTGAAAATCTTCCAGAAGAGTGTTTTGTATTGAGGCAATATTATTCTTAGCTGAACCTTCTAGTAGATTGAGCAACACTTCTGTCACAGGCAATTTTAAAAACTGGAATATAGGACCACAGAAAAAGATTACACTATTTTCTCTCCCTCTCTTCCTCAATAATCTTCTGTTGTGTGTCAAAATTTGTAAAATTCCCCTTTGGGAAAATATATATTTTTAAAAAACTGTCTTTATTTTCTCTTTTAGGGTGCAATTCTTACCACTATGTTGGCAACAAGAAACTTTTCAGGTGAGAGCTTTGCTTTGCTTAATGAAGAGAAAAGAAAAATATTCACACCTCAGTAGTTTCCCTTCCCTTTTTAATTAAAGAAAACACAAAAACATGTTCTAACTGAGAATGTCTTTAAGCAAGGGCTTCACAAACACGACAACTGTCAAAGCGGCTCCACCAATGCAGATTTTATTAATTAACCTTAGGCTTGGAGTGTGACATCCATCCTCTTTCTCTTCTTACCCTGCTGCTCTCTGCCATGACAGGATTGTGATGTGGAAAGTTATATATTGGGACCAGGAGCAGAACACAAACTAATTTATTTTTGCTGACAGGATATCAAGCCCTTCTCTGGACATCAAACCAATAAGAGAGAAACCGAGTATGCCCTGGAATGCCCTTCTGCAGGCTTTCTTCAAAAACTCTGGCTAGCATCCTGTTGGCCTTCCCTGCCGCTGTACACACACTCTCCTCCTTGCCCCTTCCTTCCCTTCCCTTACAGAAGCAAAATGCAGGCAAAGCAGTTTCACTCAAGCCCTGATCTTCAGAAATGCTTGGTGACCAAGGGTTTCCATCTCTTTTGCCTACCAGCCCAATCCCTAGTATGTTTCATGCCTGGTTGCCATTGAACAAGGAGGCCAATTCCTGCTCCCATCTTTCAGCTTACATACAGTTTTATGCCTCAAGCACACTTATTTCTCTAGTTACACAACTTGGTCGCAACTTAATTCTGAATATATCCAATAGCTTTTTGCCTTAGTATAAATCTTGCCCCTTGTCCCACTCCATCAAATGCTTTTTGTTCCCTCCATTCAGCTATGAAATGATGTTCCTATTTATTAGAGAACTTTCTCAATTTTGTTAGGTCATCTTATTTTTGAAATGTCCTGGCAATATAATGTTACGATTGATCACCTTGAGAACACACATGCTGCACTATGTCGTCTGGTTGATTTTACCTTGCAAAGCAAAAGGACATGCAAAAGTCTTCTCCCCTACCCATGGTATTTCCTGTTTTGGTTCATGACCATCATCATGGATGCATTTATTCTGTAAATGAAAAAAAAAAGTACTCTCATCATGGGAAGATGAGCTATCGCCTCTGGCTAGAAAAGTGACATAAGTGTTTAGAGTTTAATAGATCAGAGAATGCAAGATGGCTGAGTAGATTCCTCAAGCAAGAATCCACCCACTCACACTGTTTTTTCCTCCTCACTGTCTTACAGGGCTTTATTTTCCCATCATTGTTCATGGGCCTAATCAAGGCACCAGGAAATTACAGCAATGACTCAATCCATATTCTGTAATGACAAGTACTAAATTCTTTAAGCAGGGAAAATAACTCTCCCATAAAACTACGTTATGTCAAAACCAACAATGTTGAATTCAAAATACAGAATTTGGACTACTTTTGGTGGAAGTTGAGCATTTACGGGCAGAAATTGGTTTTGACTGGGAAGCAATTAAATTGGCAAGGGAAACTGGAAGCAGTGTCATGTTGAAAATTTTAAGGAGAAGATGGCCAAAAGATTGTTAGAAGGAGGAGTAATTTTCTGGCAAATAAAAAAAGACCCAGACTTTGTTCTATTCCAGGCTTATTGGTGCCCATGGAGATTCACTGAATCTCCTGCAATTTTAACTTGGGCAGAATCCCTGCCTGAGCTTTACAGCTGGAAAATAGGTGACGAGAGCTATGCACTGTCATCTGTCATTTGCAACCTCCCTGAGTAATTCTATAACAACTGCCAAATTCTACAAACTTTTCTGTAGTCACAGAGTTGCAGAGTGAACAATATCCCTAGTTAGTTCAGAGGCCTCCAAACCTGGCATTTGCTAAGTGGTATCTCAGTCAAAGACTCATATTTTTTTTAAAAAGCAGAAGAATCATTAAATATTAAAATATCATGTGATCAAAAGAAGCTTTGAAACCAACTCCAGAAGTGGTGCATGGATCATATTGTTCTTCCACCGCATGATGTTTTCCAACTCTAGCAATCTCAGATCCAGCAGTAAAAATTATTCTTTAATGTTCTACACATCTTACCATTCCTTGTACATTTCACAGCATAGGGTTAATTCTCATGGCATGACTACCCTTCCATGCCTTTCCTTGACATATAAGATTCAACATCAAGAAAAATCCTTTGGGGGCTGCTCTTGATCTTGTGACAAGGTTACATTGTTCCTAGCCTTACATTGCGTGGGTGAGTTTTCCAAAGCAGAGGAAGAAGATATTTAGGAATAGCTTTTGACTGGATGGAAAAGATCCATGGATTGTGTAAAAGTGAATGCACATTTGCTACCGATAGTCACGTCTACATCTCAACTTTAATTCTAATCTTTTTCTGCTTCCTTTGTCTCCTTTATTTCCCCCTTTTCACTTTCCCTCTGTCTTTCTCTTTCTCTCTGCTTTTCTCTAACTGTTCCCCATCCTGTTCCCTGTTTGCTATCCTTTATTTCTTTGTTTCCCAACCTGGTGCTAACAGTGGGCAGACAGACCACCGCTCCTGCCACAATGTCTGCAGCAGCCTCCGGTGCCACCATGGGGTTGGTGGAGCAAGGTAGATGTGTCCAGAAGAGACCCTCCTCACTTCCCCTTTGTCACTTTGAAATGAGTGCATGACGTGTCATTCACCATACGCACTTCATCTCATCTGGAGAGTTTGAAAGTCTAGGGCTACCTCTTTTATAACAGTAAATACTGTCAGCGCCACCTCTGAAGTGTCTTGTCTGCCAGTGGTGCTAATTCCTGCTCATTCCATCAGGTTAATGCTTGGAAACAGTGTAATGGCAAGGTCTTAGAAAAATTATCAGTGAGAGTCACATGTTTTGAGTGTTAAGAAAGAAAAGCATTAGTGGATGTGGACAGTCGAGCTATTTTGGGGTGATTAGTGGTAGTGGTGGTACGAGGAAGCTTCCTTGGAGAAGTTTTGTGTTTGGGCATTACCGTGGCATATTTTCCAAATATGCCTCCACTATACCATAGTGTCATAAGTGACTATTAGTGAGAAACAGGTTAGTAGCTTTTAAGAAAAGTCAGTTCCTTATATGAGAAGCACGCCACACAGAACTTTGGAAACTTATTTTTGGACTACAATTCCCAGAATTTTCCCAGACTAGAGGCATTCTGGTAGTTGTTGCCCACAAAGGTGACTTTTCAAGGTCTGATTTTGCCTATCAGTAAATGAGACAAAACAAGACAAACGCTCTAAGGGCAAGCTTGAACATCTTGATAAGAAAAGCAATGCGTTCCCACAGTATTTTGAATCCAGATAGTGCCAATTCCTAAGTAAATACTAAAAAGCTCCATCTGACAGCTATTGTCTGGCCATGCCACCTGCTGAATGAAATCACTTGGGGAGCTTTTCTGAACAGTTCATAAGCCATTCCAGAAAGAACTGACTATGGCCTTTTACATAGCGGTTTGTCCTGGAAGGCTTTGTAGGGTAAATAAGTTGTCTGAGGTGACCTTTTATTTCCGAGACATAGGTTTCTTTTAAGAATGTCCAGAGCTAAGCTATGTAGAAGTGGGGGAGGAAAAGATGATGTCCTGACTGGGATGGAGATTCTAACCCCAGAGCAGTTTTGTTTATAAAGAAATTGACAAGTGGTTTTGCATCTTTAAATACTCACAGTATAGTTATCTTCTTTTCCAATCGTCAAAATAACTATACTAGAGTTGTTTAATTGGCAGCAGTGAAGCACAGTTGCTGGCATTTAGTTCCATTTGTCATGGCAACACTTTGGGTGCTGCTTTTTAACAAGCACAGGCAAATTGCCTTTGATCCTTTCACAGGAATTACAGAATGTTATGTACTTTGCTACCTGGCTATTCAGACTGATTGGGAATGCATACATTCACAATGCAGTAAGAAAAGTGTATATGTATTCTTCAAAAATTTGTTTTGGTCATTATTTGCTTTGCCCCTGCTTGCAAGGCAGTTAGCGTCTCTCTCACACAGAACTAATGCTCATCTAAATATTTCCTATAGGTGTAATTTTCTTTTAAAAGTGATATGCTCTTGTCTACAAAGGCATGCACCCTGCGCATTATTGTAAATTTAGGACCCGAACAGACAGGCCAAAATAAAGCTGCTTCAGTGAAGAAATTTTTTGGAGGTATGCTGTTTAAATGACATGCTCATCTTAAGGGGCCAAAGGCTGCACCAAAGCTGTGCTCCAGTCCTTAGGACTGGAGCGTGGCTTCTGGCCTCTTAGGATGCATGCATCATTTAAACAGCATACCTCCAAAGTGACCTGAAGCAGCTTTATTTTGGCCTGCCTGTTAATTTCTGTTACATGGTTTGGTCTCGGCTTCTATTTATGCATCAGTTATGGTAGATCAAGGATGCAACCCTGTAGGTTACATGTGGCCTCCCAGAGGTAAAGAAAATTGTGGTTTCCTTCTAATTCTTTTGCCTTCACATGACCCCAAACACCCTCTATGGGACGTGAGGGCATTTTTGACATATTTCTGGCCTCCTCTGGACCACTTTAGATCCAGGACAGGCCTTTAAAAAAAGGACAGGACATGAATGGAAAGAGACTTCCAATCACGTTTTTGTTTTTAAAACCTTCAGTTGAACCTAAAATGGCTCAAGAGGGGCAAACATGTTACCAAAAGACTCCCATGCCCCCTAAAAGGCATTTGGAGGCCATTTTAAAAAAGGTGCTACAACCTCTAACAGATGCCCAGGTTATAGAGTTGCCAGGTTATAGAGCAGGGTCCCTTTCACTTCAATCCTGAGAAGATCATGGAGAGGATGAAGGTACCATAAAGCTCTGTCAAGCCAGACAAAGGTGCCCATCCTCCCTTACATTTCAAACTGCAAATTCCAGTCTTAGCTGTCCCAACACAGCTATTGTCCTATATGGGGAGAATGTACAGAGATACTAGCAACAAGAACAGAATGGGTGCTACCCCTTGTCCCTTTCTGCTGTTCTCCATCAATGAGGCAATAGCCACATTGGAAGAGGACAGCTGTGACTGCAAGTTGAGGTTTGGAAATTAAAAGAGGATGGCTCCCTCTGCTCATCTTGATGGTGCTTTGCAGTACCTCCACGATCTGTTCAGGATTAAAGTTACAGGAGTCCTGTTTCATATTCAACGTGGCAACCCTATCCATCCCTAGGTTTGGTGGAGAAGGCCATGATTTTCTACTGTAGCACTTCTGAGGCTAACTAAAAGTCTACGCATTTGTAGACTTCAGCCTACTGCCTCAGATGCAGGCTGAAGTCTATGAAAGCTCATGCTACCAACTTCTCTCTTTCAGTTAATCTCAAAGTGCTACAAGATCTCTTTGCATACTAGTTTTCCAGACTAACATGGTTATACCTTTGAATGCTTTTATACTGTTTAGTTCAGACAGGACTCCACTGAGTCCAGACTTACTGATTTCTTATTTCATTAGTGTGAGGGTGCTGCAGACTAATAATTTTCTCTGCCATGTACATTTGTGTCATCCTGATATTGTGATCTAAAAAGAATTATTTTAATCCAGGAATGGGATCAGTTAGGCTTGGCAGATGTGGCTCAATACCTATCCCAGAAATGAAATTAGTTGTGACTTTTTAATGTTTATTTCTACAGTTGTGACCGTACTTGGCTCTGTGGGAGATATTCCCATTGTTTTAGATATGTGCAATGAATATCAGGCTTGTTCTTATCTTCAATTATATCATTATATCTTTGATTTTATTTAATCTCTTTTGGTTAGGTGGGCAGCCAGCAGCTCAGTCATAGACCCATTACTTAGACTTTGGACAATTTTTATAAGTTAGCCTCTGTCATCTATGTGTAAAATAGTAAAAATGGCAAGCTGGAATTGTTACTATAAGGATCAATGAAACAAGGACTGTAAAATTAACATGCCATATATGTGCTTATTGCTCACGGGTAGTGTGGAAAATATATCTGGAAAAAATGAGTATAGAGAAAATAACAGGGGCAAGGTGGGGGTGGACTAGCCACAAAACAAGGCTATAGTTGTGAAAACAGGTCCCTTCTGTATCCAGTTCACATGGACAGTTTTTGGGCATGTAGTCAAGGGTTTCCTTGATGCCTTTTTCATACCAGTTTTCCAGTGGATGTTTGCCTTAGCCATTGCCCTGTCTGAACCCCAGCTTGGCCTGCAGGTTGAATGTGATAAATGGTGCATGACTTCTGTGCAATCTAGGTGCATGCTCCAGGATCTTGTCCAGTCTAATTTTCTCCTCTGAAGATGGGTGAGGGCTTCTGCTTATGTCTGTGCTCACACTGGCACTGCATGTGGGAAGAGTGATCTGCATGGCAGCAGTGGTGTGGCCTAATCTGAGCTAATCCAGCCAATATTATCTGGAATTACAATTTAAGCATAACAAAATGAAATGAAGAACCCAGTAAGGCATGTACAGCAACACATTGGGTACCGTTTTGGTTTAAAACACCAGCTCCTCACAGTTACCACCACCAAATGTTTTGTAATTATTGTAGTGACTCTGCTTTTGAAAGTTTCCTCAGGGATGTGGGCAAAATACATTTTGCACACTGAAGCTCACAAAAAAGGCAGGGGAAAAGTGATGATTTGGCAAGGAGAAGTTTTAAAAAGTTTTAAATCTGTCTAATTTGGCTATATGTTGCAAAGGAGTCAATGTGGAAATTTAGGGGTGTAGAATAAGAAATAAAAATAAGTTCTGGATAAAGAGAAGGCTGAAAATAGATTTGGATGATTGGGAATTCAGCAGAAGTGATAGTGGCAGCTATATAAAACTTTCACATAATCCACAAGCCATATCAGTAGAATTTGGCCTGTTATCACTTGGAAATAGCACTGCTTTAACATTATGTACATTTTCTCTTTATAGTGCTGTATTCAGCCTTGTGTTATATTTTGATTTAATTTCACAAGGCACCTGATTACACGAGGCACTCATATAACCGTCCAACTCAGGCTGCAATCCTATACGCCAGCCTTCCTCAACTTGCTGCGTTCTACAGGTTGTCACTAGGATTGGTGTCATACTCCCAGCAGATTTTCTGACACATCACGCTCATTCAGGGTTTATCCCTTGAAGATCCATGAATGCTCCTGCAACTAAACCATTCCCAGGACTTCCTCATGAATGGTTTGTTGCTGAAGCATTCCTGGATCTTCACAGGATAAGTCCTGGATGAGTGCGCTGTCATCTGAAAATCTTCAGTGCAATCACACAATTATGCTGGGAACATGTTTTTTACTCCCAGCTTTCCCCCCCTTGTCTGATAATCTCCAGTGTGAGAGGGCACTGAAAACAGCAGCCATTAGGTGGCTGCGCCAGACTAGAAAACAGGTGCCATTAGTTCTCTGGAATGGTCTGCTTTACCACTGTTAGACAAGCATATAGAAATGTTTCTTTTAAAAAATGGCATTTGGAATTCTCACCTTAGGGGTGATTGTGTTATCATGTCTCCTCACACTCTCAGTTTGGCTACACTTCTTAGAAATGCCTCCCCGCACTGCATTGCACTGCACTGCACTAATGTGTTTTATGACATGAAAGCTACTTTGGCATAATGTTAAGCACTTTGGGAATGATGAATTCTTTCAGCAGTAATGTTACATATACAAACAAGCAAGCAACACATAGCTTCATTTACATATCATAGCTGTAGATAAACTGCTTACAACATAATCCTGTGCATGTTTACTCACAGATACACCCCATTGAGCTCAGGGCAAGGATGGGGCCATGCTGACCTCTCTAGGGAGGGAGTTCCAAACACTGGGAGAAGCCATGGAGAAGTCCCTCTCTCCTGTTCCCACCAAACAAGATCAAATAAACCAATTTAAGACTACAGTCCTGTTCAATGAGCTCTATTTGCATATTTGCTCAAATGTAAATATGCATATTATGCTGTAAGCAGTTTATCTTTTTCCTGGCCATGTTCAGCTAATCAGGGGATTCCCAGGCTTCCAGTGTGTTACTTTCTAGCAAGAATATGGTGCTCAAACACATACATTCCCTCTTCAGGCACTCTCTTTAAGGGCTTCCAGAGGTAGAATTGTGATGATTATTCCGTGGCCCTGAATGTATCTCACACACATTTAGCAGGGAGGAGATGTTGAGAGAGAGAAAAGAAAGAAATACAGGCAAGCGAGGGAGCCATCAGTGGTGGAATGGAACAGCCTTGAGAAGGATGATGAGCAACCTCTGATAGGTGTCACCTGGTGCAGTAAGCAATGACTACAGCTCCTATCAGTCCCTGACAGCATATCCATTGGCTGGCTGAGGATGTTGGCAATGTTAATCCTACGCTTCTACAGGGTGCCAGATTGTAGAAGACTGATTTATAAACGTAGGAATAAGCACCATTTAACTTAATGAGGTTTAGTTTTGAGTAGGCATATCTAAGAGTGCTTTTTCAACATAGTTTGCCTTGTATCCATATGAATTAGCTGGCAGGATGAGTGTCGGGTGGACATAGCTCAGTGATAAGGAAAGTGTTGTAAACAGTAGCTCCTTGATTCCAGATTTTAACAACTTGAAATGTCCCTGAGAGTTCTATCATTTGATCCCTAGCTTTGAAACAGCTGTGTCGAAACCACACAGATCTGGGACGCATCAGTGAGAGACTGCATTGAAAACACATTGGGCTGTAAGATGCAGAAAAGTTTGGATCAGTCAAAAGAATGAGCTTTTCAGTCAAAAGGCTTGAAAGTATTGTAAATATCCATAGGGTATATAGAAGTAAAACAAAGCCACCCTATACCCATCCCTTTATTGATTAGAAAGATAGAAAATAATACAGTAACATATATAAAAACAAATGAAGTTATCTTACAGCCCTCAGCTCATTGGAGACATAGATCAAAGCAGAATTGGTCCCCAAATGTGCAGAGAATTTGTGGGTCAAAAGGTATTGGTGTTCCCCTTTTTAGGACCAGAAAAAAAGCCTTAATAAGTGGGGTTTTTTTGGCTTCATAGAAGCTATAGTGATTCATATAGATTGGGAAGGGTTATCTTTCCTCCTCTCACTCCCTAGGACTGAAAGAAATTCTTGTTCTCAGCGAGAAGCATCCTTATCAATACTAAGGCTGGAACAATCCCAAATCGGCTGCATAAACGCTGTCTTGTCTCTACCTCATGCAAGGTTGTTTTACAGACCTTTAAGGATTATACAAAGCTCAAGCAGACAAAAATAGGCCTGTTATAGAAGCCTCTAAGCAAGTTCAGATATATAGATATGGTTGCGCATCATAATCATAATATATGATTGATTAGAAGCCAAATAACTACACCCCTCGCTAGTCACTTGAAAACATAGTGCATTATTCTTCTTTTTACCTTGTAATCATTTGAATATTGCTTGATATGCTGCAGAATGGGAGGAGGCTATCAAATGTACCATACTTTACTCAAAAGATACAAAATGGATATAAATTTAATAGGACTATAAGACAAAACTGGAACCTATCACAGCTTCTAAAATCAGTTGCACTCAGCATAATAATTGGGCAAACACTATGGAAAACTTGTACAACTTCTTTTAATATGTAGTTTAGGCAATGCTCCTAAAGTGTATGACATTCTGGTCTTGTCTTTCAAATTTAGTATAAACCTTATACTAAGACTGAAAAAAGAATAAATTGTCAAAGAAAGTTTGTGGACGACAGCTGAAAGTTACATAATGGATACACAGTTCTTTGCAGTGTGTCTGGCTAAACGTATTTTGTATGCTACAGAAGCCCTGCAAAAACCTGTAAACTCTGGGAACTAGGGCAGAAGTGGGAAGAATGTAAAAAACCATGGACAAAAATGCTTCTTTCAGATCGCCTTTGATTCTTAGGGGTTTAACATACAGCTCACCTTTGGACACACATCTGTATGGACTTCTTCAAATATCCTGATTGTACAAGTACATACAACTGCCATGACACAGAGGGTGCACTCTGGTTGTATTCAGAAATTGACAGCAAGGCTCTTCTATTCTTGATGCTGTCAGTTACAATACATTTTAAAAAGCTGCTCTCAAATACTAGGCATAGTTAGCTGCCTCTCCATAGTCACTGAATGTATTTAGAAGGCCAGAAAAGGAAACATATTTTTTTCTCCTGCACCAGCTTCTGTCACATCTTCCTTTCTCCATGCAGTTTTGTTCAATACAGGCACTTGTCTCAGATTGTAGCTGCATTTAGGGCGTAGCATTCAGATGACGCGCAGCCTGAACATGGCTGGAAGATGCACCAACACTACACCATCCAGGAAGAACTGGGCCAAGAAGGAGCGGATAGGATCTGCTCCTTCCAGAGGCCTGGTTCAGGACCGTGGTGGTGGCCCACACCAGGGCTGTGTGTGTGCAGTTGCCACAGTCCCTGTACCAGCTCGGCCTCTTTCGGGTCTGTCTGTTTCAGGCCTTGGTCAAGGTTGTGAATGTTGCTAATACCAGCCTATATTACTGTCCTGATACTGAACAAGCTTCTCTGCAACAGTCTTTGCCATTGTGCTGCCATAACAGTTGGTTATACAGTGGCAAAGTATATGCTAGAGTAACAACACTTGCAATAATGATGATGATGATGATGATGATGATGATGATGATGTAACTTTACATATACCTAGCTACATAGCAGAAGTGCTAAGATAACCCTTTGCTACATTGCAAAGATGCGTAATGGGACTCCAGCAAGATTGCACCAAACCAATGCACATTAGACCATTTGCTGGCTCTGCTACATAATAACATAACAGCAGCTTTTTATTGGATATGTGCATTATGTAACTGTACAATCTGTTTCTTGTGGATGTACATGCACTTACCAAGAAGTAGGTAAGCTGGATTCCAGCCATAGCTTCTTCAACAGGTACAAAGATAATGATGCCTTTCAGATTTTCCAGACTTACAGTGAAGTTTAACCCCTTGGAGAACAGTCTTAACATACAGATAACCTCTAAATCTTTTTTAATATATATCCATTTACAGCATTATATAAAAAAAGGTTAATAATAATAGTCCAATGAAAACTATTTATAGCTTTTCTGTCTAGAAGAACTATGAGGATCTTGAAGAACACAGTTGTGTCCTGCGTTGTTTCTCAAGACATAAATAAAGCCCAAACTTCATTTTAAAGAGATTCTAATGTATCAAGCATAGTCTTAAATTTGGGATTATGTGTTCATATTCCCATATGACAAATCAAACCATTAACTACTTGTAAAAAATTCTCCATTGCAGCTTGCACTGAAATCCATAAATTTATCTGAGAAGCTACCATGGACTGAAAATATATATCCTGCAGAGCAGGTGTCAGGGTCATATTGGTTCTCCTAGATGACCTTGCTATGGATATATCTCTAGGGCATAGACATTCTGTTTTGAGGGTTGAAAGGAAAGGGTAATCCACTGGAAATTATTTCCCTGTGAAAATATTATGCTAACATATTATTCCATGTCAACAAAAGGCTTTGGAAATACGCTGCTAGAAAGTAATTAGTTTGAGCTGTAGATACAAAAATTCCCTGGATTGAGGGAGGTGATAACAAGAAGCATTCAAGAGAATGAATAAAGAACACAGCATCATAAAGCACATAAAATACAGGGGGAAAGTAGAACATTTCAGACATGTAATGAAACATACGAATTTTCAGAACTGATTATTCAGGGGGAAAGAAGTGGGAAAAGAAGCGTAGGAAGAAGAACATCTTGGGTGAAAAACCTTATGTACCATTTAATAACATTTTCATTAAATGTACCATTTAATAACATTTTCATTAAATGATATTTAAGTTGCCGAGGGAAACATTGCATTCATAATCCCTTATTTCTTTGGGTACTCATGTAGTTCATGGACTTTATCAAAATAAATCTGATTTTGTAGACGACTTGGGAAAAAAAGACAAAAATGAAAATATTTCTGGCTAAAAAAGTCTCCAGGTGACAGACATAAAAAGAGATGTTTGGGGGGGAAAGTGAGGTGTTTTGATTATGTTCTTACTGAGCCCCTCTTTGGACTGCAGCAACCCCATGGGCTACCATCTTTTCATTAATGTGTTGGTTGTATGGACCATTTCTTCCCTGTGTGTGTGTGAGCCAAGTCCTCTGTAGTGCTGCTTTTGTGGTGCTGGTGCTGGTGCTGCTGCTTCACTTCCCCTTGGTGTCAGATGGGGCCTCCACACTAGATACCTTGCTCTCTGTCTCAATACTACTTCTTCTTTTTTCTTTTCTTTTTTTCTTTCTCCCCATCCCCTCTTCAATCCTTCTTCTTACCTGCCTGTCTTTCTCGCCTTTCCTCTTCTGTAAATTTCTGTAAGGTAAGCAAACTTTTTGTTGGGTTCTGCCCTTTAATAATGCCTACATATGGTGGTGATTGGATTTGATGTGGGGAAAACGTTGTTTTAAGAGATCCTGGGTCCAGAAATGGAGTTGTCTTGCTTTGCAGATGGTGTTGGTACCTACACTGATATGTCTCTACTAAGTCCTCATATCGGATCTATGAACAGCCTGTAACTTGAAGGGATTTTTTTAATGTAGCAGTTACAGCTTATAAGCATACAACAAGCCATACTTTGCTCCTTCTAGACACTGCACTCTATATAACCCACCTGTTGTACTCCCTGGAGGCCTCTCACAGCTTTCCCACAGATACAGATGATGGGCATCCATATTTTTGTTTTTCTCAGCCCGAACCTTTACCACACATGCTCTCAGCCTACTTCTTGGTCCTCTCAACCTCACCATACATTTCATTTCAGCCCCTCCAGCTTTTCTGCCATATCATTCTTGGGTCTCTCCTCAGCCAAACAAGAGCAAAAAGCAAGACTGGGAAAAATAGATAATGCTGTTATCTGAATGAAATGTGTGACCTTCCATAGCTGGTGCTGTAATATCTAATTAGCAGTTGATCAAAGATACCAGTATCTAATGAGCCATTTGGAGAAATGAGATTGTGTTTTGCTGCTACTTGTTTTAAATGGAAATTCCAAGTTATGGAACCACAGAGGAAAAGAACTGCCATTTAATCAGACACATAGGTTCGCAAAGCAAAACAGGTGAAACCAGAGAACAAGGGTAAGAGTAAGTATTATAGAGAGAACCTTTCTTGCAACCCTAAAACGAAGAGAATATAGTGTGGTGGGATACAGCAGCTTCACAGAAGTGTGAGGTGGCTGTCTTCTACTACCTGATTTCTACAATGTATCATCCCAAGAAGCCTTATGAACTCTGACATTGAGAACAAAGTGCTTATTAGAAGATAGCGGTTCCACAGATGACTTCTTGAAATAAGCTTGTACTGCCCTTTATCTTGCAAAAAATTAGGAACGCTTAGTGCCAAAGGATTGATTGTGACTATTCCTGAAGGTGATTAAATTTTTGGAGTTGGGGGCATGCGGAATAATCACATTAACCAATTGCACAAGAACTAGCAAGCATTGGGGCACCTCAAAGAAAATTAGTTTTATTTCGCATAAGCTTCCATGTACTGATGAAAAAGTCCTGCAACTTTCTACTGTCCCCAAAAGCTTGTGTCAAATAAAACTTGTTAGTCTTTAAGGTGTCACAAAACTCTTTATTGTTTAAGGGTACCTAGTAGCTGTCAAGAAATATTGGAATGCACATACTATATTCTCATTACCAATTGCACTGGGATAAAATCAGTATGTATGTAGCTGGAATGTGTCAAACAGAAGTCTGATAGTTATTGGAATGGAAATGTATTTGCTATATAGAATAAATAAAGTAAAATCTGGATATTGTCTACCCTAACTCATGCTGAGAGCGTATCCACAGAAGGATGCAGTCCCACTTGATTCAGAAGTCCACTTTGTTAAGCTGAACACTTGTTTTTGCAAAAACTCCCTATTTGTGACTATCCACAAACTTGAACAAACCAAGTTGTACCCCAGCCAGTGACAATTTGAGAAACAACAATTGAGGTAACATCATGTGAAACTTCCGCTTTACAGATTGAAATCCTACTATTGACTTCTCTGCATTTGGGAGGTTGCCTGTCTGTGGCATTTTGCCACCCATACCTCTGCTTTTGGCATAGGGATAAAGTGAGGCTCTGCCCACACTCATAGTTTGGGATTTACCCTTTGTTTTCAACTCCTCTTTTAACAGTTTGATGAGGAAATAGCATCAATGCAGCTCGTGTGATTCGTTTTTTGGCTACACAGACAGCACAAAATATGTCTCAGGACACCAAAAAAGTCACCACTAAAATCTCTTCTTTCCCTCCTTATGCAGCAGCTAAAAGTTTACTGAATAAGAAAGCTGATGGAGTGAAGGTAAGTATCCTTCTGGGGCTTTACCTAATATATCACCTGGGGGGATAGCTTTATGCCATATTAACAGGCGAGATAATTTTATTTATATGCTACACTTGTTTGCCGAAATTCATAATCCAGAAGAGTCACAAATCATAGGTTGAAAGGCTGTTCTGTTTCACTACAAGCTGAATTGTCTCCCAGCTTTCTTGGCATTTTGCGTATCTGATGGAAAAGATTGTTTGGAGACAGCGAGGCCTCCTTTCTCTACCATATCTTAATTTACATGTAATTGTCATATAGAATATGATGCTATATGCCACCTTCTGCAGAGTCTGGGTATTATGAAAATGCATTGTCAGTATGGAAACTGCTTTTGGTTGGTTTCTTTTTCCAAGGTGTCTCTTTTTTTGTGTTTGTGTGATTCTTTTTTGCAGCCTCAGACAAACAGCACCAAAGGCAGTGCCGGAGTTACCAGCCCCAAAGGGACTCTTCCTCCAGCCGCACTGGTACGATTCTCTTGTCCTTTTAGAACATCCCTTGTGGTAAAAGGATGTAGGATCATTGAGACACTTACTAGTTTAATAAGACAGTTCCTACTTAAAGCTTGCAGTTGTCCTGTATGTGGTTGAAAATGATACCCACTCTCCATTGTCTGGTGCTGACATGTTTGGTACTCATCGTGATTCCCATGCACTGTTTTGTGCTATTCTTGAAATGTTGATTTGTTGCAGGGGGCAGGATCGCCTTTCTTCCTGTCATTTAACTCATGACACAGCTAGAGCCTTGACGTCAATATACAGTAGTTGTTACTTATAACCCATTTCAGCATTAAATGTTTCTAAATGACTGCAGTGTAATCAGCCATATTTTGTTGGTAGCAAAATTGTGCCGTAGCCTGAGACAAATTGGCCCTAAATGCCAATTTGTTGCCTGCTTAAAGCCAAAGAAAAGAAACCAGGGCAAAAAGTCTTATCGTTCATGATCAGAAACAAGAGACAGAAATCTCGTATTTCCTCTTCATCTCTCTAGCCACCCAAAGTACTAATAGACACCATTGCTACTGCAGCTGTCACTCAAAAGTGCCAAAACCACATTTCCTTGAGGCTGCCAAGAACTATCCAGTCCCGTTGGTCATAGAATAATTTGGGTGATAGCAGCCAGGTTCTGTAATGTTGTGGAATGTGACATTGTTAGGTTTATATGTAAATAGTTGTTGCCATTATGAAATCTACTGAAGAAATAAGCATTTTTTACAATCAGAATGCTTTAAAGAAAATGTTTGCACAATAGCCTGATCTTGTTTTATTGCTGAGGCAATTAATGGCAGAAAAAAGACTGAGATAGATATATTAGTTATACATTTTGTTTTTAATGTCAGGAAAGCTAAAACTAGTCAAGAAAGTGCCAGCAAAACTGGGCCCAGTTAATTATAAAAACTGTTGAAAAAAAATTCTGAGTAAAGTCATATGTTTACTTGGTTTGATAAATCATGGTTTATTGGGCCAAGTCATGTTGTGACCATGTGTTTCATTTTTCCTTTTCTCGCTCCCTTTTTTATCTGTTATAAAAAGAAAATGCACAATGTTAAGATATAACAAGAAATTATGGTTTATCAAACTTTGGAAGGTTTAATAAATCTATTATAGAATGTGAGAGTATGGAAGAGTAAAGGGAAGGAGAAAGTGAGGAAGGACAATGTTTGCTGTAATCCAGGGTCATGGTGTCTGAACCTGAACAGTATAAAAATAAATGCAGATCTCAGTCAGCAGAAGATTGCATTTTAGGGTCAAATCAGCATAGATATGCCTCCCTTGTGATTTTACTATTTAGACAATAGTATTTGAAGGTAGGTAACCCAAAGCAGCCTGGCCGGAATGGTTCTTGAACAAGATATAATAAAAGGCACTGTTAATATGCAACTTATTGCACATGACTTTTCCAGCATGGATGCCACCAAGAGGTCAAATTGTATGTTTCCTGTATGTAAGAATTACTTACCCCAAATAGGAACAGTTTCCTATCCATAACTCCCCATGTGGATTTATATCCCAGTGGCAACCACATAATAAAAGTAATGCAAGATCTGACTCCTTGGGGCTTTCTAGATTGGCAGGAAAGTGTGACATGAAGTTGCCTTTTCCTTAGTGCTTACAGCTGCTCCACAACCTTTAGATGGAGCTGCTCTGTTCCGCAGTTTTTAAAAAAGAAGCTGGGAAAAGCAGCAACTTTTTAAAGGCACTTCTTCTCCCCTAAAACACAACAAAAGCATTTTCATGGCACACTTTCCCTTTTTCTCATCTAAAGGCTAGACTTTCATGCAGCCATGAACACACTTCTTTTTGCCAATCTAGATCAGGCCCTTGTATACTGTTTTAAGTTTTTGATCTTGATATTAAAAACAAAGAATAAAACTCTTGGCTGCTTTATATCCAGTCATAATACTATAAGACATAAGAAGTCATAATACATAAGAAAGTCATAAAGTATAAGTCATAATACATAAGAAAGAGCAGAATGAATGTGAATGCCACCCATCTGATCCTAATATGGAATTTCTGTGTGGGTTTATTTTGTTTTGCTGTTTTAATCTATTGGAACAATTAAATCCAGCCTATCCTTAGGTGACATGTATTCAGTAAATTTAAAAACTCTTGTTCCATTGTGAAATGTAACGGCATATTTAACATTTCCTCTGTGCTGGTAGAAAGCATGTTTTTTCTTAACTTTTTAAACTGTTCCTTCTCTTGCAAGCTCTTATGTTCTTAATTTGTTAGATCAACAAAGGGTAGGTTGATAGGGTGAGTTCCATGCTGTAGAATTATCAGAATCCTAAAGGTAGGAACCACATAGGGATCCATGAGACAGCTTCTGATATAGATTTCTATGTGTGCATATGTATGCAACAAGATCTATGTATACAAAGGGATCCTGAAGCACCTTTGAGACTAAGGAAGTAGACTCAAGCCCACAAAAGCTTGTGCTACCAGCTTTTTTTCCTCCGGTTACTCTCAAAAGTGCTACAAGACCCCTTTGCATACTGATTTACCAGACTAACACAGCTATGTATTTGAATAATCCATATATATAAAGTCATGGTTCCTTCTTGATATTAGTTTCTGATGGCCTGTTAAGGGGCAGCCCAGCTGTTTTACCTCTAAAGAATGAACAGAAATTCTTATTAAGCCTGTCCCTTCATCTTTAAGGCAAATACTATATAAGGTGGCACAAGCTTTTTAAGGTTAAGGATAGCTGGAAGCAGAAGTAGAGGATTTCCCCAGAGAGCATCTATTTATAAGAGTTCTTCTTGAGTGGGATGTGTTGAATCAGAATTGTTCATCACCTGTCGGAGACAAGCATAAGTCTACATTGACTATTAAAGAATGTGCTTTTAAAAGGAAGTTAGATTAGAGATTCTGCTCTAATCAATTTTAGTAGTTGCCCTAGTTTCTTTTCAAGTTTATTTTTCACACATAGACTCAACAGTGATGGATAAAACTCAAATTCAGAACTTCTGTGAGTATACGGATATGACAGCAAGAAACGAGGGCAGCCATCTCATCTTCTAACTTCATCCTGTCTGTCTTTGTTTACTTTATTGTGTGGTCACAAACGCTCACAAGGGTAGATGTGAAGCATTAAAGGTGATGACATTTTGTTTCCTCACTAATGCTGCACAAGAAAACAGTGATACACCTGTCTTAGTCTTAGTAGCTTAAATATATTCTTTCTGAGGTTGAATTCACATTGTCGATTTTTCTGACACAAGCTAGCATTTTGAATGGATATAAAATGTGCTTGTGCATATGGATCCTGCCAGTCACATGTTAGGATTTGTGGTCACAACATTCTCCTTAGAAGGTTGTTCGGCTTGAATGCCGCCTAAAATAGATTATATAGATGAAGTTCTCAAATCCAGTTTTTGGTATCTTTATGTTATAATATCTCTTACCTTTCAGTATCTTAATGTGGCCTGATTCTTCAAATAATTTCTGATACTGTCCTACCTTAGAATTGACTTGGCTGGTTCCTGAGCACTGGTGTTTGCTTCAAAATCCTGTTGTGTCTGTTGTGTTGGTCCAGTGACTTATAACTGATAATGTTAATATTTCACTCTGTGAACATTTGCAATAATAATAATAATAATAATAATAATAATAATTTTCTAAGTGATTTTGTTTGATTTGGGATCCAAGCCTTGAGCCCTTGCTTCAAAGTCAGATAATCTAAATTGTCCTTTTAAAAAAAAACTTTGGTCAGTCAGCCTGATGGATATCCACAAGGTTACCAACCTTTCTCCAATTTGTGGGAAAAAATAAAATAGCATACATTACAAATTATTACAATTGCTGTTATTATAAAACGGTGAGTGGTAGTTGATAGTAGGCTAAAATGATTCTTCAGAATGTGTTGCATCCTCGTATGAGTTCCAGATAACTGGTAAGTTGTATTTTTCTAATCATCTCATTGTACTGTTTTTAAATATTGTGAGCCACCCTGAGTCTCAGTTTTGGGGAAAGGGTGGGATTTAAATAAATATAATGATAAGATGAATAATCTCATACAAATTTAGAGGAAAGCACTGTAAACTACTACGTGCCTTTAGTTGTAAACACTTTGTACAATTTAAGCTTTCCCATTTTGTCACAAGCAATTGAAGACTTGTGCAAAGGAATTTGAACTGCAGGAAAGGTTTTTAAACTCTCAGCAGGCAAATATAGAAAACCTTAAACATACTGGAAACAATTATTTGGTTTTATGCATTAGTGGATGGTGTACTGCATTTGTTTTCCTTCCAAGTTTTATTATGTTTTATTTAACATACAAGATGGATTCCATCCCATTGCAATCATTATTCTACTCATGGTAAAAGGTAATGCTATAGCATCAGAGAAAAGAACAGGCCATACCAAAATGGCCATACTGAAAAACAGAGGTTGACTTTGTCAGAAACAAATCCCATTAGCTGTTGGTGTAAGCTTCTTAAAAAAGCAAATATCACTGCATTATTTATCAAAACGTACAAGATAGTTATTATACAGATTAAGACATTAAGCAGTAATCTAGGGGAATTAATTTGAATAGTATGGATGATTTTCTTCATATATTTAAAAGTCCAGAGAACAACTTGAAGCCTCATAGGAACCTAGGGGGAATTCTTTTCCCAGCATGTAGTTTCCCCAGAAAGAGGAAGAGGTTTGGGAAGGATTGACAAGTTCTTTACACATAGTGTGTCATTAACTATAGTGGTACTGCCAAGAGAACAAATATTTGTTCCTGTAGAGAAACAGGGTTGGAAACTGTTTTTGTCTGTATAAATGAATGTCTTTTCCAGCCCAATTCATCACTTGTCCATTGAGAGAAATCTTGGCTCTGTTGAAGTTATAGAAGCCCAGTGATTTCAATTGCTAAGCCCTGTGTGGCATGTTAAATACTAGGAAGTAGTTGGTGAATGCAACAATTCAAAATGTGCCACTGGAGACAAGAAAAGCAACTTTAAATTTTGAAATGTGGGACTTCTGTGGCATTCAGGCATGCCCATTTATCCATAGCAGATATTTCCACCAACTGTTTCAGCCTCTTCAGATATATGAGAAGTGAGTTGTCAGAAAACATTAAAGCTATCTTTATATAATTATTCAGGGAATCCATCAGGCTTTCAGTGCCATATTTGGCAATGCTGGTCACTCTAGACATGTGCAGGATCTATGTATTGCCCTTCTACAGGCCATTCCATCAAACGTTACTCTAAAAAGCACTGTTGAGGCACATCAGTTTTGCATCCATGATCCCTAGCCTGTACACAGAGACCACAAAATGGAGTCTTTTGCTATTTATACATGACAAAAGTTGATGTTATTCTTACTGCACTATCTAGCTTCATAGAATCATAAAGTTGGAAGAGACTGCAAGGGTCCTCCAGTCCACCCCCGCCATGAAGGAAGTCATAATCAAAGCACTCCTGACAGATCACCATCCAACCTCTGTTTGCATGATCCAGACCATAGGTGATAGCCACTGGAAGGTTCCTTGCTTCAAAAATAATTCAGAAGTCTTCAGCTACAATCCATTTCTTTAGAACTTGGACAGATGACCATGTATTTCCAACTGTTATTGGACTGCAACTCCATGCTGACTTATGGGCAAGAACATTTGAAGGGCCACAGTTGCCCACTACAGCTTAGAGTTCCTGCTATTAAACAATTTCCTTTAAAACAGTGGTTCCCAAACTTCGACCTGCATGTATTTTGGACTTCAGCTCCCAGAATGTGTAACTGTTGGACAAGCTGTCAGGGTCTTCCGGAAACAGAAGTTGAAAACACCTGGAGGACTATTGATTGGGAACCACTGTATTTTTATGTAGCTCCAAAATTGTGGAAATGAAAATAGTGTTCTCAAAGATGTAGAGACAAAGATAGCTGTCTTATAACGGGGCCAGGCTTAATATTTAATGTACTGTATTGTATTTGAGTCCATTTCGCACAATTACCAGCACCTCTCTAAGGTCTCAGGCTTAGAGAAGTCTTTCTCATTACAATCTACCTGATTGTCATAATGGAAGATTGTTGGGATCTTCTTCATACAAAGCATATGCTTTACCATTGAATTATGGCAGTGTTTGATTGATATTCCTAGATAAATAGTAGCTGCAGGAGACCCAGAGAAGCAATGTAGTTTGCCTGGAGTGCCGAAGCCAATGGTGCCTCCCCTCCCTAGGCAAATTGTAATTTCATCAAGGTGATGGGATCATGACAAAAGGAAAGGGTTGAATTCTCCTTCTCTATCTCAGCCACTCCTGCAGCTACTGTTTACATTTAAAAACAACAACCATGCATGTTAATAACAGACATACAATTAATTTCACATTTACTTTGGCCCTAAGAAAACCTCTAACAGTGCCGCTGTTTTGTTTCTCATGCATGCATTTTGCTTCTGTTGAAGAATTTATCGCTAGACAAGCCCATTTATGAGTAAATCTTAAGCTGTTTCTCCTGTTTGGGCTGATTTTTCATGCCCTTTCCATGGTAGAGCTGAGCTGTGTAACCAACTGCAGCTTTAATAGTTGTTTTCTATTTATTTAAGTATAAAGGTGTTTCCACCCACCCATAATCCTTAATGAAGCTGTTTTTTAATCCTAAAATCCCAAGGGCATAAAAATTCTATTAAATTACAATTATATTTATAAATAGGAAGAGGGTATACTATAAGTATAATAAAACACAAACCATTACAATAAAAAAACAAGTCTGACTAGTCTCTGACTAACACCTCAATTGAAAAATATCAAAGTAGGTAAGATTTAACTTCTTCCCAAAATCTTAGCAGCATCAAATTATTTCAGGGGCTTTAATTGTGAAGTTGTATAAAAATGGAAGTTCAGAAGATGCCTTCTTTTTCTTATTTCTATATAGGAAATCATAACCACCAAATTCACATTGCTATTATAACCACATAACTTATGAGAACCCTTTCATTTTGGATCTGTTCATTTTGTGCCAGCATAATACTCCTACTCTTCCTCTCATACACATAGACCAGTGTAAACCTCCCTTGTAGTACATTTTCTCGAGCCGACCATTTTCTTTCAGGTAAGTACATCTTTTAAGAATCTCTTAAAGTATGGCAAGCTTTTGTGGCTCCATATGGATGCAAAAAGGTAAGTAGTCGACTATGGAGACATTTAGTCAGCATGTTCCACAATTATGTCAGTTTAAGACTTCTAAATGGTGTGCCCCTGAGTAGCCAACCCCTTTTGCTAAACCTCTCTGTAAAAGATGTAGTCAATGGACCATCATGAAACAAGGCCCTCTTTAATATGGCAGACATTTGTTCTGAGTTAAAAACTCTCTCCAGTGCATATGAATTAATCCAGCAGAACCAGGGGAAGCAACCACAAGACTTTCTGCTCTTCTACTGCTTCTTTCTTCTTCCTTTTGATACCAGGTGGACCCAATATTCAGATGATAACAACCCAGGTACGGATTGGCCACACCTTCTTGGGGAATTCATTCTTGGCATTTTCTCTTCCCCAACGCTCTACCATTCTCCCAATTGCAATAGTCTTTTAGGCCTGCAGAAGGGTTGAATGTAGATCTCAGCTTGCACTCTCCATTTCCAAGGAGCTCACAGCAATCTTGTCATGGGTTGAATATGATTTTTTGGTTTCATTCATGGAAAATCCAGTTTTGATTCTTCTCTTCCTGATTTACTCTGCCACTTTCTGTTTGTTAATCATTTGCCTTTTGCTGAACTAATTGCCTTTTGCTTTTTTCCCTTCCATTCTGTTCCCCCTTCCCTGCTCTTATGTGGGTCTTGGTCTTTCTTCACCTTCTTCCCCTTTCTCCACATTTTTATCATCATTTTCTGCTCCATCCCCCCCCCCCCCTTATTCTAACTACCACCTCTTCTTTATCTCTTCTTTTTTTTTCTTTCTCTTCTTCATTTTGTTGTTCTTTGGTTCATCCTTCCTTCCTCTGTAGGAACCTCAAACCACCGTTATCCATAACCCAGTGGACGGCATTAAGGTACTGCTGCCTGTCTTTCCTTCTCCTCAGTTTGCCCTTTTGTGATCTGGGATAAAAATTGACTTTTCTGCTCCTTGCATTGCTGTGTAATTTCACCTCTGGGGACAGACTGTAGGTTTAGGTTTTGCACCCCCTATTTCAGTACATCTGAAATCCTGTAAAATTAAATCCGGACTATTTGATTACAGTTGTATTTTGGGAAGTGCACGTCAAAGAATTCTGACTTTCCATGGAACTTAGTCTTTTTTGGAGAGTCAGTGTATGTTAAGGAATATGGAGTTGGTTCTCTGGGAGGTAGGTCATTCCTTTGCTCTCCTCATTCCTTCATATACACTAGTTTGAGTCTTCCCGTGTCACTGAAAGTGATGATTTTAAAAGAATCAGCATTCTTAGAGAACGAAAGCAGTTTAAGCTCTCCACCTATTGTTGAAGGGAGGTGAAAATTGTTGTGACCTCCTTCCTTGGAGTGTTGTCATGCATTGATTCAGGACTTCCCAAAGAGTTTGGTTGGCAAAAGAGACAGAGAGGAAGAATGCTGGTTGTTCTTAACTAATAATAGGAATTATGTGTGCTCTGGAAGTGAGAGGTAATCCTTAGCAGTTGGGATTTTTGCTCTGGGTGACAGGGTGCAGATAAAAGCCTCTACTCTGACCCCAGAGGAGCTAACCAGAGAGCAGCAATATTGAGCTCCTTCATTCTGAAGTGAAAGAACGCAGCCAAGGCAGACCAAAGAGACCAATCCAAGATGTCGGATTGGCTGAGGACTGACCTATTTTACTCCATGCCTCAATCATCCATTGCTCGGACACAGCCCTTTCCTCCACCCAAACCTGCATCTTTTTACCCATTCTCTGCTGCAGGGATTTAATTTCTGTTATCATTATTTTTACGCTTCCTCTTCAAGCCCATTCACTCAGTGCATCTGGCATAGCTATTAAATGGAGCTTGGGGAAGATGAGCAGTTTTTAAAAAGTTTGGTATGAAAACACTAATCACGAGGTAGAGACCAAAGAAATTAGTGGTACCCTCCGATTTTCTTTCTTTCTTTCTTTTTCCATCTTGTAAATAGAATATTTCCATAAAGAAAACAGATGTTGGTATAACACTACTTTATTTTGAAAAACTAACCTGTGCATCAATGTCAAAAGCTGTATTTGTTTAAAGAATGTAGGGCTCTATGATAAACCAATATATTGCTCCAATATATTTCAATTTGTGTTTCTTTATCAGGGGAATGTACAATATGAAAGTCGTCTTTAACATGTGCATATGGTAGATATTATATATTATAGTGGTTAGGGAAAGGGGACATATTAGAAAGTACATTATAAACATTGTCTTTAAAAACATGTAGTCTGAAAAGAAAAAAAAGTTATTTGTTTGTCTCTTTTTGTTTTTAGCACTTAATGCTAATCTTTGTTCCAGAGGAACGCAAAGAGGTCCCCACAAAAATTCTCTTTTGTAAATATTAAGCGTTCTGCTCTACAAAAAGCCTGACATTCTGCTTTGTATGCTCTGTATGTACTTGTAAATTTCCCCTGTATTGACAATTTAACTTTTGATCAACAACTTCTTCTACACTCATAAACATTTAAGGAAACATCCCATAGATATAAGCTTTCTAACCACATTTTACCAGTGCTATTTTTATTTTCTTGGTGTTGTCCCCCCAAATGTGTTCTGTAATACAGGTTTCAACAGCTTTGCTGCTTTTGTTGTTCTCTAGCAATTTGAGTTAAGAAGAATTGCTGTACTATACAAATTATAATCCACACCTCCTACGCTTCTTGTCACCACTTCTTTAATCTAGCCTGATCCAACAGCCACCTTTGTCAATCCTAAAATAAGAAAAAGAAAGGCTGCAGTTCAAACAATTAGTGCTAGGAAAAGCTTGTTCATGTGGAGAAGGAAAGTAGGGCCTTCTCTAAAATCAATATTTTTGAAAGCCCTAAGAACCAACACCCAGCTGCTTTTGCCTTTTTATGCCTGAGCTGTTGAAATTATTCGGCTCTTCAGGTGGACAAAAGAACAGTAATAGGGGGATTTTATAAGAACAAAGATAACTGTAACACACGATTAGAGAATGGGGGGGGGGGGGGGAACAACTAAGAAGAGTACAGCCCTACACCATGAAAAGGAGGAAGGCAGTGGGAGAAATAAAAATGTGGCAGCACCTTTAAGACTTTTTTTTTCCATTTTCCCAAAAGCTTTTGTGGATATAGGCCCACTTCTTCAGAGGCAGTACCAAGTGGTCAATATGCTTTCCTGTAAATGTGATGATCGGCCTGCAGATAATGTTAGGCTACAGCTCCTAGTATGTCTCAGTGGCTGCTACGAGTTGCAGTTCAACCATATCTGGCAGTCTGCATTTTGCTCGCCTTTTATGAATGTGGGGCGAGCCATAAGTCTCTTGAAGGAGGAGTTGAGATTATGGGGCCACCACTGAAAAGGCCCTATGCCAATACTTATTTATGAGCTGTGAGGACATACCTTTGGCTTCTCTCCTACCATTGAGCTGATCCTGACAGTCCAGCCTCCTCCTTCACAATTTATTTGTTAGCATGGACTTTTGAAGCAGACCTTACATGTGTGGAAGCTTCCCCAAATCCTGGAAACTTGTGTGATCAAGGTTCCAGGATCTGGGAAAGCCTCCATGCCCAAATGTTTGTTTACTTCAGATATTCATGCTAAACCATTGTCTTTTTCAACGTGCTTTGCCCTTTCCCTCAAATAATATACAAAGATGGCCATGGTGGGTTATTCAGACAACATTTCCTGACTTCATCCTTTTCAACAGTTGCCCTTTGGTTACTACCTCTTAGGAAGCAAGCCCTTCAAGGACCACAGAGGCAAGGTTAGGTGGGATCTAACCACTTAAAATTCACTTAGGCCACAATGGGCCATGTCTTTTCTTTACTAGCAAGTGGTAGTTGCTAAGCTACGGCTCCTACTGAAGTCTTCCAAAGGAGGAACCAGAGCTCAGCAGCGGGAACTTGCTCAACCTCTGATTAAGCCAAATCTTCCCTTATTGTCTGTTCTTTGGCAACCATTTTCACCAAGGCAAGGGGATTTTGCATGGAGCTGGCTTAGGTTCTCTGACTAACTGGGACAATCATATGCACCATGAATGGAAATGCTACCACACAAAAACAGTGCCACTCTCACATCCTGTGACCTCGCTCCAGAACTTCCCTCTTTCTATTAAATTATTTCTGTCCTGCAGTGCCGCTGGCATTGCTGTCATAGGCTGAAGCAAAAGAATGGTTTTCGCATAATGGAAGCAGCACACCGGAGGACGAGAGAAGGTTAACCATTCTGCACAGAATGTAACAGGGGCAACAGCATTGGAGTGCCCATGAGCTGAATACGCACTCTTTTTCCAGCACACACTTCTCACCTGCTTAGTAAACTGAATAGCCCTGGGAACAACTCTAAAATGCTCTTTAAACTATATTCGCTATCATAAGTAGAGCCTGGAAAGCAACGTTTAAAAATAATTAATTATATATATAGTTCCAATGCCCCAAAAGGAGTTGTGTTTCTCAAAAAATAATTGTTACTTATTTATTCCTTTAAAAAAAATCTAATTATAAGAGGCATAGCACAAGCTACCTGAATTGCAAGGCCACAACTCCAAAGCTATGACAGTAACTTTAAATATGATGGTTGCACCCCAAAAAGAAAGTTATTATTTCTCATTGAGTTATAATTGAAATGTATTATAATTTCACATAACCCTGGTTGCTGGCCAGAGAAATTAATTAGGATAAATTTTGTAACTAGTTACTTCCAGGCTCTTTAGCTGGAGGTTTTATTTCCTTTTTTTGCTGGATCTAACCTGTATTAGAATGTTTGATTTATTGGGAAGGTGCTCATTTGCTGTTCTGTATTGGCTCACTAGGTAATTCTCTCTGTGTGTCTCTCTCTTTCTCCCTTAAAGGTTTAATCTGGTACAATTTAATGAATAGGGTGAAATGTGGTGGAAAGTATTAGCACAAAGTATGGATGACAATAGGGATTATGAAGCCATTGGGAAGCATCAGGGCCAAGCACTCATGACCTATTTGCTTGGTTTGTGAACTGGTGTTAAGCCAGAGACTCCTATTTCATGGGATGGGAATGAGGAAGAAGCAAGTCATAGGGTAAGAGCATTTGGAGGGTGCCTGATCCTGAACATTGTCCACAGTAGCTTCATAATTCATTTCAGTGAGATTTCTGAGGCCTTTAAGATTTTACATCCCAGCTTGGAGTACACATGGGAATTCCCTAAGGAAAATGGTCACAGAAACAACATGGAGAAATTAGGTGTACTTCATGTTGCCTTTCACAGCCCTGCAGCACAGAGCATCTCTCAACTTGTGGTGCCATCTTCTTGATCATTGGTGTGTGTTACCCTTTCCTGGCACATCAGTATATTATCTGTACAGAACTGGACATTCTTGAGAGTGAGAGAGGTGTTAATGTTAATGCTGGGAGAAGAGGAAATTGCATGCTATTATGGGCTATGCTGTGTAAATCGGCACACTGGAATGACAGATTATATTACTGTAGGTGCCAAGTGCCCAGCATCTACTTTAGCCAGAAGATCACCAGCAATTATGGTCTAGGTGAACCTAAGAACTGCAATTAATGCATATGCAGAAGCAAAAGTCTGTTGTGTGTCTATTTTTCCTTTTATCTACCTTGTTTGTGGTACTCAATTCCTGGTTGAACACATATTGAGATTTATGCCCTCTCGAGGTATTTTGCAATTGTAACAGATTGCAGTACAGCAGAGGTGCATGTATTTCCACTCCCAGAAGCACGAAATACAAATGGGCGAGCCAGGCAGATCTCTGTTTCTCCCCTTCTGTGCAATTGGGAACAAGCACTACATTGTCCATACGTGGATCCGTTTTATTTCATTTATAGCAAACACTCTCTTCAGAGGGATTTCCAGATATACATTCAAAGATAAATATGGTTCAGAGGAAGAGTTATGGAGTTGAGATAATATTTTGAAAAAGAGAAGATCTGAGACAATATTGAAAGTCTCTTAATGTCCTTGCTTTTCTGTAGTAGAATCCCTTTTATATCTTTGAAACTACAGGTACCTGGTTTTAGAGATGTTACACTTAGGTGCAGAAAAATGAAAAGTCTTGATTAATAGTGACTCTTTTTTTGAGGAGGGGGTTATAGCAGGGCTGTTGAAAAAAGTTGAACCTTCTTTTGATTTTATCCCTCTTTGACTACAGTCCCAGCATGTCCTCAAGTGTTTGTTTCTGGCCAGAATCACTAACATTTTGGTTTTTTCCTCCTTCTACCCCTGTATCTTTCCACAGGAATCATCCGACAGCACAAACACCACCATAGAGGATGAAGACACGAAAGGTATGGTCTTAAGGGGGCATCCAGAAAACCAAAGTGTTGTGGGATAAAAAGCTGGTAACATGAAACTACCAGTGCTGACTTGAGGGCTTTGCCATAAAAACATATGTGAGGGAAATGCACAGGTACAGGTTTTGCAGAGAGTGAAAGTGGGCCGGGGAGAATGGCAAGAGAGTAAAATTGTTAAGAGTGAAAACTGGAGACAATGCCTATACCTTTAGTGGTTGTGTAGAAGAGGAAGGAGATTCATTGCCACAAAGACAAATGAATGGATCTTTGAGCAAATCGAGCCTGAACTCTCTCTAGAAACAGTGACTAAAGTGAGACTCTTGTGTTTTGGACATATTGCAACAAGATAGCTCTCATTAGAAAAGAAAATAACGATTGGTTAGACAGAAGGCAGTAGGAGACGAGAAAGACCACCTTGCAGGTAGATTGACTCAGACAAGGAATTTGCAAGAGTTGAGGGGGGCAGTTGGTAGCAGCATGACCTGGAGGTTTCTCATTCGTAGGAACACCATAACTTAAAGTCTATTTGGCAGCAGTTAAAAACAACAACAAAGCAGCGGTAATTCCAACACATATTACTTGTACGACAAGCTACACCTGCTGAAATGTGCTTTTCTACAAAATCATGAAAGGTCTAGGAGCTCTCTCCAGTTTTCTCTCTGGCAGCCATACAGAGAGTTGCAGGGGGGGATGGAGATTAAGTGGAGAAATAATTCTATGGGCCACAGTGAGGAGTTATAGCAGGTCCAGAGGCCAATCTTTTGCCCCATGGAGCCTCTGAAGGCTATGCAAACTAACAAAAGTGCTGGAAGTGAAAAGAAAAAGGAAACAACACCAAAAAATTTGCCACAAATGTATTTAGCAAAAATGGTATTTCTTGATGTTGTAAAACAAATACAGTTGGCCCTCTGTTTTTGTGGGGGATCCATTCCAGACCCCTTAAAAAAATGGAGACTTGCCTATATTCAAGCCCTATAGGGTTGAATGGGGCACATGCCACGGGGGTGCGCCCCATGGAAAATGATGGCGGTCGCCCCTCTGGCCATATTCAAGACCATGAGTCCGTGAGAAGGGAGGGTTGACTCTATCTGCATGGGGAGTAGCTATTGAAAAGATGAATTACTATGCCTAGAGGCTTGCAGAAGAAGCAAATCAGCCTTTTTTTGCCTAGTATTCAGGCAACACAGGGAGTCTGAAGGGTTTAAAGGTCACATGGCTTCCAGGATCAGACATTATCTGATGCCTTTAGGGTATTAGGCTATTTTATACTGAAGGACCATGTCTCCCCATACAAACCTGGTAAAGCCCTAAGATCTTCAGGAGAAGGCTTTCTTTTGGTCCTGCCACCATCAAAGGCTTGCTTGGTGAGGACATGAGAGACAATGGTGGCTGCTCCCATTCTCAGGAAGTCCTTTCCATGGGACGCTAGGCTGGCCTCCTCCCCGCTTTCCTTTCACCAGCAGGCAAAGACATTTTTATTCACACAAGCTTTTAATATATAATCTTTGTCAGGGATGCTTTTATATGTGGGCAGGTTTTTGCTTTCAGGGTTTTTTGGATTTTGGAATATTTGCGTACACATAATGAGGTATCTCTGGAATGGGACCCAATTCTATATGTGAAATTCATTTATGCTTTGTATGCACTTTATACACATCACCTGAAGGCAATTTTGTACACAGTGTTTTAAATAGTTTTATGCATGAAGCAAAGTTTGTGTACAATGAACCATCAGAAAGCAAAGGTGTCACTATCTCAGCCACCCATGTGAACAATTCTGGAATATTTTGGATTTTAGACTTCTGGAAAAGGGAGAACAAGCTGTAACGTGCGTTGCAAGTCTGATGCTTGGGATGGCAGTGACTTATTTCTGTGTTACGAAAGTTAAGTTGACAGCAAGAGCAACTCTTTCGTAATAAGTCAAGAATTTCTTGAGATGGCAATGTTTTTAAGAGTGGAACCAGCAAAAGGGTCCAAGCTTGACTCAGGCTTGCATCCTTCCGAGGTCTCTAAAATGAATACCCAGATTGTTGGGTGCAAGTAGCTTATTGTTGTAAACCGCTTAAACACTCCTTAGGTGGTATATAAATGATGCTGTTTGTTAGTTTTGTTTTATTTATTGTTTTGCTTCAATGGGATTAATGAGTATTGTAAAAAGACCAAATTCCTGCTATTTTGAATACTTTTAGGAATTGTTCTCTTTGTTTTCAGGATAATGTAATGGCGGGAGCCAGTATCACCGGTGCCTTCCCATGCATGTATACTTAAAATTAAGCCCTACTGAGTTTAGTGGGGTTTACTTCCAGATCATTGTTCTTAGGACTTTCTATCCTGTATTATCTTTTTTTCCCTTAATACCTAAATGGATTTATTTTGTTTGTTTGTTTGTTTGTTTTCAAGCATATCATCTTGAGGTTGTTAACAATGCAGCTCTGGGTCTCTTGTAATGCGGAAGAGACTTGTTTTCTTGAGGCTAATTTTTGCATCACAAGATTTCTATGATAAGTTTTGGTTCTTTCTCTGAACAGAGGTATCTTATGAGTAGCCAGACTGGCTTTGTTTTCTAGAAGACTGATTGAACACTGCTATGTCCTACTGTCCCAAAACTGGAGGAACTCTAGAGTGAAGTAGCTTTTCAGTATAGAAACCAGAAAAACCTATGTAGATAACTAAGATGCTGCAGGAATAGCCTAAGGACGGGACTGTGTCCTTTGACTATTGTTGGTGGATATGTAATATTTTCAAGAACTAAAGCACTGCACAAACCAGAGGCGAAACAAAGAGTTAAAGAAGAGAGGATTGGTTGGACCCTGGAACCATTCCCAAAATAGAACTTCCCGTATGCAGATATGTGATGTATATTCTGGGAGCAGTGGCACAGAAATTAAGTAGTTCCATAGTCACACACAAAAATCTTCCATTTTTAGCCCAGCAACTTTTGGGAGAATGACAGCCTGATCACATGCATTATTGTTAAATTACGCAAGTATCACACAAAATACTGATGATAAAAGAAACATCAGGCGGTTATTGGAAGAAAACTAGGAAGCAAGGCATACATAGTCTACATTAGCACTGAGTCACTAGCCAGTAAAGGAGCTGGAGTAATTGTACAATGATAATCTGACCATGGGTGAGAAAGGAGCAAAAGAAAACTAATGGAAAAATTGGGAGAGGATGCAGACTCAGCTTTGCTGGATGGTTGTTCATTAGCACCCTCCACTAGGAAACAAAGTGCAAATAGCATCAAAAGAAAGAGGTAACCACAAGCGAACAAGGTTATACATGACACAGAGGAAAAGGGAGACAAAGACTAAACTAAACTGCCACATCATCCTGAGCTTTCTAGAGAAAGGAAACTTAGAAACAGTAAAAGCATTCCAAGGTTTAGCTAAGTAATCCTTTAAGGAAATGATACACTAGAATTTAGTCTGATTAAGTTACTATGTAAGCATGGTGTTCTAAGTAGGTCTGTGGTATTGTTCTTAAATTGGCCTATTTATATTTTATAATGTTAACACATTTGAGGTGTTAAATTACTCCGTCTCTTCTTCCAGTTCTCAAGCATCCAAAGCAAACATGCATTTCAGTGCAGCTGCTCTGTAGCCTAGTGGGAAGGTATGAAATCACAGGTATCTTAAATATCAGTACTACAATAACAGTCAGGCTTGGAAAGGTTACTTTTTTGGACTACTTGATCTCAAACTAAATGAGAGACTCTGAGAATTGTACTAGGTTCATTCCATGTTCTGGCAAGGGTTAAAATCATTATTTATACACCAGGGTGCCATTGATCCAAATCTCAACTTTTAGTTGCTAAGTCTTTGTATGATCTGCCATTATCTCTTAGCCTCCGTACCTCCTTTTCCCTTCCATTTGTAATATGGGATGATAATACATGACTGCTGTCAGCATAATGGTATGTAAATTGCTTTGAACATGAGAACACTATACAAACATTGTGATTTGTTTTTCTCACCCATCAAGTCCTGGAGTTAGATGTCCTCTTGCCACATTTGTGTATATTCCATTTCTCTATCCATTTTTCTTTCCTTATTAATGTATATCTTGCTTTCCTTTCCTCAGTTTCCTCTTTTCTCACACCAAAGCTGACTTTTTTTAAAAAATCTGGTTTTTTTTCTTTATGTTTTTTCTTTCTTTCTTTTTTCTCATCTCTTGCCCATTCTCACCAGTTAAGACCACTGATAATGAGGCTGTAAAAAGCCAGATGAATCCAGAATCCGTCCCTGAAATTCCTCCTAGTGTGCAGACGTCACTGATGCCCTCTGTTTCTGCTGCTGCTATTGCTGCTGCTTGTAAGTCACAAGGCCCCTGTATTTCTAATTTCTACTTTCCACTCAGTGTGAAAGATACCTGGTAATAAATGTCCCAAGCCAGGGACAAAATTCATAGAGAAATGCATCCAGACTTATGAAACTTCCTCACACACCTCACTTTCTTTTTTATGCAGCAGAAGAGGGGATCAAAAGCATCAGCTTTAGATGTTAAGCTAACTACAATTTTCTATAACACCTAAACTTTGAAAACTGTGTTTAGCCTATGGTTTGGGAACATGCCATAAATAGAAGCTTGGATTGTTCTCAAGTCACAGCTTAAATGGAACAGGTTCTTAAACTCATACATCACAGGTACTGTTGCAGAGACTTCTGATCCCTTCTTTTGGCATGCAAGGCCTCTGATGGATGAGAGGCTGTGTGAGAAGCTGAGTCTTATACAACCTGATCATGGAGTAGGAAATTACGATATGAGCCATTTGTTCTGAAGAATAATCCCAAAGAGATAAACCTGAGTACATTGATAATTATTAGCACTGGGTCCATAGTAATTTAAGACGTTACTGATTTGTTCCATAGATTTAAGCTAACTCAGTCTGGATCCAAACGTTATTATGCACCAGTGTTAAGCCACCATAAATGAACAGATAATAACACAATTTATGCTTTAGTTCTTTGATGGGCTGATGTTAAATGTTTCTTAATCCATCTTTCCAGCTTTCTCCATTCCTCTGTTATTTTTCCATTGTATTTGCTTTCTCTCCTTTCTCCTTCTCCTTGCCTTTGCTCATCTGTCCTGACCTAGCCACCAAACTGTCTGACATATTTGGCATGGTGAAAAGAGGATCAGGGGCCCCAGAAGCGGAAGAATCAATAACATCGGTCTCTCCACCCTGTACACCTCCAGCTATTGCAAACCCTCTGCCTCCCCAGTGTAAGTAGCTGAATGACCACTAGAGTTTGCAGCACTGGACACAACATTCAAGAAGGCCTACACAGTACTACAAAGCTTTTGTAGTTTTTATATCTGATCCTGCGCTACTCGGGTAGTACTTGAGTAGATTAAATGGGGCAAAACATCTTGCTGCTGCTCGGTTCTTCACACAATGCAAAGGCTCTTACTACTTTACGGTACTCTGGTTTTCCTGGTGGGGTTTCCTATGGGTCAGGAAATCATTTGTGGGTGTGTATGAATAAAAACAAATATTATTTCCAAAGCAAGCTGGGAATCTAAATTTCCTTACACACTTTTGCTTGCTATCCTATGTCATTCTCAGGACTTTTTATTCCCCTAAATTTCTGAACTCCTTATGTCCCATCATTACTGCAAATGGAACAAATACAATTGTTTATATGGTCATTGATACCAATTTTTTTTTAAAGAACCAATTATTACAATGGCTAACATTTTAGCCACTAATTCCCTGAATGTGTAAGTCAGGAGTTGGCAACCGTGGCTATCCATATGTTCTTGGAGTACACTTCTGAGCAGCCCTGACCAGCACAGCTAATGGAAAAGGATGATGTGATCTGAAGTCTAGCAACATGTGGAGGGCCACAAATTCCCATCCCAAATGCAAACACTTTAAGAGACAAGCAGTCAAAGCCATATCCTTTGTACTCATTTTTCATCTCTGGTCTTTTCCCTGTTTTACTTGTTTTCGCCTCTTTCTCTCCCTCCTCTCACCCTAGCTGCCAAATTGTCTGATGTATTAGGCATGGTGAAAAGGGGTTCTGGGGCCCCCAATGCTGAAGACCCAAAGCCTTCCATTCCCCTTCCCAGCCCAGCCTCAGGTTCTACAAATCCTCTTCCTTTCCCGTGTAAGTAGCAGAGGACACCTGCATGTAGGGTGTATCAGAGATATTCTGCAGATTCCTAGTTTTTTTTTTTCCCTTCTATTTTGTTTATCCTTTTAAATGAAAGATGTAGTTTCCCTGGTTGATGCATTGCAGGACATCATTACATATCTAAAGATTCAGAAATATTTTTTTCTGAATAAATTATTCTGTTATAATCCCAGAGTAGTCTAGCCACACCATCTTGGTTCCTAATTTAGAGGAATTTCAAATCAAAATTCTGTAACTGTTGCTCAGCATATTGGATTTTTCATATTTTGTTATTTGACTCACCCATGTTTGGCACTTTTAAATTTTGTTCTAGACAAATGTGGCAAAGTGGTTTGAGCACTACAACCACTTGAACTTTGGTCCAGAAATGCCTTTCACATAGAAAACTAGCATGTAAAACAAACAAGAGTCCTGCTGACATCTAGGAGCTTATCCCTTTAACAGATAAGCTGTTTTACCTCTTCTGGCTTGAATTCAGGATCCAGGATGCCCCCAGATGTTATCATACCTAAATCGTCACCTATCTGGCCAGGATGCCACCGGTTGGATGCATCCCCGGTTGAAGCCTTGCTCAACCAGCCAATTTTTGAAGTCAGAAGCTCCCCGACTGAAAAAGTGCTGGCTGAGCGAGGCTTTAACCCGGGATGCACCCAGGTGGTGTCATCCCAACTAGATAGGCGGCAGTTTAATTATGATAACATTCAGGGGCATCCCAGATCCTGAATTCAAGCTGGGAGAGGTAAGATGGCTTATTTGTTAATGGGATAAGCTCCCTAGTTATGTTCACGCAAATATGATTTCCTTCTTTTTCAAATTCTCTTCCTTAAATAACAGGCAACAGAAACTTTTCAGTAGTTCAGGCTAGTCCTAAACTAGTTTTAGCATGTGATGACTGAGAAAACCATTTGAGAAATGCCTTTCCCAGCCTGGTGACCTCTAGATGCATTGGATTATAGCTATCATCAAATTGCTCATTGATAATATGGGTTGTAATTCAACACGCTGGAAAGTACAAGATTCAGAAAGTCCAGTCCAGATAAGCCTGGATTTAAAAATTAATCAAGCAATAGACCTAGTGTTTTGTTTTGTTTTTAAGCAGAGAGTGGACGAGAACCTGGAGAAAGAGGGTTGGCCTTGGGTATGACTTCAGCTCCCCATGTCTGGGTGGTTTCACATGTTGATTGGGAAAATATGAAAATGATTATGAATGCATTTTGCCAAATACTCTTAGAATCATTCCTTAGAATTACCCACGACTCATACAAAACACCATA
The DNA here is from genome assembly GCA_034509955.1 of Urosaurus nigricauda. Lineage (NCBI taxonomy): Eukaryota > Metazoa > Chordata > Lepidosauria > Squamata > Phrynosomatidae > Urosaurus > Urosaurus nigricauda. The sequence goes on from JAOEGL010000009.1 coordinate 10,689,621, forward strand.
ATGCTAGGAAAGGTGGAGGGAAAGAGAAAGTGAGGAAGACCACATGCTAGCTAGCTAGACTCAATTAAGGAGGTCATAGGTATGAATCTGTAAGAATTACGGAAAGTAATGGAAGATAGGGAGCCTTGGAGATGTCTCATCCATAGGGTTTCCATGAGTTGAGATCAACTCGAGGGTGGTTAACAACAACAACAAATGGGGAGGTGGAGCTGAGAAGTATGGGGCAAATGTCCATGGCCCCCTTCCTGTGTTATTTTGCTACATACTGACTCTCTTTTTCTCACTCTGTCTTATATCCATTCAGTTTTAAAACTGAAAACACTTCGTTCATTTTAAAAATACATCTAAAAGGACCCAACTTGTACCCCCTTACCTCCCTCACCCTCATGCTGATTCTTTTTTTAACCATTTCCCCACTTCCCTTCATGTCTTCTCTGCCATTTTCTTTGTTTTTCACATCTTTCCCTTCCTTCCCTTCTCTCATCTGTCCTACCCCAGCTGCCAAACTCTGTGATGTATTGGGCATGGTGAAAAAGGGTTCTGGGCCACCAGATGGTGAAGAGCCAAAGTCCTCAATCACCCTTCCATGTCCTCCTTGCAACGTTGCCAACCCTCTTCCTCCCCAATGTAAGTAGTGTTTGGGGCTTCCCTAAGTTTTCTTCTTTGCAGTTTGTGGACTGCTCTGAAACCCTTTGGGATGTTCAAGCAGGCCAAGTAAAGAGGTGATCTTCCATAGTCACTCCCTTGAGAGAAAATTAGCAATCTAGTGTGGGTGTTCTATAACTGACATCACTGAAACCTCCTCAGGTACTTTTCTATAGATTTTGTTATTTTTAAGCCACATTAATCTTATTTCAGCTGCTTTTCCCGAACCTTTTAGGCATGTGTGGATTTCTAACTAGATCCTGAAGTAGGTCATGCTGGCAAAGTCTAATCCATAATAAATCAGATCTTGGAACCATTCTCAGCCACTGGCTGTGCTAATTGTGAATGCTGGGAGTTGCAGTCTATACACTTTTCCAGGTTCTTCATTAAATCAAAGGAGAACAAAGTAATGGATCCAGAAGAGGCAAGTTTCAGAAAGTTGTTGAAAAGTAATAACTCATTCTGTGAAGAATGCCCACTCTGTTTCAGCCAAAGATCTTCTTTATACTGGTATATTATATAACTTATTTATTTTATTTCAAGGCATTTGTTTGGCACCTCTTAATTCACAAGGGCCCCTGAGGTGATGCACAATGGATAAAAACACTTAAAGCATTAAATGCACAATTAAAACCCAATTAAAATATTCCAAAGTTCTCTTTTAAAATAGTTCTAAAAACAACAAGTTATAAACAAGTTTTTAAAAAGAACCAGAGTAGACATCCCTGATTTTAGGAGCAAAATAGTGTAGTCTTCATTGTGCACTGCTGTTCCTCAGGTGCTAAGTGTATTCATGCATCATGTTCTGTATATTATACTAGAGAGAGGGAGATAATTGGTTGAAAGTGGAAGATGTGCTTATGTCAAGAGCTGCATCATGCATCTTGCCTGCCAGAGATTTAGTGCAAATAAAGACCTGTGAGATGTAACAAGGGTTAATGTGTGTTGGCATACAGAAGTAATGTGATGGGATATATAGTGGGGTGTCTGTTCTGAGAGGTTGTTAATCACAGTCCTATGTGCTGAATTAACAGATAATCACTGTTATAAACCTCTACTTTTGAGCACCAGGTAAGCTCCACCTGTTGGTTTGTCCTTCTGCCACAATAGACCTCTCAGTCTCTAAAGTGCCATTACCCTTGGTGCGAGATTGACTTCCAGCTTTCTCAGCCCCCTTCCTTGATCTGACCCCTTTTCTTCCTTGTATTTCTAGCCCTCTTCACTTTTCTTTCATTTTTGTTTGTTTGTTCTACTACTAGTCTCTCCATGCTTTCTTTCGTCTGTTTTACACCAGCCAACAAGTTGTCTGATGTCCTAAGCATGGTGAAACGGAGTTCTGGAGCCCCAGAAGCTGAGGGGCCACAGGCTGCTATCACCCCACTTTTCTTACTTCCACTCACCCCAAACCCTCTACCTTCAGATCGTAAGTAGCATGGTCTTGAGTGGCCTGCAGTTGAGCTTCACTTGTTCTGTTCAAGCCCAGTGCTCTTTGCTACATTGTAGGTGTCAAATAACTGCCTGACGGTGTTACTGCATGGCTTCACGTCCTAACCCATTAGTCTCACCAAGCTGATAGGTGTGCAGGTGAGCTGAGTGAGTGCAATAGATGTATGACACAACTTGATAATCCATATAGGGTCTAAAAGGTCACTTGGTGAGCTAGAAGCAATGGGAGGTGGGGACCAGCTTTCACCCCCATGCTCTTTGCCCCAGAGGCCTCAGTGACACTTCCAGGAACACAAGAAATGACATCTCCTGGTCATCACTTGAAGTGGAATTATAGCTGTGCAGTTGTTCTTTCTCCCTACACGAGTTGGGTATTTGTTTGAATTCTTCTTTGGTGATTTCCCTCTTTTTCCATTTCTTGTACATGCCCCTTTTGAGTCTCAGTTAGCTAGGACTGACATTGCATCACTTTGGGCACTCTGGAACACGGACTGCAAAGTTGCCCATGTTGCTATATGTGGTTGTCTGACTTTCCTGCAATTACAGGTGTATTTATTTACTGACAAATAGTTCCTCCATTCCATGTGTTAATTTCCAGGGAGTCTCAATAAAGGAAGCATCAATTCAGCTTCCATAGACATTCTTAGCACTTCTCTACTAAGGTGAAGACTCCACAAAGCCTGAAGATGATAGCTTCAGGGCTTCAGTTTCAAGACTTGGAGTTTGTAGCTGGTGGCAGTCATGGCAGAGACAAGGTTGCAAGAGCTGTCTTTGGTTGCATCCAAGGGCACAGCTTTTTCCTTGCACCTAATAGCAACTGCAGGAAATGGGAAAGAAGTTCCTTTCTCCCCACAGGACGATGAATCATAAAGTCATGGTGCCTCTCTCAGCTGTGAACTATATTCCCCTGCTGAAAAAGCGGGAGTCCCTGGCAATGGTATACATTTACAGGGATGGATAACAGCTTGGCCCATTTACAGCTGGAGGGAGACACTGGCAAGGATGAGTTGAGATGCCATGCAGAGTACTAGAGCGGGGTATAAGGAGAGTACTCAGCTCAAGGTGGAAGAAAGCATGACGGGCAAATTCGCAGGTAAGAACCGGCTTTTCTGGAAGGTTAGAAGAAGGGCATTTATCTCTTTCCCTTTCATCCCCAAGAAGAAAAATGCAGCAATGTAAAATCAGAATAGTGCCTGCCTTCAGTGACCACTGCTTTCTCCAATTCACTTATTTTGAATTAGATATCCTTCACAATATCCTTCAGCATCATTAACTGTACTTTTATCTATAAGGTAGTTAAAGGACAGTGCTCTCCCATGTTTTCATAGAACAACCCTGTGTATGTTTACTCAAATGTAAATCCCACTGTGTTAATTGGAATTTACTCCTAGGTGAACATGCACAGAATTGCAGCATCTGGGCAAGATAGGATGGGTTATTAAAGGGAAAGAGCCTCATTTTACACATGCATCTCTGAATGGAATACAGAGGAACAGAAATAAAGGGAAAGAGTGGCTGTGAAGTTAGGAAAAAAGAGATAACCTTTTATGCTAAGAATGTAGTGTGGACAGGCTTGCTGTGTTGATTCACTGCTTCCCCTGAGATTGGTTGTTTCCATCACTATTATTACTCTGGATAGCCCTTTTTTGTTCTGTGACTGTGCATTCATAAAGTATGGAACTTTTCCAGATTTGGGGCATCTATCTAGATTAGTCATAAATCACATTACAAAAAGACTTCACCTTTTCCCTCTGCATTATTTTCCTGTTTTAAATTGCTCTTCCCAGCAGCTGTTTGTTCTCCTATACTGTATAGTAAGTTGTGAGACAAAGTCTACAGCAACCCATATAAATTGTAAATTATTCTGAAATGCCGCCATTTAGAATGTCCCTTAGTTGTCTTTCAGAGAATAACTCTCCATCAGCTTACCTAGTGGTCAGGTGTGTGTGTGTGTGTGTGTGTGTGTGTGTGATGGCTTGTTCTCCTTCCCCCATGTGCAAAAGGGTTGTTGCATGTACATAGATACAGTTGTACCCTCCACTGCTTAGAGCTGTCTTGCAGCCCTTGCACTCCCAGAGAAGGATAAGAAGCAGTCATTGCCTCTTGAGAAGGGAGAAGTTGTGCACCCCCACAACTAGGATCCAAAACACACTGCACAAATAATCCTGGCTCAATGCTAGGCAATTCTGGGAACTGTAGTTTTGTGAGACATTTAGCCTTCTGTGTCAGAGAGCTCTGGTGCCACAATAAACTACTATCCCCAGGGTTCCCTCGCGGTCTCAAGATAGATTATTTCTGCACTGTGTTCTGGACCTGGGTGGAGTGAAGGAAGCTGTACCTAAGAGTTTCCAGCTTCCCTTCCAGATCTGACACAAAGGCATTCAACAGTGGAGACAGGATAATATTTCTTCAGTGACTTTAGAAGTGCTTGCATTGGTGTAAGGAGAAGTTACATCAGTGTAAGGCAGCTATGGCATTATAGCATATGTTAGCAGAAGGATCTGGTTTGATTTAGGTTTTGGACTGTCTGAAAGACACACACACTTCAACTTTTTTTGTGAAGAGTGGCAAATTAAGTGACACTAGAGAAGTTGCTGAATCTAAAGTGTTCAGAAAGTGTTGAATCAGCCTGAGTAAATTCACATGTATAAGAGCAGCAAAACTGGTGAATTGGATCTATCTTCCTGTTGATCATTCAAATATAATCTCATCTTTTTGAGCGGAGTTTGATCTACCTTCCTATTGCTCATTCACATGAATCTCATCTTTTTTAGCAGAATTTGAGAGCCACAAGCTAAAAGTTAGCATCAGCTGCTCACACAGTTGTCCAGCTTGGACAATAGGTGGCAATTTGTATCTGTGCTATAGCTGTAATCTGACAGTTTGCAACAGAAGAAAGGGTAAAATTAGGTCTGAAAATGAAATTAAAAGTAAATGACAAAAAAGGCTTTTCATATAATATATATCCTGGAACAGCAGCATGAATGCACTGAAGAGAGATAGTCTTAGGCTGCATCCGCACTGGAGATATAACCTGGTTTGGCACCGCTTTCATTGCCTTGGTTCAAGGCTATGGAATTCTGGGAATTGGAGTTTGTTGAGGTTTGTGCTTCCTGAGGTTCTCCAGGTTTGTTAATTTTCCTGAAGTTTCTGGTACTGTCAGATTGGTGTAAGGTTGGGATCTCTGTTGGGAAAAAGGTCTGTTGATGGGGGCATTGGATCCACCCAGGGCACAGCAAGCATGAAATGGATTCTCCGAGCATCATGAGAGTGTAAGTTTCCAAATGCTTCTGCTGCAAAGAGATTACCTTGCCAAAGATGCTGACACCATGTCTGCCCCTTGAGTGTTGCATTATTCATAGTGATCTAATTGGGTCACTTCCCAGACTGCCTAGGTGTCCCAGCTACAGATATACATTCAGGCCACGTCAACCGGGGAAGTTGCGGGCAGCCCCAGGACAGAAAGGAAGTGGTGTTTTTGTATTGGAGTGTGCTTGTAGCATGTGAAGAATTAGATGCTAGTCTGCTGAAAGCTGTCAGTAATTTCTTGCATCCTAAAGTGTGAACTTGGAAAAAAAATACTTTTATGAATTGTAACTAGACTACAAACTAGAAGCAATCCCTGCTCTGGTTGTTAGCCCTTTTATTTACTTCTTTTCCAATGTAAGAGGATGGCCTGGGGTCTATATTAGTAGAAGGGGCACCTGTGTGGACTGAGTTTCCCTTCCCTTCCCTTCTTTTTTATTATTTATGTTTTTATTTATTTGGGAAAATCCAAGAGGTAGCAGATTATGAAATGCTACAAACTGAGATTGAACACTTCTAGAAAAAGAAAACAGCTGTGGTTCCAGCACTGGATGAAATCTCCATAGACAGGATCACAATATTGCAGTTACAAAAAGTGACACTGCAGCAATACATCACTGATTCCTAGATTCTGTGATAGAATCCAAATCATTGATGATCCAAAATTCCAGGCAGAACACCTGGTTAGACTATGAAACATTTATTATTGTTGTTACTACTACTACTACTCCTCTCCCCTGTCTCCCAGGAGTTTGTGGCAGTATTTATCATGGGCTTTCCAGTTAAGTATTTGCAACAAACCTGCAATGATTAGGGTGAAGAATGATTTTTACATTGCGGCTGAGTGGGGATTTGAATCTGTATCTCTCTGGTCTAATTCAGCACTGTGTTCACTGCATATTTTTGTTGCTGTCTTACAAAATCTTTCTGAAGAGGACTTGCCCATGTAAGAAACAAAGAAGTGGGGCATGGAAGGACAACCAAAGGATCTCATTTTCTATTAGAGCTTTACGGCATATGGCTGACAAAATGATGCTTATCCCCTCCTCTCTCTTTCTTTGTCTCTTCTTGCCTTCTTCTCATAACTCTACCTGCTGCAGCACGCAAACAAGAAATCATCAAGATAACAGAGCAGCTGATAGAAGCTGTGAACAATGGGGACTTCGAGGCCTATGCGTAAGTAGACTGTACATGAGATCTCAATGAAATACCTGGCTCAGAACCAAGATTTACATATATTTCCATTGATTGATATTGGCAGTGCTTTTCATCAGGAGAAGAAAAATTGGGTCACTAAGCTACTTAACTCTTGCTTTAACTCAGTAGGGGGCAAATCCACATGCAACTTCAGGGCCTTTTCTCTGGCCCCCAGAGGTCAAAAAAATTATTTGGCCCCAAAATGTCCCCTAAGGGTCTTGGGGGTATTTTCCCAATGTTTTAGGCCCAGGTTAGGTTCAGGGATTTTTAAAAAAGAAGTAAATCAAAAGTGACCTCCAATGTCTTCCTGTTTTGAAAAATGGCTTAGAATTTTTTTGGTCCATCAGTACCCCTAAAATGTGTTTGGGGGCATTGGGGGACAGGGGGCCTTTTGGGGTGGGGGTGCAGCTCTCCAAGGTCTCCTGGGGGATTATGAGCTCCCCTAGCCTCCCACAGTTGCCCACTCCTACTTAAATCTATCTAAGGAATTTATCAGATGACAGAATTTGGGGGTAAAATCCAATGGCAATCCAAACACAATCATGGGTTTTCACATAATTGTGTATGAGTTATCTCACACAATTTCAGGCAACGGGAAGTCATTCTGAATGCAATCATGGGGTTACACGTAATTGCATATTAGAGTATCTCATGCAATTTCAGGCAATGGGGGGTCATTTTTGGGAAATGGGAAGTCATTCTGAACGCATTCCGAACGCAATTAGAATTCACGTAAATTTGCTAAACTAGCGAATTTACAAGAATTCGAATTGGCTCCATTTGCAATTGAGAGAAATTCTTCCTGTGTGATAAACTAAGATGCTTGCAGCTCAGATTGGCAACTACCTCACCAACTGCCATCAAATATGTAGAGACCACTGCTACTATTTCACTAGCTGAAGTGTCCTAAATAATAAAAGGTCTCTCCCCCCCCCCCTTTTGTTGGTGTTTTAGTTATGTTTGGTAGTGAGGATGATGTTATCTGTAAGCACACTTCAGGCAACCACTCGTTGAAACGAAGGAAGGGATTTTATTTATAAGCAAGGTTGAATACAGTATCTTTCATGTAGGATGTTTTTCAAGCTTGATACAGTGCCTCAGTAATTACAAACTGTAATTTGCTAGTCACTTTGTCTAGCCCACATTTTACCAGCTTCTCTGCAAGAAAATCATGGGGCACCTTGTCAAAGACCTTACTGAAATCGAGATATGTTATATCTACAGCATTACCTTTGTCTGCCAAGCTGGTAATTTTATCAAAAAAGAGATTAGTCTGGCATGACTTATTTCTCACAAACCCATGTTGACTTTTTGTGATTATGAACAGGACAATCATTATCAACAGTGTAAATGAAAACATAGCTTTGCAGGCAAGGCTTTTCCACGCACCATGCGTACTGTAGATGCTCTAGAAATTATCAATATCACGTCATAGCAGTAGGAAATATATTTGACATGATAGCCTTTGCTTTGAAGAATGATAATTGGGATTGTGTTGGGAAGATAAAATATTAAGTCCAATTTGCAATTACTTATCTAGGCTTGTCATCCAAAATAGTTACCATCATTAGTGAATTGTGTCAACCAACAATGAGAAAAATATTGAATGGAGTTTGAGAGAAGAAAAGAGAGATAGGGAGGGGTGGGACTGGTTTGCCCCCTTCGAGCTGGTGGATTTTGGACTGACCAGTAACTTGCCCTGCCTGAGGAACCAGACCCACCTTGAAGGAATCCCTCCCCACTGCTGCTGAAAAGGAACCTTCATGATAAGTACCAATGTTTTGCTGTCTCACTCTCTCTTCAGCAAGATTCCTTATATTTCCATCTGTGTTTTGTGTCTTCTAGAAAAATCTGTGATCCAGGCCTAACATCATTTGAACCTGAAGCACTGGGCAACCTTGTTGAAGGGATGGACTTCCACAGATTTTACTTTGAAAACTGTGAGTACATCTTGTTTCATTTAAGATGTGGGAAGCATTGAGTTCTTTTGCTCATGAGGGGAACCCACTTCCTTTCCAACACAGACACAGAACTGCATGAAGAACAATATCTGGTAGTTACAGTATCACTTCTTGATCCTTTCGTGCAACCTTTCCGGGTGAAAGATGAGTGCTTATGCTTCCTGTAGGACTTCCCAGTGTCTTCTCAGGGAAACCTATCTTGTTTTAAGCTCCTTCAGCCTCAGCTAAAACTTGTCCAGAGGAATTAAATGTGAAGAGCTCTAGCCAGCCAATTCACATCTTGAGCCTTCTCTACATATTCTGCACAAATATGTTATCCAAAAATATGGAGAGTGTTACCAGTTCAATCATACTTAAAACAAAACCCACCAAAGGTAGTGAGTTAAGTTAGTGCTATGTAGACCCAACCCATTGCTATCAGCCTTCCTGGGACTGTTCATTTAAGAAGTTCAGCATTTTAGTACTCCCCATTACCCCCCCCCCCAAAAAAAAACTTTTGTTTGTTTTTTGTTTAGAAAACTAGAGCTAGTGTGACTAAAAGTATCATCTCCACTCCACCCACCCCCACCAGTGTTGTTGCACAAATCCCCTACCCCAAAATCAGTGCTTTGAAACAAAAAAAGAACATCCAGACTGGATCATAGAAGCATTTTAGAGCTCCCAAGGCGGAAAATTGGCCCCTATACCCACTAGAGTTGTGTACCCCATTTAAACTCCAAGCCTTCCACTTCATAATAACCACCTTCTCTTTCAGAGCTTACTCTAGTTTCTTCTTTCTACCATTCCAGTGTTATCGAAGAACAACAAGCCCATTCACACAACCATCCTGAACCCTCATGTGCATGTAATTGGGGAAGACGCTGCCTGCATTGCCTACATCCGCCTGACGCAGTATATTGATGGGCAGGGCCGTCCTCGCACATGCCAGTCTGAAGAGACCCGTGTCTGGCACCGCCGTGATGGCAAGTGGCAAAATGTCCACTTCCACTGCTCAGGAGCACCAGTGGCACCACTCCAGTGAAGGTAAAAAATGAAGGCCCAAAATGGCCTCCTTGCAAGTCACTTGGCAGAGCAGATCCTTTCCCATTCCTGGGGAACATGAGCTGAAAAGAAAGGAAATTAAAAAGAAAAACAAGTGAGGGCAGGGCAGGGAGAATATATATTAGAGTAACCATCCGTAACAGCTTTATTTTTCAAGAACCTACATAGTTAATCTGCTCAACCATTTGGTACTTTTGAAATGATTGCCATGTATTCATCAGTTAAGTAGACTTAATGAAATAATCTCTCCTGCCCCACCTTCCCCAAACCTGATGGAAATGTCAGTCACTGTGCTTCACTTGCTGGTAGAACAGACCTCCTTCTCCTCATGCAAGTGATGCCCTGTAAAGTAGGTTGCCGGGGGGGGGGGAGTTACAGTCGTGGCAGTGTGTCCTAATTGTAACCAAGTAGCAATCAGAACAGTTGCCTACATTATCCATCTATATCTGTTTTTGTGATTTTAGTCATGATTGTGACCTTGCTGCCAGAATTGTAACTGATCCCTTTACCAAGCATCAGCTGCATAGGGAGATGGAAGTCTATTCTGCTGGCAGTCAGAGTGAATGACACTTCCATCACATGGAGAGGAAAGGGGCTGGGCCAGGAGAGGCTATTTGGTGGTCACAGTGGTTCAGTGGATAAGACACTGACTCTGACAATTGCAAGATCAGCAGATCGATAGCTTGAGGCCTAGGTACTGCATGACTGAGCTCCCATCACTAGTCCCAGCTTCTGCCAACCTAGCAGTTTGAAAGCATGTAAAAGTGCAAGCAGATAAATAGGTACCACTTCTCAGTGGGAAAATAACAGTGTTCTGTGCAGGCATGCTGGCCACATGACCATGGAGTCATCTTTGACAATGCTGGCTCCCTTGGCTAAGTAACAGAGATGAGCACCAAACCCTATAGTTGGACACGACAACCTTGTCAAAGAGGAAACCTTTACCTTTTAATTCTTAAGTATACTTAACTGGGTAGCTAATGTAAAATACTGACCATTGTTTTAAAGCACTTTCAAATGTTTTTAGGAGAAAGGGGAAGCCAGTAGCACACTGTGTAAAACTGTCAAAAAGACAGTTTGATACAAAAGCATCAGAGCTGTGGAAATTCACCTTTTGCAGAGAAACAGCATTCCCTTGAATTGTATTAAGAGGAAGTGAAACTACATGTGTCTAAAACACAAGGTGTGTGCTTCCTCAGTAGGATCAGTGCTAAAACTCTGTGTGCCTGAATGGACTTACAAAAAGGAGGGGTGAGATCCTGCAACAGAATTTATGATGCTATAATGGCACTACATCACTGACATAATGCACAGTCTGGCTAGTGAACAGCAATGATACACAACAGGCCATGTCACAAAGTGTCCTGTTAACGGGCTCCCGTTGTCCAAATGAGCAATGCATCCTGTTGTGCATCAGGACTCTTGCATAATGGCCACACTAATGGTTCCATTTGCACAAATGTCCTGGAAACATTGCTAAATACAGCATTACACAACACTGCAGTTCATCTTTACTGGAACATAAGGCAGCTTGACATCAAGTATCTAACAGGATGCCAGCCAAGATGATTTTTGCCTTATTAGCAGTGTGAAAATTATTTTAGACTTCTGTATTGAGTGCAGTGCCCTTAGTCCTATCATCGGTCCAGGAGGAACCCTGGAGTTTTCTCAGGCAATCACTAACAGCATCCTTCCTCCCTGCTTGTGTCTTTCAGAACTAATGCTGGCTGTTCTGGCTTCTTACCGAAGGAGACGAGATTTGAGTTCAGCCGCTAGCCGGGAGCAGTGGTGACAAGCACGTGCCCGCATGCTCGTGTCCCCCCCTTCCCATCCTCCCCTGTTTCATTTCCAGTGCCTGTGTTTGCAAAAAAGAAAAAAGAAAGAAAAGAAAAAAGAAAAAAAGAAAAAAAACCACAAGAAAAAAATCCAACCAGACTCAGTTCTAAAAACAAAACAAAACAAACATATCAGCAAACCCAGCCAAACCGACCCAGCTGTCTTGATTCGCAGCGTGGCCACACTACAGTTCCTGTCCCCACCAACTTCCATTTCTTTGTGTCCGTCCGTCCGGCTGTTCAGGTGACCATGTGTTGCAATGAAAATGTCTCAACTTCAAACAAACAAACAAAAAGGCTCCACCTCTCTGTGTCGACCCCAGTGTTGAACGGTGTTAGTTTGTTAGGTGAAAAATGCATATATATATACATATATATATATATATAAAATATAAAAACAAAACAAAAAAACCCAGAAAAAACTTTTACAGTATTTGCATTCTCTGCCAAAGCATGGGCCTTCTCCAGTGGTTGTGTTCGCGCTTGGAAGTCTGTGACCTGTGTTACTGTTTGTTTTTCTTTTTGCGGAGGATGCTCTTCCCGAGCTCTCGGGCTGACCATTTCTTTTCTCCTCTGGCTGTGGTTGTGGATTATGATGATGATGATTATAATTATTCAGACTCTTTATTTATTTTGTTCTACTTTTGGATGGGAGGTGACCCCTTCTAGAGGAGGGGCCCCTGTTTTCTGGGCCCTTCCCATGCTAACCCACTGCCGGTGGTTTCCCGGTGAGCTCTCGGCCATGGCCAGACTGACGGGTTTTTACATGAAGGGTAGCATAGCCTTAGAGATATAACTAGGTCTCACTGCAGGTTTTTTGAATGTCTGAATTCTCATTGGCACTCACATTTTCCAAGCATCCCCAACCCTGACCGCTTGTCAAGGGCTACCAACAGCGGCATTGTCATCCCTGGGCCCCTGCCATGGCTTTATGACCAGGGTGGGTGGAGTTGGAAGTCTCTGTTTCATTGTGTTGGCTGGGACAGTCTTGACAGTTGGGTTGCCTTTGCTAAGGAGGAGGGAAAGGTTTAACGCTGCTAAGCCTTGTCCTCTTCTAGTTCTTGCAGACTGATGCTCCCCCACAAAAGCAAAAAGGAGCAACAGGTGCCTGATCAGGTCTTTGTCTACTCCCTTAAAATAAGATAAACCGAGGCCAGCCCAAATGAGCAGAAAGTGGGTTAGTGTAAAAGAAGAAAGGGAGATGGGGGAAAATGTCAGTGCTACCTTTGGGGATCTGCTCCAAGTTTTCATTAGATTGGCTGGGCAGCTATGCTTGTGCTTGCCATTCTCTCTCTCTCTCTCTCTCTCTCTCTCTCTCTCTTTCTCCCCCTCTCTCTGATACTTGCAAAGAGAGAGAGCTAACTGGCAAGAACTCTGTGAATATTTCTCTTGGTAAAGAGGAAACAACTTCAGGTAGCTGTAGCTTCAGGATCTGACTCTTTGGGTAGCCACAAACCTGCTAGGCCAAAAGGAAAGATTCTCCATGTGGGACCAAGCCTTAGTGGAAAGAGATGGAAGAGGTTCTTCTCTTGTTTCGGTACTGGCCACAAGCAGCAGCAGCGAGAGCTTTGCCGATTACCAGCCACAGCTCTTCTAGGTCCCAAAGGAAGGCAAAATATTAGCCACTGTCCTTTGCTCACCAGGCAGCTGACATTGGCCAAGAAAGCTGCAAAATGTGTTTTTAAAAAGTTATTAAAGATGCTTTCTTTCCTCACCTGTACAGATTCATTCACAATGAAGGCCCCTTGCCATCTCTTCGGCATCTCATTGCCCAAACTTTGCTCTTTCCTCTGCTGGGAGGGGGTGTCACTACCTTTGGCCCATGGCCACTATGGAAGTTAAGTTATTCATTTTGTAGCTCATAAGGCTTGTATATCAGAGGCCTGGGACATGTTGCTGTGTAGAAGTGCTCACATACTTGCCCTCTTGTCCATGCTTTGTATGCTATCAGCTTATATCTTTGATAGACGCAGCAGCATCAACAGCAAAAGTGAATTTTCATCAGCTGAGATGTCAGGGTAAAATCATAATTGTTCCCATCAATGTGGAAGTTTGAGAGACAGCAAAGACATTGGCAAGTTTACATTGTTATCTTATATTGACTTGGGAGTACATCCAACAGAACTCAGTGAGTCTTGCGTCTGTGTAAAATATGGCCAGCATTGGGCTGTTAAGCATCAGAAAAGAAAAGCAGTAAGAAAAGTATGGTGGTGGATTGCAAGGGCCCTGGGTTTAGAATCTGGCAATGCTCCAAAGTCTTAGTGTCATGCCTTCCCTCATCCAAGGGAGAGCATCCTGATGTCTTAGCAATCTTGTTTTGTAGCTTGTTACAGATGATGCCAACAGAGATACGTGGCCTGTAGTTCTAAATGTACATGGATCCAAGCTCACAGTGCCATCTGTTTAAGTTTTTGAACGGTTTGTTGTTGTGTGCCTTCAAGTCATTTCTGATTTGTGGCGACCTTTCTGAATACATGGCAGATTTGCTGTTTGAATGAAGCGGTGCAACAGAATACATTCAAAGCATGTTATGTGTTTCCTGCCACAAGTCTGGGTTGCGTTGGAAACTGTACTCTGATCTCCAGAGTCAGAGTCCAACACTCAAACCACTAGGCCACCATTGGATGGCTATTTAAAATATTTGCCTAGAGAGAAGGAAGTTGCACAGAGGGAACAGGAATACATCTAGATTGTATAGCATCAAACTTGAGAAGGGGACTTCTGTGCTATTTGCCACCTGTGTCACCTTCCACCTGTGTTTTACCTCTATATGTTGGGTTGTCTCCATGTCTGCAATAAAGGCAGCTTCCTAAAACAGCTTGGAAGATCAGTTAGCCACTGTGTGTCCAGATGAAGCTTAGAAGTGTTGTAGATAGGCAAAGGAATAATCCTTTCTAACCCCCCTCCTCCCAAGATGGTTGTGTTTAGTGACTGAACTTACCATACTCTACAGTGTAATATTAGCTTATACCAGGAAAACATGACTGTGCAGTGGCTATGCAGGCGGATGGATCTTTAAAGGGTTTACTGAATGCTCACAACAGGATCACCCTGCTTCCTCTTCAAGGCTCATAAAGAAGCAACTGTATTTAATTAGGTGTCCATGTATAAAATCAGGTGCAATGTCTTTTGGTGCACAAGGATCTCCCTTGATCTTTTTCGTCCCATGTCTCTAGAGATCACTGAAGCAGGACTGATCATTTGAGATTTGGATGTTTTGGTTTAGGAAACAAGAAAGCCCACTGGTAGGTGATCTTACCTCAAAACTAGGAGAACACATTCCTGCTTTTGAGGTGGGGGCTGGAGCAATATCTGGTGAAATACATTGCAGTATTTACCACTTATGTTTTGATGTGAATTTTCTTGCAGAGATAATTGAAAGATGACAGTTCTTGTGGTCTACCAATCAGTAAGCATCATCTGACTTTGCACACCATCAGTTATTTTGTGATTGTGTCCCAAGATGTTTCCATTATGCGCATTCTGCATTACTGTAGTTCACTTATCAAGAGGAATGAAGATCAGTATGAAGATAAGAAATGAATAGAAATGTAAAAATTACATACTGGTACATTCATGGCCCAAGCTTGCTTTCACAATGGTTCTATGGGAGCTGAGTGCTGAGTTGTAGTATCAGACATCCAGAAATAATACATTCTAGGGGAGAAGATGTGACAGGATCAGCATGGGAGGCATAGTTAGTTATGCATATCCACCACAGGAAGTGCATTTTCAAGGTTCTACTTCCCGTTTGATGCCACCAGTGCTGATTCCAGCAACAGTCGGAAGCACTGTAAAATAATGGTAATCTTATGTTACAGCAAGTGTTAATATGATGGACTTACAGAACAAATCTTCAGTTTAAACATCTGTCCCATTATGCCTTGCTGTCATTGCAATTCTGCTAGCTACAGTTTTAAGAATGGAAGTGTTTTGTGTTGGCCTGAATACATGGCAGATTTGCTGTGCAAATGAAGCAAAGTGCAACAGAACACATTCAAAGCATGATGTGTGTTTCTGCCACAAGTCTGGGTTGGGTTGGATGCATCATCCAAGGGTGGAGCCATAGGTTCATTACTCCAGCTACAAAGCTTCTAGAGTCACTTAAGCTTGACTGTTGTATCACTGCTCCCCAGAAGTGTTTTGATGCACCTCAGTGTGAAAAAAGCTTTAGTGAACTCTTTACAGGTGAACTAGTTGACATCTCCAAAAATAGATTTTAGACTGCCATTATTACCCTTTGGTGAGCCAGTTGGGTCATACAGTTGGGTCACTGCTGAAAGTTTTCTGCATTCCAAATTTCTAATCCAGTGCCACAACAAAAGTAACAGAGGCCTAAAAATCAGGCAAATTCAGTTGATCCTCTGTCCAATAAAAGTTCACAGTCCAATGACTCAAGGCTGGATATTTCCATATTTTCAAGGAATACACATCTCTTAATTCCATTTGAATGCCCTGAGTATTTCACATAGGACCTACAGTTTGCTTGTACTTTGGCATAGATGACATTTATATGGATACTGATATTTGTAGACATTAGTCCCACCTCATCACTTGCAATAAACAGCTAAAAATGTAATACTCTCAGTTCCAGTCTTAAAAAATATGTGTCAGAAAGTTAGGAGAATCTCTGTGCTGATTTAATATATAAGGAATTTTTACTGCTAACTTAAAAAGAGCAAAATAAAGCCCAGGTGAATAGCATAGCCAGGGTCAAAGCAAGAGAAGAGAGTCCCACTTCTCTTTTGAAGTAACTACAGGTCACTGCTTCATCACTTGTGAAAACAACTTGTTTTGCTTATGGAGAGTTGAAACAGACAATCATGATCCCTTGTGAAGTCAAAGGCTTTCATGGCTGGCATCCATATTTTTTGTGGGTTTTTCGGGCTATGTGGCCATGTTCTAAAAGAGTTTATTCCTGACGTTTTGCCAGCATCTGTGGCTTTTTGGTTTTAGCAAGCCATAGTAGAAAAATAAGTTTCCAAGGAGGAATGCATATGAGGCTCACCACAGTCTGTTCTTGTTAATAAGAAACCATTCTGTTGGAATTGAAGTGGGCCATAGTTTCATTGGTAAATGCTTTGACCACTTGCTCTGTTGGGAAGCCTTGGTTGTTATTTAGATCTTGTAAATATTACATGAAAGTGGTCACTGTGCCAGCAGACCAGTATGATGGATGCTGTATGCTACTTTTTCTATAGATTAAAATATCCAAAAAGAGTAGGGATAATTTAGCGGACTGGTTGGATTGTTGGTATAAACACTAAATGATTCCTAACAATTTAAAGCCCTGAATACTTGTACTTGTCAGAATTAAGCAAACATGTTTGAATCTCCTCAGAACTAAGAATGTGCTTCCCCAGGAGTAATGCTGTAAATAAACTATAAAATGACCAGATTTTAATGCTTATGCCAATAAAGGAGAACAAAAGTTCATCAGGTTGTCCCAAAGCATTTTTATCAGCTTTAGAAAATCATTGCTTATATTGCTTTTTAATTCAAGATTCCACCCAGGTTCCTTGTCATATGGGTTGCCATAGTTGGGGGAAATTAATGAGAGAGTAAGCCCATGATATTTTAGAGAATTTGGCAAATGCAGCATTGTTTACCATGGAGGAGGATACTGGACTAGCCAACAGTGCTGTTCTATGCAGCTATTAAAATCACAGAGGTTTACAGCTCCTTTGATAAGCAAAGGTTAATGGGATAGCATTTTTATTCACCCAGTTTCTATTTCTCCAACAACTCAAAATTTATGCATATGAAATTTCATATGAACATATGAACATTTAACAGATGAAGCATTTTTAAACGTCTAGCCACAAGAACAAGGCTTGTAAAAAGAAAAAGCTGGCAACCCTATGAAAACAGGACTTCGCAAAGATTTAAATGAACACATTCTCCAAATTGGAGAATCTACCCCATGAAAATTCCATGTAACTCACATTCAGCTTCCATCCAGACTCATTCTATACCAAAGCATCTTTTTTTTAAAAAAAAAAAAAGTGAGGTTCTCATTTTTCTGTTGGAAATATACAAATAGATATCCACTTGCCTACCTCCAGTATTCAGGCTGAAAGTGAGAAGTTGTGCTTGATTGAAGGGTGGAATATTGAAAACTCACGTATGAAATACATATTGAGAAACAATCTGCAGTTAACATAAAGATCCTTTCCTAGCTTTTGTTCTGCTGAGAATATACTAGTGTAACTTGGATCTCTGGCATAAGTAACTGAAAACAGGTGATCACTTGTATACATTTGCTTGTATACATTGGGTGGGAAACTAGAATATGCCAGAATCTGCAAGAAGGAATTCCAGGTGTTCTCCATTGGCTCCCAATAAAATAAATGTCTGCCTAAGCAGAAATTCTCGTTCATGTGAGCTGGACTCACAATGATCAAGCTGGGCTATTTGCATGCATTGTATACAGATTAGATTGTATACCCTTTTAGGATGCAAGGCCCAAATGACTTTGCTGTGCATTGCAAATGTGCAGATTCAGGTTGTGGTGGGGAAGCATTAGAATTCCTAAACAGTTTGTGGGGAAGCTGTGAGGTTGGTAAAGAATCCAGGTTTTTTTTTCTTACCCAGGTGGCAATGCGATAAATGGGTACCGTCAGTAAACTGGTCATTTTTGAACAAGGAAAGGGAGACATGTTCTTTTCGGTCCAAAGGTGAGAGCTTGCCCCTGGAAACAGAAGCCGAGATACTGGAGAAAATGCAAGCAGAACTAAGATGGTGTTGTCTTTTGGCACACTTCTAGACCCAAGGTGGGCAACTATTGTGGGCCCAGTATTATGCCTCTGTTAACCTCTGGTAGGCATGGGGATTGCCATAAACACAGGAAAAAAAACAAAATACTAAGACTGGTCTGAAGTCCACATGGTTTTTTACTGTCACACACTGCCCACACCTGCTCTAGTTAATAATAGCATTTCTGACATTATTATTATTAAGCTTTATTTATATAGGGCTGTAAATGATATTTTAAAAATACTGAACAGTGAAGGTGGTCACTGCAACCTATTTGAAAAGTGAATTGCTGCTCCCAGAAGCTCCTACTGCAAAAGGGTGATCCTAGAAGTCTTGGAGAGAAAAGGGTTGCAGAAACAGTTTAGGGAGGCTACTTGTAGCCCCAGAATCACACACTGCCCACACCTGCTCTAGTTAAGAATAGCATTTCTGACATTATTATTAAGCTTTATTTATATAGGGCTGTAAATTTGCACAGTGCTATATGGATGTTCTAGTGCCATTCCTGCAAGTGCTCAGTCATTGTTCCCATTTTTTAAAAAAATATTTGTGCCCCATGAAATACATTTGTACCCTCAAGAGTAGTATTAATGGCCTATACAGTATTCTGTTGTCAGTCCTTGCTGGTGGAGAACCATTGAATTAGGGGGATTTACCTGTGATGACTCACCATGGAACAATTGATTGAATGGGTTAACTCTAATTGGGACTCACAAACAGGATGTCAGCCTGTGTTTTGTAGTTTTATTGCCAGTGTGACAGTACAGCTGGTGTATAAAGGTTGTTTCTGTCACACGTGAAAAGGCCTTCTAAAACCCTCCCATGAAGCAAGCCAGGATAATACTCCATTTCCAGCACTGCCATATTAACTCATATCCATGCTGGGCATTTTTGAAAACTGATCTAAATGCTATACGGCAGTGCAGAACATGTCCCCCCACCCGGAAGCTTATTGCACTATAATTCACAATAGCCCTAGGCAGCATAACTGAGAAATGAAGGATATTACTGTCCAGTAACATCGAGAAGACCATGTGCATTCTACCACCCTCTAGAACCAGCTCTCTTGTCAGAATAAGACTTAATTCTTCATTATGTTCACAAATCATAGTAGTTCATAGGTAGTCTGTCTCCAAAAAGAAAAGGATGGATTTATGGCAGGCACTGTTTTCTCTGCACATTTGCAAATAAAACAATTGTAAGCATATGTCTGATTTCAGACACGTCCAAACAGAGTAACATCCCTGGGTGACACATGCAGCATATGGTATGAAAGCACCAGCCCAGAACTATCCACAATGTATAAGGCAATTTATAAAGTTCCTCCAAAAAAAAAAAAAATGTGAAAAGAGGAAGACAACAGGTAAATTTTCACACTCACCTGGTAGGGTTTAGATCCTGCCACCAAGGTGTTTTCTAACCAAACAGTTGTACATTTGCTGAGAGGGCAACATTTGAACACAAGGTGGGAGATGTGCAAAGTCACTTTGTGCCTTTGGGCTAGGCCATGGTTCAATGGTTAGACAAAGCTCATGCAAACTTTATGTATAATGGAATGTATTTGCACTTTAATTTCTTCATCCATCTAAAGTAGGGGTGGAAACCATACCACCTTCCAGATGTTGTTGAACTGTAGCTCCCAATAGCCCGAGTCACCATTGCCCATGGTAAAGAATGCTGGGAGTTGCAGACCCCCAACATCTGGTAAGCTACAGAATTCCTTTTGCGGATAAGCAGCTTAAGAGCAATAGACACGATCCTGTCTATTATCATTCTGGAGGGCCTTGGCTGCTCTGTGCAACTGATAGGGAATTAGGGGTCTTCCAGAATTTCTCTACTATGACCTTGAATTATTGAGGCGAGACTGGGCTCATCTGTTCATTCCATTCTCAAGAGGTAGAAACCAGTGACAAGCTTCTCTATGACAAAGGGGAACTCACAGGGTGCTCTTGTGCCCACAGCTGGTGGATTCCACTGAGTGTGGAGGAGCTGTGTGGCTTTTACGTGGAGTCTTTGTCCAGGCCATCCCCATCACCTCATGCAGCATTTCATGTGGCTAGTGAATGTATGGGCAATTTGGACCAAGCCAGTATGACTGAGCAAGGGTGGGAGAGGGGGGGAGGGAGAAGAGGGAGTGGGCATTGGTGGGGGGAGGGATGGGTGTCCCACCAGCACTGACACAGCATTGAAAGCACTTTATTTTAAGAGACTAGATCTCTTACTCCGCCCAGTCCCAGGACTGGGTTTTGCACTGCACCGCCATAGCTGCTGGAGAAAGGTTCAGAGAAGTGCAGGAAGTGTTACATGATGCTTCTCTTTCTATATGAAGCTTTGGAGAGGACATTCCCCTGCATCGTTCCCTGCCCCAACCCAGTTGTGTCCTCTCTGCACAGAGAAGGGGATGCTACGCAGACCAGAATGCAGACTGCTGGGGTTTAGGTCAAAACATTTTTTTCTCTTCCAAACTCACACACTAACAAACAGCTAAGGTGGCTCGTGTCCCCTACCCCTTTCTGCACATCCACCTGGGGGAGGTTGTGCTTCCAAGACGGGATCATTCAACGTACAGCAGGGAAGAGATATCATTCAGAGCCAACACATACTCGCTAACTTGCCTTTTTCTCAGAGCACCTTTATTTCCGCATTTCTTTTCCGGGGAGGGGTTGGAAACAGGGGAGGTGGGTATCCGAATAAACATGCAAAGATTGAGAATTCACATATGGGGGCATAATATAATATGCTTGTATGGTTTCTGTGGAAGACAAGCTTGAGAAGTGTCTCTACATCCATGTATATGAAAAAAAATTACAAGCCGCATGTTGAAACAGGTGTTTCATTATTAAACATTAATGTACCAGGGCCTCCTCCCCTTTGATGTTCACCTTGTTTACTATGGAACTAAGTGCGTTGCTGGGGGTATTTTTGGACTAGGGGAGGGGGTTGTATTTTCTTTTGCATGACCTTTAAAGAGAACAAAAAAATATCTATATATATCTATATCTATGAGAACTAAAAGCAAAGCTGAGCTGTTAGTCTGTCCCATGAATGCTGGTGGATCTTTTCCTCTTTCTGACTTAACTCTCCCTTTCTTTTTCTTGCCATTTCACTGTCTTTTCTTTCTGAGCCTTGTAAGTGTAAAAATGATTCCGACTTTGTTTTTGTCTCGGGAAACTGCAAATAAAAAAAAACACAAAAAAGGGACAAAAGTGTTGCTGGAGCTTCTTTTGGCTACATTCTTGAGCTTTCAGATTGTTAATGTCCCACCCAAAAGTGTTTTTAACAGCCTTAAAGGAAAGCTTACTACTCACTTTGTCCTCTATACATAAGGCAATACAGGGTCAGTGTACATTTGAAAGGGGCATTTTAGGGTGAAGAGACTTGGGCTAAGATGAGGGGCCCAGCAACTAGTTACCAATGAAGACTCCTGGGGGTGCAAGATGCAGCAATGGAGAGATCCTTAGCTTTTTCTTGATTTTCACTGAGGTACAAGCAGACACCAAATAACAGGTACAGTGTTATGTCAAAAACTGGCACCTTTTAGAGCAGGGGTGCACAACTTGAAAAGGAGAGGCCTTTTTGAAAAATAAAAAAAAAACAACAGAAATAATCACAAATGTCAATTATAATTTCCCATCGTTGAAAAGGTCTTTCCTTAAAACATGGGATAAATACCCCAACAACTCCCAGAGAGGCCTTGAGGGCAATTTTTTTAAAAAAAATTGTAGAAGACACAGCTGGGAAGGTGCAGCCCTCCAAGATCTCCTAAAGGATGAATACGGCTTCCTAGCCTCCCACAGTTTCTTGTCCCTGTTTTAAACAGCCAGTCGGAACAATTGACTGAGATGTAAGAGTATTAACTGGATTTCTGTGCAGTCAGAATGCTAGAATGGGCAATGTCAGTGCCTCATACCTAACTTACCTTTTGCTGGCATTGCCTGATCTGTTTGGAAGTCAGAATAAGTCAGAAGGACTGTTCAACACTGGAATTTATCTATTTCCTACCTTTAAACATACAGGACAAAATGTGTCTTTCAAAACAAAAAAGAATAGAGCTAATATCCCCCCTTAATTTTATGACTGCCCTCTGCCAAACCCTTTGAAACTACATATTTGGGGTCGCCAGTGAGACAAATAGAACCAGCACCTTCCAGAAGCTGACTCTCCTTTCCTCTTTTCTCCCTCCTCATTCAAATACAGAGGCAAGGTCTGAAGCACTCCCCCTTAATGGTCTCCACTCTACCTCAACTTCTGACAAAACACTCACAATTTGTTTTGAAAAAAATGGATCCAGTACATCGTATGAGAGCCAGTGTGATGTATTGGTTTGAGCAATGGACTATTACTCTGGAGACCAGAGTTCATATCCCCATTTGACCATGGAAAGCCACTGAGAGACCTTGGGCAAGGCACACATTCTCAGTTTCAGAGGAAAGCAAAGGCAACCCCCTCTGAACAAATCCTGTCAAGAAGACCCGATGCTATGTTTGCCTTAGAGTCATTATAAATAAAAAAGACTCCAAAATAAGCAACAGCAAACACTGAGTCCAAGTGCTATAACCTAAAGATTCTTGCATGTATAAGATGAGCCACAGCCATTTTTGAATGTTCAAGTGATAACTTTATCCACATAGATATAATCAGTACATAGAGAAATTAAGCAATATTTATTAAAATACAATCTTTAGTAAAAGCTCCCACATTAGAAAGAAGGAAGAGGGTAGGAACAGATGGGTGCAAGTGAGGCTGGGGGGCAAAAAAACACAACTAATTCGTTTTTTTCTACATTTCTCTGGGCAAGTCTCTGAAGTCCGTTTTCATTTTAAAAATGACTAAATTCTCTCCTACAGCAAGTAGTAACAGAACTAACCCACTGCAACTTTCTACTCACCCTCTCTTGTTAGGAGAGCTCATTAATATCAAAGCAATCACCCAGAGGAAACTGACTGCAACAGAAATGGACTTTACAAAAAACCCAACTGCCCTCAGGTACATCTGAAGCAGAGATGGGAAAAGGAAAGAAAAATTAAGGCTGGTGATTGCTGGCACCTACAAGGGTGCTGCATTGGTTTTGTCAATACAGCCTTTGCATAAGATTCAAGTCTGCAATTGGCCAAGGTGTGCTCTTGGGCCAAATTCCTTCCCAGGAAGGGCACAGAGAGCAAGTAAGTGCAACTAAGCTATCAGTTCACAAGCTGCACCCCACCACCACTCAGATAACAAGTCATTTCAGATAACAGAAAGGTCTTAAAACCCTGGGACTCTCACTTGCCCCATTTCCTACCTTCAGTCCCAAGCTTGGTGTGTGTTTATAAATTACAAGAGGCCTGAAATTTGGGAACTGAGACAGTTGAACGCCATAAAAAAAGAAAAAAGGAGTGAACATTACAAATTGAATTGCACTCAATAAGCCTGATCTGGTCAGGTCATTTTTAGACATCTGGACACCTGCCATCTTTAGTATATTGCTTGTTGCACAGTAATGCAGCCAGGAAAGACCCTCCTCATTTTCCCATGCTCCTCTCCATAAAAGGGAGGACACTATGCCAGTTGTATTAATTCAAAAATACTATGTGGAATTGGGGATGGGAGTTTGTTGTCCTGCAGATGTCAATGGCCCACATCTCTTACCGTGACTCCTAGCCATGCTGACTAAAGCTGAAAGGGCCTGGAGTCTCCAACACTACCAGGTTCTCCATGAATCTAAAAGACAAGTATTTGTCATTTTAACTGGGCAAATAAGACAAACACCAAGTGTTTGTTTTCTCCACAAACCTATTAATGTACAAAAGCACCATGTGGCATTTCTTTTCACTTGGCTACAAGAACTGCATCACTCAGGGCCCCTTGTCAAATACAAATCCACCACAGCTGTGGTAGGAAAAGGCAAGATGGGGTAGGAGGGAACCCGCAGCTGTAGACCAGTACATCCCTGCCTTCCACGACAGAATGTGCCTCAAATTTCAGGCACCGCTGACAGAAAAACAAGAGCATTAGTAACAACATTTTCTACACTTAAACAAAACTAGCCAGCAATATCGAACTCTCGGGGGGGGGGGGGGGACATAATATCCAGCCAAAAACATCACAAGACAACACCAAGATGCACAACTTTAGCAGCTAACACACTTACACCCAATATAGGAAAAGTCACACTCCACAAGACTGGTACAGCTCCAAGTGCAAAGCAGCAGATGGTGCTTCTGGGCAACAGCACAGTGTTCTCACATAATGGCTACCAGTTAATACTATGGCAAAGGTTCTGATTAACAGCAGCCATAACACAAAGTTGCCAGTGAAAAGAGATAGCTAGACTGTGAAACAGCCCTTTCACATCATCTAGAAGAGTGTAACAAAACACAAATCACTTACAAAAAATCTGACCAGTCCCATGGCAAACCAACTCAAAATGCCAGATTTCCAGTAGGTGATGCCACATTATGCCTTTTTAAATAAATCCTGTGCTTGGAGACAGTGTTGGGTGTGGAAATCAGCTCTCAAAGGCTGCTTGTTTTCTTCACAAATATAACCCCAAGATAGGAAAACTTTCCAGCTTGAGTCAGAATAACTCAATTTCAAGCAATTTTACAAAGCCAAGCTCTCTCTAGAAATCCCTTTACTTTACTTCCATGGAGCTCTTCCAGTCAATTATAAAGCATAACCAGTTCTCAAGCTATGCAAGGTCTTTTAACTAGTATATCTGTCCATAAATGATCCCTGGCAAAGTCAGCAAGGGCTGAGGATGTTGGGATTGCTTCTGCCTTCCTTCCACAACATTCATTATACAGTATAAGGAAAATCACCACCACCATTTGAAGAAGTGCCAAGACTGGCAAATTGGGTCTTCATACCAACTTACAACCTTCAGATGGGCCAATTGTTTAGTTAGTATTAGATAAGTAGATAGCAACAGGTGCAGTCTGAGTCCACATTTGCTTGTAGGTTTCAGAAAGAATCAAACAGCCCCACAGAGTCCAACAAAGTATCAATCAGCCAGACTGCTAGAACAAGAGCCCCTTTGTTAGCAGTGGGAAAAGTCAGTATATTCCTAACCCCATATAATACAAGCATCTTGTCCAAGATGACGTCTTTCCAAGAGAAAGAAATAAAAGATTGCTTTAAATTCGAGACCCCAAATATGCTATCCCATTCCATGCACCCAGTCTGGCCAAGGTGGTTAAAAATCTGGAAACATGGACTGTCACTGTAGGTAGTGTTTGGGTTCATCTTCTTACAGTCTTGTTCTGGGAAAGCCTGATAGTCCAGAGTATGTGGTGGGTCACAGCCAACAGTGGTCACATAATCTTACAGCACGAGTTCTGCTTGCGGGCCTGAAAGATCATTTAAAAGAAGAACAATAAGAGATACACCCATTTACAAGCTTGTAGCTTTCAACTGTCAGAGGCCTCCTTAGAAGTTACCTTTGTGGTATGGAAAGATCAGAACAGCAACACTCATTCACTGCCAAGTTAACTGAAGCAGCCATAGGCGACAAGGAAGAAACTCTGAACAGCAAACTTTTCTCATGTCACCATCATCCTAGCTTATGTAGTTTCTATGGAAGATACTTTATATGCTGTCCTTCAAGTTTTTTAAAAAAACCTGCCAGAGCAGCACACATATTAAAAAGAACAGCAAATATTCTGACACTTCCCAAAATTAACATATAGAGAGGAGCAGAAGCATAACAATGATCAGATCCAGTAGAACCAATACAGTAATTCCAGTAATATACTAGGAAAGCATGGGAGAATTCAACATACTTGGTGCCTGAACAAAGAACAGTCTTCTCTCAAGATACAATCCACTAGTTTCAAAGATGGGGGATAGGGACTCAAAAACCTGTTGATGAGTATTAAGCAAGGTTGTACTGCCAAAAGAAAAGCCCAGACTACTCCAGTCCCAAACTATTTACCATTTTATAATCTGGTCACCAGGATGTTAAGGTCCCCCAGCACAAGCCTGGGAATACATCCCCACTGGCTCATGCACAGAGACTGTTAGGCAATGAAGTGGTCTGTAAATTTACCTGTCCCAACTTTTGAAACACTGAAAGAGGTCCCCTGCTTGGGAAGATGGGAATCCTTACAGATCACAGCCACCATCATAGAATCATAGAATCATAGAATCATAGAATCATTGAGTTGGAAGAGACCACAAGGGCCATCCAGTCCAACCCCCTGCCATGCAGGACCTCCAAATCAAAGCATCCCCGACAGATGGCCATCCAGCCTCTGCTTAAAGACCTCCAAGGAAGGAGACTCCACTACGCTCCGAGGGAGTGTGTTCCACTGTCGAACAGCCCTTACTGTCAGGAAGTTCTTCCTAATGTTGAGGTGGAATCTCTTTTCCTGCAATTTATATCCATTGTTCCGCGTTCTAATCTCTGCAGCAGCAGAAAACAAGCTTGCTCCCTCCTCAATATGACATCCCTTCAAATATTTAAACAGGACTATCATATCACCTCTTAACCTTCTCTTCTCCAGGCTAAACATCCCCAGTTCCCTAAGGCGTTCTTCATAGGGCATGGTTTCCAGACCCTTCACCATCTTGGTTGCCCTCCTTTGGACCCGCTCCAGTTTCTCCACATCCTTTTTGAATCTCTGAGGAAGGGAGTGTTTCTAAGAGTGTGAATGCTGGTCGGGTTGGTTCCTCATGGCAGGTTGGTTTACAAGAGGAAATGGTTTTGCAGGGTTGTCTCCTCAGAAATCTGTGCTGAGCAGTTCCCAATTGGGAGGCAGGGGGAGAATGACCCTACAATCTAAGGCATGAGTTTCCAACCTTTTTGACTTGTGGAGTCCTAAGGGCTCCACAGAGCACAGGTTGGGAACCACTGACCTAAGGGGCACATAATATAAGGGAAGGCACAGTCACCCCAAAGCTGTTAGGTTAAGGCAAATGAGAGAAAGATATCTGAGAAATAAAAAATTAGCTTCAAGGCTGGACTATTATAAATAAAGTTTGAACTGATAATTCCAAAAACAGTGGAATTAAGCCTGGAGTTCAACACTTTCTTGCTCTTGAATGTCCTCAGTATTAGACATCTGTCCAAAATTCTACAATAATCTAACAACTCAGGACTCTGTTCCACCTGCTATGAAAATATCACTGCAGAGTAAAGACATAGGTTGGGCCATGAATTCACTGCCATCCCTCTCCCTTCCCAGCACTGTGGAACATGGTTATTGCTGCTGGGAATTCAAAGAAAAGGTTGAGCCCTAGAGCCACCTCCTATTGAAATCCCTTGGATCAACAGTTGTTATATTAACAAAGGAAAGAGTAGAATTTTAAGACCAGATTTGTTCTTTGAAATACAAAAATGGCTAAATTCAATGTCCTAATGAAGCTTTCCCCCCTCTGTTGCCCCCACCCTCAAGTTCTGGATTACAACTGCAATTTCCACCCACTGACCATGCTCACTGGTGCTGAAATCCAAAAGAACCACTGGGCACTAGTTGATGAAAGGTGCTGTAATGGCTTCCCAAACATTAATAGGAAGTCAAACCTGCTCTTTTCCAAGTATAAAAGAGCTTTTTCAAGTGATCCAACCTTACTGGTCTACAAAAGCTCAACTCTAATCAAGAGTATCTTTGTCAAGCTTTTAAACAACATTACAAATCAGGAATGGGCGCTTTGTAGATACAGGGACAGCAATAAACCCAAGGATGATTTAATATTATGCCAATTTTCCTCAGGCTTAAACCACTACAAGGCAGGTGTCTCACAGCACTTGGTTCCATGAACCATCTCCAAGAATTCTCAAAAGTCTACCTGAGCTGACTAACCCACAGATACTGTCTGAGAAAGATATATTTATGTTGTACGACAGGCCTATAGCTAGAACATACTTACAGTTTTATAGAAGGCTTTTGATTGAGTTCCAAGAACTTCTGATTTGGATACTAGATCATCCAGTTTCTCTCCTCGTTCTAACAAGGATTCCATTGTATTGTGCTAAGTGGGGGAAAAACAAAGATGAATGAGGGAGGCTGGGTGTTATTATCCTTATAAACCCAGCTGCATGACCCATTGCAGACAATGAGTACATGATCAGTATATCTATGACTACAGCAGTTTCCACAGCCTGACTTCCAAGTTCTTCCATCCTCCCTAACTTCAGCAAGTCAACAAGCTAGCACTTGGCACTCTGCATACATCTGGCTCTCACACAGACCAACAGCTTTTCCACCACCACTATAAACATTTATTCATTCCTTCCACTTTTATACTGGCTCTTGTCAAAAAAAGGTGTGTGACATCTAAACCTGTTTAAGAAAAATCCAAAGTATATGCCACTTAAATATGAGTTAAATATGCAATTCTGTGATGTAACCTTCCATTGCCCAAGTGGAGAATAACTTCCTAGCTCCACAATTCCATGCCCCAATCTACTGTTGATGGCAGCTTTAAAGTTTCACAGCATGTTCCTCCAATCAATAAGTGACTGAGGGGGAGGAAACAGGGCAACATTCAGAGGCCAGTCTGAAGTTGATACAGCTGCCATTACATTCCCAAATCTCTAATCACTATTCTCAGCTAACAGCCAAACCCTGCTATGGGTGCCTTCCATACTCGCCTAGCCACAAAATGGCTGTGGCACTGTGTTTAAGTACTTCAGAGCTGCCTTCTGTGGAGGGCAGGTTATTTCACAACATCTGAAAAAAGATGTAAACTCATGTAACCCCACGTTTCATGAGCATATGTCATCAACAGGATTCCAGCCTATATTACAGCAATTTACACACATACATGGTGGAAAAGCCAAGTGTGCACTGAGGAGTTGTGGAAACAATATTTGCATTTGAATTTCTGAATGGAAGTCATGTTTGCAGAGGTGGCAAATCTAGGTGAAGAGCTCAAACCAGGATATACAAAGCAGCTTTGCTCCACAACCCAAGGAGAACTAGGCTTGTTATTAAAAATGAACTCAGCTAAAGATGACACCATAGCTACCAGCAAAAGTGTTTACAGCCATGGCAACAATCATGATGACCTAGTTTAATATTACTGCATCAAGTTTTCATTTCCAAGTCTTCCATTCCACTCAGAGAATTATAAGAGGCTATTTACTAAAAGACTGATTTAGAAGCCAGATACTCCCATGGACCCAAAGTCATACAAGACTCCACTCAGTTTGCAATGAAGTAGCCAAACTCATACAAGACTCCATTCAGTTTGCAATGAAGTATATTTGTTCAAAGGAAATTCCACTCAGATAATTATAGGAGGCTAGTTTTAGAAAACTGATTTAGGAGCCAGATACTCCCATGAACTCAAACTCATACAAGACTCCACTCAGTTTGCAATGAAGTACATTTGTTCAAAGGAAAGTGGGAGACTTGCTTTTATAGCATTAAAGGTCTTGACTCTGAATACTTATGTCCCCAAATTCACTCTGCTGTGGGGATCTAGAAAAAAATGTGTCCTAAATTTCTGCCAAACACACCCTTTGTAAAAATGGTCATGACAAAGTTTTCCCCAAACCAGTTTAGTTTTCATGCTGTGTTTAAATAGTAGCTCCCTTACAAGAATGACTTTGGTCTCGTCCAGTTCTGCTTGCACTTTTGTCATTGCGTCTGCATCACGAGGGTTCTGAAAAAGTAATACGTCATTTTATTTAGGTTAGTCCAGTTACACCAAGCTACACAAATCACATCTCAGCCTTTAGATGATGGTAGTATTCAGTAAAAGTATTTTTCCCTTCTGCTCAAATTTAATGGAGTCTTTCTCACAGAATAGCCTTTTACACAATAGAGGAAACCTGAGATACAGTGTTAGACATAAGACTGAAATTACTACCAAAGGAACACTTTTTAGATGATAACATGCCTGACATGTAATCAATGAAACCAATCTATGATGGTAGTGTTGCACTTTTTTTTTCAAAGGCAGAATAAATAATACTAAAATATACATAGAAAAGTGAGAATACGAACTCAAAATTATGCATACAGTATACTGTAGACTCTTTAAACTATTATTTTTGCTGAAAACAGAGATCTTTGCAATTATTTCCTTCATGGCAGGGGGTTAGACTTGATGGCCTTCGTGTCTCTTCCAACTCTATGATTCTTTATTGGATTTATATCCTGCCTTTCTGCCAAACAGTGGCAATGCAGCCAAAGGTACCCAAAAAAAAAATACTATGCAGAGAAAACCAAGTAAGAGTCCCATTTCAAATATTGCACTCCCATAGAACTTCTTCTCTGTCAAAAGTCTAATTCAGATCAATCATACCTGGTATTTACTAAGGTAGCCATCCAATGCTGTGTAGTTTATTGTTGCTGGGGTTCCAGAAGGCCAGTCTATCCTATTGACTTGCCTGGAGAATTCATCTAGTACCTTTAATGCAAAGTAAAAAGGAGAACTCACTTTCCTTTTCACTCCCATAGACTTCAGGATTTAAGGCAAGTATTTAATTCTATAAAGTCCACAGATGAAATAAAACAAGGGGTAATTCTATCTTGAGAGCCAGTGTGACATAGTGGTTTGAGTGTTGGACTGCGACTCTGAAGACCATGGTTTGATTCCCTGCTTGGCCATGAAATCCACCAGTGACCTTGGGCAAGTCACAAGCTCTCACCTTCAGGGGAAGGCAATGGCAAACCTCCTCTGAATAAATCTTGCCAAGAAAACCCCATGATAGGTTTGCTTTAGGGTTGCCATAAGTCAGATATGACTTCAATGCACATAACAACAATAACAAAACATTCTACCTTAGAAAAGGAAAGGAAATGGCTTATCTTCAGGATGTCAGCATATTATATATTTTTTTTAAAAATGGTGGTGACAAGTCAATTTTTCAAAACTTGAGCCAATTCAGACATCACATCAAGAAAGGTGGACTTGTATTTGAACTGTCAAAGCTTTATTGGCAACTTACTTCAAACAATGGTTTGTATAATAGCTAATGAATAAATTACATTTATAGCCACTGTGCCTTCTCCAGAGGGTATTGCACCATGGAGATGGAAATCAACAGATTCATCTGAAATGGATGAGCCAGAATAAAGAGCAAGCTTGCTTTAAATGGGACTGGAACTTCAAGCCATGGCTCCAGTAGGACAGGGCAGCAAGTTCTAGACACAACTGGGAAGAAAACAGGAGGGGGGAGTAAGCTCACCGTTTTGTTGCCAAACCCACTTGTTCCCATACCACTCTTGTCTCTCCTAAATGAGCTGAACAAGTACTGTTGCCTTATATCTATGTGTTGCCTCCAATCCCCATCCCAAAGCTATCATACATGCTCATCCTTCCTACACTGTCTGTCAGTGTCACTCTGGCTCAGCATTAGGCTTGGATTCCTAAACCAAATCATGGTTTGATGTGATATCACACACTGAAGCAATGTTTCATCAAAAGTCTCATTGACTTTCAGCTTTTGAAATCACACTAGAATTTCTACTGTTTGCTCTTCTGCAGCTCATCTACAGAGACAGGAATCACCCCACTACAAGCTGGCACTTACTTTATCCAACAATGTGAAACAGACTCGAGATGGATATTCATTGTCTGCAATCACTACTCCAGCCAACCCATCATTCCTCACATAGACATGACAGAGGTATTCTGAAGGAAAGAGAAAACAGAAAAAATTACACCTCATAGAAAATCTCTTAGTATTTGCAAAAAAAGAATCAGAGACAGATAACAGGACTGTCTGGGAACACCCCATTTCAGCATGCACACCCAGATGATGATATTCTAGAGCCAAGTACATTGTGGATGTATGAGCTCTATTATGAAATTACCCCACTGTACTCCTAGCATGGCCTTGAAACAAAAGGGAAAAGAATCATATTTATGTACCATTACATAGGATATATCACAGAAAAAAAATCACTTAAGAATATATACCACCCACAGCATGAGCACAGTTTAGTGGGGGAGTAACACAGAGATAATAATTTGTAACATTAAGATTCTTAATGTTGTATCTAGTCTAATAAGAAAGATTCATTTCCTGGATCAAAATTGGGTATTGATGACTGTCAGAAGAAAAAACAATAATCAAGGTAAAATGACTAAAACCCACTACAGGATATTGAAGGCTGACATACTTGACTCCCAGCAGTTAAACTCTAATTTCTGATACACACACAGACATATGAATTTGAATGTCAGGATTCCAAAACACATTATGCAAGCCTGTATATGTTCTCATAATATATATATATATATATATATATATATATGAGAATATATATATATATATATATATATATATATTCACACACACACACACACACATATATGAATGAGAGAAGCACAGAGAATTCCAGGAACAATAAGACATAGCTAGAAAGATTCCAGCAGGCTAGGATGCCTGACAGTTTACTGAATATGTTAGGACAGATAAGTACAATAAGAAATAAGACTGCTATGGAAATCTGAAGCAAATACAAAGGCCAACATTTGTGTTCAAATAGGGCAATATGTAATGAAGAGTCA
This sequence comes from Urosaurus nigricauda, assembly GCA_034509955.1. Classification (NCBI taxonomy): domain Eukaryota; kingdom Metazoa; phylum Chordata; class Lepidosauria; order Squamata; family Phrynosomatidae; genus Urosaurus; species Urosaurus nigricauda. The sequence goes on from JAOEGL010000009.1 coordinate 10,722,256, forward strand.
GCTTGTTGTTAGACAGGTTTCTAGTCTTCAGTTTTCCACTACTGAAGACTAAAACATAATTCACTGTGATCTACACTCTATAATACTCCTGACCCTCTGCTGCCCTGAAGGCTCCTGGCAGGCAATAAATAAATAAATATTTTAAATGTATACATATAAACAAACAAGAACATGCCTCAGAAGAATCCATAAACTTAAATTGAAGACCAATGTGATCAAGATGAAGTAGCTGATGAAGTAGTAACAATCTGTGGTAGATTTCCATGACAATAATATTTTTACAGCTGCCCATTCCTAATGCCCCACCAAATAAGAAGGATTAAGTCATGCTTGGATGACATGGCCTGTAACTCAGATGGCAACAGCCCGCTTTGCAGAGGCTTCTTTAAAAAAAAAATCAGAAGATGAATTTAAAATACAACTAAGAGCCTGTGTACACAGCAGCTTGAAAAGCCGGCCAGGGAGGGGAGTCAGGGTGTAACATCTCCACAACGCATGCCCCAGCACTGCCCCCATGGCACCATGAGAGCAAAAAAGGAGTGCCATAAAGCCGCCAAAGCTATTGCATCCTTTCCAGGGCTTTTTGTGGCTCCTTTTTGTGCCCTGGAAAGGCTGGATTGGGGCCGCGGCATGTGGTTTTGCCGCTGATCTGGCAAAAATGAAGGTGCCTGCAGGCCACCCCTAAGGGGTGGTCTGCACATCCCCTAATTCTCCCAACCAATCTAATGCAAAAATAATTCAATTCAGAGAAGCCAACAAAACATGTAGTTGGTCAGTTAATACAGTCTGGAGGTCTGGCAGCCAAAGGCATCAATTTCATTTTGGTGCAAAGTTAAAACAAGACTTTGTATTAAAGCCCTTGGGGTCTAGAGTGATTTCTTCCCCATGTACCTATATAAACTGTTATCACCTTTTGTGCTGATTTAACTTGTTAAATTGTTTTAATATATTTTAAATTATGTTATTGATTTGAATTTGCAAGCGTTTAGTAAATAACTCCAACATCCCATGATATAGGATGAGATAAAAATATTTAATTAACTGAATAAAGTGCTCTATTTCTGCTAGAGAAACAGCTGTCACGTTAATGCTAGTGCACTAAGACTTACCTCCAAGCTCTGTGTCTGGGAATGTTTACAAAGGTACATTTGCACTGAATTGTACTCTTACCTTGTTCCTTCACAGAGGCTCTACTACCAGGCTCTGAACGCTCTACTATCAGCTGACTCGTGAAGGTCATGAATTCCTGAACACTGGGAAAACAAAGAAGGCCCTAATTACCAAATCTTCTTGTGTTCACCAAATAGATTGTAGAGCCATGAAGACTACAATGAGAAAGGCAATTTTACTAACAGCACTGCAGTAAACTCACTGCAAAACAAAAGTGAGATTTCATTTTTAAAAGGAGGGTTTTTTTTTCAAAAACAGGTTCAGATTCACAACCCTTCAGAAGTAAGTATCAATAGTTGTCAACCAGGAGCAAGTTTCTACCTGTGAATTTTGTATCTAACTGTAACTGAAAACTGTGTGGTAACAAACATGTTCAAGGAAATCCATGAGCAGAGAGAAATGGACTTTGAAAGTCTGCAGCAGTTTTCATTTCATCATTTCCTCTACAGAGTAAACCATTCTCCTCTGAACCTATTTTAGGCACAGGTAAGCCTTCTTTCTGTTGCAGTTACATCCAATTGTTGGGAAATGGCAACCTCTGCTGTGATAAAACAGGCCAGGAATGGCAAAAAAGATGGAAAATGAACCACTGTGTCACCTATGAGGCTCAACTGGCTGCATGAAATATGTATTGGGGGGGGGGGTCCTGGGTGTCATAGGTCACCCTTTCCCCAATACCACCAGAAGCTGTTCTATTTTCAAACATAGTATTGTGGCAAAATGGCCTAGTACTCAGATTTAAACTAGTACAAGACCATCAGAACATTTAGTTGAGAATACTTAACATCACCAGACACAATTATTGGGGCATATGAGTAGACTGATGAGCTTACTCAAAGCAGTTTTATATCCTGCTAGCAAAATGGGGACATACACACAATAGTTTGTGGATAAAGTGCATCTGTTAAGATTGGCACAAGAATCTAAAGTTTTAAACCATTACATTCAAATTGAGAAGGGACACTCTTTAAAACAAGATCACAGTCACTGAGTCTATCACAACCTTTGCAAAGGTAATAAAGAAGTAAACTGCTTTCATCATGTAGCATATGACATTGTGTAAAGGAAAAAAATCACATAATTCCCAGATTCATCACTGTTCACCATATTGACACTCCCTACAATAACCTCAAAGGGGCCATCACAATATAGTTTGAAGGCTCTGAAAGGGGATACAGGAATGTATCAGATAAAAGTGCCCAAACAGCCAGAATAATTCAACAGCAACAAACCTGGATCTCTGAAAAAAGCTAAATGATGACACATCATAGGCGGCTTTCAGTAAATGCACTTTTGGATCACCTTTGTAAAGGACACTTAAACTGTAAAGCTTCATCCTTCTGTTTACTTAATCTTCTCTGATTCTGGTGAAGGAAGAAAAAAACAGATTGACAAAAACAAGCTTAAAAGTAAAGAGAAATTAGAATACAATATAAATATCAAAATGTGTTGATAATTATACAGGCTCAGAACACACAGGAATACACATGAAGCAAAGGAAAACTTAACGCTTATGCCACAATCCTATGTGCACTTACCTGGAAGTAAATCTTACTGCTGTCAGTGAGTCTTATATACACATAAGTATGACCAGCTTGACAAAATCTTCCTTGCCAGTTCAGTGTCCTGCAATTGAAGAGATATACTCAGTATAGTACATACACTGACACAGCTTCCTAAAGAGAGGTCCAACAATCCAGGTATAAAATTAAAAGCCTATTTTTAAAAAGAATAAACCCTTCTTTCCATGCCACTGTGAATTAAACTGTGCCACTTATTTTGATTTTCTGGCTGGACAAACCATGAACATAATGTCCATGAGTAAAAGGCCACAGAAACTACAAGCGTATCTCAGAGATAAATGTAGACCTATGTTTCAGCAATGGAACCTTTCAAAACATTATTTGAGCTCATTTTATTATTTCAGTCTGAAGGGCGGGGTATAAATACTCTAATAAATAAAATAAATAAAATAAATTTATACACCTGTCTACATTTCTATTCTACACCACTTTTAGGCCTTCAGCTCAACCCCACAGTTTTTTTTTCTAAAAATATCCTGTATAGTTTTACATAGGTATTTTATTCTGGATCTGTAAAGAGGGTTTCATGACGTTTGCCTCCTTTGTGATAGAGTCCTGTGTGATAATCTCCGTGTGATCTAGGGGAAAGGACGTCCTTTTCCCCAAGCGATAATTCCCAAGGAAGCATGGATTTAGCTCGTTTGATTTAATTGTACGTACCATGGTTGGGTTCTAATTTGTCCATACTTCCGTTCGGTGTTTTAGGCAGAGCGATCTGATTAACATCTGTAATTTCCTTTTTACCCTCTGGTTTGGTTTGAACCCATTTGAAAGCTTGCGACGAATCTATTTCGCATTTCGATCGGCCGATAAAAAGGTATCCCCAACGGATTTTTGTTCGCATTGGGTAAAAAGCCAACGCAGCTACCCCTTAATGTTTTAAGCGTGGCGTAGCGGCGCAAATGTCGGACAAGGAGGGCCAGGGTTTTGACTCCTTCCTCGGCCATGACCCTCGGTCACAGTCACACTCTCTCAGCCTCAAACGCCAAACCTCATCTCTGAGGAGGAAGCTTGCCAAGGAAAGCCTATGACACAGCAACCGGAAGGAGGCACACAACATCAACAACAAACCTGTGTCACACCCCAACTATTTCCTGCTTGGCAACCCTGCTCCTCCAACGGGGCTTTGAACGCTGGGCAGAGAAGGAGCGAGGCAGAGCGGTCCCCAAACTGGGGCCTTGAAGTGATTTAGGACTTCAGCTCCCAGAAGCCTCAGCGTTCTAGGCCAAGAGCCTGGGATTCTGGGAGCTGAAGTCCCAAATCCCCTCGAAGGACACAGTTTGGGCACCACTGAAGGCAATGGTCTTTTAAGACCCCAAATGGTCTTTTAAGAGATTGATGGACTTCAGCCCCCAGATGCCTCATTCTTGTTGGGCAATAGTTTGGAATTCTGGGAAACGAAGTCCAAAATTCCCCTGAAGGGCACAGTTTGGGGACCACTGATGTAGGGCAGTGGTTCCCAAACTGGGCCCTTTAAGAGATTTGAGACTTCATTTCCCAGAAGCCTCAGCCATGTTGATCAATTGCCTGGGATTCTGGGAGCTGTAGTCCAAAATCCCCTTAAAGGACACAATTTGGGGACCACTGATGTAGGACAGTGGTCCCCCAAACTGTACCCTTTAAGAGGCTTTTGGACTTCATTTCCCAGAAGCCTCAGCCATGTTGGCCAATTGCCTGGGATTCTGGGAGTTGTAGTCCAAGTTAAAGAGCCCAGTTTGGGGGCCACTGGTGAGAGCAATGTCGGGGTCTCCCACTTCCTCCTCCTCCTCCTTACCACGGAGCCCAGGGCTTCCCTCCGGCCGTCCCTCTCCTTCTCCACGTCGACACCGCCTTCTTCCTCCTCCTCGGACTCCAATGAGCCAAGAACCGGAAGCCGTCGCCCAGAGAGAGACCTTTCACCCGGAAGTAGAGAGCATCGGGGCGGGACCGGAAGTGGTGCCAACTCAACGACCATAGAGACGCGGAAGGAGACGGCTAGACTGGCTCATACTGCTGGGAGATGATGGTGATGACGTCACTAGTGGGCGCTCTGTTTAGGAAAGGAAGGGACTGAGACTCTGAGAGAGAGAGAGAGAGAGAGAGGAGAAGATGGAGGCTGTCCAGGCTGAAGGGGCCTCATAGTCCTGGACAGACTCCATCTCCAGCACTCTCTGAGGGTCTTCCATTATCAAACAGCCCTCACTGTCAGGAAGCTCCTCCTAATGTTGAGCTGGAAGCTCTTTTCCTGGAGCTCCCATCCATTGCTCTGTGTCCTATTCTCTGCAGCAGCAGAAAACAAGCTTGCTCCCTCCTCAATGTGACATCCCTTCAGATATTTAAATAAAGATATCATATCACCTCTGAACCTTCTCTTCTCCAGGCTAAACATCCCCAGCTCCCTAAGCCTCTCCTCATAAGGCATGGTTTCCAGACCCTTCACCATTTTGGACACGTTCCAGTTTCTCCACATTGTTTTTGAATTGTGGAGCCCAGAACTGGACACAGTATTCCAGGTGGGGCCTGACCAAAGCAGAATAGATGGCACTATTACTTCCCTGGACCTAGACACTATACTTCTATTGATGCAGCCTAGAATCGCATTGGCCTTTTTAGCTGCCGCATCACACTGTTGACTCATGTTCAACTTATGGTCTACTTGGACTCCTAGATCCTTTTCACATATAAATAGAAGGAGACTCCGCCACAATCCAAGGGAGTGTGTTTCACTGTCGAACAGCCCTCACTGTCATGAAGTTCCTCCTAATGTTCAGCTGGAATCTCTTTTCCTGGAGCTTCCATCCTCTGATCCGTGTCATATTCTCTGGAGCAGCAGAAAACAAGCTTGCTCCCTCCTCAATATGACCTTCCTTCACATAGTTAAACAGGGCTCTTCTAACCTTCTCTTCTCCAGGCCAAACATCCCCAGCTCCCTAAGTCTTCCCTCATAGAGCATAATATCAAGACCCTTCACCATTTCAGTCCCCCTCCTTTGGACACACTCCAGTTTCTCCACATCCTTATTGACTCGTGGGTCCCAGAACTGTACACAATTTTCCAGGTGGGGCCTGACCAAAGCAGAATAGAGTGGCACTGTTATTTGTGGCCCTGGCCTATTTGTGAGCTTGCTGTAGCCAGCTGGTTGCCCACTGTATGAAACAAATGCTAAACAAGTCAAGACTTTATTTGGATTTCAGCATGACCTTTCTTCTGTTCTTAAGTAATCCCCATGGAGTTCGTTGAAATTTACTTTCATACAAATGGACTCTTGTAAACTAGCTTGGAAGAACAGCTCACCCGCAAAGGTTATTATAGAACCCACAAAATAAAATTCCAATGAAATAAATGGGACCATTTCTGACTAATCATGGGCCTGGACAGATGGGCCAAATGAAGCAGCTTCCAGCTGTTTTGAAAACAGGTCATTTACATGGGATATTCCAACTCCTGACAGTGTCTTGGGAGCAGGCCGTGCGGACAGCAGGATTTGCACCCACTACTGGCCAGAGCGTGCTGTTGTTTTGGGCCCGTCTGTTCCACCCCATGTCTACAATTACAGTCAGCCTTCTTTGTGGTTTTGACTTTAGCAGGTTCAGTTATTCATGGATTTGATTAATATCTCTAGGAATCTCTAGGTCCTCCAGCATGACTTTATGGTCAACATCCACCAGATGTTGTGCTGATCGAACTAGAGATGTATAGAGAAACACTTCTCCAGGCATTTGTAGGTCATTTGTATGTACAGCACTGTGTAAACCTACAGCGCTATATAAATAAAGATTAATAATAATAATCCAACACAATTCTATGGATTGTGCCAATTCTGGAAGATATTGATAATAGAATTGCACTGGAGGACCTACAGAGTCCTCGAGAGGTGTACTCTCCGGCAAAAAAATAGGATTTTTTAAAATGTGCAGTTTTCCCACTTTCATAGGGGTCCTGTGCCCCTAACCCCGGTGAATGTGGGGGGGGGGCTACTGTACTGGACATTGTTTTAGAACTGTATCAGTTCTAAAATAACCAAAGGGGCAAAACAAATGGGCAGGAAAAAGTGGCTTGAAGCTGCCTTTTCTAAAGCCACATTGAAACCCAAGGCAGCTGGAGTGCTCATGTCACGACCACATGACATGGCTCCAAGCCAGGAAGAAGCGGAAAAAAGCTGCTTCTTTTTGAAACGGCATAAGGCGCCTAGAGGGAACTTTCCTGCTGGCTTCAAGGCATCTGTCATCTAAATGCCATGCCTTCAAGCCAGCCTGAAAGTACCTCTTTTTGCCTGTCTGTTTAGCTCCATAGTGACTTGCCACTGCTACACATTTCAGTCTGCTGCAATGCTTGAATATTGAAGAATATCCATGGCAAAGTTTGAAACAAGCAAATGTGAAATAGAATTGTTCTGAAATAGGGGAGAGATCAGTATTAAACCCTGTGGGATCAGGCAGCAATGCCAAAGACTACGGGTGACTCCATACTATTGGGCAATTGTCTTGACTCGTATATAAATTTTACAGGAACCCTTTTGTGTTTTTCCATGATTTCTGTCTTTTCTCCTGCAATAAAGAAGTCAATAAGGAAAGGACTATGAAAAAAGTAGAGCATGCCTTGATCAGTAGCACCAAGAGGAGCCTTCCATGTGGAAGTATCCATGGAAGTGTAGTGTAACTGATCCAGCAGATAGTGGTCTGACCCTAGTATCTAAAAGGCAGAAATGAGAGATAGTGTACTTCGCAACAGGAGCAGAGGAGAGGGATGCAGACAAGAAGGCCAAGCATAAGGAAAGAGGAACCAAGCAAGCCTTAGGAAAGTGACTATTTATTTATTAGCCAAGGGGGAAGCCAAAGCAAGGGGAAACTACGCATTATCTGTGAAATCAACACACTTTAAAAAAAAAAGGCCCCAAACAAGAAAACTGCACTCAAAGGTAAATCTAGGAGAAAGAGCATAAAAAATATAGGTACTAACAGCCTTGCCCCCCCCCCCCCAAATCTCACCCCAACAACACTGCACCTATTTTTCCTCCATTTAAAAGTCATGCAGAGATTAAAATAAATACATAGAGCTGTTCCTGGCATTGAAAAATGTAATGGAATTCTATGGGCTTCCATTGTGAGAGGTGGGAATGTATCGATGCATACTCATGCACACATGCTATACATTCTGCTTTTTCCCCTCTGTGTTTGTGCACGCATATACATATACATATATGGGTGGGGAGAAGCCAGAAAGAGTGGAAGAAATCAGGTAGACAGAGTGACAATTTTTTGATTCAAAGAACAGAGAAAAAGAAAGCAGGCTAAGAAATAAAGTACTTTAAGAAAGATAGTGGAGCAAGCAAAGGCTAGTGAGAGAGAGAGAGACATAGAAAGATCATTGAAATGACAACAGAGAAGAAAAAGGTGGAAAAAAATCAATGAGGAGAGCAGGAAACTCACACAGTCAAAAGAAGAGAGAGGCAGTGAGTTTTCAACAAGGATTCCAAATTGTGGACAGGGGTTATGAGTAACCAAAGTCATCACAGCAATAGCAAAGCACAAAATATGGTGAATTGGAAATATTACATAAGGTTCTGGGAAACCTTTGCCCTCCAGATGTTTTCAATGTCAACGATGTCCCACTAGCATGGGTAGTGGTAAGGGTGCTTATGCAAAATGTCTGGAAAGCCAATGATTCCTGGTGTTAGATGTTGATTTGAACTAACCAGTGAAATAGAGAACTGTAGGTTTCAAGAGATCCTCCTTTTTGTATGCCACCAAACCTTTTTTTCTAGATAGCCAGTAATATATATATATATATATATACATACATACACACACGTACCTGGTCTCTATGCACACCAGCTAACTAGCAGATAATAGATTTTGGTCGTAGTACCAGTCTGAATGAAAAACCCCAGGATTTAGCACAACAAAGTGAATACAGAGATTGGTCTCTCCTAATGCCTGTCAATAGCATCAGCATTGGATATCACTCAGGTTGTTCATTCTTGCGGTCAATAGTGAGAGGAGAAGTGACAATGAGACACTTCGATCTTAGCAACAGTGGCCACTCTGTCTTTCAGTACTGTACTCTCTCATCTCTTTGGTTTCCCCATGATGGTTAAAGAAGCATCTGCCTCTTCCCCCGCCCCCCACACCTTTTGGCCAACCTTTTGCCCCTTGGAAATTGATTTTTGTAACCCAGCATCACTATGGGAGCAGAACAGGTTGCTAAGCCCTACAGTTAAGTGGTTGCTGTAGCAGCAACAAAGAGATAATATAGTTGTTATGCCCATTTGACTTTAAGCCCTATTCCCATGGTAGCACTATTCCGCATGATAGCTTTAATGGCCAGGAGGACAGCAGGGGCTCGAGTTAGGTGGTGCTGCAACAAGCCTTCTCTGATTGTCGTGGCAATAAAAGGTTCATTTTGAGACCCCCGGAAGCAGACTGTGCAGACAGCAAAAATGGGAGAGCGTCACCAAGGGATAAAGTAAATACAGTTACTGGTGAGTCCATAAGAGGAGCTGAATCGAGAGGAAGTTGGTGGGTGGGTAAGACACATACGCAATGCTCCCATGCGCTGTTACCTGGGAGGAAGGGAGTACTTTTCACCCTGGGAAGGGCCTTGTCGCTTTGCCTTCAACAAGATGTAGATCGAAAAAAACGGACCCTCACAGAATGGACGTTCCTTCTCAATATACCACCAAGGGAAGCACAAAGTGAAAGGAAAGCCATAAACCACCTTTGGGAGAGGGAGAAATCCAGAGACCAAAGGTAAAGCAGAAGAGGAAATTTGGTCACATGCCACTCAACTTCAAAAGGAGAGGAAACAACCTTATACATGAAATAAACAATCCAAGAAAGTGGAATATCCTCACAGTGACAGGAAAGACGGCCCATTCAGCCAAGGACAAGCAAGAACTCTCCTAGCCAGAAAAGGGGCTGAGGGTGGAGGAAGGCAAATTTGGCACTGTGGGTCTTCTAACTTTCTTATTGAGACTGGTTTGAGAGCTATCCTGTTCTTGCTGTCAGCTGCCCCAATGCTGGATCACAGAGCTAGGATGGACAGCTCCAAGAAGGAGAAGGTAATGTTTAATCTTTGGTTTTGCATTTTGTTTCTGACTGTTTCCTGAGTGGATACAAACTTTACTTACGGAAGGCCGCTTTTGCTCACCTTAGATAGGATTGCCAGGCCATGATCATACATACATGAAGCATACATACAGGTTTAACTATTGCGGTACAGGAGAAAAGGCAGCTATGACCTATTGTTCACTGCTTAGTCTCCATCTTCTGTAACACTTTGGGGTGCCTGGTTTTGAACTGGAAAGCGAGCAGATCAATGGAATTGGTAGAAATAAGAGGTAGGAAATACTGTAGCTACTTTCTCTCTTGACTGCATCTGGAAATTTAAAGGAACATCTGCTCCCTGAACTGCAACCTGCCAACCCTACCAGTGGAGGGCTCCCCTGATACAAACCATAAGGACCCATGCTTTAAAGGTAAAATTGCAAACTCTAGATTTCTTATCTCACTGACCTCTTTTCTTTGCCAGACTCCTATTTTTGCTGAGGTTAACATGCTACCCCAGTGCTGAAAGGAGTGCAGTGATTTTTAGAATCACCATATCTCAGCTGTGGAGGGTTGTATCACTTTGAAGACAAAATGTTATTTTTGTTATATGTCATTTAACAACCAGTTTTACATGTCAGTGGCATTGCATCTATTCCTATTAATCTCCTCAATGTGATTTATTCATTCTTTAACTAAAAAATAAAGGTAAAGAAACAAATATTTGCATACAATCGGGTAAGCCTAAGGCTTAAATCAAATGTTCAAGCAGCAACAATACACAAGATGTATTTTTTCCTAAGAACTGCCTTGCTGGATTGAAAGAAGGTTTAGCCCAATACTCTTCTTTCCAATAGTTTGCCAAAGAGGCACTACAGTAAATCTTCTAAAAATATTGTAATAGAAATTGCTAAACCCTATTTGTTCCTAGCATCTAGCAGTTAGACTTACTATACCAAGAATATGATCCATTTCTTACCTAGAATGGATGGAATCTCTACATTCCAAATATAAATCTCTTGAAAACTGGAAATAACAGCCAAGTTCTCAAAGCACACCAGTGTTTAATGCAGGTCATGAGAACTGTATTCCCCATATAGATATAGATATCTATCTATATATCTCTCTATATAGATATCCAGACAAACAGACAGACAGACATCTGGAGTACATTATATTGGTAAAAGCTAGTTTAAGGCAACCAGGTTCCCTCCCATGCAATTGTTTTGCGGTATATATTTTTTGCCATACATATTCATGGATGCCGGTTTCTAGTACAGTACCTCTGTTTTGGACCGTGGTGCTTTGTAATATGCGTTGTATTACCAGAGAGTTATAACACTGATATGTGTTGAAATAACTTTTCTGTTGGTCCTTGTATCGGTATGTGAAGTATCCCTAAGAGTATCAGTTTACATCACAGAGGGAGCAGGATGGGTAGACAAGGAGGGAGGACACTTTGGGTTATTAAAACTCGTATCTGGCCCTATTACTACTACCCACAGTGAAGCATTCTTCACTCTTCGGTGCTAAGTGTTCTTGCACTTGCAATGGTATGTTCCTAATGGTACACAGGCATCATAATTCAATTAATTTCTAAGTCCCATAAAGTTCAATGAGATCCCCTCCCCATAGAAAAGTATGCAGTGGATTCTGATCTAAGGCAGATCAGCAGTATGCAAAGTTATTTTCACCAAACAATAACATGATTTATTAAAATTAGAGAGAGCTTGTGGTATGGCCTTTTTCTTAGAACTAACTCACAGTACAAAACTTAGTCAAGCACTATTTTTCATCTTTCTAGGATTGTAATGCCCTTGTTTAACATGCCATGATATTGTTATCATATGATTGTAGTGTTGTAACACTAAAAAGCCAAAGTTATGAGTCTATTTTTTTCTGTCAATGACCATATTCCCTTGGGGCAATGATTCCCAAGCCTTGGTCCTCCAGATGTTTTGGACTTTAGCTCACAGATTTTCTGACTATTGGTCAAGCTGGCTTGGGCCTCTAGGAGCTGAAGTCCAAAACACCTGGAGAAGCAAAGTTTGGGAACCACTGCCTTAGGGCAATCTGACAGTCACATGGGTAACATATTGGCAGAGAACCGAGGCTAGTCTGTAGCCAGAAATTCTGAATTGAGGTGGCCTGAGTATAAGAAAAAATTTAATTATAAGAAATTATAAGAAAAAATAAATTAGATCCATTACCTGTAATTACATTATTAAATACGTTCCACATTCTCCACAAGGAAATAAATATGTGCAACAACATCTTTATGCAGTACTAATCCTCTGTCTGGAAGGCAGTCAGCCCTAGCACATAGGGTTTGCTCACAACCAACAGATACCCCTGCATGTCGTATCTGCAGTTAGGCAGGACAAAGCTGACCAGAGTGTCAGAGATGGTGATGGCTACTTTCTCTTGAGTCTGCCTTCCTCAAATCCTCAAATCTGTAGCACAGAAGCTATGCTATAAGTTGACAGTTGATAGATCCTCCTGCTTTGGGGACACAGGTGCCTGATATCCTTTTAAACAATTGGTCTGTTTTGCCCAGCACTCTGATGGTCAGCTGCTCTGCATTGTCAATTTGTCCAACTTGCCTTGTATTGTCTGGAAGCAAGCAAACACGGATACCCCCTGCTGCTTTTTGTTTTGTTTTGTTTTTAATGAGATAGCAGGGATGCAAGGCTGCAGCACTGGGTAATGTTCATTCCCTTTTGGGTTGGGAATGTTGGGGATGTTGTATTTGATGGTAGTTCTTCTTTTCAGTTCCATCATCATCATCATCATCATCATCATCATCATCATCCTAGGACTGTAATCTTAGGAGTTTATCATACAACGGAATTTGGGGGTATAATGCAATGGCAATCTGAATGTAATCATGGGGTTTCACATTATTGCGTATGAGTGCATCTCACGCAATTTCAGGCAATGGGAAGTCATTCCGAACGCAATCATGAGGTTTCACATAATTGCGTATTAGAGTATCCCACGCAATTTTGGGCAATGGGGGTCATTTTCAGGAAATGGGAAGTCATTCTGAATGCAATCAGATTTCACGTAAATTCGCTAAACTAGCGAATTCATGTAATTGCGAATTGGCTCCATTCGCAATTGAGAGAAATTCAATGTTGTAGCTGGCTCTACTATAAGCAGGGAAGTGGCCAGCTCAGGAAGCAGAAAATCTGAATGTAATGAAAGGGCAGAAAATTGTTAGTTTATTACTTCATCTTGTTGTATGTGTTATTTTACAATCCGCCTTGAAGGGGGTTACTTGTATTCTTTTGTCTCGGGTGCCAATTGAGAGATTTTTGGTACCATGGCTCCTGAGAAGGGTGAATGTGGGGTGCAACTGGCAGCAAAATGTCTTTGCCCAACTCTGAACTTGAGAGATCCGGGTTCGACTTTCCATTGACCCATGAAACTAGGAAAAGGGAGGGAGGGAGCCAAGTATGCCAAGTTAATTAGAGAAAAACTAGATATTATGAATAGATTTTAAAACACATACACCATTCACCAGAGAGTTCAGTCCTAGTGAACTCAGTTCTACTTTATAAAGTTGGCTGTCTCATCTAGGGACTAATTTATCCCTGGTGGGGCACTGTGCCAAGAAAAAAAAGAATAATTTTTATGCCAGCGGGAGATCTTGTGTCTTTGATGAAATAGTCTGGCAGTCTGGCAGGAAAAGTTTCACAAAAGAAGATACTTTCTTTACAGTATTGCTGCATAAATGGCATATGAGTCCTACAGATAAAAGATCCAACACTCCTCAGTTAAAAACTGGAATCCTAATCTTGTCTACTTTATATAAACAATGAAAACTCTGAGTTTAATTATTTTTTCCAAACAAGAAAATAATATCAGTTGTATACTTCAGGATATGTGGTTCCAGGACCATTGTAAAATATTTGTATAGGAGAAGGAAACAGAGAGAATACAAAGGGAGAGGAAGTGCTGCAGTCCTGTTTGCCTTTTTTAAGTGGTGGGATTGCAATGTACACTGAACTAAACTGGAGAGCAGGAATGCACAGTCTATAAAGCAACAGCAACAAAAATAGGAAAGGCAATGGTAAGTTATTTCTGCAAGGGTAGCCTGATTTGTTTTTCCCAGCTCAAATGTTTAAACTGCATCTATGTGGCTGTAATTGAGTGTTATGTCTCAATAATGGTCATAAGATGGTGCTATAATATTTTGTAAACTATGGAGTTTATCAGACGGGAGGAACTTCTCTCTATTTCGAATGGAGCCAATTCAAATTCACGTAAATTTGCTAGATTTACGTGAATTCTAATTGCGTTCGGAATGCATTCAGAATGATTTCCCATTGCCCAAAAATGACTTCCCATTGCCCGGAATTTGTGTGAGATACTCTTATAAGCATTAACGTAAAACCCTATGATTGCGTTCGGAATGACTTCCCTTTTGCCCGAAATTGCATGAGATACACTCATATGCAATAAGGTGAAACCCCATGATTGCGTTCAGATTGCCATTGGATTATACTTCCAATTTCCGTCGTCTGATAAACTCCTAAGTGATACTCTTGCAATTATTTTTTAATTACTTAACTCTTGTTAAATTGGATTAGATACTATGTTTTATTTTGAGTGATTTGTTTGTTTATTTATAACATGCATGTGTATATGGTTTCAAATTGCTGGTCAATCTATGGTGGCCTCATGAATTTCAAAGGGATTTCTTAGGTAAGGAATACTCAGGGGTGGTTTTGCCAATTCTTTCTTCTGAAATATATCCTACAGCACCTGATATTCAATGGTGTCTTCTTATCCAAGTACTAAGAGCTGACCCTGCTTAGCTTTTAAGATCAGGTAGCATCTGCTACCTTTAGAGTATTTAGGCCCTCTTTGAAAACATAGGAAATATCAGTTTAAAACACACAGAGACTGAAAGTGAATGGAAGTGATTAGAGTAACTTGGTAGTAACCATAATCAGAGCATAACAAATTTGAATATGTTCCGCCATAATATTTGTTGAACAAACTGCAGACTTTATACCTACTCTGCATAGGATACAGCCCAGTAGTGCACTCCACCACTTTGTGCCAACACTGCATTAGCTTTCAAGTATCAGTTATGAATTATTGTTAGTATGTATGTATTTATTTATTATATATTTATTTGTATCCCGCTCTTTTCCCAGGACTGGGACTCAGTATGTATATAGTACCATCACAAATTCCAAAGTGCTTCACATGATATAGCCTGGTGAAACTACACTAGAAGTTAAGTCACTTAATTGCAACAACACTGGAAGTTAGGACAAGTTTCTTATCCCCATCAAACTAAAGGCGAAGAGATTCCACTTAAACGTTAGGAAGAACTTCCTCATATGCTACCTTAGAGTGTGGTGGAGTCTCCTTCTTTACAAGTTGTTAAACAGAGGCTGGATGACCATCTGTTGGGAATGGTTTGAACAATGGGTTGGACTGGATGACCCTTGTGGTGTCTTCCAGCTCTATGATTCTATCTTGCTGGCTGAAAGACTGAGGCTGCAAGAGATGCATCATATAAAGTTAACTGAGCTACAGAGGTAATGGCAGAGATTTGTCTCTTAACCAGGGATTGGTTGCACAGGATCATGAAGCACAATCCTATGCATATTTACAGTAAATCTCTCATTCACTGGAAATATCCCATCATGTTTCTCTGTATTCAATAGAGCATATTCCTAAATAAGTTTATTGAGGATTTTAACCTTCACCATTAGGAACATGATGCTCTTGGCTATGGTATTCTTGTGGAAGGCAGTTGATGGGTTTGGACTGGGGAATGAATGGTGGTGGTACAATGCAGGATATCACACCGTGTGCTAATGGAAGCTACAAAAAAGCTTGCTAGAGGGAATCTACAGCCTGAATGTAAATACATTTCCAAAGAGCCAGCAGCTTTGCTCAAATGGACCTTACGTGTCTGCTCACTATAGACCCTATAGGAGCCTGCTAAAGTCTAAACAGTATTTGTCTTCAAAGTGATTGATTCTCTGGAGGGGAGTTTAATGGGGCACGCTTTACCTGCTCTCCTTTTTCCAACTTGATGTTTTCCATAACAGCCTAGTCAACTAGTTTCTTGTTAACTATGAACAAATACATCTTCCTCTTGACTTACATTATGGGATAAATTCTTTTTCTTCTTTTAATTTTTTTACCACATCATTAACACGTTCCCAGCAATCACAGCATATTGGACTATAAACATCCTTCTCTGACCTATGTCCTACAGATACATCTGACTACACATTTCATAAACCTCAGCCAGCACAGTTGTTTTTATCCAAATCTGGAGAGCACCAGGTTCATCTGGGCTTAAATGTATCCCAATGTCAGTTTCCTAGCTAGTATAAAAATAGATTAACTACTTGGGGATATACTTTTGCTTCCATTTACCCCCAATGAGTAATGTGCTTTAGACCAGTGATACTCAAAGTGGTAGTCCATGGATCGGTGTCAGTTCCTGACTGAGCCATTGGCTACCTGTCCCTGGCAAGTTTCCAGGAAACAAACAAACAAACAATTGTACTCGATAGGCCCAAATATAGTGCCAGACCCTGGTATACTGGCAAAAGAAATAACCAGTCCCTCACAATAGATAATCTAAGAAACACCATTTTAGATGACACATGTATGGAATTTCCACAATCATGTCAGGTCTAAGAGTTTTTTTAATGATTAAACTATTTATTCAGCCAGCTCAGCACTTATACTAAATGAACACTTAACTATTCAGGATTACTATTGTTAGGCAAACAAGGCAACTGCCTTAGGCAGCAGACCCTGGAAGGTAGGGTGGTGAGGTGCTATTTGTACCACGCAACCATCTTGATCTGTGTCTCCAAAACTGGCTCTATTGGACAATACTTTCCTCTAGTCGGCATGAATGTACGATTTGACCGTTGATGGCACCAGCTTCTCTCCAGCTAGTTGTACAGAGAATCTTGTCTTTTGCCTAAGGCCAGTCTTACTACAACCCAAGCTAACAACTCTGCCACACAATCCCCTTTCTTACAGCAGTCACGCTACTAAAAATAAAATGGTAACATACCGCTTTCAAAGCAGCCAGCATTGCCCCATCACACTCTCTTCCGGACTCTCCCTTAAACTCGTTTCCCTGCCTTATGCCCTACCCAGCATGCCTTCAGGGTTTTTGTTTTTTTTTGTAAAAAATTTCCACCTTTTTCATGCAGTTCCTAAGCTCTGCTATCATATATAAGTCAGAAGGAAGGAAGGAAGGAAGGAAGGAAGGAAGGATAATGGTACTAAAAGTAATCTGAAATAATGAGGGAGTGGTGGGAGAGGGGAAGGTGGGGACACTGACACTACATGCCTCACAATCACGCAACTGTCCCAGGACTTTCACACTAGAGACTTACATGCTTGCCAGGTCATTGATACGTTTCCCTTGTCAATGAAAAGGGATGAGTTGAGGAACGGTGCATCTACAAGTTGGAGGCATCAGCATGGAATAAGTATGGCCAATGCTCCTTCTTTCTTCATGTAACTGTGGTTTAAAAGCTGCATTTAGTAATGTCCTAAGTCTGTCCATACAAAATTATTCTTCCCCACCCTCCATATCTTCCTTCCTTTCTGGAAACCTTTGCATTAGGATGCTGGGCTGGAGGATCCTGAATGTTTCAGTGTGTTGGTTCTCATTTACACTTAAGCCTTTATGACATACCCTCATCTGTTTACAGTAGGAAAACTGTGGCAGCGAGAATGATGATCTCACAAATAAGCTCTGCAAATAACTAGAATGAAACTAAGTTAAAACCCATTAACACATATAGACTCACACCTGTCTGGCTCCTCTCCAGCACAGCTGTGCAACCTAAAGAGAGAGATTTGCTACTGGAGACTTCATCCACCATTCAGGAAAGAGTTGGTTCATTAGCTTAAAAGAGCAATGTTTAAGCCACACGTGAGAGTTCAGAGAATTTGTTTATCTTTGCGAACAGTTGCTATGGATGATGTGATCATAGCCTAGGATTCTGCTCTTAAAAAGAATACAGATAGACATCTCTGTCTTTGTGTTAAAACAGCCTTTTCAGGCCAGGCTTGTAAGGCAGGTGGGAGTTGCAAGGACACAAACGTATAATAGAACAAAGCCATAACTTTATTAATTATAAATTAATTATTAATTATAGGCTTGGCCTGGCGTGAGACAAAGGAGATTATCACGCCACAGCCAATTCAACAACAATTGCAGCATTAGAAGATAATGTGACAGTACTGCTTTTTAAAAAATTTTTACTAATACATTATAAAACAGAACATGACAACAAACAGTACACCAAAACAACAATAAATAAAATACATTAATCCCAATAATGTAGTAAAAATTATAAACAAAAGGTGTATTCAGAGATGCTGAAATACATGTTTCCATTAAAAATTTAGCTAAAATTGGGGGATGTCTACGGAGTAAATCTTGTTGGATATATTCAGTAAGTGGGTGCCAAATCTTATGAAAAGTCAACCCAGGCTGTAAGTCTTTCACTCTATTGTTATCTGCAATTTTCTCCATTGACCACAAGTCCCTGTACTGCTATAGTGGTTGATATTTTCACACATGAGAGCAATAGCACAATAATGGCAATATAGAAGCCAAATAATCTCATGATTGAATTCTGCACATCTCCACTAATAAAGCATTATTACATTACCGTTGGTTGTTTTGCTCATGTGCCCTTTTGGCACAACGGCACATGTCTTACACAAAATGTTTACCTCCTACACAGTAAAATAAAACAAAGTAAAATTTACACCTTACTTTCATCCAGTGCAAACAAATTCATGCCCCATGCCTTACGAATAAGACTTACATCCACTACAACACCAATCATAGTTATGAGAAGGAACTGCCGCCAGTGAAATGCATTGTGGGTAAATGTCCCCAATTGCTTCCCCAATCGTGAGAATAAAATGTGATTGACTTTCGCACCTGCCAGATCATGCTTCATTCTCCAGATTGAGAAGCCATTCATGGGACTTCCCTGTGAATGACTTGTTGCTGGAGGATTCTGGGGTCTTTACAGGAGAAGCCCTGGATAAGCTCAACATCATGCGAAAAACCTCACTGCAATCACAAGATTATACCAGGAACATACATTTTACTTCTCGTTTTTGCTTTCGTGTGATAATCTCCAAAGATGTAGGAATCATACATCCTATCTGTTTTCCAATATGCCGAGGGAGCAATCCTGAAGCGACATCAGGAATCCTCATGGGCACCCACCACCACTGTGTGGTTTCATGCCATTTGGCAATAAGGCAGTTTGAAAAACCCTAGAGCTAGGCCTGTCTGTTGTCTGCTGACATCTTTAAGATTGCTTAGTAGACCCCTGTAAAGGACACAGGAAGAAAGAACACATAGGTCCTGTCTCTCCACGACTGGGTTTGACCAATGGCTCATTGCCGAAGTTGTGATAAAGAAACAGCTGACCCAATTAGTAAATGATCAGTTAATAAGTCAGACAAGTAGGGGCCCTAGCAGTCCAACAAGCTTGAAACATAGGGTGGGTGAACATTGCCAAACACATAATATGGGAGCAGACTATCTCAGGCAACTGACTGAGGGGATATTTCACCAACAGGCAAAAAGTGGTGTTTGCCAGAAAGCAGCCAGACAAATATTATAAATATGATACCATAATGTCACAGCATTCACCATGGGCATAATCCCTAATGAACTGGGATTATATACCAAAGGAGATGTTTGATTGACAATATGGCATATCATAAGTGATAAAATATTTCACTAATGGGTAGATTTGTGAGTCTTATATACAAGTGTACAAGATATTGACTATGTTACATCAGTTTCTGGAAAATGAGACTAAAATATATGGCAGTACACAGCGCATGATCTAATCAAGGTCACGTATTGCTTAATTCTAGTGATTAGAATTTCATAGATGACCTAAAATGAACTACATTTTACCAGGAACAGAAATACATGGTAAGAAGAGGTTTTAGAATATAATTTAAGGTGACTTTCAAGGCTGAGGGGCACAGGTTTGGGTTTCTATTTTTGTTCTTATTTGTACAGTAAATGCAGTTTGGAACAACTTCAGTGCAGCACCCCCATTTTAGGTAAATAATTAACTATAAGGCCTAATCCTGAAATATGTGGTATAGTGATGTCTGGCCTGTCCATCTGAGACTGCAAAGGAGGACCCATATGACTGATTGCAGACTGCTGTTGTTCTATGAAACTAATGTGAGTTACAAATGCTCTGAAAAGATTACTCCAGTGCACATCTTATAAGTAAAGCCAGAACTAAACACAGTATTCAAGATGAGATCTGACCAAAGCAGAATAAAGGAGCACTCTTATTTCCCTCCATCTAGACACAACACTCCTATAGATGCAACCTAAAATTGCATTGGCTTTTCTAGTGCTGACTCATATTCATCTTGTGATCCACCAAGACTCCTAGATCCCTTCTGTATGCACTGCTGTCAAGCCAGGTGTCCCCCATCCTATGTCTCTGTGTTAACTTTTTACTTCCCAAGTACTCTACATTTCTCCATGTTGACACTCATTTTGTTAGCTTTGGCCCAACTTTCTAATGTGTTAAAGTCATTTTGAATTCTGATCATGTTCTCTGGGCTACTGGTTACCTCTCCTAATTTGGTGTCGTCTGCAAATTTGATAAGCATGTCTTCTAGTCCTGCCTCTCATTGACAGAGAGGTAGGATATAAATAAAATGTATTATTATTACTATTATTAGGTCCTAGGGCTGGGGCAGAACCCTGTGGACCCCACTGGTCACATCTCCCTGGGATGAAGAGGAGCCATTGGTGAGCACCCTTTGGGTTCAGTCAGTAATTAATTACAAAATCCACCTAACTACGGTATCTCATCTACATTTTACTAGCATTTTTGCAAGGATATCACGAGGGAACTTGTCAAAGGTCTTACTGAAATCAAGATGTGCTATATCCACAACATTGCCCTTTTCTATCAAGTTTGTTACTCTATCCAAAAAACAGATAAGATTAGTTTGGCATAACTTGCTTTTGACCCCCCCCCCCCCCCGGCTGACTTTTAGTTATCATGGCATTCTTTTCTAAGTGCTTTATGGACTGTCTGTTAAATGATCTGCTCTAGAATCTTTCCTGGTTTTGATGTCAGGCTGACTGGGTGGTAATTATTTGGGTCTTCATTTTTTTCCCCTCATTTTGAAGATGGGGACAACATTTGTCTGTCGGGCCCTCTCCTGTTCTCCAGGAATTCCCAAAGATTATTGCCTGTGGTTCTGAGATTCCCTCTGCCAGTTCTTTTAATACACTTGCAAGTTGTTCATCTGGCCCTGGAGACTTGAATTAACTTTGAGTAGCCAGGTATTCCTACCTCTTTACTCATTCTATGCTGCACTTTTTCTACTGTAGCAGGTTGAGCACTGTTCTCCTTTCAGGAGAAGACCAAAGCAAAGAAAAGGTCGAGAAGTTCTAACTTTTCTCTGTCTCCTGTTAGCATTTCTCCGTCTTCTTTATGTATCAGCCCTTCTATTTCTTTGTTCTTTATTTGCAACAGATGTAATCCAAAAAGTCCTTTTTATTACTTTAACCTCTCTAGAAAGCCTGAGCTTGTTCTGATCGATAGTTTTTCTGACTCTCTCCCTACATGAGTTAGGACTCTTTTTTGGAGAGTTCCCACCTTTTCCTTTTCTTATACAAGCCCCTTTTTAATCTTAGCTCAGTTGAAAGTTCTGTAGATGTCTGTCCTGGTTTCTTTGGCATCTCTCATTTTTCCTCCTCATTGGAACTGTTTGAAATTGCACCTCAGATAGTTCCCTTTTAAGAAATTCGCATCCATCATGAACTCCCTTCTCTTTTAGTATTCCTGGCCATGAGGTCACTCCCAATATTTCTCTCTTTGTAAAGTCCAGAATGCATGTTTGACTATTCTTACCTTCCCCTTTCCACTATATAACAAAATCCAGGAGAACACGGTCACTCCCACCTAAAGATCCTGCCACTTCCAACCAATTGAACAGGTCATCAATGTTGGCTAGGATCAGATCTAAAATAGCTGATCCACTTCTTGCCTCTTCTATCTTCTGGACAATGAAACTGTCTGTATGGGAAGTGAGAAATTTGTTGGGCCTTATATTCTTGGCAGAGTTTGACTTTCAACAAAAAGTCAAGATAGCTGAAACCTGCCTGCCAATACTGCTACAGCTCTCCTTTCTGAATGTCTAAAAAAATAAATAAATGACAACTTGTGATCCAGGTTCTTCAGCTTCTTACCCAGAACTTCATAATCCCGCATGATATTCTGAAGGCTATGCCTTGCGTTGTCATTGATTCCCATATGGACCAAAAGGAAGGAGTAATGGTCATTGGGCTTGACGGATCTTGTTAGCCTCTCTGTTGGATCATGGATCTTTGCCACTGGAAGGCAGCACACCTCACAAGATATCTTGTCAGGACCACAAACCATTGCTTCTTTTTCCTACAGAAGAGTCCACAACTTTGGAAATGTGTGGGCCAGAGTCCTCTATCACCACCATGTGCCTCCTCCAAGGTGGTGCTTATTAGCTTAGTGGTACTTGAGGGTCTTCATAGGATGGACAGGATATTCATACTTTTAATAAATCAATGGATGAAGTTCATATGTTCTTGAACTGTTTTTGAAGATGAACAAAAACCACTGTTTGGATGTAATAATTGCATGTGAGAACAGAAACAGTACGAACATTCACAATGCAAAACATTTAACATAAAAATCTAGAAGTACAGATGTATGAAAACATCCCCAATATTCTACAGAAAAACTGTTTATCCTTGTACATGCCCCAACCTGGCTTTTTCCTTATCACTGCATTATAATGTCAGGAGCATAGCCCCTGCCATGCTTGCTAGCCATATATTATGCATATGTTTGTATTACTGGATTATGGGTTATGCTAACCAGGTGGTGATGCTGGTTGGAAAGAATGTTTATAACTTTTTTTGAAGCTGTCTAATAATCTGGTTTGAGGGAAGGAAGAGTGCACTTTGAACCTTCAAGGTCAGTTTGAAGGGAATCCTTGGTACGGAAAAGAAAGCGGATAATCCTGGGAACAGGAATGTTTTGGTTCTTATTGTGAAGGGTGATGAATTGCTATGTGCTTTTCATAAATTCTGCAAGTGAAGTTGCCTCAGTCCTGACAATATTGCTATGTTTGAACAACTTTAGTTGTTCTGTTTTGCTGAAGCTTGGTTAGCCAGAACATAACACATCTATACAACTGAAGTTGTAATGGTTGAAGGCTGATGCTCTTGAAATGCCATTCTTCTGTTTGCATCATTTTTGTTAGTCTTGCTGCTGATAACTGGTTGTCCTTTTCTCTGCTGGGCAATTGTTAGTTCTGCTCCTTCCACTGGTGAAACTTTAATCTTTTGAGATTGGATAGGTTGCCTTCAATATCAGCAGTGCACAACCTTGAGCTTAAGCAAACATTCAGCAAAAGGAGACAGCCACTTCGTCTGTCTTGTCAGTTTCCAACCAGGTAGCTAAGAGCATACAGTCAACGAACAGGTTCTCAACTGTACTTGAGATTAAATTTAGAAACAATGAATAATATGAAGAGTCGACAGTTGTCTGTGATGAAGAAACTGTTTGAGAGATTCCTGCTGGTAAGGGTTGCACTGCGCTCTACTAAGATGTTTTTCCATGTCTTTTCTGCTGTTTTAAAATATTACTTAGAAGCCAGACTTCTCTGTGTGTGTTTCCAGTAGCTTTTTACTTTCTACAATACCTGGCAGGAAATTCCTGTTTATTAAGAGCGTATCCCTTCCCACCCCATAAAACCCAAGTCTTTACCTTTCTGTCTTTATTCTGTTGCAGATTGATTGCCAACTGTTCAGTTGTTAATTTGTAAAAGAGGAGCAAGTGTCTAAAATATAGGAATATCCACTACTATTGGCTGAAATTAGAAAGGAAG
Organism: Urosaurus nigricauda; assembly: GCA_034509955.1. Taxonomy (NCBI): domain Eukaryota; kingdom Metazoa; phylum Chordata; class Lepidosauria; order Squamata; family Phrynosomatidae; genus Urosaurus; species Urosaurus nigricauda. The sequence continues at coordinate 10,745,990 of JAOEGL010000009.1, forward strand.
TTATCACACAGCGCAGAATGTCTCTATAGTGCTCATTGGATTCAGACAAATTCCTGGGTTGAGTGGTGTGTAAATATGCAGGCCAGAACATGGGACCATTACTTTTGTTGGACTGTCCATCACAGAATTCCCAAGCTAGTCTGCACTTTCTCTAGTACTATACATTGATCCACAAATAAATGTGTTTGCAAGGTCAACAAATAATGTGTGTGCTGTCTGTGTGGGGTGCTTTAAAACTGTTCTGGATTTAAAAGGGGGACAATATGTTCTGTATCTGCCTCTTGTTTCTTTCTTCCTTAATTTTCTTCAACGGGAGACAGACAAAATTTAAAATAATCTGTTGATTTGGAATGGATGGTAGACTGACCAGATCAATAGTGAAAGCTCTGAAATTGTAGCCTTTTCCCAGCAGCAATTGGTGTAATAAAAAGATTCACCATCTGCAGATTGCATTTTTAATTCTGTGGAACCAATACAGCTATCAAAACTTTTTGTTTTTGCTGGTAAGAGGTGACTCTACAATGGATGTTGAATGTTGAATTGATATGTTCTGTTCATTATACAAAGCATTCCACACAGTGTCATTATCCAGTTGTAATGCTTCTATGTTTACTTTTCTCTCAATTTCTTGTATCTTTTCTCACACCAAAGACAATCAGGATTATTGGGGAGGAGGTGTTGGGGGGGATCATGAACTGTAATACAATCTCCACAAGTGACAACAAATGTTTAAGTGCTGTAATTCATTTGTTCCCTCAATTGATCTTTTGAAAAGTGCTAAAATGCTTTTCCAGCTTTTTTTTTTTTTTAAGCACAAATTAAAGCATAGGAGCAGCCTGCCTGGAAGCAGCTAATTTTGGAAATGTGTGGGCTATTGCCAAGTCAATTTCTTTTCTCCAGTTCAACTTAGAAGACAGAGGGAGTTATCTTTTCATACACTGTGTAATTAACTTGTGATACTCTCTAAGGTTATACTGTAATCTTATAGACCCAAGAATACATCTCTGGGGTCATAGGAAAAACTGGAAATCCTTCTTCAGGCATCTGACAGTGGAGGGGAGATCTAATCTCTGATCCACTCTCCATGCACTCATCACCACTATTTAGTTTTCCACTAAGGGGCAAATAGCGTTGTGTTGAGGATTTTGACAGAAAGTTTGGCAGAAAGAGAATAGAATGTGGATTTGCTGGATCCACAGCTCCATTAGAACTATATCACACAACCCCCATTCTTGCACTAGTGTGTTAATTAAAGGAAATGCATATATACCAGTTTGGGAGCACTCCCTACCATACATCCCTTCAATAGCTCAACTGGGGTGTTGCTGGTCCCGTATGTTGTCTTCCGCACTCATCCTTAACTCTATCTCCTTGTCCTATGCTCTATTAAGCAAGCTTTTTCTTTTCATGTGTATGTATGCACATTGCATTTTTCCAGGGTTATGCTAATACGGTTTAAGAAAAAAAGAAATAAAAGGGAAAAGGAGACGGTTTTAGTGTCAGTCAGAATTAGTCTCAAAGGTGCTACAAGATCTGTCTACATACTATACCAGTATGATTGGGAGCTTATTGACAGGTTTTCCCTGTCACTGGCAAAGTACAGGCTAACCGCATTGGAGTACAAGGCATCGATGAAAGGGAGATGGTGTTGTGCGATAGCTATTGCCAAAATTGGCACTATTATCCAACTTTTATGGTGATCTAAAAGTCGCATGTGATAAAGTCCTTTATCTCCAGCCACCCCCTCCCCAGTGTGGATAAAATCTCTAACTGAATGCTTCCATCTCTCACAAAAGTGAAGCAGGGGTTTTGGGAAAGATGTTCATGGAGGGTAAATGAAACTAAACAACAGCTATGTCTATACTTCCAGTTTGCCAGCCAGAATGTGTCACACTTTTGAATGAAATGGAGCCTTATGGATTAGAGCACTCTATCTACCCTTAGGATTGCTCCCTAAAATAGTTTTCTGTAAGGAATTGACACATTCCTAGACAATATATTTATTCAGCTGTGACATAACTAACTAGAATTTACATGCTGGGGTACAGGGCATCTCTGTAAAAAACCAGACACTAAGGTGTGAGAGCTTTCATGCCCTGCTGCTTGTGAGTTTCCACTGTCATTTATTTGGTCACTGTGAGAAATAGATTGTTGGAACAGATTGTGAATCTTTGCCCTGATCCCACCGTACTGTCTTTATATTCTTACATTTTCTGCGCAATTTTACTCTGTCTGAAAAGAAAACAAAAATCTCTTGGAGAAGAAATTGATTATCTAATACAAGTAGAATATTAGTCCTGCCATGGAGTTCATGAAGGATCATAGGCTAAGTGACCTGATTGTAGGTTCAGCCCTGTTCTCAGTCTGTTTGGCAACCTGAAAATGGAATTCCAAAAAGTAGTGCAAATATTTGGAGTTCACACTGTATTTGGTTCCCTTCAACTGATGATATGCCATTTTTAGATCTGGCATAAAACCAACATCTAAAAATAGAAAAGTCAAGGTCTTTTGGTTGCTAATTTTGGATCAAGTCTTCCAAGCATTATGTAGGTCAGCCCACTGATAGATGGAGCAATGCTTGAAATCCAATGTCCAAGTTGCATTTTTAGAGCTGTGTGTGCATAGTATGAGGTCATAGTTCCGCACTGTTCTTTCACTGATACCGTGATCACTGGGTGTCTTTCCAAACTCTCCTGTTTGGATAGCAGTTATAACTAGGCATGGCATATGGGACAGCATATGTAGGCAAGAAGGGAATCAAACTTTGACATGCTTGGGCATTCTTAAAATGCAGATAAAACAATCTTATTTTATTTATTTAGTATTATTGAAATTATATCCTGATTTTGAGTCCAAAAATAGGATTCAAGGCAGTTTAATCAGAACCAAGGTAGCTCAATTTTTTTTGGTCACATTTTCTTTTCCAGTTTTCTGATAGCCTGGGGAAATTATTTTTATTTTTATTTTTGTGGGATGGTATTTTAATGTTTTATTGCTTATCTATTACACTGTTAATCTAATTCCTAAAAAAAAAATAGAGATCCACATACTGTATGAGCCATTTTGTCTTAACAAAATTGCTAAGAGATAGGTAAGGGTGGAAGTGGATGCTTCACCTATGATCACTCAGGAAGTGTTATGGCTGAATGAGGAGTTGTATACAAAATATACAAAATGAGATATTTATCTGACACAGGTGTCAGTGAATAGGGTTTGTACCTGGGAAAAATTAAGGGCATATTCAGTTGCATTTTAATTATGCAGGTCTCTTTCCTTTGAGAGGTGCAAAACTTTAATTCTGGGTTTCTTGTACTTTACAGTTTCATCTTATTCCTTTTATGGAGAAATAATGCTATTTGTTAAGCAGTTGAAAAACAATGAAAAGTTGAGTAGAACAGCAATGGACTAACGGAGGTGCAAAATGACTATTTATAGGTAGTCCAAAATAAGCCCCACTGAATTCAGCAGACCCTGTTCCTTCATGAGTGAGTGCAGAAGTGCAGTTTAATCAGTATTTTTGTTACTGTGCTCAACAGGAAGCAATAGAATGGACAGAAACTAGAACTAACGGGGTAATGGCCCTGAAAAATCTTCAAGAAAACATTAAAATTCAGTCGCCTAGCAGAGATGGATTCTCTATTCAGACATGAGTGAAAGTCCAGATAGAAACTGTTGCCACTGTCTTTCTGAGCTGCATAGGAAATGCTATGCTTTGATTGCATTGGGTGCTATAAAGGGTTAGGTAAATTGAGAAGTGATTGCCAAATCCACAGAAATGCTAGCATTTTGTGTTCTTTGCAAATAGCAACTGAAGGGTAGTCATACAGCATATTGTATACCTCTTTCATGAATGCATACAGAATCTTACTTAATTTTAGCAGGCCTTTAAGGTGAGATAAGAGCTGGATGTAGATCTGAATAGAGGTTTGGGTCATAAAAGTATCAGGAAATGCAGAACATTTCAAACAAACCATGTTCTACTTTTTTGAAAGAAAAAGAAAGATATATGAATGTTCACTTGAGTGAAAGAACAAGAAAATGAGGGAAAGCTAATTCATGCTTATTTCCCCATCTTCTTAGATATTTGCTTGTCTCTCATCTCTTGAAGGTGGAACAGATCTTGTCAGAATTCCAGCTACGGGAAGAGGATCTAAAGAAAGTGATGCGTCGGATGCAGAAGGAAATGGACCGAGGACTAAAGCTAGAGACACACGAGGAAGCCTCTGTGAAAATGCTGCCCACTTATGTACGCTCTACCCCTGAGGGATCAGGTAACTCTTTGCCCTGTTTAGAAATGTCAGCCTTAGCATGTCACAGCTATCCAAGATATTCTAGTGCTTGTCCCAAAAAATCCAAGTGACTCCCCTTCTCTCAACCACCATGGCATATATTTTAAAAAGAAGCTCCAATTTACCAAACTATTGATCAATTGGTACCATCTGGACAAGATTTTGGTGGAGAGACTGTTGTTTAGCTTGGGCAAGAAGGCACCCAAATTCATCAAGGCTAGCATTTAAAACTCATCGAGGCTAGCATCAAATAAGATTAGTCTAGTATGACTTGTTTTTTAGAAACCCATGTTGACTTTGAGTGATCACAGCATTCCTTTCTAAGTGCCTACAGACTGTTTCATGATCTGCTCTAGAGTCTTTCATGGTATTAATGTCAGTCTGCCTGGGTGGTAATTCTTTTTTTCCCTTTTTTGAAGATGGGGACAATATTTGCTCTGTTCCAGTCTGTGAGACTTCTCCTCTTCTCCAAGAATTCTCAATTATTATTGGTTCTGAGATTACTTCTGCCAGTTCTTTTAATATTCTTGAATGAAGTTCATCTGGCCCTGGAGATTTCAGCTTCGGCTCCAAGGGCCATGTTGATGAACTGTCAGCCTCTTCATCTCTTGCTATTGTCCAGCCTGACAAAGGCTGATAGGAACTGATTCAATCAACCTCTGAAGAGCCACAGATTCTCCATCCCTGCTCTAGGAGACAGAAACTAGGCATTGTTATAAGACGAGGACATTAATTACTTCTGTATTAAATGTCTCCTAATTATATTTGTGCAGTTAAGCTGAGATTTTTTTTCCCCTGGAGCTATAATGTACAAGGCTGCCTGTCCAGACTGTTTTCCAAAGGAAGAGATTACATAGGAGCCAGTAGGGTACAGTGGCTGGAGTGCTGGACCTGGACAAGGGTGGGAAATATGTCAGCATCCTGATGTTGTTGAGCTACAATTCCTGGAATTCCTCATTATTGGCTCTGCTGGCTACAATTGCTGGGACTTGCAGTCCAGTAACATCTAGAGAGCAGCACCCCCTTGATCTAAGGAGACCCAGTATCAAATGTTCATTCAGTAACATAGGGTGTTGGGAGATCTTAATATAACCCTTGTTTCAAGACAACCCTTGTCTGTGAGGATACAATGAAGAGAGAAGAACCACGTGTATGACGTTGAGCTCCTTGGAGAAAATGATGGGCTAGAAATCTAATGAATATGTGAGTGTAAACAATGAAAGAAGGAATGAATGACATTGTACTCTGGGATTGCAGAGGTTGGAGATTTTCTGTCTTTGGATCTTGGGGGCACCAATTTCCGAGTTATGCTGGTAAAAGTGGGTGAAGGTGAAGAAGGACAGTGGACTGTGAAGACAAAGCACCAGATGTATTCTATCCCAGAGGATGCAATGACAGGAACAGCTGAAATGGTGAGTCAGACTATCAAGTCCTATTAACCTAGTGACATGTTCTATATTTTTTGTGTCAGAATTATAATGAATGGAGAAAGGCTTGTTATGAGTCAGAGAGGGAAATGAGAATATTTATCAGACTATATGTCCTCCTTTGGGCTCTTGGGCAGATGCTTGGGGCTTTAAACAGCACGACAAGGCCTACTTCTGCCATCACATATACACCAGTACTTGGAGCTGCTTGCCACCATTTTAAATTCTTTTAGTAGCTTGGAGATGAATATATAATGCTTTAGAACAAGGGTAGGTAAACTGGCCCATGGGCCATATGCAACCTCCCAGGGCCATTTTTGTGGTCCTCTGGCCCTTAGAGAGTTTCATATCTTCCAATTTGGTAGGCAGACATGTTTAATCCTCTGTCATCCCTCTATTCCATTTGCTTTTAAAATGTTGGTTTCTCTCTCCTCCTCCCACTTTCTCCCCTTTGTTTTTGGCTTATTTGCATTGCTGCAAACTGAGTTCAAAGTTCAAAATTAGTTTGCACTAAACTCAGGAGGAGGCAAGATCTTTCCCTTCTCAGTACACTCACACAAACACAAGCTGCTGCAACCAGTCCTAGATTGTGTGTTCTTCCTCATTAATAATGTTTGCCATCTTGACCACAATCTCATGTTGCTTGGCCATATATATTCTGTGGAATGTTGGAGTGTGTGGATATGCTGTGAGTCAGACCAAGGACTCAATGTGGGAAATTGCTGGATTACAAATAGAAGCAATTGGATCCCCTGTAAAATTTCATAAATGAAGCAGGGCACTTGCATGATAAAACCTTGGATTGGAAGCTCACCAGTAGAATTGATGTGTGTTTGTGTATGTTTGCTTTCAAGTCGCCCATCCACCTATGGCAAACCCATGAATTTCATAGGGTGTTCTTAGGCAAGGCATACTCAGAGGTATTTTTGCCACATCTCTCCAATAAAATATAGCCTATAGCACCTGGTACTCGTTGGTGGTCTTCCATCCAAGAACTAACTAGTATTTTTGCCACACCCCTCCAATAAAATACCTGGTACTCGTTGGTAGTCTTCCATCCAAGAACTAACTAGGGCTGTTCCGGCTTTGCTGCTAAGATCAGAAGAGACTTGGTGCCTTTAGAATGTCCAAAACATATGTTTGGTATAAGTTGTACCATCTGGAGAGTAGAGTGCCACCTAGTGATACAAAACATTTTAAAGGGACCACAAAAAGCAAACATAACTTAAATTTAAAAGGTCCAAACGTCCTTGCCAAATCTTCCTGAAAGTTTGGCAGTATGGAAAACAACTGACACAGCCATGAACTGCCAAAACTCTATTATGGGGGAAGGTGTGATCAGAAATGATGTCAAACTGGTATGCTTTTGTTCTTAAACCAGTGCAATTGTAGCAGGACAGCAGGTTGATGTGAGAGTCCCAAATCAGTCCAAGGACCAAAGGTTTCCCTTGTTCCATTCTGAGTGTGGTGAGCCAATGCAAAGGAAGATAATGTTCTTTTAACTCTAATAATGGTGTAGTTGTGAAGGATAGTGCTTGTCAGACTTTCTGGTGTGAGTGAATGGCAATTAGCTCAGTGTGCCAGGGAACAGCACCATATTTATGTCCCTTAGCTACAGTTGTTTCCTTTTTTTCTTGGAAATTCACCAGGGGCTGGCATCAGTCCAGGGACGACAACTTTGAGAAGTACTGCTATAGAAGAAGGTCTCACTTGCTGAAATTTTCTCTTCTATACAACTCATAAAGGTGTTAGAACCCCATCCTTCTGCACATCTACACACTCTAACTATTTTAAATGTTGTGTGTTGCCTTGAGGGCCTTTGAAAGCAACATAAAAGTAAACTTTTAAATACAGTAATAAAATATAATAGTCACAGGCAATTAGGCTATGAATTTTTGCTCCTTAGATGGCATTTTGAGAAATACATATCTTTAGGTGTGATTGTATAATATAAAATGAGGACAGGGTCTCTTCTTCCTTCAATAGTTGCATACAGAAGCAAGCATTTTAGCGGGTATTCTTATAATGCCAGTGATACCTGCTGAAAATTCCCTTTTCTGCACAACTATTCAAAAATTTAAGAAGTATAAAAAGCTGGTCCTGTTTTGCTGCTGGCAGCCTGAGAATCAGTGGAGTATAGCTGCTGAATAAGTTGGACTGTAAGAACAGAAAGAAAATTTTCTCTAAATAGCAATTGACACTTTTTGGGTTTTTTTCCTCCCCAGCTCTTTGATTATATCTCAGAATGTATCTCTGACTTCCTAGACAAACATCAGATGAAACATAAAAAACTACCTCTGGGCTTCACTTTTTCCTTCCCTGTTCGGCATGAAGACATTGACAAGGTGAGATTTGGGGTGGAATCTCCCTTTTATCCCATTTCACTCTTTCCCATGCAATTTGGTGAACCATTTATAACAGTCGCCTACGGAATATAAAAGTGTATGCTATTTCTTCTCTCTCTGGATTGCACTAATATAATAACATCCTAAAAATTCTGGGAAGAGGGCTTTAGCCTGTGAAAGATGGGGTTACATTTTCCCAGAAAACCTACCTCCCCATTTGTTAGCTTCTTGTATGTTTGCTTGATATATATAAAACTACTTGATTTTGTTTTAAAATCCTATTGGTTTCATGTTGGGTTTATGCTCATTTTGGAATGTTTGGTCTGATCCTTTTCATCATTTGTTTTATAGGGGATCCTACTGAACTGGACTAAAGGCTTCAAAGCATCAGGAGCTGAAGGGAACAATGTAGTGGGGCTTTTGAGAGATGCTATCAAACGGCGAGGGGTGAGATGAAAAGGATTCTCTGCTGTTCAATGCATTGCTTCTCCGCTGCTTTGTAGGATACCTTCATTTATACCATTATTTGTCCAGCCCAATATTGTCTGTTCCAATTGGCAGCTACGCTCCAGGGGAGGGAGCTCATACTACCATTAGAAGGATGTTTTAGACAGTAGATGCCAGGGGTGAAGGCTGGCAGTGAGATGCTGGAGAACAGACCTTTGCGTTCCATGCCACCTATTTCTGTGGCAAAGGACACTGTCACGTCACCTATGCTGTGCTGAAATAAGATTTAATTGCCAGTCCAGTTGATTTCTGTCCACAGAAAGAGGGCACCATTTTGCTCTTCTCTGCAGACAGGAAAACATTTAGAACCAACCCTGCTTTCAGATCAAAACTCAAACCTATCTTGCTGCTAAACTGTTAACCCTCCTGTGTCTTTATGTATATGTCTACAAGATGTCTGAACACACACTTAGGTTTATGCTGCTGCTTCACAGCCCTTCCTTTTATTTATAAAATATGACTCTTACTTCCAAATCTCCAAGAGTTTGTATCTGTAGTAGTCTATTGTGCAATTCTGCTTCAACATGTTTTATCTCATCCAGGGTTTTTTCTTATGAGGCTCTGAGATTGTATTACCTCTTTTAACCCTGTGTAGGACTTTGAAATGGATGTGGTTGCAATGGTCAATGACACAGTGGCAACAATGATATCCTGCTACTATGAGGATCACCGATGTGAAGTTGGCATGATTGTGGGTAAGTCATTCCTTTTTATATAATTTCCCTCAGGCACAATATCTATAGTCTGGAATGTTAATATTTTAAAATCTATATTAAATAACACTTTACATTAAGCACATGGAGTTGCCTTATGCAAAGTCAGATTTTTTGCACATCTTGCCCAGTATTTTCTTCTCTCTGGTTGTCAGAGTCCATGGTGCATGCAGCCCCCTGGCAGATGCCAGGAACACTTCTGCTGGTGCCAGATTTCTCTGCTGCTTGTTGTTGTTATTGATGTTATTGTTGTTGTTATTTCTTACCTCCACCCCCCATGGATCAAGGCAGAGAAAACAACAATTAGTAGCCACACCACATCAATAAAACACATCAAGTAAAATATACATAACTTAACTCGTATACAATTTTAAAAGGACATGATATACACGTATTAAAACAATCCACATTTAAAATTCGTCATTTAAAATTCACAATTTAAAAAACATTTGGGCAAACCTGCCAGAAGAGATTGGTATTTAATACCCTTTTAAATTCAGACAGCATATTCAGCTGTTGAATCTCTTCTGGAAGGTAACTCCATAGTCTAGGGACAGCTAAAGAAAAAGTCCTTTGGCTGACAGTTGCCAAACTAGTCCTGGCTCACTGGAGTAAATGTGTGCCAGAGAACCTAAGCATATGGGGTGAATTATATGGGAGAAGGCGATTCTGTAGGGCTTTAAAGATAATGGCCAACACTTTGTATCTTGCCCAGAAACTAATTGGCAGCCAGTGGAGGGATTTTAATACTGGTGTAAATCTGATCACCAAACCAACTCAAGTCCCTACAACCAAAGAACCCAGAATGTTCTTTGATCACTCATGAAATTCCCAGTAATCAGTTTACCACTTTTGTTGAAACTACCACTAGGAATGTGAAAATCTTTTGGTCTCAGTTCAATTGTTTTCCACAAATCCAGCCTGCCTTTTCTTCTTATCCTTGTTATCAGGTTACAAAGTTTTTTTAAAATGTTTTTTCTTCCCACATTGTATGCATTTTAATGTCATTTTCCTAATATATTACCTAATTATACCTAATGTCTGTTCTAGTGGGCACATGGAAGGGGGACCTATACTCTTGAACTCTTTTCCTAGGGGGTTTAGCCTGGCTTCTTCGTTGTTGCGCTTCTGTCATCAAAGTGAGGGCCAGAATACTTTTCTTTTCTGATAGGCTTTGGGGAACGGACTGCTTATAAGGACAGAACTTTTAATAATATGTTGAACTTTCTTTTTTCATTTTGCCTTGCTAAAGATTTTGTTTTGAACAGTATTAATTCAGAAAATTTATTGATTACATTCTTACAATAATGTTATATATATATTATTTTACTAGAAGCACTAGGAACTGAACCTAGAACATTCTGCAGGCAGTGCATGCATCCTATCATATTGCTGCCAACTCTCCTTAGGCTCATAGCTTTGATGTCCCCTGTGACTTATAATTTGCAGAGATGGATAAGGGCCTTAGATATCAGTTGACAGGACTGAGTTAAAAAGAGGCATTGGCTATTATCATTCTCCACAGACTTCCTGTTGATTCATTATGGATGATCATTAATATATTGCTCTTGTCCATTTAAATGTGTTCCCTGTCATTCTAGTTCAGATTAAAAAGAACATTGTGGAAGCATGCTGTGCTGGGTTTTCCTGTAATGGGCAAGAAGGGGAGGAGGAGAGTGTGCCAGTAAGGGTCAAAAACAAGCCTCTGATCCACCATTTATTTGAAGAAGAGTAATATTGTGAAGTCGAAGGCTTGTTTGCAATGCTATGGTAGCAGGTTGCCTAGGAAGATTTTTTTTTAAGTGTTCAAGTGCTTAATATCTCCAGGGTGTTGCTTGAGGGTTCTAGGAACACATTTTTTATAGTGAGTGGAAATTCTCAAGCACTCCTTTATCAACACGAGTCCCCATACTTGACAATATTTTATGGCACTGTTGATTTGCACTGGAAGGTTTTGAAAAGAGACATATAATTGGAGAGGACTGAGGCATAAATCATCCTGCTTTAATTGAACATACACTAGGTAAAGAACCAAGGGTACCAAGTGTGGTTTAGTGGTGTGAACATTGGACTATGACTCTAGAGAACAGGGTGAGTCTCACATTCTCAGTCCTAGAAAACCACAACGGATTCGGTGGCTCAAGTGGTTAAGATGCTAACTCTGGGAGGATACAGATGGGCACTTTGTGGCATCTTGCCGGCAAACTAGGGCTAGATGGGGGCTGGGCATTTACATGCCCAGAAGCCCTAGTCTACAGCCGCGCCACCATCATGGCTTGTCCCCATCAATACAGGGTGCACCAAGATGATGTATGCATGGTGCAGCATCCAAACGGTGGTGTGCTGCATACACTTTATCGGGGTACATGAGCTTGCCAATCATGACCCTTTCCCAGAAGCTGCCAAAAGCAGCTTCTTTTGGTCAGTGAGTCAGTGCTGCAGCATGCGGTTGCTGCAGCATTGTCCCAGGGCAAAGATGGGTAGCACAGAGAGCTGTATTTTTATCGTCATTGCTGTGTTTTAGAACTGATTTAAATTTGTGCTGTTTTTAATAGCTTTAGTAGCTTAATTTTTTTTAAAAAAAATTATAACTTGTTTTGTAGTTTTATTTTGTTCAGTCCTTGCTGTCAGATACCTTCAGTTCAATATTAACATCTCCATCATCCAAATCAGTTCAATTTTATTTCCAGACAATTTACAAAGGGGGGGGGTGTATCAAGAATGATGCCTGAGACATTTCAGATATCTCTAAATAATAAAGATTATGGAAATATGGTTTTTGCAATTTATTAAATGTGCAGCATACAAGCTGAATTAGACAGTGAAGGTGTTAAACCCATCTCTTCCAAAACTTTGTTCCTGCATGGCAGGGGGTTGGACTGGATGGCTCTTGTGGTCTCTTCCAACTCTATGATTCTATGAATTTATGCATATACTCTCTAGTTAAAATCTGAGTCTTCATCAAGTGCTTCATATTGGTATACTATAGACTGATATAGATATTATTGATGCGCCATGTAATGTTAAGTTTGTTTTGCTCCTGAACATGCCAGCATGAAAAGAAGAATAGGTTTATGCTAGTGGTGTATTCTATGATACATGTTCACAGAATGATAATGGAGAATCTTTTTGCATTTCCATTCCGGCAGGCACAGGTTGCAATGCTTGTTACATGGAGGAGATGCAGAATGTAGAGCTGGTGGAAGGGAATGAAGGCCGGATGTGTGTAAACACTGAGTGGGGAGCCTTTGGGGCATCTGGAGAGCTGGATGAGTTCCTTTTGGAGTATGATCGTTTGGTGGACGAGACCTCGCTTAACCCCGGTCAGCAGCTGTAAGGAATATGACAGATGAAGTTAACATAACTGCTGCTTGCTTTCCTGGCTTTCACACTTCTCCTTTCTGTTGTGGGGTGGGTTAGGAAATACATTTGAACAATCATGAGTCCTCAGCCATACATAGCTCATGGGTCTTCTACTGTTTTAGGGAAATTCCTCCCAATTGGGAGAGCAGTGAATGGTGGATTTCCCTGGTTATCTGCAGTCATTGATGGAAGACAACTGAGGGATTTCCCCTTAGGAGCAGGGTTTGAGAGAGGTGGACGTAGATCCTGCCATGACACAATAATTCATTTCTGTAAATGCTAACCTTAAGGGGAATTGGGAAATCACTTAATGTGCATGTGAAACTTGAGAAATCTCTAGGGATGCTAACATCAATGGAATTTAGGGTAAAGAACCAATTTCCCATCCCTAAAGTTCCTTTCTTGGCCCTATAAGCACAAAAATGACTGAAGTAATGCTGGCTTCCCCTGTGACTAGAAACATGCATCTTACATGTACAGATAGTGGACTAATATTATACTACGCACATTTGCTACTGGAAAAATGTGTATAATTCAGCAAAGAGGAAGAGTCTATGGTTGTTTTTTTCTGCAACTCAGAAGAAATAGCCACTATTCCCAAGCAATTAACATTGATTCTTGAGGGGGGAAAGCCACAATAATTTCTTCTAGCAAGATCTAACATCTACGCATGTAGATGCAGCAATGATATAATGTATATTTTGTGTCTGTGTGTGTGTGTGTGTGTGTGTGTGTGTATCTCCGGTTTTCACTTGAACACATGTTCATACTCATACCTCTGTCCTGCTAAACTGATCAATGCCCTTTTTGCTAGGTATGAGAAGATCATAGGAGGGAAGTACATGGGTGAAATTGCACGACTAGTTCTGCTAAAACTTGTCAATGAAAACTTGCTCTTCAATGGTGAAGCTTCAGAGAAGCTGAAAACCAGAGGATCATTTGAAACTCGTTTTATTTCCCAAGTTGAAAGGTAGCGTATTTCTTTTGAAATATTCAGTTTTATTAACCGGCTGATCTTTTGACATCAGCAGGATCTCTTGGATAGGCTGCTGAGATCAGGGGCTGTGCAGACAGCCCCTAAGGGATGGCCTCCAGCTGCCCCTTTTACAGCCACGCCTGGCCTTTGCAGGGCACAAAAAGGAGGTGCAAAAAGTGGCTCCTTTTTGCACCCTGCAAAGGGCACGATAGCCCTGGCTCAGCAGCTTTACAATGCTCCTTTGGTGCTGTGTCATGCAGAAGCAGCACCAGAGGAGTGGCGTGATGCTACGCACTATGTGGTGCAGTACATGGCATCATGCCAACCTGGGGCGGAGCTGAGCCATGTGTCATGTAGACGCAATGCCCTCACCGCACCCCCAAGCCAGCCTTTAAGGCCAGTGTGCATGGGGCCTCAGTCCATTATGAAGGGTCTATGAGGAAAAAAATATTTTTGGGCCTGACAGATACACATGGACCATATGTTGCGACCACACCAGGTGATGCTCTAAGGAGGGGTGACACCACTGCTCCTCAAACAGCTACTTTTTGGCAGAAATGGCCAGTAGCATTCATCTGCTTCCCTTCAAAATGCTTCAAAAGATGGTGGAAATGGGGTGAAGCTCAATGGGAGGAGAAAGGAAAGGCCCAGCATTTTTTAAATTCAAACTTCAACATTTTAATGAAAAAAAATAAAAAATTGAAATTTTAATTTTTTATTCTTTTAATTTTTTCATTAAAAATCACATTTAAACCAAATCTTCACTATGCATATGTAAATACATTTAGCTTCTGCATATGATATTGTAATTTAAAGGTATAATTATAATTTTACTAGTTGATTATGTCACAACTATTAGTATGGCACTCAGTGATATATGGGAATTATGATTTACAGGTAACATTTGGGGCAAGAAAGCATTGCTAAGGATTCTGTATGATGTGAAATGGGAGGAGGTCAATGGAGGGGGTGACACCAAGAGTTACCGCACCGGATGACACCATCCCTAGGGATGCCACTGGTTCTCAGCACTAAGCTTGGACTTTCCTCACATGTATAAATATAATACTTATCTGTGAGCAAACCAACAATTAATATAGTCAATAGACCAAGTATATATAGCCAATAGCCTTTGAATTAATAATACCCATTCAAAGAAAATTAGTTTAGTGTTTGCAAAGAAATTTCTTCTGATTTGTCAAAATCTACTAATTGTATATTCTGAGAATCTCAAACATTTCTAATTTGAATAGCTGAAGAGGTGATAGGACAATAAGAAGAAAATTCTGTTATAGATGTAGAAAGTCTAAAATAATAAGACAGTCCCCCCCCCCCAAAAAAAAACATCCAGAAAACTATGAGTTTAAGATGCCATGGGGATGTCATGTAGTTGTCTCTTCATGGTTCATATACCATATGGAGAAACCCATCCTGTGGAGTAAATTTAAAATAATCCTCACCAAGGCTGGCTGTAATATGTACTTCACTAGCCCTTGGTCTTTCCTGCCAGATGGTGTACAAATTGTATTGCCATTTACCAAGCTACGGTACTTGAAAATAATAGAGCAGTATATAACATGAAGAGTTCATATGATTTGTGACTTAAATGTTTTGTTGAGACCTATGGTTATACAGACATCAATCACTTTAAGGTAAGAGAAGTAAGTATTCCTATGCTTGTCTTTCCCAGTGACCCTGGTGACCGCAAGCAGATCTACAACATTCTGACATCCTTTGGGCTTTTGCCCTCAGCAATAGACTGTGACATTGTTCGTATGGTATGTGAGAGAGTTTCAACACGGGCCGCACAGATGTGCTCAGCGGGACTGGCTGGTGTCATTAATCGCATGAGGGACAGCAGAAGTGAGGAGATACTGAAGATCACAGTAGGTGTTGATGGTTCAGTCTACAAGCTCCACCCCAGGTGAGGGTCACAAAATCCGGACTCTTCTGAATTTGTCAATTGGAGGTATGAAAATTTGGAATGGCCTCCTAGTAATAAAATTTTATTGAACCTTTGGCTCTTCCGATGGTTTGGTCTTCAGCTCCCAGAAGATCTGGCCAGCATAGCAAATGATAGGGTCAGAGTCAAAAACAAGTGGAGGGCCAAATGTTCCTGACCCCAACAATAACAGTTATGAAGACAAGGATCATGAAGACAAGCAAAGTTTTTTGCTATTCCAGTTTAGTACCTTGCGTACATCCTACTGGAGTTAGAAAGGTTCATGTTGCATTTTCTCTGGGGCATCATGGTCTCTCAATAACAGAGAAAGGCCACTGGCTAGTCTGGAGATGCACTGAATTAAAAAATGGTTTTTGTTCAATCTTTGGAATGGTTCATGGTTTGGCCAGTGGCCACAAAGGGGTTCTCACTGGGTACTGAGCCTATTAGAACTGTCCACATTTCCTGTTTCCATATTTCATAAATCCAATTGAACCTCTCTGTGGAATACATCATGGTCCACTGTGGTATAGATGATCTAGATTTTTCTTTGGTAGGATGAATGTTTTTGCCTTCTGCCAGAGGATTGGATAGTGGGTCTTTTGTGTTTTACAACTCTATGATTCTAGGGCAGTGATCCCCAAATTTTGGTTCTCCAGGTGTTCTGAACTTCAGCTCCCAGAAATCCCAACCATCTTGGCCAACAGTCAGGAATTCTGGGACCTGAAGTCCAAAACATCTGGAAGACCAAATTTTGGAAATTGTTGGTATAGGGGAAAGAGATAACTATTAGGATCATTACCTGCCCTGCATCTTACCAATTGGATAACTTTTCTTAAACAGAGAAATGAGCCTTTCCTTAAATACAAACATCATGAAAAAGTTATATTTGTTAGATTGCAATAGGAAACACAGTGATCTGCAGTACTTTAAAATGTACACCACATGTCATGGAGAAATTGGTTACCACTGAGTTCAGCGAGTAACCAGTTCACATTTTATATTGCTCCAATCAGTATGGATTTGGGGAGGGGATTACTTTTTCCAAGAGCTTAAGAAAGTTACTTTTCTGGACTCCAAGTCCCACAACAGTGAATTCTGGGAACTGTAAAATTGTAGAATCATAGAGTTGGAAGACACTCTCCAAACTAACTTTTGGAAACGTTGCTTTGAACATTTCTAGTATATAGTATGGACCAAAGAACAGTTCTGAACATTACACATAAACTAGTATTTTACAGTGGAATTCTTACTCAGAAGTAAGCCCCATTCTATTCAATTTGACTTAGTCCTGGTCCCTAGGTAAGTGCAGATGAGGTTTTAGCCTTAAAACTCATGGTTGACTTCTCTTGGGAAAGCATCTGTTAGCAAAGAAGCAGATTGTGGGTGTGCTAGCTAACTCTTCCCCCACCTACTGTTTTTATGTTACAACTCCCCTCAGTTGCTTCCCACCCACCTCCATGGGGTTCCAAAGACATGTGCTTATCTTGTAAAGCCAGTCTGAGAAGGAGGGGTGATGAGATGGTGGCGGAAGTTACAGAGGGGGAATGGCAGGCAAAGAAACAGTTAAACATGTGGATTTGTCTATAATGTTTAGTTTGGCCATAATGCAATTAGTTTGAAGGGATTGCCAAAGACATCTGACCATGGCATATCTGGCAGGAGCTGGGGCAGAGCCATTTAGCCATGTTTTTATTTATCTTCATAAAGTAGTATCACCTTTCATTAAGTAGCACCGTGCTGTGGCAGCAACAAATTTCATGCTGCTAGACAGGAGATCAGAACAATAGCTGGAAGAGGAAACTCCCAGCAGCTGAGTTCAGAGCCCATGCTCAAGCCTAAGTCTATGAACTGGGTTCTTGGACACCACGAAGGACACGTCCACATGCTATGGCTGCTTTCAGCACTATGTTTCCTATTCTGTGCCTTCAAGTCATTTCTGACTTATGGCGACTCTCAGGTGAACCTATTATGGGGTTTTCTTGGCAAGATTTGTTCAGACAAGGGTTGCTGAGAGAGTGTGAGCTACTCAAGTTCACACAGTGGGTTCCCATGCATGGGGATTTTAATCCTGGTCTCCTGGGGACCTAAGTTTAGCACTCAAACCACCACTGCACACCAATTCTCTCCACACTATATGCTTAGTGTTAAATAGAGTGAAACCAGAAACATGAACAGAATTCCTTTCAAAGAAGGTATCACAGTCCGTCAGCTGGCATCGGCCATAAAATCTGTAGAACTAATACAGCCTCAGATTTTAGTCCACTCATAAGCTAGTTGAATTGTTTTGCCCCTCTGTATCGTCATTTTTGGGAAAGTGCAAGAGTACGTATAAACATTAGCAAGGGTTTTGTTTCACTGGAATTGGGTTCCTGGAAATGATGTGATGTTATTCCCACAAACATACAACTGAAGCATAATTGGAAACTGACAGGATTACCACACCAACAGATTCTGCTCCCACTCTGGCTTTCTAGGAGTACCACCAGTACCACAGCATAGAAGCAACCCATAAAAACGAGCCTTCTGGTTCCTCAAAGGCTGACACATCTATTATGGCAACTTTCATGAATAACACAGGCCAATTGATCAAATGGATGCAGTGTTATCCTAAAATACAGTTTTGGAGATGAAAGCTGCTCTTCTGCTGCTCATGTTCAGATGGGCCGCAGGTCACCTAGGCCATGAACTGGTCTGGCAGGAAGCTGCACCTGATCCTAAGAGATTGGCCAACAGTAGACTCCTCAACAGACTCCTTGGGGCCTGTGGTAGAAGTCCCTCCTATCACCTGTTATCCTTTCTTAGCTCAAACCTAGGTCTTTCTGCATATAAGGTATGTGCTTTACCTCTGAGCTGTTGGCCCTACTTTGTTTCCCCAGTAGATGTGAAGAAAATGCTTGACAAATGGAATTATGTGCCAGTTCACTCATGTGTTAGTTCACTGAGCAGTAGGTTTGGTTCCCTTAAAAAAACAAAACATCTTTATTTTTGCAAAAAGTCTTTCTGAAATCAATGTGGGGCTTAAATCACAGTTGCCTGAAATCATACGTGCGGTGAGGTCAGTACACAAATATTGTTTATTTCCTAACAGCACTTGTAGGCTACCGTCAAGCCCAGTAATTCCCAACCAAGGCTCCCCAAGTGTTAGATTTCAACATCATGAGTAAGGTTCAGGGATAGTGGTGGTTGTAGCACAACAGTGACTGCAGACCCAAGTTTGGATCTACTGTTCTAATACGAAACAATCTCAGATAGTTAACCACAATTTAAAATAAAAATGATAAGAAAAATGGATAAGAAAAGTTATGCGTATGCACACACAGAGAAAGAGATGGACTAAAAACAGCTTAAAGTAAGGCAGAAGTTTAAAAGCCTGGGTAAATGAAAAAGTCTTCGTTTGGTGCTGAAAGCCCTCTTTCCCAAAGGTATCACCACACTTAGGAGGAGAAAAGAATGGCTTCAGAAGGTCTTCGGAGTCTAGGTACCTGATACACAGAGAGAAAGGCAATGCTTCCTCCTCAAACTCCCTTCTTTATCTTTTTTTCCTCAGCTTCAAAGACCGGTTCCACGCAACAGTCAGACAACTTACACCGGGCTGTGACATTACATTCCTGCAGTCAGAAGAAGGCAGTGGCCGAGGGGCAGCTCTCATCTCTGCAGTAGCATGCAAAATGGCCTGCATGATCAGCCAGTGAACTGGCACTGGCTAAGGACCATGAAAAGGAAGGCACCTGCCTGGGACATGCCTCTTCTATCCAGGGGCCAGACTGAGTTGTTTTAGAAGGTGCCAAGGAGCTGAACCAGCAGAAGAAAGGTTTTCCTGGGGGGGGGGGGGGGGATGTGGGGAATGGAGTAACACCGGGTTTCTCCTAACCTCTGCTAGTAGATGATTCAATAACCATTCAAAACTGCTGCCTCTCCTTTCTGATCTTAAAACCTTCTCCACTACTACAAGGTCTGTGGCGGCTTCGGTTTACATAAGAAACTGTCTAATGTAGTTCATTGGGGGTGGGACAGGGTGGGAGAGCTGGGAATTGAATAAATATGATGGGTTTTTTCTTTTCTGGTGTACTGAAGAAGAGGGATTTGGGCAAAATGGTTGGCACAGAGGGTAGTAAAGTACTGTTTTCTGCCAGTGGTACTGTGAAGGTGCAAATTTGGGGCAAAAGTCCAGGGCCCATTCAGTAGAATGAGAGCTTTCTCTCCAATCCTGAGAGCTGTCTTACCACATTTTAGTGACTGGAGTAATGCACATGATATCAGAAGAGTGTGGGCATAAGACCATAACACAAGAGTCTAGTATCCCAACTACATGGTTTCTTCTTCAACAAATCAGGTTAGAGGGGATTGTGTTGTCTTTATCAACTAGTGCTGACAGAACAGAGTTAAAATTAAGCAGAGAAGAAAACATAATGACCTTCATCTGGTTTTTACAACACTGGTTTTAAGACATTCGCTATTCTTCAAAGTGAATGCATTTTTGTGTGCTGCAGCAGGGGAACGTGGCTGATAAATAAGATTTCATTTTGTTAGATGGATATCATGGGGCTGAATTTACAGGGCCTAAGCAGAGCTGTGGAGGACAAGGGGGTCTTGGAGCCATCTCATTCATGGGGTCGCCATGAGTTGGGGTTGTGAGGGCAGTTAACACCAACAACAAACCATCCAGACTCTCCAGATGAGATCAAATATAAAAGAAACCTTGCAAATCAAAGCCAGATTTAAACATCCCTAGTACAAACAGTGATTTCCATATGGAGCAAGACATCCAGGACAATCTTTGTGTGAAGTTTAGAATTAATTATCTATAAAGAAGGGGCATGTGCCAAAATGTAAAAAGATTTTGATGATGAAAAGGTTAGAACATAGAAAAGGCTATGGTGTAATAGAGAAAACCTTCTCTTTCCCCTGTGGCCAAACAAGTATCTGTAGGAAGCCCATAGGAGGATATGGGTACAATAGCTATAAAGTCCTCCTACTTATATTTCCCAGTAATTGGTACTAGGAAGCATATACTACTTCTGATGTGAGAGATAACATGATGCCTGCATCGCTAGAAGCTACTGATAGCTTTATCCTCCACTTACCAGATTGGCTTGGCTACCCTCACATTTCCCTAAATTCACCTTATTTTTAAAATTCTCTGAAGTGAAATTCCATTTCAGGACTCTCAGGGCTAAACTATATGCTGCATTCAACATGTTGCTTGTGTAAGAGTCAATTTCTGCTCTAACATAAGTGCATGAAGCCCAGATCATGATCATTGTGGGTAGGTGATTGAAGTTTGTTTTAAAATCCCACCATTGCATACAAGGGGCGAAACAAAAACAAAAAAGTCACCTTTTTTTAAAGCACTGTGCCAAGTTTTTAAATAAAATACATATAGAAGGAAAAAATTAAGCCTGTCCTACTTTCATGTGCTTATTCTAATCCAGGTTTGGGTTAGGTGTAGAAAGACAGGGGTCTTAAACTTCACGCTACATATGTAATGTAGGGTGTAGTTTGGCCTTTATCCAATAGTCCTAAAGTGTGTGGCTCCTACTTTTACTTCTTAAAAATAATTCATTCCAGTTGTTTGTCATAGTAGTCAAGAAGTAAGTAGTCACAGTTTTGTAAAAGTGTTGTATTTCTTTCTACTTTAAAAAAAATCCTTAAAATTAATAATGGAGTTGCAAATATGTGAAAATTGCAAATATCAGATCCCATCTGATCTTGACAGCTAAGCAGGGTCAGAGCTGAGAAGTACTTGGATAGGAGCACCAGAATACTAGCTGCAGTGGGCTATATTTCAGAATAAGGCAATGGCACAGCGTCCCTGTCTTAAGAGAACCCTATGAAATTGATAGTATTGCCATAAGTCAACAGGCAACTTGAAGGCACATACAGAGAACAAATTTTGTTTTAGAAAAACCTCTGCCATATTTCCTCCAAAATCCCCTTTAAAGTAACTCGGAAACTTTGCTTGTTACACTGGTGGCATGACATTATCCCCACTCATTGCCTTTGTTTTGAGATGTAACTTCATTATGCCTCCAAAAGTAAGTACAGATAGGTACATTACTTATAACCCATTTCTTTTAAGCTCTGGTGGCCTCTTCCATACATGTACATGCCAAGGATGTGAATCATTTCAGAATCAGTTGCTGAAACACTGATAACCCTGTTAGGATTAGCCCACAAGTGCAGATGGGACATAGTGGGATAGAAATTGCCCAGCAAAAAGCACTAGACTGCAGCTGAGAAGCTGAATTGTACTTGTATGTATAACTTAAAACAGAACGTGGCAAACAAGTGTCCAATCTGGAGGGTATGATGAAGACGTGAAGGAAGATGTCATACCAATATAGCTCCCATAATCCATTATCATTGATTATCTTGGTTGGGTCTGATAGGAGATGTAGACCAAAACATCTGAAAGAGCAAAGGTTTTTCTCATGAATATCTGTATAGAAACACCGAGCAGGAAAAGGTTACAACCCATCTGTTTCTCTACATAATCATCAATTGGGTGGAAGATGGGTTGATACAGATGTATTCTGCTTTTATACACATAATTTGTAGTTAAGAACACACAATTCTATTTATAACACTGAACATCTGGGATGTCCTTTAACTTGGGCCCCTAGCAAAATCCATCCCAGTCCCTCTGATCTTGATCTGATACTTGGTCATACGGTTATTTCCCCCAGACACGCTCTCTTCCTGCTGCCATAATATTGTTTATTTCCCTCTCTTTTCCCTTTTTCTTTGTCTCCTGCTATACTCATGGATTTTGTATTTAAAATAAGAATAAAAAATAAAATATTGTAAAAACCCATTCCTGTAGTACCTGTTCTGTTTCTCAAAACTTATTTGTGTGTCACATTTTGGAATACTAAATACTATAGAAGTCTGAACACACTCCTGTAGAAGCCAAAATGACTTAACAGAGACTATTTTTATAGAATCATAAAGTTGGAAGAGATCACAAGGGCCATGCAGTCCAAACCCCCCCTGCCATGCAGGACCTCACAATCAAAGCATCCCAGATGGTTGAAAAACCTGGTTTAAAGTTAGAACCAGGAGACAGTGTGGTGTAGTGGTTTATGTGCTAGACTATGATTCTGGAGACGAGGGTTCAAATCCCCATTCAGCTATGAAACCCCTTGGATTACCATGGGAAAATAACACTGTCTTAGCTTCAGTGGATGGCAAGGTCAAATCCTCTCTGAACAAATCTTGCCAAAAACATTCCATGATGAGACTGCCTTAGGATTGTCATAAGTCAGAAACAATTTGAAGGCACAACACAACATACAACGTTAGAGCCATTATTTTAGAAATTGAGGGGTTAGTGTCCAATCGCATTTCTTACTAGTTAAAAACTTCTACACTCTGAAACACATGCTCATAGAAGCAAACTGGAGAGTGTTGCTAATAATGGAACACCCTGCTCAGGGGATTCAGCTTCTTTTATCAGCAAAGGCTGCAATGCCCTATCATCCATTCCTTATCAATTGCTAGAGTATTTGTGTCAGTGACTGCCAAGTTTGGCCCTTTCCTGCCACTGAGCTCCTGATTTAGCTCACTAAGTGATAAGCCGTGTGATATAGGCTCTGAATTTATGCTAGACACAATTCAGACCTTGTTTGTTCTTCAGGAGGACACCCGAGATGGTGAGTAGTGTCTCTCTCTGCCTGGACAAATTCCTTGAAAGAGACAAGCTTTTGGATTGCCCTGTAAATTTTTCCATTCTCACAGGAAAAAAAAAATAGCAGAGGGAGGAAGATGTGCATTCATTTTTTAAATCTCTTCATAGCACAGAATGAGAGCACATGGTGCTCCAGCCTCTACACAGGCAAGAAAAGAATCATTGGGGAAAGGCATTTGTTCAGGTGATAACTATAGGAAATGGATGGAAGAATATATATATAATGAGTTGTTGAAGTCATCTCTGGATGCCTGGGCACCATCGTACTACTCCTCAGTTATTAATGGCTTCAGCACGTCATTATAGCCATTGTTCTTAGAAGTAACTTTCCAAGTTGTGTGTCCAGCTGATGATTTGGAAAAAAGTGTTACTTTGAAGATGCAGTGGGCAACTGTATAGAGAAAACAGGCAGGCTGGATGTGGGGTTGATCTTGTTCTGTTTAATTCCACATCAGGAATATATTTCACATGTTTGTGGTTCACACCTGTTTTTTTAACTGCTCACATTTAACTAAGTACACTGATTTTTTTATTACTTCTCTTGATTTTGATCCTTCTTTGCTTACCAAGGACATTTTTAAAATTAAATTAATTTGTCTGCATTTTGGCATCAGACCTCGTCAGTGCTCACTTTTCCAGTTGTCTGGTGGATCAGATTTATCTTAACCCTGTGTGTGCAGAAAAAATGCTTACAGCTACAAAGATTGTAAATGCTACCACCTTATGCTCTCTCTATCGCACAGAGACATATGGACTGAAAATGTTTCTAAGATCGCAATTGTAAACCCAGAAGCTAGGAAGCAGGCCCCCATATATTAAGATGTGATTTTGAATAAATGATCACTAGACTGCAATGCAATGCAGTGCAATGGGAAAGGTTTTAAGTGACAGCAATTGAACAATAATACCAGTCTGATTGTTTTTGAGGTTACAACATCTGTGCTTTAAATAAGTCAATCTGCTAGCACATTCAGAATGCAATATAGGGTACCCTGTGGCAGGTCAAACGAAGACAATGCACATAGCAACTCAATAGGCACATAAAGGAATCCTTCTGTGGAGGATAAGGAGCTAAACCAACTGCCAGTTTCATGTTTGGTGATCCATGATCAGTGTTAGGTATGGTGACTGTTGTGTCAGGCATATTTCATCTGGGGTTGGGACTACCCTCCATGTTACTCACCTCAATGAGACTTATTTCTGAGTAAATATGCCACAAAGCTTTGTGTACTGTACAGAAGATAAGACCTGTTGATGACAGCAAGAGATACATACAGTACATAGATTTACACTGTATTCTTTGTCATTTTTTAAAATCTAAATATTTCTGTTTAAAAAATTAGATTAAAATAGGTTTATATTTTTAAATCTAAATCTATTTTTAAATCTATTTTTACAGAAATAATTAGATATGCTATACTAGCTGTTCTTTACATCCTTTGCAATATCATTACTCACAAATGATATGTAAGTTGTTCTTTATACCCGTCACAAAATCAAAACTTTAGGACCCTTTGCTGTCCTGTGGGGTAAAATAACCCTTTATTCTGACTAGCATGACTGCAGAATATGAGAATCTTTTCTACCATAATTGGTTCCTTTACTTTCAGGCTAGCAGGAAAGCTGGGACTCAAAGGAAAGCTGCTGCAAAACGGGCCCAGAGGGGATCCTCAAATGTCTTCTCCATGTTTGAGCAGTCACAGATCCAGGAGTTCAAGGAGGTGAGGCAGGGATCTGGGCCCCTGGCCTGGTTGCCTATGAAACCAAGACTATCAGTTCAAACTTGTGCTGATCTGTATTTGAGAAGTGCCTTTGACAAAAGGTGGTTCTCAATAGATGGGATACTATTAGCGACATACACAAACATAAGGTGCATTACTCATATGGAGTATTTTATTAAACACTGTGCAGTAGTTGAATCTAACTAACAGGGACAGAAGTGGAGGTCCATGTGTGGAACATATACTGATGCACAATAAGAGAGAGGTACATGATCTGCAATGGGCTGCTGCACATTCTGCAGGCCCCATTGTGGAGCAAGCAGAGGCTTTATGCAGAACATATACTGATACACATTGCATTTCTCATTGCAATTGCACAAATGCTTAAATGTTGATCTGCAAAGATTCTGATACAATGATATCAAGTATAGGGATTGCATATTGTAAGCAGAACATAACTCCACTGGTCGTTAGTTATTTAAGGCTACAATCTGGTGATGTAGAATATTATCTATTACTTTCTGACACTCTCAAAACTAGTTCAAGGCATCTTGGCAGGACTCTTGCCATCCTCATCATCTGGCAGACTGAGGCAACATAGGATAAAGCAGGTGGTGGTGACGGTGCTGTAGTTACAATACATCTGAAGCTTTGCAGTGGAGGATGTGCTTCTTCAAGGGTAAATGAGGCAGGGAGAATAATTGAATACAGTTGTACAAAGAAAAATTACAGCCAAGAGAGAGCAGGATTAAATTGGTTCATTTCTCTCCAAGGCTTTCAGCTGCATTGACCAGAACCGTGATGGAATTATCGGTAAATCAGACTTGAGAGAGACTTATGGGCAACTTGGTAAGTGACTCTCTTCATTATTAAACCACACTTTGCACAAGCTCAGGTGTTTCTCACACAACTAGCAGGCAAAAGAAAAGAAACAGTACCAAGTAGTCAAGGGCATCACTAGGGTGTGGGGTGTGTGGATTGCACCAGGTGGCACCTTAAGGAACGGTGACTCTGCTGTTCCCCAAACATCTGCCTTTGGGCAGAAATGGGCTGCGGCATTTGCCTGCATCCCTTTAAAATGTTGAAGAGATGGGGTGAGTGAGGTGAGGCTCAGTAGGGGGAGAAAGGGGAGGCCCAGGTTTTTAATTTTTTAATTTTGATTTTAAATTTAAATTTTTATTTAAATTATTTTTAAATTAAAAAATTAAATCTTTAAAAAACATTTTATTCTTTTAAAATTGTCTTTAAAAGCCTCACAGCTTACTAAATTTTCACTTTAACCACATGAAACTACTATGTACATATAACTACATTTAGGCTGTGCATATGATATTGTTGAAATAATCTGAAGACAAAGGGGGAAAGTGCGAGGAGAACAAAGAAACTGAGACATTTTAAAAGCAGCTGAAAAATCAGGACAACAGAAGATTAACTGGGACTGACCGTGCCAAATGGGGGCAATAGGAGGGTATGACACTGAACCTGGAATTGTCTTCATGAAAAACATAGATAGTTATGGTTCTTCCCAGTTCTTGGTTCCCTCCGTTATGGAAATAAGATTGGCACCAGCCAGGAGGAGCAAAATGCAAAATTCGCAGTGACCTTTTGTAACTGGAATGCAGCAAGGAAAAAAAAAGAATCTGCTTATCTGAAGAACAGCCGCAGATGACGTAGTGGCTATGTTCCTTTTGGCCCTGTGAGTGCTTCAACTCTGGATTTTTGATAACACCAGTCTGCCACTCAAAGAAGAATGGTGGCAAACCTTATCTTTCTTCATAGTGTACAATGTAGATGATGTGCTGCTGAGATCCCAAACTTCATGAACACTTTACCGGAGCTTGGAGATTTAGGGTGGGTGGGGCTGTGTTAACCAAAAAGGGGATTGAGAGGAATGGTGGTGTTATAGGATGTACTGTAGTAAGAAAGCCCTGGTGTGGGACACTGTGTAATTTCAGTAATATAAAAAATGCAATTGCAGTGGCCTATATCTAATTGTTAGTCTCAACTAAAGTAAAACTATTGTGTCGGTGGAACTTATATAAATGTTCACTTCCCAGTGATTTAGTCTGTCTAGTCTAGTGCAAACTAACAACTGAGATTTCAGTTATGAGATACCATCACAGTATTTACGTAGGTGGGTGAGAGACCTTGTTTTGTCCTTCAGCCCAAAGATGGTTGAGCCCCAGTGTTCCAAATTTGGTCATCATTTCTCTTTTCTAGCACAGAAAAAAAGACTCTAAAACATAACATCTCTTTTTGTTCCTTAACGTATTCCAACAGTTTTTTTTTTTAAAATGCATGCAGTTTGCAAACAAGTGTGGCATGATGGATTTTTTTCCTTACAGTTTGTACTATATGCTTCTACCACTTGGTGGCACATGTTCTTCTCTTTATATATAGTATTGGATATGTTAGTTGTGACCTTAAATGGTAAGGACTAGGTTTGAACTTTTTGCTGTCCTGGGAAGAGTGTAAGATCCCATGATATTAGAGACATTTGCATGCTGAATGCAGGCGACAGTGATGTTCAGTCAATCAGAGGCAAAGGCGAGCAATACTGAAAGATGCATCCACTTAGAAATAGATTTTATGGGTCCCCTGCTTTTTCTCTATAGGGAAAATGAATGTGAAGGATGAGGAGCTGGAAGAGATGCTGAAGGAAGGGAAAGGGCCTATTAACTTCACCGTCTTCTTAACACTCTTTGGGGAGAAACTGAGTGGTAAGTTGGTGTTACCATGGCCAAGGACCTTGGTCATTAAATCATCAGCACTGTGTTGTTGCTCATACCTTTGGATATCTCCCACTAATAACTCCCCCATAACTTGTACAAAGCAGACACCTTCAACCAATTCCTCTCTGTCTTTAGTAGCCTTTTCTGTTTACCCCGAAGGTGGAACTTCTCACCTCTTGCCTTGGATTAGATGGCTTTGTGTCCTACATTACAGAAGACAGTTCCCAATTTAGGACCACCAGTGGATAGTCCTTTGTCTTAATTCTCTATCTGAAAGGCTGTCCAGTCTAGATTTGGTTTAAAGAATTTTAAAAACCATTAGAAGAAAGAGTATACGCTCTGAAGTTGCCTATCAGCCAATTGAGTAGGGACATGAGTTACTTGCTCCGTCTTCCCCACTAATGATGAAATATTACTGTATTTCTGTTTACCGTAATTTGTTTCTCTGTATGTATCTATGAATATAATTTGGAATATACAAAGTTTGTGCACATCACTGTTATTTTGGGGGAGGATATTTGCCCCATCCTCACAGTGCATGAAAAGCTTCCCTCCTTTGGGGCCAAAGCACCTGAATTAAAGTGATAAGAGACAGGGAAAATGGTTGGATTTTGCTAGAAGCTCTCCATTCAGCCAAAGGTTGTAGTTTGTTTTTTTGGTGGGGAGTAGTGGCAATATTGTGGCCTCCAACTGATGCTGCTACTATTTCTGATCACTAGTGTAAGGAGATAAGAAAACTGTGGCATGATAACTTCGAGATCACAGTTTGGGATAGTTACTTTCTGAGCTGCATTTCCCAGTATCCCTCAGCCATCCATGCTACTTCAGGAGTTTGGGAGTTGTAGTCCCAGAAAGCAACGTTTCCAAGGTATTCCCAAGATACCAGGACAAGAGGCTCTCAAGCAAAGGCAAAAAAACACAAACGAACAAAAACATAACCGATTCTATTGTTTGACTCCTTTCATTTTAAGAGTGTGGGAATCAATGTCTTGAAAATATTTTTCTCAAGATGTGAAGCCATAGTTTGGTGTAGCTTTGTAAGATTTGCAGACCTTCCTGGAAATTCTCTTCTTCATGTTGCCCACTCCTCTGCCTCCCATTCTGTCACCTGAAATATGAGAATTGGTGCCGTATAAGATGAACAATTCATCTCTTTCATAGGTACTGACCCAGAAGAAACTATTCTTGCTGCCTTCAAGCTCTTTGACCCTAACTCAAGTGGTTATGTGAACAAAGATGAGTAAGTTCAGAAAATACTATCAACCTCTTTTTTCTCTCCACAATCCCTGAAGCCCTCCATTTGTGCAAAAGAAGAAGAAGCTGAGAGGTCTGGGTAATTTGTCTGAACAACATGATTTAATTTCTTTCAAATCTTGGCTTCCAGATTTAAACAGCTCCTGATGACACAGGCAGACAAGTTCTCCTCTGAAGAGGTGAGGCAACTTCTTGATGTAGCACCATATGGAACATTTTACATTCACCTTCCTTAAATTGAAATGGCTCCTTATCAATAATTTTCTTCGTTATCACATAGGCATAATGTTGGGAACTATGTTGCTGTAGCTGTGTTTTGAAACTTAAAAGACCTGGTGGCCATTCACACTACAGAACTGTAGCACTATTATTCTACTGACTGCACTAGTTCCATCCTATGGAAACTTGGGGTTGGCAACTTAGGGCAGTGACATATTCAAGTCTTTTACTCCAAGTCTCAATTCTCTACCTTCACGTCTCAAGTTGAGTCTGTCCTTGCAAGGTGCTTTCAAGTCAAGTGTGACGTTTAGTCTCAAGTCTGGGAGCCAAATTTAACAGAAAAAAAGGAGGCAGTAGGGGTGAGTGTGGGTGAGCTTCAGTAACTAGGAAATCAAGAAGACCTGCCCAAAGTTAAGTTAAAAATTAAATGAACATAAGCCATTTATCAATATTACATTTTAGAAATATGAGGTCTGTCTCCACTGCACAGTGGAGGAGCCTTCAAAACCTTTCCTAGGAGGAGCAGGTAAGGCTTGCCACCATAACATATAGAGGAACAACAAATGTGTTAGACAGTGGGCTTGAGTTGGGGGTCTACATGAGGCAAGAGCTTCTTGTATGGCAAGCATAAAGTAGGCAAAAAGGAGTGAGATGGAAACATTCAAAGGACCAAAACCATTTTCTGTTCCATAACATTTCTGGATGAAGTTAAGCCAACAAGTCAGTCACTGTAAATATACAATCTGTGAGTCGAGTCAAGTTTGTGCATCATTTATTGGCAGTTGAGTTCAAGTTGAATTATTGAACCAACTTGTGTCTGACTTGAGCCTGAGTCAACCAACTTGAGTCTATGTCACTGGTTTAGGGAGAAGTATTTTCAATTCTCAGCCAGAGAGCTCTAGTGCCTCCTCAAAATGCAACCCTATAATTCTAAGGGATGTAGCCATAGCAATTAAAGTGGAATAACAGCACAATAACTATGCAGTGTGAATGGGTTCCAGGTGAAGAATCACGATCCATCTCTTAATATATTTGAATAACGGTTCAGAGGCAAGTGCTTTAAATTTTCATACTTGTCAGACTGGTGGCAAAATCATTGTCCATTCCTATATGATTTCAACTTCTGTTTTGGAAGCCAAAACTTGTTAATGAGCTTTTATCCACAAAATTTGAAAGCTAGACCTTTACTCAAATTGGAAAATGGCATTCTTTTAATCGTATGAATCAAGGGGGTGGGAATTTGGTGGGAAGGGGAAAGCCCAATTATTCCAATCCAAAACTCACAATAATCTGCAAAATTGGCTTAATTAGGTATGACACCACATTTTTACCCTTGCTTGTGTTTATTCTTTTCTAGGTAGAACAAATGTTTGCTTTAGCTCCCATAGATGTGGCTGGAAACATTGACTACAAATCCTTATGTTACATCATCACACATGGCGATGAGAAGGAAGACTGAAGAACTGCAGTGAAATCATATGGATATGCTGATGATGAAACTGCAGGCTGCCCACCCACTCTTTTGCTAATAATTCTTTAATAAAAGGGAAACTAAGAAATGGTCTGGCTATGATGACAAAAGTATTTAGGGATGAAACGAGAGATAACGGTCAAGGGTCTACATCATGATCTATGTTTTGCCACTTTATGAAACCATAGCGTCATTGCAGAAATGCAATGCAAATCTTTTTGTGAATTCAAAAGATGTGTATCAGATTCTTGCAATGGCAAGAATGGTCCAATGCTCATTGGACACTTCTGTTGCATACTGGGCACTTCCAATACACATTGGACATGTACATTGGATGTACATTGGGAGTGCTTCAATGTGAATCGGTACTCACGGAACATCAGGGCTGTGGCTCATCAGTCACTCTTCTGGCTACCGTTGCATACTTTTTCCCCCACAGTTGAATTTGGTGGTGGTTTGACAGGGCAGAATCCTGCAATTTTGACAAAAAATATCGTGCAAAAAAAAAAAAGGTAGACAAAAAACAGGTTGTGTAAATAAAGTTGCACTTGGAACAGGAAGACTTATAGGTCTTCCTCATGAGACGAGAGAACTCATTCTATACTGCCTGCAAAATGTGTTGTCCTACATATAGCCAGAGTGAGGCGGTTGCCTCAAATGACAAATATTTGAGACATATCTGCAGGCAGCTATGGCAGAAACCTCCCTACTCTTGCAACGCATGCCACACACAGCCTAATTTATGCCCCCTAAGACTAAGAATGCACACAAAGCAAAGGGAGGTGGGTTTGTCAGTGTACTTTTTTATTGGAATACCAAAGCAAAAGACAGAGGGAGGCAAAGATATATCCCAGAAAAGGAATTGGTTTAGGCTTTGGGAACAGAACAGACAGCAAACATCTAAAATAGCTTGTGATGGTCGCTGGGGTCACTCTGTAGCAGTATCACAAGACTGACCTGGTGCAGAAAACAGAAGAAGCATAGGAGTTTATGAGATGGGAGGAATTTCTCTCTATTTAGAATGCAGCCAATTTGAATTCAAGTAAATTTGCTATTTTAGCGAATTTACGTGAATTCTAATTGCATTTGGAATGCGTTCAGAATGACTTCCCATTGCCCGAAAATGACTTCCCATTGCCCGAAATTGAGTGAGATACTCTAATACACAATAACGTAAAACCCATGATTGTGTTCAGAATGACTTCCCATTGCCCGAAATTGCGTGAGATACACTCATACGCAATAACGTGAAACCCCATGATTGCGTTCGGATTGCCATTGGATTATACTTCCAATTTCCATCGTCTGATAACATCCATAGTTAGCATTGTCTAGCCAAATGGAAGACTGCCTCCTCCTGTGTACCCGCTCTAAACACCCAACATACTGATGTTAGATGAAAAATTCAATGCACTTGCACATTTCTAGCTAGCTAACATATAGTACCCATTGTTAAGAAGTGAGGAATCCTTGTTATTTTCATTGATAGGAGATTACAATGGGGATTTTTCTTTGCATACCACGTACTGTACCAGACCCATAAATATCAACGGAGGCGTTTATCAGACGGGAGGAATTTCTCTCTGTTTCGAATGGAGCCAATTCGAATTCATGTAAATTTGCTAGTTTAGCGAATTTACGTGAATTCTAATTGCGTTCGGAATGTGTTCAGAATGACTTCCCATTGCCCGAAATTGCATGAGATACTCTAATACGCAATAACGTAAAACCCATGATTGCGTTCGGAATGACTTCCCATTGCCCGAAATTGCGTGAGATACTTTAATACGCAATAACGTGAAACCCCATGATTGCGTTTAGATTGCCATTGGATTATACTTCCAATTTCCGTCATCTGATAACGTCCCGAGACTCTTTCTACACACCTCCTGATCCCAATTGTGACAACCAGCAATGTGGGAAGTAAGTCCTGGCTGGTGTTTGGAGGGGTATCTTTTCCAAATGTCCATCCTGCACAGTCCAAGTGCATGGAGAAAATAAGAAGGAAGGAAGGAAGGAGGATGCTAGCTACTCAGATACAGTATAAATTTCTCTACTGTCATAGAAACCTCAGCCATTGCTGAAAAATAATATGGTTCATTATCTGCATAATCATCCAAAAAATGCTGCAAGATAAAGGGTGCACATATGCATTTTCCTTTTGGTGCTAAAGAAAATGGTCCCTGGCCCCATTAAATCCCACAATTTAATCATCCACAGCCATTCTCTGTGATTCTTTTAAGGAAATATCTTCAATTCCTATGAGGATAAACACCCTCACAATGGACCTGAGGCCATGGCCGACGCAAGGACCAGATTATTTTTCTCATGCACTGAATTGAAAGCTTGTATCTGCATTGCAAAAATAATGCCGTTTGATGCCTCTTTGTCATAGCTCCATGTTATTTTTAGTACAAGGATGGATTAAAATATATATTTTTTTAATTTTTTTAAAAAATTCATTTTAAAAAAATTAAAAAAATTTGAATTTTAAAATAAATTTTTAAAAATTTTAAAAAATTAAAAAATTTGAATTTTTTTAAAATTGAAAATTAAAAAAAATTTAAAATAGAAAATTTTGATTTTTTAAAAAAAATTCAAAAATTTTGATTTTTTTCAAATTAAAATTTTGAAATTTGATTTTTTTTTAATTAAAAAAAATCCAGGTTCCTCTCCTTTCTCCTAGGATTCTACCAAGGAAGGAAGGAAGGGGCCAAAAGCAACCAAGAAGTCACATTCCAAAGGAAAGAAACGTTCACTCTACCCTTTTATAGATCTATGGGCGGGTTTAAAACGCCATTTCCTGTGACGTGTCTTTCTCTCATTGGTCCGCCTTTGGCGCGTTCGGCTGAGGCGAGGTTTGCTGATGGAAGAAAGAGGCAAAGAGCTGGGCTTCGCGGCTGGGAAGGTATGCTTAATATCCAAGGCGGATTGTTTTATTGCACTCTGAGTGGAATAGTGGGCTGCCTCCCGTTGCATTGTGGGAGTTGTAGTCCGGCGAGGCCTAAGAGCTCTCTGGATGAGAATTCTACACTCCTCTTCCCTCAACTACGAATCCCAGCGTGCAACGGGACGAAGTCAAAGCAGCCGCATAGGAACGTAATAGCCGCGCTCTCTGTCCTGTTGCATTGTGGGAGTTGTAGTTCAGCGAGGCCTAAACTCTCTGGATGAGAATTCTTTAAATGCTCCCTCCTTTCACTGCAAATCCCAGCATGCACCGGGGGCTACTTAAAGGGGAACAGCAGCAATATAAGAGCTGAGGAGGGCATTTAACGCCTCCTTAACCCACTTTGAGGCCATTTTAACAGCCCCTGGCTCAGTGCTGTGGGATTCTGGGAACTGTAGTTTTTTTATTTATTCTTCATTATTGAAAAAAAAAATACATTACATTCCATAAATTCAATTCAGCAGATGTTTCCATTATGTACACAATATATAAATGTAAATATAAGTGCGTACGCTCATGCCTCCGTATCTGCGGATTTGACTAACGTGTCCTCTCTAGGGATATCTAGGTCCTCCCAGTGCAACTCTATGGTCAAATTTAACTAAAAAGGCCTAGAGATGATTCCTAGAGAGGAGGCTCCACTAGGCCTTTGTAGCTCCTCCAGTGCAACTCTACGGCCAAATTTAACCACATTTAAATTTAAATTCTTGTTCTTGGGATACAAACCGATATTGTGAGCGTGGCGGGAATGTGAGAAAGCGCAAAAATTTTGGGAAGTTATTCATAAAGCAATCACGGAAATTTTAGGTATACAATTTCAGATGAAACTAGAACTGTACTTATTACATATGACTATGATTTTAGAAAAAAGAGATGAAAGGCGATTTAGAAATTTGTTACTTTATATGGTAACATCGGCGAGGATTTTGTATGTGCAGAAATTGAAAACGTCAAAGACGCCTGAGTTAGAAGAATGGTTTAAAAAATTGCTAGAAATGAGTGGAACAGATAGATTATCAAGACAAATTAAAGAAGAAGATAGCAGAGGAAAAACAAATCTGGATTCAGAAGATAATTGGAAGTTGATATGGAGTTATTGGAACCAAACAATAGAAAAAGAACAACAGAATAAGATAAAAGTGGAATAAGGGAAAAGTATAAAGAAAAGGAAAGAGGGGAAAACATTTAAAAAAGAGAGAGAAAGGGAAAAGATAAATGGGCTTGGAAAAGATGAGACAAAGGAGCAAATAAATAAATATAATGCAGAACAAGATTTAAGAATTGTAGAAAGAACCTCACGAATAGATAAAGCTATGGGTGTATAAGATAAAGCTAAATGTATTATATTGATATTTTGATAAAGCTGGCAAACTATATGTATTATGCACAAGATATATGTACAGATGTACAGATGAACGAAATAAAATAAAATAAAAAGAAACCTTCTACTTAGACCTGAAGCCAATTGTGGGCCATGTTCTCGGAGCAAGCCGCCCCGTCTGCGCAGAGCCTCCTGGCCTCCCCGTCGGCAGCGGCCTCTACTTTCGCCCGCGTCCCGGTCTCCAGCTACACCAACTGCTCACAGAACTTCAGGCTCGGAGAGCGGACTTTCAATAGGCAATATGCCCACATCTATGCTACGCGGCTAATTCAGATGAGACCGTTACTGGTGGAGAGAGCGCGTCGCACATGGGGTAAGTCTGCCTTCAAGATGATGGTGATGATGATGATGTGGGAGCAAGCTTGTTTTCTGCTGCTCCAGAGAACAGGACCCGGAACAATGGATGCAAGCTCCAGGAAAAGAGATTCCACCTCGACATTAGGAGGAACTTCCTGACAGTAAGGGCTGTTCGACAGTGGAATACATTCCTTGGAGTGTAGTGGAGTCTCCGTCCTTGGAGGTCTTTAAGCAGAGGCTGGATGGGCATCTGTTGGGGATGCTTTGATTGGGAGTTCCTGCATGGCAGGGGGTTGGACTGGATGACCCTTGTGGTCTCTTCCAACTCTATGATTCTATGATTTTGATGTTGACATTTTTTGGAGTTGGGAGTGTTAGCTGCCAGACATTTAGAGAGAAATAATAATAATAATATTTATTTATTTATCCCTCGCTCTTCAGCCCTAAAGGCTATCAGAGCAGCTTACAATTATTATTATTATTTTTAATTAGACGGATCCCTGCCCTCAGGCTTACAATCTAAGAAGACACAATTTGAAACCACTGAGCACGTTCTCCCCTATTGCCAGTTTTATAGGGATATTCAACATCAGTTGATCACCCCATTATTAAGTAATTTCCCAGGTAATACTGATTTCTTTTATTTACGCCTCCTGCTGGATAACCATGATCCTACTGTGTCCCAGAAGGTGGTTAAATATTGCTGTATCGTGTGTAAGGTGCGCCCTCAACTGACAAACGGAAATCCTGTTGCTGTATAAATGATGAAATGATTGATTTGCTTTTGATATTGTTTAAACATAAGTGTATAGCTTATGCCAAGTTTTATGATGCTGTTCTTTTGATGTGTTTTTATACTGGTCAAAGACCGAATAAATTTTATTCCATTGACAAGAAGACATGACACAAAAGGAGAAGGGAATGGTGGTGGGGAAGGGGATCAGGTCCAGCAGTTCTTCTCTCCTTCTGAGGCCTGGACCAAGTCGGATGGACTGGAGGGAGGGCTCGTCTTCTTAATAGATAGTTAGAACGAGGCATCCTGGGGCAGACAAGGGGAGACATCTGGGAACGCTTCCCTAAACAATATAGTCTTTAACTCAGTTTTGAAACTGGTGAGAGAACTGATGAGTGCAATTCCTTTTTAACTTTTGGCATTAGCGTGTTAGCTTTTAAATATATAGCTTTCTCCACTTGGGAGAAAGACAGGATATAAATTCAATAAATAAAAGTAAAATAATAATAGAAAAGTTCAATAGTAGAAGATCATTTAAAAACACAGCAATAAAGTTACAAATACAGAACACCCCTTGGGTTGCAACAATGTTTTTAAAAAATCCTGCAGTAAATAATAAAGTAATAAAGGAGTTTATCACATGGGAGGAATTTCTCTCAATTTCGAAAGAAATGGAAGTGAGGCCAGTTTGGAATTGAGTTCAGTGAATTTACTTGATTGTGTATTGACACTGCATTGCGTTCAGAACTGCCCGAAATTGCCTCCCAGTGCCCGAAATTTCATGTGATAGTTTCTCACGCAGTCATTCAAAACCCCATGATTGTGTTCGGAAGGACTTCCCTTTGCCCGAAAATGTGTGTGATCAGCTTTCACACAATCACGCGAAACCCCATGTTTGCATTCAGATTGCCATTGGATTATACTTCCAATTCCCGTCGTGTGATAAGGTACATTTCCAACTCCAAGCATACTTAACTACAAAGTACCGTAGCTAGTTTTTGAGATCAGGCCTTTAAGTGATTGGTATACCTGAGCATTGGCTCAGACAACAAATTTCCTTTTTGAATTATAACTTTGTTCCTTTCAAGAAAAATGCTTTATTCCAGCCAAAGGACTGCAGTGTCTAGAACTCAAGCTATGTTGGAAAACAGATGATGTTGCCAAATCATAGCTTGGAAAGATTTGCTTACAGCGATAGAGATTTGCTTCAGGTACTGAGTTGTGTTGGATGCTACAATTACTTTGGAAAAGGAATAGTAAAAAACTGGCTAAGTTCCCATCTCTTGAAATAGGCAGGGATGCCTGCCCTTCTGTTTCCATATATGCAACACATTATATTTTGGAGCCCAGAAAGCAGGAATGGAAAGTTTATGTTTTGTAGTTTTGCAGACAGATTCAAACTAGGCTGATTTTGGAGTGTGTACCTACACAAACACACATCAAAATTAATCATGCAGGTGGTGGGGAGGACTCTACCCCAGGGGTGGAAAGAAAGTAAATTTATTGGATCATCTGCTAGATCTGTGGACAATTTACAGTAGAATGGCAAGGATTTCTGATTCCAAATTGATTAAACAATTGTAGCAACAGATAACTCCAAGGCTGAAATGAAAAGTTTGAAGTAAGCAGGCATAGATTTTTGGTTGTGTGAAAACAGCAAAATCCATCCTTGAGCCTGATATCTCTCCTCCGGCACACACATATACACTTCCGAATAAATTCTTCGTCTCAGCATTCTTTCATTCTAAGTTTGTCTTTTGTTTAATGTTTCAGCTGGTGTTTTTCAGATTTTTAATTTTAAAATCCAACAAAATCCATCCTTGAGCCTGATATCTCTCTTCCCATACATACGCTTGTAATTGGCAAAAGTTGATTCATTCACAAAACTTGATGTATTCACACTAAATCTTTTAGTCCTTCGGGTGCCACATGGGTTTATTTTCTGCTTGCAGTAAAGATGAACACAGCTACTGCTTTGGAGTTGGGATATAACTCTGAGCAAAGGATGTGGGTTTCCTCTGCCTTCTCCCATTCTCCCACTATCTCTTGGTTCAGAGGCTCTTTTTATTTATTCACTAACTGTATTCTTTAAAAGTACACTTACTGTGTTATGGTAAAGTGTACATGTGTAAAATAATGATGGCTAAACAACTGAAAAATCACTTTAAATTTAAGTAAATATGAGGTATTTGTCCATGGTGGTCACTAGAGGTCAGCATCTATTTTAGTTTCCATGAAATCTTGAACTTTCTAACAAGATATTTTACAGTTAGAATTGACTGCTCTGCATATGGCATCCAGTGGAGTTTTGCCAATTGCTTTTCTTTGAACCTCACATTAGGTTTAGCAAGGATATTTGGGTGCAAGTAGATTTTTTTGGAGGGGAGGGATATGGAATGAACATACATGCAGCATTACAATTTTTGAATTTGAGTGAGATTAAAAAGGGACTCATGTTGATTGTCCCTGAGCTGAGCTTATTTGGACTGCACGTTTCTCAGGGTTATTTTTTTAAAATGCAGGCTAGAAACTAATTTGAAGCCAAGCAAACAAGGCCAAGCATATTTTCAGACCAGGGCCTCAGTTTGAAGGAATTTTTTTATTGTAATATTGTTTGTCGTCCAATGCTCTCCTCTAGATTCACCCCTGCATCTGACATTAGATGGGTAATAGCTAAAAAACAGATCCTTTTTATTGCTAGTGGAGCTTTATTAATGGAATGCCATTCTCTCAGAGATCAGGTGCTGATTTTGATGTCATTTCAGCATCAAACATTTTAAAGATTTTGTTAAGTTTTTAACATGCAGTATCAATTTACTGTGTGATGTTTGCCTTGCCTTTGATGACATTTTATGTATAATTTTTCAAATGATCACTCTGTTCATGAGTTTATGTTTTAACCTGGAATTTTGATATCCCTGTTGTTTGGTAACTTGGCATTTTTGTTGATTGACAAATAAACTCCTGTACCGTGGGCCTATGTTAGATCTAGTGTTACTCCCTGAAATATTCCACACATCTACACTAATCTATTGTCATTCTCTCAAAGGAAGCAACATCACAGTGAAGAAACTTTGTGAACTGCAAATAGCAGAGAAGTGCTGTGTAGTGGGAACACTCTTCAAATCTATGCAGCTTCAGCCATCCATCCTGCGGGAAATCAGTGAAGAGGTAATGAAAGAATGCAATTGAGTAGGTACAATTATATGAGTTTTAGCAAAGTTCCTGTACAGTCAGTCCAGTACAGCTTGGCAATTTCTGTTCTAACTTTTACTTGCTCTCCAAGTCCTAATAGGTATTTCCTATCTCTCTTCTGTTCTCTCTCTCTCTCCCCTGCCCCTCCCTTTCTCTCTTTTTCTGTCTTCTTGACAAACAACAAAAGTACAGTAGATAGAAAAAATTTAAAATTGTAACACAATAATAGAGTTGTAAACTTGGGATCTAATAAAATCTAACAGGGATTCAGTGGGAGCTGCCTGGGATATTCCCTAGGATATTCTGCATGCAAAGCAGATAAACCACATACCACCCTCCCCTTTGATAATGTAAGAAAATCCCTAGTGGTTCAGATCCTATATAGTTTAGTTTTCTCCTTCCACTGATGCCCATTGGAAGGCTGCAGGCAATAGCATCTTCTTTCTCATGTTCCTTAGTGTCTGATATACACAGTAACACTATGCCAGTGAATTT
Organism: Urosaurus nigricauda; assembly: GCA_034509955.1. Lineage (NCBI taxonomy): Eukaryota > Metazoa > Chordata > Lepidosauria > Squamata > Phrynosomatidae > Urosaurus > Urosaurus nigricauda. The sequence goes on from JAOEGL010000009.1 coordinate 10,785,687, forward strand.
TAAGTGCTCCTTTTTGCCACACTAAGCCTCTGAGTCAGCAGTTCAGAGCTGCCAACTTTCTCCCAGTCAGTGTGTCTCCTAACTGGGCTGGGGAATAAAATCTGGATTCTGCAAGGGCAGGCCTGATGCTAGCAGGGTTGCCTTTAGTGTCACCTCCTTTAAGGCAGCCACTTTAGGGAAGGCCTTAGGGTGCAAGCCCATTCCTCTGTTTGAGAGAGAGGCGGAGGATATATGTACTTAATATTTACCTGCTGGAGCAATATACAGTCTTTTCATCTGCTGGTGAGAGTAGTAGCTGCCTACTCAAGAAAGGGTGTGTTATCAAAAGGGATGGAGGTAAAGGGAATCTGTGGGTAGATACCTGTACAGCAATTGTAGACACCTGTGCAGCAACATTAACCTTGAAATGTTTGTTTAAAAGAAACTCTTGGCATGCAGTTGTAAGTCTTTTATCTGGGTCTTTATCCCTGTAGGACAATATAAAATTATGCTTTTAAATGAAAGCCTTTGCTTTCTTTCAAAGTCAAACCACATCCTGTGGAGCACAAAGGAAGTTAATGTGCAGATTGTTTTTATTTTAAAAGGAAGACATATTGTTAAACTGATATGGAGATCTTGACAACCTTAGCTACCTATTTAGGGAGGCTTACACACGTCTAATTTCTGGATGCAGAAGTGAATGGATATAAATGACGACAATAAAGATTATCACAGGTATAGAAAGTATGTCCTGTGAGGGATTTTTTTTTTTAATCCTAAAGCTAGAGAAGACTTTCAGGGCAGGGTCATTATGGCACCCTACAAGTATCTAAAGGATTGTTAAGGGCAAATGCTTCTTCTCTGCTGGCTCAAAAAGTGAGCCTAGGTTTAATAGACTTACATTTTAGGCTCACAGATTTCAACCGAGTATTTGAAAAAATGTGTTGGTGGTCAGGGCAAATTGACAATGGAATCACTTACTTTAAAGGACCGCTGGGTTTCTCCTCATTGGAGATATTTAGAGTGAGAATGGACAGCTATCTGCTGAAGATATTCTAGCTCTAGATTTCTGGTGCATAGTAAAGAATTAGCTGGTATTTCATTGCAGCTGTTAAGCAATAATTGAGCTCTACAGTAGTGGCAAAATGTTGGACTGCTTGTTAAAATATACTAAAGGAGCCAAGCTGCTTTTTTAAAAAAAGCAGAAGCCTCCCCAAAGCAAACTGAACACCCCTTGGAATAGAGGTGATGGTACTAATGGCAGAAGAATTACCAACTTGGACATTCATTGAACATTGGAAACTGTCTTACTCTGTATCAAACTGTTTGTCCATATGCTCAGTAGTATCTACTCTGACTGGCAGTGAATTATCAGCATCTCAGGCAGCACTCTTGATTCTTTGAGACAGAAATGGCAGGGCTTGAACTGGCGACTTTTTGAATGTAAAGCCTGTCCTGGGCCAGTCTTGCCAGTCAGCTGTGTACCACTTGGATTCGAAATGGAACCCAGACCTCCTCCGTGTGGCTTGCAATTGTTGTTTGTGCTGAACTGACATGCTTGGAATCTGAAAAAAGATCCCCATCTGGCAGCTTCCTTCCTCTGCTGGACACATGATTTGACCCTTTATCAAAAAGTGAGAGCTTAGCTAACTTTGAAAGGAAGATTGTTGAGTAACAAGTTTAACTTGCCCCAATAATGAACTCCATTCAAACAGCCCTTCATGATTGCAAACACATGTGCTGGAGCTGTTCTATCCAAGATTGGCTGCAGCAAGTCACTGACCAGATGAGTAACATCACTTTTGGATAAGTTTCTGTAAAACTTACTCGTGGTATTGCTGAATCCCACAAATGTTAGAAGGAAACAACTGAAGAATTATTGTTTGCACATTAGAGGCGGATGTGTGTGTGCTTTGGAAAGATGGTGCCATTTGTCATTGAATGACTTTTCCATATTGGCATTTTCCTTTTTCTCTTTAGTTTGTGTGGGTCTTACCTCATCATAATGGCTGACACAATAAATCCACATGTCTCTTGTTTTGAGACATTGAGAATTAATGTTTTAGTTTATCCAGTGCCTATGGTCAAAAGTGCAGGCTGCTTTTAACCTGTATGAATTTTCCTCTAAAGCTTAGAAGAGTTACTTTTCAAAATAAGAGCTTCTAGAATCTTCTACACAATGTGGGCACTGGCCAAACTGGCAAGGAAGATTCCTGGGAGTTGTAGTCCAAAAGTGTTACTTTTTCAGGGCCCTGCCATGGTAGGTAGTTTATGGGGAAGAATATTTAGGCTAGCTCACTGGTAGTTTTCTACAATTACTGCTCCAGTGTTCCTATGAGAAAGAACCTGAATGCAATGACAGCATGAGTGTTTGGTGCTCAGGTGTGTTTGTGCTTATTCTGGTGTCTTTCAAACTGTTGGAGATGGTGCAAGGTGGGAGGAGGCAGGAATTCAGCATGTCTTTAATGATTGGTATGAAGCAGTCAGGGTTTCTCAAACAAGATAGCATCTCCATGTGAATTGCTGAAAGGGCAAATGAATTCAAGAGTCCTTGAGTCCTGCAGCCTAGTTGCCTAAAGATGGAGATGAAATGATGATTTACCTTTACTGTTAAGTTGCTTTCTGAATCCAGCTGTTAATAGACTTAGCATCATAACTCCAATGACTCATGGAAGCTCTTACAAAGACTGTTTAAAAAGCATTTTTACATTATGCTGTATGGGTTTATTGCATGAGAATCATTTTCTTCCTATGTAGTTGTCTGACCACATTCTGCAGTATCATTTTTTAAAAAAATCCAGCAGAAACCACATGGACTAGAATTTCCAATTATATGATTAGATGTTACTTTATTTCCTCCAATATTGCATCAGTTCTTTCAGCCCACCACTGGGAAGCTAAAAAATATGGAGAAAATAATTTTTAAAATATTTGTAACATTAATGATAGTAGAAATCAAACTTCGAAACTGCATGTCCCACCACAATTATGATGAAACTTCAGAACTGATCCCCCCCCCATGAGTTTTATAATATGCTATAAGAAACAAAAACATGTGAATCATTAACATTCAAAAAGAAAGTAAGAGAACTGAAAGCTTTGAAGAATGTGGCATTTCTTCTGGGGAGGTTGTTTCAGAGAGTTGGGGTAGTTGAGATAAATACACCGATTCCTGCTACTAATGGTCTTATTTCCTGAAGTGTCTAAAAAGTAACTTTTCCAAGTTCTCCTGCAGGTTTTCATGTAGAGAAAGAGTGTGGTGGAGTCTCCTCCTCTGGAGATTTGTAAACAGAGGCTGGATGGCCAGCTGTCTTGGATGCTCTGACTGTGAGTTCCTGCATGGCAGGGGTTGGACTGGATGGCCCTTGGGGTCTGTGATTTTAGGTTCAAAGGGCTGTGAACTGAGATTATAAAGAACATTAAGGAGAAGCATGTTGGATAATGCTGAGGCTGCTAGAAAACTATCTGCTGATGAGGGCTGGCTTTATAACTGTGTAGCGCGGCTTCTTCAGTGTTAGGTGTTTCTTGCCTTCACAGCACAATCTGCCACCACAGCCTCCCCGTACCAAGTACATCCATGAATCAGATGAGCTGATCTTGGAGGATGAACTGCAGCGAATCAAACTAGAAGGAGACATACAAATTGACAAGTTGGTGACAGGTAGGATGACTTTTGGGGAGGCAAAGTAGGATCATGGGGCCAAGGCATGACAGTCGAACCAAGCTGCTCAAAAATCAAAGCAGCAGCATGGAAGCATGTAGAATTCTGCACTAACCTCATTCTCTTCCCCTTTAGTCTTCAAAAACGCTAAAACTGGCTTTGTTGGACTATGCGCTATGAGCATAACTCTAGGGTTCCAGCCACAGTTTTTTTCCTCTGGAAACACAAACACAATTGTTATGTGGAAGACAATTCAGGGCTTGGTACAGTTTATTTTTGGATTATAGTGCCCAAATTGTAACCAAAAAGCTAAGAGTTATAAGCTCTGGCTCACAAACTATTTAAAATGACTCTTCCTGTCAGGCAGTAAGTTCAGCTAGTAGGAAAAGTAAATTTGGCCAAAATTACCTTAGAGGGAAGCACACTTGCATGGTGAAACTGGCTAATGTAGAAGGATGCAAGAAGCTTACCTATCCAACAGTGGGTATTGTCTGACCATTCCTGGCAAATACAAAACAGTGGATTAATACAAATGTGGGCATCTTGAATGGTGGCAGCACAGGAAATTATTTTGAGCTTATTGTGTTTCCCACACATTGTTAATGTTAAAAATGGGGACTAGAGGGTGAGAGGGAAGGTGCTCTGTGACCAATTGTACATTTGTTTTGTTTTTTTCTTTTTGACTGATCCAGGGACCATTCTTGCTGTCTATGGCTCAGAGAGGGATGATGGTAAATTCCTTGTAGAAGGTCACTGCTTTGCAGATATGCCCACTCAGCTGCCTATGATGGGGCCCAGCATGGACAGGTGAGGCCACCCATAAGCTTGACATAAGAATTCTGACTGTATTCATTTATGGGGTCCTGAAACAAATACTGCTTTTGTTCTTGATCAGATTGTTTTTAGGACAGCTGTGATCACTCCTTGGAGATTCCTTGGCCAGCCTTCCTTGCTTGTCTTCGTCATATATCAGAAAATCGTCTGTTTGAGAAAAAGTCAAGTACAACAGTAGTAGGCTTTAATACTGATGTGCCAGTGTTTGATGGGGTGAGGTTGAGACCACCTAATCCACTTTTGTGCTGCTAGAAGACATCATGAGTTCTGTTTGTCCTGAGTACCTTATGCCAGTACTTAGGAAATGAAAAGGACTAGATGCTCCCAATAGGAGCTAAACCTTCTAGCTATCCTTATTAATATCTTGTGACTCCTTATTAATATCTTGTGAATTGGAGACATGTAGTGATGTGTCAGTTCCTTTTTCTAAGGATTCTGAAAAGGAAGATCAAGTCTGGTTCCAAATTCTCCATGAGACAGTGGGCTCTTGCAGGGTTATTGGCAGCAGCTGTTCTCCAGATAGCTCTAAGAAACTGCGTCTAGCCATTTGGACTTTACATTCTCAATTAATTTTTTCAATTGTAGTTTTTCCTTCTTTGTATCAAAAATATAGTTACAATAAAATATGAACAAAGTAGACATCTTTTGTTGTTTGATTTTGAAAGCATAGTTGAAATGCAAGGTGAAATGATCTATTTGTTTCACAGGAAAAATAGACAGGTCCCAGTGAAAAGACAAGAAAATACCTGAAGAGCTATGTGTTTGCTAACTTCTGTAAAATAATGCAGCAGAAGGGGGCTGTGATGTTGTTTATTTTTGAGGGAGTGGGCTATCAGAAATTCATGAGCCCCTCCTTGGGCCCGGGATTGATCTACTGGCTACCCCCCCCCCCCCTTATAGGTTTCCCATACCTGTTCAGCAACTTCAGCTGTCAAGGCTAAATCCCATTCTCTTGTGTATCACTGAACAATAAGCAAATTATCTTTTTTCCCATTTATATTCAATTTCCTAATATGCTACCAGTTGAAAAACATGTTGGCCATTTGTGTCCTGATTATTAGTGATGCCAGTTCTTCTATTTCCTGATGATAGAGCTAGAAAGCAGTGCACCCATTGCATAGCATGCAGATCTGTCACTCACACACTGTATCTTGCCCTGCAGGTTTGTTTTGCTGGTGTCAGGCCTTGGCCTTGGTGGCAAGAGTGGAGAAAGTCTCCTGGGTATGCAGCTTCTTGTGGATATGGTGACAGGACAGCTGGGTGCAGAAGGTGAACAGTCCAGTGCAGCCCTCATTTCTCGAGTCATTCTGGCCGGCAATTTGCTCAGTCAGAATACCCAGAGCAGAGACACCATGAATAAGGTGAAGGCCCTGGATATGTTCTGTCAATTGATTTAAACATTTGTATTTTGATACAGTCTGTCTGTCTTCCAGTCTGCCATATAACTGAAGGTTTCTAGCTAATCTCCCATCCAGTTGCCAACCAAATCCCATACCACTTAGCTTCAGTGAAAAGACCTCTGCCACCACTCACCCCAGTAAACCACGTAGGGCTGGACAAATAGATTGACTTGGTATAAAGCAGTGTACTGTTTACTTCCCTTCTCCCTAGGTGCCAATCTCATGGATCTGTAAAAAGATAATTTGGGGGGAAACATTTAGTCACTAGCAGGATTTCCCTAGATTGCAGTTATGCCAGTCTCCACTAGAAAAAAATAAAACAAAATCTTCCAGGAAAGTGATTTTATAAGGCAAATTGGTATTAACTTCCTAAACATTCTGAACTAGGATCCTTTCATAAGCTTGTCAAAGATATGGCCAGAGTACAGTACTCCATTTTAACCGTCTCAGGACATTTGTGTATGATCAAAATTATTTGGTCGGTCTCTTCCTACTGCAAGGATAGATAATGTTGAGCTGCCTTTCTCACTGACAAGATATAAATGGTTCAACCTTCTCCCTGGATTATGTCTACTCCTTTCCTCCTCTTTGAAATAGATCTGCATCTTCTTGAAATATTGCACAGTATTTCTTGTTTTTGTTGGTGAGCATGGAGGTAGTTCACATTATTTTTTTTGCCTGTCCTTTGCAAAATAGGTACAGCTATTAATATCATAGTTATCTTGCTAGAGCTCTACTCTACCGGTGGAATCTCTTTCATTCTTTCATTTTCTTTTATCTTGCATATTCTTCTTCAGGCAAAGTATCTAACCAAGAAGACTCAGGCTGCCAGTGTGGAGGCTGTGAAAATGCTGGATGAAATTCTGCTGCAGCTTAGTGTAAGTATTGTTTTCAGAAGTAGGGCAGTGGTGGAGGGTCTGTCTCTAGGGCAAAACAAATTCTTCCAAGAATATAAGTTTATCTGCTGGATCAGAACAAAGGCCTGTTTAGTCCAGCAGTGTATTTACTCACAGTAGTCAGTCAGATGCTTTCAGGAAGCCTGCAAGAAAGACATGACAGTACAGTAATAGATAAAATAGAATAAAACAACTTTGCTGATGTGATCAAAAGCACATTTAAACAAAACGGTTCCAATGATCTTCCTTAATTCTGGGACAGGTGGAGTTTAAACAAGCCGTTTGAAGGGTGAAAGTAGCAGAGTTTAGGCACAGCCACCACTGTGGAGGGCTGGGGACTTGCTAAATATAATGCATATGTTTTGAGTGTGTGAAAGCAGAAGCAAAGCTCCTCTAGAAAAATTTAATTGATTGGGTAGGAGCTTCAGACACCTTGGAGAGGCTGGTGACTCCAGTACCTCCAATGTCACTCTGAACTTTAAAGAAGCTATACAAGGTGGGGTTGAATTCAGCACCTTGGATAGCTCCTTCAAAGTTGGACCAAGCCCCAGACATCAGATCCATCAGACACTATTGTCCCTATCAGTGCTCTAAAATGTAAACACTGGGGGGTGGGGGGGGGGACCAGTGCTGATTAAATAGCAACAAAACGGTGGATCCTTATCAACAGCGACAGAGTTCTGGACCAGTCTGCCATATAACTGAAGGTTTCTAGCTAATCTCCCATCCAGCTGCCAACCAAATCCCATACCACTTAGCTTCAGTGAAAAGACCTCTTTCCCAACAAACTTCAAAAGGAGCCCCATGCAGAATGCGTTGTAGTTACCCCACACTGGGCATTGTGCAGAGCCACTCTTTGCTATATGAAATGTGGTGCTATGTTTTCTTCTCTGATTGCTTCTGCCCACATAGAGGGACTCTTCCAGTGCTGACAGCCTTTCTTATTTTTGCTCTTCTAGATGTCTGTACCTGTAGATGTAATGCCGGGAGAATTTGATCCCACCAACTACACTTTGCCCCAGCAGCCACTTCATCACTGCATGTTTCCTCTGTCAAGTGCTTACTCCACACTGCAGCTGGTCACCAACCCCTACCAGGCTAATATCGATGGAGTTAGGTAAAGGCAGTATTCATAACTCCGAGCTTGGGGAATTTCTTTTTTTGGGGCACAACTCTCAAAACTACTCAGTAGTGGCACCACTATTATTTCCTAACTGTTGTGAAATGCTTTCAAGTGTTGAAAGTGCTTCACATGCATTAGCAAGTTGTTGTCCTTACAATATTTCTGTAAGGTAACACAATATACTTATCCTGCTTATTGCAGATATGTCCATCTTTGTTCCACAACACATTGAGCAAGGATAAAGTATAATGCAAAGGAGGAAAATATGGTTGTTTTTTCAAGGCAGTTCTTCCCCCTCTTGAGACTTGGAAAAGCCCACAGTCAGATCAGGCCTGGTAATGAGCTCAAAGAAGATACAGCATTTGCTCAGAATTCACTGAGATTTCAAGCAATGATATCCTGATTTGTAGCTCAGTCCCCCAGCCTTTATGTTATACAAATGGACTAGTAATAGTGGTATTTTGACTGGAAAGCAGGATGTGTATTTCCTGGGATCACCATGGGAACAAAAGGTGTAGGTTTTACTAGGAATCATACCTCTGTTCTACTGAATAAGGTGGCACAAGAACTGGCATTAACAGAAGGACAGAAGAAAAAGTGTGATGTAATGGAAATATGAGGCTTATGCTAGCTGAAGGTGATATTAGCTGTAGTCCAGTATCTTCCAAGGGCATCAGTTGGGGAAGGCTGGAATAGACTTGGACTGGTATGTCATGGGTTCAGATTCTCTTTTTCTGGTGACTCACCAGGTGACCTTGGACCAGATAATGATGGGGTTGGGGAATTATCTGTGCCATCCTGAGCACCTTGGAGAGAGTGCAGCGTGAACATAGTATGAAATGTTTAATATTATCTCCTAATTTTTTGGCCTCATCATTCAGGTGTAAATGGTTTTGTTTCTTTCCTTTAGATTTTTGGGGACTTCAGGTCAGAACATTAGTGACATCTTCAAATACAGCAGCATGTCTGACTATTTGGAAATCTTGGAGTGGACCTTACGGATTGGGCATCTCAGCCCCACAGCCCCTGACACACTTGGTATTTCCAGCTCTGCCTCTCTGTCCATTTCTTATTAACTGCAGCCCAATACAATGTAAAGAGAATATTGTGCAGATGGAGACACTGCTGTTGTAGGGGTTTGTCGAGGAATGCGTAACTTGCCATAATGCCCTGAAGTATACTTAGGTCTGCAATAGATGAGCCATTTTTAAATGAGTCAGAATATACAGTTGAAGCCTGATGGTTTGAGACACAATGGAAAGGATTTACATTGCTATATTAATGTTCAAGTATGTAATGGGTTACTCTGGAGGCTTTTATTGATCTTCCATCATGGACCTGAGAGAGGTTTCCATGGGGTTGTCTCCTATCCAGGCATGACCAGAGTTAGAACTGCCTAACTTCAGCAAGATGAATGTTGCCTTCAAGGCCATGTGCTTGGCAACCTTATTTTATTGTACTGTTTAAAACAGTGAAGACCATGGTGAGGATGTGGTCTACATGAAACTTCTTTTCAGGGTACCTTAAAACCACCACAAAGACTCACTTTGTGTGGTTGTGTCCTCTGCTCTGCTCTTCGCCAGCCAACGTGAGCTCACTCTCTTATCCACCTCTTTCACAAGTAATGTCAAGAAACTCTTGCATGGCTTGGGCACAGGCCATCATTTCTGTGGCTTGGAGTAACTCCATTTTGGGGCAGACTGACTGATTGGAGCAAGGACTTAAGAGAGTATGTTGGCTGTGGTAATGCACTTTAAAATGTGTTGCTGACTTTTTTAGTCTAGAAAGAAACGAGATCTGCTGTCTTCCTTCTTTCTGAGTGAATATATTTTTCTTTAAAATTGCATATCTTTACATCCCTTAAGCACCTGCTTACTTGCTTTTCAGGCTGCTATCCATTTTACAAGACAGACCCTTTCATCTTCACTGACTGCCCTCATGTCTATTTCTGTGGGAATGCCCCTTCCTTCAAATCCAAAGTGGCCAAAGGTAAGTGTGGAACAGCCAGTACATTCATTATAGCTTCTCACAGACATCCTCATAAACACTGGATCTCTTTTGGGTGATTAGAGGTAGACAACTACCTCTAGTGAGATATCTCTTCCATAGCAGGGTGGTTATAAGAGGAAACAGGGGAAACACTGCATGCCATTTGAGTTTCTGATCTGCTTTTTAGATTTACTGTTCCACAGCATAGTGATTATGCATGAATATAAACTTTTTTCACTCAGAGTTTATGCATGATTATTGTTCTGGCAAAGAACTTCACTTGCATCCTGAGCCTACTCAAACACCCAGTTAGTTAAAAAAAGGATATAAAATTCACCCATGATTCCTCCTTGGCATTGCCACACTCCCAACAACTTACCTCTGCAGTAGCAGGCGTCAAGGCTTCTTATGGGGTAATTGTTTTTATTGGAAAAAGTTTTTTTGTTATGTTACTTACCTCCACTCCTTCTTTCCCCTTCTTTGCAGGTGATGATGGTCAGAAAGTCTTGTTGTTGACCCTCCCTGATTTTAGCACAACACAGACTGCTTGCTTGATCAATTTGCGTGACCTCACCTGCCAGCCTGTTAGTTTCTCTGCCTTTGGTGTCAATGACAATGATGAGGAAGAAGTTATGGTAATGGAAACTGGTCAGTAGGAGGTATGATTTCTTGCTGCCTTGCCAGATGGGGTGCTTGGACCCATATCCTGCCCCCCACTATAGCATATCCGAACTTTTGGCAGAGAAAAGACTACACTTAAAAGCATACCATCTAGTTCGATTTTCCTCTTTTTTCTTTCCATCCACAGCATTTTAATGCATACAGTATGTCCAAAAATAAATAAATGCAGAAATGCAGTAGTATCTCTTTATATAACTCACTTTATTCAAAGAACAAGCACTCTTAAAAGGCCAGAAGGACACATGATAGTACTTTACCTACCTCCTGGGCTGCTATGGTTTGGGCATTGATTGGCGTGTAGTAATGAACCTGAAAAAATCATTTTCTCCTCTCTTGGCTCCTGCAAGGGAAAACGTCTTGAAGGCAACTGGAATAGTGTGAAGCTCAGACTGAACTCTTATTATCTCATAGTTCCCATAGAATTCTGGACACCACCAAGCAAGCTGGAAAATTTCTAATTCTCATGAGTGTGAGGATAAAAACTGGGGAGACTAGATTAGTTTAGAAATGTAGAAATTTAAGCATGACTGACACTTTCAGTAGTAAAAAAAACAACTTAATGATACTTTTTTAATATGCTGACTTCTTTCCTTTGATGCCACAGTTTGTAACTCTGGCACTTGGGTTTCGTTTGTCACTTCTCATTCAAATGTTTTAATAATGATCAAGCCCCAACAAAACAGGGTATCTGAATTATTAAGAAAAGATGAGGCTGCAATGGATGCTAGAGCACAGTTAGCTGTGATGACATATATTGATTTTGAAAGCATTGAACTCTGTATTAGTATGTGGTCAAAGTATATGAAGGCTGCCTAATGTGCTTACAGTCCCAGTTAATCTGGAGGAGGAGCCCATAGATTCCTAGATATTGGTCAGCTTTGTGCCTCCCTTCCTGAAATCTTACTGGAAATGAATTTTATAAAGGCAGCCCTCGCTGTAATGAGTTTTATAAAGACAGGAGAGAGAACAGTTTTTAAAAAAGCTAAAAACTTCATGAGTCAATTGTAGGGGAAATGTTCTTACCCTATTTTCTGCTTCAGAACGAAGCTTGGCTACATGGCACACTTGCTTCAACTTCCCTTTTGCTAGGTGTATGATTGGAATAGTAGACCTTTGGGAATAAAAACAAGCTATTGTATCTGTGCATATGTAAAAGAAAGCGAGTGAATGAATGCTGTGGTTGGTGGAGTTCACTTAAAGCAGTGGATTTCCTGATGGTTCTAAAAGCAGGTGATGGTGTCTGCTGTGCTGTGATGAACATATACAGCCACCTGCTCTGGAGAAGGCTTTAAGAATGCTTTACAAGTGTTCCTGGCTCATAATCACCACACATTGGACAGTTGTTGCTAATCGCCAAAGTTCACTGTGTACGTCTCTGCTGTGGTCATGGGAAAAGCTGTGCCTGTGGTCTCCTCTCTGATCTCCTTCCAGGTCTCTTCCTCTATTACATCATTGGTTACCGTTTCCCATTCAGTCACAGTCTCTGTGTAGACCTCAGTTTCCGAGGCAGTAGCTGTTTGGGCAGTAGGAGGCTCCTGACTCCATGGAAGGAGTGTAGTGCTGCTGAATGAGAACGGAAAATCTGTGGTTGGGGCAGGAGTGGTTGGAGTGGCTGTGGTGGTTAGCCGTAGCCGGTTGCGCATCTGTTGGCGCAGGCGAGCTCTCTGACGCATTCTCATCCTCCATCGTATGCGTTCCCGGGGTGTCATAGGTCGGCCAGATATAGGCATTCCTAATGGTCTGTGCCCATTCATAGCCATGATCTCCCGTATGCGTTTCCAGTTAGACCGTGACAAGATGAAGTTGCACTGGGTGGCTCCAATGTCATAGAAGACATTGCAAGTTTTGACACTGGGATTGTAGCCCTCAGCTCTGACTGTGACACGGTATTCACCAGGATTCAGGATGCGCCAGTAATCACCACCACTTGCTGAAACCAATCAGAGAGGCAGACAACAGTTGATGAGGATGCTGGGATACTGGAATACTGCGAGCAGGGGCCTTATTGTTGATATTAAATCACATGCTTTGCCCACAGAAAGGTCTAACCTCATTTCCTAGCATCACTTAAAAGGATGTAGTAACAGGTGATGCAAAAGACTTGTCTTTGCCTTTGGCCCCAGACAGCTGCTGTCAATCACAATAGATCACTCTCGACTAGGGGTTCCCAACCTTTGCTCTAAGGAGCCCTTAGGGCTCTGTGCGCACTTCCCAGGTGCTCCGCGGCCACTCCAGGAAAATAAATAAAAACTGAATGAAACTGAAGAACAACAAACTCTTATATATACTCCTAAACACCATTAACTTGTAAGAGATAAGTAGGCCTCTGAAAGGTTCTGCCATAGAAATAAGGGCTCTATGCGGCAAAAAGGTTGGGAACTCTTGTCTAAATTCTTCTCTGGTGCAAAGGGGCTTCCTACTGTACAACCTTTTTGTGCCCCCCAGGAGTCAAAATGTTTTTGCTACAATGCCAAAAATTACTTCTGGGGCATTTCCATCATGTTTGGAGGTCATCTGGGGTTGTTCTGCACTCTAGAAAGTGCCAGAGGCATATCCCACCATATTTTGCTAGCCCACTAGACCAAGCAGAGAAGCCTTTTTTGGAACAAGTAAATTTAAATTGGCATCTCCTTGCTTCCTGTTGCTAAAAAGGGGGTTTCTCATGGGTCTAAAATGACCTACAAAGGCCCCAAAACATGGTGGAAAAGCCTCTTTGGGGAAAAAACAATTTTGATTTGTTTTTCCAGAGGTGGGTGCAGGAGAAGGGCACCAAGGTCTGTGAGAGCAATGTGCCCCCTAGCCTTCCACAGTTGCCCACTCCAGCTTTAAGTCCAGTTGTTTTCCCTCTCCCAAGTACTTCCCTTCTCAAATTGCCAAATACCTATTATCTCCAGTGACAGAATAATGGATAATTCAGACATGTTAATTTTTAAAAATAAGCTAAACGCAAGTCCCTGCCCTTTCGGGATTCCAGACATACCTGTTTTCACATCATGATTGATTCCCCCTACAGAAATGGAGGCATTTGCAATGGGCTCACCCTGCTGGTCTGTCACAACACCCTTAATGCCCCGATGTATCTGCAAGAAATTGGTATCAGGTGTGAGGATTTGTTTCAAGTCACTTCTATTGCCTCATTGTCTGTTGCACTCATACGGTAACATAACTTTTTAAAACAGAGCTTGGAAAATTTTTCTTTTATCCATTAGAAGGAATACACAAATATTGAAGTCCTAAAATCTCACCACTGTTAAAAGAAATAAAATCCAGATGTCACTATGAATGAACTAAATGTTGTTATTATCATAAGCTGTAATAACACACTTCTCAGTGCAGGAAACATACTGAAGTCAACACATAGCTGCAGAGCACATTCCACTAAGTGGCATAACAAACGACTCTAACCAGCCCTCACTTGCCCACCTCACTTCAAAAGTAGGGTTGTTTGGAGTAAGACTTCCACAGATTATCTTCAGATATGGTCGGGTTCACATGGAGGAAGCCTCAGATAACCTTGGGCCCTCTGTAAGTCAAAACCACTATTGAAGTTGATGATTTCATTCCTCTTTGTGCATTACTTGGGTGAAGGGCATTCACATGTACAAAATGGTGTAGCAGGGGGTGGGATAACAATTGTGTCACAAGCTGGCTGAGCACAGCCCAATTCTCAATAAATGCATGGTGACATTTGGAGAAGGAACCTGTTCATGAGAAGCAACTTAAATCCTTCAGCACAGCATAAATGCCTGCCAGCAGAGTTACATTACAGAACCCTTATGTCAACTTAGTACAACATATCAATGGTCAATGTACATGGCTGACAATGCACTACTGCATGTGCAGTAGCCCCACATGGACAATTTTACTTATGCTGCCATCAGCCGGATACAGTTGTTGCACTTCATTCAAATAATCATTCCACAACTTATGTCTGCATATATCACTAACAGGATGCTAATCGGTTCAATATCACTGGAAGTCCCACTTGCAGACACATCTCTCTTCAGACTCCCTCAATATGCAGGAGATCAGGTAGTGCTAGCTGACAGATTTGCTCTTAGAGGTTAGGACAGCAGAACAATAATGTCTCTCTGGTAATTGTGAGTGCTCTTTCAAACTCCATTGTGGTAGATGTGTGTGCTGTTTTGGCTTAAGCCAGCTCCTGAAAGCACTCCTCACTTTCTCCCTTTTTAAAATTAGCATTATTTTTTATTGTTGTTCTTGGATTGTTTTGCTCAAGTTGCTCCTCCATATCTGCTCAGCTTTGTTTAATGCAGGTTTGGAACATCTGACATCCTTTTGATGTTTAATTCTCAGCAACCCTGGCCAATGGTGGGAATAATAGTCCATCAATATCTGGAGGGCTGAAATATTCTCACCCCTGGTTTAGTGGCTCAGTCCACCAGAACTGGTTCTACCATGACACAGTGTGTAGTCATGACCTCCGGTGGCAATCACAAAGGAAAGCAGCCTCCTGTCTGTTCCTTCAGGTCTCCCTGGCTCTCTATGGCTCAAACTAAATGCCATACATACAACCCAAGGGCCCCAAAATAGCATTCTTGAAAACATTAGCCAAATTTCTGTTGAAAAATAGTTTTGTTCACAAACACGGGAGCAGGTGCCATTTTGTCCTTTCCCCCCACCCCCCGACCAACTGGCTGCCCCAACACCTAGGTCCAACCATGAATGACTTCTTACCTGCTCCATGAATGTCAATAAAGATTCTTTGTTGTTTTCCCACTCCTGTGGCAATTCACTTTCATGGGGAAACTTGTCACACCCTGGATAGATGGAAAGCTCAAGGCAGTTGGTGTGAAGGTAGCTGAAATCGTTCATGCCTAAAAGAACAGCACAAATAAAACATCTGTTGTTCCTTAATTTATGGAATTTTCTGCTGCATAGTGTATTGAAGGCCACTAATTCAGATTGCTTTAAAAGGGGAATAAAATAAGTGTATCAAAGTGACTCTGAAGACCAGGGTTCAAATCCCCATTTGGCCATGGAAACACTCTCTCAGCCTCTAAAGAATGCAAAATCTCATCAATTTTATAGGGTTTTCTTAGGCAAGGAAGACCCTGAGGTGGTTTGTCATTGCCTTTCTATGAAATTTAGTCTCCAGTACCTAGTATTCCTTGGAGGTCCCCCATCCAAGTACACCAAGTCTGATCCTGCTTAGCTTCTGAGATTAGATGGGATCTGATGCCTTCAAAGTATTTAGGCTGTACATGCATGTTTATAGGGGATTTAAAAGATAAGAAATGAAAGTAAAATAACAAGCTAAGTTTATGAGTGATGTTGCTTTCATAGCAATGTAATTTGGGAATAATTAAATATATGGGGGTTGGGAACCCTCATGATCTACTGCAAATTAACCAAAGACTCATTAGTAAATCCCAGTCTACCTTTTGCCCACTCCTTTTGTAGGAGAGATAGTGAACCTGAGAAAACCATACTATTACAGACATCAGAAGACAGGAGGTTTCTCTGTTATCCTCAATGCAGAATGGGAGTGGGAATCATGCAATTGCCTATAGTACTCCCCTTGTACTCCAGCAACATGCCCTTCCCAATTTAGAAACAAATCAAATGAAGGACAAATAAAATGAGTGAGATAATAAGAAAATGGCCTTCCAGAAATACAGCTAAAACAAGAACAAAAATCAAGTACTGCACATCCTTATCCTCTTCACTGATTCTTGTGTAGCACAACAGGTTCATATGTAGACCTCTCTGCTCCTAAAAGCCCATCAGCATTTCCGAGACTTACTGCCCACTCGCGGATGCCATTTGGCACCACTGACAATCCCCATTCCATTGCTCATATCCTGGTAGTGACATCCGCCTCGGAAGGTCTCGGTCATAGTGAGGTGAGCCGAGGCATAAGAAATGGCCAGCCAGCGGAAGATGGCATGGTCTGGAGTCTCTTTGAGTTCTGGGTTCTCCTCTTCATAGTCATCCAATGGTGGAGGAGGAGCCACTTCATTCTCACTGGCGGGACGAGCCATGTCAAAGGGGTATGAAACAAATTTCTCCCCTCCCTGAAAGTTGGCTCCCAGAACAAATGGGATCTTATCCATCCAGGCCATGATGGCTTTCACCTCCACTGCCATCTGGGGGAGAAAAGCACACAGTGATGAGGGAGGTATGCTAGAATGAGAGATGGAGGGATGTAGTCAGAACTAAACCCATGGGTGCAGAAAGAAGAAGCATTACTCAGAAAATGTATATGCATGTTTTTGATGCCAAGTATCCCAAGTTCAATTCCAATTAACTAGACTGAGGAGTAGGCAATGAGGAAAGTATTGCTTAAGATCATGGAGAGCAGCTTGTTAGCCCAGGAAATTTTGCTCCCTGGGGAGAAGGACAAGAGTGTGCCCTGCGTCTATGGTATTGTCTGGACTGGCAGTTGAAACACACTTCAATGCAATCAATAGGCCATGTCCTCAACTGTGCCTGAGGCCCATGCCTTAGGGGGTATGGATGACAATAAGGGGACAATATCTGAGCTCCTTGGAAGAAAGATGAGATATAAATATAGCCAATAAATAGGAGATACTTACAGCAGCATCCTCTGCAAGGTAATGTTCAGGGATTGGAATATGGTGGTTGGGGACCTTGTGTGGTACCCATTTCCTTTCTTCTGCAGCCCAGAGGATGCTGTTAAGATCTGGGAAATTCTCAAAGATATCATATCCTTCCTCATTCCAGTGTCCTAAGGCCCAGTTCCCCAGCTCAGATCCCTGCAAAGAGAAGACCAAAACTCCTTTGGTCAACATAGGTAACTAGAAATTATAGATTCCTGAAAAAACTTGGGAAAGTTATGTTTTGGACAACTGAATGCCAAAATGCCACAGCCAACATGGCAAGTAGCTTCCATAAGACTACAGGAAAACCAAAAGAAACCATCCCATAAGTACAGTACATGCTTCAATGTTTTTGTTTTTTAACTTTTGAAAATCTCTGACACTTCTATTAACTCCCCTTTCTTAACCCAGTTTACAAAACCTGATCCTGCCCAATCTCACCATTTGGCTGGCGATCTCATAGCCATCAGGATTGAGTGAGGGGACAAGGTGAATGCGGGTTTCAGTCACCAGGTTCCTCACACGTGGGTTTCCATCCTTGTACTCCTTGCATATAAATTGCATCAGCATTAATACAAGCTCCCGTCCCAAGACCTCATTGCCATGGACTCCTGCTGTATAGCGAAACTCTGGCTCTCCTATAATAAGACAACAAAAGATGCAGATTGTTCTATGGCTCAGTTAGAAAAGGCAGCATTTTACCTACATAAGGTTCTTCTGCACTAGCTGCTGCACATGAAGGTGCTCTTGCTTTTGTTTATATGATGTTTTATTTATTTCAGTATCTACAGATGTGAAGACCTGGGTGGAGGGATGAGGAAGAGATTCCCTGCCCCCAAAAAAGGATATTTGGTTTTCTATAGAAAGAATGAAAGTTGAGACAGTTGAAAAAACTGGATTATGGAATCTTTTGCCAGAATCCTATATCACCTTTTAATCAACATAACTTTAAGTATACTTAGCTAAGTAACAGATGCACCAAAAAAACCCAAAACCTGTTAGTGCAATGCAAAGATGGATACTGAGATACTGGCAAGAGCGCCCAATGCACATTTTGTAATGTAACAGCAGCCCTCAACTGGATATGGTTGTTATGAAACTGACAAATTCTCATTCCCGTATTCTTAGGTCCATTAATGAAGATGCAGTTCCCATACAGTATTCTTTTCTTTTAGATTAATGACTAAATGATTTGGGGTTCTCTTGGCAGGTTTTCTCAGAGGGAGTTTGCCATTGCCATCCTCTGAGGCTGAGAGGGTGTGACTTGTCTAAGGTCACCCAGTGGATTTATGTGGACGTGATCATGGTTTCTTTGCCACGTAAAACCACTTTCAATTCTGCTCCAAAATAGTATATAGTGTGCAGACAAAACCATACATTCATCTAGCTAATGCTAATTTTGGCCTAGTAATAAAATTTTCTGCATGCATTTTATCCTATGCATTTTGTGTGTATTTTGACCAAGACAACATGTTTTAATATGCATTTTGAGCATTTCTGAGCCAAGAAATGCATCATAAAATTCAACGAGTGCAAGAATTACATGATAAATATTAATCCAAGAAGAATGAGTCCAACTGGTTTGCTTAAATACAGGCCAACCAAAATCCTTGAGCACTGAGTGCTATGCTTTTACAAAAAAAAAGTCCACCTTAAAGTGTTTTCTCCTGTGCACATTTTTACATATTTAATCAATTCTTTTGTATCAATTGACTGGATAAAACTCATACTATTAACTGACAAAAGATTTCTATAGTCCAAACAAGGTTCATGAATTTTGCCTGCTCTTGAGAGAGGTATGCAAGCCAGACACCATGGCCTCTGCTTCAGTCTGTCTCATAGTCCAGGAATATTCCATGTTTCTATTGGCATCAGTCAAAAAGCTGAATGACATCCAGAAAAATCAGGCGTTTGTAAGACTTTTGAAACTGCTGTTTCGCAATGTAAGAATATGACTTTGGTGAGTCCAAACAATCTAGGAAGTTGGCTTGCAATAAAACTTGAAATAACCAATTAGTTCCAAAGGCCTGTGGGAGAGGGAAGAGGTGATTATGCACCAATATTTATTCAAGGCCAATGAGGTGGATGTTGGTAAACACAAGAATTTCTTTAAGTGTAACATCAGTGCTAGAAACCATCAGAAAAATGTTGACACAGGTGGAAGCAAAGCAAATAACCCCTGGCAGTTAACACAACTCAAGCATGCCAGTTTGGATGGAAAATAGATCTTGGCAAAGTAATGTTCTCTTGTTTGCAGGGAAAGGGGGCAAGGGGCGGCTGGGTTCAGAAAGGAGCTAGATTAAAATAATGTGCTTACATGGTTTGGTCCTAAGATTTACCATGCTAGGAAATAAATGCTCCAGAATGAGGCATAAAAAGTGTGCCAACTCAGCCTGACTACACATAAAAACATGACTTTGCACTGGACTTTCAGAGATGCTCATTGACCTAAATATATGCCCTAACCTATCATGAACAACACAGCTATATCAGCCAGTACTGGGCAATATCCATGACTATTTAGAAGAAAGCTGAACAATTTGCGCACAATATTCAGATATTGTTGGACTGCACCTTACAGCAGCCTTAGGTTATGGAATAATGGTGAAAACTGATGGCAGATACAAGCCAGCAGCATCTGGAGAGCCATAAATTCTATTTAGAATTAGGTGTTTAACTCTCAATTTGATTGCTGCAATGTACCCTGTATGGGGCTATTCTTGAAGGTTCTTTGAAAGTTTCAATTGCTCCAGGATGTAACATCTTACAGTCTGCTATTTAGTTGTACCTGTTCTCTGTGAGCAAAACTTCTGTATATGTTCATGTACAAGTCTAGAAATTTTAGTCAAAAAAGCGATCCTAGGTCAGCTTATCCACGGGGCAATGGAAGAAGAGTGAGAACTCTTACCCAGTTCATGCTCTCCTGGATTATCAGTAATTTCCATGGCATAGATCTTCAGTCCTCGGGAACTCTTGCCAATATTGTAGATGCGGGTGATGGTGGGACACTCTTCATTCACCACTTTCATAAGCTGGGAGGAGGGGAAAGAATCATAACTACTTGCTCACTTGCTTAATGGTGCTTTGAAGAAGGTGAGGAATGGGATGGAATGCAGAACTCCATCCCTTAATATGGCTACCAGGAATTAAAGGTGGGGTTTGAGGTTATCTGTGGTTGTGTTAATGGTGCAATGATCATAAATGCACCCATTTAAAGGTTTGTGGGATCAGATAGGTATTCTATATGTATTCACCTGTCTCATGTCCTTGTAGTTGTGATGGCGGAAGTCCAGGTTGTCCACTGAAGTCATCACTTCATTTTGCAGGCTATAATAGCTATGAATGCCTGGGGGGGGGGGAGAGGGAGCAATGAAATTAATTAGGATTCAGCCAGACTCAGTAATAATAATAATAATAATAATAATAATAATAAGGCTTATTTATAACCTGCTCCTCTAATGAAATACTCGGAGTGGGGTACATCAAGGTTAAAAAGTACAAAGTAAAACAACAGTCATATCCCTTCCCAACCCCCCCCCCCCCCTTAAAACTAGATTAAACCAAAGCTTGTTAAAATTGACATCAGTTAAAATTCGTCAAGAACAGTAAAAATAAGGTGCAGTCTCATGGACAGTGCGAGTGCAAATCCCCAATGGATGAAATCAAGAGATTTAAGCAGGGGGACAACTAAGGTTAATTCCCCAGTTCCATTTGCATTTTCAGGGCAATGTGGTGCAGTTGACTATGGCCCCATGAGACTGGATTCAAATAGCCACAGAGTCATGGAAATCCACTGGGTACACTTAGGCAAAGCACACTCTCTTAGCCCAAGTGGAATGCAATGCCAAAGCTCCTCTGAATAAATCCTGCCAAGAAAACCCCAAAATGGAGTTGTTGCAAGTCAGAGTTATCTTGAAAACGCATAACCACAAAGTTGTGAGAGACAGCAAAACTCTACAGTCATCATGAAGTTCATTAGATGACCTCAGAAAATATGGACATCTTGTACTTGGAAAGCATGACTTTCCATTAGAGGGGGCAGGGTTTCTTTTAAGAGCTAAGAAGTGTGTCCACATCCCATATGTACAGGAATTTAGGAAACTGCCTCATACTTCCTACTCTGACAGGCAACAGTTTTCCAAGGTAGAAGGCATTCCCATCATCTCTTCCATAATCTGTTGTGTTTAAACTGCAGAAATCAAGGCGTGGACTAAGGGTGCTCCTCATGGAATATATGTACTGTACTACTGAGCTATGGTTCCCTCCCTAAAAGAAGCTTATCTTAGAAAGTTACATATGGCCTACAGTTCTCAGAATCCACCAGCCAGCATGGCCAAGCTGTTTGGGACATTCTGGGAGGTATAGCCCCCAAAAGTACCTTTCTCAACTTCTGCTTGACATTCTAGCATGGCTACTTACCATGTTAGCTGGGGAAGTCTGGGAGATGTAGCCCAGAAAGTAACTTTCCCAAGCTCTGCAGAGAAGTGTATACATGTGTGTGTATCTGACCATCCACCTCATAACATTGTTTGTTACTGTCCCTGAGAACTTTGTTTAAGACTCTGATAGAAACATCTTAAATTCAATAAGTAAATAAATAAATAAGTAATGCAATCATTAAGACCCACTGCTTATCTGTGTCACCCCCAAAGCCCAAGGACCATGCTTTATCCAGTGCTTACTTGAAAGAGGACATCCCAATACTTCTAGCCTCATGCAAAGGCTGCCATTCCAGGTGAGTGGGTAGACACGAATGAAGCGGGCAACCTTCGGCTCCGGGAATTCGGTCATCACAGGGGTGTCCTTGTCGACATTGCCATAAAAAAGCTGGGAGAAAAGGAGAGGAAGATAGAGAACTGAGTCTGCAACTGTGGCAATAATAAAGGAACATATAAGCCAGTTCTGGAGATGATGCCGCTATTATGGCTTTCCTGTTATTGTGTCCAAGCTTGGCTTTGTCATTAGCAGACAGTATGTGGCGGAGATTGGGAGGCAGCAGGAATACTTCCCCCACCCCTTTCTCCAGAGTTCCCTAGCTGTCCCTATCTGCTGGAAAACACAGTTGAGTATATTCCCCCACATCTTAGCTAAGATCTTTGTTTTGATTGGGTATCATAAATGAAGCATACCGTGTTTCCCCGAAAATAAGACAGTGTCTTATATTAATTTTTGCTCCCAAAGATGCACTAGGTCTTATTTTCTGGGGACGTCTTATTTTTCCATGAAGAAGAATTAACACTTATTGTTGAACCAAAAAAAAAATGAACATGTATTATATACTGTATATATATTTATATATACAAAAACTTTTCTAGGTCTTACTTTCGAGGGAGGCCTTATATTTAGCAATTCAGCAAAACTGCTACTAGTTCTTATTTTGGGGGGATGTCTTATTTTTGGGGAAACAGGGTAGGTAGCAGCTTTGTTTTGACTGGACATCTGAAAAGCTGGGCAAGGCTAGAGAGAGATTAAAAAGAGTTGATAAAATGATAAAAAAAAGTTTTTTAAAATTATTACATAAGCTGACCTATTGCAACACAACTAATTTAAAACTATGAAGCCTTTTTTTAAAATGTAACAATAAGAATAAAAGTACAGCACACACACACTTATATAAATAAAAGTAATTGTCTTTCTCTCTAGATGCTTCTTGCAGGGTGGTAGGAAAACTCATAAATCAAATACATAATCTGATGGATTTAATCCTCCATCCAGGGGTCCTGTAATCTCAAATTAGTAGAATCCAATAAAGAGTTCTGCTACACATTCAGCATCAGTTAAACCCTGATCTTAATCTCAGTATCCCTAAGGCCAGTTCACAATGCCCAGGAGGAAAGATGCTGACAGACATTTCCACAGTTAAAGTGGGAATTCCACCACAACAGGCATTAAGAGGGACTTTTCTAGAATGCTTCAGGCTTCTAGGCTGAAAAATACATACCATTTCCTCATAGCCGTTGCTGTACATCTGCCAGTTTTGGCTGTCATTGCTAAAACCCACGTAGTAGGTAGTAACAAAATCATCACTGTAGGAAATAGGAGGAAAAAGCAAAAGGCATAGAATATGAGTTAAATGTCCTGAGCAGGTACAGCATTCAACATCCTGATATTATTTTTCTGTTTTTAAAAAAACCTAGTACTGTACTTATGAAGGAAGTATGCTGGAAGTATACTGGTAATGCCCAGGAGAGACTGGTGGCTCTGGGGTGGTGAATCCACTCTGGGTTTTAGTTCAAACTTTAAAAGAGCTGTTTTGTGGAAAGGGTTCAGCAAAATGGATTGTTCCTTTAAAGTTTGAACTAAAGATGGGCAGAAGATTCCTTTTAAAAATTATCCTAAGCATCTCCTTGATTATTTTTGTGATGCAGGCTGGACACTAATTTAGCTGACTATTTTCTAAATTTAAGCCCCAAAATATAAACAATGTGCTCAGAAGATACTGTAAGGTCTAAAACAGAAAGCAGGAAGCTATATGAGGAGGAAATCCCCAAGCCATTTGGAACCATTTACCGACATGAACACAGCTGATCTTGCCTGATTTTGAAAGCTAAACAAGGTTGGTCCCGTTTGGATAGGACATCATAAGAGGTCTGTAGGTAGAGCTATGACAAGCTTTTGGCAAAAGCCCTGGAAAATCATTGCCAGACAGAACTGATAATAACAGATGGACCAATGGTCTGATGTCAATATGCTAAGGAAACATGGGTTTTCCTTTTCCTTTTCCTTTCCTTTCCTTTTTCTTTTTTTGTTTCACCCCCATTTATTTCCCCCATTCTCTGATCCATGGCCAGACCCACACATACTGGATGAGAGAATCACGGCCCTGGGTGATGACTCCTGTGAACTTGGTGGTTCTTCTGGTGTCCACCTGGATCCACTGTATGCGGCTGTCATCTTCTGCACACCAAGCCCCATCAAAGTAATCATCTTCATTGGACCCAGTCTGGGAGGGAAATCATAAAAGGTCATTAAAAGAGCAAAGTACTACATGTAGGCAAGAAAAATGAAATGCACAAATACAATATGTGTGACACCTGGCTTAAAAGTAGTACTGTACATGTGAAAAGGATCTAGAGATCTTAGTAGACCACAAGCTAAACATAAGTCAGCAGTGTCATATGGTGGCCAAAAATGCC
The DNA here is from genome assembly GCA_034509955.1 of Urosaurus nigricauda. Lineage (NCBI taxonomy): Eukaryota > Metazoa > Chordata > Lepidosauria > Squamata > Phrynosomatidae > Urosaurus > Urosaurus nigricauda. The sequence goes on from JAOEGL010000009.1 coordinate 10,809,970, forward strand.
AATGGTATTCTAGGCTGCATCAGTATAGTGTCCAAGCTGAAGGAAATAGTAGTGCCAGTCTATTCTGCATTGCTCAGACCTCACCTGGGATACTGTGTTCAGTTATGGGTACCAAAATTGACAATATTGATGAACATTATAAGGAACACTTTAGGGAGTTGGGCATGTTTAGCTTGAAGAAGTGAAAGGTGACAGAATAGCCATCTTTCAATATCTAAAGGGATGTCATTATAGAAGATGGAGCAAGATTGTTTTCTGATGCTCCAGAGGCTAAAACTGGAATCAATGGATTCAAATAAGAAGAAAAGAGATTCCACCTAAACATAAGGAAGAAATCCTTTGCTGCATGAACTGTTTCCTGCAAAAGCTGTTTGACAATGAAACAGACTGCCTTGAGTGGCCTCTTTTTCTCTGGAGATCTTTAAACAAAAATTGGATGGACATTTCAGCAGTGCTCTAGTTATGCATTCCTACATAGCAGGGTCTTGGACAAGATGGCCCTTGCAGCCCCTTCTAACATTAAGATTTTATGATCCAAGAGAGGAGAAATAATGATGAAATTCTTGCCAAATAGGCACTTAGGGGAGAGGTAATGTTTAAATTCATTTCAAGGAAGATATGCTTATTTTGGTGGCCAGAGGCAAAATTTTCTTCTGTGTGTTTTTAAAGGCTGCTGCCTATTGCTGCACTACCTGCATGTTGAGACGCCCACGTTGGGCTCCTAAACCATGGCGCAGCATAGACGAAGCTAAGATCTGATCATCCTCAATCCGATGGGATTCCATTCCAATGGGAGGGCACTCTGCAAAGCAAAACATGTCAACCAGTTTACATATCCACCACCTGATGGTTCTTCATTGGGATAGAGAAGATGCAGGCTGTGGGCCATAGGCAGTCTATGAGCCCCAAATCCCCCATCTCCTCTCCCAATTATTATTTTTTAGGTGACAGAGGAGTTTATCACATGGGGAGGAATTTCTCCCAATTTCGAATGGAGCCAATTTGAATTCATGTAAATTTGCTAGTTTAGCGAATTTACGTGAGTTCTAGTTTTGTTCGGAATGCATTCAGAGTGACTTCTCATTCCCCGAAAATGACCCTCCATTGCCCGAAATTGCATGAGATAAGTTATTACGCAATTACATGAAACCCCATGATTGCGTTCGGATTGCCTTTGGCGTGTACCCCCAATTCCCTCGTGTGATAAACTCCAGAAAAACCATACCCAAATGTGGCTATTTTTGGACCACAATCCCATCCCTGCACAGCCCAGTGAAAACAGGACAAAATTGGCTAACATCAAAACTAGAAATGACTTCCAGTTATTTCCAGCTTACCACAACCACAGCCCACTGGGGAGGCTGCAGGGTGAAAAACTGTCTCCCATCCTAAGCACAGGTGCCCATCAAATCCATAGCATCAAATAACAAAACAGCTTCATAGATGAACTGGTAAATGTTAAGCTTTCCTGACACAAGTGCAACTTTTTAATGTATATAGTGTGAAGATTTTACTTACTGAAATTATATCCCATCCTTGCACTAAAAATAGTGCTCGAATGTGGTTAGCAGTAAAGTATCAACAAAATGGCAAGGTTACAAATAATATTAACATTCATGAAATAAAAAAAACATACCCAATAAAAACATTTGAATAAGACAGAAAGAATAACATCCACCAGATTAAAACCCACTTTAGCCGTAGAACAGCCAACTGCTGAAGGCCTGTCTGGGGAGAAAGGTCTATGTCTGCCAGCAGAAGGAAATAGATATGCAGCTAGCCTGGTCAAAGCTAAAGATTTTATGTGTGCTGTTGTCAAGAGCTGACTTTTTCAGCTTGCTTGCCATGGTCTGGAGTGTTAGCTATTGCTTGCTATTTGTTGGGCATTCCATGTGTTTAACAGTACTGTGGAAAAAGGATGAGATATACAATGGGATGTTACTTGCTAAACAGCTGTTGACTACATTCCTTTGTGGTTAAGGAGCAGATGAAAGGGAGCCTTGAGAAGATCCAAGGTTCTCTCTTGGACTACAATAGAAGAAGAAAGGGGGGCTCCCATGGTGAAGGGGAAGGAAAATAATGTTTTGCTTTTGTAACGAATGAGAAGGTAGCTCGCCAAAGTTTATCAAGCTGTTTATCAACTCAAGTGAGAGTATTTAGGTGGTAAGATAATACACTAGTCTTCTTCCCAATTTCTCAACCCAAGCAACCCATTTCAGCTTCAAAAATTCCACTTCATCACTCACTTATTTTCTCTTCGGGAGTCCACTCCTTATCATCATCTTCATCATCGTCTGTCTCCCATTTTTTCCCTCCTGCTTTTTTTGGCTTCCCTGCATGTGGTGAAGAGACAAATAACAAAGTTTAAGCAGGAAACATCTGGACTGATAGAGATCAATGAGGAAGACATGACAGAGGTGGACAAAATTATGTATGGCACAGAGAAAGTAGATGCAAAGAGATTGGGGGTGTTGTATAATAATATCCTAAGGACGTGTAACTAATTCACACAGACAAAGGTTCAGCCGTAGTTTCTACACGAGAAAAAAGGTGTGTAAAAAGAAATAGGGCAGGTAACTTTCTCAAAAACATAGCCATTTGTCACTAGGGAGCCAAATGAAAGATGTGTGATTGAGATGCTCTTAAAATGGTGTATACCACCACCAAAATCAATGGTTCAGTAATTCAATTCCAAGCTTGGCCATGAAATACACTGGGTGATCTTGGGCAAGTCACATGCTCTCAGCCTCAGGGGAAGGCAACAGTAAACCTCCTCTGAACAAATCTTGCACACACACACAAAAAAAACCAACCCATGATAGGTTTGCCTAGGACATGACATGAACGCAGACACCACCACCAACTGCTACATGATAGGGCTTTTTCCAAGTTCAAGAAAATCAGTTCTGACAACATCCAGCCTATTTAACAAAATTGAAATATGGTAACAACAACAAAAGCCCTTCAAACAAGGACCGAACAATAAATCCTAATGTGACTTTGTTTTGTTCCTAGTATACACTTTTCCCCCAAGAGTCAGCACTATGTAAGTCTGTCTGTCTGTCTGTCTGTCTCTGTCTGTCTGTCTGTCTGTCTATCTATTGGTCACAGACCAAAACTGGAAGTGATGTTAGCCTCTCCCATTTCTGAATTGAATGGTGACCCACCTTTCCGTTCCTTGCCTTTCTCTTCTGTCCATTTGTCTTCATCTGTCTCACCATCCTCCTCCTCCTTGCTGCTGCCAACCCCTTTCTTAGGCTTCTCTGATCAAAAAAGAAAAAAAAAAGCAGAATTATAATCCAGTTTGTGTTTCCGGCAAGGTTTTGGGCAAGCATGCTAGTGGATGTGAGCTCCCTGATGGGCTAAGTTGCAAGCATTCACAGTAACTTATGCCAGTGCAAAGATGGTGGCTTATGCTTCATGGGAAGGTAGAATTTGGTTACAGTGGAGAGAGGAATCACATGGTCTGAAATCCAGCGGCCATGGCCTCCAACATTAGCACATGGAGAGCCACATGGCCTGAGGGCTACTCACACCCCCATCGCAATCGCCCCTGTCTAGAATACTTTTTCTGACTGAAAATGGAGAACGACTCCTCCTGGATACAGGAGTGGCTACTCTCCCTTACAGCAAAGGGCATAAACTTAATTTAATGCAGAAAGAGGAGTGTTTGTCTTTCTCCTATTTTTTAAATCTAGGAATGAACTTCTAGTCACCTCTACATTTGAAAAAAATATAGCATGACAAAGATTGAGCAGTCTATATTAGATCCCAGGGGGTATAAAATTGGCTTCTAGATGCCCAGAGCTTTTCCATCCCTGAATTACACGGAGCAAGGATTGCCTTTGCCACCTCCAGGGCTTTCGAAATGGTAAAACCCAGTCAACTGGCCCTGTAACGAACTTCCCACTCCTGTGGGTCAAGTAGTCCCACCAGCTTGCTGTCTCCTCACTTAGCCTGAGTTTCTCTTCATCTGTTTCCATCTCATCTTCATCATCTTTTTTGTTGGGGTAGAATCTGGGCTTCTGTGGGGGGAGACCATAGTCCACTACAGGGAAAAAAAGTGATTGGTGAATGGGAGATGCATAATTTACCACCACCACCCACTGCTAGTTTTTGTTCTCCCCAATCTCCACCATTCTTCAAGCTGGAATGAGTTCCAGTCCTGATTCAGGAGAGCATATTCAGCCACAGCTGGTGAAAGCTGTATAATGGCCAAATGGCCGTTCCAAATAGGTTTTTGCTTGTATCCAAAAAGCATGGGATAATATTTACCATCTCCATAATCTGGCAGCTCTAACCCTCCTTCATAATGATTCTCAAAAGGTGGGGTAGGTGGCTCCTCTGTCTTTTCTGCCAAAAAAACCCAGAAATTCCCATGAGACCTCTCCAAGGAGTCAACAGTGTAGCTGCCAAAACACGATTTCAAAGAAGGTAGCAGGAACTCCTAGAAAACCTGAGCTTACAACTAATTTTACATACTAATTTTATAAAAATAGAGCACTTCAGCACTCTGGAGCTCATGATAAAACAGGATTTTGAAATACAACCCACTTCTATCACTGAGAGCCTGCAACAATGAAAGCAAGGAAGTTCAAGGAGTCTCAGCAACACTTCTATTTTCCATCCTTCTAATTGCTACCCTGAGGTATCCTCAGCCATCAGCCATTTTGCTCCATCAACTTAACTGCCTGAGGTCTTATTTCAGTCAAAACCTGGCTTGCTTCTTTCAACCTCCATTTGACCAAAATGTGGAGTTGATTAATAATATTATTTATGAGAAGCAAGAGCAAATGATCAAAACTTAGGTTGTTTCCAGCTAACTGGAACATATGAGTAAAACATATTACATTTTGCTGTCTGAAGCAAAGCAGCAAATAGCACCACCCTCCCAAAACAGAGAAACACAAAACCCTAGGCCAAATCATGTCATTTTGGCAACTGAGGATGAAAATCTTATATGTCTTCTGGCAATCACAAAGAATCATAATAATCTAATCAGGCAACAATTTGCTGCCCTTTCATATGAGGTATGCTGAAAAGTTCTCACCCAGACCCATTTCCCAAAATCTGAGCATAATTTTGTCACTGTAGCTTAAAAGAGTGTTCTTTTTATATTCTAAACTGCCAATTTTCAGGATCGCAGCTATAATTTCTGATTTTTCCCCCAGATTATTAATAGAACCATGTCAATGAAAAGTGTGGAATTTTCAAGTGCTGAACTCCTGGCTGTCATTTACATTTCTGTTCCTGCAAGGAAAACCCCAAAAGAAAATCCATGAGTGTATGATGCAAATGTTGAGTTGACAAGTGCCCATCATACTCAACTGTGAAGATGTGGTGTGCCAATTTTTAGCATGGAGATTTTGAGATGTAGCAAGGTCTGGCAAGCCTTGAAATTGTTGAGCATGTTCAGGACCTGATTTTGTCAGAGAATCTCAGCTAAAACACTGGGTTTATAATTCATCAGCAGTTGCTATGCAGAGGCTGTCAGCCAAGAAGGTACCAAAATGTTTGAATGCTGACCAGAAAGAAAATTGAGGGGTTACCTCAAGTTCCTTTTGCAGCAGTCTTATTATTTTTAAATGATTCGCCACTGCTGATGAAACATGGGTTACATCACTATGATCAAGAGACCAAACAAAGTCCTTGCAGAAGTGGCACTCGCGTTTTGCATGGCGAAAGAAATTTAAGACTCAAAGGTCAGCAGGAAAGGTCTTGACGATAGTTTTTTGGGATAAGGAAGGTATTTTGATGACTGTCTATCTTCAGAAGTGCCAAACAGTGAACACAGAATACTATTCTAGCTTGTTGTGCCAATTAAAGGAGGAATGGAGGGGGGGGGAACAGCAAGGGAAGCTGCAGAAAGGTATTCTCTTTTTTCAGGATAATACACCTGCTCACAGGGCTGGCAAGATGATAGATTTTTTGAAGACTTTGGGGTCTGAGTGCAGATCTTGCTCCATCTGACTATTTCCTGTTCCAAAGCTTAAAAAGAGTGTGAAAAGAAGGAAATTTTCAAATGATTCAGAGGTGATAGGAACAACAGAGCAGTATTTCAGTATTTTTTTTATTTTTTTAGAAAAGTCAAAGCAACTTGAGAAACAATGTTTGAAGTGCATCAAACCGTCTAATTATAAGACTATATGTACAGCACTGTGTAAATTTACAGCGCTATATAAATAAAGGTTAATAATAATAATCTAACACTGGGTTGAATATGTGGGATAAAATGTAAGTTTCATGGCTCTAGATTATTCCCTTCTTGGTCAGGCCGGGAACCTTTCAGCAACCCCTTGTAGCACCCCATATCTGCTGCCTGAGGCCATTGCTTCATTGTGCCTCATGGCAGGGCCAGCCCAAGAGTCCGATCATTGCTATATATAGCTTAGTGGTGGTTCTTTAGGTATTTGAACAGCAGCCTCTCCCAGCTGTATCTGGACCTAACCACTGGCCTTTTCCCAAGGACTTGAAAATACAAGGCTATGGCAGTGGTGGCTGATGGCTTCCATGTCAATGAGGCTGTAAATCCATGCTGGGTTTTGATTCCGCTTGTAAATGAGCTATCCAAGGTCTTGGGGGATAGGATTCAGGACCTTGGCTAGCTATTTTAAAGTTCAGACCAAAACCTGGAGAGGATTCACTGCGCCACTGACATGGAAGAAACCAAATATTACAGTGCTAGTCTGCCAAACCCATACACTATGTCTGGCAAAAGCCTGAATAGAAAAAGTGGCTTAATACACTTTAGAGCTGGAACGACACAACTCCCCTACACACCCAGCATGCAGAAGAGAAAGGGAATCCCCAGACTGAAGCTTTAGGTAGTGTCAAGTTTTTTTCCCATTACTACGAGGGAAATTTTCCATTTCTTTTTTTCATTCCTTCTCTCCCTCCACCTCTTAATCTACCTCTGCTTTCCAACATTCTGGCAAAATGTGAGTGAGCCAAAGGAAACGAACTACATACTTGGCTTCTCCTCCGTCTCTAGCCTGGGTCTCTCAGGTTTCTTTTTCTTTGGTGGTTTGCTGGGTTTGTGCTGGCGTCTGATGTATTCAACTGTAGAGAGGAAGAAGGAAGAAAATTTTGTCACAAGTTAGGATGAATCTTGGGTGTGAAGAAGGAGAAGACAAAAGAGGGAAAATGGGTCTCTCACTCTGTGTCACCCTGATTGTACTTCATCTTTCTCAAAGTATTGGAAAGCAGCCCTCCCTATAAGTGCATGGGACCCCAATACAGGGAGACTATTGCATCTGATGCTAGTCTTAAAATGTTAGGCCATACTGTATTCAGTGTGTTGGTCTATAGATGTGTTACAAAATGTTCCTTTTCTTAAAATTTGTTTTTCTACAACTGACTTTGTCTCAAGTTTCATTTTACATTAATCAGATAGCTAAAAACTGCTTGATTTTAAAATAAATTTAAAATAAATTTCATACCACAGGCTGAAATTTTAATGAAAATAGCATTCCCTCCACAAATAATGATGGCTCAGGATGATGAGGCATGTAGTCAAACACATTTGAAGGGTAGCTGGTTTGGGAAGAGGCTTTACATATGCATCATTTTCAAGGCTCAGAAAAGTTACCTGCCTGGACTACAATCCCCAGAAGCCCCCAGTCTGCAAGAGCACTCAGTTATATATAGCAAGTTCATTTTAGATCCCGACACTATCCTTGCAGGATGCATCTGCTGTCTTTTCCCATTCACCCTACTAATTTTGCCAACAGCAGTATTGCAACTGACTCTGTTTTTACCCAAAATGATTCTGGGGAGGTGAGAGAAAGTACAGAGAACATACCCAACAATAACAAAAAAAAATCATATTCAAAGGTGAGAGAACATAAAGACCCAATTGTTCAGATCCTTAAGGCATCAATAGACTGCTGGAAAGTCTCCAGGCTCCTGTGGCTACCTAACATCGCAGCTGGCATAACTGCTTTATAGCAGCACACAAGCAAAAATGACCACACCTCAAAGTACCAGAGTCCCAAGTCAGGATCCTAATGCAGGGCAGCTCTGTTTTCTTTGGCAAAAACCCTCTCATCTGTCAAGCATTATGCAGAGACACACTGGGCATTTTCCATTCACATGGGCCAAAAACATTTAGAAAGAATCAGAGCACATGCAGGGGAAATGGGGAGAGGGGAAATACATCTGGGCTGCTGAGCTGTTTCCTCCTGTGAATTATTGCACAAATCTAAGGCAGATCAAGGGAATCCAGAATCATGATCATTATTGTACATAGAGGGCATTTCTACTTCAGTTTCAAGTGCGCTAAGTGTTTCACAGCAGTGGTCTTTGGAAGGTTTGAGCCATAACTTGCCTTTAACCCACATGTGCTGCATTGGGTGAGTTCAAAACATATTGATGACTATAGTTATCCTTTTCTGTATCTTTCTATAAAAAAGTGAATCTCCTTAAGCCCTGTTCATTAGGATTTAAAAACATCAATGACTTGTATCCTTTGTTAAAGGAGCTGAAATGGAGGCTGGACAGCCATCTGCCAGGGAAAAAGTACTGAATAAATAAAAGTCCTCTAAGGTGATTTCTTTTAAAAAATGAAAACTGCATTTACTTTTTTGGGTGATTGACAGTGAGGGTATGGGCTAAAAATTCTCAACTATTTTCCACCAAAACTAGGTGAAAGAAAGAAAACCTTTGGTAATCAAAACTGGACCTTCACATGAAAGCATGAGTATTTTCTGGTACTAAAAATTAATTTCTACACTAACAATATACCAGAGGTACCCTGTTCTTTAATTCTGTGTTTGATTATTCCACCTGGCTCTGACTGGTAGCTCTTGGAGTTCTAGTAAAATGCAACCTAGTTTCATTAAAGCTGAAGTCTATACACCAGAAAACATATTTCTACAGAAAGCTAATTTTTGACCACTTTTTGGCACTGGAAATACCACCATCCATTTCTCCAAAGCCAGCACTTTCAAAGCTATCTTTACAACCAGAAAAACTAGACTGTTCTTTCTGCAATGGATAATGAGGACGTTAAAGAGTTTGAATTTTATGCATCATACAAATGCTTGCCCTTCCACAAACCATGGAAAACCACGAAAATCCTATTATTATTATTATTATTATTATTATTATTATTATTACATTTAGTTCTTCTGTCTTAAATTGGCAAAGCAAATATCTCCTGCCCCAAAAGGCATGTGGAAAATGTGTCAGGCCATTTCACAGTTGCAGAAATGGGGCAGCAAAAAGCTGTCCCTTGCTTCTTCTCCACCCCCAATAACAGGATACAGCCAGTCCCCCCTCCCCAGAAGAGGAACTATTACTGTTTGTAGGTAGAGAAAATAAATCGTACAGTCTTCATAGTCTTCACGCTCAATCTGTTCATTGTAATCCGGTGTAGGTGGCTCCAGCTCTCCATGAGATTCTAGAGAAACGGAAGAATCAGCATTACTTCCTGAGTATGGGAGCTATCCAGATCATAGGGGCTTTTGAGAGCAGAACATTAGGGCTTTGATATTGAATAAATTCAATCTATTTAAGCCTGGAGCTTGAGCCTAAGCCCTGTCCAACATCTCGAATAATAACAGCCTGTGGAAATCCTGCCCTGGAAGAAAGGTGGGAAATAAATGAATAAATAAAAGACTTTGCTCAAGCCATTGACTCCCTGACCTGGTAGGACTGAAATGGCTTCCAGGTCAGAATGAAACTTTGCCTAATCCTAAGAGTCTTTTGGCAGCTGGCTGACATTCTGCACCTTCTTATAACCTACTGCTGACATCTATATAGTGGGTGCAATTTCTGCTCCTTGAATTGAGCTTCAGTGGGTGCCGTAGCTATAGGCACAACATTCTTTCTAGGTCCTTTGATGCACACTGTCTTTCCCCCCAGATGTTAGGGAGCACATTACCCCTCAGAAGCAAAAAAGTTACTGTTAAAGCTCTTGCCAACATTAGTAGAATAATGTATAATGCAGAAGGTACTGGAGGCTTGCCTAAGATAATAAGGAGTGATCACACTGCAGAAACCAGAAAATACACATGCATGCCTGTTTGAATATGGTTTATAGATCACACACCCTGAAAATTTTCTACGGCATGGAAAAGGAGAATTTCCATAATATTTAACTTACCAGTCTAGACTGATCTGCAGTTTAAGGACAGCCATACAGCTGGGCAAACTGTAAACCCTGGACATAAGCATCTGCTCACCTGGGTGGCTTTCACGGTTCCCATCCTCTCTTTCAGGCTCCTGTGGCTCTGTTGGAGGCTCATAGAAACCAGCTATAATTAAAAATAAATAAATATTTATAGAGGAGGGAAAATCCTCTACAACTCTGTACATGTAGAAACACTTCTACCTCTGATCCATATATTCATAAAATACTCTAATGCAATGCTTCTTAAGACATTTAATGTCTTGGACTGGCAGGATTTTTCTTCCGGTGTGCTAGGGACCAGAACCATATATGTCTCCATAGGCTACAACTATTTCCCCCCTTTTTTCCCCTGCCACAGACTGGTAAGCAATGGCACACAGCTCTACAGGCCACAACTTTTGAGTAGCAATGGTTTAACCCACTCACATTGTGTTCCCGCATTAAAATATCCTTGCATCCTCCCTGTCAGAATTATCCTGGTTCCAATGTAGTAGAGCCAGGGCTCGAGGTCAAAGCACCTTTTTCTCAGCAGCAATGATGATGCCGTATTCCACCCTTTAGGATTTCACGTTCCTTCTGAGATTAGCTGCAATCCTCACAGTAGTGTGTACATGTGTGTGAGAGAGTGAGAGAGCCAACTCTGTCATGGAGTGAAATATTTGGGGATGACTTCTTCTTGAATGGGCAATGAAGACTCTTTTTTTCCCCTTTTTTTTAACAAAAGACTTGCTCACAGTGAAGATGAACACTGCTAGAAATGGTCTCTTGTCATATATCAACACATCTACTTGGAATTTTGCATTCTCACTGGGAGCCACAGCTATGGAGGTGGTCATATGAGAACCTGCACTTTCGAGTGACCACATGCATTGCCATGATCAACTGTAAAGACCATTCATTGCTGCTCCCTTCTGCTGACTTTTATTCTCCCCTCCCCTATGACTGACAGTCCCATACCAACCCTCTTATAGGTACGGGCTACTCCCCAGTTGCAATTCCTAATTGCTCTTACTGTGATGCCTGTTTGGATCCCATTTCTCATCCCATCGTGGTTCCACTGGCTCCCCTGGGAACAGAGCTGTAGAATGAAAGAGATGGTGAGTCAGCAAAGACTCAGCAACTAAGGAAAGGAAATGACACAGGACAGGGAAAGCAGAACAACTGACCAAACAAATATAAGAAGCAGACAGTTTCTTTAACTCCTATAAGGGGAAAGCATCTCTCCAAGTAAAACTCTTATAGTGGCAACAATCGCAGAGACTGAGAAGAGGTCATTCAGCCAATGGGGCAGGCATTTCTTCTCTAAGAATTTCTCTAGGCAAGTATAGACCAAAATATTCTGCTGCCCAAAGCAGAAACAACTAATGGTGTCTTCACACCCACTCAAGTCAAGGTGTCTAGTATTCAAAGACAGTCAAGTTATTTTTGCAGAAGGCAGCAAATCCCGCATGTCCTTCTTGCATCATGGACAGTAAGAATACAAATGAGCCAGCACAGTGTAGTCCCAAGAACGTGGCCAGACTTCTGACAGTACGCAAGGCATTGCTTGTAGGGAAGGGCTTGGGGGACAATTCAACCGCCACACACATGAAGACAACAAAAACAGTCATTAAATTTTTGCATGCCCTCCAAGAATAGTTGCAATCTGTAGGGTTGTTTTCACTAGTCCCTCACTCCAAAATTTGCAAAAATGGCTGGACTGAATATACTGATCCAGCACTTATTTTGAGTACTAAATACATGGTAAAGCTTTTGGCAGACAGGTTGAGGCAACAATTCTGTGCACAAGTGGTAAGGGAAATAGTGTTCATAAGATGTAGATGTTAAACGAATACATAAGAATGAATGCAGGACAACACTTGACATCCTGCACCATGATGCATTCACAGCTAATGTATATGCCCAAAGCATCTGTATGACTATGATAGTCAAGTCAAAGTGTGTTTAAGAATATGAGAAAATGGTCATTCACCAAACCAGTAGAGAGGAATGCTGGAGTATCGGGTGGAACCTTGTGCATCTTAGGTAACTGGTGTGTCTAATGAGAAAAGGAAAATTAAAGTGCCCCCTTAAAGCTCTTGGTTGGGATTTAGGGCTTGGATTTGCTTACCTGGAGGTTTGCACCACTGGGATTTGATCCCTGCCTCAAGAGTGGCAAACAGCCACTGCCTGGTCATTTATATCTGATCATCCACCTCACGTTGGCTCTGCCCTTCTGTAAGGATTTACACTTGATTCAAACAATTTCTCTTACAAGTGATACTAGAGCGAGGATGAGAAAATTGTCATGAAAGGTCAAAGGCTGCGGGGGGACAAAACTGCTTTGATCAAAGGTTAAAACTGTAGGGAATGGATCAATGAGAAAGACTCTCTGTGTTAGTTCATGCACACATGTGTGCGGTCCTTATGTGTATGAAAGCATGGAGGACACTTTGTGATAGGACTACGGGAAGAGATGAAAAGAAACTTACACTCCCCTCCTTCTTCATTGACTCGGGAGTGCTCGTCTTCCTTCCCATAGGGAGAGTGGAATCGAGTGGAATCAGGCACCCCGTAATCATCTTCCTCTCTGGGTTGGGGTGGGATCAGTGGCCTTTCAGGAAAGTGATACCTCTCTTCTTCCTCATAGGGCTGGATGGGGGCAGCAGGCCTCCCAGTTTTCTTTCCTCCGGTTGGTTTTTTTGTGGCCTTGGGAGGTTTTTCCTTTGGTTTCTTCGTTGCCTTTGGACGTTTCTCTTTTGGCTTTTTGGCGGGTTTCGGTGACTTCTCTTTCTTGGGGGCTTTTGGAGGTCTCTCTTTCGGTTTCTTGGTTGGCTTGGGTGGTTTTTCTTTTTTCCCTTTCTTTGGCTTCTCCTTCACTTTCTCTTGTGGGCCTGTTGGTGGGGGAAGAAATATGTTTAGTCTCTTGTCACTCTCCAGTCAAACACCAGAAACACAGGCCAGACAGTCCCATTTGTACATGAAAGCAGCCTTTTTTCTTTTCTTTTTTTACACTCAGCTAACTTCCTGAGCTTTCTGTTATTTGTAAAGAGTAAATCACTTCACCTCATTGATGTAAGGATGCACCCTGGGCGAACTTAGGCAACTCACACTCTCTCTTAAAGGAAGGCAAAGGCAAATCTGAACAAATCTTACCAAGAAAACCCTGTGACAGGTTTGTCTAAGGGTCACCATAAGGCAGAACTGATTAAAGACACACAATGACAAAGTGCACGTGTGTGTGTGTGATTATGCTGCTCCTGTGCCAGATGGACTAAGGCTAAAACTGCAATCCAATGGACATTCAGTGTAGTAACAAGCTACACTGAACACAGCTGAACCTTCAAGCAAGCATGCACAGATCAGTCTGCATGAGTGATCTGCCTCATAACAATCATATGAGTCACTATTTTTCCACTGACAGGAAACAGGCTTGTGAGATAGGAACTTGCTCAAGGCAAAGATGAGCAGAATTTTTGGCCTACAGCTCAGCTGTGTAGCAAGTCACCAACAGCTCTGTATCCATTACTGGGAAGTAAGTCCCATTGTTTTTAGTTTTCTTAAGGTGGGAATGTAAGTTCCAAGTAATACAATGAACCTCAGAGATGATACAGGGCATGCCAATGTAAGCCAATTAAAACAGTCTCACCTAGTTCTCACAGCAAGGTTTCCTAATAATGTATGGAATGATACAGGGCTTTAATCCAGAGAGAAAATGTAGGAATTTATCATGGTTTTGAGCAGGAAATCTGGATATTTGCACATGCATGTAGTCCACACTCCATACTGATGTCCGGGTGAAACTGGGGAGAGGAGTTCATCAATACATCCATTTGCATTGGGGGGGGGGGAGTAGCCACAGTTGTGGCCACACATACTGCAATTAATCAGACTAGGGTGTGTTTGAAATCACCTGTGTGTGTGTGTAGACAAGCTCATGGTTGCTGTAGACACGGCCAATTCACTGCTACAAACCAAGGCTCTGTTACACAGACCTGTATAGCTGTCAGACTCTGTCTGAGTTGCTCTCCATCTTTGGTAGAAGCCTCTCATCAAAAGTTAGTTATCACCCTCAGGTAGTTATCACCCTCTCACCCTCTCTAATTCCTGATTTCTCAGTATCCAGCTTTTCACACCTTTCTCTCTGTTAGCCTTGTATGGTTCTTAAAGTTCAACTAGATTTGTGTGTTTGTCATGCACTTTTGCACATTTCTAAATAAAAGTACAGCCGCCCCTCCATTTTTGCAGACTTCGAATCTACATCCCTTGCCAGTTCATGGGCAGCAAAATGAGGGGGACAATGGGGCTTCAATACCAGTGATTTTCCATTTTAGTGGGTAGGTCCAGAACGGATCCCCCACAAAAACGGAAGGGCTACTGTATTTTATTCATTGAAAATGGAGTAGTCTATGCAGTTAGTACTTTCCATAGGTGAAAAGTACTAACTTAAAGAGTTACCCTTAAGCTACACAACCTCTCACAATAATTCCCCCCAAATAGCAAGGAGACAGTGTCACTGTTGGTGGGGACCCCAAGACTTGTGTCCCCACCACCTTTTGGGTAAGGGGGGGGTAAATACTTACTGGTGGAAATGCGTCCATTTTGCACCCCCCCTTTCCTAGCTACACCTCTGCTGCTCTCATTCTAGGAGGTGATGCAAACAAAGCCATCAGTCCATATCTTCTACTTTATGGAGGATAGGCTTCTATGTGTAGACACAGTGTTGGAAAAGACCACAACAGCTATCAAAACCAACACCCTGCCATGCAGGAATACGTGTCCAGTCCAAGTTGTTTGAAGATTTAAAAATCATATTTAGGTGGAGAAATCAAGTTGCCTGTTAACACTCACACGGGTAGCAAGTTGAACAGCAAGCACATAGCACATCTTGTCACAATGGATCACTAATAAAATAGACACCCCGAGGCCTTGCCATTCAACAACAGATCAACACACAAATTAACATGTAAATCACTTCCTCTCAACCAAGGGTCACACAGTATATAAACTGCACTCACTTCCATGCCCGCATTCTCTGAAGATGCCAGCCACAGATGCTGGTGAAACGTTAGAAATAAAATCTTCCAGAACACAGCCCCATAGCCTGAAAACCCCATAAAAACTATGGATGCTGGCTGTGAAAGCTTTCGATTTCACACTGATAATTATTATTTATATTATTGTATTCTGAATAGTAATACAAGCTGATGATAATACTACCATGGTTCAACTAGATGCTACCCTATGGGCAGCATTTTCATTTTTTTTCCTAGAGATTCCCCTGAGCTTAGAAAAGTTACTTTTCTGGACTGTTGCCTTCAACATTGTCCAGTGGCCATGCTGGCTGGGGAATCCTGGGAGCTGTAGTCCAACAAGTAACCTCCTCAGGCTTTGAGGAGCTGAAAGTTTTTCTGGCCTGTGTTCTCTGACACATGGAGCTCAGGAGTCCAGGGCATGGATAGAGATGCTCTGTGAGTCAGAGGCCCCACGTCTGAGGGAAGGCTAGTGAGTAAGCATCATGTCACCTCACAGCCCCACAGACAGCCGCAGTCTCATTCCAAAGTTCTGAGCAAGAGCCTTTCCATGGTCTGTGGGAGTGAGTACATATCACAACTTGGTCTGCCTGGTCCTACTGGGCATGGGACTACTAACCAAAGTAACATTTGTGCCAGGAAGATGATTTTTCCTGCCTTGCTTTTCTCAATGGAGCTGTCTCTCACCCCGTCAGTGTAGCAGACTGGTAGGACACACAGAGCCTCTCAACAGTATCTCTGTCATCTTGCAGACTGAAGAGACAAGGCACCCATCCTTTTTTGGCCTTTCTCACTCAGTACTAAAAAAGGAGCAATGACCGCCTGGAAAGTAGGAGCAATGACCTCCTTTCCAAAACACCATGAGTTATTCCCACAGCAGAACACCAGGCCTGAGATATTTTTCTCCAATGTAAAAGAAAGATGAAGTCTTAGTATATTAAAATATTTGGATAGCTTTCTTCATCCCTAAAGAAGGCTATAGTGAAAATACTGGTAAAAACACAATTGAGGTAATTTGAAAAATAACATTTTTAAAACATATCCTGAGATGCAGGGGTACAGGGAAGACTGACTTGGGGGACCTAGAGAGTTACTATTTGTTGAAATAATAAGATTGAAGCAAAAAGTAATATAAATAATAATTATCTATTTCTGTTAAAAGGTGACAAACAATATGCATAACAAAGCATTCATAACAAAGACAGACAAAAGATACAAAATGAACAAGAGCAACAATGGCAAGCAAAGCCATACAAAATAGCAAATATACGAAACAATTAAAAACTACACTGAAGCAGGGGAAGACAAAATATAGGTGCAAAAGGGAAATGGCTAAGAGAAAGAGGGATGGAGTTACAAAAGAAAGTTAGTCTTATAAAGGCTCAGCAGCTGAATAAGATAATTCACACAACTGAAGGCCATTTCCATCTCAGCAACTCATTAATCCTATAATGACCAAAGTCCTAGAACTTGTTCAGAAACACTATTCCACCCCTTACCATTTGCCATCCGAAGTGTCCACCTCATTTTGCCTTGTGGTGGGACTGGCACTGCCATTCCACACATTCTGAACCTAACTTAAACTGTAGCAGGTATCAAAAGGCATAGCAAGCATGTAAGAACATGAAAAGGAAAACAGGAAACAACATTAACCGAGCCATGCTATTGTTTCTCTCCAGACTTCCAGGTCCCATCCCAAATCACCCTGTTAAAGAACTCACCATTTTATTTTGACTCAGAAAAGTCTAATCTAAGCAGTTCTGTAGCAAAAATTCCTGCTTTGATGTCCACAAGAAGTGCAACCTCACTCCCTTTGTCCCTGCTGACACAACAGTGTTGAATAGAACCATATTTCTCACACATACTTGTTCATCATGATGACTTTTCCAAGGCTGGAGGCAGATCATACTGGGTCAAGTAGACAGTCGTATTGGATATGACAACTTTCTATGTTCCTGGCTTATTTGTTGAACATAATTGGCACTGCATTATCTCAAAGCAGATACAATTTGTTCTTGGCTTGTTTATTGAAGGTTTCCTGGTACATAGGAATTGAACGTCTTTCTAGAAAATGCTAAGCAATCTGAGTTTCCATTTGCAGATCCTCCAGCATGTCACAGATGAAAATGGGGGATATGTAGCCAACTGCCATCAGAGTGTAGTCAAGATGGAACATAAAATAAAATAACAAGGAAGAAGAGACAAGCTAGGAGAGGCTGCAGCAGTTTGTTTTTGCATGAGTCTACTGAGGAGGAGGAGATTCCACCGCTCTGCTTCTCTTCCCCTTACTGAGTGGCAAAACACACTGCAGAAATAATCCAGTTTGAGACTGGTTTAACTGCCCTGGCTCAATGCTAGGGAATTCTGGGAACTGTAGTTTTATGAGGCATTTCACCTTCTCTGTCAGAGAGCTCTGGAGCCACAAAAAACTACAATTCCCAGGATTCTCTAGCACTGAGCCAGGACAGTTAAAGCTGTCTCAAACTGGATTATTTCTACAGACCTGAGCTATGTAAATTAGTCTTGCTCTTTGAACTCAGTTTGAGTAAATGAAGAATGCTGAAGACAAAGGAAGTGGGAGGAAGGGAAAGAAACTGCAACATTTTAAAATCAGCTCAAAAAGTGGGATCACAGAGAGTTACTCATAACTGTCCCTACCAAATTGGGGCAGTTGGAGGCTATATGTAGCATGGCTATAATGATGTGCCAATCAAATGCTTCAGTGACACACATCCTTTATTCCAATGCAAGTGTTTTCTACTGACAGCAATCAATAAGGAAATACAGTCAACTTTTGTTGGTTTAACTTTCATGGCTTTGAACATTCACAAGTTTGCTATAAATAAATAGGAATTAATATTATTATTTTACTTTTGCAGCCTGCTGTGGAAAATCACAGACAACAAGACTAGAAAATGTTAATGTAGCATTATGACTTTTTAAGTCATAAATGCGTAAAATAACACTGACCATCCCTGCTGCCCCTCCCACCCCTCAAGCTTCCACCAGAACTGGTACCCCACTGCTTTCCTCCTTTTCTGCCACATCCAGGACTACACAGCCAGAATGCCCCACAACGGCAGATCAGAAGCAGTGCTTCACTTGGGACACTTAGCCCATAGAGTCAGGAATATATATTGAGGCCAAGTCTGCATGGGCCAGGAAACTCTGCAATAGCCTAGGTCTTCAGTTATCCCTACCTGATCCCATTACCTGGCTCTTTGTTCTTGTGCCGCAGCAGCTGCCCTCACAGGCACCATGCTGAGCTACTTGGTCTGTCCGCTGCAACCTCAGGTTGCTCTCTTCTAAGTTCAGAATGAAGTGCCCAGTTTTGATCCCATGGCTGTGCACCTTGTTTTGACCTCAGAGCGAGCGGCAAATGCACTAGGCACCTTAGCAGGATGCCTGTGCAGACAGTTACTACGGTTCGGAAACAGAGGACTCCAGATCTTCCCAGAAGATCCAGATTAAGAGAGAAATTTTTAAAATTCATGTGAAGGGTATTATACCCTGGTTCTTGCGCTGTTACACAATATGACACAACAGCCAAGTCAAACATGCCAACAAGAATGGCATACAACCATGATTATCTTCTCCTTTTATAGTGCACCTTTTATGCTGCACCAATCAGTGCAATCCTAGACACGTCTACTCAGAAGTTAGCTCTTTTGGGCCCAATTGAGTCTCACTTCAAGGAAAGTGGTTACAGGCTTCCAGCTGAATAATATTCAGCTTTCAGGTCAAAGAGGACTTTGAGGCTGAAGAACAAGCAGATCTCTAACTTGGGTCATTTTTCCGATACAACATTTGCATGCTGTCACAGAAACTGACATTTGGGGGCCTCTCCCTCCCTCTTGAAATACATACCATCCCCATGGGTGTAGTAATTTCTGGAGCTATCAAGAGACAACAATGAGACACAGTTCTCTAAAGTGTTCTAGCTGTAGCCAAGCCACAAAGCATGGAATTTTTTCTTTGAAGCCAAACCACTTTCTGAAGCATGGAGGATAGAAATATGAATTGCACAGAAAAGGGCCGTGTGGGCAGACATGCTTTTAAAGCAGCACAAAAAAAATGAACGCATTCAGATAGCCATATCACACCTGCAACCTAATTTGTTGTTATTTGCTGTCAAGTTGACTTCAATTTATGGCAACCCTATGAATGATAGACCTCCAAGATCCCCTGTCAACAAAAGCCCTGCTCAGGTCTTGCAAGCTCAAAACAACATCATGAATGCAGCATAGACCCATGCTGGAGGTACAACTGTCCCGTTCATCAGAGTATAGGGTGCTACATGCTACAGAATTTTGGATTTTACTTAATGTTGTTCTGCATAGTTATTGCTCCTGGAGAGGAGATGGTGATGCCAGAAGGGAATACATCTAAGACAAATGTTGAAAGGGAAGGTACCACCATTAACTAATGAGTTTAAACAGGAATAATAGAATCTTAAAAGTTCCAACAGACCACAAGGGCCATCTAATACAACCCTCTGCCATGTCGGAATCCAACCTCTGTTTAAATATCTCCAAAGTTGGAAAATCTGCCATCCACCAAGGCAATCTATTCCACTGCTCAACAGCTCTTAGTTTAAAAAAGAATAGAAAAGAAGAAAAAGTTCTTCCTAATGTTCACATGGAATACTGTATATTTTTCTTGTAATATTCATCCACTGGATGGTGTTCTAATTTCTGGAGCAGCAGAAAACAAACTGGCTCCATCTTCTTCATGACATCCCTTCAGATATTTAAAGGTAGTTTCATGTCATCTTTCAGTCTTCTCCTCTCCAAGCTAAACATACCCAGCTCCCTGTGTCTTTCCTCATAAGGCCTGACTTTTGACGTTCTTGGTCACCCTTTTATGAATGTATTTCAACTTGGAAATATCCTTCCTCAACTGTGGTGCCCAGAACTGGGAACAGTATTCTAGACGAGATTTGACCAAAGTAGATTAGAGTGACACAACTACTTTCTTTGATCTGCACTCTATAGTCCTGTTGATGCAGTCCAGAACTGCATTGGATTTTTTGGCTGCTGCATCATATTGTTGAGTCATGCTGGGAGTTGCAGTCCAAAATGGTAGCCTTTCCCAATCTCCTGAATCCAACAGATGGGGGCAGGAGATAGGAAAAAGATGGTCTTCCTGTGACCAATGCTGCAATCCTATAGTTTGCCTATAAACCTATATAGTAAACCTAAGTTTCCTTCCAAGTAAACATAGGACTGTACCCTTAGTTTAAGAACTGCAAATTGAACATTATTTCTCTCTCTACCTTTATCCCTGTCTCTTATCATATAATAAATACTGATTAATTATGCCCTAGGTTTTCTGCATAAAATGTAAACATATATATTTTTTAGATGCAGAAATAGATTCCAGGGCAGTGCCTTTGTTGTTCAAATGGATCTAGGAAGAGCTGCTTTACAACAGACCAGACCTTGTGTCCACCTACATTTACTGGCAGCAGCTCTCCAGGATTTCAGGAGGCTATCTTTACTGTCACCTCCAACCTGATCCTTTTAACTGTAGACACTAAACTCAGCACCTTCTGCATGAAAACTATATGCCAGGGACAGTGGAACTGTTTTTAAGGCGGGGAAGGCTCATGCAAGTCATTACTAGTTTTATCTCCTTGCAGGAATGTTTTAACAAAACAATGAAAAGACAGAATACATTTCTTTAAAATCATCATCATCGTCTCCATCATTATAATCATCCAGATGAAGCAGGGAACAATCTAACTGCAATGAAAGCAATGGCAAAATAGTAAATCAGTCTTTACAAAACAGAGTAAATAAAAATAAAAATGCATCTTTCACTATAAACACTTCTACGAGCACAATGTCTACTTAAAAAAACTATTTCATGTGTTGAGTTTAGCATTCACCCAAATGGGTATTGTATAGATGCCATGCAGCCTTTGTTATTTATAAAAAGGCTCAACTACAATACCTGTCTAGATAGGTATGTACTGTATGTGCACACTTCATCGTTTGCTACACTTTAGACTCTAATTCCTTTGAGGACTGACCTACATACAAAGTATTGCTGGTCCAATGTTTGCTGATCATTTCAGGGAAAAGCTCAGACACCCCAGCCTAGTCTTGGCAGTGGCTTGAGTCCCACTGCCCCCCACCTTTCTGGGGTCCCTGCCACTTGCTATATCACTGAGCTGTGACCCTTTCCAAAAACAGGAGACCTTCCCTTTACACACCCCTTTCATATTGGACAATTATAGCACTATGATTCCACCTTAAGTGCCATGGTTCCATCCTATGGAATCCAGGGATGTGCAGGTTAGGGAGGGTTGTTTAGACTTCTGAATCCCGTTTTGGAAGAAAGGTGGGATAGAAATCCAACATATAAAATAAATTTGAAAAAAACTTTAGGAAGAAAGCTCTTGTTGGTGTGTGTCTTCAAGCCATTTCCAACCTATGGCAACCCTAAGGCAACCCTATCATAGGGTTTTCTTGGCAGAACTTGTTCAGGGGGAGTTTGCACTTGCTCTGTTCTGAGGCTTAGAGAAAGTGACTTACCCAAATAGGTTTCTATGGCTGTCCAGGGATTTGAACCCTGATCTCCCAATCTATGTCCAACACTAGAAGCACTACAATATGCTGGCTCTTGCAAAAGAGCTCCAGTGCCTTACCTAGTTAACCCTATCTTAGCAAGGTCCCCATTGAGTCAGAAAGAGCCTTGAAGGCACCCAACACTTGTGAAGGATGAAAAAGCCGGAGATGCTCACCTTCTTCCCCTTCCAGGTGGGCCCTGTCCCCTTCTGTGGGGACCACCGGTCCTCCTTGGCCTCCAGGCAGCTCTTCACCCAGGATTCTCTTCTCCCCTTCTGGGTTTTGCTCCTCTTCCTCCTCCTGGCCTTCTCCTAGGAAGCCCTTCAAGAATTCCTCAATCTCCTGGTCGGTGAGGACAGACTGGGCTTCTAGACCAGATGGGGCCTGAAGGCCCACCAAGAGGAGGGCAAAGAGTAGTCCCAGGGGGGTAGTGACTCCCATCCCCTCAGATCAAAAAAGAACACTTGGCCAGACGTTCTGGGGACAAGATGGTCTTCCAAGACCCAGGAGAACGATGTTGAGAAGAAGCACAGAGAATCCTCAAGGAAGTCCTCTTCTCTTTGCCATTGTTAAATCTGCCACAAAAAAGGGGGAGAAAGATGGGAGGATGATGCACCTTAGGGTTGGTGGTCACTCACTTCCATTTCACACCATACAGAATCCTTAGCCATGCTTTTTTGCCCTAACGTTACTCATCAATCATCATTTCCATTTACCCCTGAATGTCACACTCACATAAGCAACAAGCAAAATTAAAAGTTACACCTTGAAATTGCAATACCATATACACAACCTAAATGTTATTCACATATCCGTATGGAACATTTGGGTAAAATTGAATGCTTTTCAATTTTTTTAAAAAAATAGAACTTTTTTTTTTTAAAAAAAATTTTTTAATGAAAATTTAAAATTATGAAATTTGAAATTTTGATTGTAAAAAAAAAATCCTGGGGCTTCTCTTTTCTCCTCCCACCGAGCTTTACCCTACTTCCAACATTTCATAAGTGTTCATCACACGGGAGGCTAAATGCTCAAATCCTGTGCAGAAACTAGATTTAATTTCCGGGAATATCCTGCAAAAGCGGGATCATTTTCAGACACGTCAGGGGCATTAATCCGACATTAACCCACACAGAAAGTGGACAAAATTAGCCGCTTTTTATTTTCGGGAAAAGGCTGAAAGTAAAAAGTGGCCAATTTTGTCCACTTTCTGTGCAGGTTAACGTCAAATGAATGCTCAATGCATTTGAAAATGATCCCGGTTTTGTGGGATTTGTCCACTTGCTGTGCGGGCTAATTTCGGATTAATGTGCAATGCATCCCAAAACGTGCTTTTGTGGATTTAAATCCTGTTTTCTGCACAGGATTTGGCCGCATCCTTGCCGTTAGGAGTTTATCACACCAAGGAGATCTGGAGTTTATCCTGTGAATATCCCAACAAAATCGTGTAATTATGCGAAGCGGTTTCACACGACGTCGCACAAAACCCCGCCGTCGAAGTGGCCAAAAAGAAGCATCTTTTTTAGCATCGGGATTTCAGCAACAATGCATTTCCAATATCCCTTAATGACGTGCGATAATCATTTGAACAATCACTCGCCATTTCCGCTTCATGTGGGGGATGCTTTTAAGTGCGCTTGAATCCCTCTTTAATGCCGAAATTAGCCCTGGGGCATGTGATAAACTCCTCAGAAGCGTTTGAAAGGGATGGAGCGACGTTCGACGTGCCTGGAAAATGATCCCGCTTTTGCGGCTTTAAATCCCATTTTGCCCGTGTGATAAACTCCTTTAAAGTGTTTTAAAAGGGAAGGCGAGGGACGCCGTTTCTGGTGGCCAAAGGCGAGTAATCGAGGCGCAGCGGGGTCACCCGGTGCGCTCTGCACCCCCCTGAAGGAGATTTTGAAGGAACCTGGAAAGGAAAAGATGGAAACCTGGAAAGGAGAGCTTGAGGTGTCCTCAGCGTCCGTCCCCTCGAAGAAAAAAAAGAAGGAGCTCCAGGGCTGGGTGTCTGGAGGACAGCTTCCAGGGTCCAAGGAAGATAAGGAGGAGAAGGGGCTTCGGAAAAGGAGGACCCTCCTCTGGAGCCTCTCTCAACGAAGAAGAAGTTGCAGAAGAGGAGCAAAAGGCTGGGAAGCAGCTGGTCTCTCCTCAAAGCAGAGGCTGGTCCTTTGCAAAAGGAGGAGGATGGAGGCTTCAAAGGGGGGCTCTGGAGGGAAAGGAGGAGTAGTCTTATCCAGAGAGAGAACTAAGGGCAGCCCAGGCTGAGCCTGAGGGACCCTTCCTTCTGGGCTCCTCTCTCTCTGCTTCTGCTTCTGCTTCTGAACAGGACAGGAGGAGAAACAAATGGGGGGAGTGGACAAGAAGAGAGGGACCCAAGCCAAGGAGGACCAGGCACCGAGGAATGGAGGACAGCAGTCCAGGGCCAGGCTTAACAAGGCAAAGAAAAACCCAATATGCTGTGAATAGGACCTTCTTGGGTAGAGAGAGGCTCCCTTGCAGCTCCTTCTTGGAGACTCCCTGGAAGAAGAAAGCACTTCTTCTTGGCAGCAGCTTTGCCTCAGCCTCAGCAGCCACTCCTCCTCCTCCTCCTCCCTCAGAAGATGCTTTGGGTGGGGGGGTGGGGAGCCAGGCAGGCACCCCTCACCCTGCTTGCCATTCCATCCAATGCATACAGTGAGCATATATATATATATATATATATATATATATATTTGAATCCCAAACCCTTATGGAAATGGTGTATTTGACATTCTCACATACCAAGGGGATGTACATATATATGTGTGTGTGTGTGTATTTGTATTTTCATATACCAAGTGTGTGTATGTGTATATATATATTTCTTTCTCATATACACACCACATATATATGTGTGTATGGTTGAGAGTTCCTGCATGGCAGAATGGGGTTGGACTGGATGGCCCTTGGGGTGTCTTCTAACTCTTAAGATTCTAGGATATTCTCACATACTGAGGGCATATATATATATATATATACACCAGCATATACACACATGTATATGTGTGTGTGTAAATATATTCTCACATACCAAGGGGATATATGCACACACACATACACACACATATATATGCCCTTGGTATGTAAGAATATATATACTGTATATATTTGACATTCTCCATACCAAGTCATATGTGTGTGTGTGTGTGTGTGTGTGCCCTTGGTATATGAGAATCTCTATAATATATATATATATATACTGTATATATTTGACGTTCTCACATACCAAGGGCATATATATTTGTTTGTGTGCATGTGTGCTTAGCATCTAAGGAAGTAGACCGAAGTCTACGAAAGCTCCTGCTGCCAACTTCTTTCTTTCAGTTACTCTCAAAGGTGCTACAAGATCTCTCTACATACTGATTCCAGAGACTAACATGGCTAGATCTTTGGATTCTGCGAAGGTGTTAGCAGGAAGTTATCTGAAGTCAGAAGTGCCATAATCCACTAACGTTGGCATAACCTTAGTAAAACACCTCCCATAAACTTTGTGGGTTTTTCCTTAATTTGTTTTAATGGCCGAAACAATATAGCAACCTTCTCCCTTCCCAACAGTTTGTTCCACCCAGCCCCAATTCTGTACCAGTCTTTTCACTCTTATCTGCATTTTTTCCAGCAATTATGGGGAAGTCTCTCCCACACACAGCTGCAAATTCCAGCCTCAAAGACTAGACCTTTTGAATCAGCTCCCTTAACATGCCAACACTTCCCATCATCCCCCTTCCAATCTAACAACTATTTATCCTTTTATAACTATTCGAATATAATACCCATTACAAACATAATTACACATGACATAAAATCCCAGATTCTGATATTTTCAGGCTTCCAAAGCTCCACTGGCTTCTTCATCAGGCAAAGATGTTAAAAATAATACAGGAGGAAAAAACATATGATGATGATAGTCAGCAGCCTGCATTTTGTCAAGATGTAAGTGTTCTGGGAGGAATTCACATTTTTGTCTCTTTTCCCTGGCCTGAATGACCAGACTGAAGTTAGTTCCTTATTCCGAGTTCCTTACTGGCATGAAACTTTGAAATGCAGTTAAATCATTCCCGTGAATGAAGTGGTTTGAATACCCCCTTGAAAATATCTTTTAAATGCTCCATGTTGCACTTTGCCACAATCAGGAAATGATTCCCTTTCAAGATTTTTTTTTAAATCTTAGCACTACAAAACAATTTTTGAAAATAACACAAAAATGAATAATAGAAGAAAGCAATTATAAATAAAGAAAAAACATTCTATACCCCAAAAGACGCTGGACATCACCTGAAGTGATACACCATCACTTCCAGTGGGGTCACACTTATTTTTGTGGAATGTGAAAGTGGGGAGTCACATCGGTTTCACTGTATGGTTTCAACTCAAAGGAAAGTGAAGGGTTATTTGTCCATTTTAAGGCCAGTGTTTTTACTATTCCAATTTGTTTCCTAAATGGTATAAGATAATTTTAACTAGAAATGCCCAAACGTACATCCAGGTTTCTACTTCATGCTCTGGAGGCTCAGAGGGAAGAGAATCAGGGATCAGAATAGGGCCAAAAACACGTCAATGCATGATTTGAATGCAAGAGATTCTTACATTATTCTGAATACACACTCAAGAATATAATCTGAGCTATGGTATTTGAAGATACAGTATGTAATATGGAAGACGAATTCCTATGCCAGCAGGCTGCAAGAGGGAACTGCTATTTCAATACTGATTGTCCCAAGATCCCACACATTGCAACATGGCATCCAGTATCACAACTTTTCTCTGTTTTGTGTTGGACTCTTGTACAGTTGTCCCTCCTTGACCAGAGATTCTTTATTCATGGATTCAACCATGTATGGTTTGAAATATTAAATATATATATAAATTCAAAAAAAGCAAACTTTGATTTTGCTATTTAGTATAAGCAACCCCATTTCACTATGCCACTGGGACCTAAGCATCCACAGATTTTGGTATTGACGGGAGCTCCTGGAATCAAACCCCAGCAGATACCAAGGGCCCACCATACCCTGAGTTGTTACTTATGCTCAGTTTATGGGGCACACTGTTTATTTACAAATACATGCTATTCTGTTCTGTTTTTGACTCGCATTCAGGGTCTTTCTATAGCTGGCAATAGGGTTCATTCCTCAGAGGCACAGTACATCACAGACTGTCTCTTTTCAAGATGGAACCAGACACGTTTGTATAATTTTCAAGCCCACATTCATTTGCAAAGACTGCTTTGCTATGCATTTTGGTTACATTCAAACCACGGGCTGTCATTTTCCTGCACACTATATCATTAATTGGATGGCTGGGCAATCTTCCATATGAGATGGCCACTCATTGCCAGGATAGGCATTTATGGCAAGGTTTGTGGCTTATGCTTGGAGAACATTGGCTGCCTGCAGAGAAAACTTAGCTGGATCCCACCACTGTTAACAAGAAGTTCCAATGAGGCTAGTGATGGTCTGTTGGACAGAAATCAGGATCAAGCTAAAACTGCTTCCATCCTCTTTTCTAAGTCAAATTGAACAAGCGGCGTGTTGTCAACATATATGGAAAACAATACAGTGGCCAACAGACTGGAAACAATAAATATACATCCCTATCCACAAAAAAGGAGACACAAAAGACTGCAGCAACTATGGTACCACATCATTAATTTCCCATGCAAGCAAATTATGCCCAGAATTCTGAAGCATAAACTCCAATTCTACATGGAGAAAGAAATCCCAGAGAGTCAAGTTTGGTTCAGGAAAGGAGGAGGCATCAGGGGCCACCTCTATTCTTTCATCCAAGTCATTGATAAAGATCTTGAATAGCACTGGGACCAGGATAGTACCCTGTGGCACCCCATTAGTTAATTCTGTCCAGCATGAAGAGGAGCCATTGGGTTCAGCTGATCAGCCAGTTTCAAATCCACCTAAACATTGCATTGTGTATTTGAGAGCAAGGGTAATGACACTCTGCATTTGTAAATATGGAGCTTCCTGGGGGCTTTAGAAACCTAACAACAAATGAAATTTCACAATGCATGCATACACTGTTGTTTAGCAGTATCAGAGCTTCAATTTTCTTGACTATCCAAAATCCAAGATTATTAACTGCCAAGGAGTTAACAGGAAATTCCTTTTGAGCTGTGCTCTCTGTCATTATTAGGAGGTAATGATGAGCATCTTATCTGGCCTCTAATTAGAATCACTAATTATAATCATGGGCTGTTTTAGTCTAACCATATCCTTCAAACATTGCCCAGACTTGCAACAAAACAAACACGAACTCCTCTGAGCTTTGCTTCATGACCTCATTGACAGAAAATGTGACTTTGCCAGGGATAAATGTGTTCACTACAAGCAAGGCAACACATGGATATAATGAATTTTCCTTGCATGCAGAATTTGAAAATGAAAGCATCTGAACGCTGCAACTAATTATTGAGGTTCACCATTGATGGATCTTCCCATGCGTCAATTAATGGTGGAAAAGTTTTGTCATGATGGTGCAGTCTGACACCCCAACAGGAGGAATGACACCCTGGGTGCGACCTCCTACCACTGTGGCAAAGGGGTGAGCACCCGCCCCCCGTGACTTTGCTGCTGCACAGCTCCCTCTCCAAATAGCCACCCCACATCAGGTACCACCAAGCCTGGTGACACCACTGTCCTCATGTAGGCTTTCCAGAGGCATCTGGTTGCTTGTTGTGGGAAAGAGAATGTTGAACTCAATAGGTCTTTGGTCTGATCCCATATAACTTTTCATTTGGTTTTATATAACCAGATTAATTTTCATTATTAATTTTCATTTAATTAAAATCAGTCCTTCTTCTGAGTGTTTGCAGCCACACTGGCCCCAGGAGAAACTTGCTTGAGTCACAGATTTGTACAGTGATGTCGAAATGAGCTGGTGTGAAAAGGAAATCCCATTACTGCCAGGTTAGGGTGCAGTGATGCCAAACTGGACCTAAATCTAAGTTAGCATCTGTTGCAGCAAATGGGATTTTTGATGACTCCAGAACTATTAATACATGCAGTCAGCAGACCCTGGCAGGGCGACAGGCTCACGTTCTGCATGCTTCTGATGTTTGTTTTTTTTCTTGCAGTCATGACAGCTAGAAACATAATTTTTAAGAAATTAAAAACACACTATAGACATTAACCCAGAAGCCTGTCCTTACCTCATGTATAGTCTCGCACACTCAAAACAAAGCGAATGTGCATGGAGAATGCTTACCCTCTGACAGTTTTTTTAGCTCATCATATTAGGTAGGGTGATCACTACCACATCACCAAAGAGTGTAAATGGACCAGCAAAACAAGACAAAAAATGACATCAATTTGTATATGTTACCATGATGTGTATCAGGGTCATCTGTGGAAAGGCAAGCAAACTTTATTTAGGACACCACATCTAAGCAAGCACAAAATCATATGAATAATTTGCTGTGCAGATGTTTCAATGTATGAGCATGCCTAATCTCCCAAACAATATTTGTGGTCACAATTCTAATGACACTGTTTGGAGCCTATTTTTGTAGCCTTTTGGGGGGGAAGTGGGGAGCACATTCATCACTAATCTGTGAATCCTTTCCAACTAGGAGTACCATGTCCGAAGGCCTGATTTCTCAGAAGTAAGATTGTAGACTCGCCTTTTTCCTTTAAGCCATTAGTTAGTAAGGCCCCAGCTCACTTACAGACAGCAACGAGGCAATGAGTGAGATGTTGGTGGCAAATGTTCCTCCTTCTCTTTCTCTTTACAACTGTTTCCTTGCTTCCTCTTCTGGACCCTAGGGAAAGGAAGGAGAAATAATCAGGGAACCAGGGGCTTCTTTGCCGCTGTTCCCATTCAGGAAAGTTCAAGCATGCCAATTCCTGTTACTTTTCCTTAATAGAGAACATAACTCCCAAAATCATCCAGACAGGATGGCCACTGTTTTGAGGTTTCTGAACCTCAAACAATTTTTTCCAGGTTTGGGTACAAACTGGCACCATTTCCCATTATAACAGTGGAGGATTAAATGACCTATGTGTCTGTATATGAACAACATTTTGAATTTTTCTGTTCACTGCTTATCAGCATAACATGTGAACACTGGTTTTATTGCTTGTGTAATGCTGTAGTGACACAGGCATCCTGGTATCGAAAATCTGGTGCCGAGGGGCAGGACAGAAATTGCGCCATGCAACATTTAAACAGTTGGTCAGTTTGCAGCCCGTAGTGCATTTAACTGCAGAGGAATCGTTCTGATTTCTAGTAGTCTGGAGAGTATGCTCTTTGTCTTTTCCAGTATTATTTCCATCTGGTATCAGTCCTGTTTAATTCTCCTGTGGTTATATTATTAGAATTCAGAGGAGCACATCATGAATTTCTTCCTGTGCTTCACTTGGAGTTGAAGCGTCAATTATCTGACGGAGTTACAGTTTCTTTCCTCTCAAACACGTTGCACTAATCTGCACATCTGGGCAGGAATATATAGTGATAGCCACATCAGAGGCTTGGCACAAAAACTGAATATTTTGTAGGCTTTGGATGGACACAGCGCCATCTTGTGATATCTGGGTGGCAGAACAAACTTTGTTTTAATTCCATATGCAAAGAGCCATAGAGTTGATACACCACATATAAAAGATCCTCATTCCCACTACGTTTTCAACCGGTTTGCAAATCGGTTTGAAGCAGTTTAAATGGCCCTGGTTCGCACTTGAACCAAATCACTGAACTGATTCAGAGAGGAGGGTCAAGCGCTAGACCTATTTAACCCAATTCTTTTTTATGCTGATTTTTTTCCAAATCTTTTTGGATAAATCGATTTCATGCAAGTGTGAACCAGATGCGGATTGGGATTGATTTCAAGAATAAATTTGATGAATCGAATTCATGAATCGATTCAATATTAGTGTTAACTAGATGCAAATCAGATTCAATTTACTATGACATGAGAAGGGGTCGCCGGGTGGGAAAGCGGAAATTAACAATGTGTCTGTCCACCCTTTGACCCTCCCCCTCTCTCTTGGCCCAGCCCTGGAAGTATGTAAATGCGTAAAAGCTTTCCATAGCATTTCATGACCTATTCAGTCAAAGGCTTTGCTTTAGTCTATAAAGCACATGTTGATTTTTTTTAAAAAAATTCTTTGTCGTGCTCCATATATTTGCTATGTGGTCCCTAGTGCTTCTGCCTTTCCTGAATGGTGCCTATACCTCCAGGATTTCTCTCTCCATATATGATTGCAGTCTATGTTGCAGAATTTTGGAATCAATGTTACTGTCCTATAGTTGCTTCAATCTTTTTTATCTCCTTTTTTGTGGATGGGGATGAATATTGAATGTTTCCAGTCTGTTGGCCAGCATTTGTTTTCTACATTTTTTTTTTTTTGGTGGCATATTTTAATTAACACTGGAGTTGATACTGTCTGTGTGGATTGTATCAGTTCAATTGGAATGTCATCTGTTCCTGGTGATTTCTTCCTAACTTCTTTTATTGCAGCTTCCACCTCACTTTCTAGAATCTGGGATTCATCTTCATATGCTGCTTCATATTTCTGTGCAATACTGTATAGAACAATAAGGGAAGAGTCAGGTTGACTTCATACAGAAACGAGGAGACTTTTTGGAAATTACAAGCCATGCTCCTGCAGTGTGTGATGCAAACCAGAGAAAGAGCTATCTGCCTTAGCTTAGAATAGCCAATTGATGGGAACCGAAGAATAATTCGCCTAACAGAGTTAGTAACACATTTCAGGACAGAAGGAGAGTTCGCATTTATTCTAAGCATGCTGAAATTGCTTTGAAGGCTGAAGGTTTCCTTCTGTAGCCACAACAAACCAGGCATGGGATGCTTTCTTCTGTTTTTTGTTTACACAGATGGAGACATTGCCTGGGTTCCATGAAAAGCTAGCGATGAAGAGGTGGGAAGGTAGTTTACAGGAGACCACACACCCTAGCAATATGCCACACAGTTGTTGGTCCAGGGAAGATGTTAATGGAAAAGGAGTACGCTGCTAAATGCCATGTGAAATCACAGTCATAAAAGCAGGAGTCAGAGATGAGTGGTAGAGCACATGCTTTGCATACAGAAGGTCCTAGATCCAATCTTTAGCACCACTAAGTAGAACTGGAAAAAACTTCTCTGTGGAACCATGGAGTGCTGATGCCAGCTGGTACAGGTAATACTGTGGAAGCATACCCGGTAACATTTCACAGACAAAAATTGGAGAGAAAAACTGAAACATGTTAAAGGCAGCTGAAAAAGTAAAACAGCAGAGAATGAACTATCCTTGCCAAATTGGGGCAGATGTGCCCTGGCATCCTTGGGCCAGGGCTAGGGCCAGGATCCCTGACCCTAACTGATGTCCAGCCTAGTTCTTCTTCCCTTCTTGACTGAATCCAGACAACAGGATTCACCCCCCCCCCTTTTAATTCCCTATAATATGTCTGACCCATTGTGATCACCGCAGTGCATTATGAGAAATTAAAAGGCACAACTGCTCCACTGAACCAAGGAAAGGATCTTTTTTTGCCCTGACTTCCTACAAGTCTGCTTCTAGTCTGTAGCACTACATGTAGTCTGTGGCACTACTACATGACCTTACTTTCCCCTGTTGTTGGAAATGGAATACAACAACCCTTGCACAAAGTACTATTTTTCTTGGGGTTATGGGAGAGTGCAAAGCTTAGAAATGTTGTATTTTCCACTACAGCTGCCAGAATCCCTGCTGTCTTACTTAAATGTTCCCAGAATTCTTCATGTCTCACTTTGCCATTTAGTTCAAGCAAGGTTTCCATATCCCACATTGCTGAAGACAGTCTGCGTGGTGAAGCAGAGAGACTTTTCCCCAAATGGCAAGAAATTCATTGAGGTTTGCCTTTGGTTGCCTATGTGCCTGGTTTAGCAAAACTCTACCACTCCTGTTCAGTTTGTACATTCTTCTTCCATGGGTCCTTCTATCCTAGGGCTGTTTATGTGACTGGAATCAGACAATTCATCCTTCTCCCACACACCCTCCAACTGTTTCATTTTGGCTGTGACAGTCCCACTTGATCCTCTGCCATCCCACTTTTTAGCTACTATTAAAATGTCCCAGTTTGTTTCACCTCTTCCCACTTCCTTCTCAGTTTTCTTCAATTGCTGGAGATTGAGTTCAAAGTGGAAATGTACTTTGCACTCGGAAAAGGAGAGGAGAGTGTGGAAACTTGTCCTACCCAGTAGATTTATGCAAAATCAGACCATTGCAGCCTCTTCTCGCTTGTGTGTTATTCTTCATTTTCAACATTTGCCATCTTGACCAGTCTTTGATGTCACTTGGCTACCCATGTTCCGATTTTCATCTGTGAAATATTGGAGAGTGCAGTCACCAGCCATGCCATAGAACATGATATGGTGTGTGTTTCCTTCACGAGCCTTGCTTTGGATTAGGAATGCAGAAGTCCCTCCAAGATTTTGCTCTGAGGAGCCAGGCCTAATGAAGGATTAAGTTGGAATATTGTTGTTCTGTGTGCAAAGCTGCGTTCCAAGCTGCCAAAAGCAACAAAAGTCCTTCGTCAGCACATTATGTAAAAAATGTTTATCAAACCAAAAAATCTGGAAATGAAAATCATAGAATGAACTGGACTCTCTAAGTTCAAGAAGCTATTGTCACAAGAGCTGAAAACCTTCTGATAAAGCCCTAAGCTTGCATAACGAGACACTGAAAAGTGGTGGAATATTTGTGCTTTGAATAATAGAACCTGAGACTTGGAGGAAGGCTTGTAAACTATCTAGTCCAACCTTCTGCTCAGTGTGGATGATCCAGATGCCAGTATTATGTAGCCTTTAGGAAGTCAAATTGGGACTTGGGAGATCCAGATTTCAGTCCCTGCTTGATCACAGTTGGAGCCTTATTGCATTAAAAATATATCTGGCAGACAAATGGAGAGAAGCATGTTTATCTTTCTGTCTCTGCATGACACTGAAGCACTTTCATTCTCTTCCCGTCACAAAAGCGCGGGAGTGGGTTGTAAAAATATCCCTTTTGTCAAATGGATTTTTCCAGCTGGGCAAAAGGGACACTTTTACGACACTTTTATGACTTTCTCCCACACTTTTATGACTGGAAGAAAATGAAAGTACTTTTTAGGAGACAGAAAAATAAACATGCTTCTCTCCATTTGCCTGCCAGGTTTGTTTTTAATGCTACAGGGCTCTAGGTGACCTTGAGCCTGACCTACTTCATGGGGCTGTTGTGAGGAGAAAGTAGAGAGGAAAAACATACCTTCCAACATTTAAGGGATGAAAACTGGAATGTATGTAGCCAAACAACATTAGAGTGTGGTTGAGATGGCAAAAATTACTAATGAGAAGTGCACAACCTAGGTGAGATTGCAACAGTTTAGTTTTGCTTAAGCCTACTAGAGAGAGTAAGATTGCACCCCTTCATTCCTCTCTCCACTTCTGTGTCAATGTAGTCCAAACTACTTTTGTACTTTGAACTCGGTTTGCACCAACCAAAATAAGCACATGACAAAAGAAGAAAAGTGGGAGGAAGAGAAACTGGGACATTTTTAAAACAGTTGAAAATGTGGGACAGTAAAAAACTATTTGGGACTGTCTTCAACAAAATGGGACAGTAGGAGGGTATGGACAATCGTTGCGTACACTGTCATGAAGTCATTGGAAGAAAGGTGGGATATAAAGGCATAAAAAGGTAAAAGTAAAGGTAAAGTAAAGGTTTCCCCTTTGATTTTCAAGTCATCTCTGACTATAAGTGGCAGTGCTCATGTGTAAAATAAATGACAAAAGCCCATATGGCCACCCAGCCTTTCCATGAAGTTGTCCATGTAAGGAAAGACCAGCCTCACCCAGCAAGAAATTTCTCCTGACGTTCTACTGAAATCTGCCTTCCTCTATCTGAAGTTTTAGCCCTTCCCTTTGAGGAAAACAAAATCTTTGCCTTCTTTTGTGTGTAATTCCTTAAAGTCACTCAAAGTGAGAAGTTTAATGAGATTGAGGTTTGGATCACTGTCGCAAAATCCAAATGTTTCTGGACATTTGCTAAGAAAGTGGTGGTTACACAAGGCCATTGGAGAAGTGGCTGAGGTCAGTTCAACCCAACCGGACCACAAGGAAAGAAACGGATATTATCACCAATGCCAGTTATGCTTGCTAAACCATCCTATATGGGATGAGACAGCCTGAACTTCCTACATTTGCCCACTTCCTGCACTAGTTGCTATTTTTTTGCCTACTCAGGACTAAACTTAATAAAATGCCAATGGAGCGGTTGCAAATTTTGATTTGCAGGAGATCTTCATAATAGCCCTCAACCCCATTCCCCAGAGTTTAAAAAGAGTCACTTTTTTACTATAAAAGGTTTTATAGAAACTTACAATTAATGTGGTTATTTTCTCCCTTATGTGTTATTATTCTGCTCCTTTTCTTATACTGGGACATTAATCTATGCAACTGAAATCCCTTTTGAATGTAAATAAAATTTATTTTTATAAAGAGGACAGAATGAATGGATTCAGAGCCTACAATAACCAGGAAACCCCACTAAAATGTAAGGAGGTGTATTGCAAGAACTCATTATGCTTTGGACCCATCTGGAACAGTCCTATGTCTCCCAATATTTCCCCAGTGCCTCACAAGATGCCACTTAAAAAGCATCTCATAAGCCTCTCTGCCAGAACTATGTTTCTAAGTGGATTTTTTTTAATCTCCTAAATTTTAGAAGATTCTCGAGAAGGTAAACAAGGTTCTCAGTCTTTCCTGCTAAACTGGTCACCCTTTACAAATGAAAGTAACAGAAAAGGTTAAACATCTTCTGCTGCCATCCTACACAATAAATATCATTGCACACAATCATGCTTACTTATGAATAATCACGTTTGGGCTTGTGCTGTAAATATGGCTCTTTCTGACTCTCCTAGATGCCTGGGCCTGCATGCAATTATACTTTATGATTGGGTAACAAATTGCTCTCTGTCATAACAAGAATTATGTTGTTGTTTTACGCCTTTTAATTTTTTTTCAGGAAAAAAATTAAAAGCCTGTTTTCAGAAAGAACAAAAACCTCCCCTTTAGCAGGGATCATGAAATTCCAATAATCTTTTTTTAAAAAAACCTCACTTTTTTTGGCACATGACATTTCACTGTTCCTGAATCCCAAGAGTAAATGTTCTTTTTTTCCCCCTCTTTCTTCCATGCTTGGAAAAAAAAAAAGAATAATAATAAACAGCTGGAGGAAAACATGCAGATACACAAACAAGTTTTGGGATGCCATCCAGCATCACAGAACACAAGATGCGGTAGATTTCTGAAGCTCTTCAAGCAGCAGGAAAGGAGGAGAGTGATGCTTTCCCCTCCCTCCACCTGCTGCTTTTCACTTTTTATTATCCTCCCCAGCTATTTATTGCTCACCTCTTCCCCCCAGCTACAGATTAATGTTTACTGGAAGATACTAGGGTTTCCAGATCTCCAGGCTGGCATCCTCTCATCCAGTCACCAGGAAAAATCTCAAGAAGAGAATTCAGCATTGAAAAGCATGCACGTGTATTTTTCTCGTTTGTTAGACTTGTAGTTATTTATTTGAACGGAGTACTCTGTGCAACTGTGATTTGATGTAGAATTCAAAGATATAGCCATGTCAGTCTGTAGAATCAGTACGTAGAGAAATCTTGTAGCACCTTTGAGACTGACTGAAAGGAAAAAATTGGCAGCGTGCTTTTGTTGACTTCAGTCTACTTCATCAGATGTATTGAGGAAGTAGACTGAAGTCTACGAAAGCTCATGCTGCCAATTTCTTTCTTTTGGTTAGTCTCAAAGGTGCCGTGTGATTTAATGTATTATACATAGTGACAGCACCAGGACCTGCAAAGAGCTGATTGCTGTGACATCACAAAGGATTGTCCTTAGAGCTCAGGTTTTGGACCAGAAATCTTAGGTCCTGGGACAGCCATAAGCTGTCAACCCTAAAACGGAAACACTGGTACATTTATAAATAATTGCTACCATTAAAATAACAGTGCAGTACATCTCACCTCAGTAGGAAAAATAGTATCGAGGTTAGCTCGTCTCCAGGTGACAACTGCTAATGGGCAACTTCACCTCCTTACTCTCTCCAGGCTCTTTTTCTTAAATCTGGACTTGGGAGATCTTTCATTTAGAGCATTGGCAGCCCTCTGAATAGAGAAGGGATAGGGAACATACATTTTTCCAGATGCTGTGGACTGTAACCTTTCCATTTGGTAGGCTGGCTAAGATGGATGGGATGCCACCTACTCCCCACAGACTGTCTTCTGCTAAACAAGACACACAGCCAAACTCTCCTGACCAAATACTCTCGTTAAATCGAGCTCTTTTTTGCCACAAAGCAAGCTTATTCCAACCCAACATCATTTCCTCTAAATAACTTTATATCAAACAGTTAAAAAAAGAAAAACGGCAACACAGGGACTTGGGGATCTTTAATTCAGAACAGCTCTTAAAATAGTAAATACTCCATGCATTTTATTGCCGGCATCCAGTCTGAAATCCAAAACATCTTTTAGAAATAAAAATAGTACAGCATAAATGAATTTTATTGGTTGAATCTGGAGAGCATTTTTAAAGCTTTTTAATTATTTAGCATGAGAAAAAAAGGATGTCTATCTAAAGATAGCTTTTGCAAAGAAGGCTGTGTAAATGCATTTAAGCTGCTGTGGTTGTGGTGTATAAAAGATGGAGTCTGGAAGGCCCATTTACTTATTTAAAAAGACTCATAGACTCTGGATGAATCCAGTACCAGTATCTTTCAGGTCAGAGAATTCTGACCACCGCAATGACAGAAACGAGGATTTGTGATGCATAAGCCCCACTTATGCCATCATAATTTACTAATTCACTAACAGGATGAAAGTGTTTCATATGAGGTGGCCTCTAGTTCATATTAGCTAATGCCACTATGGAGTTTATCATACGATGGAATTTGGGGGTATAATGCAATGGCAATCCAAACGCAATCATGGGGTTTCACGTTATTGCGTATGAGTGTATCTCACGCAATTTCGGGCAAAAGGGAAGTCATTCCAAATGCAATCATGGGGTTTCGCGTAATTGCATATTAGAGTATCTCACGAAATTGTGAGATCACAAAATTCCCATTTTCGGGAAATGGGAAGTCCTACTGAACGCATTCCATATGCAATTAGAATTCACGTAAACTCGCTAAACTAGCGAATTTACGTGAATTCGAATTGGCTCCATTCGAAATTGAGATAAATTCCTCCCGTGTGATAAACTCCTATGATAAACTCCTATGAATATATTAAACTTTAGCACAGCACAACTCTGCTATTATTTTCAGAAAGATCAGGGTAGGTTTTCATTTCTCAGTGGTTGCTCCTGAACTGTAGAACAGGCGTTCAAGAGATGCTGCATCCATCCTCTCTTGCCATAGCACAGGGAAGGAAAAGGCATTTTATTCATAAAAACTTTCACCGTGCAAGCTGGTCTGCAGCTTGCTGAAGGGTGTGTGACATTCTATGCAATTCTAACATTTTAATATTTATTCTAGCATTTTTATACTTATGCTGTGGTGATCCTGGGATTTATAATTTTCTGAGTTAGAATTCTCTGTGTGAGACCTCACCAAACCACAAATCCCAGGATTTCATGGGATTCAGGCCTTTAAAGTGGCACTGAAATGCTAAAATTATGAAGTGTGAAAAGGTCTTGCTGTTCTTTTCCTTATGATCTGAAATTTATTGTTATGTCTTTAGGTTGTTATGTTTTGCCTTATCAGGCTTTTGTGTATATAATGTGCCTTTTCCTATTTTTTGTTGTCTCCAGCAGCTTTCTTTTGGTGACAAGGGAGACCATAAATAATATATAAATATATAAATAAATAACTTAGACTTAGAGAGGAGGTCCTGCTGTCAAAAGAGTGGTGGACAGTGGTGGTGGTGGTGGTGCTGGTGATGGGACCCCACTCATTTCTTCAGCAATGCATAAAAACAGCCAAAAACTTCTGGCTTTGCATTACTTATGAAAAAATTCCTTCCTGAGTCCCCTGCCAGAGAGCTGGAATGTAAATAATAGATACTGGGACAGTAGCAACAGATCCTGGTCCCTTCCAGCACCCCCACCCCCAGAGGGATTTGCTGCCAAACTAGAGCATCAGCTAAAGCAATCAGGTGATGTGAGGGGAAACAGCCCCGACTTTTTGCATCCCGGGCTGCAAAAAGCCATTGCAGCAGTTCAAATACAGAACAATAGTCACTGGGAGCAAGAGTCCAGAAGGCTCTCTGGGCATGAACGGCAGTCCACTCAGGCCCCCCTCCAAGTGTTGCGAGGTACAGTGACTTTGGCGCTGGTCTGTTTGAGGCACAGGGAAAAGGAAGAGGGATGCATTTGGCTCCAAGCCTGCTTTTAATCTTTGACTTTGTGTCAGTTGCAGCAGCACAGGGTTCAGCTGGAATTGCTCCACTACTCCTCAGTCCCATTAGGGTGGCTAGAAATGTAGTGTATTCCCTATGCAAGCAAAGCCCCTTTGAGTAAGCAGGCCTTGTGGAGAAGGAGTAGGTTCATGGCTTGCTGAGCAAGGGAAGCCCCACTGACGGTGACTTGTACCATTCCCTAGACCTAGAAAGGCAATGTATACTTGAATGAAAGATGCCAGGAACTCAGTAGCACTTCTGTAAACATACACAGGATACCACTCCTAATTGGGTATACCTTCCAACTGTCCTGATCTGGCAGGGACAGCCTGAATTAATCCTCTGCCCTCCCACGTTTTCAGCCGCTTTTAAAATGTCGCAGTTTCTCTCTCCTCCTCCCACTTTCCCCTTTGTTTTCAGCTTACTTTCCTTGTCGCAAACTCAGTTCAAAGGCAAATGTAGCTTGCCTTTAACTCAGTAGGAGGAAAGAAGAGAGGAGGGTGCAGACTCCTGCCCTTCCCAGTAGGCTCAGGCAAAGGCAAGCTACTGCAGCCTCCCCTAGCTTGTGTGTACTTCTGCATTAATAACTTTAGTCGTCTGACCACCCTCTAGTGTTGCTTGGCCACACTTGTGACAGTTTTCATCTGTGCAATGTTGGACGGTATGAAAAGTTTTTGGATGACAGCTCCCAGAATCTTCCATCCCACATGGCCAGTGACTGGTGCAAGGCTGAGAGATGATGGGAGTCATAGTTGCAAAAAAGGATCCTCCACCCCAAGCTCTGATTGGGGTACGAACAGCCGGCCCTTCACCCCATTGCTGGGTAAAGTGAGATTTGTATGTTTACAGACTGAAGACTCTCTCTCACATACACACGTTTGCTTTTTGTAGTGTTGCCAGCTTTTCCTGTCATTCTTGCCAAATCCACAGGGGTGAACCTGCTGAAAAATGCTGGTTGGGAACCTTGCCCACAGAGGCAGACCATGTTCTGTTTAGAAGAATCAGCTCCAAAAAGCCAACTGGCCAAACCCTCAGACTTGAGTCTGTTTTGTCATGTTGTAACATGAAGGCAACAAAAGAAATAGAACTGAGCAGCAAGTCTGACCTCAAACTGATTTTGGTGAAATCTGCAGACTGTTGTGCTGTAGTGGTAAGACCCTGGAGTAGGAACCAGACCGAGACCGAGACAGTGGGAGTAAAAGAGTGTCTTTGTGGTACAGTGGCTCAACCAAAGGGGTAATGGTAAATCTGGAAGCAATGGTCTTCATTGTGACTGTTTCCTTAGCCAGGCCTCCAGAGAGAGTCCACATTGCCTCCACTGATCCATTTTTAGCAAACTCATTCTAGCAGTTTCCATTTTCACTGAGAACAAGTCCTTTCTTAATGGATCTTAAGAGTACATTCAAGACCACCTCAACAATACTTTATTTTTTAATTAAGACTTTTATTTTAAAAACACTCAGCAAAAATGTGCCGTTTATACCCAAATCAACTATCTGAACATCAAGGTCATTTTATATCAAATCACAATATATGTATATCATATCTAACTTATTTTTTTTTCCTTTAATAATATAACTATACATTTCTTCAAACTTCTCTTCATTCATTCAACCCCCCCCCCCCCCAATTAAATTCTTTCATACATTCTCGTACTTCCCATAGTAATACTTGGATATATTTTCCATTCATTTTTTTTCATACCTCCAATTTTTTCCTATATATTTTCTTTTCTAACTTAAAGTTGATTTTTCCTTTTACCATAACCGGATGAGTTTTGTTTTAATTTAAAAAAAATCTGTAACCATCATGACACCCCACGTTACCTAGATATTTTATTATTCTCTCCCAGTTCTTCTTGTAATCTCCATCTCTATTATCCCTTAACAAAGTAGTAGCTTATTCATTCCCCAACATGTCCAGCAGTTTCCAGAGGTGCCAAACTGAGAATTGGAAATTCCATATCTCCCACACCCACCCCCTTAAAATACAATCAAACATTTAATTATTTTAAAACATAACTTAAAATGATAAATAACAACACATACAATGGATTGCAGCAGAAATCAGGGTCAAGAGGTTGAATATTCCTTTGGTAGCTGGGTATCTGTTCAGGAAAAGCCTGAATAGATTTTTAAACATAAGACTATTTTCATTTATATTTCTCTGTGTAAAAGGAGTGTGTGTGAGGTTCCATGGTCTACATTAAAGGGGAAAAAAAAAGATTCTACTCAGGGAAGGGAGAAGTAAGGAAAGCCAAAACATCATCATCATCATCATCATCATCAATATACAATGCACTTCTCAGAACAAAACTATTAAAGAAACAAACAGCTCTATCAAGAGCATAAAATCTAAAAAACATTTTTTAAAAAAGGGACATGGCAAAGTAAGGAGCGATTCAAATACAAAGCCAGTACAATATGATTGCAAAACAGCACAGCCCCTGGGAACAGATTGTGGGAGTTGCAATCTTCACAACTGGAGTGCCACACCTGCCCACCTGTGCCTGATGGGATGCCAAGGAAAGGTAAACCTGGTGGAATCCACCCTGTGCAGCTGTGAAGATTCAGGTCTTTAAATCTGGCAACCATATTCCCCCAAAATTATATTAGTTCAGGGCCCCACATTTCCTAAGGGAATTTCTGTTTTGGGATAATTATTTCACAGATGTTTTGCAGTATCTAAAAATATACAAATGCCTTTTGTTTGCTGCAGGAAGCTGTGTGTTTGGACACTAACACTTCACATCTTTCTTTGGGAAGGTTGCAGCCATCTCCTGGGAGTCTTCGCCAAGCAGAAAATAAATAAGCAAACTGTTGTCTATAAACAGTTCATTTGCACTATTACGAGCTGTTTGCTTCTCTCATCTAACATCTGTACTGATTTTTAAGGAAGAGGAGGACCAAGTGGAAGAACACTTAATAAAGACCCTTTTGAGTCCTGGTATTGGGAGAAAGGCGGGATAGAAGAAGATGTAATAATAAAAATAAAGACAAGGCTTGAAAGAGAAAGGAAGAGGAGGAGGAAAGACGTTCAAAATTGAGTTCAGAACCTTTACCTTATTATTATTATTATTATTAATTATTTTATTCCGGGACTTTCCCAGCCAGGAGATTTTTAAAGTTGTAGTCCCCAAAAAACAATTTTTCATAGCCTTTGGCTCAATGTGATTATAAAAGGCAATATAACAGAAGTGGAGGCATGTTTTTCTGAGGTCTGGATTACCTCCATCAAAATGTGCCATGGTCCAAAGTCCAGTAGCAGAACAAAAAAGGACAGTTGTTAAAAGATACGTGTGAGTTGCCTCATGATATTCTTTTTATCCTATTTATGCCAGGATATCAGGTTTTGCAGGGAGATGACAAGAGCAACTCTACTATTAGGTAAAGGGAAAAGTTTTCCCTTGACATGAACGTCAGACCTCTGTGGTGGCAAAAAGAGTGGGAAGAAAGCCTTGCAGACTTTTACAGGGATTTCCCGCCCCAACACATCCCTGGGCCCACATAAGTATGGACTTTATAGTGGGTTTTCTTACAAGGAAGGGGGAAACTGAAAAGAATCACATCTGAAAAAAGCAGGATCCTTAAAGCAGGTGATAGTATGTAGAATCAGAAGTGCCCATGATCCCTGGCTCACTGGGAATGGGCATCCTTACGGGGCAAAGCTGGGATGAGAACCAAGAACACCATAGCCAACAATATCCTGATGATTGCCGTGATGACAAAACACTGATGGGGCCGCACTAGCTGTGGGATCCTGAAGTAGTGGTCCAAAACAGTCCCGCATCCAAGCTTTGGAAGTCTGCAGCCAGTTGGCTTTCGTGCATGCCCAGCTCCCTTCAGCTTTCAATCGAGGCAAAAGGCAGTTTGCTTGAGTCACATGAATGGCTTTCATCCCTCCTTCCCTCGTGATGAGGAGGAGGAGGAGGAAGAGGAGGCAAGCTGCATATGATGTAGTAAAAGAAATATCTCAGTGATGTGAGAGGCAGTGTGTGGACATGTGTGTGTGTGAGAGAGATAGAATGAGAGAGAGAGCATTCACAACACACAATTATAGCACTTTGATACCACTTTAACTGTCATGTCTTCTTTGACTGAATCTTGCCAATTAAACCCTATGACAGAATCACCATAAGTCAGGGGTGACTTGAAAGTGCACAACAACAAACAACAAGGTAGAGGATCTGAAATCTTGTAAATCCCAGGATTCCATAGTAGTTAAAGTGCTATCAACATGCTATACTTTTAAATAAGATCTGGGGGCAGGGGAAGAGAGAGAGAGTGAACAAAATATTTTCCCAGGCGCTTGGTGGGTGTGCTCTCTTCTTGCTTGGGGGTGCTTCCAAAGGTGGGCTACAGATGGTAGGAAAATCAGGCCACTCCATCCCAACCAGACCAGATG
Organism: Urosaurus nigricauda; assembly: GCA_034509955.1. NCBI lineage: Eukaryota > Metazoa > Chordata > Lepidosauria > Squamata > Phrynosomatidae > Urosaurus > Urosaurus nigricauda. The sequence goes on from JAOEGL010000009.1 coordinate 10,853,481, forward strand.
TCTTGCCATCTCATTTCCTGCCCTTTCTTGTCTCAGTAGCTTCCCTTTGCCCAGATGTTCCTCCCAGCCGGCACCTGGGTCTATTGAGAACCCACCTCCCTTTACTGCTGTTGACATCTGGTTCTCATTTGTCTGCCAGATGTCATTCTTTCCTTCAGGAACCACAGAGAGCCCTGCCATGCTGAGCATTCCTTTGCCTCCCTCTGTGGCACAATCTAAAGAAAAAAGTGGAGACGGTTGATCTGACTTTTAGGAGGAAAAGTTGTTTACTTGATATGTATTTTAGAATCACCATTCCACTCAGGTAGTCTTCAGTGGACTAAACTGCCACTTCTATTTTCCCTTTACTTTCAGTTCTTTTCCCTTCCCCCATCTCAACTTCTTTCCGACTTCATACTTATGGAAATAATTGTGCATTTTGAAAAGTTCTTATTTTGTTTTTTAAAAAAGCAGAGAAATTCTCACTCTTCTGTAGTTTTGAGCTGTAGGAGCCAGAAGAGAATAAACACAGGGAGATGCCCAGATTTGAAAGGCTTGAAAAACTCTGATCCCATTTATGGACTTTTCATGCACATCCGGTCATGCAAGTCAGGGGAAATTTTTCAAGAGCCTTCCTATATTGAAGGTACTGGATTTGCTTTTATTATTATCACATATATATTTCTGACTAAGCTTCTGACATTATCAGGCAACATCCCTTTGGCTTCCCTGCCTTTTTCCCATTAGAGGATGGTGACACCTTGTGGTCATTCCATAGCAGCATAGACAGTAAACCATTAACACTTCTTTTTCAAAGCATTTTAGCTATAAGAAGGGAGTTTATCACATGGGAGGCTAAGTGCCTAAATCCCATACAGAAATGGGATTTAAATCCCAGAAAAATCCTGCAAAAGTGGGATCGTTTTCAGACTCATCAGGGGCATTGAACATTAACACGAAAACAACCCACGTAGAAAGTGGACAAAATCGGCTATTTTATTTTTGGAACAATCCAAAAGTAAAGTTTCAGACAGGGAGAATCCCAAACCATTTTTTGGAACACCACAGGGCATTTTTCTTGAAAACAGGACAAAACTGATATTTATATTAAAATGATGGGACGGTCTGGAAAAATGGGGGGGAACCCTGATAGTGGACTCTTTCAGACATGGGAAATTGGAAGTATAATCCAAGGGCAATCCAAACGCAATCCTGGGGTTTCACATTATTGCGAATTAATTCTTCTCACGCAAATTCGGGCAAAAGGGAAGTCACTCCGAATGCAATCATGGGTTTAACGTTATTGCGAATTAAAGCTTCTCATGCGATTTCGGGCAAGGGGGGGTTATTTTCAGGTAATGGGAAGTAATTCCGAATGCCTTCCGAACGGAGCAGGGGTTCAGGTAAATTCGCTAAACAAGCGAATTTACATGAATCCGCATTGGCTCCATTCGGAATTGGGAGAAATTCCTCCCATTTGAAAGAGTCCAGTGTCCCATTTAAAATGGTAATGATAATAATGACAATGATAATGATATGACTGATGAGAGAGAGAGAGAGAGAGAGAACAAGACAATATTGATAATGGCCACCACCATTACCATAAGATCACATCAGCAAATTAAAAAAAAAACTTTACAAGAGCTCTAGTACAGATCCAATAAATCATTACCAACACCTCCCCCCCCCCCCAAAAAAAAGAGTGGATGTGGAGGTAACAATCACTGGCAAAATCCAAAATGCTATATCACAAGGCATCATCATTCTTTAGCCCAATCTGGAAGATCCCTTAAACTGTAAAAGAAAACTTATAGATTAGTTCAGATAAATACTGATAGTTATCTCCACAGTTTCCTTGCTCTTGACCAATTCTGATTGTAGATATCATTGCAGCCAAGTAGATCAGCAACTGGCCCCACATGATGCTGAGTGATGAAACAATCAATACAGTACATTTCTTATCGGCTGTAGGCAAGGGGTATAGTGGTTGGCTACTTGGTATAAGACACCATAGGGATCAAACCAGGGTCTCTGAGAACATGGTGCTTATTCTCTCTATCACCAGGGTAGCTTTGCAACAGAGGATGTTATCAGCTGTCCAATATCTGCTGTGTTGCAATAGCACCCTTAGTGTAATCAGAGACGGTACAACTCCACTTCAACCCTTGTTACATGAGGGGAGAGGTAGTGGAGGCGATGTTCAATGCAGGGAATTTTTGATCAGCAAAAATGTTGATATTATCTGTCATAGAATCATAGAATCGTCCTCATGCTTACAGGAGTGAAGACGAGAGTAGATTTTCCCAGATTACCTGTCCATGTTGTATCCATTCCGAGAAGGCTTGTTCTCAAATAGGCAATTAAGTCCTCTTAGCTTTTCTTAAGATCTTCTCCCGGTGGAAGTAAAAACAGCTAGAATTGCTTTATCAATATAGATCACATTTTGGGACTCTTAGTTGGACATGTGGCCAAAGGGAATGTCATGCTGGGTTGCCTGAGCTTCAGAATTTATGGTCACATTCCTGGCATTAATGAACTCATAAAGAATCTGTCTAGCTTCAAGTGTGCTTTATTCTAGGCTTGGCGTCTCAGTCTGTGTGTGTTGCCTTACTTTATATCATTACCTGTGTCTTTAAAAGTTTTTAAAACAAGCCATCTTGAATCCCATTTTGGGAGAAAGGTGGGATACAAATCCCATAAATAAATGGGCAAGCTAGCATGGTTTGGTATACTGAGTGTTGGACAAGAACTGCAGGAGAGCAAGATTCAATTCCTTGCTCAGCCACGGAAACCCACTTGGTGATCTTCGACAAATCAAACTCTGGAGTTTATCACACGGGAGGAATTTCTCTCAATTGTGAATGGAGCCAATTCACAATTACGTGAATTGACTAGTTTAGCAAATTTACATGAAATCTGATTGCATTTGGAATGCATTCAGAATGACTTCCCATTTCCCGAAAATGACCCCCCCCCCCCATTGCCCAAAATTGTGTGAGATACTCTAATACGCAATTACGTGAAACCCCATGATTGTGTTCGGAATGACTTCCCATTGCCCGAAATTGTGTGAGATACCCTCATTCGCAATAACGTGAAACCCCATGATTGCGTTCTGATTGCCATTGCATTATACCCCCAAATTCTGTTGTATGATAAACTCCACTCTCTCAGCCTAAGAGAAAGGCAAATCTTACCAAGAAGACCCTATCATAACTAATTCAAAGATATATAAAAAACAACAGTAACAACAAACCAACCTCACTTTTCAGTAAAGAATTTGCCCCCAAAATTGTTTCCTTATATTTAAGTTGGGCAATTTAACAGAATACTTTGATGGATTTCAGTATGAAGTAGTGTAACATTATTATCATTTTAGCTTTGACCAGCAATCTGTCTTGAACCAGCCCTGAACAGCAGTAGCACAAAACCTTCCATTCAGCAAGGTAAAACAGGCTGTAGATTTTTGGTATACAATAGGGCAACAAATGGCTAGTTATTTAAATTTTTCTTATTGTATTTGTACCACCAGTGATGAGGAAAAATTACCGGTATGAGGGATTTTCTGCCCCCTGCACCAAAACAACTTGTTTGACAAAATAACTTGTTTGTTTGAGAATTGTGCATTTTTACTTGTCAGAGCATGTTGTGGCAGGGAGCTTATACTGCATTGTGCCAGACAGGAACATGCTTTAGGGTTGCTGTGGTGAGCAGAAAAGACCTGGGGCCTATTCACATGACTGAATTATAGCACTATCTGACTTTAACTGCCATGGTTCCATACAGTGGAATCCTGGGTTTTGTAGTTTAGTGAGGCACTAGAGCTTCCTAGTTGAGAATTATAAATGCCTCTCTCTAAAGTGCCTATCCCAAGACTCCATAGCAGTTAAAGTGGAATACACTCAGCCCTCCATATCCACGAATTATTTAACCCATGAATTCAAGCATTTATGGCTTGAAAATATTGAAAAATATATATATAAATTCCAAAAAGCAAACCTTGAGTTTGCCATTTTATATAAGGGATATCATCTTACTGTGCCATTGTATTTAATGGGACTTGAACATCCACAGATTTTGGTATCCATGGGGCATCCTAGAACCAGCCCCCAGTGGATACCAAGGGCCCACTGTAATATAATTCTGTAGCTTGAATGGCCTCCTAACGGTGACTGTATAAAATGAGTGCAAAATAGATAGGGCCCCTTTTATGGGATCACTTTTTGTTACTGTGTCGTCTGCAAAACCCATAGAGCTTTATTCAGAAACTACAGATGTTCACCGCAGATATGTGTTGTCAAGACTAAAGAACCAGCATTAGCAAAGCATTTAAAGCATACATAATTTCAACCTTTTAGTGGGCGATATTCTTACATTCATCACAAAACCAAAACACTTTCCTTTCCTCCTTTCCCCATGAGTGCTCCTCCTTCTTTCACTCCCGTTCTCAAGAGTCTGGTTTTGGATCACCCGGCACAGTCTCAACTTCTTTTCCCACTTGCTTGTTAACCACATAGGAGTATGTGCAACAGTCTTAGCAATTAACACACTACTGTGATATGCCCTATCATTTAACAACACTCTATGATATATTATGAGCAAGCAAAGCAAGGCTGTTACTAGTAAATCTTACTCTCTTGAGTAAGGCAGGCTGAAGGACTCAGCTCCTGACAACCTGTGCCCTTCTTAGTGTACAGAAACTATTCCAACCTTAGTTGAGTCCACTGGTATTAGAAGACAGGGAGCAGTGGCGGTGTTCTTGACCAGAGTCTCTGTAAATATTTTCATGTCACAGTGGCTTGGCTTCGAATACAGGTGTGCACAATGTACCAGAATTCAAGAGTGCATCACCGGGGAGGACTGAAAAATGAACCGATTGTATTTCCTCTCTTGGCTTTGCAAGAGAGAAGTCTCTCATTTCCCTTGATTAAAATTGCAAGATGTTTGTGACTTTCCTCCTCCTGCAATTTGCATAAGACATGAACCCCATAGAATATATGGGGTTGGGCAAAAGGCAAGATTCAACAAGATTAGGCATAGCTTTAGGTGCCCTGACAGCACTCTGCAGGGCTCTTCCTGAAGGGCTCACTAGCAAATCGATGCAGGTAGGGCCAAAGGGCAATGGTGTGTGAAGTGATGCGCTGAACACATGACAGGAAAAAACCCTGTGTAACAGCAAATCAGAAGTGAAGTGAGTCATTCCTTCTTTGACCACAGCTGACTGTTTCTGCATTTTTCTTTCCCCCTCCAGCCACAAAGAAATGAAGCAATGAAAAGTTTGACTTGAGAGGGAAGGAAGGGCCACACCCACGAAATTTTGTCTTCCTCCTCGTGAAGAGTTTCACTTGAAACAGAGGCTGCCGGTGGGATTTTTACGGTCTTGGTGAGTGTGAATACAACCCTTTCTTCTATGGTGGGATGCAAATGTTATAAATCTGACAAGGGGTGTGGTAAAACCCTGGCTTTGTATGTGATTAAGGAAAAGGGTAGCAGGCAAAGAGCTTGGCAAAAACCTGAGTGCATGTAAGAGCACTTTTGCTTGCTTCGTCTCATTGAAACTTTTCAGCTGAATACTGGGGACATTTCTGTCTCCGGTTGTAGGGGCACCTAGGAAACAACTGTATTCTGAGTTAAATGCTTGCTCCTGATAATCCATTATTGTTGACACACTAACTGGGATCAGCTCTCCAGGGTTTCAAGCAGGATTCTTTCCCTGCCCTACCTGGAAAAGGTAGAGATCTAACCCAGAATCTGCATGGTAAGCATCTCTTCCATCCTTCATTCATGGGGAAATTGATTTTTTATTTTTTATTTTTACTGAAATTCTACATTTGCTAAAATATTACATATATCACACAAAATAAGCATATATTAAACAATCATAAAAACAAATCAGTATACACACTAAATAAACTACAAGTATGCTATAAAGATATGCAACTTTCAACTATCTTTTCTGTGCTTTTTTGAAGTTCTAAGGTTTCACCTCCACACTTAGCACTTAAGATGTTACACTTCATGTATATTTAATTTTAACTTACAACTAATATACATAGCTATACCAATAACTTTTCCATAATCAAAGTCATGGGGAGATGTGTGGAAGTAAGGGCAGGAGCAGCTGGTGGTGCCTATATCAACAGATTGTCTGTCCGCTCCTGGTTTTACTCCAAATCTTAAATCAGATATCCAAGGCACTGGTGTGAATGAGGGGACATGTTTCAGCACCTTGGATAGATGCTTGGATAGATAGTCTGGATTAAAATCTGCAGCAAATGGAAACCACCAGCCATCACTGGGTAATGGAATAATATAATTCACAATATGTTGCCCCAGTTCCTTCCAGCTGCAGCAAGCTCATGCAATGCCATTCTTTAAAATGTAGACAATGGAGCCAATCACAAAAAGTAAGAGACTCTCTCCTTGCCACATCCTCCACAGCTTCAACATTGGCATAATCTCCTCATGTTTTTTCCATCTATTTGGTTTTTAGAATTAAGCTTTTGGGGATTCTGTAACCAAAAACAAAAGGGACCTGTTGCAATAAAATGTTCCAGCATATCCTCTGTTCCTGGATTGTGTTTAAGAATTAGAGATAGAACTTGCATGGCTATTCTACTATGCAGATAAGAAAATACATGCAAATAATGAACTAGATATAAAGAATTTATGGACAAACAAGAAAACAAAACCTTGCCTGTTAAAACCTAGGGAAGTTTCTGGAAGAGAAGAGAGGTGAAAACGGACACTTGTCCTCCCCTTTAGAGCCTTTCCTTAAAAGGATCAGGTAGCAGCTAATGTGCAAAAGCTCTGGTTGAGATTGTATGGGGACACAGGCAAACAAAAATCTGATCTGATGTGTTCTTATAGCAGGTGTGGGCACGCCTTCCAGTGGTGTGGAGGTACATTGGGACAAGGCTTAGAAAAGTTACATTTTTTGGAGTAGAGTTCCCAGAATCTACAAGCCTGTGTGGCCAGTGGTTGTTTTGGCTGGAGGATTCTATGAAATGTTATCCAAAAAATGTAAATGTTTCCAAATTCTGGTCATATGCATCATGCTTTGTGGAAAAGTGGGCAATAAGGTTATACCTCTGCCACACATTCAAAATTCAGCCAGCCACATAGTGGCAACTGTAATGGCACTGATAACATGGGATGCAGAAGTGGGGCAGGGGAGCAGCATCTGCCCTATGCCCCATGTATTGCCTAAAGTGTTAAAGAGCTCTGCTTTGGGATTGCCTGCCCAGAACCTGAGCATGAGATAGCATGCTAATTGTGGAAGCTCCATTTCTGTCCAACTGAAGTGTTGCTTTCTAGCACGGGAGGGTTTAATCTCATCCCATATAATTTCCCAATCCCAAAAACACCTGACAGTACTTATTAGAAGCTGCTAAGGGCTTGAGCAGATAAATTCTGTCCTCCCTTTTATCGGTTTTCTCCCTTTGGCCTGGCAACATTCCATAAACCCAGGAACCTCCACACTCCAGAAATCCTGGGAACTCAAGGTCCTTTTCTTCTTTGGCTTCTTTTCCTTCTAGGGATCTTTCATACTACATAGTTACAGCAATATGAATAGCATAGTTATAGCACTTCAATTGTCTTGATAACATCCTGTGGGATCCTGTTATTCACAATTTAGGGACAGGTATTCAGATTTCTCAGCCACAGAATGCTTGTTTCTCACCAGACTACAAACCCCAGGATTCTGTATGATGTTGCCATGGCAGTTAAAGTGGAATGATAGTGCTATAGTTCTGTTGTGTGAAAGACTCCTTAGTTTGAATTGCCTAAAGAGCTAGCAGTGCATAAAGAAGCCACACTCTTATTTTGGGGTGACTTTATCTTTGCCTCCAAATGAGAAATGCACAAACACAACGGAAGGATGATATACATCTTTGCAGTGTTTGAAGAAGAGGGAGTCCTCTTCCTCTGCTAAGTGATAAGGTAATCAACATTCACATTTCCCTAGTTTCTTAAGGGGACTATGAGATGTCAGAAAATGGTATCTATGGTGGGTAAGACTGGAGTTGCAGTTCAACAACATGAGGGGGGCTGCACATTTCCCATCCCTAGCATATGGACAAACATACATACAAACAAATTCAGTCCTTATGCTGGGTCAGACTGTTTCTCCATCTGCATTGCAGAGCTTTGAAAAGCTGTATTTGTATAGACAACTTGCAGAATCTGGGAGTTGTCATCCACAAAAGTAACTTTTTCTCCATACCTGAAACACACATAGCCTTCAAACAGAGGGACATCAAATAAAGGACTGCCCTTTGTCAAGTTTAGACAAATCTAGTCATTGTTCAAATTGACAACAGATCTTCAGGACCTCAGGCAGACATCTTTTCCGGCCCTGTTCTCATTGCACAACCAAGCTAGTAAGACCTTTTGCATGAAAAAAAAGGGAACTGTAGTCCTTCTGTTTCATATGAGGGTTATAATCTTTGTATAAGACTGCTCTGCTCCGTGCCTGATAACCCTAACTGAGATGTTTGTTTCTCGGCAGAACCCCAGAACCATGTACACAGCAATCCCTAAAAGGTAAAGAACTTTTAAAATATGTATCATTTGTTAAGCACAGTTTGTTCTGTAATGCTGAGGACAGAATAGCCCAGCTTGGGCCACCACTTTGGATCTGGCTTCAGCTGGTGGTCCTTGGAGTTGTGAGGGGACAGGGAAGCAGATTCTGCCACCCTGGAGTCCTCTTAAGTCTTCACTTAAGTCTTGTATTTCCATCCACTCCCTACCCTTGAGGACTGAGGATAGAGCAAGCTTGTTTTTTGGTGCTCCAGAGACTAGGAGGAATTGGATGCAAACTACAGGGAAAGAGTTCCACCTAAACATTAGGAAGAACTTCCTGACAATAAAAGCTTTTTGACAGATTAACACACTCCCTCAGTTTTTAAACAGTGGCTGGATGGCCATCTGTTGGGAGTGCTTTGATTGTGAGTTCCTGCATGGCAGGGGGTTGGACTGGATGGCCCTTGTGGTCTCTTCCAACTCTAGGGAGTTTATCACAATCTCCCCTCCCAGCTATCCTTCAGGCACATATGGCTGCAGGTAGGGGTTTTTAGCAGCTCTATGGTAGTTCCAGGCAGTGGCATCACTAGGTGAGTATGGGGGTATGTTGAAGACTGCATTAGGTGACACCCTAGAGGAGAGTTGACACCTGGTTGACATCACTGCGGCGGAGGGGTAAACGTATCCCTTGTGGCTCCACTGCCATCCTGCCCCTTGCCTTGTGGAGGGAGCTGAGGTGGTGGCAAGGATGGTGAAGGGGCAAGCACTCCCCTTGTGGCTTTCCCTCTCCCTATTAGATCCTTTCTTTTTCTATCCTCTTGGAAATGATGCTTCTTTGGATGATCTCTGAAGATGCCAGTCACAGATGCTGGTGAAATGTCAGGAATGAACATGGCCACATATCCCCCCCAAAACACAAAAAGCTAATGATGCTTCTCCTTCACCCATCTACTTTGGTTTCATCCTGTTTATTTTTCCTTCCCACTTCCAAAACATCACCTTCTCTCCTTCTGCCTTGCAGTGGCTCTCCCTTCGATGTTTCAGTAAAGGAGCCAGGCCTACACATCTGGCGAGTAGAGAAGATGAAGCCAGTGTCTGTACCAGCAGAAATGAAAGGCATATTCTATACTGGGGACTCATACCTGATTCTCCACAATGGAGATGATGATCATTCCAGTGTGCACATCTGGATTGGTAAGGAAGCAGTTGTGCAAGGTGGAATATGGGATGCTCTTTGATACTGAGTCAGACCATTAGTCAGGTGGTAGTGGATAGTGACTTTTATCGGGTAGGGCAATACTTTATCAATTACATAGGTGATGCTTCAGTTTGGGGGAGGCTATGTATTGAATGTGGCTCTGCATTCTGCCTTGGCTGCAGTACTGAGGCATCAAGTCTAAATCAGATAGAATTTCTGCCTGCTTCCAAACTGGGCCAAAGTGGGAATTCCCAAGTGGTCGTATGTATGGGATAAACTGTGTCTTGAAGCAGTTGAGTCGATTTTCCAGGAATCCCAGAAGCAATGGGATTCCCAGCTAGTTGATGGTTTTAACTTCAGAATTATAAAAGGAATATTTTTGGTTGATGGCACTGACATTGATTTAATCAAGCAGTGATAAAATCAGGACAGTCCCAGGGAGTTTGGGACAGGATGGGAAATACAATGGAGATTGGCTTACTGCTTTGGGCTGGCAGACTTCTTTTGTCTTTGACTTTCAAGAGGAAATGCACATGGCAGGGGGTTGAGAAGAAGCAATACTTACACCGTTAAGTTACATGGGTCCTTTCCATATGCCCTCATGTCTTATGTGACCACTCATGAGAAATTCACTTAAAGGTAATCACAACCTCTCCAGGATCATGCTGTTGGCCTCTATGCAACTGCTATTATAATAAAATATAACAAAATATTTGTACCCCAAAATAATATGGGGTATGCAAGGTGTGTTAACATCACTTAAGTGACTGTTCTCTCCTTTTCTCCCAGGCCAGAACTCTTCCCGGGATGAACAGGGAGCATGTGCCCTACTCTCCACCCACCTTAACTCCTTCCTTAAAGAAAAACCTATCCAATACCGGGAAGTGCAGGGCAATGAGTCAGATATTTTTATGGAGTACTTCCCTCATGGCATCAAATATCAGGTGAGAGAGGTCAAACATGACCTGTTTTTCAAGTTGCAGATCTCACTTAAAGCATTTCACCACAAATATAGGACTTCCACGCAAAGCAGTCAGTTAAGCATATGTGCATATACCAGAGATGAGTGTAGCCCTCTTGGTGTTGTTGATTAGGACTGCCAGCTTTCTTCATTATTGGACATGCTGGCTGTGGCTGATGGGAGTTGCAGTCCAACAACACCTGGACGGCCACATTTTCCACACTCTGACATATACAGATCAATCCAATAGAGGAGCGTGGGATGGAGGGAGAATTTGTGATGGAGGATCCAGAACACCAAAAAAAGAGCTATTGGATTTACACCACTCTGATTGTGATGTCTCTGTGTGTCTTTCTCTCCTTTTTGTTCATGGCTGTTTTAACAAGTTTGTTTTATTTTCCATTAATGATTCTTCCTTTCATTCCCATGGGGGGGGGGATTCACTATGATAGACCTGTCATAATTATTTCAAGGACATGCATACAGTGGGAAATTGCATTTCTAAAAAATTCTGTGCAAAAATATGAACTAATTGCTATGTAGGAAGGGGGAAAGAATCTGATATAAAATTGGGACAGGATGAGAATTGTTGTAGGATTTCAATAAATGTATTTAAATCAGACAGATTTTTACATCCCTGATTTTTACTGCTTCCTTGTACTGTAGATCTCAACCTCTTTGTTTCTACTCCACAGGAAGGTGGTGTAGAATCTGCCTTTAACAGAGCCCAGGCCAGCCAAGAACACCGTCCCATCCACAAACTCTACCAAGTGAAAGGGAAGAAGAATATCCGAGCCACTGAAAGGGAACTTAGCTGGGCTAGTTTTAACACTGGTGATTGTTTCATTCTGGACCTGGGAGAGGTGAGTCTGGAAGAGGGGAATACACAAGTTAGAAAGATTTGTCCTTTTCTGCTAGGGCTTTGCAGCTGTACAACTATATATGTAGTCGTAAATCAGATTGGGGGTTTCTTCCTTTTGACCTCTCCTTTCAGACCATCTTTACTTGGTGTGGGGCAAAATCCAATATTCTGGAGCGCAACAAAGCCCGCGATTTAGCAGCTGCAATCCGGGACAGTGAGAGGAAGGGGAAAGCCAGAGTGGAGATCATTGCAGATGGTGAAGAGCCAGCTGAGATGATAACGGTAAGACTGTTGTGAGGGAAGAAAAATGTCAGGGGAACTGCAGGTTGGTGCTAGACAGAACATGGATATTATTCAACGTCTTAAAATTTAACTGACAACTATGCAGCAGGTCCTTTTTGATGCTGATCCGGTGTTGGTGGGATTCATTGGCATCACTAGAGGGTGCAGGGGGTGCGGACCACACCAGGTGACACCATTTCTACTCAAACACCTGTATTTTGGCAGTAACATTGGGGCATTTGCCTGTATCTCTTTAAAATGATTTAAGAGATGGTGGTAGTGAGGTGAAGAAAGGAGGGGGGGCAGAATTTTTAAAAATTAAAATTTCAAAATCAAAAGGGTTCCAACCTGTCAGCCCCTGTCTGCAGCCTAACTGAGAGACAGGAACTGTTCAGGTGGACACACTTTATTTGGAAGCACCAGCAATTTTATAACTTTCAGCATTACATGTATAGATAGGAAGTACGCATGGGCAAAGAGTTGTTTTGCATACGTTGCAAGGCCTTCTAGAGAAGAGAGTCTTTCTAATCAGTCGAGCATAAACATCCTCATTTTTGTTAGATAAAGGGATGTTCTCAGAGCAGGACAGTCAGTTCCAAAATCATTCTTATTAATTTATCTGTGACATTGAACTTGGAAACAGTTATTCCAGTTACAAGAGCTAGCAAGAAACAAGCAAGACAAACTCAAAATTGGATTTCAGATATTTTTACCTATAACATGACTCCAGTTTTAATGGCATAGGAACTCAGAAATTAGGGTTGCCTTAGGGTTGTGATAAGTAAATGATGTGGATGCAAACAACAACAACAACATACTTCTAGATAATGCCTGAAGGGGAGAAACTTGGGGTTCTAAGGCAGGAGGTGAACCTCTTGTAAGGAGATACCAGTGATCAGTATTACATACTGTTTTTCCTAGGTGCTGGGCCCTAGGCCTCCTCTGAAAGAGGGCAGTCCTGAAGAAGATGTTGTTGCTGATCGAAAGAATGCAGTGGCAGCTGTATTGTACAAGGTACATGGACAACATTGACAATGCTGATGTCAAGTTTACTCACAGACAGAAGTCCTTTTTTTATTTCAGCTCCCAGAATCCCATATCGTCATGCTGGCTGGAAATCCTTGGAATTATAGTACAAAAAAGTTACTTTTCCAAACTCTGGGTTAAATGCCTCCATACCGAATTGCTTCTTTTGCTTTTGCTGTTATGCATCCTCAGGTTGTTTCCAACTCATGACAACCTTAAAGTGAACCTATTATAGGGTTTTCTCGACAAGATTTATTCACAGAGCCAAAGATATCCTAAATTAAGTTGTTTGAATCCTTGGCTCATAGTAGCTCAGAATGCACTAATTCTGGGAGCTGGAGTCCCCAACAGGTGATACTAGTGCATCTGGAAAATGACACAGGAACTGGGTCTCTTCTCAGCCACCATTTTATATCAAGGTCCAAGTGAACACACACTTCTGTATCTGCCTGCACCCAATTTTGGCTGACGGACCTGAGAAGTCTAGTAAAAACACTATTCCTTTGCCACAAGCCTGAAATCTGCCTACATGAGAGTGTCACTAGTCTTGTGTACCTTAAATTTTCAAAGGAACTTGTGTCTCTTTCCTTCTCAACCCGCAGGTCTCAGATATGACTGGGAAAATGAGCCTGACGAAGTTGTCTGAGTCCAGTCCATTCCACCAGGACCAGCTCATCACAGATGACTGTTTCATCTTGGACAATGGCCAGTGTGGCAAAATCTATGTTTGGAAAGGTAAACTGTGTGAGATAAAAATTGGAGAAATACAGGTAATGGGAATTTAGAAGAAGAGAAAAGAGCCTTGTGGTACTTTTTAGAGTGACCAGTGTAATGCTGCATTCTGTCACTTCTTCAGATGCATTGGATGTTGCCGAAGAAAATGAAGAAGAGGAAGAGGCAAAATCATTATTTATATAACACCATCGCTATACGTGGTGCTTTATGAGAAAAAGAAAAACAGTTTCCTGGCCTCAGGTTTACAATCTAAAGGCATGACACACAAGGAAAGGGGATGGCTGCGATGGAATGATTAAGTCCAGCAGATACTGTCTCTTTTTCTCTTCATTTGAGGCCACAGCAGTGGCAGTTGGGATAGATGGAAGGACTTTCATCTGCTTCTGGGCCTAAACACTGGTGGAACTGTAGACTGTAGTCCATGAAAATGTACAGCGAAGTAAAATTGGTTAGTCTTAAAGGTTCCATTTCTCTTTTTATAGTGAAACAGACTACCTACTTGCCAACATTTCACAGATTAAAAACCAGGGCATGTATGGGCAAGGGACATCAGTATACGGTTAAGATGGCGCTATTACCATGCTTTAATCACGTTTTAATGATACTTGCTTCTTCCATGTGAAAGAGCCCTAGGTCTGCCATCTGAATAAATCCACTAGCCTGCAGAATTTATTACCCTACAATAACCAAACATTTACCAACTACAAATAGCTAGCAAAGGTATGAAGAGCTAAATTCCTTGACCAGCAACATGTTGCATTTCTGGATGTCAGCATTTCCCTCTTCTGGTGGCTAGGCTACTGTCTGTGGTGAGCACAGAGGAGGGATGGAGTGTGCCATCTCTCCTTTGCCAGTTTAAACTTGCCAGCATGAAATTCTGTTGTCTCTGGTGACCATATGAGTGCTTGAATACAAGACTGATCCAGAAGGTTCAGAATTAGGTGATTTCTTTCTTTCTTACTAAGGGTATTAGTTTCCTAGGTCCCTTCCAGGAAGAACTAGGTCTGCTTGCCCACTATTAAAAAACATGATAGCATATCTAACCGGTCCTATTTCCTTCCTTTTCTTGAGCAGGCCTCAGAGCCAATGAACAGGAACAGCAGGCTGCTCTGAAGGTGGCAGAAAACTTCATCTCCCAAATGGAGTATCCCCTGAACACACAGGTAGGAAGCAGAGATTGCACAAGCAAGCAAGCAAGCAAGGTGATAGAAGAGCATAGCACTTTAAGAAAGATGTAAACCGGTGCTGGACTGGCATCAGTTTTCAAACTATTGGCTGCTGGTATGTGGCAAGGAAGGAAAGAAATATGCGTAGCCCATATGGTCCTGGTGCTTGGCACAGGCCGGTAATCTTAGCCTCAAACACAGGGGCAGGGGACCTTTGGCCACATGTTTAGATTTCAAATATTTAGATCCACATGTTTAGATTTCAATTCCCAGAAACATCAGTTATCATGACCAGTGGTAAGGGATAGTGAAGGGATAGTCCAAACATCTGGCAAGCTAAAGATACTTCGTTTCTGCAATCATGGCATCAAACTAGTTTGTCTGAAGGACCATTTTTGCCCATACAATCCTGTCAATACACTTTTCCTCACAGGGGAGGTGAAACCACCCTTGGTTGAGTGGCAACAAGCGGAACTACAGTGGGCCCTTAGTGTCCACTTGGACCCCCGCCCCGCCCCATGGATAGCAAATTGTGTGGATGTTAAAAACAATGGTGTAATAAAATGGTGCCCCATATAAAATGGCAAAATCACGGTTTGCTTTTTGGCATTTATGTATTTTTTTTAAAAAAATATTTTCAAACCGTTGATAAAGAATCCATGGATATGGAGGTCCAGCTGTATACACAGAGGTTTTGTTATTTGTTAGTTGCCTTATAGGAAAACACAATGATACTCGGCATCTCATTTTCAGTTTCATTGCTAATAGTCTGTTCCATAGAGTTTGCTTTTTCTACTACCATTACATACTGGGTTGATGTTTTCGTTATGATATCCAACACAGCTTCACATTCTTCTCTTAGGAAGAACTTCCTAACAGTAAGAACTATCTGACAGTACAATACGTTGCCTCCGAGTGTGGTGACGTCTCATTACTTTCAAGGTTTTTAAGCAGAGGCTGCACAGCTATTTGACAGGAGGACTCTGACCGTGTATTCCTGCATGGTATGAAGTTGGTCTGTATGTCCCATGTGGTCTCTTCCAATTCTATGATTGTATGAACACCATGAGTTTAACCCACATTGATGTATATGTGAAGAATATATTACGTTCAAGCTTCCAAATATCTGGTGCACCTCTAAAACTGGGTGAAAGGTTAAAAAATATACTATCCTGATAACAGGGCTACACAATTTATGGCCCTCCAGATGTTGTTAAACTCCTACTCCAACTCGAGGTGTTGTTAACCTGTTAGTTAACATATTGAATGAAGTATGATGGAAATTGCAGTCCAACAAGATCTGGTGGGCCAAAAATTGCCCCTTTCTGGGTTCCACTTTTGAGACTACCAGTCTTCTTTCAACTAACTAGAGCAACAGAATAGCTATGTCTGCACTAGTGTCCTCATCTCAATTAACTTTATCCTGGTTGCAGGTGGAAATCTTACCCCAAGGCCGTGAAAGTCCTCTCTTCAAGCAATTCTTCGTAAACTGGAAGTGAATGTTGAATCTACACCTTTCCTAACAATATTCTGTGCATGTGCCTTACCCTGCATCAACCATTTTGCCTTATTAAATTGGAGCTGCTGTTATTGTCTTATATTCTACTTTTTTGCTGAAGCTTCCCTGCATTCCAGACACAAAGAACAAAACAAGGGATGGGAGAAAAGTACTGTATAGCTCAATTGTAGTCCACCTGCTTTACATTCAGAAGGTGTCAAGTTCAATTCCCAGCATCTCTACCTAAACGGGATTGCAAGTAACTTAAGACGTAAAGGTCTCTGTCTCAGAGGTTGGGAATCCACTGCTTGTTACAGTTGGCAATGCTGGGAAAGATGGATTAATACTCTAAGTCAATATAAAACAGCTGTGTTGGCTGATGATATTTTAGGTATTTTAGGCTGTGACCTATTTTTAAGGTGGGTTAATGCTTTTGGAACATTTCAGAAGAAACAATTAATTCCCTCCCCCATTTTTTGCCAAGAAAAAAGACAGCCTGAAGCAGTAGGTGGTGCAGAAAGCATAAAAACAGATTGAATGCAGGTTTCATGTGGCTGCAATACTGCATTTCCCCTGCCCCCACCCCATTTTAAGGAGCTTATCGCACAATATTGTTATACCACAATTGCACTGTGTTAGTATTGTCTGCCTGGAGCTTATGGCATGATGCCATGGCTCTCCTGGTGTTATACCTCAGTTGGATTATTTGGAATCAGTTATTCTGAAACAATCTGTTAATGGCCCCCTATCCCGCTATGGAAGTGAATGGCTTGTTCCCCTTTGTTGCAATATTGGGAACATCATAGGCACAGAAGGGCTGTGGTTTCATTGTTCTGTCTTTGAGGATTCCCTGGGATCGCTAGTGGGGAAACCCCAGGCTGCTTCTGATGGTTGAGCTAGGTGGATACCAAGATTCCCAAAAGTTCCCAAGAACCCCAAGATTATTTTAAATTATTTTTTAAAAAATTGGGTGAGTAGTGGAATAAAAGAGTGCCAGCGTGGCCTAGTGGTTTGGGTGGTTTGAACCTCTGGAGAATCTCTGGAGCCATTGAAAACCCACTGATTAACCTTGGGCAATGCAGAGGAAGACCATGGGAAACCTCCTCTGAATCAATCTTGCCAAGAAAACCCCATGATACCTTAGGGCTGCCATAAGTCAGAAATGACTTGAAGGCACACAACAACAACAGTGGAATAGCACAATTCTGTTGTAATCTTATGATGCGTTCATGCCCAGGGAAACCATGGGGTTTATAAAAAATGTAAAGAGAAAAAAAGAGCAAATATACAAAAGTTTAAGTAATATATAAAAACAGAAATGATGAAATGTTGGTGCATGAGGAAAAGCATAGAGTAATATGGTGGAAGCTGCATGGTGTGTGTTTATCTTCCTGATCGAGGTGAGGAGTGGCAGTGGTTCCATAACAGGGTCATTATGTAAATATACAATTGTGGCTTCCCTTTAAAAAAAATCATGAAGTTGGAGGTATAGAAAACAGGGTGATATAAACAGGTTGTCATATTTCAAGTACAACAAAGCAAACACTGGAATACCACTGAAGCACAAATGCAGTGGTGTGAAAAAGTGCCTTGTCTTTTTGCTGCCTCCCCAAGTACAGGAGAAGCGGAACTATCCAAAACAACCGACAAAAGTCCTGGTTGCTACTTTTTAATTATGAGCAGCTTTC
This sequence comes from Urosaurus nigricauda, assembly GCA_034509955.1. NCBI lineage: Eukaryota > Metazoa > Chordata > Lepidosauria > Squamata > Phrynosomatidae > Urosaurus > Urosaurus nigricauda. The sequence continues at coordinate 10,871,402 of JAOEGL010000009.1, forward strand.
CCCTTTGCTTTCCCCTTCCTTCTGAGGCAGTTTTGGGTGTGTTTATCACCTACACCCATGACAGTCTGGTTACTCATACTAAACCAAAATGAACCAATTTTTTTTACATGCTTTTAATATTAATACCTGTCAACGTATCCCCACAGCCTTTGATCCCCATTTCATGCCTCTGCCGAACCTTGTTACAGGCTCCATCCAGTTCAAAAAAGGCAAGCTGGGTGTACTAAATAGAGCGTTTGTGTCTCCTTGTTCAGAAGGGGGTCACAGACATGTCAAGTTACCATTAAATTCTCCATTAACAACAGAAAATGTAAGCTGCCTGGTAGTGGTGAGTTGATCCCTCTCTCTTCGATTTGTCTCTCTTCTCCTCTCTCTTCGATTTGTATTTTAAAGAGCAAGGGCTTCACTCCGGCTTTAGGCCATTCAGTTCTTTCAACAAGAGTCTCTACAGTCTCTAGGCTACAATGAGGCTTTGTCAATCAGCGCGGCAGATCCTGGCAAGTGATTCTGAATCACTGCACAGCTGTACTGAAGGAGCAACCACAAGAAAGTGGCTGCCATTGTGTTCCTTCTTAGAAAGACTCATCGCTTCCCCAAAACAGGCCTGTTGAAAGTGCCAGTTGCTTGTAGAGAGGTGATTAGGAGCTAAAGCACTGTGGAAGGATTTGCCACCTTCTGCTTTTAAGACATGCTTTGAGACACAAAAGGAACTCTCCAAAAGGTTGGCTGTGGGAGGGCTGGTTTTGAGGTCATCCAAAAAAAGTGCTGCGCTTGTTCCATATAGCAGTAAATCTCAACCTTTGTAAATAAGTCTCCAGTTGTGTGTGTGTGTGTGTGTGTTTTTGGCAGGGGGGGGGGGTTCAGCTCTGGAAACCCTTACCATTGGCCATATTGGATGGGATTTGGAGCAGCTGCTCACTGTCACACAAGATGCTCATGGATCCTTCTGAGCAGGAGACAGGAACTCTGTAGCCCTTAAGAAGTTGTTGTATTGCAAGTCTAAGCTGCCCTAGCCAGCAAACCCAATGGTGAGGAATGCCATTCTGGAAGGCAAGACAATTCCCAGCCCTATTCCCATCCTTTTCAACTGTGAAGGGACATTCCAGATCTTGTAGGATCTCACCTTCACTCCCCATTTCATTTGTACAAAAGAGCTACTTATTAAAGAATGCTTTCCCACCATGCACAAGAGTCCCACCCCAAAGGAACTGCATTCGACTTGCTCACTACATCCTGTTTCATTGGGATGTTTCTGTTTTTTGTTCACAGAGCAAGGACAAGTTTTTTTCCCCTTTCCTAGGCAAATCCTTGCAGAATCAGGACAGTGATAGGCAGGCAGTGAAGCAAGGTTGATGAGAGTGCTTGAAAGGCAGAACAAAAGCACGCGCAGTGCTCAATCTCCAGCTGTGGACCACGCAAATCTGGATGAAGTTCAGCTCTTGAAGCAGGGCTGGTAGGCATGCTCCTGGGAGGGTAGAATTCACTTGAACAGTCCAGCCAATCCTTGGCTATTGAACGAGGGTAGCCTGCCTGGAGCTGGAGAGTATGCTGGTCAAACTTCCAGTACTCCTTGCCTTTAAAGGCATAGAGTGTTCCTGCAGCAAGACAAAAGTGTGTAGAGAAGGATGAGCATTAGCAGTAAATTAATAGAGCCCTAAGACTGAGCAGCAGGAATGGCAGATTAGAGAATAGTTTGGAAGATCAAGGAAAAACTGCATAAGTGTTTCAAAACAGCCTTGCAATGCTAGATGAATGAAATTCAGATGTTTCTATTATGAATAGATGCCACATCCCCTCTATTTCTCATGATCAGGACTTAAAAGCACGAAACTAGGAGAAGAAGCAACTTTCTTAAGGGTATGGTCAGATTGATAATAGCTGCATTCCCAAGTAATGTTAAACAAGAGCTTAGACAGTAACTTCCGAAAGAGTTTGGTTTAAAATGACAGCTCTTGGCTTCTATAAAAAGATAAACTGAAAATTATAGAAACTGGAAGTGAATCCTGGTTGTGTCCTTGCAGTCATGCAGAAGGCAGGATGGAAAAGGAGGAAATACAAGACCACAACTTTGCCAGGATTTGCCAATGCTCATGTGGAATTGATGTAACCCTAGAGATGTTGTTGGATTACAGCACCCACCATTCATCACAGTTAGATAATGGGAGTTTCAGTCCAACAATATCTAAAAGGACACAAGTTGCCCAGTCCTAGTGAATCATTATGTGTGAAGGCAGGCCATTCTTTTTCATGGGACTTATCAAAATTTGGTGGAACAGAATTTTCAAAAGGAAGGACAACTTCCTGATAATTATATCCCTCCCACCAAAAAAAACACAAACCCATGAAGAAAGGATAGAATAGATAGTGAGATTTATGGTATTTTACTGTTTGAGAGGAACTAAACAGAGCTGCATGATACTCCAGATAGCGAGTTGAAAAAATTCAAAGCAGGGCTCTGAAAAGTGTCATTGCAAGAGGAATAAAGGACAAACTGATGCATCACGCACCATCATTTTCACTGAGCACAGCATCTATGGATGTGGGGAACGGCTCCCAAGGTGATCTTTGGAAGGGAAAGCCTTCTTCCATGTGTCCTGTGGCTTCATCATAGCTCCAGTGAAGATCTCCCTTGAAGAAATAAGTTTTCCTGTCTGGAGGCCATGAGAAAGCACCATCAATGCCCCCTTGTGGCAGCCCAAAGTCTGTGACGGGGCGTGGGTAACCCTCTTCCACACCATTGTCCTTAAAAACCCAGTACAGAGGCCCTTAAACAGAGACAGAGATTGAGAGACAGGGAAAGAGAGAGACAAGAATATCACTAAATATACCTTACTAAACCAAATCCTCCCCCCCACAGTCCTGTGGCACCTTAAAGATGTATTATGCCATAAGAATTCATAAACGAGAGGCTATTTCAGTCTTCCCCCGATTGTTTTCAAATGTATTTGACTACAGCTCCCACCATTACCAGCCATGCTAAATGTGGATGATAGGAGCATAAATACAGGCAAAACTGATGATAGGAGCATAAATACAGTCCAGCATAAATACAGGCAAAATTAATTAAGGAAGTATTTACAACTTTAGCAATATTTAAAGGAAACGGGGTTGGGATGGGAACAGAATGTTGTTATCCAACATAACCAGAGCTTGGAAATGCTAATTTTTAGGCTACTAGTCATATTGGATGGAAGATTCTGAGAAATGTATTGCAAAAATGCACATTTTACAAGTTTTGAGACAAATCATTAGACATCGAACACTCTTTCTCAAACTGGTGTCTTCCAGATACGTCGGACTATAACTATCATATTCCCAAATAGCTTGGCCATTAGCCCCTGTCCATGGTGTTTCTGCCACCCTTGCTTCTAAACTGTTGCTTCTTAAACATAGTAATTTCTGGGATTTTTTTTTGGTGGCCATTTCTGTGTTTTTAAATATAGATTTTTTTAAAAAAAAGTTAAAAATGAACTCTTTTGCAAAGAGTAATATTGCACTGTCCAAAAAAGAAATAACAGCAATGTTATGTAACCATATTCTGAAATAATTTAGAGCAAATATTTTAAAATAATATTCTAATTGCAGCTCAATAAATCAAACAGACTGTGTTAGCCTCATACACAAGCACTCTTACCACTGAAAAAGAGAATGCGATGATCTGTATGCCTTTCATAAACAGCATTTACTTTGCGGAGGGTAGAAGGGAGGCCTCTCCAGAAACCAGTGATCAAGGCTGGACGCAGAGAGGTGAGATGCCGACTCTGGGTCAAACGCCAGAAGTACTGACCTGCCATAGATGAGGAAACAGAACAGAGAAAGAGACTGTGAATATAACCTGAGAAGAAGCTGCCACCTTGAGAACTCCCCATGACAAATTTATTTCTTGTGTTGTTTCCGACTCATGGTAACCCTAAGGCAAAATCATCACAGAGTTTTTGGAGGCTTTTCTTATGATTTCTTAGTTTTCTGTTAAATGAGAACTTTTTCTTTTATTGATTGTTAATTTATTGTTGATTGATTGACTGGTTGTTGTTGTTGTGTGACCAAGTCGTTTCCAATGAAATGGGAACAACCTGATAGGTAAACCTATCATGGGGTTTACTTGGCAAGATTCGTTCACAGGTGGTTTGCCATTGCCTTCCTTTGAGGCTGGCAGTCTGTGAGAACAAGGTCACTCAGTGGGTTTCTATATCAAGTGAGAATTTGAACCCTGGATAGCAAATTATAAATACTGACAAATTACCATTTTGGTGATTGTTGCTTGCAGTGCTACCAACAATTCTTCCATACATTAGATAACGTCTTATTTGTAAATACTTTGGGCAGGGAGGACACCAGCCAGGTGGATTTTCACTCATATCATTTCTAGGCGGTAGTTGTCATCTAAAATTAGTGAGCCAAATTTGCCTTTTTTTGTGGGTTTTTTGGGCTATGTAGCCATATTCTAGAAGACTTTGTTCCTGACGTTTCACCATCATCTGTGGCTGGCATCTTCTCTGAACCATAACCACAAAAAATCTATGGATGCCAGCCATGAAAGCCTTTGATTTCACTTTGCCTATTTTATTTATCTTACATTTTTTAAAAAAAACTTATTTTGTTTCTTTTAGAGGCTAATGATGATTTCCCAGGGCTTCACCTATTTTATGGTTAGGCTAGGCTATCATGTACCTGTACCTGCAAGTTTTTAATACTTTATCGGAGACTAGATTTAGATTGTTCTGATTCTGCATACCATTCATAAGAATCCAATGCATCCACTTAAGAAGCATCTTGAACATTACCTTGGACTGGAGTGTAACGCAGGCATCCCTATGTGATAGTGGTTGACTTCTAACTGAATCAGCACAGGGGCTGGATTCATTTTTAAAACCTAAACCTTTTAGCAGAAATTTTCACCAGCTCCGAGCTCCGGGCTAGATGTTTTAGTGTTGCATTTACCACCACTGAGATAGACTATATTCAATAACACATATTTTTGTGTTTTTACATAGTAGGGTTTTTGTGTGTGTGTGTGTCAAAAGGAAGCATCATCTGCACTAGGAAGCTATTTTATACCAAATCAGATCATTAGTCCATCATTAGTCCAGTCTTATCTACATTGACTGTTCTATAGTGTTTCTGACAGTTCTCCCTGGAGATGCCATCGAGCTTTTACATGCAAAGTGTCTGCTCTTCTGTAACTGAAAATAGGAAAAACTATTTTCTGTGAGGGTTGCCAGGATGAAAATGGGTGAAGGCTCCTGTGCCTTTAATGGTTCTGTAAAGAGGGAATTTCAGCAGGTGTTCCTTGTTAGTTGGTAGTGTGATGAACAACACCTGCTGAAATTCCCTCTTCTACACAACCATTAAAGAGTACAAGAGCCCTCACCAGTTTTTCAGTCTGGCAACTTTGTGTTCATATACAGACCTTTAAAAAAGAATGTTTCCCCTCTGATCTGAGCCACAGCATCAACATTAGAGGCACAACGATCAGGAAATTCCCTGTCTGATCTGAAACAAAGGAAGGGGGGAGACAACGTTTCACATAATGTGATTTCTCTATGTTGTACTTTTTCAAAAGCATGGATACTGGATTTCTGTTCTTCAGTAATCTTCCATATCACTCCCATGGGTTATCAGAAACTTTCTGATGAAGCAGCTGCTTACAAAATAACCATATAAATACAATATATTAAATCATTATCATTATTACTACTACTACATTATATGCATATCTGCTAGTTGTTTTTAAAAGTATGTAATGTTCACCCACTCAAATTTTGGTCCCATGACAATCCTATATGGTAGGTTAGAACAAACAATAGAGAAGATTATTATGGTGGTGGTGGTGATGATGATGATGATGATTTTGACCTGCCTTTCTCCCAAGAATGGGACTTACAAATTAAAATAGTTAAAAACAATCAAAATTAAAATAGAATTAAACTATTAACAATATTAAAATAATTGATAATATAAAAAGGATATAAATAAGCCAAAAACTGTACAATACAGGACCCTATTAAACAATACAGGACCCTATTAAAAACCCTTTCCTGAAAAACCTTCAGTTCTAAAGGCCTGTTGGAATAAAAAAGATAAGGAGAGTTCACATGACAATATGAGCTGAAAAAGCCAAGACAGGAATAAGCGTTTTGGGTGAACACCCAGCTCCTCCACTTTTTCTTTCTAATAGGAATAAACAAAGTAGAAAGTCTCTCATTGATTAGTTTTTTCTTTTAGCTGAACTAGAAAGATTGGCTTACAGTTTGGAGTAAGCCAGATTGCTAAACCACAGTTTGATGCTGGCTTGATATCTATCTTGTTCCAAAGCTCTTAATTATAGTTTTCTGGCTTCAATGGAAAAGAAAACTATCCATGATGGAAGGCTTTGTAGTGTGTTTGCCTAACTGTAAAGAGAAGACCAAAGGAGATGCATGGATATATACGTAGCTTTTTATACTGAGATATCACTATCCAAACATGGTTTTTGTAACTGGTCCAATTTCATCTAGTCAATTCCATAGCAAAGGGGAAATTTAAACCCCCATCTCCCTGGTCTTAGTCTAACCCTCTGAACTGGTAATGTAGCAGAGCTAGGGCTCCTTAATTGTAGTACCAGGACTACTTAACTAACAGTGATGCTACTTAACTAGCATCATCTACCAAACCCCCTCCACTGCTATTGAGCTTAGCTGCAATCTTCACAGTAGCTGTGATTAATTTTCCTACCAACAATATGTTGTTGTAAGTTATTCCTGTTATTATGTAAAGTATTTCGATGTGGTCTGGTCTTGAACAGACAAGACCTAAAAGATCTGGAAATTTTCATTTTAAAAAATTACCTGACAGCTGTATAGACAGACTGTAAACACAGACAACCTTTTATTTGTCCATATGCAGTATATTGTTCAAAAGGCATTTTCTAACCTGAGGGCAGGAAAATCATGAGGCAGAGAGAGAAGATCCGGGAGCAGCGAGGTTACCTCTGGTTTCTCTGTGGAATGAAGAACTCTGCTCCCTGGTTTTTATGTGCATGATAAAAAGAGTGAAAGAGAATATTAGTAAATGCATTGTGGAGGGAGCATGATTATTGCAATATCCTTCATGGACCCAGAAAAATGTAAAGATTTTGCTAATGCAAACAGAGGTTTATTTAAATCAAATCATGAGGCCTAGCAGAATCTTTCATTGCTGCCTAGCACTGAATGGCCTATGAAGACATGATTTAGCCATCACTGAAAGTTATGGTATAACTGCTCCACAGTAGTTGCATTCACACAGCATTTAACTCCCCCTGTAATTTGGAAGAGAGAAAGAGGCAGAAGGACAATAATGTCATCATTATCTTTCTCTAGGACTTGGCTGCTACCTGGGGGCAAGAGCAGACAGGCACAGAGCTATTGGTGTAGACCACTACACAATCCACACCTGCCAACTAAGATCTCAGCAGTGTGTAGGCATGTGTGAGATAGAGAGATAGAGAGAGAGAAATTGGTAAATGTGTTTTGTATATCTCTGTGTGTGAAAGAGAGATAAGAAGTGTGTGTCAGAGAGAGAGAGAGAGAGAGAGAGAGAGAGAGGTTGGAAATGTATGTTGTTTGTGCATCTTTGTGAACCTATATTAAATTCTGCATCTACAGAACAATATTCTATTTAAATTAACAGTGCACTTATGCACGTCTACTCAGAAGTCAGCCCCAAGAGGTTCAGTGGGACTTGCTCCCAGATAAACATGTACGGGATTGTCACCTCGTGAGACATCATAAAAGACTCTTAGAAATGCATGATTTTCTTTATGACAGCCATGTTTTATCCAACTACATAATTTTGTGCCAAATTTTGTTTTTTAATCTCCTGGAGCAGAAAATGTGGTACAATATTTTCCTTCAATTCTACTTTATCCTAACAACAATCCAGTGAAGTTGGTTAAGTTGAGAGAGTCTGCAGTGGTTTGATGAGCTTTAAAGAGAAACTAGGATTTGAATGTGATAATGCTATCACATGAATCTACAGAATCCTAGAACAGGAAGGTATCCTAAATGTGATCTAATTCAGCCTCCTGTCAGTGCAGCAATCCACACCTCTGATGTAGCTCATTTTGTGTTTCATTCTGTCACTTAAATTCAAAGAGGATTATAAAGAGCTAGGAAAATTGCTGAAAGATGAACAAAAATTATCAGAGGTTTGAAATAATTCTGTATAAAGAAAAGGTATTGTAATACCTGAATCTCCTTAAATCAAGCTGAATTGTTGATCTGACTATGGATTTTAGTGTAACTATTTTTGGACCATACTATCTGTACTTTTGGAGCATTTCAGGTTCAAATACTTTAATAAAAAGATGGCTTTTTTGTGTTTTGTTCTTGTTCTAAAAAAACAAATGGAGTAGTGAGAGGTACAAATAATCTGTCCATTTAGACAAAGTTGTCAAGAATGTTTTTATATGATTGAAATGGGTTCAGCACTGTTGATGCATGCCAAAGAGGAAACTAAATATGGATTTAGGTATGAGAAATGCGTCACCCTTCCAACATCATTGGATTTAAACTCCAAGCAGCCCTAGTCAACACAGACAACTGTGAGGGAACACGAGAGTTGCAGTCCAGCTATCTTGGGAGGGTCACATCTTCCCCATCCTTATGCTGAAAGTTTCTGCTGTCAGTGAAGGAAAAGCATACCGTTTCACCTGTCAAATTAGCAGGCAGAAGGGTTACATTTCCATACAAATTCCTACTCATCCAGATTTGGAACTGGCTTCTTTTCTTACCTGTGCTGGGAAGGGACTTTTAGGACCATGAGTCACAAGAACAAAGATTATATGGTAATGTTTAGAGTCCACTGATATGTGTAGAGCTTCAGGTTCCCCATCCCATCTATAGAGACTTGGATGAGGTGAGGTCCTTTTTAATGCAGATCACCAATGCTAAGCTTCACATACCATAAAGATTCTGGATCTCTGTACAGTCATCTACATGCAGCTGGTACTGCAGTGGGTCTCCCACTGGGCCCTGGTAATAGGGACGCATGATGGAGTGTTTGGAAGGGGAATGTGCCAAGCCAAGGCTGTGGCCAAACTCATGAACAGCCACTGCAAAAAGGTCAGTTCCAAAGTCATCTGTCAAAAGAGGAGAGAATGATTCATCAAGTACTAGATGCCAGATGGGGGAACAAGTGACAAAGAAAACACCAGGCAGATCAGTCACTGAATCAGCCAGTATAAAATGACATTGAGTCTGATCACTTTCCCGCAGGCAACTCAGATAGATAACCTATCTATGTAATCCAGAGAGCTAGAGAGAATAGTTGAAGTAAATCATGTGCAGAAAGGAATCTGCAGAGTAATGAACTCTGATTGCCCAAACAAGCAAGCAAAGTGGCTCGCTAAAAGCCCTTCCCTGCAACAATTCCTTATATTTAGCCATTAGTTAAACCCTAAGCATAGTTGGCCCACATCATTTTGTTGCTTGAGGTACATGACAAGACAGCACAACTTCCCATTCCAGTTACAGAAGCTGACTAGTAATCAGTGCCTTCTCCGATGCCTGAGTCAGTGGCTGGGAGCTTGGCATTCCCTGCTCTGCTCTCCAACAGACAGAGCTCAAGAAGAAATGTCTGGGAGCTACTGCTCTTGAGTCTGAGACAATTGCCTCATTCTGCCTGTTGGTAGGCTTACCTTGAGCATGACACAAGCTCCATTCTTTAGATCTCTGGAGAAAAGGCAAAAGGGTGGATACATTCATCTTATGGCTGTGAATGCAGCACTACCACTGCTGTCATGGCTTCACCTATCCCTCTTCCTTAGATTAAGTTACTCTTTACCTTTTTCAGCCCACCCTTTGTCAGTCAGCTCACCTGGTGAACGAAAGGTCCATTCCTCGTCACTGTCAAAGTGGACATTGCCAGCCCTTTGTGGGTCTCCTGGGAAGAAGGCATGGGCCACCATTCCACCTGGACCATCAAAGGGGTAACCATCTTGATGGTCCATCCGGAGGAACTCCACAGAGATGTCAGCAGTGTGGCTGCCCACCTCGTGGAAGTTCAAAGGTGTGGCTTCACTCCAAACCTTTAGAGCATAATACATCAATGTCCGTATGGTTTCTCGACTGAGATGGGATTCCCGTGGATATATCTTCACCCTGAGGAAGAAATAATGTATAGATGAACGCAACAGTTCCCTTGTCTTGTTTGGTATGGAAGAAACATTAGGAAAATATAACAATACACAAGCCCTAGCTGGATCAGACATTTTTTTTTTTAAAAGTATATTGTTTAGCACAAGGATGAGAATCATGTAGTACTTCAGAGACTGTTAGATTGCAACTCCCAGAAGTCCTAGTCAATGCAGAGGAATGTTGAAAGTTGTAGTCCAACAGTTTGGAGTGCTACATGATTCCTGCTCACATATTGTCTCCCACTGTGGCAAACCACACATCCAGAAATTAAATAGAGTGGAATGAAGTAACTGTGAAATGCAACCATTTAGAAGTTTATCATGTGATAGCTCTAATGCAGAGTGGTGTCTGTTTCCACGTCCAAACAGATGGCAAGCCAGCGAGACACTTTAGAATTGGAATCAATTGACAAATTTGGCTGCACTTCCCAGGGCCTGAACGCTTTCTCTCCCCATGGAGTCTAGTGGGCTGTAATTGATTGTCTCATTAAGGAAAGCAATTGCCTGCTACTTTGTTATGCAGTTTAGTGGTCCACCAATTGCTGAGCAAAATGTTTCATGCACCAATGACTGTCAAGTTATGGTACTTTAGCATTTTCAGTTCCAGTTGGAATTCATTACCAAATCTGAGTTTTGCAGGATATGAACAATTGGGCTGCATATTATGTGCTATGCTTTCCAGAAACATTCAGTTCTCTTGTATTTTTATGCACTTTGGTTTATTATATACCATAAACATGCCTCAGGTTAACAAGATTTAAACAACAGGTTCAGTTTTGTTTCATGTCTGTGGCCTGAACAGGGATAAAAGTTCTTTATTAATTTATTTAAATATAATAATCCCTATATCAAAAGATCTCAGGGTGGTTAATAATAAACAGTAAGACAGTTTACACTAAAAACACATTAACCAATAAAATGAATTAAAAACAGATTTATATTTTTAATTTTTTTAAAAAAAATAACACAACTATAAATAACAGTCTCAATGCAATCAAAAACACTTTGGTGAACAGTCAAGTTTCAATTTGGCACCAAAATGATTTTTAAAAAATGTTGATGCCAGTCAGGCCTCCAGGGGGAGAGCATTCTACAACTGGGGTGCCATGCCCAAGAAGACCCTCTCTCATATCCCAGCACAGAGCATTGACCTCATTGGTGCAACACAGAGGATCCCCCCACTCAACAAATCTTAATGATGGGGCCGAGACATATGGGGAGAAGCGCTCCCTCAGGTATCAAAGTCCCAAGCCATTTAAGGCTTTAAATTTCAATACAAGTACTTTTAATTCAGACCAGAAACATATTGGCAATCGGTGGTTGCTGGTCTTACATGCTATCTATATGATATTCCAGTCAGGAGTCGCACTGCTGCATTTTGCAATAGCTGCAGCTTCCAAGTCCTCTTCAAGGCATGTAGAGCACATTACAGTAGTCTAGTCAGGAGGTCACCAGTGCATGGACTACTGTGGTTAGGTTATCTCTATCCAAGAAAGGCCATAGCTGGTGCACCAGTCAAAGCTGGCACCACTTGGGCCTCTAGTAACAGGTATGGGTCTAGGAACACTCCCAACCTAGATTATGGGTGTATTTGAGTCCCTAAATGCTGTTGCACTCCACTGAAAACATGCTGCTATCTCTTGAGTGCAAATAAAGCCATTTTGCAGAGAAACCCCTCATAGCAGCGCTCTACATGGCTTGGGTCCGTCCTATCTTAGCGACCGCCTCTTCCCATATGAGCCCCCTGGTATACTCCAGCCCTCCGGGAGGAATCTGCTACAGCCTATGAAGACCAGGCTGTCGCAGACCTCCCAAAAGGCCTTTTCTGCCACCGCTCCCAAGCTGTGGAATGGCCTGCCGGACGAGATACATCTCATTACAACTCTGGACGGCTTTTAAAAAGCCGTAAAGACGTATCTTATCCGGCAGGCCTTCCCGGATAGTGACTAATCTTTCTCGGCCTCCAACGATATCTTCCCAGCTCTTCCCAGCCATACATCTGATGCCACCTCTAGGTTGCCCAAGAATAACTGGTTTTAGACATTGTATTGTTTTATTGTTATCTTGTTTTAATTTGTGCTAATTTTATTTTATTTTAAGGGGTGGAAGGTAGGGATTAGGTTGTAATCTTTTAATTGTAATAGCTTTTTAATTTCTTGTACCCTGCCCCGATTGTTCGCTCAGAGGGGCGAGTTATAAATAAAAATTGTTGTTGTTGTTGTTATTGGTAAAACGCTTGGTTGTAGTTTGCATAATTTTGCCAAAAAAAAAATGTGTATAGGGTATACACACTTTTTTGTCCTTTCCCCCTCACACACACTCATTTCTCCATGGAATCCCAAAACACCCAATACTTCTTTATTGTCTGCATTCTCTTTCTCGCAGACTAATTCTGTGCATATTTGCATCTGTACAGCAGTGGTTCAGTATTTTGGAGCCCTTATTAATTTTTTTTAACATGAGAGAATGAGTTTGAACAAAGCTGGATTAAAACTCAGAGGGATGGATTGGTTTGTTTGGCCAATCTCTGGTTAATCTTTTGCTTTGCATGTGCCTGAGCAATATACTGGTGTTACATGGTTGTTATACATCACACAGCAATGATCCTGAAATCTCTGTGGGGGATTTCTTCTGATGAAAGATTTAACTGTTTGTAGTATGATATTGCATTTACTAACATAGTTAAGCATCTCAGGTTTCATAAACTGCATTTCTCTTTCACATTAGCAAAAAGTGCATCACTTCACTTCTGTTTGCATAACAGGAACTTCAAACAGGACCAGCCATGTGTTTAGAGAGAATGAGGCAGGGTGAAAACAGCAGATTTAGGGTATCATAAAAGGGCAGAACACAGTTAATTATTTGTTGTTAAAGTTGCATTTCTTTTTTTCTGGCAAGGACAGAAAGAGGAGTTGGTGGGATTTTCTGCCACATGTTGAAATTCATTTTGTTAGTTTGAACCCAGCTCTACAATTTGTCAAGGTCATTTTGGATTCTGATCCTATCCTCTGGGGTATTGATATATCTGATTAATTAGGCATTGGACCAAGCCATGTACAGAAAGGCAACCTCCTCCCACACCACTAGCAATACAACCAGAGACAAAATTCTGTCCCAAATCCAGATACAGTGCATCTTCCCAAGTTGTGTGCATGGAGATGCTTACTTCCAGGAGATGTTCCTCTTATTCCAAACAGAACCAGCATTCCTTCTGCTGCGGTTCTTCCTCCTTTTTTGCCTTTTCCTCCTCTCCTTTTCCCTCAAAGGAAGTTTTTCTGGGAAGGGAGTGGTAACATCAGGCAGTGAACAGCGAGGCATTCGGATCAGGGCCAATGTGGCATCATCTGTTTGAAGGGAAGGGAAAATAAAAGGCAGTCATAAACAATGAAATATAAAGCAAATAATAAGCCAAGGTGCTATCACTTGTGGCTTCAAAAAGTTTTTTTCCTGGACTATAACCTTTGGAATCCTGGGATATATAGTTTGGTGAGGCACTAGAGTTCTCTGGCTAAGAATTCAAGGATGAAAACATGGTAATTAAAGTGGAATCCTACTGCTATAATTGTGTGGCATTAAAGGTACTAGGGGTTGGATATTAGATGGCTTCCAAGGTCTTCTCTATTAGAATCTGACATTTTAGTAGGGGGTGTGTATATCAAAATATAAGGTGCCTAGTGAAATTAATAGAAAACAGAAGCCTAGGGACCTTCCCCAAGTTTGTTCAGACTACTGGTCAGGAGACATTGCCTGGCAGCTGCTGTCCAAGTCAGAGGTATGTGTTTTTCCAATTCAACTCCCACTGAAGAAATTTGCCAAGAAAACCCTATGATAGGTTTGCCTTAGGGTCACCATAAGTCAGAAATGACTTGGAGGCACACAACAATAACCTAGAGATTGCAAAGATTGAACCTGGGAGCCCCTGCAAGTAAAACATACACTTTCACTAAGTAGAATTCTTCAGATTGTTACTATACCTGGGATTCCAGTTTCCACAATGCCTGCAAAACGCTGCATTACCCGGATGGCACTTGTCACTGCCTCCCACGTTTGCAGCTGGCCTGTTGCTGGATCAGATGGAGGAAGGTATCCATACTGCATCAGCCATTCCTACGTAGAGGCGACAGGTCCAGAACGCTGGTCAATATAACCGCACTTTCCCTTCCAGGAACTTCGCATCTTCTAACAATATTGTTAGGAGACAACTTTATGAGTTTAGCGCCTGGAGTGCATCTAAACTGACAGGAAAATCCAGTTTACCTTCAGGTTTTCCCAATCCCTAGTGACCACGGGCTTGTCTACACACACCAAGGTTCTCCCTTTCAAATTCACCCCTACTGATAAATTGCAATATGCACAGCCACAAGGCTATGGCCACTCCAGGTTTCCCCCCACTTCCCTCATGCGTGGGAAAGTATGAATTTCTGAACTACTCCCCCTGGCCTCACACTGGCATCACTATGGAGCACTGTCCACATGCATATGCAAATATCCTGATTTTCTGCTCAAACTCAGGATAAGCCCCCACTTTTTTGCCCTCTGGATTAAAGCGTTGAAGGAATGAAAGGGCTTGGATTCGGCCCCAATAGTCCTACAAGTTGTTTGGACAGCTCTGTAGGTAAGATTGTTTTATTTGGCCCATCTAGATGCACCCCAAGAAAAATCTGTACTAAAAAATAAGCAGATGGTTCTGTCTTTAAGTCATTGCATTTGTGTGTGTGGTAAATGTATCCCAGCCCAGGAAAATCTACAAATGTTGAACAACATCGTCCCCCCATTTCTGTGATATTTCAAGTTGTGCAAATACCTGATTAAAACAAAATTCTTTCCAAGAGAGTTTTGCTAAGTGTCAAGGAACCCATTTTTCAGCTGGGAAACAAATATTGCTTCTATCTCTACTTACCACTATCTCTCCACTTTCATCTGTAGGAGTGGGCACAGGATTGGCATTGGATGGCACAGGCAGAAGCAGTAGCAGTGAAAAGAGAACCAAGTACACAGAGGTGGCTGACAGCTTCTCTTCCCTGCACTCCAGTTGGTAATGCTGCGTCATGAGATGTTTTTTAGGCAAAGAGTCTTTCCTCGTCTCCATCCAGGTGGCACGTGATACTTTGGTTAGGTGCCTCAGTGTACTGGTTCTGTTAAGTCTAAAATAAAGATCCCCAAAGAAACATTTGTAACTGAGCCAATCCTGCCTATTTATTTGGATGCCTTGCAGTCAGCTCCAGTTGCAGTTCTGTTGTGTTCCTTACGTTGGTTCTTGGGTGCAAAAACTCTAAGATTTCGCAAGGTGAAAGCGGTGCCTCCCATGTCTGAGCCTAAGTGTGAAAAATGGCAAAAACAGATCATTGTCCTTCACAGAGTCATTTGACAAGTAGTCAAGCTCAGTATATAATCTTCTTCCTAGCTATTAACACCACCATTTTCAAACTCTTCTATCCCTCATGTATTTGTGTTACATTTTTATCCTGCTGTTTTGCTAAAGTACCAGGCAGCATAACTGATTCTCTGACTTTTTCCTTGCAGCAGCAGTGCTGTGAGGCAAGGTAAGCAGAGAAAAGTGACTGCTCTTCCAATATCAACCATTAGGCTTCATTGCTTTGTGGGCAGCTGAATCCATTCATCCTTGCTCCTACTGCAACACTGCACAGATTTTCAAGAGGGAAGTTTATATTCTGAACATCAGCCAGTCACAGTTTTCTAGGATTGTAGGTCAACAAATGGAGGTGAAGGCAGGAGGCTTTCATGAACTTTTCCATAGAAAACATCCAAAAGTCTTCAAGTAGTTTTATACAACAATGATCAAATCTTCGTTTACTATTACTAAGACCCAAATTTTATGGGGTTTTTTTTTAGAGGGGAAATCAAAGGCTTTTGAACAGGTGTGTGCATTTACCTGCTTATGGGATCAGGGCCATGGACAAGGCTCAAACCACCCACTAAGTCACAAAATAGAGCTTTAAAAAGTTTCTTTTTGGACTACAACTCCCAGAATCCGACAGACAGCATGGTCAGTAGTTGCTGGCTCTGATATTCTGGGAGTTTTAAAACTAACTTGCACAAGCCCTACTAGTTAAACCTTGGGTCAGTCATTATATTTATAGCCAAGCCTCCTCCAGAGGGCTATCAGGAGGATAAAGTTGGGGCTGAGTGGAAACCATGCCCAGTGCCCAAAACTCCTTGAAGGAAGGGTGGGATGATAAGTAAATAAATCAGATCCATCTTAATAAAAGAGCTCTTGAGTGTTAAAAGGCAATCATGGCAGGGTTCACCGTTTAGTTTGGACTGGATTAGGGGAAGAAATAAGAGATTTACAAGGAAAGGAAGCCAAGAGAGGAGAAAGCTGCTGAATTGCAAGGAAATAGAGTTGCCAGCCCAGCTCTTAGCATATTAACCTCCTCGCATCAGGATTTTTGGTAGCTGACAAAAATAATACAGGATAAAATGCCAGAACTCCACTATGGCCTTTGTGGATTTTCCCCCCGTACTTTCCTGTGCCTATTACATTATATGAGTGCCAAATTTATAATTGGTTATTATTTATTATAAAAAGGAACAATGCCATCATAAAAAATTAGTTTTCAAATTTCTACCAACACTACAGTCTGCCAGGACATTCCCCAATCTCCATCCCATGCATCCTGTTCTTCTTTCCTGTCACTGCTGCCATCTGCACACATGGCCAAAGAGAGAACAGGGACAAGGCAAACAAACTGAACACTGGATGGAATGGTGGCTAAGACCTAGCCAAAGGAGTTTATCATACGATGGAATTTGGGGGTATAATGCAAGGGCAATCCAAATGCAATCATGGGGTTTCACATTATTGCGAATGAGTGTATCTCACGCAATTTCGGGCAATGGGAAGTCACTCCGAACGCAATCATGGAGTTTCACGTAATTGTGTATTAGAGTATCTCACGCAATTTCAGGGAATGGGGGGTCATTTTTGGGCAATGGGAAGTCATTCTGAATGCATTCCGAACGCAATCAGATTTCACATTAATTCGCTAAACTAGCAAATTCATGAAACTACGAATTGGCTCCATTAGCAATTGAGAGAAATTCCTCCCATGTGATAAACTCCAAAGAAGAGAAAACAAGGCATGCCAAAATGAATGAGAAAAAAGTGCATGTTATGCTTTGAAAGAGATTACATTTTGCAAAAGAACACTTTGTAAGCATGTACAAAAAAAAAATGATATTTGAATGTGAATTCCCATATTATTTTTTAAAATGAAAACTGTAGATCCATACAAGACTGAGATGGAATAGATGTATGAATGAGAAATGGACACAGACCGAAAATAGTCTGACTGCCCCATTCATCCCTGCCCTGCTCTCCACCCACATCGAACCCCATCCCTCCTATTCTGTCATGATGGTCACTTCTCCAGAAGGAGAGAGATCCGTCAGGCTCATCATCTGCCCACTCCTTTCATTTCAACAGGATGCTCTCCTCCTCCTTTCCTTTGTTCCAGCCTCCGATTCACTCTATTCCATCTTGTGGGCATGTAAGAACTTCCTGGGAATTTAAAAGAGTGGTCCTGATTTAGTGGTTTTAGCATTATAAATAGGCAAACTCTTACTCACATGTTCCAACGTGCTAAAAAGTAAATCCCTTTCCTCTCTCGACTGGTCCCCTAGTTCCTTTGCTCCATTAAAAGGGATCTCCATTGGCAGAAGTGAAGATGCTCTGTGGGAATAGGACTGTTGAATCAACCATCTCTAGGGTGGGACAAAAACCCTTTCCCTTCCCTCCGCATCCCACCAGAGCCCAGCCCAGTTTGGAGGCTGTAGAGACGCTGCTGCTGCTTCTGCTGTTGCTCTAATCTGCTTTGCACAACTTAATAAACAGCTGCAAACATCTCCTAGCTTTGCACTTAACTGTTATTGCCTCTGGCAATGCTTTTCTTGTAATGTGCTTCTTTAATAACCTAGAGTTCTGAGGCTCATTTCAGAGAAAGCCTCTTTCATATATAGATGGGGGTGCGTGTAGGTGCGTATAGGTTTCGCCTGTACATTAAAAAACGCAGGATGAGTTTTGATGGGGTGCATTTCAGAGATGTACATTTAACAAAACCTTTGTTAGACTAATTGAGAAAAATGCTATAGCAGAACGACTTGGCTTCCATCTCCTTCAGTCTTGGTCTAGCACCTGTTTGCACTCTTATTCATAGAATATATTCTTGTTATTGTTATTGTTATTTGTATCTGCTCCTTTCCCAAAACTAGGACTCAGAGCGGCTTCACAACATTAAAAAAAACCAGTGCAATTAAAAACAAAGAAAAAAAGTACATTAAAAAGGAACTAAATTATTACAATACTAAAACAGATAGTTATTAAAAGAATAAAACACATTTTAAAAAGATAAAACTATAGTGGGCCCTTGGTATCAGCTGCGGTTTGGCTCCAGGACCCCCCGTGGATAACAAAATCTATGGATGCTCACATCTCATTAAATATAATTGAAAAGGACAATGGTGTCTCTAATATTAAATGGAAAATCAAGGTTTGCTATTTGGAACTTACACTTTTTTCTGAATATTTTCAAACCATAGATGCTTGAATTCGTGGATAAAGAATCCGTAGATAGGGAGGACTGACTATATTATTCTATTAAATACATATTATATTATTATACATATTATCTATTCTGTGTGTGTGTGTGTGTTCTTTTAAGAGATTGATGCCATCCTTGTGGGATTCAGAACAGACTTTGCTGAGGTGCAAAGTGAGGCTTTAAAAATATCTACGGCTCATTCCCACTATGATTTACTTCAAACTGCAGATTGGGTTCAATGCTTATCGTCCCTACTTGTCACCGGTTTCAATCCGATTTTGGATCTGATAGGGTTCCGTGAAAACAGACTAAACGCAGAAAACCCGCGTTTATGTGACAGTACTTTTCTAGTGTAGCTATTTGAGGGCAGGACTTTTGGAGAGCAGGGTTTGAATCCCTGTTTGGCCAGGAAACCCACTGGGTGACACTGGGCGAGTCACACTCTCTCAGCCTCAGAGGGTGGCAATGACAAAACCCTCTCTGAAGAAGAAAAACCCTATGATAGGGTTGCCATAAGTCAAGAACGACTTGAAGAAGGCACACATCGACAACAACAACTAAAAACAACAACAGCACAGGGTGGCCAGACTTGGTCCTTCTTTTCCAGGACATGTCCTCCATTTAATTTCAGAGCAATTTGTTCTTTTTAGCACCAAATGGAGGACCTTTTGGGAATCCCTCCTGGACAGGAGGTCTGAAATGGAGGACACGTCCTGGAAAAGGAGGACCAACGTCTAGCCAGCTTGAGGTTTAAAAAAAAACACTCATGGAAATATCAATCCGTGTTTCTTGGCAGTAAATGGAGGACTTTTGGATATGATAAAACAAAAGCTGAAAACCCTCCATTCTACTGAGTCCTGCTCCAAATGGAGGACCTGGGGGGGGGGGCATCCCTCCTGGGCGGGGAAGTCTGAAATGGAGGACGCATCCTGGAAAAGGAGGACCCAAGTCTTTGTACCAGTCTTTGCATCTTAGCCTCAGATGGAGAACTTTTGGATATGATGAAACAAAAGCTGGAAACAGTGCTAGAATTCATGTCCCTCCATTCTACTGAGCCCTGAGTCCAGATGGAGGACCTTGGGGGGAAATCCCTGGCTGAAATGGAGGACTGCCTCCTGGGAAAGGAGGACCAAGCCTGCCCCCACCCCTTCCCCATCCTTTCTTTCTTCTTCCACTCTTTGCCATCCTGAAGGGCTTAGTTACCTGGAGGCTTCCTGGCCAGAGCATCCCTCCCAACAGTCAACCAAGGCAAAGGCAGCAGCAGCAGCATCAGGACCAGGACTGGAGGCAAGGAGGCAGCAGCAACCAGGCAGACCAAAGGAGGAGCCTCCACATTACAAAGAGGAGGAGGAGGAAGGCAAGCATCAGTAAAGGGGCTGCCTCTTGCCTACACCTCCCAAAGCCCTCCAAGGAAGGAAATCATGCCACTCCTTGCTTGGCCAGAGAGAGGGAATGAAAGCACACTGGCCCACAGAGAACAACTGGAGAACAGCAGGAGTTGCCCAGACAGTGAATCCCCAGGATTCTCTATGGGCAAGTGTTCCCCTGTGTTTCCCTATGGGCAAGTAATCCCCAGTTATTCCTTCTGGGCAAGGATTCCCCCAGGCCTTTATCAGACGAGGGTTTTTGCAGCCCCAATCCAGAATCACTCTGCATCCGTCCAAGTGAATTCACATGAATTATCACACGTGAATGCTTTTACTATGAGGCCATTCCGAAGCCAATCCAAAGTCACCCCAGAATTCAGTGAATTCAGTAACAACCGAATTCACAGAAATCAGGTCCAAGGTTGTTTATCAGACGGGAGGAATTTCTCTCTATTTCAAATGGAGCCAATTTGAATTTACATAAATTCGCTAGTTTAGCAAATTTATGTGAATTCTCATTGCATTTGGAATGCATTCCAAATGACATCCCATTGCCCGAAAATGACTTCCCATTGCCCAAATTGTGTGCGATACTCTAATACGCAGTTACGTGAAACCCTATTATTGCGTTCGGAATGACTTCCCTTTTGCCCAAAATTGCGTGAGATACACTCATACGCAATACCGTGAAACCCCATGATTGCGTTCGGATTGCATTGGGTTATACTTCCAATTTCCGTCATCTGATAAACTCCCTTGTCACTCCAGATTCAATTCGAATTCATCTGGTGTGATAAGGTCCCATGTATTCCCCATGATTCCTTATAGGCAAGTATTCCCTACTAATGTTTCCCTACTAAGTTACTTTTAAAGGAATTAATAGACCTTTTATCAGCATTTTTCATGTCTTATGTCATTATTATCAATTCTAAGGTTCCTCCTGTCAAAGCAGGGACAAAGTAATGGAAAAGTAACAAGTCAATTATATAAAAAGCAACTTGTTTGTATCATGGTTAAAAGTTAAGGGCACAGTTTATTTTTTAAAACAACATAACAAGTAACAAGATAAATTACTTTAAAAATATGGCTTTCCAGATTCTACAAAACACGATTTTGAAATAATAATAATAATAATAATAAGTTTTATTTCTAGCTCGCCCCTCTGAACAAGCAATCAGGTGGGTACAAAAGAGAGTTAAAACAACAGCAGTTTAAAATATCCAATCCCATCCCTGCCTCCCCCCCCCAAAAAAGGATTAAATCAAACAACAAGTTAAAACATAGCATAAAATCAACAATATCAACAATGTCAAACTGAAAGTCCTTGAGCTGTGTGGGTGGGCAGAGGCTGGATCACTCTACGACCAGAGTTTGGAGCCAAAAAGTATCAGGGATTTTCCGGGAAGGCCTGCCAGAAGAGATGCGTCTTTAGGGCTTTTTTGAAGCCATCAATGGATGAAATAAGACGCATCTCATCCGGCAGGTCATTCCATAGCTTAGGGGCAACCGCTGAAAAGGCCCTCTGGGAGGTCTGCACCAACCTGGTTTTAATAGGTTGTAGCAGGTTCCTCCCAGAGGATCGCAGTGTGCTGGGGGGAGGGGGTCATACGGGAAGAGGCGGTCCCTAAGATAAGATGGACCCAAGCCCTGTAGGGCTTTATAGGTTATGTGAGGAACAACTAGATCTTTCAAGGAAAATGAATTCTATAGTGTTGGTGAGGTCACAGACAGGGCATTTTTAAAACATATTCCCACCACCACTTAGGAGTTTATCACACGGGAGGAATTTCTCCCAATTTCAAATTGATCCAATTTGAATTCATGTAAATTCGCTAGTTGCGTTCGGAATGCATTCAGAATGACTTCCCATTTCTTGAAAATGACCCCCCCCCATTGCCCGAAATTGCATGAGATACTCTAATACGCATTAACATAAAACCTATGATTGCGTTCGGAATTACTTCCCTTTTATATCCACCAAATCTTATTTGACTTACTCAACCCTAGTCACTCCCTAGTGTCATACTGGAATTATTTTTTATTGTGATTAATTATGGAAATTTTAAACTGTTTATAATTTTAAATTGTTATGTACTGTTTTTATGCTATAATCCTGCCTCGATCCGTAGGGAGAGGCGGGAAATATAAATAAAAAATTATTATTATTATTATTATTATTATTATATTATTTACCCACTCCAAACATGCACCTGAGGAAATAG
This sequence comes from Urosaurus nigricauda, assembly GCA_034509955.1. NCBI lineage: Eukaryota > Metazoa > Chordata > Lepidosauria > Squamata > Phrynosomatidae > Urosaurus > Urosaurus nigricauda. Next base: position 10,893,708 of record JAOEGL010000009.1, read on the forward strand.
GCTCAAGTTTATCAAGTTTATCACACAGAGGAAATCCCATGCAAAAATAGGGGTTTAAATTGGAAAAACTGCAGCAAAACCGGTTTGATTTTCACATGACGTCATTGCTAAACTAATGTTAACCCAAACAGAAAGTGGAAGGAAAGTAAACAAAAGCCACTACTTTTTACTTTTGGATGGAGTGGCTTTTGTTTACTTTCCATTCAGGTTAACACAAGTTTAACGAAGACGTGTGAAAATCAGCCTGTTTTTGTGGGTATTTTCTACCTTTTAAATCCCGTTTTTGCACAGGAACTCCCCTGTGTGATAAACTATTTTGAAACCTCATGCTACCAACTTGTATCTTTCGATTAGTCTCAAAGGTGCTACAAGATCTCTTTGCATATGGGTCCATTCCAGTTTCCCAGCTGTGCACAGTCACCTCCAAAGACACCACAAAGCAGGACAACTGAAGCAGTTTGGGTGCCTTGGTAAAGAGAAACCTCTCTGGGGTGTGTACGTTTTAGGAAGCGATGGGGCCCCCAGCGGCTATTTTGGGTGGCAGGGTCAGTTGGGGCCTCCCTGAAGAACAATGATGTCCGACAATGGAGCCATTAATTTGCTCAGAGGCCTTGCTCTGCCCAGCTAGTCTGGAGGTCATATCCATGGTTACAGAGACTGTGGGGAATTTATTTCTCACCAAGACCTCACTAGGGAGGGGAGAGGGTGAGCCCACTCCCAAATAACTCTTAAACCAGATTGTTAACGGAAATGAGGTTCGCCTTTTTGCCTCTGGATAGACTATTCATTGAGGGCTTGGGCTCCTTGTGGTAAAATGTGTGGTTTTCTGAACCAAAAGAGATCCCCCCCCAGCAGGCAAGGGCAGAGCCACTGAGGTACGGGGTGACCATCTCCCTCACATTTTTGCCTTCCATGAGTTTTTAAATTATTATTATTGGAAATAAAGAATGCTAGTGTCCTCAAAAGTTGATTATTTTACTTTGTGGCAGGAAAAAAAAGGCAAAAAATGCAGTCAATGTCCATTCTCATGGCCCAAGGGTTTGGAAGAGGGTCATTTCTTATGGCAGCGCATCTCAAACCCCGGCCTGTGAGTTCATCTTAAATTTAACACCTTCCAATCATGGGATTAGGAGTGTTGTAGGAACATTGTTTCAGTGCCACATGAAACACAGAAGGCCAGAGGGTTGTAGCCAAGACTTCTGTGAGTTGCAGTCCAAATGTCTCCAAGCACTGCCCTTCTCCCATTTCTAATCTTTTTAGTAAAAATATTCAAAGATATAGCAGTGTTAGTTTGTAGAATCAGTATGTTGAGAGATCTTGTAGCACCTTTGAGACTAACTGAAATAAAGGAGTTGGCAGCATGAGCTTTTGTAGACTTCAGTCTACTTCCTCAGGGGCACATTCCATGGTTCATGCACAACTCTGTTGTCCAGTATCATACAATGACTTCCTAGTTTCATTATCTGTGTACTGCCTTAGGCAACTGCCTCATTAGGATAGGCATTACAATTGGAATTATATTTGCACAGAGAAATGGAATTTTAAACAGCAGCCTCAATTAGCTAAAGCCAAGGTAGTTCAGAATATAAGAAGCTAGTTCAAAAACCTTGTGATGGGAAGGTTGTGTAAATCAAGGAAAATGGAAAATACAAAGTTAAAGCTTGTCCAAGCCCAGTTTCTGTTCTGAAGATTTAGATTTAAAAGTTTGTGCTTTGTTGTGATGCAAGAGTGCATGGGAAAGAAATAGACTAGGGACACTGATATATAGGGAACAACATAGTGGGGATGTGAAAACAGGTAGAATAGACTGGTGTGTGTTCAGTACTCCAGATTTTCAATGAAATCAGCTCAGCAGCAAAGTAAGCTAAATACAGCGAAGGCAGCACCTTCAAAATATACTCATATCTTGCTCATTGCCTGATGGAGAAGAGAGACAGAAGCGTCTCCATCTGGACAGCTCAGCAGGGCTTAAAGCAAGACGAAGGTGCCCCCTTTTGCTCCCTATAACAAAAATAACTTGGACTATGTGGTTCACAATTACAATGTTATCCCAGATGTTTGAGCCCCCACGCCTGAGAAGAAGAGGCCTGGCCCACGCAGGATTATGTTATTTCATCTCTTTAAGAGGATTGTCTCAGAGCCTGCGTTAGGAAGCCTTGTGACATACATGATTTCACAGTTTCCTCCTATAGAAGCTCATTAGATGTTGGTGCCAGCTGTGGGAGGACAGACGCCTCCCATTTCACGATTGTTCCTGCTGTTACTACTGCTCCTTTAGGGTGGGAAGGGAGCATAGGATTTGCACACAGAGGTTTCCAGGTTCAGTCCCTGCCAGATGAATCAGGTAGTAGGTGATGTAAGAGACCTCTGCTTGAATCTCTGGAAAACTCCTGTCACAGGTAATTTGACTTCGTATGAAATAGATTCCTTAAAAAAAAAAAACAAACAAGAAACCGCTTGCATGTAAGACAGGAGTGGAGAACCTACGGTCCTTCAGATGTTTGGATTCCAGAAGCCACGTCTACTATGGCCAATGGTAAAGTATTTGTTGTTGGGCACCTTCAAGTCACTTCCAATTTATGGTGCCCTAAGATGACCCAATCAGTGGAGACTTGCTTTTGCTGTCCTCTGAGGCTGAAAGTGTGTGATTTGCTCAGTGGGTTTCCATAGCTGAGCAGGGATTCGAACCCTGGTATCTAGAGTCATAGGCTCAAATTACTACACCATGCTGGCTCCCATGGTAAGGGATTATGGGAGTTATAATTCTCCAAATATCTAGTGGATCAGAGGGCCCCCACCCCAGATGAAAAATGTCTCATGCGAACCTTTTTGGCTAAGTGTCCTTTCTCCTGCTGGAAGATAATTAGCTAAAGAACCGAGTGCCTCATGGGACTGATATTGTGGAACTCTTTTTACAGACAAGTGTTATTTCCTTTTATTATTTTATTCCTTTTATCAATGTCATATGGCTACCAAGGGGACTCTAGCCTGTTCTGCTATATATACGCACACATTTGGTCCTTTTCAATTTTTATTATACCTAGTCCTTTTTATCAATTTTCTGTGTAAGTTATGAACTGTATTCATCACAGGAAAGTGAACGTGTGGCCATCCAGTTGTTGTTACACTGCATCTCTGCACCATTTCTCATCACAGGTTATGCTGCCTAGAAATGTCTGGAATTATAATCCGTCATCATTCAGAGGCTCATTTACATTATCATTTTTACAACAGCTACAAAATTATGTTTGGGATTGATCAGGAAAAACTACAGAAAGCAATCACGATTTTAAGAAGCATTTCCTCTTCTCTCTTGCACAAGATGCCATACCTAACCTAAGACCATCCATCTTATATGTACACAGCCCTGCTGAAACACATCCAGTTAATAAACTAAGATTTAAGAATGACAGCTCTGAGAGTAAGAGTAAGGAGTTTATCACACAGGAGGAATTTCTCTCAATTTCGAATGGAGCCAATTCAAATTCATTTAAATTTGCTAGTTTAGAGAATTTACGTGAAATCCAATTGCCTTCGGAATGCATTCAGAATGACCTCCCATTTCCCAATAATGACCCCCCCCCCATTGCCCAAAATTGTGTGAGATACTCTAATACACAATTACATGAAACCCCATGATTGTGTTCAGAATGACTTCCCATTGCCCGAAATTGCATGAGATACACTCATTTGCAATAACGTGAAACCCCATGATTGCATTCGGATTGCCATTGGATTATACCTCCAAATTCCATTGTATGATAAACTTGTCTGAGAAAGAAAGAGACGGACAGACAGACATTGAAGTAAGTAAGAAAATTAGCAAGCAAGCAATGCTGTTTTTCTAGCCCAGAAAATGCTAACTGTAAACACAGCTAAGCATTACATTACAAGGAAAGTGAAAGACTGTTCAGGACCGACATACGCAATATAATGGCTACTTGCCCCTGAGCTGCCTACACCCTAGGGAACCTGGAACAAGCAGATTACCAGTCCCTCTACAAAAATCTTCCTGCACTTTTCAAATAGCATTAAATATTTTTTAGAAGCAAGTGGAAGTGACTTTGGGAGATGCATATCCCAAGTCAGCTATATGCTGTTAGTCTAATGACATCTTGGCTAGTCACAGAGGATCCCAGGGGAGGTGGGCAGAAGGAATGGGGTAAAACGGAAATGAAATTGTGGTGCAGCCTGCAATCTGATTATCCATCTCTGTCTCTTTTACTGTCCCCGTCATGTCTGCCTGACCCGGTTAACTCAATCCTGCATCACAGCTGCTGCCAGCTGCACGCACATCCTTCTTTGTAATCAATTGATCCCCTGTCTCAAGAATTGAAAACCCTTAGTCTCTCAGTAAAAACATCTTACAGACCAACATCTTCTCTTTAGGTCAAAAGAATGGCAGGGGACTTCTCCAAAGGCAGGGGGGAAGCCTAGGCATTCAGGTGCATAGAGGGCAAATAATAAAACCAACATGGGCCTCTAGACATAGCAGACATCTCATGGAAGATTCTCCCTCAGCCCTTGTCTTATCAAGGGACAACTTTTTTCAATAACCTATTAATGCATGAAGTACTTCCAACATGCATTTGGATTCCAGGCTATCTTGTGATGAACACATTTCATTTGTGAGGAATGTCACTTGAACGTCAGACTGTGAGTAAAATGAGTATAAGACCCATTCACAAGACTACATTTGCTTTGACTCACAATGACATTGCTTAATATTGCTTAGGCTATAGAACATAAGGAGAATAGTTAGTCCAAGCAAGCACCTTACGTACACCTGGCTGGTAACTATGACCCTCCAACATAAGAGGGATTTTTGACTAAAACGCACAAAATCATTGCCCATCAGCTGTGCTGGTTAGTACTACTGGAAACTATAGGCTAACACATCTGAAGGGCTAGTTGCCCACTTGTTATCATATACACAGCAACACCATTGTTTGGTAAATATGCCCCATTTTGTTAGTGCTTATAGGCAAAACCCATGAAAACTCCTGTTAGAGTAGGAACTGGTGGTTTTGGCAGAACTGCTGGAGGTTGCCAGGCTACCGCCAAAAATGCTTACATTTTTGCTTTCTAGACGGTTCCAGATAGTGCTCTGTTGCAGGAACAAGATAGGCCCCATTTGTGTGAGGAAACACACAAGAAATGATGTCCTCCTCACTTAAGAGTAAAAGTTGGAAGAGGCTTCTCTCTCTGTATATATCAACCCTCCCACCTTTATTGCCCTTTCCTCACCCATTAAATTCCCAGGATGCAGTGGCTTAGTGGTTAAGATGCCACTTCTGATGATCGGAAAATTGGCAGTTTGAGGCCCAAGTGCTGCATGATGGGGTGAGCTCCTGTCACTAGTCCCAGCTTCTGCCCACCTAGCAGTTTGAATGCATGCAAATGCAAGTAGATGAATGGGTACCACTTTGGCTGGGAAGGTAACAGTATTCGGTGAAGTCATGCTGGCCACATGAGCACCAGCATAGTCCTCAGACAATGCTCGCTCTTCGGCTTAGTAAGAGATGAGCAGTTGGTTACAACTAGACATTCATGTCAAGGGACTACCTTTACCTTTTTGTAAATCTACCCCCGTACCTTACTGCACTCCTGTATCACCCATTCCTCCTTTTCCCCCACACCTATGTATTCTTTCCCAGCCCTTCCTCTCCGTGTTTTATATGAAATTAATTTTTTGTATTTGTTACCTTTTCTACCTTTTTTTTCCTTCATGAAGCAGAAGACCAAATTTAGATGTTATGCCCCCATCCTCTCCCTATACCCTGATCAAGATACATATTATGTGTAGAAATTATTTTATTTTATTGGTACACATATGTTAATCTATAGACAACACAGAAAATCCCCTTACTAACATTAATCTAAACTTATTTCAAATTTACATACACTCAAAAAATACACACGCTCTCACACATGCACAAATATATATGTGTGTGTTTGCACGCGCGCACACACATACACATATTCTTAAAGTTGTTTGGGCTTTTTGAACTATGATTCATGTATAAGAGGACATGCTGTGGAGATAAAACTTTAGTGGACCATTTGCGATTATGAGGATTACAGGGTAGGCACCTTTCTCTGCTGGACTTCCTTCGTCTTCCTCGTGGTTACAGGTAATTTTAACAGTTGTGGGAGTGTTGCATAGATACCCAGAGCAAACAGACCATCAGCTGTGATTTCTGGATGGGATGATGGTTGCCTCTTTTTGCTGCACATTTACCCTTCCAACTTTACCCTCAGAGGCTATGTGCTGCACAAGTTGATCTAGCAGTGTAACCTGTATCTCTATATAGTTGGTTATGTGCTCCCTATATATATATATATATATATATATATATATATATAAAATATAATGTTTTATTTATACCTCGCTCTTCAGCCAAGACTATAAGAGCGGCTTACAATTTGTTAAACAAACAGCTTCATTTACAATTGTAAGCTATTTGCCCCCCAACAATCTGGGTACTCATTTTAGCGACCTTGGAAGGATGCAAGCCTGAGTTGAGCTTCAGCCCTTTGCTGGTCTTGAGCTCGCCACCTTATGGTTTTGAGTGAGTGGCTGCAGTACAGGCATTTAACCACTGCGCCACCAGGGCTGAATCCCTGTTGGCCCTCTCCTCCTATCCCTGTTGGCCCTCTCCTCCTCAGTCTTCTCTCTCTCCTCATCCCTCTTTCTAAATTCAAAATACTCTTTCCCCTTTTGCTGTTAATAGGAAAGTAGGCAAGTGATTTCTCCTGGTCTATGAAATGGTCAACACTGTTCCCCACTGTCTGTCGTTCCCTTTGATGTTTCAAAAACATCAATATTTCAATGACGCGAGTCTGGTCCATGAAACTCCTCCATCACCTTCCATTTTTCTTTGCATGGATTCAGCATCGTTCAGATTTGCACCAGAGATTACAGAAAAACACAGAGACAAGTGAGTGCTTATCTGCATGCTGGCAGCCTTTTTTCTTTTTTTTTTAAAGTCACTCATGCTGCTCCAACTTGTAGCCTGTACTTGGGAACTCTCTGGTGGAGAAAAGTAATGTAACCAGCGATTAATGTTTTGGAGAACAATTTCCTGAATTCCACATTCAGCATGGCTGCCAAGGGATTTTGAAAATTGTCAAATAAAATAAAATAAAATAAAATAAAATTGCCAAGCTCTGTGCACATCTCTACCCAAAAGAGGACTGGACTTATCCTGTACCCACTTGAAACAAACAAACAAAGTGTATACACAGATGCATACTTCATAGAGAATTGTTTTGATCATCTTTAATTTTATTATTATTCATATCATCCTGTCACAATCTTTTTCCCCCCCAACCCCAAATCTTCATGCATGGCAGAAGGCTGGAAAAAGAGGAGGATTTGAACAAAGGAAAGAGGCACAGTGAATAGCAACAACTCAAGTAGCAATGATTCCACATGATGTTTGGCAATTCTAATAAAAATTAGCTCTCAGGAATCCCTAGGAAGCCACTGATGGCTGCTACAGTTATCCTCAAGGGCACACTCCTTTACTGTAACAAAAGGAAATAGAAATTTCTTTTACACATACAATCAAGAGTTCCCCAAAGCTGCCAAGCCAAAAAGAACAGGGGGAGGGCCTCATGATTTATTTTTAGTTCTATAAGGAAAGTTAACACAAGCAGTGTTTTTAAAAGGTTCTCACTATATTTGCAAACCACTGGGGTGGAGATAAGGGCTAAAACAGCAACCTTTTTCAGTAATCAAGTAGGTAATTCAGGTTCAGCTTCCACAGATTGGGGGGAAAAGGGAATATTTGGGAATTAAATACAGTAGTGAGCAGCTTCTACAAACTATCTTTAAAAATCATTATTTTAAAAACTGCCATAAAGGAAAATGTGCTGGAGTAGATTAACAGAGAACAGAGAGCTGTATTAAGATCTTTTGTTACCATAATTGTTACCACATCATGCATAAAGGGAAGAGAGAATGGAATTTAACCTTGCTAGACCATTAGCTTTGCTCTCTCAAGCAAGCAGGATAATTCTCCTCTATAAAATCCATTCTCCATATTTGCACAGGAAACTCTTTCAAAGTTGCTTGAGAATCTCCTCAGAACTATCTTGAGCAAGATAAAACAAAGGGAATGTTAGAAGTGGCTAATTCATTTTGCTTTTAAAAACTACCCCCAAATCCATGTCATGGATGAGGGGCTCTCAGTAAGTTTGGCAGAAGTCATTTAAAATGCAATGTTTGATTCCAGATGTGCCGCAAATACCTTTATGACATCAACATGATTAGAAGATTAGCAATGCCAAGTCTCACACAATTATCACAGCACAAAGTTATGCCACTCCTGAGTGACTCAGCCACCCAAGGTTTCTTTATATTCTATTTCATTCAACTATTTTCTTTTAAAAAGGGGAAAGGGAGAAATTAATAAAAATCCTATCTAAAGGCAATAAGGCTTTTAAAATCCCAGAAAAGATAACACAGAAATCAAAGTCCTCCTCTACTAACCAGATCACACAACACACACATACAGCATTCTATTTAAAGCAGTTTCCACCACACTTCAAAGCTAACATTGCTTTCAAGGCAATCATTTATTGCCTGTCTTGATGGAATTTGTGTCTGGAACCATGTCTCAAAACATTTGAGTGGAAGGCTTTTGCAATAAAGCAAGGGGAGAATTTCCACAAGTATCCAAGATTTAAAAGCCAAGTAGCTTGGTCCTCACACAAAGGATAGGGTCCCAGGGCACAATTTTCCATTGAAGAATTATTCACTGAAATGGAAGAGAGTTGCACAATACTGCACAAATCTTGCACAGTTCCATCATTCAGGACTTGCCCTGAGCAGCTGCCAGAACACTGGATCTCAGAAAGCTTGAACTCTCAATCCATTTTCTCCCAAGCAAACCTCTGTTGTAAGTGGGTTGTGGATTTCAGGGCTAAATCTTAACAAGCTGCTCAGTGAAGTAGGCATTTTTTTAAAAAAAGATGCCTTATGATATCTCAGAAAGCTGCAATATGGGAATGGAAACAGAAAGCCCTCCTGCTTCTATTAAGCCTTTCCTACCTCCTGAATGCTCCATGTTGGTGTTCAGAAAATAATTTGGTCCCACTGTATCTTGAAAGGATGTTTTGGGCCAATGCCTTTAGCCCTAGGAGAAGGAAGGTATTATGTACTGCCAAGACTGATTCCTATTCTTCACCTGAAAATACCAGTTAAGGAAAATGAAAAGAAGGCAAAGAAAGAGTTCTGCATTACTGGGCAGGTACAGATGGTGCCCCAGCTACAGGAGCACAGAGCAATGGCACTTCACTCTTTAAAAGCCACACACAATTTCACTTCAAAGAACTGGATTTGACAGAGTCATTCTTTCAAGTATTGCTCGTGTTCTTCCTCCAGCATTGCCCATTATTCAATGAGTTCCACGTAGTTGGCAGGGAACATCCCAAAGTGGCCATCGGGACCATAACCACGCCACCAGCCCTCATCGATCATCTCAATGTTGGTAATAATGTTCTCAGGGTCAAAAGAGATCTCAGTGTCATCAGCTGAAAGGCAGATACAGTCAAATTCAGGCCTAGCAGGAATGTATACATGTGACTACTTAAAAAATTAACTTACATTGATATTTGCAGAGATTCTAATCTAGAGGGAGGGCAGATAACACAGGACAAAATCAACCAAGCTTTTATAAGAGCTTTAACAGGTAAAACTCAAGAGCTCAAATTTTGGACAACTCCACTTGCCATGTTGGCTGTGGGATTCTGGAAGGAACAGTCCAAAAAGATAACTTTCCCAAGCTCTATTCAGATTACCTGTATATCTACTGATATTGTCTATACTGAATGCTACAAATTTTCCAGGCTCTGGTTATTTTTATTTTTTTGTATCACTTTTTGTGTGATCCTTTTATAACCCGAGAAGTTAGTGGCTGAATCTGGGACTGTCTGTAGGCAACTGTACTATAATTCCTTGACCTATCTATAATGACAGTGCTCAATGGAAGCCACCTTTAGAAAGATGGCTTAAGTCTTGCCATCAAGTTCTGTTGTAACTTTAGATGCCAAAGAACATCCAAGCAGATGCTCGGGTTGCCAAATACTCTCCAGCTGGATGTTTCAGTTAGCCAATATTCTGTATAAATTCCAATAATGCATATCCTGTGTGGGGTTGTCTTTACTAACTGTCAAGGAACTCTAGGTTTTGCATTATCAAGCAATTTTACTTGCAGGAGAGGTGTACTAATAGAAATGTTACATCACCACTTTTGTTGTAGATATTTTGTATAAAATATCTGCAACCTTTCAGGACCAGTTTTGATTTGTGTGTGACTTGCCCAAGAACAGCCAGTGGGTTTCTATGGCTGAGTAGGGATTTGAACCTTGGTTCCTTGGATCTTTTGTCCAGCACTCAAACCACTACACCACACTGGTTCTCTTAAAAATGTTTTGAATTATGAAGTCATTAAAAACCATCCTGAAACACATACGGGACTGTTTCTTCCACTATTACCTATCATGAGCTTTTGAATTGATTTTTAAAAAATAACTCATTCAATTACAGATAAATACAAACTCAGAAATGGAGGTTTTCTTTGAAGCTTCCCTGCAATCCTGCTTTATGCTATCATTAAGAATTGTTATCCATGGTTACAACCCATGTACTTGCCGTTGTAAGAGGATGAGTCTTTCTGCCAAAGAATCAAAAGCATACACCCATTTCCTAAGAACTCTCTTCTCATTTTTATAGGAGGAAGAATATAGTTCTTATGGTGGCAGATAAAAAGATGGAGACAATACCTGTTAGCATCTAGAAAAGAAAGGTGGTAGCAAGTGGAGGATCTGGTAGCCAAAAGGAAGACTTTTTAATGCTCCACAGCCTGCTGTTTTTCCACCAATAATTTTAGCTACTCCTTTCCCTAATCTCTACAATATCCTATGGTTCCACCCATCCTTTAACCATCAAAGTAGTGTAGAACAGCTAATCTACTTCATATGTGGCATGTTCTTAAATTATTACCTTTGTTGAGGATAAGAAAAATACATCCCTGTTATGCTAATAAGTACAGTTTGCAAAATCTGACAATCTGACAATCAAATACCAAAATTATTCCATGTGTGATCTGCCTTTCTGATTTGCACTTGTATGTTTTGCCTCTATGAGCGGCAAAATAGCAGCTCATCCTAGGATTCATTTGAAGGCAAGAATTTTGGTGAACATAAAACTTACCAGCTTGGTAGTCATACAGAGCTCGAGCACATAAACCTTTTCCCTCCAGGTTAAGATTTTGTTGATAAATATCAGTGTAGTCATATTTAGTATCCTCAGGCTGTTCCTACAAAAGAAGAGTTAACAGAATGAAGTAGGATTTCAGGGCTTCTCAAAATAAAATGACTAACTGTGAATAAATGAAGGCTGCACAAATCAGGAGAGTTGTTAATGTACATAAGTGGGTCCTGCAACAAGTTTCTGGCAGCAGTGAATATTTCCCCTGCCACCCATTTCCCCTGCCATCTGCTTTTTCTCTCCTTTATCCAAAATAGCTACTCAGCATTTTGTAGCCACTGAACATAGACATTCAGTTCTTGTGGGCCCCACAACTTTTAGTGGCTTCTTTCCCCTAAAGATTTTTCTGTTCTTGTGCAAATTGTGAAATTCTCCCAAGGCCACTAATACTTCCTTGTTGGGTGTGGGTGGTGCTGTTTTTTGGTACTTATTCCTGAATAGTGGAAAACAATTAGCGTGAATTAATTACACACTAAATCAATTAGTGGGTGGGGGGCAGCAGTTTGCAATTTGGAAAGCTGCAAAAATATACTCTAGACCTAATGTTCATCATCCATGAGGAATACTGGTAAAACAACTTAAGAATCATGATGTGAACATACAGGGCTAGCCTGAAGAGAGAGAGCCCTCCCTCCAGTCCATCTGCCTTGATCCAAGCCTCAGAGGGAGAGAAGAATTGCTGGACCTGATCCCCTTCCCCACCACCATTCCCTTCTCCTTTTGTGTCGTGTCTTTTTAGATTGTAAGCCTGGGGGCAGGTAACCATCTAATTAAAAATAATAATAATTGTAAGCCGCTCTGATAGCCTTTAGGGCTGAACAGTGGGGTATAAATACCATAAATAAATAAATAATACAACTCCAATTTGCTCACTTCCTTCATTCAGCAAGAATCATCTAAAGAGACTGACCTCAGGAGGCTCATCATAAATAACTCGTTGACTAGGGGGTTCTTCATACACAGCATCATGCGTCATTTCTGGCTGGTAGACAGGAGTGCCTGATTTATAGTTATCCTGTCTGACAGAATCACCTGCAAAGAAACAAACAACCTTTTCTATTTCATTTTATCAATAACAGGTTTACTGTTGATTTTTTTACAATCAAAAATGCCAGATGTACTATTCTGAACTGTCCTGCCCACACTCAAAGGAGATGGGGATGGCTTACAGTGCTTATAAATCCCAAAGGCAGTTATCAAAAAGAAATTAATGCTGCTAAAACTTTCTCAAATGGAGGGATATACTCCATGAAATCTTATGTGACTGCATTCTAGCAATACACTCATACATCAGACATAGGGTCTCTCATGTTTACTCAGATCAGTGAATCGAACACAATTTCTTAATCCTACAAAGCTTTTCAGGGCGGTCTCTTGGCCACTCTCACAGTAACTGGCTATTCACTATGGATACAAAATACTGCAATAAATAGACCTTGAATCTGACTGTGCATGGCTCTTACACTTTTTACCAGTCTAGATTAGATATTGTTTAGCCAGTTTACTGCACATGGATACATGTTAGCCACTTTCCTTTTTCCTGTTATTCTAGCACATTTTATGACTTTTCTTGATCCGTTTGTCCTACCTCTGATTAGATAATGAAGGAGAGGCAGCCTCCTCTAAGATGGTGCCCTCTAGATGTTGGACTGCAATATCAGCCCCAGCTAACATGGCCATGAAAACTGAACTTGAATATGTGAAGAGAACAAACAACTCCCAGAACTCTTATATGAAGAATCTGGTGGACAGGGGATTGTCTTTTAAACTAATTACATAGCCCTATAACTTTTAAGTGTTTCAAAAATAAAATAAAATGAGGTCAGTTATAATGTGCACATAATATCTCACTTTTGATCAGTATTTGGGGATGTAAATTTTCTCATACATTTTAACTCAGTGGTCAAGCATTAACACCCCTCTCTTGTTCCCTCTTTCTGGTTTAGCAAGGAGTCCTTTACTTGCTTTCCTTTCCCCCCTTTCAGCTACAAACTAAAGCTTTTACAAATTCAGGCTGTCAACTGAATCAACTTCAAGATAATCAGATCTAATTTTTTTAAAGCTTCCCAAATACAAAAGCTGTTGTCTTGTCCTAGTAAAAGATAAAGATCTTTAAAACAGCAGGACAGGATACATATGGATCATGCAGCACAAAAAACAAACATCCCACAGAGCAGACAGAGATAACAGGAAAGGTCACAGACGAAAAACAAGGTAGCTTTCAGTCTTGTTAGATAAGGAATCATAACTGAGACCTCATCTGCACAGCAAAAATAATGCAGTTTGACGCCACATTAACTGTCATGGCTCAATGATATGGAATTCTTGGGTTTTAGTTCTGTGAGATATTTAGCTTTCTCTGTCAGAGCGCTTTAGTGCAACAACAAACTACAAATACCAGACTCATAAAGACATGGAGAGCTGTGCTGAGGCCAAAGGGCAAGAATCGAAACCTGCTTCATGTCCAGAGTAGCACACCAGTCACCCTCTTGCTTTAGGGGAAGGATGGAGCTGAGTGTTACCATCCTGAAGTGATGTGGACAATCTCTTGAAGAAGTGTGGTGAAGAGGAGTATGAAGGATCCCTGTGGGAGGATATTTCTTCAATTCAATGGCATAGCCTATTTCTATTATGTTGAACACCATGAATGACAGCAGCCCAGGTCTGGTGATGGTGTCTAAACCAGTTGTGGAATGAAGGTGTAGGCATTAGTGTCACAGTGGTAGCAGGTGTCCTGCATGGCAGGCAATTGGACTGGATGGCCCTTGTGGTCTCTTCCAACTCTGTGATTCTATGATTCTTTGAGGTTCTTCTGCTTCTGGAGGAGGGAATGGAAGCAATGATGGAGAAGCAGTGACAGACATGTCATCCAACAGCGAGTAAAAGTTGATGCTTGGATCCATCACAAGATTGCTTCTTAAGACACCCAGACTTGAACCTTTGGCCAGAAAATGGAGGGTTCTGGAGAGTAAACAACGTTATGGAAAATTGCAATGGTATCACACTGTGAGGCTGAATATCCAGAGGGCTAGCACAGCTCAAAAGCCCACATTGCTGAAACTGTCCAGGAAGGTAAACTAAAAGCCAATACAGACTGCCCCTTCAGTTGCGGATCTGTAGCGCCCCTTTCTGAGGATTGGGGCCAAGGCAGCCTTACTGGCAGCCCAGAGGCCCCAATGCAGACCTTTTCCAGGCCACTGAGCAGCGGCAAAACGCTGCTTCTCTGTGGCCTGCAAAGGAGTGTCCTTGGGGCTTCATGCCCCCAGACACTCTGACAGCCACAGCCATGGAAGTTCTCCCATGGCTTTATTCCCGCGGCCTATTGGGAACAAAGGCTGCGACGCTGCAACAAAAAGTAGCTGCCTAGAGCAGCTCCTTTGTTGTGACACCACAACCAGGAAGTGGTGCCGTTATGGGCGCTCAGCAGCAGTGCCAGCATTATGGCGGCCCCTGTGTGGATGGGAGGCCGCCACTGCCACGGACTATGGTTAGGGAGTGTATGTATTGCCACCACTACGCCCCATTTTGCCTGTCTGTATCGGGCCTAAATCTGTAGAATCAGTCAATCAATGAGTGCAAATGCAGTTCTTTTCAATGCCACTACAGCAGAAGACAAAAAGAAACTGGTGGTTTCAGCAGGAAGCCCTTTATGTAGGGTGGATTTTCAGTCATTCAGTCTTTTTAATCTTCAGCCTTGCTTCCTTCTGATTTTGTTTCACTTTGTGGTGCATGTGTCTCTAGTTAATGTTGCTCGTGACTCTTGTTCACTCCACTGTTGTCAACACTTTAAGTAGGTCCAAGAATGTTCAGAGGGAAAATGCTTTGGATATTTACAAGATGGAAGTCAACCATAACCTCCCTATCAAATTGTAAATTTTAAATTAAAAAGAGGTGAATGCTGATCATGGACTCATTTACTGCTTTGTGGCTGGGACAACATAAAAGTCTTGTTAGACCATAAGCTATCACAAGATCAGCTTCAGCTATTAAAAATTCAATGCAAACCCCTAAAATTGCAAAGTCGCTCATAATGGTTTACCACATTCAGGAGCAGGAGAGACTGGAGGTGTATCATGTACAGATGAATGAACAACAGGAGGGTGAACATCTTGCACAGCAGAATGAACAGGGGATGCAGGAGCCTCCACATGATTGTTCTCTTGCAGAAAAGGGCTCCGTAACTTGCCTAGAAAAGGAGGCAAGTCAATACAAAAGCATGAACTGGTGAGACACATAGTCCTTACCACTACCATGTGCTGAGTAAGGCCTGGACAAGTCAGTCAGTTTAACCTCAGTTACTGCCCCCTAGTGCATGGCCTCCAAGATGTCATTTGATTACAATTCCCTATCATCTCTCATATCTTTATCTAATATTTTTAACAAAGTTTATTTTAACTAATCTCTTAAAATTTCAAGAATGACAGAGGTGATAAAGCTCAAGGCTTGCATCTTTGAATCCAGACAAATGATTAATCTAAGCAAACTTAACAAGCATCCAATGAATCAATGAAGAGATTGAACTAATCCATTTGTTCAAACCGTTGCTTAAAATTCAAATTATATATATATATATATATATATATATATATATATTTTCCTGGTTTGTACTCTCTTTTGTTACTCTGGTTGGTTAGTTTATAACAGGCAAAAATTTTCATCAGCTTATCACCTCCATGAATATGGTTTGTTAATTCAGGCACCATGTTGTTGTGGAGGTGGTGTGCCTTCAACTTACAGCAACCCTAAAACAAACCTATCATGGGATTTTCTTGGCAAGTTTCTTCAGAGGGGGCTTGCCATTGTTATCCTCTGAGACTGGAAGTGTGTGATTTCCAGTGTGTGGGTTTCCATGGCCAAGCTGGGATTTGAACCCTGGTCTCCCAAGTGTTCTAGTCCAATGCTCAAACCACTACACCATGCTGACTCTAAGACATCATGGCAAGGGGAGGGGGATGAAAAAGGATATTTGAAAATTTGCACAACCCAGACTGTCTCTAGAATACTCATAGAAATTTGAGTGCAATAAGAACTTACTTTTGGATATCAAACTGTATATGACAACAGAGTAAGCCAAGACAGAACATCTCACACAGAAAAGAGATGGGTGAACACATACAGTAGCACCTAACTTCTGGGCTTGTCTCCCATGTGTACTCCTTTCCCCAAACACTTGCCATACTTGAATATTGTGGCTTGTTTGAACTACATTCCCCTTCCTGATTCCCAGAAGTAGTGACTCTCTCCACAAAGGGGTGGCATAGAGCCTTTGCATATTGACAAAGCCTAGACACTTTGCCCCAGTCACTGAAAGTGCTGCTCAAGAATACATGAGCATTTTTTGCCTTGCAGGACTACTCCAGTGGCTATGATTGGGTACTGGGATGAATCTGGCTGGGGCTTGTCACTGTAGCTAAGTGAACAGAGAATTGCTCTGAGGTGTTTGCAGTGTAGATTCAAGAGACAGTGATAAATTCATCTCTGACATATTGAAGCCTGGCATGTAAGTGAAATGATATTGTTTCTTTTTTTCCCATTGATGAGGTTCTAACCCCCTCTTCTGCTTCATGGTCCCACAACTTAGAGCAAAAAACCAGAGGATATACCATACTGAGGCTTCTTCAGAGTCCATGTGGTATGTGCAAATTGTTTTTGACACAAGCTTCAAATAGTTATGTATCATAGTTTTGTCACCAAAAGTGGTGAAGTGTCTGTGTTTATGTCATTTTTTAAATCTTCCAGTTCTATGGTCTCTCAGCACGCATAGCATTTGGCAGCTGTTCTACTGGAATAATAGCAGTTGTATATCTCCAGTCATGCCTTAATGAGAGGAGATAGTAGTTCTATCTGATACCTGGCTGGGAACTGATGGCTGCTGCTTCTGTAGACATGGACCTCTCCTTTTGTTTAAAGATGTCACGAGGATTCACTGATCTTTGTGCTATTAGTGACGCTGCTTCCTACATGGAGAGAAAAATATAATGACTCCTGGCAAACCACAGTAATCCAAGGCAGGAAAGAGAAGAGGGAAACCTAGCAGTATTGATTAATGCTGCTATTCATCTTTTGCAGGAAAAAAGTGCTGTCATTAGTTGTCAATATATGATGTCACCTCTGACCCATTCAACGGGGCGGGGGGGGGGGACTGATGTAGGCAGGCAACAGAAAGAATCTCTTAATAT
Source organism: Urosaurus nigricauda (assembly GCA_034509955.1). NCBI lineage: Eukaryota > Metazoa > Chordata > Lepidosauria > Squamata > Phrynosomatidae > Urosaurus > Urosaurus nigricauda. The sequence goes on from JAOEGL010000009.1 coordinate 10,911,165, forward strand.
ATTTAAAACTTTAATAGAGCACACATCCAAGAAAAAATCTAAAAACATGTGGATGATGTTGTTCGGAAATTCCTGTACACAATAATTAGTAACCCTAAGCAAGGCTAAAAAAAAAGAAAGAGAACTATTATCAAAATCCATCAATACCCAGCACTTCACAGACATATTAATACTTCAAAGTAAAGCAGCTCATTCTACTTGCTTGCAATAAGACTGAATAAATAGGACAGCAAAGTATGCCATAAGCTTTATCTGTATAATATCCTCATATATACAACACAGCAACCCTTTCTATATTCTTTAACTATTGTATATACACCAGGCACTTGGTATCCGTGGACTTGCCATCCACAGATCCCAGCATCTGCAGACGGGGGAGGCAGCAGAGCAGGAAGAAGAGGCGGAGGGAGGAAAAGGAGGAGAAGGAAGGGGAGGGAGGAGGAAGAGCCGGTGGAGGAAGAGATGGTGGCAGAGGAGAAGGAAGGAGGAGCAAGAGCAAGTGGAGGCAAGAGGAGCGAAAAGTGGAGGAGGAAAAAGACAGAGAAGGAAGGAGACAGAAGGAAGAGCTAGCAAAGGGAAGAGGGAGGAAAAGGAGGTGGCTCCCTGCCGTCCGCCATGGTGAGAGTGGTGAGGCAGGTTTGGACTTGAGGAGCAGCAGATTTTGGCGTCCGTGGGTGGATCCGAAATGGATCCCCCACAGATACTGAGGGCCGACTGTACTCATGTATAAGTCTAGAAATTTTAGTCAAAAAACTGACCCCAAAATGACTTATCCATGGGTCAATGTAAGTACTGTACCTTAATTTAAAATAGGATCCATCCCCTTCTCTGAGTAGAGAAAGGTGAGAGCTTAGTCTGTCTTGGGAGAACTAAAAGAGCACCAACTCTACCCTTTGCTGCAGTGCTGATTCTGGCACTTTTGAATGCCTGGGAAAGAAAATAGCACCTTTCGTTGACAGCGTTTCCCATCGCATCATCCGTTAAATCCTTTGTCACATGCCCCTAAGTATTACCCTTGCCTTATACATGGGTTATATCAAAATCCATAATTTTGGCCCCAAAACCTGCCCTCAACTTATACATGAGGTTGACTTATAGTTAAGTTTATCCAATGTGTTTATTATTGAGGATCATAGGATGAATAAAAGAATGATAGAGTTGAAAGAGACCATAAATGCCATCCAGTCCAACCCCCTGCCATGCAGGAAGACATAATCAAAGCACTCCTCACAGACAGCCATCCAGGCCCTGTTTAAAAACCTCCACAGAGGAGACTCCACCACTCTCTGAGCCACAAATAGGATAGTTGAAATTCCCCATTACCACTACAATCTCCTTTTTGAAACTATGGTCATTTGTTCCAGGAAGGTATCATCCAAAGTCCTAAGTCTGGCTTAGAGGTCTGTAGTGCACCTCTATAATGACATCCCTGTTTCTCTTCCCTTTAATTTTTACCCAGATGTTCTCAATGTGGCTTCCAGAATTTAAGTCATGCGTCTCTTCATAGGTGTAAATATTCCTGACATACCTCCTCCCTTTCTGTTTGGTCTGTTTCTCTTGAATAGGTTGTAATTATCTATTAATACATTTCAGACAGAAGACTCATCCCACCAGGTTTCAGTGATGCCTGGTGGATCATATTTGCTTTGGTATGCTAAGAGTTCAAGTTCATCTTATTTCCCATGCTCTGTAGAGACATCTAAGACTATGGGGCACTCCCCCTAGCTGCCTATTTAAAGTTTTTTTCTCTCTCTCTCACTATTGGACTCTTGTACTACCTGCCTTGTTTTCTGTATATTATTTCCAGCACTTGGTGAACTCCTGCCCTTAAGAATACTGTCTTCCTCCTCCACATAACTCACTTTAAAGCCCATTTTTTGCTAACATCTTTGCAAAAATGTTCCTGCCCACTGCTGTGAGATGCAACCCATCCCTTGCCAGAAGTCCAACTTCATGAAATGATATACCCAAATAGTTCCATCTGTGGAGCTATTAACCTCCATTATTTCTCTCTCTCCTCCTGGCCCGCTGTCCTTCAAATGGGAGAAGAGATTAAATGGCAACTTCTGTATCCAGGTTCTTCCGCTACCTACGCAGAGCGTGATAATCTCTTATGATATCCTGAAGACTATGCCTTACACATGAACCAAATCATTGAATCATTGGTTTGCAAATGAATCAAAGGGAAGGGATAATGGCCAGTGGGCTTGACGAGTCTTGTCAGTCTCTCTCTTACACTGCAGATTCTGGAACAATCTGAATTCTGTGCAAAGTGATGACTTTTAAGGGGAGTGTAAGAAAAAATAATTCATTGGTACGTTGGTATATAGAAGAAGGCTCTCATGAATTTACTAACTGATACAGGAAAGAATTAGTGAGAAGATATAACAAGTAGGGAAGGCAGTCTAAGTTAAGGATAGATGCCTGAAAGAAAACCGATAATTGTATATTAAAAGATCTCCCAAGAAAGGCAAGAGAAAAGAAGTTAGGAGGGATTCCACAAGGAACTTGGCAACTTTCAGAGTGCAAGCCAAAGGTCCAAAAGAGATGAAGAAAAATTCCAAACAAGAGGTATCACCCAAGACCATCAGAGGAAAAAAGAAATCAATATAGCTGAGAAGTGCTACAGTATGAGAACCATATGACAGGCACAGGAAGCATCATTACTTCTATTCTGGATTTTCACGTTAAAGAGTGCTCCAAGACACAAATGCACAGAAGTGTATGCATATAACTGTATACATAACTGCTGAATAAACTGTAGTGAAATGTAGATATATAACTGTCAAATTACAACTTCCTGTGTAATATCCCACATTTGAAGTGATGCTTTGATACAGTGCTTACACTGTTATTTAGGATGCTTACACCCAACTCAGTATTTAACCAAGTTCCTACTGGCGCATACAGATGAGTGGAGTATAGGAGAAGAGACAAGGCTTCCATGCCTTTCTTAACCTCTGTGCTGGAGGAAACAAAGCACACTCTTCCTTCACATCCAGCACAGAAACCTATCCTGCAAAAAATTAAAGTGCTAGCTTATTTTGCTTCTCCTAAGAAGAACCGATACTGGAGGAGCTGAAGCTTCTGCCTGCATTTCCCTCCTAAAACACTTTAGTGAAAAAGAAAAGAAAATATGCAAGAGTGAAAGGCCAAGATACTTACAGAAGTGATAGCGCTATGAAAAGCCATATAAGATTAGGCACTTGTTATGGGGCTGAATTCCAGTTCATATATATGGTAAATTATTTCACAATTGCAAACTACAGATGCCTACAGTAGTAAGAAATAGAGTATATATAGACAAAAGGATCTTTTTCAGCAAAGATGTTATTACTGCTTTGATCCATTATGCAGGGAGAAACAGCGTAAAGAAGAGAAATCCAGAGATACACACCATAGCCAAAGTTAAAAGTTTTAGCACCATGGTAGCTAGTGCCTGGTTAAGGAGGAGGATCTGGCAAGTAGCTCTTTCCTATGTACCTGAGATTTCTCCACAGACTCACTCCTTCGGAAACCCTTCTGCATCTTGTTGGGCTCTTCTTTCTGCTCCTTCTGTAACATATAAGATCATTCCCTGATAAAGCTGAGGCAGTTCTTAGCCACAGACTCTGCAAGATGGAACCTTGATTGAAATGAGAATACAGGATCTGGCAAATTAACATATTGTTCAGCCTTCACTATGGACTATTTGTCCAGTGTACCAAGGAGAACGACCAATGAACCTGACAGAATACAGTTTTCCTTACCACACTTAAAAAAAGACCTTTTGACACTGTCCAAATGAACAGCATAAAAAATACTCAGAGCTGAATTAAAGTATCCCCACAGTTGCCTAAAAGTCTTAGGATGCAGCTCCATGCTGCTCTACATCATCTATACAAGCAAGTAAGATCCTTTGTAGTCTTTTTTTACAAGATGCTTACGGAAACAGGAAAAATGTGACAATTTCAAACCTCTTACCCATTGTTGTTTATCTTTGTTCCTTGACTCTGTTTCCTGTTGTTGCTGGAATTTCCTGAAGATTTAAAATATACAACTTTGATTAAACAGAGAGCATGTCAATAGGGTTCCAATTTTCAGTAGAAATGCTTAATTATCCTAATATGATCTGGCACTACTAGTGAAAAGCACAAGTTGCCATAAAATTAAAGAATTAGCACCATAAATGCAACAAGAATATTGGAACAATTTCATTGGTAACAATTTTGGGCCTGTATAGATGGGTGCTTTGCACCGGCCTGGGCCTGAACTAGGGGTGCAGGGGGCTGAGCGTTTACATGCTCAGCAACCCTACTATGCAACATGGCCGCCATCATGGTGCACCCCCATCCATACGGGGTGCAGCATGATGACGTCCTGTGGCGCAGCACACAAACAACACTGTGCCACAGGGACTTCATCATGGCACACGAGTGGGCCAATGGCACCCCACGAGTTACCTAAAAAGAACTTGCTGGGGAGTGGGTTCTTTTTAGGCCTCTTGGAGGTCACAGGATTTGGTTGGTGTGATCTCCATCCAGGGAAGAAAGGGCGGCATCTCACCACCCCTTTCTGCCCATCAGTCCAGACCCTTAGTTTCCAACCACTAGTTAAGGAGCTACATTTTAAACCTCTAAATACTCTGCAGCCAGGAAAATGGAATGTTAACATCCTCTTAGAAGTGCATTCTGGTCAACATTTGAGATGCTGATCATTATTTCCCTGCTTCCAGAAATAAAATATGTACCTACAAGAGGTAAGGCCTTTACAGCTACCGTAGCACAGTTTTGAAATTCTCCTCCAAGGGAGACCTGCCCCTGAGACAGCTAGACATTTATACATTTCCTAAAGGATAGAATTTAAAATAAAGAAAACATATGGCTGCATAGTATTCTAAAAGCTGGCATTCAAGTATTTTATAAATAAAATCTAATTTAACATTTTACTATATTTTCATGTTTCTTTTATAATCAGTCAATTTTAGCCGTAATCTACTATAGCCGATTATCATTTAGAAAAGATAACTTGGAAGATTTTGGAAGTATAGCCATACATATTCTAGCTCAGATGTGGGAACAATATGACCCTACTTTTGAATTCTAGCTTTCCAACATTCTTCATCATTGGCCAGTGAGGGCTGCTGGTAAGTTGCAGTTTAACATTGTATGAAGGGTCACACAATTCTGCCCCATTTGTAGCTTAAGAGGCTATTGTTGGAAGCAAAGAGGTATCATCATCATCATCACCATCATCATCATTTTTAATTGCTTCTCCCCATGGAATGATACATCAATGTTTGTATAAAGTAGTTAGTGAAAAAGGGGAGTCTAGTTGTTTTCACCTCTCTGTAACATTCTTTGGTCTATGTATGAAAGCCTTCCTTCTCCCTTCTTTCAGGAGGTTTCTTTGTCCCTTTTGTCTAAGAAGGGAGCATCCAAGGGGCTTCAACCCAATAATAGATGCCAGCTTACACACGAACATGAGAGCCAGCTTTTAGGAACTCTAGGTCAACTTTCTGTGCCTTTCCTACCCTAAAATGGATTTCCTGAAACAAAAAAAGTTTTCTCTTTTACCTTACCAGAGCATCCTGAGTAATTATGTCTGTTTCTGCCACAAATGTATATTGTCCTAGCCCCGCTGTGCTCTACTTTATATAGATACCAAATATTACTACAGTTATCTACTGCATTCTATACTTAACTCTACTACCAACCCATTGATATAACAAAAAGTACATTTCTATTGTTTTTTAAATCTAGTCACAATGTATACTTGATATATTTATCTATCTATATATTATCTATATATTTATCTATAATTTTTAGCCTTCTCTGCCAAAGAGTGCTGGTGTCTCACAAAACAACAAACTCCAGGATTCTGTAGGATGAAGCCGGCGAAGTTAAAGTGTTGTCAAACTGCATTATTACTAAAATGTAGATGCACTCTAAGAGAAGTTTGAACCTACTCACTTCTGAGCATCAATTTCACTGGCCCGCTCCTTAAATCTTTGTTCACGTAAAGTAGCCTCTTGCAGTTCCCGCTCTCGGCGTTCTTTTTCCAAACGTTGGCGCTCCTCTTCTGCTTTCCTCTTTTCTTCTAGCCTACGGTTTTCTTCATCTTTCTGAAAGAGCAAGCACAACAATTCTGTATAGACACATGCAACTCTGGGCATCATTTAATAACACCCAGCCATATTACCTTAGAGTTTTGAAATGCTTGAAACCAAAAATATACATATACACACACACACCACAAATGCAAGAATGAGCTAGCTTTTGAGGAAGCTCAGATTCAATTCCTTTAGGTGGTAAATTCACCAGCCTTCATGCTTCACCAACCTCTATGCTTCTTTCTCATGGTAACACGGAATATTTGACTTTGTGCAACGCGCTACCTCTTGAAAGTACCCTTCTACAAAACACATCAAAAGCTATAAATAAATAAATAAATTCTTCTACCACTTCCATACCATGTCACTATAATTTCTCTACACATACACCAATTTCTGCTCCTAAAGGTAGCTTAAACAGGCATGTCTTAAAGTGGTATGAAAAATCATTTTACTTATACCCTGTCTTTCCCCCAAAACTAGAACACAAGGTGGCTCATAGATAAAAAGAAATACAACTAAAACCATAGGTAACATCGGAGTACTGGCATAGTAGTACTCTGCGAACATTAAGTACAACAAACAAAGTACTTAACAAACAAAGTATTTAACAACCCTTTCTGGTCATAAACACAGTCTTCTTTACTGGCCCGGAAACACTAGACTTTTTTTCTTCTGCAAGGTCCAAGACTAAGTATAAAATGAAAATGACAGCAAACTGTAAACACAAACAGCAGCAAAAAAGAGAGGAACTTGATCACATTAACATTATGAATTAAATACATACCTCTGCTTTGGCCCAGAAGCTATCTTTGCTAACTCTTTTGATCTCAGACATGGCATTAGTTTTCTGATATACTGAGCCCTGTCGACCAAGAGAAACACGTATCTTAAAACACACCCATAGTTTCATTACTTTCAATAGTTAATGTAAATAAAATGCCTGCAAGCTGAGAACAGAGCAGTTTTCTTAGAAAATTTTTATACATTTCTTAGAATCGCCTAGATTAAATAGAATACTTTTTTTTAAAAAATTACTCAAGCCTTTCCTGAGGCAAAATGTTCTTTCTAAGTGTGTAAGTTTCAAGACTCATCTTTCAGGACATGTTCTGAAACTTATGGCAGAACTGGCTAGTAATTGGTCTTGTGCTTTGCAGTGCTATACTTACTTGCAAAGCTAGTCTGATACATGACAATTATAAAGTAACTTAATATGACACTTTCATTACTTCATTGAAGAATAGGCAAAAATTGGGATTGACTTCAATTAGAATTCAATTAGAAAGGCTTGAGTAATTTTTTTTTAAAAAAAGTAGTCTATAAAATTAATCTGAACTGAAGGTACTAACTGAGGTGTCACATTCTGCTCAGCCTTTCGATATATTTACCACAAAACCTTAATGCTGAATCTTTAGGAAAAATTGTGCTTATTCTGTGTAAAACCAAGCATTTAGCCACAGACGTTTACTTTTCAAATACCAAGCCGTGTTAACATGCACAATTCTGCACAGAAAATACATTATGCTAGCATATGCTTCTAAATTTTATCAAGCTGATCAGACATTATTTTCTAGCACACTAGTAGCCTTTGGAGTTCAGCTGTATAACCAGTGTAAAGGCCAACAAGGATAGTTACCTGAGAAGTAGGTAAGGCACAATACTTGTAAATACATTATTAAATAGGCTCCACATTGTCCTCTGGGAAATAAGTATGTACTGAAGCGAGACAAGCACAACTCAGTGAGATTACAGACAATCCATTCCTGTTCTGCAAGGCTTGAGAGAAATTTGGGGTGACAGGACCTCCATCCCCCCAAAAGCTGATTACTAAGATATGAAACTACCCTCCACTCATTACAATTCCTGAGCCACCCATATGTGCTTTAAGTTGAGATAAACTGTCCTTTGTCTCTTTACAAAATGTGCTGCAAAGCTAAAGCTCCAAAATAACCTGCTTGCTGCAATCAGCATACTGTATTTATTAGTCTTCAATGCAGGAAATATATTTTGGCTGAAGTACAAACGCCCCCAGCATCCCAACTACATAAGTTTAGAAATTTTCGTCAAAAAATGGACCCAAAAAACCTGGGTCAATGTAAGTACTGTACCTTAACCCTTATCAAAGTAGGAACCACCTGTTCTCTGAGTAGTGTGGTAAAAGACAAGAGCTTAGTCCATCTCAGTAAAACCTAAAGGAAGCACTAAACTCCACTCTCCACTGCAGTGCCAGTTCAAACTTTTTTGAATGGATGGGTGAGAAAATAGCAACTGGGTATCATCTTCCTTTCTTCTGTCCTTTACATCATTTGTTACATGTCCTAGGTTTTACCCTCAACTTAGTCACGGGTTATATCAAAATCTATACTTTTGTTCCCAAAACCCGGCCTCAACTTACACATGAGATTGACTTATAGTCAAATATATACAATAGTTATTTTACTACTAGGTATTTCATTGTCTATACCACAAACTGGAGATAGCAAAAGCTCAGAGGAACTCACTACAGGTGCTTGAGGACCAGCATCCTGGAATTTGCTGCCTTCTTTGTGAAAGTTGTAGTTTGCTCCTGAAGCTTTAGCCACTTTCTCCATGATAGCTTCTGGTTCTACATCCTCTTCAGCGCGAGCATTTATCGTTACATGAGCACCCTGGGGGAGAAAAGATACAGTAAAAAATAAAGCTAGAGAACAAGAGTACATCTTTACCAGTGTCTTGAGAATTTTCTGCCCAAAGCCAGTTGCAGCTTACACACACACATACACACATCATCAGGCGGAGGAGCCACATAATATTAAGAAAATATGCTAGGGCTTTCTTTTCTTTTCCTTCTCCTCCCCATTTCATTTTCCTTTTGTGTCTTGTTTATTTATTATTTGTATTTTAAAGCTGGAGGAAGTTATTGTTGCCTTTGTTTTCTTTTTGTGTATGTAAGCTACCCAGACTTTCCATTTGTAGAGTGTGGTATGAACGTTATTCAAGAGAAAGGTGGGACAGAAATCGAATAAATACATAAATAAATAAATATAAACAAGTATTGTTTTGGTGGTATACTTATCAATCCCAAGACCATGATGGCTATTCCTCACAATTTTCACTTCATCTAACTTTGGGCAATTGAGTGGACTATCAGTTGGCTATGTACTCCTTACTATTGACACCCCCATCCCAGGGTTATAGGTGTCCTCACTGTCCAAGACCAGAAAGGAAGGGTTCAGTTATATAAGCTGTGTTTGAGGTCAGCTGTTGAGTGATTGCAATCAGATGCTTTATTGTCTTCCTGTAAACTCCATAACAACTATGGGATCTTTGTATACACAATGGTACCACTGAGAAACTCTTCTACTGGAAAACCAATATCAAGGAGTCTAATGGCATTTTAGAGATTACTATGTTGTAATCGGCCTAAATATTAATGGGCTGCAGCGTACTTCATCTGATCTTGCATCAGTTGACAGATGCTTCTCCACATGCTGGATAGGAGGGGAGTGTGAGATTTTGCAAAATGCAAAATGTCCATACATTGAGAATTATTTAACAGCGGCCGCTAACTGACGTGGTTAAGAGACAACACAGATGTATTAGTATAGATCAGCAGACTGAGAAACATTTGTCCTTGTTGTTGTTAACTGCCTGTGAGTTGACTCCAACTCTCGGCGATCTTGTGGAGGAGACATCTCCAATATGTTTATTTAGGTTCTGCAGGCTCTGGCCTGTGGCTTCCCTGAACTGAGTCTAGCCATCTGGCCTGTAATCTTCCCCTCCTTCTACTCCCCTCTATCCTTCCTAGCATTATTGTCTTTTCTAATGAGTCATGCCTTCTCACGATGTGGCCAAAGTAGGATAGCCTCAGTTTAAACTCAACTGCATAATTTGGCTTCCAAGGGAGTTTAGGCTTGATCTAGGACCCTTTTATTGGTCTTTTTGGCCATCCATGGTATCCTCAACAATCTTGGTATTCTCAACAATCTTCTCCCTCCAAAAGGGAGCATACAAAGAAGAAGAATGAGAGGGAAAGTAAAGGGGGATTTCAGTGGTCAGGGAGGGAAACAACCTAGAACAATGGGATGCATGAAACAGAGTGATGAACATCTACTGGGTAGTAGCAGTAATGGTCGGTGACACCAGTGTAAGATTTCCCAGAGGGAACAGCAGCAACATCACAGCTAATTCTTATTGGCAATGTACACAGAGAAGCAGAGGTGAGCCTCCTTGAAAGAACATCTCAGCAAGCAAACCCTATGATGAAACAACTTTTGTCCACTACATGGAAAATGCAGAAAGAAATAGAAAAAGAAAAAGAAAGAAAGGAGTGGAGACAAGAGGTGGCACATCCTAGCAGTGTCTCAAAACTGCTACTATTTTCCTTTTTTCTGCATTTTACAAAAAATGACTGTCTACAAATTATACCAACCAGAGAGATAAAATTAGAATTTAAACTGACTGGCAGACCACAAATTATAGTATAGAGAGGAGTGATGTGTAAGAAACGATAGCCATTTTTCTTACTGAGGAAATGGAAAATATGAATTAAAAATAGAAATCCCCTCATCAGAATAATCTTTTTTTAACAATTAATGTAAAAAGAAAAAACTTTAATTAACTAAATAGGAGAATCAAGAGTAAATGCCATAATTTGGAATTTGGCAATATGTCCCGGACAGCTGAATATAAGTATGGCTATTATTTTCTACTTCCTGAATGCTTTTTTTATCCCACTGCTGAACACAGACTATAACTCCATTTTTTCAACATCTTTACTAACTGCAGTTTCCATTTCAGAGGGTTTTATGTGAGGCTTAGCAAGGGCTGAAGATGGATCTTCTGATGCAGTTAATCTCCATCAAACCTCCTCTCTTTGACCATCCCTGAGTCCTTATCAAAATATTCCAGTTAGGAATTCTTACTAGAGCTTGAAATCCTTGTTTAGGCATTTTTTTGGCCTAATTCATTGCGTATGTTTTTATTATATATGTTTTAATCTATAGTTGATTTAATCCTTTTTTAAGAAGAGAGGTGGGGATGGATGGGAACATTTTAATCTGTTATGTTTTTAAATTCTGTTGTAATTGCCCCAATTACTTTGTTCAGAGGGGCGGACTAGAAATAAAATTTATTATTATTACATTATTATTAAACAAGTAACACTGAAAATTGAGACATATTCCTATAATTAGGCATAATGTCTTCTAAGCAAAAAATGTGGGCTTCTTTGGCAGCAATATTATAGGCAACAATCACAACTAGGAAAAGACAATATTAGTATAGGAAAAGCCAACATTAGTATAAGTAGTGAAAAAGATTGTTTGCACATCCAAATCTTGTTTAAATATATTTATTCTTTGTTTAAAAACATATGCCTTCCTTTCCTTCTAAGAAATCCAAGTGGCTTAATAAAATCGTAATTAGGGCAGCTCACACACTTCTTTCAAACTTGTCCTTAAAATCTAAATTTTCACTGAATCCTTCAAGTATTATTCTTTACTTCCTGGCCCTTGCTGCAGAGCTGGGGGACCATTAGCCCATCAAACAGTTTCATTATAACTCCCACAATCCCTACATATCATCTATATGGGCAGCAATAAAAGTAGTAATATTTGGCAGCAATACCTGGCAGACAACAGGCATGTTGTAGGAAGTATGTTCGCTTTTGGACAGATGGATATTGGACAAAGCTTTCCTAATATCTTTTGACTGGTTAATGGTTAATCAAAGGCATGGAAACATGTCACACACTTCACCTGCCTAAAGCAAACAGATTTGCAGTTTGGAACCTTGCCTGACAGAAAATCATATTCAGCAGTAGCTTTTTGGAGTTGCTAGGGTTTATTTCAATAGCACTACTTATGGAGTGAGGGGTGGGGTTGGAGCACCATTAACATCTAGTGTTCTTCTCCATAAAGAAACTGGCCTTGAGAGGTGATGCCCCAGAAACCTTCCTAATTACATTGGGCAACAGAAACCACAATATTTCCTTTCACAAAGAGTCCATAAAATCATTCATATGCAAGAGCATTCAACTGAAAGAAAAAAGTTACTGAGTATAAAATAAAGAAGCAATACCTTCAAGAAATTTGCCACAGAGCTGACATGGTTGGCACAGGCTCCCTTTCTCACATCATTAACACCTTCACCAAACTGCCAAAAGAAAACACGAAGAACTTTAAGCAGGCTAACTCATGTCAAGACTTATTTATTTTATACAGATGGAGTCACTAATTTGGACACAGAGAAGGCAGGGGAAGGAAATGCCTCAGACAGAGTTACTAAAGAGATCAGAATCCAATGGCAACTCCCCACTCGTTGTTTATGTTAACTATATGTAGTTAACTATTTATCATTACAACATCCAGCTCCTAAATCAAGGTCAGGAATAGTGGTATGAAAAGAATTTACAGCTCTCTGGACTAAAGAGCAAAAAGATGTTGGCCTAAACATACTAAATTCTGAAATCATATCAAATACTTTTAAGGATTATTTCATAAACTGTCACAACACCCTAGAATCTTAACCATGTTTTATTTATGAAAATACATTTAAAAAGCAAAATATTAATCTCTTTCTTGGATGATTATCACTAGCTCAGATTGTATCAGTGTATACATGTACTTGAGTTTTTACAGTTCCAGTGCTGTACTGAAAGACGTTTGTAATTTTAAAGCTCACTTCCCTAGTGTGGAGAAGTTCTTCTGGAGTTCTTCATTGACCTTTTGCTAAATAATTGGTCTCCTTTTAATGAACCAGAATCATTTACAACCAAGAAAAAACATTTGTTTTCTGACCAGACAAAACAGTGAACTATAGTTTATCATTAACTGGGATTGGAAGGGATTAATCCTCTAGAAGTGCAATTTGGAGGAAAGAACCCTAAGCCCTTTCATGGAATACCAGATTTCTGGATTGAGATTCTTTCTAAACAGCGAATCAATAGAAAAAACGCAATGGGAAAGGGAAAAGAGGCATCTATATCTATTTCTTGGATTTTTCAAACACTAGCATTTACTTCTAAAGTGTTAACATTATCCAGAAAGAGGCGCTATATGTTTTTCTTATGGAGGGTGCAAACAATAATTTCCAGGGTCAAATGGAACTGTATTCTACATACCCAATTGATGAGCACATATTTGGGCAAGCCAGAGTTTGGAGCTGTAACCCTGCAGAAAGCATACATCACTTTCCCACTGTTGAGTTCTTCTATCATCTCCTCCAGGCCACCTTCTATATACAATCAAGAGATAAAGACAGGAAAAAGGAGAGGTAACATGAAACTAACCTACTAACTCAGTCAATTAAGACCAATACACAACACACTTAGATTGGGCCTCCTCAATCCAGAATTGGAAGATGTTTTGAAATACAACTCTCACCAATCCAATATTAGTAGCTCACCCAATACTGGATGCAAATGCTGGGATGGAGCCGTAGTCCAATGTATCTGGAGGGTGGCAAGTTAGGGAAAGCAAAACCCAAATTACACAGATGTCAATTAGCACAAACTTTCCCCAAAGGGAGAGGCTAAAACCTAAGGTATACATGAGCCTACTGAGAAATATTTCCCCTTTTTTTCCATTGCTGATCTCCACACAGCTCATAAACCACAAACTTTCAAAGTTCCTCTCAGCAGAGCATTAGAACCTCTGCTCAGTTTTAAAAGTTACTTGCCATGCTATGTATCATGAGGGGAGCTCTTATTTGAGAAAAACAGAGTTAAAGCCTGCTTGCACACAGAGAACTGGTTCCATGGCTATTTGGAGACTAGCTGTCATTTACAGAAACCTAACAACACAGCTGATCTTCTGCCATATGCTGTGAATAGAATTGGTTTTGATCATGGGAAAAACAGTTTCAAACCGTTCAGCTACAAAGCTCAGTTAATGGCACTGGATGAATTTCTTATCAGTTTGTGAGATAAAAGGTATCAAGAACTGTTAACAATATTGTACTCCTGAGGAGAAGAAAGGCCTGAAACATACAGGCTAAATGAAGTGGCTTCTGGCCACTTTAGAGGCGTGGCATTTGCATGACTTATGCCCCTATGCAGCTGGAAGCCACTCCAATGCCACCCTCTGGTCCAAAGGACTTGATTAAAAAAGAGCCATTTTAATTCAGCTCCCTGGGCTTTATGGTTTGGGAGCGCAGGTGCCCTCTTCCCAATCATGTCTATTAAGTGTTAACTTGGTTTACAAATGTAGATGTGGGGGTACAGGAACATCATTTTTTGTACAGAAGCTGGCATAGTTGGTACACTGCCACTGCCCCGGCCTAGGCGGAGGGAGGGAACAAGCAGGCACGGTTCTATCATGCCTAGGCCCAGAAACAGATGAATGGCCCTCCATACATCTCAAATGGCTACAGAGGGAAAGGAGGAGGAGGAGGAGGCACAGTTCCACCTTGCCTAGGCCTAGTGGCAGATGTAAGCCTGGGGACAGGGAACTGCCTTGAAAGCATTTGTGGCTGAGGAATTGGGTATAAATATGCTAAAGAATGAATGAATGAATACAAAATAGGTGGCACATGCCACCAGATCTTCAGATGTACCCGTGAAGCAATCCTACTGCAAGCCCACACCCAAAATTGAAACAAATTCCAACCAATTCAGTGGAATTTACTGCCATTTAAATATGTATTAGGTTGCACCCTTTAAAAATAAGGCCTGAAGACAGACACACTAAAATGTAATGGAATTATACAATGCCACTGTATCTTTACTAATGTTTTGCCTACAAAATTTTGACTTGCTTCAAAGAAAAACTTATTTTTCCGAAATGTGGTTTTCCAAATACCACCATGGTCAAACAGACCATTTTTTTAAATTAACCTTTTCTTCTTACAATTAAAAAAATCCCTATCCTGAAGTGATTTTAATTTGATCATCACATATTTTGTTTCATTTAAGCAGGAACCAAAGGACATCAGATTTGGACAATCTAATACAGTATCTCAGGACCAGAAATGATCTCTGCTAGCTGAACTTTATTTCTTTCCTCATTGTTCATTTTCACAAGAAAGGCAACCAAGCTACTTCCCTTTTTGCTACAGCTGAAAGAGAACAGTGTCTAAGATGAACTATATCAACATGCGAGTTCTCTTTTTCAACAGCGTTACTATTAATATTTCCAGGAACTAGGGCCCTGTACCTAATAAGAGAATAATTTATGTCCAGTGGGGTGTAGTCATAGTGTCTGAGTGCCGGACTACAACTTTGGAGGCCAGGGTTCAAATTTCCACTCAGCTATGTGATCACACTCTCTCAGCTTCAGAGGGGGACAAAGGCAAATCCCATCTGAACAAATCTTGCCAAGAAAATCCTGTGATAGGCTTGTTTTAGGACTGCCATAAATCGCCAAGAACAACAATGGCAGCATCATCGTGAGAAAGTATTCCTTACTGAGGTATGCATGCTGGCCAAAATTCTCTTTCTACCTATTAGAAGCATAAGAGAGTCTGGACTCACATCACAAGATGTCAATTCAAATACACAGTTCAATTTCTCAGAGTCTGGATATCATACTAAGTCACTGTTTGCCCTAACCATTGTTTAGAAAGCAAAATATTGTTTCAGCTTCAAAAGATACATCAAAACATGGTATCAAAGTGTATGTCTTTTTCTCCTTTAGTTTAACAAACCCCTTTTAAGGGGTGTTAATTCGATTTGGGGGAGGGGGTTCAAGGAAGAGAGAAACAGCTATATTTGAAGACTATCAATCTGAATATTCCACCAAATCAGTCTGTAAAGTCAGTAAAAACTACGGTTTCAGGACTCCAGCTTCAGACACTATGACAAATTCATAGTGACATTCAATTTCTGATAGTGAACATACAAATTCAGACACAGAAAATTTAAATGGAGGTGTTTGGCCTTTGCATATTTAGGGGAAATGACTACCTTCATGGTGGTGAAATTGCAGGTACAAAATAAATGAAATACGTTTTTATTGATGTGATTCTTATCAACTTCTCACATTCTTTTACTTTTAACTTTTTAAAAAAAGGTACAACAATCAAAAATATTTGGTAAATGGTTATAGTCTCCCAAACTGCCATTTAATACATAATTCCACATGAACAAGATGTGACACTAAAACAAGCACACAGCTTTCTTTTTTCCTGTTCCTTTTCTTTTAACATTTATTTTCAAAGTGGTCATTCCAGCTTTTGAACGTCCTGCTCCACGGCTGCATAGTTTTGAAAACATTGTGCATATATAATGCATAACCTCTTTCCCACTGAGAGAGTGAAATGTATTTCCACTTGGCCTTTCACACTCTGCCTTACAGGGCTAAATTTGGGCACTTCTAATCCTCCTCCTTGTCTGGACAAGCAGCAACAGGCAGGAAATTAAATGACTAAAATAAGTATTTTTTTAATATATGCAAAGAAGGGATATGCTTCTAGAACAGAGTCAGACATATGCCCTAACTGGGTCATGAGACAAGCTGCACTTGGATTATGAAAACCAGCTAGCTAAGCAGATATCTTTCCAGAATCTAATGAATTAAGCAATAAAAATGTTTATTGCAACCCCCTCCAGTTAAAAAAAAAAGCAATAAATTATCCAGACCATGTCTACTGCTATATACTTTCCAAAACTTACCTCCAGTCCCAGCCACTCTCAGGTCATTGCTGTTACCTTCATAAGTAAATAGAGCCCTGAAAACAGCAAAACAAAGAATGGAATTAGAGTTAAAATTATTTTAGTCATCAGCAACTGAAGATACATCTTGAATCACATTAACGGATTACAGTGCTGAAAAGTCTGTTAATCCTTAAAATGTGACAAGACACTTCCATAACAGCATGCCATCTCACACAATTACTATCGTAATTAATCATTCTCTCCAGCTATCTTCAGAACTATCACATATGTGGATTCCCAAGATTTTGTCTGCATCATTTTTCTATTACTGTATATAATTTCTTACCCCTTCCTGATAAATTCCTCCTCTCCAAGCTTATTAATGCTACTTTGGTACAAAAATGGAATAAAAAATTAAAACAAAACATATTCAAGTCCATCCTTTTTCCCCATTAACCACACAAAGTTCTCTAACAGTTACCAACACTCTGAATAAAACAAAACATATTCAGGTCCATCATTTTATTACATTTCCTGACTAACCACACAAAGTTCTCTAACAGTTACCAATTCTCTGAAGTACTAACTATCTACTGTCTTTGGATATCTAAGGGCCCATTAATCCAAACAAAGGCCAAATTTCTCATTAAAGACATTGTCCTGGACTATACATGGATAACTTATGTACCAGGGCTTTGTATAAACCAGTCCAAGGATGATGACTATATGTTTGGTGACTGCAACATCCTTTCCCCAGGCTTCACCCTACTCCCATGCAAAGCAAACATATTTTTAAATAGTGGCAGAATTCAAAGATATAGCCGTGTTAGTCTAGAATCAGTACGTAGAGAGATCTTGTAGCACTCCTCAGATACATTCCTCAGATACATCTGAAGAAGCAGACTGTAGTCTACAAAAGCTCATGCTGCCACTTTCTTTCTTTCAGTTAGTCTCAAAGGTGCTACAAGATCTTTCTACATATTTTCAATAACTGAATCATAGGCAACCACTTAACAGGTAGAATTGTACCTCTTTATTTATTTATTATATTTATTTGTATTCCGCTCTTTTCCCAGGACTGGGACTCAGAGCGGCTTCACAGCATTAAAAACAGTACAAATAAAAACATTTTTAAAGTACATTAAAAAGGAATTAAATTATTACAGCATTAAAACAGATAGTTATTAAAAGAATAAAACATATTTCAAAAAGATCAAATTATATATAGGGAAAAAAAACTATTTTTTAAAATGGTCCAACATCCCAGCCTGTCCTTATAGGAATTCCTTAAGTGCCTGTGTGAACAGGTAGGTCTTCACCTGCTGACGGAAGGCCATCAAGGAGGGAGCCTCTTTAGTTTCTTCGTATTATACAGCTGTCAAATGTCCACACAGAAAGGAAAAAAGGTATCCTTTTCCTAAGTTCAAATGCCCTCCCTTCCCCCATTTTGCATTATTTCACTCCAAGTTCTCCTTTTAAGCTAAACACTCCATCCTTGAAACTACTTTGCTCCGGTACTACAGTAAACACAAAAAGGACAGAGCATATCTATGTGTGCTTACATGTTATGAATTCTCTCACAAAAAGGTACTGTACTGTATGTTTATGCACACACACCAGTTCTATATTTCTATGTTAAACTGCAATGTACAGTAAAACAGATGGCAAATCTTTTAAAAACAAAACCACTGTGAGAAGGAACAAAAAGAGCGGAAGCCAAACCTTGAAAATTAGCTGTCTCCCACAATACAGTATTAGGGTTTGCTTTTGCCCAAACAAATCATATCCTTCTATACTAGATGGAATAGGACTCTCCAAATATTACTGGACTTAATTCCAATAATTCTTTGTCAGGATAGCTTGGCAAGGGGGCTGATGGGAATTGCAGTCCAATATGTAGCCAGCAACAAATTGCCTCCTCTGCCTGTCCTAACTCCTATATCCAAAAGTGAAAGCCAAGTGCCACATCCCATCCATCTACATGACATAACACCATCCTGTATTATTCATGCACTGCTCCCTTGTTCTCTCTCCTGTACAACATACTTTGAGCAAAATTTCACTATGGAGCCCCTATCCTTGCACACTCTTCTTCCTTGCCACCGTCATCACCATTAGAGTTGCTTTTTCTTCCCCCTTCTAATTTACACTCCTGGATACAAGAATCTGGATTGGAAAGTAGCAACTACAGTTGGCCCCTGTATCCACGGCTTCATTATTCATAGATTCAACCATCCATGGCTTGAAAAGCCTCAAAAGAAATATAAATTCCAAAAAGCAAACCTTGATTCTGCCATATATAAACGGCACTGTTTTCCTATGCTTCCTATGTATGTATTTAAGCTTCCACAATTTTGGTATCCACCAAAGCATGTGTGTCTTGGAACCAAACCCTATTCTTTCTCCCTGCTCTTGCTACTGTTTACATTCTGGGAGAGGGCAGGCAAACTAGGCTTGATAAAAAAGCAGTCTTAAAATAAATAAATAAATAAATATTTTCATTTAAACCTATTTTTAACTGCCCTGGCTCAATGCTAGGGAATTCTGGGAATTGTAGTTTATTGTGGCACCAGGGCTCTCTAACAGAGAAGGCTAAATGGCTCACAACAGTACAGTTCCTAGAATTCCCTAGCATTAAAATCAAAGCGGTCTCAAACTGGATTATTTCTGCAGTGCATTTTGGACCAAAGATGCCACCATGAATACAAATGGTGCAACAGTTTATTCACAGTATATTCTGTGAACATGCTAACAACATTTTACGGGGAGGAGAGAAGACCTAACCAGTCCAATTCTGCAGGTGGTCCACATGAATTGAACACACAAACTCTCTCAAGACCTTGTCACTGCAAACACAGAGGAGGTGAACCCATGAAGAATGTAGTTGGTTGAAATAAATATGAACAAGAGGAAGAGTCTGTATTAAGGTTGTATTAATCAATGTTCTATTTTAAAAAAAAATGTTGCTCAAACAAAATCTCTATTACCAGTTATTTAAAATATTAAAACTGAATCTGCTTGAGCAGTTGTTCTTAGTATGAGGTATGTGTGTGCCTAGGGGTATCAACCAGGACACTTAGGGATACTTGTAACAAATTGAATAATGGCAGGAAAAGGCACATAAATCATCAGTGCAACACAAGAGACAATGGCAGATGGTGCACTCTAAGCAGAAAGAATGTGCGCCTGCCACCCAGAGCCTCTCCCTCTCCTGAAGCTTCAATCCTGTGGCAAGCCTTGGGTGGCAGAGGCAAACTTGGCATCACAGAGATTTAAACTTGCTGAGACTTCGCCAGCAGCTGTAGGCAATCCTCGCTCCTTCCCTTATCCCTCCTCACTTGCAAATGAATGAGCAGCGGCTACTTCTCAATGAATGAGTTCTTCCAGCTCTTTTCTGTTCTCTTTGTCATCATCTCAAATTTTCAATTAATTTTTTCAATTTGTGTACTATCAGCTATGGATCAGTTGTTAAAAGCCCAGGGGGAAAAAAGCTGAAACATAATGCGGGTATTTAGTAATCACTTTAGTAGTGCAAAACAGTAAGCAGGCATAGTCTTCAGCTCTTCAGACAGATAAAAAGAGAAAATAACTGTAATAAATACATAAAGTATGGATTTTTGTATATAGGAGATGAGAGTTGTCATAAGTCCCAGAGTGTAGCAGGGAAGTATTATCCAATGGTAGCATGAAACCTTCTTCACTCTTGCGACATTTACAAACAAAAAAAATACCAGGTATACAAACAAGGAATGCAGTCTTTTTCAATGCCTAACAATACATCAAAATATGACATTGTTCTTGTCATCAGATAACAAAAATAACAAAATGTGCTTGAAGTTTAATATCACATTCATTAACTTATTGTTAGATGTGGTAAGAAGGACACTATAGCTGAGAATTTAGTTTCTTCTTGTGTAAAAGGAGCCATTCTCTGTATGCGTGGTGAAGAACATGTGGGGAAAGTGAACACTATCCCTCTTTCAAACAATACAGTATCTCGAAGAATTCATAATCTGATTATGTTGAGGCAACAGTAAAAAGTAGACTTAAAAATAGAAAATTGTTCGCTATTAGTTGACAAATGCATAGATGTTGCATATTTCACTGTTTTGCTGGTTGCTGCAAAGTATTTGAAAGGCAACAAAGTTGCCACACTGTTGCCACACTGCCCAATTAATGCAGTTTGGCACCACTTTAATTGTCATGGCTCCATCCATGGAATCCTGGGATTTGTAGTTTGTTGTGGCACTAGAGCCCTGACAGAGAAGGCTAAATACAGAACTCCAAAATCCAAAACTGCATTGATCCATGGCAGTTCAAGTGGTGTCAAACTTCATTAATCTGCAGTGCAGAGCCTTAGTTAAGGTATGTTGCTAAGGTATTTTGTGGTTTTGGGGTGATGGAGGCCCAGCATGTAACATGCACAGCAATGGGGATTTGCGTTACAGAGATGCGAAGAAGTGGCTCATGCATGATGAAACACTGTCTGGCAGATCCGGCTTCAGCAGTTGGCATCATTTGACGTCTGCCAAGGCTCACACTGCAGGAGGGGACTAACCTTTGAATCCCCAGATTCCTTTGGTCCTTATCTTTCTGGCCTTGACTGCTTCAGGTTTTATTTGATTTGATTCAGTTTGATTTAAATAATGATTTAATTCAGTATGATTTATACTATGATTTAAGTCTGCTCAATTTGAGCCATTTCTCTAGAGCAGTGTCCAAATCTTTTACGCTTGCATACCCCTTGGCAGCCTATTTCCATAAATTGTATCCTTAATATTATCAAAGTCTTTAATTAATACAGGAGGTGTTATTTCAAATGGATATCTTGTAACTATACTTAAATACCCTGATAAATGGGATTAAAAACAATTGAATTTAAAAGTTGAACAGACAGTGCATAAGAAACACACAGTAAATATTTTATACACAACAAATGATCAGTGCAGTCCTTGAGCATGTTTTCAGGCACACAGTTTTTTTAAATCAAGTTCAACAGATGTAAGATACAGTCTTAAATCTGGAACTGCATTTGGCTTATTATGATAAAGGCATAAGAAGAGAAAACCCTCTCCACTAACTCCATATTTGTAAATGGCAAAAGAAACTTAAGTGCCTTTTCAGAAAGCAGCTCATATTCTCTGCTGATGTCTGCCCAGAAGTCAATAAGGAATTTTTCATTGAAGGCAGCTTTTATAGTAGTACTGTATCAGCCAAAAATTCAATCAACTTTTCTTTTTCCTTGATCGATAGTCTGGCAGCTTGGAAGGGATTTGCAAAAAAGTTGTTCTCTAGGTTTTGAAAGACACTTCTTGAAAGATGGTTTTAGCCTTTCAAAGGTTTCAGTTATTTTCTTGCTCATTTCCTGGGAGAGCTGTAGCTTGTTCTCAGACAGGAAATTGTGTAAATTTTCAAATACCTCAGGTTGGCCTTTTTCAATACAAGACCTCCAAAAATCTAATTTTTAAAATCATAGATTCCATTTTGTCCAAAACTTTGAAGATCGTTACAAAACTGTTCTGAAGTTTAGATTAGTGTATTTGTAGAAAAATATATGATCAATATGCAAGAGCCTGAAGTCGATCATAGCTGTGTAACCTGGAAGCAGGTTGGAAAGAATGGTCTTTATAAAAATAAAAATAAAAAGCCCACACACATCCTGGACCTAATGCCTAATTTTGAACAGACTTTATAATGAGAGAGCCACCTTCCTTTTGTATGAAGTAACAGAATGAAGGCTCATTATCTCTTCACACAGTGCTTTAAAAATCCTCAACTTTGTGGACTTTGACTTTATAAAATTAACCAGTTTAACAGCTTCAGCAAGAACAACTTGTAATTCACCAGGGAGGTGCTTAGATGCTAGGATTTGCAGCAGCGTATGCAGCCGGGACTCCAAGGTAATATTGGGGGCTACCTTTGTGACACATCTATGAAGAACAAAATAAAAAAACATAGATTTGCTCCCATCAGTGCACAGCGCACAACAATTAGACAAATTAATGTCCTTTTCTTTGAAATAACAATAGCATTAAAAATATCCTCATCCCTTGTACGCTCTGACAGGATGACAAAGCAAAAGCCTGAATCCCATCATGTGCTACAACTTTCTCAGTCTTCACATACTCCATAGCCTGCATCTTGCGTAAGACCATGGCCCTGGCTGCCTGCCCATTGTAATCTAGTTTCAGATGTGCTAAACACACAGGTATAGGCGCACACACACTTTTCTGTGCATGCTGAATCCAAACCCTGCCTCTACTCAGAGGGAGCCTAACAGTCATCTAGACCTACACCATGTGTTACAGTCTCCTCTACCATTGTGGTTAACTGTGCTCAAATTGGCCCAGACTCATGGCAACCCTGTGGATGACATCTCCAAGCCCCTCTGTCCTCCACTCAGCTTAAATCCTGTAGATTCAGGCCCATGATCTCACTGATTGGAGTCCAGCCATCTGGTGTGGGCTCTTCCTCTATTTCTATTACCCTCAACCTTACCAAGCATTAATGACTTTTCTAATGAGTCCCCAAACTGTGCCCTTTAAGGGAATTTTGGACTTCAGCTCCCAGAATCCCAGACTATTGGCCAACATGCCTGAGGCTTCTGGGAGCTGAAATCCAAAAGCTCTTAAAGGACACAGACACTGCCCTTCATGGTGATCCTCTAAGGATGTGGTCCCCAAACTGTGCCCTACATCAAGGGTCCCCAAACTGTGCCTTACATCAAGGGTCCCCAAATTGCACCTTATATCAATGGTCCCCAAACTGTGCCCTACATCAAGGGTCGCCAAACTGTGCCTTACATCAGTGGTTCCCAAACTGTGCCTTACATCAATGGTCTCCAAACTGTGCCCTACATCTATGGTCCCCAAACTGTGCCTTACATCAGTGGTTCCCAAACTGTGCCTTACATCTATTGTCCCCAAATTGTGCCTTACATGAAGGGGCCCCAAATTGCGCCTTATATGATTGGTCCCCAAACTGTGATCTACATCTATGGTCCCCAAACTGTGCCCTACATCAAGGGTCCCCAAACTGTGCCCTACATCAAGGGTCCCCAAACTGTGCCTTTCATCACGGGTCCCCAAACTCTGCCTTACATCAGTGGTCCCCAAACTGTGTCCTTTAAGGGAATTTTGGATTTCAGCTCCCAGAATCCCAGATTGGAAGGCTGAGGCTTCTGGGAACTGTAGTCCAACTATCTCTTTTAGGGCCCAGCCCCAGCCCCAGAGGCTTCTTTGTGCACACAAAGCTCCCCCAAAAGAGCCCCCCAGTCTTTCCCAAATCCACACATTCCCCCCACAAACAAACACCCCCCATCTCCAGAGAGGCTGCATGCAGCTCCTCCACAACCCCAGAAGTCACCCTCCTCCTCCTGGCCTTCCTCCCCATCCCCACAGAGGAGGACCCACCCTTCCCTCAGAGCCTTCCCTCCTTCCTCCCCATAACAACAAGGCCCCCTTTTCTCCCCTCACCAGTCTGTGGGGCTCCCAGAGGCCACCACTTGAGTGTAGGCCTCCTGCAGAGCAGGCCCATTCTTGCTCAGGTTCAGTGCCATGGAGGAGCCTCAGCCTCAGCAGCCTCCTCCTCCTCCTCTTTCTCAACCTGGGCCCTGGTTCTTCCGGCTCCGCCTGAAAGAAAGAGCCCAGACCGGCTCCAGAGAGGCTGAGGAGGAAGGAAGGCAGGCCCAGGGCCCAGGAGGAGGTGGGCAGAAGCCTCCACGCCTCCTCCTCCTTCCCTTCCCTTCCTCTCCTTTCCTTGCCTGCCTTAGTTGCTGCCAAGGAGGAGGAGCCCATCATTATCATCAGAGCCACCCACTCCCAAAAACAGCCCTTTAAACAGCATTTTTGTATTCAGTTCTCATTCAACTAGGCTGCACACAGAATCCTAGAGAGACCCCAAGAAAGGGCCACCCAACCCCTTTATTATTCTGCCATGCAGGAACTCTCCATCAAAGCATCCCCCCCCCCCAACAGATGGCCATTCAGCCTCTGTTTAAAACACCTCCAAAGGAGGAAGCCACAGAGCTTCCAAGACCTGTTGAAAACAAGGTGACTTGGATGAGTCTCATTCTGAAGCCAGAACAGACACATCTTCACAGCACCATTATAACTGCCTCCTACCCAAAAGTAAACAGCACATGCTTCTCTGTTTGGTTTGCTCTGGCCCATGGCTAAAATGTTTCTGTTTCATTCCCACCAGAAGGAGGGATAGCTAGCAGCCACCAGCTCACAAGTCTAATTCAATTTTTGTAGCAATGGAGTTTATCATACGATGGAATTTGGGGGTATACTCCAATGGCAATCCAAATGCAATCATGGGGTTTCACGTTATTGCGTATAAGTGCATCTCACGCAATTTCGGGCAATGGGAAGTCATTCCGAACGCAATCTGGGGGTTTCACATTACTGTGTATTAGAGTATCTCACGCAATTTCGGGCAATGGGGGGTCATTTTCGGGAAATTGGAAGTCGTTCTGAATGCATTTTGAACGCAATTAGAATTCACGTAATTGCGAATTGGCTCCATTCAAAATTGAGAGAAATTCCAAAGTCATGCACATGACACTTTAAGTTCAGAAATCCAGGGTGTCAGTAGTAAAACAGAAAAGCTTTATTCAGAAACTATAGATGTTCACTATAGATGCCAGGACTGAGAATTCACCATTAATACAGTTAAAGCATATCATAATTAATGTTTTGAGCGGGCTAGCACCTCATTAACCCATAAACCTAAAAAGATTCTTTCTCCCTCCTTACCATGCTCAGCCCTCCTTTCAGCCCGTACTTTAAGTATTTGAAGGGGTGCCATATTGAGGAGGGAGCAAGCTTGTTTTCTGCTGCTCCAGAGACAGGAATGCGGAACAATGGATGTAAACTGCAGGAAAAGAGATTCCGCCTCAACATTAGGAGGAACTTCCTGACAGTAAGGGCTGTTCGATGGTGGAATACACTCCCTCGGAGCGTAGTGGAGTCTCCTTCCTTGGAGGTCTTTAAACAGAGGCTGGATGCCCATCTGTCAATGGGGATGCTTTGATTGGGAGTTCCTGCATGACAGGGGGTTGGACTGGATGGCCCTTGTGGTCTCTTCCAACTCTATGATTCTATGATTCTATCCGTTCTCATGGGACTACCTTGCATAATCTTTTTTTTCCCTTTCCTCCATCTGCTTGTTAACCACCAAAGGAAGGTAAGCAACAACCCTACTAATTAACTTATTATTATATATCCCTTTATCCCTACTAGTTCCACATAATATGTTATATGCAAGCAAAGCAATAGCAGCAAACCTGACCCTATTCATCATTGTAGGCATGTTGAAAGACTCCGCTCATGGCAGGAAAGCAATATTCACGAAGGAAACATCACTAAGTAAAATACAAGAGGAAAAGGTATTTTGTTTTTCACCTGGTGGCTGTATCATTATGAAATATGTTTCCATGTATAGCCATTTGTTCAAATACAAATACATTTGTTCAAATTAAATGTATTTAATTTGGAGAAATGGGATAGAAACCTACAGTATTTTCAAACAATCCCATATACTAATGTATATATAATATATGGGGGCTTTCCACTAGGTGGCAGATTTGCTTCTAAAATATTGCTCTGTTTCTTCTTTGAGAAGGAAGATAAATCAGCTTGCATCAGTTTTAAGTACTGTGATACCCTGTGATGAATTTATGAACCTTGATGATAACCACTCTAAACACAGAGAACTTTCTGTGTTACTTTAGTACATTACTTTCTGTTTTAAAATAGTTTTGCAATATAAGCAAATTATACATGGAAAGAAATCCTGAGCAACCACTGAGAGAAAAAAGGGCTGCCTGGACAAATTATTATCCAAATACAGCAGATGCTCTTAACCAGGTTTCCCTGGAAGCAAGGGGCTCCATTTGAGGCTGGTGTGCAAGATCGTGATCTATAGAAAGAAACACATTTTTTAAAAAAAACCACACATTTTATGCAGGATGAATAGATTTTAAAATTACAACTAGGTCCATTCTGGATAGGTTCAAAAGTGGGCTTTATGTCTGACAATGGTAATTGTTATTAGCGATATAAACAAACCTTGCCAAGAAAATCCCATGACAGATTCAGCTTAGAGTAACCACAAGTCAGAAACAAC
Organism: Urosaurus nigricauda; assembly: GCA_034509955.1. NCBI lineage: Eukaryota > Metazoa > Chordata > Lepidosauria > Squamata > Phrynosomatidae > Urosaurus > Urosaurus nigricauda. Next base: position 10,937,960 of record JAOEGL010000009.1, read on the forward strand.
TTGAAGGCACACAACAACAAAAGCTCTCTTAAAGCATTGTTGAATAATAATACCTACTGTACCCAGGGAGTTATAGCTTTTCAAATACTTCCTGGCATTCCCTCTTCAATTAGAAAATAAGAAAAGTTTTACTACCAAAATGTAGACTTTAGCTGTGACTCCTTCATCCTAGCCAAGTGTCAAATGCAAACATTCTGTTTATAGTCTTAACCACAAAACAGCTCCCCAAATTTCTGGTTTGGTGCTGAAGTGCAAGAAGTGTCTCCAGGGATTGGTGGGAAACTTTTCCTTCGAGAGAAATCCCCTCTATGGAATCTGTTTAAACAGCACTTCCAGTCTCAGCCTTCATCTGGAACTGCAATTAACCAAACCTTGGGCTGAGTTCACCAAGGGGAGGTCATGTAAAAAACACACAATAACCAACATTAAGCACAGGGCTTGAAAAACTCCTTTTTTGGACGACAGTTTCTAGAATCACCCAGCCTGTATGGCTTGTGGGCATACTAGTTTGGGTGATGCTAGAACTTTTGTCAGAAAAGTAATTTTTCCAGGCCCTGCAGAAGCGGGCAGAAAAAGGGTACATTTTGATGTCAAGCCAATGAATTTGATTTTACTGCAGTGGTGAGCAATTTGTGCCCCTTCATATGACAATGGAGTACAACTGCCATTATCTTTCTCCATTGGCTAAACAGGCTAGAGACGACGGAAATAGTGCTCTGGCAACATCCGGGAGCCACAAGTTGCTCAACTCTGTTTTACTGGTAAATGTCATTACCATTTTAAACCATATTGGTTTAAAATGTCAGCTGCATACTGAACTTTAGATAGATTCAAGGTTGCTTCAATTATTCAAATATCAAATCAAAATGAGGGCATCACTCATTCTCTTTCTTCACCCAGTCTAATGTTTAATACGTGTTGCTGCTAGAAGTCAGCTAAGCTGGCAGTTGAACTTTACTACTGCTAATAGGATAGCATCCTCCAATGCATCTCAATGCAGAAGATTAACTTATGGCATACATAGTTTTGTCCTCCACTAGCATGACATAAAACATAATGCAACATTTTAAAAATGCACAGCAGACAAAGGTGCATATGTCAATATTTTATTTTGGGAACTGTTCAAAAGCAGAATCAGGACACTGCCATCTGAAACAACACAATCCATTCTATCATCTTCCCCCATCCCCTTCTGCTACACCAGGGGTGGGAATATGTGGCCCTCCAGAGACTGCGGGACTGCACCTCCCATCATTCTCACCATTTGCTGTGCTGGTTAGGGTTGAGGAGATCTGTTGTCTGACAAAATTTGGGATCTGACAACATCACATTCCTCATCTCTGTCCTACACCTATAGATCAAACAGGCCTAAGTCTCCTAAGAAGACTGGGAAATTTATTACCAAAACATGCAACTTGAACTTCTGGCAACTATTCAGCACATTCCTTGTCTGTAACTCCCCCAAAATTTCACAAAGTAGATGTCAATTTGGAAATTCTACTGAGGAATTCTATTCAGGAATGGTTTTAGTTTCTTGACAAAATCAAAAGTTTTGATGAAATTGTAAGGCATGACACAAAGCTCTCTGAGCATCTTATTCTTTTTTCATTCCACAAAGAAAACTAATTGTAGAAAACTCCAGACTGAAAGAATGGTTGCCACAAATTCTTTTTTTTTTTAACACACACACACTGCTCCTATGCTCATGGTGCTGAAGGTGTAAGAATGTGGAACTTCATCTAGTTCCTGAAAGGCCAAAGTTTTTTCTTTGCCAGGGGAATCTCCAGCCCCTCATAAATACCAGACAAATTTGCTGCAATGTCTACATGAAAAGACACATTCTTCTTTCTGAGAAGATGTTTTTAAAAGATTAACATTCCTAATGCTTTGCCTTCTTACACAGCTGGGGGACAACTGAACCACCAGACACAAACAGCTGCTAAGGGGATGATATTTATTCAAACAGCTTTCCTAACAAGAACGTCAAGAGTTCTCTAAGTATATGTGCTTTGCAGGGAAGGCAAGTTTGGAGCATATACCTGTCAAAAAGAAAATCCAAACATCCTTAGCAGCACTTGCTAAAGCTTAACATTTCTTCCGGAGGGTGGAAATAAGCGAAGATGCTGACTTGATACTTTTCCACCATTCCTAAAGATTTGGGATGCAAAACAAGAAAGGCCTGCCCCATCAGAAAGAAGAGGGAGGCAGCTGTGTCAAGCAGCAGATTTAGGGGTTCATGAATTATTTCATCTGTTTTTGTTTGTTGCAACCTGGTGGTTGTTTTGTCTTTTTGTACTGGGTCTTTGCTGCCAGAGAAAGGGAGAAAAGCTTTGGGAACTTTTCTTTCTCATGTACCAAAAGAACATAGCTGGTTTAAGATACTGTGTACCTTGATTCAGGCAGACAGCTATTGTGGTATAGTGGTTTGAATATTGGATTAGGACTCTGGGAGACTAGGGTTTAAATTCCCACTTGCGCATGGAAACCAACTGGGTGACACTGGGGAAATTATAATTTCTCAGTCTCAGAGGAAGGCAGTAGCAACCCCTTCCAAACAAACTTTGAGGGGGTGGGAGAAGTGGGATTTGCTGCTCCACCTTAAAGAGCAATCTGTTCTGGGCCAGGCTGGATAAACAGATGTTTTCTGGATGCTTGGCGACATTGAAACAGCTTTCCTTGACTCAGTGTCCCCCAGATATCTTGGACTACAGCTCCCAAAACCCACAACTATTATGGCAGTGGCTGAGAATGGTGGGGGTTTATTGTTTAACCTGTTTGATGGGCACCTATTTGCTGAAGGCCACTGCACTGCTTGAATACAGCAGGCCCTCCCCTCAGGTGTACAAAATTGTACGATTGCATGGGCACTAGGTACTGTTTTGCAAAATCTAACATTGTTTCCAACCCCACTCACTACTCTTCTCCATCATTTAGAAAAGAAAATGGCCATTGAACACAATGAATTAGTATCATTTGCCCCATAGGTAGAAAATTGGTAGGATAAGCCAAGGTGGCAAGCCAATGACAAATTCTGGACATTGGGAGGCAGATTTTATCAAACTAGCTCAGTAATGTTTATTCTGGTTGGTAGCTCCTTCTCAGACCTGATATCGTTACTACTACAGTGAGCCATTGCCTGAGGTAGAGCAGCAAATTGCATCTAGACAACTCAAGTCAAAGTGTATAATATCCAGGACTCAGGGTGGCACATTGTCTGAACTTGTGAGTGAAAGTGTACCTTATCCCAAAATGATGAATGAGCCAATCCACTTCTGGAACATGATCTGTAAATGCACAAACCCTGCTGAATTAGTTGGGTACCTTGGGGGGACTCTTGTCATCCATAGCTATAAAATTACAGTAGGAGAAGATTAAATAGCCAAAAACAGCCTGCTATTTCATAAGTCCCTCTATGAGATTCATGAGGCAGCTACCTCATTCTGCCTGATGGTAAGGCCAACCCTGGTCTAGTACTGCTTGCTAGAAATCCTCAAAGGGATACAAAGACAAGATCAGTTTATTACAGCCCAGGTTGTTTTCAGGGAAAACTCCAACTGGGAACTATTTTCTTCAGAGAAGCTGTTTCAAGAGTCTGACAGGCCATATTCCCAGCCTTAGCAGCTTGGGATACTTTAAGTGGATGCCAAGGATTGACCTTGGGGCCTTCAACATGGAAAGTATGTGATTTGCCACTGACCTCCCCATTAGGGCATGATGACCTAAAAGTCTGAGAAACACAGCTGTACATGTTGAGTTAATTTTAGATACCTTAGTATTTGAGTCCTCTGGATATAACGGAAGCCTCTTCCATGCTCTCAGAAAATTTGCCTGTACCTACAGAAATGTCAAGTTTTTATTTATCGTTTAACTATAAACGAATGTCTTTTATGTCCTTATCAAATGCTAAGGCTTTAGTATATCATCAAAAATTCTATCTGCCAGATCGCTTTAGAGTGGTTCAAAACAAATGTTAGCCAACGTAATTTTAAATTATTTAATTGCTATTTTTTTTCTACAGAATTTGAATTCTTATCTTTTCCTAGTTAAACGTTCTTTCATTTCAGAAACAAGCGATGGAGGGCGGCAATGGGGGAAGGGAAAGAACCCTCTTGAACAGAGAAGGCAGAGGAGGTAGGGAGGGTATTTGCAGCCAGAGGGGTCTTCATGAATAATTAGGGCTCTGTAGTCTGCTCAAGGTCCTCCGGCAAGGGCTGCCCCACCTTTCCTGCTGACCTCATGCCGAGGTTCTTCATTAGCAGAAAAAGCATCTGCAGCTCCAAACTGAATTAATACCATGGGGGCGGGCGGGGGGGGGAGACATTCAATTGATCAACAGAGTCAAAATATTCTAATAGCAGAATAACAGGGTTTAGAATTCAAGCTTCCCAGGAGAGAAACGAGGTTGGGTTTAATGAGCTCCGTTGGGGCCCCAGTTTGTCAATCAAGTATTGCTCCTAACACTTGCCCCAACACCAAATGTCTTCCTTTCTTTCTGGTTTCTCAGTCTTTGGAGATGGGAAGGGCGGAGATAAACTGCAGATAAATGTATCTTTCCCCTCTCCTGCAAAAAATTTTTTTTTTTACAAAAAGAAAACAGGTTTTGGAATGCAGAAGCCACTGCAATGAGTTAAAGGCGTGGCATTCTGCATGGGAACTGGAAGCTGCTTTCTCTGAAGGAATGCTGAACTCCCTGAGACCACAAGGATACTCCCTTGCATGTCATTACAGTCACATTATTAACACTCTGGTCTTGCTCCACACAGCTGGGATGTGAGAGTCCTGTTTGGTTCATTTTCCTGAGATCAAGGAATCCTGTGGTATCAAGCTGTTCGTCCAAGAGAAGTGAACACACAGGCACAAAAAATGAAATTGATCCCACCTTCCCCAAGCAGGCTGCTTTCCAAGATTACAGAGGCAATCGGTGCCGCTTACATTATCATCCTCCTCCACACTATTTATCGAGGCAGGGAAGTAGCAAGTCGATTGTAATTATTACCATATAAAAAAAATCCTAACAAAGGTATCACTAAAGTATGTTACAACTGTAACCTAGCGAGAAAAAAGTTCACTCCAATAAATGGTAGAGATGGACTAAATGCTGTGCCTCATACAGATGTATTCACCTTTTCTCAAAGTAATTTGAATGACTGTTCAGTTACCTTTGAGGATGGGAAAGCAAATGTTTGCTTTAACATATTTTAAAAAATATTGTAAGCAACCTGAATCCACATTTGGGAGAAAGGCAGGATAATAAATAAATAAATAAACTTAGGAGGCCATTGACCAAAATGGTTACAGTACAGTGAAAGGTTACTTTGGCCCGAACTGCCTAAAATTAATTTATCTTTTGACTTTCTCCGACACATTGGCTATGCTGATGACAGCTGATGGGAGCTGCAATCCCTACCTTTATTATTAGGCATTGGTTGCAACTGATTTATGTTTCATTAATTTCGATGGGATTTTAATATGACTAATGCTATTTAGATTTGAGTCATAGTTTCAAACACTTATCATATTACATATGTGGTCCAGGATGCCTTCACATGGCTGTTCCTCTCATCTGTTCAGCTGTAGCAGGCAGCAGTGCAGGGTGAGAGAGGGAAACAGATAAGTCTCACTCCACACCATCATAAGGTTGTGGGATTTCTCATCCCTGCCACTGCCCTTCAATACTTCACAGCACCGATACCTCTGGCTAGCCACTTGCGCTGTAACCTAAACCCCAACACCAACATTACAAACATTGTGCTACAATTAAAATATAATTCCTGTTTTTATTTTGCAATTAAATTTACCTTTGTTGGAAAGATGTTAGGAACATATCGAGATCCTTGGCCCCATCATTTTTCTGACTCTTCTGCCTTCCTTTAATTTAAAAGCTCTGACAAGGATTGTACATCTGTGGATAACAGTTACAAATTACTAAGATTGCTTTTGCATTAATTTATATTTTCCACAAGTCAACAGGCACAAAAACGCAGTAAGGAATTCAGCACAGTAGAGTCTTGATTATCCAACCTTCGGTTATCCAACATCCCGGATTAGCCAGCGTCACTGCTGCTGTGATTTCTTTAAATTTTCTGTGATTTCTTTAAATTTTCAGAGGACTGAACTGTTTATACTGTACAAGACAATGTTGATCAGTGATTTCTTTACATTTACTTTTACTGTTATTGCAATAAAACTTCAATACATTTGCAATTCATAGTGACTTCAAGGCTTTTCTTGGACCTGCTGGATTATCCAACATTTTCGATTATCCAACTATCAGCTGGCCCAGTTTATGTCGGATAAGTGAGACTCTACTGTAATTCAGGAAGAGAGCCAGTGTGGTGTAGTGGCTAGGATGTTGGAGTATGACTCTGGTGTCCAGGGTTCGAATTCCAGCTTGACCATGAAACTCACCGGGTGACCTGGGGCAAGTCACACCCTTTCAGCCCCAGAGGATGGGGATATATATTGATCACTTCCAATCAGACAATAGTTCCTCTGGTTCTCAGTCTGTTATGTTCAGTATTGCGAATCTGTTTCTTAAATTGTCCGTAAATTCTGTTGAGATATTATTTAGAGGTTATTTTGGTATAAACACTGGTTTTGTTTTCTTCTTGAGTCTTATTCTTATTTTTGATATGATTAATTTGTGATCTATGCTAAAGTCGGCACCTGGTCTAGTCTTGGCCACCATTATAGAGTTCTGCCATCTTTTACTTCCAGTCAAATAATCTATTTGGTTTTTGTGTTGACTATTATGGTGATGTCCATGTGTATAGCCTTCTTTCTGGTTGCATGAAAAATGTGTTTGCAATAAATAAATTGATAGCTTCATAAAAATCTATCAGACACTCAACTGCTTCTTTTCTTTTGCCTAATCCAAATCTGCCTACTGTAATCTATATTACAAAATCATAAAAGGGAGAGCATATTTTGGCCACCAGGGGGGGATGGTGTATGCTTGAACATAGGTTCAAATGATTAGGCTCTATATATATATATATATATATATATATCACTGACAGATCAAGTATTAGACATATAATTAATCAAGGAAAGTTACAATATTGAATAAACATAAATCAACAACACATGGTTTAACCCAAAAGAGCACTACATTTCTAATATATATATATATATATATATAAAACCAAAAAATGAAGATTATTTCATGAAATTTCCAGCAATACCACCCAGTCCCCAAAACGTGTTTTATGTTGTCTTATTATAACTGGGAGCTGTTATCTCCTAAATTATTTTCCTGAACTGAAAACTAGGGTGCAAAGGTTCTAAATGTAAATAAATAGTATACTTACATAATTGTGTATTTTAAATCTAAATGGGATGAGACATAAAAGTCATGCATCAATGGCATGTGATCCCTACCAGATTAACTAATATGCAACATAAAACATCATAAAAATATGATAAAAATTGATTTAAAAATGTAAACTACGTTGAAAATTTAACACTAACTGAGCATACAAACCTAACCTAGAAAGGGAAAAAAGAGGAAGCATATAATTCCATGAAAATAAACCCAACCTTCTGGATTTAGATCTTTGTCCAGCTTCTCTTTGAATCAGAGTTCATAACAAATCAAATTGCTTGTCCATCTAACCCAGTATTGTCCAGACTATCTCAGACAAAGGTCATGCATACCATTTGTGACACAATCTTACAACAAAGAAAAAAGAGCAACACTAGAGGTGCCAAGGAATGAACTTGGTCCTTTTTGCATGCAAAGCAAAAGTTCTACTAAGAATTTCTTCTTCTCCTTGAGTGTCAAATCCCCAGCCTTTTAACATTTCTGTTATTCTAATCTCTATAACAATCTAATGGTTTAGCTCCTGTTATATAATAACTCTTTAAAGTGTCACAGGGAATTTGATAAAAAATATAGCATGAGTGTTCGTGGACAATAGCCCACTTCGTCAAATGTACAAATTGTTATCTAAAGTTCATTCTCTTACTCTTAAATTCTGAATAACATTTCGTGCTTCTGATGAAATAGGCTACAGTTAACGAAAGTTCATGGTAGAATAACATTTTTAACATTTACAATACCATTGGACTATCTGTTGCTTTTGCTGTAACAGACAGTCTGGTACAACCACACTTTTGGAAAACTGTATTTATTACATGGTTTTAGTCCTTCATTTAATCCTGCATTATTTGAATTGTTTTCTATGCTGACTTTTTTTTTTATCAATATACATTTCATATTCTAGTTAGATTTGATTGTATTATTCTGCTTTTGAAGTGTTGGGCCTGTAATTTATTATTCTTCTGTTAGTAAGAAATTCATTAAAGGCAAGTGGTAAAATAAATGATAGTTTTCAGTAGTTTTCTAAATTCTCTATCTCAAGGGAAGTATTTTCCTGTTTTTTGGTAAACAAGTGATATAGGTAATAGTGATGCGATTTGAAACTAATTCCATCACACGTTAGAGTTTATGCCGAGTATTCACAACTGAATTTACTACTGAACACAAAGCATAAACTTTAACATGTGATGGAATTAGTTTCAAATTGCATCATTATATCCTATACCATTCGTTTTTATGGAGCTGATTAAACCGCTTCCCATAGAAGTAGCAAAGAGCTGTGTGAGACCAAGACTAACAAGTTTTGTTTTATTTGGCAAATGCTTTTAGTGGATTCTATTCCATTTTGAAGACTGTTGGCTTTGTGGCAACAGATTAGTATGGCTATTGCCATCTCACCTACACCAGCAGATTCACCTGTGTTTGTTCTCCATTCACACAGAGGAGAAGCAAGCTCTAGGAGGTCTAGCCAGTGTCCCATGTGAAATTAATCCTTTGGAGCAGGAGCAGGCTTTAGCATAGCAACATCACTGGCCATACCTTATCACAATGCTGTGTCAGTCCAGTACCTGTTCCACAGTCCGTAGTCTAGTCCATACACTGCTGGAGGGCTCCTTTTCATTGATGGGTAAAACCCATCAATACCAACCCCCCCCCCCCCAGCTGTGCTGCTTTCTCACAGCTGAGAGTGTGATAAGTTCCTCCCAAAGCAGTTCCGACATGCAGGCTGTCACACGGTGCATGTGGGATCATTATGCTCCTTTCCACTTCTTTCCCTTTGTTGTTCCCAAGCAGGCTATTGTTGTTTTTGTTTCCAATTTCTTTTATTTATTTATCCTAATAGATTTTCATGATGGCACAAGTGCTTTAAAATAAATAAATAATAAATAAACAAATAAATAAAATACAGACCGAAAGATGGGCTGGGAAGGAGTGGGGCAGAGAGGTGGGGCTATGGATTCCAGTGTGCTGGAGGCTGAGGCCAAGACAGAAGCAGCACCATCACACCTGTGAAGAGCTGTGCGATGAATGTTCCCAACCCAGTATGTTTCCATTTTCTAGACTAAAGGGATTGTGGCATCTTACAACCCTGGTCTGATGAAGTCCAAAGAGTGTTTCATTGTCAGCCAGATGTGGAACAGTTCCCTCAAAAGACAGTAAAAGAGTTTCCCTGAGATAGCGAATTTAGAGAACAGTACTTTGGTCCTTCCCTTCCACAGGTTCGACCACCAGAAGTGTAAGCTTCGATACAGCTACCACTAAGAGTGTCAGCCTTTATTTAGCCAAAGTTACAATAGCAATAATAGACACAAAGAACTTCAGGAATTCCTCTAGTACTGGATGTACAAAAATAATGTTCAATTTTGAGTAGCCAATGTTCCCTACAAAGTGGTAAAAGATCAAATATCTGGCCCAAGTCCATGCTGAGATCATGGATATAATGATGAAAGGCAGTCACACTACGACCTTTAAGGGACAAGTTGGAGTACATACAAAGTAGAACAAATTTCTTCTCAAATAAAATACTTTAATTCCTAGCACAGATATCAGGACACAATAGCTCTAACTCTGTTGCACACACACAAAGTTATCCAGAGTGTGTAAAAACATAGATAACCTTTTGATCAGTTCTGTCAGTTAGAAAGTAGATTTCCAGTTTGTCTTATATATGTGGTGTAGTGGTTTGAGTGTTGGACGACAACTCTGGAAATCCGGGTTCTATTCCCCACTCAGCTATGGAAACCCAATGAGTGACACTCAGAGCCCCAGAAAACCCAGTGAAGGGACTCAAAGGCACACAACAACAACAAAGTAACAACCTGGATGCTGTGCTATGGTTTCACACCTGGCAAAAAATACCAATAAATCCTGTGATCTTTAGTGTGCTTTGAGTGCAAAAGGCAAACAAAACAAAACCTAACATTATGTAAGGAGCATAAAGTAAATCTATGACGGAGTAGGAAAGCCTGAAATGGCCTAGCTCTTGCTACTTTTCATTCACCAAGTAGAAGCAGGTGAACAGACAAGGTAGTAATGGGAAAACGTGGTCTGAAAGTTCCAGCATGGTCATTTACAGGTGCCCAACAATACCAATACCCGAGACTGTTCTTGTCTTGGAATAAGAAGGAAAAGGCATCCTGAAAAAGTACCTGACTCTTTATTAATGTTTCCAGGGCACTAGTTAACTTTAAATTTTATATTTTTATTATTACCTTCCTTGGGGGATTAACTGTATTTGACTCAGTCCAAATTACTCCAGTCAAATGTAAACTCTAATATTGTAGTAGCCAATTCCAGCACCAAAAAACTCCACGGCACCAAAAAGCCCACAACATGTTTCTGATATGTGAATGACACTTTCACCATTTGGAGCCGTGGAGAAGATCTGACCGTGTTTTGGAACAACATCCACCTGACAATCCAATTCAGGATGGGAAAAGAAAGGGAAGGAACATTGCCATTCTATATACATATATATATATATATATTATATATATATATATAAAACATTTTATATACAATTTTTTTTTTTAAAAGCTTCAAGTTACTACATAGTATCAGAAAATATCTTGAAGTTTACGGGTCAATACTTCCTGGTCATCCACAAACCTAACCAATGTTTGGGCCACACGGTATACATAAAACCTACACACAGGGACAGGTAGCCCTACAAGAACTTCAACCATCACCCAGGACAAAAAGGAAGCAAAATAAAAACTCTGGTAGACCACACAAAAAGAATCTGCGAACCCCACTTCCTAGAAGATGAATTGAAGTACCTAGACTGGACTCTACAGGATAATGGTTATTCCAGCTCAGACAACTGAAGGACTACCAGAACCAGAAAAACCCAGAGGAGTGAAGACCAAAAAAACACCCAAAGGGAAAGTATTTTTTTTACCATACATCAAAGAAAACTGACAAGGAAAAACAACCTCCAAATGATCTAGTCTGACCATGAAAATCCAGCAAATGCTGCTCTCAGCGAAGGACAAGAGAGACCCTCTCATGGCAGCAGGAGTTTACTGCATACCATGCAGCTGTGGACAAGTCTACATAGGGACCACCAAAAGCAGTGTTCCAACGCAAATCAAGGAACATGAGAGACACTGCAGACTGGGTCAGCCAGAAAAATCAGCAGTAGCAGAACATGTTATAAACCACCCTGCTGTTTGAAAACACTGCAGTTCTGGACCATGCCAACAACTATCAGGTCAGAATGCACAGGGAAAGCATTTAAATCTATAAACACCTAGACAACTTCAACAGGAAAGAAGAAACCCTGAAAGTAATAAAAGCTTGGCTGCCAGTCCTGACAAACACTGAAATTCAAGACCCAGCCCATGCAAATGAACATCACCCAGAAGACAATGGATCATTAATTAAGTAGATACAAAATCCTCTTCGCATATCCTCCCACCCTGAGGCTTTGCCATTCAACATTAGACCATCACACAGATTAACATGTAAATCACTTCCTCTCAGCCAAGGGTCACATAGTATATATACAGCACACACCTCAATGTCACCATTCTCTGCCACATATGCAGGCGAAATGTCAAGAAAAAAATTCTTCCAGAACATGACCACATAGTTCCCCCAAAAGCACAAAACACAGTGGGTTGAGTGTTGGACTATGACTGTAGAGACCATGGTTCAATTCCTGCCTCAGCCATGAAGTCCAGTGAGTGACCTTGGCCAAGTCACATGCTCTCATCTTCAGGAGAAGCCAAAGGTAAACTTCTGAATAAATCTTGCAAAAAAAAAACCAAAAAAAAAAACCCACACACACCCCATGACAGGGTTGCCTTAGGGTTGCCATGAATTGGAAACAATGGGAAGGTATGCAACAACAACAAAGGCTTGGGTAAATAGGCAGAACTTAACTGATTGCTTAAATATTGTTACATTTATATCCCGCCTTTCTGCCAAGAGAAGACCAGCAAACTCAAAATAAAAACAGCAATAATTAAAACATAATTAACATACTTAAAAACATTATTAGAACATAGAATCAAAAGAAACACTGCCAACAATTAAAGCTTCCTTCAATAGACACCCAACTCAAATTCCATAAGCTTTCCTGAATCAAAAGGATGCCTCTGAAGATAGTAGGACCAAGAAATGAGACCAGCATCAGTGCCAGCCAAGCCTCCATGGCAATTTTGCAGCTTGGGAGCTAATCCTTCCTCCAGATCTGCCATCACACCACATTCCTCCAGCTGAACACTCGGTCCCCCTTTTTCCTTTTAAAAAGGATAGTGGGAGCAAGATACGAGACCAGCATTAGTGCCAGCCAGGTGCCCATGACAGCTTCAGAGGGTTTGAGAGTCAGTGCTGCTCCCTGACCCTATAATGGGCTACACTCCTCCCAACTGAGAGTCCCAACCTCTTTTTCCCTTTCAAAAAGGTAGTGGTGTGCACAATTTACAAGAAAGTCAATTGTTTCCCCCAAAGACTTACAGGAACACAATTCTCAAACATTTTTCTTTTGTTTTATAGGGGGTGGGTGAGCTTTGGGCCACACAGGTGGGGACTGCAGGTGGGCTCAAGGATGTGTGCTGCCAAACCCTGCTCTGTGGAGAGGACCTTTTAGAACTACACTACGGCTCGACCACTGAGAAATCGTTCTGTCACTTCTCCCCATAATCTACAGCTCCTCACTGGAAAGACAGAAAACAGATTCAGAAAGGAAAGCTAGCAAATCTAAATGTGGCAGCTGCTTGAATTACGCTTACAGAAACTATTGTTGAAAAAGCAAGAAAGCTGAGGAGAACTGGTGCCATCAGAGAATCATAGCATATGAATGTTGACGTTTTAAGGATACAGTTCACAGGCGTAATGTGACAAGCTGTGTGCATTTAGGGAGTGTGTGTGTGTGTGAGAGAGAGAGAGAGAGAGAGAGAGAATTAAATTTGCAAGGATCCTTAGACTCAAAACACAGCTGTTGTTGCTGCTGCTGTTGTGTGCCTTCAAGTCATTTCTCTGACTTATTGTGACTCATTGGGTTTTCTTGGCAAGTTTCTTCAGAGGTGGTTTGCTGTTGCCATCTCAGAGGCTGAGAGAGTGTGACCCATTGGGTCATCAAGTGGGTTTACACGGCTGAGCTGGGATTTGAATCCTGGCCTCTATAGCCTAGATTGAGTTCCTGTGCTTTCTTTTCTGTCACTGGTAAATCTCAGTCCCTTTTTTGCCTTCAGTGATAGATGCTTTGGGCTTCTTTTATAAATCTAGTTAGCAAACAGACACCTGGCAGTACAATTTTTCCAGTTTCAGATCATTCCCACAGATCTCTGTAAGTTAAATTTCAGAGTTGGTAGGGAAAGGACAGCTGCATCTTGACACAAATGTACGTCTAACCGTGATCTCTCATTCTAACCTACTACCCAGAGTTGTGAGGCTCAAAATTGAGAGGAGATCCATGAACTTTGCCATGAACTCTCCAAACCAAGAACAATAAAACAAGCCAGGGATTAGGCCTTCCATTTGTTGGTGGACTGCAACTCCCATCATCCCTCAACAATGGCTATGCTGATGCAATCCAACAAACATCTGGACAGCCTCACATTCCTCACCTGGAGGTAAATGCACACAAAATGCAGGGGAGGGAGGAATGTTCCAGTTCAGCTAAAGCACAGCTGGATCCATTGTGGAATTTGTTGCATTTCTGAATTTGGCATGAACTCAGTGGTACTTAACTTTTGAGAAAATATGCATACAGTCAAGTCTGTCGAAGCAGCTATCCTGCGCTCATTAGCTCCGTGGGAAACCAGTGGAGCACGCAGTGCAAGTTTGCTTACTGAGGAGAAACTCCCTCGCAATTCAACGGGATTTCCTCTCCACCAAGGGTGTTCAGGGTTACAGCCTTCCTTCCGAAAGCAATCTCGCAGAGGATCAGGCCAAGCACAATCTTTCTACAGTCAGTTGAAACTGAAATACACAACAGCAAGTTTAAAAAAAACCTGTCCTACAATGCATTATTTTTTCACGGAGAAAGGAAGAGACATCCCTTTTAGTGTGAGAACGGTGGAGAGGGAAGAAGGGGGAGTTCGAAGTACACAAAAATGTCCTATTTTCCTACTAGGAAACCAGACCAAAGAAGAAGAAGAAGAAAAAGAAGAAGAACCTATCTTTTTCTCCCCCCTCCGTTCTTGCCCCTTTCCTTATTTGAATAGCAATAACAATAATAATTTTTATTATTATTAATATCCTGCTTTCCCCCCAAAATCGCAACTCAAAGCATGTTACAGTCTCAAAGCACAGTGCAATTAAAAACTAACAAAAGTGACATCTGAAACAGAACAAATGCATCTGAGCAAGTAGGCTTTAACCTACGAAAGCTCCTGCTGCCAATTTCTTTCTTTCAGTTAGTCTCAAAGGTGCTACAAAAGATCTCTCTACATACTGATTCCACAGACTAACGTGGCTATATCTTCGAATTAAAGTGGAATTAAACTACTACAATATTAAAACAGATCATATGTTTAAAAACAGAATACAGTTTAAAAAGATAAAAGCACTTTAAAAACCATGTGTACAGTTAACTAAAGCAAATAACCGTGTTCAGGGACAGCTATGCTAGCTGTATAGCAAAGTGCAACAACCCAAATTTGGCCAACTGAAATGCACAAAATTCATGATGTAAGGTTTCTAAGCTCCACTGGCTTCTTCATCATGGAAAGGTGGGTTGTGACCTCACAAGGAATGGAAATATCTTGGATCTCAGAGGAAATACCTTTTTGTGTTGCTATTGGAATTCAAATTTTATCTCCTGGATTCTGGAATGCTTTGTGCTCTTTGTGGCACAGGGCCAAGAAGAGGAAGGGCACGAACAAGAAGAACACAACAACATCATGACAAAGGTCCCAAACCACACTGCAGAAATAATCCCGTTTG
This sequence comes from Urosaurus nigricauda, assembly GCA_034509955.1. Classification (NCBI taxonomy): domain Eukaryota; kingdom Metazoa; phylum Chordata; class Lepidosauria; order Squamata; family Phrynosomatidae; genus Urosaurus; species Urosaurus nigricauda. The sequence goes on from JAOEGL010000009.1 coordinate 10,953,177, forward strand.
AGACCGTTTTAACTGCCCTGGCTCAATGCTGGGGAATTCTGGAAACCGTGGTTGTGGGAGACCTTTAGCCTTCTCTGTGAGAGAGCTTTGGTGCCACAATAAACTACAGTTCCCCGGATTCCCAAGCACTGAGCCGGGGCGGTTAGAGTGGTCCCAAACTGGATTATTTCTGCAGTGTGTTTTTGGACCACAATTCAGCCTTGTGACTAACATTTGTCATGCAGTGGGGTCATTGGTATCTGCTGGGGTTTGGTTCCAGGAACCTTCCATCCCAAAATCTGTGGATGCTCAAGTCCCAATAAAAATTGTGTCTCTCATATAAAATGACAAAATCTAGGTTGGCTTTTTGGAATATATATATATACACACACACACACACACACACACACACTTGTCCCTCCATATTCTCCAGGGTTAGGGGCACAAGACCCCTGTGAATATGGAAAAACAGCAAATAACAAAGACACCATGTTTTTACCTGAGAGGACACCTTTTGAGGAATCTATAGGTCCTCCAGTGCAACTCTGTGGTCAATATCTGCCAGACATTGACCATAGAACTGCACTGGAGGAGCTACAAATGCCTACTAGAGGATTCTCTCTAGGCATCTCTAGGTCTTTCAGTGCAACTTTTAGTTAAAGTTGACCATAGAGTTGCACTGGAGGACCTAGATATTCCTAGAGAGGACATATTAATCAACTCTGTGAATAATCAAATCTGCAAATATCAAAGCCGCAAATATATTCTATATATTCAAGATGTGGATGGTTGAGTTAGTGGCTTAAGAATCTGTGGATATGGAGGGACAACTTTTTCTCCCTCTTGTATAGGGCAGCCAGTGTGGAGTAGTAAGGTCTGAGTGTTGGACTGTGACTCTGGAGACCAGGGTTCGAATCCCTGCTGAGCCATGTAACCCTCTGGGTGACTTTGGGCAAGTCACACTCTCTCAGCCTCAAGGCATGTAAATGGCAAAGCCACTCTGAAGAAACTTGCTACGAAAACCCCAGGATGGGGTCGCGACAAGTCTGAAACAACTTGAAGGCACACAACAGCAAGAACAACAAGAAGGACAACAAAGCTATATAATACAAATGTTAGTGAAGAGTATAAAGAGAAATCACTTTTAATAAAGTTTTCCTTTGTGGTTACCTTGAAGCCAGGCCAGGGGTGTTATCAGGTGTGACACTGTTGCTTAAAATCATGGCCTGAAGCACACAACAAACAACAACTAAAGGAACACAACAACAAATATCTAATTTTTTTATCTGTATAATAAATCTTGCCAAGAAGACCCCATGATAGGTTCACCCTAAGATTACCATTAGTTCTTAGCCATGAGGTACATAACAACCACAATTCTTAACACTTGTGTGTGGAGGAAAGTCAGTGGCAATGGTTGTGTGGTGTGTGTGGGACCCCAAACAAAAGTTGCAGTGGTTGTGTGGTGTGTGTGTGTGTAGAGGACCCTGAACCAAAGTGATAATGGTTGTGTTTTTGTGTGTTTGTGGGAGGGGGCTCCTGGAGGAAAGTGGCAATGGTTGTGTGGCGTGTCTTTTGTGTGGGTGGGACCCCAAATCAAAGTGGCCATGGTTGTGAATGTTTGTGCGGGGGATGGGACCCTGAACGAAAGGGGCAATAGTTGTGTGGTGTGTGTGTGAGAGAGATAGACCCTGAACCAAAGTGGCTGTATTTGTGTGTATTGTGTGTGTGTGGGGGGGATATGTGTGGATGAAAGTGGCTGTGGTTGTGTGGCATCTTGTGTGTGAGAAAGACCCTGAACAAAAGTGACTGTGGTTGTGTTTGTCTGTGTTGTGTGTGTGTGTGTGTGTGTGTGTAGGAATGTGACCATGGTTGTGTGTGGTGTGTGTGTCTCTCTCTTTGTGCGTGTCCTCTGAACCAAAGTTGTTTGTTTGTACGTGAGACCTCTGAGGAAAGGAAGTGCCCACGGTTGTGTGGTGTCGAGTGTGTGTGTGTGTGAGTGGGAGAGAGAAAGACCCTGAACAAAAGTGACTCTGGTTGTTTTTGTGTGCGTTTCTGAGGGGTGTGTGTGTGTGTGTGTGGAGGAAAGTGACCATGGTGGTGTGTGTGTCTCTCTTTGTGTGTGTGGGACCTCTCTGAACCAAACTTGTTCGTGTTTGTATGTGGGACCTCTGAGGAAAGAAAGTGGCCATGGTTGCGTGGAGTTTTTGAGGAATAACCCGGTTTCATAATGGTTTAACTCTTTGTCTGCCTCAAGGGCTGTGGAATTCTGGGAGTTGGAGTCTGTTGTGAGGTCCAGAGTGGATCTTTAACACTATTCTGCCTCAAGGGCTGTGGAATTCTGGGAGTTGGAGTCTGTTGTGAGGTCCAGAGTGGATCTTTAACACTATTCTGCCTCAAGGGCTATGGAATTCTGGGAGTTGGAGTCTGTTGTGGGGGCCAGAGTGGATCTTTAACTCTATCTGCCTCAAGGGCTGTGGAATTCTGGGAGTTGGAGTCTGTTGTGGGGCCCAGAGCGGAGCGCAGCTCTGCTCTGGGCCTCACAATAGACTCCAACTCCCAGAATTTCACAGCCCTTGAGCCAGATAGAGCTTCTAAAGCCACTCTCTGGGCCCAGAACAAACTCCAACTCCCAGAATTCCACAGCCCTTGAGCCAGATAGAGCTTCTAAAGCCCCTCTCTGGGCCCAGAACAAACTCTCAACTCCCAGAATCCCACAGCCCTTGAGTCAGACAAAGAGTTAAAGATCCCACTCTGGGCCCCACAACAGACTCCAACTCCTAGAATTCCATAGCAGTGAGTCAGACAAAGAGTTAAAAGCGGTTCGAGAGCGGGTTTAATCCCTGCAGTGCGGACTCATAATTCTGTGTGTGAAGAAGTGGGCCTGACTTTGGGGGGGGGGGGGCGTCGCCGTTAATCCCTCCTTCCTTCCTTCGCCCTTCCCTCCCTCAGTGTAGTATCCCAGCCTCTGGATGGAGGAGCTCCTCCTTTCCTCTTTCTCCCTCCTCCTCCTTCTCCCCTTCGCTCCCATTTTCTCGACCCTCCTCACAAACACAATCCCTCTTTCTCTCTCTCTCTCTTTGCAAATCTTTTCAGCAGAGATTCCCTCCTTTTCCCGCCTCGAGGAAGGAGAAGGAGAAGAAGAACCCTCTGTCGGTGGTGTGTTGTTTGTGCTTTTGTGTGAAACTTTCTTCTGGGACTCCTCCAAGGAGGGAGGCGGGCGATGCCTCAGCTCCCGCCTGGCCCCGACGGAGGAGGAGGAGGAGGAGGAGGAGAAGGGGATCATAACAATCACAACAACAACAACAACAACAACAGCCATCATGGCAGCAGCGACGACTTGGGGGCCCCCGACGAGCTGATCCCATTCCAGGACGAAGGCGAGTTGGAGGAGGAGGAGGAAGGGGGCTCTTCTTCTCCTTCGGGGAAAGGAGGCCGGCTGGGCTCCTCTCGGGGAGGGGGGGACCTCGACGAGCTCAAGTCCTCCCTCGTCCACGAGTCCGAGAGCGGGGAGGCCGCCCCCGACGACGACCAACACCACCACAACCACGACCCCCGGCGACGCCATGGACGCAGCCCCCCCGGGTCGGACTCGGAGGTAAAGGGTTTTCACACGCAACGCGGGGGCAACCCGCGTTCAACCCGATTTTGGCTCTAATCTGGCTCGCTGGAGGTGGAGCGTGTTGTTAGGGCCCCAGAGTGGATCTTTAACTCTATTCTGCCTCAAGGGCTGTGGGATTCTGGGAGTTGGAGTCGGTCGTGATGCTCAAAGAGGAGGTTTAACTCTTATCTGTATCGAAGGGCTATGGGATTCTGGGAGTTGGGGTATGTTCTGATGCCCAGAGAGGAGCTTTTACTATATCTGGCTCAAGAGCTATGGAATTCTGGGAGTTGGAGTATGTTGTGGGGCCCGGAGCGGAGCTCCGCTCTGGGCCCCACAACATACTCCAACTCCCAGAATTCCATAGTACTTGAGGCAGATAGAGCTTCTAAAGCCCCTCTCTGGGCTCAAAACCAACCTCAACTCCCAGAATTCCATAGCCCTTCAGCCAGATAGAGTTAAAGATCCACTCTGGGCCTCACAATATACTCCAGCTCCCAGAATTCCATAGCCCTTGAGGCACATAAAGTTAAAGATCCACTCTGGGCCCCACAACAGACTCCAACTCCCAGAATTCCATAGCCCTTGAGGGAGACATAGAGTTAAAGCAGGTCCAAACCAGGTTATTTCTCCAGTGTGGACGCAGACCTCTGAGGTAAGGGGGGAGTTAGCCAAGTAAAGGGAGATTTCATATTAACAACAACAGTGTTTTGTTTCGTATTCGCCTCTCCTCAGGGATCAATGGGGAATAAACAATATCTGGGGAGGATACAACAACAACAACAATTGAGATTATCACACTAGGGTCGATTCCGTTACCATCCCACAATTGTCCCATTGCCAATAATGGGATATTCATTGCCAATAACGGGATAATTGTGGGATGGTTCAGGAATTGACCCTAGTGTGATAATCTCAGGCGTATTTATTTATTGCTTAGAGGAGCAGTAACCGGAACAACATGAGCTGGGGGATGATTTAATAATAATAATAATAATAATAATAATAATAAATACTCCAATAATAATAATAATAATAATAATTCATAACTTTCTTTCAGAGATCGAGAAGGAACAGTAACTTGAACAAAATAAGCAGGGGTGGATATTTAATAGTAGTAATAATAATAAGAATAATTAGTTATTATTATTCATACCACCATAACAACTTTATTTATTTATTTATTTATTATTCATACCCTCATAATAACATTTTACTATTAATCATTTATTTATTTATAATTATTTATTATTATTATTCAGACCCCCATAACAACAACAATAAATATGTTATTATTTCATACCCCCCTCTCCTCAGGGATCGAGGCAGGGGACAGTAACCTGGACAGCATGAAACGGGGGGGGGGGGATATAATAATAATAATAATTTAACTTAATAATAATAATTTTATTATTATTCATACTCCTATGGTAATAATATTAATAATAAAAATATTGTTATTTCAGATCCCCCTCTCCTCAGGGGTCAAGGCAAGGAACAGTAACAAATTGACAGTGAACAATATCAGTGCGAAGAGCAGGATTTAATAATAATAATAATAATAATAATAATAAATATTATTATTTTATACCCCCCTTCTCTTCAGGGATCGAATCAGGGAACAATAACAAATCGACTACTACGAACAGTATCCGGACAGGTTAGGACTTAATAATAATAATAATAATAATATGTATTATTATTATTACTAAATAATAATAATATATTACATACGCACCTCTCCTCAGGGATCAAGACTGGCAACAAGACAAATCGACAACGATATTAATAATCATTTCTTACCCGCCTCTCCTCAGGGATTGAAGCAGGGAACAACAACAAGTAGACAGTGAGCAACATCAGTGGGGAGCTGAGATTTTATAGTAATAATAATTATTAATAATTATTAATAATTTAATAATAATAATAAGTATCAATAATGATTATAATCAATAATTTATTATTTTTATTATTATTATTCCTTACCCACCTCCTTTTGAGAAAAGGAGGGGAAGAACAACAAAGAGACAGTGAACAACATTGGTGGGGAGCTGAGATTTTATAATAATAATTATTATTATTATAAATTAATAATAATTTTATTACAATAATAGTAAGTCTCAATAATGACTATAATCTATTATTATTATTATTTCTTACCCACCTCTCCTCAAGGATGGAGGCAAGGAGCAACAACAAATAGACAATAAACATCAGCGGGGGGGGGGGGGATTTGATGTTAATATTAGTAATTATTATTATTTTTACAATATTTATTTCATATCCACCTCTCCTCAGGGATCGAGGCAAGGAAGAACAATGACCAACATCAGCTTAACCAGATTTAATTAGAACACGCAACAGTTTAAAAGGACAACTAAAAGGCACATTTTCAAGCAGTCTACATTTGGGATTCAGGGTCTTAATTCACAGTTTAAAAACTTATCTGGGCAAGTCTGCCGGAATTTAGCCCTCCCTGTTCTTTGTGTTTTCTTTCCCCCTTTTCAGGCGGAGAGGGCGCCTCAGCAGCACCGGGAAAGTTTCCAGAAGCCGCTGCGGGACTCTCCAGCCGAAGGTAAGGGCTTCCTTTGTTTCTTCGCTCCCCTTCACTCAAAAATGGTGGCTGGGGGGCTAGAAGTGGGCAGGAGAGGGCCTTCTCCTTTCTCCTTCCCAGACGACAACCACAACTACTTCTTTCTCATCCTGAACTTCAGCAGGCTGAATCCACACTGCAGAAATAATCCAGTTTCGCACCGCTTTAACTGCCGCTTTAACTTGAACGGCTCATTGCTGTGGAATTCCGGGAGTTGTACTTTTGCAAGACGTTTAGCCTTCTCTGTAGTGAGAGCTCTGGTGCCACAGGAAACTACAAATCCGAAGATTCAATAACACGGGCTGAATCCGCACTGTAGAAATAATCCAGTTTTGTGCCACTTTAACTGCTGTGGCTCATTGCTGTGGGATTCCAGGAGTTGTACTTTTGCAAGACCGTTTAGCCTTCTCTGTAGCGAGAACTCTGGTGCCACAGGAAACTACAAATCCGAAGATTCAATGACACGGGCTGCATCCGCAATGCAGAAATAATCCAGTTTGATCCAGCTCAGTGCTAAGGAATTCCAGGAATTGTTGTTTTTTGGGGGGGGGGCATAGTGCCTTCTCTGTTTGAGGACTCTGGTGCCACAGCAAACTACAGTTCTTGGAATCTCATAGCATTGAGCCATAGCAGTTAAAGTGGTGTCAGACTGGATTATTTCTGCAGTGCAGATGAAGCCACTGAGCCGTGGCAGTTAAAGTGGTGTCAATCTGGATTATTTCTGCAGTGGGGATGCAGCCTCCCTTCGCTTTCTGGGGCAAGGTGGAGCCTCCCTTGGCCAGGCCCTCCTCCTTAATAAATAATAATAAATAAAAACTTTATTTATATATCCCGCCTCTCCCCATGGATCGAGGCGGGAGAACAGCAACAAAAGCCAATAATACGATATCAATATAAAATTCTAAATTCTTGTTTGCTTTTGCTCTGGCTGCCCCACTTTTGGTCCTGATTCATGGCAACCGGAGGCAGCTTGGAAATGAATGTAGCTCACTTTTCAGCCACCGCCGGAGATTTGGAAGTTTGAAGTTTGGTTGGACCTTCTCTCGGCAGGACTTTTTCGTTTTGACTAAATACACTCTGTTGCAAACTCAACTGGGCACATTGACTCTGCAGCTGCGGTCTGTGAAAATGTCTGCAAAGTAAAATTGGTTCGTTTTTGAGAGATCTCAAGTCTTTTCTAACAGGACCAGCAGGATAAATTGTTCTCTCCCCCCCCCCCCTTTTTCAAAAAATATTAACCACTATATTTAGTAGATTTCAGCAAATTTCATAAATCTTTAGTAAATTTAGTAAATTCACAGAATTCAGTGCAACGTACATCTTCAGTGCATCCCATTCCCTTTGAAATTCATGTTTTAGATAACTCTGGTTTCAGCACAGGACTCTGCTGTTAAGATGTGTTATGGTCTAAGTTGGGTCTAGATGTTACCAGCAATAAGTGGATAGTTGTGTATACCTATTTTGTATAAGGCATGTCGAATTATTTCACTCTACTTTTACTTCCAAGTTTAGTGCTAGTGAGAGATGCAGCACAAATCTATTCAGCCTACTTACACAGAAGCAAATCTAATGATTTCAAATTAGTGTATGGGGGATACGTTCCAAGTAAATAAGCCCAAATAAATGTGTAACTCTAACTGGAATAGACCCTTTGGATCAATATATCTTACATAAGTGTTGGTTTATCAAGTTCCTATTGATCCAGTAGATATCCTCTGGGACTAACAAGTAGATTTGGGCCATAGGTCTTGCTACATAAAAGAAGGAGATCAATCTTGGATTAGGCAAGTAGGAATTTGCCTGCTGATACTGCTGTGCACCAGAGGACTTTTAGGTTGTTCATTGCCAGCATCTGCAAATTATTTAAGACTAGAATACAAAAATGTAAATCTCTTAATTAAATTTTAATGAAACGAATCAGGATTGTTTCTGAATGTTTTTGGTGACTGGATTTTTAATTTCTTAATAGTGTAATATAAGAAAGTTTACTCAGACGTTAAGTCTGGTAAAGTTATAGGGAAATTGCTCTAGTAGAGGTGTTTAAGATCGAAGTGTCAAATTGTGCTCATTGGTAGTATACTCACATTGCAGAATTAAACCAGTTTGACACCACTTTAATTGTCATGACGCTGTCCTACAGATTCCTGGGATTTGTAGTTTGGTGAGGTATTCAGCCTGATTGGTCAAAGAACTCTGGTGCCTCACCAAACTACAAATCCCGGGATTGTGTAGGTTAGTTTCATGTCAGTTAAAGTGATGTCAAACTGCTTTAATTCTGCAGTATGGATACTGTGTCCCACGTCACTTGTAATTGCCTGCCTGTGTGTGAAGTAGAGGTTGCTATCTACATTTGTGTTTGTGCATATGACTACTGGATGGCAGTTATTACTGATAAATATACCTAGCATACAGTAGTGTAATTATGAGAACAGACTTACATTTGCATGAATAGGTTCCTCACTGAATTGTCATGTATAAATGTAGATCAGCTTTTGAAGGCATGCGTTTTTATTAGTCTGCAGAGGAAGGCAAGGGCAACCCTCCTCTAAACAAATCCTGCCAAGGAAACCTCATGATAAGGTTCGCCTTAGGGTCACCCTAAGTCAAAAATGATTTGAAGGCACACAACAACAACAGCAACAAAGCTACATAATGCCCATGTTAGTGAAGAGTACAAAAAGAAAACCCTTTTCATAAAGGTTTCCTTTTTGGTCACCTTGAAGCTGGGCCACAGGTGTTATCAGGTGTGACACTGGTGCTTAAAATCATGGCCTGAAGCAAGGGTAGGGAGTCTTAGTTCCTCCAGATGTTGGAACTATAATTTTCCTAATCTCTGATGTAGGGTTTCTGGCTAAGGCTGTTGGGTTCAGGAGGCTAACAAAATCTGGAGGGCTGTGCTTTCCCAGTCCTTGGCTAAAGTATTTCAACCAAGATTATTGTACTATGTATATATACAGTGTGCCTGCGCCATACGTGGGTGCGCTGTACACAGCTTTCAGTTTATGCTGAAACCATGCTGTAATAAAATGAATGGTGTGTGTGCTGTGGGAGCCCCATTGTATTCAATGGGGCTTGAGCATATGCATATGTAAAGGCCCACTGGAAGGAAGTCCTCTTGAACTTAGTGAGAATTTCAATTGAACATGCACATCATCAGTTACATGGACATAAGCTCAGTTGGAAGTAAGTCCTGTTTGTTCAAAGTAAATTTCTCTTTTAAGAGGGCTTAATTGATTTTAAAATGGAGCAAATATGTCATGAGTGGTTTAAATGCTTTGTAAATATCACTTCTATTTTCTTTATTTTCTTGTTATTGTAGTTCTTCTGCTAATAATCCTGAACCTTAAATATATTCTGCCTTTTAAAAATTTCTCCATTTTTAATTTGGGCTGTGGGTCTGTGTTTGTACCCTATATCTATATATCTCTTATCAAAGTGTATCCTTTTCTTTCATAGTACTCAGAAGACAGCAGGATGGAGGCTTTTTTAAAGGGACGCCTTATCCAAGTTATCCCTTTTTGATGATTCCAGAGTTGGGAAGCCCCTATTTGCCAAGTGGAGCTTTGTCTCCGGGTGGTGCGCGCACAGTAAGTACTTTTGTTTAAGATAATGGTGTGATTAAAGTTTTCCTTCTTCCATGAAAGAAGGATTGAAACAGATGGATTCCTTTTGTGCCCTTTTGCTCTGCTATAGAGTTTTGTGTTATAGCTGATATCCCAGGATAATATACATCATTGGAGTGTTCTATACACCTATTTTCCAGATAAAGAGTTTGAAAGGGGTTTGAAGACAGGCAATCTCTTGTATAATGGCTCTGCCCGATTTTCAGCTTAATGATTTAAACACTGAAGAGTTTACACCACTGTATGTTGAAGATAAATTTTTCTTTAATAGATTCTCCTTTGCTTCACCCACTTCACCTGTCCCAACAGAGTATGTAGTAGGCTGCTTCTACTGAGAGTTGTTAGGTTCAGGAAATATGAAGATTTTTCTCATTTTTACTTATAAACAGGCGTCTGGCTGGGCTGATGAAAGGAGTGGGTTTGCATCCATATAAAATTCTAGGTGACAGTACCAGACCTAAGCAACTACCTTTGCCATTGTGGAAGTAAAAACATTCCAGCAAATCACTTTTAATGTGCAAGACCTAGTCATGTCAAATTTAGGTGGGAATGATTATTGTAGGCGCATCAATGAATTGAAAGAAGCATAGTTTTCACATTTACAAACCACATCCCTACAAACCCTTGTAGTCCTTGGAAACTCACCATTGGCTGTGCTGGCAATGGGAACACTAATCTAGCTACATGTAAGGATACTGTGCTGGACTATGGCTAATTACTAACAATACTGGTCTGAGATGTCTTGTGTTAGTGGTGTCTAAGCAAGAGAGGGTTTGTAGAGTTGTGTTGGACAGCTTAAAGAAAATGTTGACCCAGTTGTCATGGTTGGCTAACACAGTAAACCAGCACAGCGTGCAGAAGGGACTGAACAGCATGCCCCTACATACTATTCATATACAACACACTAGGATTCTTGTGGCTCTGTTTGTATGTCAAGATCTGCATTCAGGTAATTAGGAAATATGATAATATGTTTATACAAATCTGGATGCATCTACACTTGCCATACTCTGTGTAGTTCTGGTCACTGCATATGTAAAAGGATTTGTTAGAACTGTAAAAGGTGCAGAAAAGTCTAACCAAAATAATCAGTGCACAAACTTTCCTGTGTGGAAAGGTTACAAAATTAGAATCTTTCAAGGTTAGGAGAAAGATAATTTAGGGAAAAGGCATGAGAGAGGTAAATAAAATAATTCAGGGTGTGGAAAAAGTGGATAGGGAGATTCTTTTTTCCCCTCCTCCATAATACTAAAACCCCAGTGCCATCCAATAAATCTTTATGGTGGGGAGATTCAAGGTGGATGAAAGGAAGGAAGGACTGCTCCACAGAATGAGAATGGAATTCTTTAAATGCATCTGAGGAAGTAGACTGAAGTCTACGAAAGCTCCTGCTGCCAATTTATTTCTTTCAGTTAGTCTCAAAGGTGCTACAAGATCTCTCTACATACTGATTTTTCCATCCTAGAAAACCCCATGATAGGTTTGCCTTAGGATCACCATAAGTCAGAAAAGACTTGAAGGCACAAAATAACAAGGCTACTTATTATCTCCTGTTTCTCTAAGTGCAAATTGCTGAATGAAAGAGTCCTATTGGGCTTTTGATAGGCAGTTGGCAACTGCAAGAAAAACATGCTGGACTTGGTGGGAATGTCATGCTCTCTTAACTGCCTTTGAGAATGTGGATGAGTTGTGCAATCATGCACTACCCCCCCTTTTTGGTAGCATTAATCACAGGATAGTGTTAAATATGAACTAATTAACTATATTAGTGGTAATGCAACCAATATTTTAAGTAAGTATGCAAGTCCTAGTTAAAGCTAAGCACATTTAGTGTCAGGGTGTCGAGAGAAGGAAAAGGAAAATCATATGGAAGAGAGGGAAATGACAGTGTATGAGAGCCATCACATAATTCCTAATCTTAACTATTGTTGGCATTATGTCTTTACTGTCCTTAGCTTTAACATCTGTGGTTAAAGTGATTACAGTATGACCTGACCAAACATCTGTGGTTAAAGTGAATACAGTATGAACCGCCCATCTACAGGATTGATGCCCACAGTTTCACTTTTCCAGTCCAGAAAAATATGGCATCTCTTAGCCATCTGGAGGTCTTCCAGCATGTTTCTATGGCCAACGTCTGTGGGAAGTATAGGGTTCACTGTTACCTGAGATTTTCATTACCTGTAGTAAGTCTGCAAATGTATCCCCCACAGATAAGGGGTTGTACTGTATTCGGGTAATCAGGACTGGTCAATCAGAATAAGAAACCAAATACTATTCATCTCACTATAGTACTCTTTGCTTAAAATGGACAATGAAGAGCTGTAAAAAAAATTCATATGTTAATATGTGTAAATTCATACATATGTTTCCTACATAAAATGGCATGCTTTGGCTACATCCACACTGCAGAAATAATCAGTCTGGTGCCTCAACAAATTACAGTTCTCAGAATTCCTTAGCACTGAGACATGGCAGTTAAAAGTGGTGTCAAACCGGATTATTTCTGCAGTGTGGATACAACTAGTGTTTCAAAGAACTCTTTCTTGGTTGTTTTGGATTAACAATTTAGGGGTGAAGCAGACGGGTGGCTTGAACCAGCCTCTGGCCACTCCAGCTGTGATCACCCCACAATTGGCCGGGGACTGAGGCAACTGGGCAACCCACTCTGAAAGAAGCCAACCAACGCGGTCCCAAACAGGCCGACAGCAAGGAGCAGATCTTTGCTGCGGCTTCCGGCCATGTTGGGCATGCGTTATCTGCACGCCACGCCTCCAAAGCCGCCAGAAGCCACACATTTTGGCCCGTCTGTTTCAGGCCTTATATGATTAATTATTATAAAATATCTTTGTAGGGTATTTCCCAAAGAGTAAATGTGGAATTGTACAAAGATTACATTGTTTTTATTTACAACTTTTTAAAATTAACGATGCATATAAATTGTTTCCTTAACTTTAACACTTTTTTCGTTCTTTGTATTTCGATTGCGTATGCTTTTTAAAAATACGGTCCAACCTTTGTGCACGGCATGAACTAATACTGATGTAGAATTCGAAGATATAGCCGCGTTAGTCTGTAAAATACGTACGTAGAGAGATCTTATAGCTCCTTTTGAGACTAACTGAAAGAAAGAAGTTGGCAGCAGGACCTTTCTAGACTACAGTCTGCTTCCTAATATCAATATGTCAGGTATAGAAAAAGAATGCATTGTGTTGGTTGGGTGGGTTGCAAACTCATCATGGATGTTTCCTTTGTTGCAAATTGTTACAAATGTCTATATATTGTATTGCACAGTACTCTATAGAGAGCTCTACTAACTTTCAGTTGTATCAGTTGAAGAGTGTACTGTATAGCATGTAAAAACATGTTTTGAAGGCTAAAAAAAAATAATCCTCAAATATTTAATGAATTGATTGAAGGAGAAAATGTCTGCTGTTTGTTGTATTGTGCTTGCCCTAGGAGGGGTAAGGATGTTCATTTTACAGTGACTTAACACTTGACTGTAAATTTTGACTGGCCAACTAATAAATAAAAGAATTAAATCACAGCTGCAAATCTACTAACAACCTCTATTCTGTTGTTTGCTCTGCTTTTCTCATTTAAGGAGGGGACTTAAGACTTTTAAAAGCTGTTAATGGGCTGACATTGTGTGTCCCCACAGACATTTGAAGAAGTGATTAAGCAAATTGACCAAGCGTTAGACAGCAAATTAAATCCTCCCCGAGCATCACCAACTAGAAATGTCCCAACTCCCAATTCCAAACTGCAAATGCCATAACCCTGAGGAGCTTATTGTGTTTTGTGGCCATTAGGGATTCTCTGCCCACATCCTTATCATGCTTAAACATGAACCTATTATTCTCCTGGTTGTGCCATGAACATGTCTTATCTGCCATCAGTTGCCTCATCAGGGATCACACCAGTATTGTTACTTTATTCTGAAGGCTGAGAAATTGCCTTTGAGTTAATCCATAAGACTACTAAGAAGTGTGTTAATGCGAGAAAGTTTTAAATCGTGATTTATAAGGCTGTCACTCAATTAAAGAAACCCCAGTAACTCAAACGTGAGTTTTTGTTAAATAAACTTAATACGTTTGTACAAATTGCTTAGGGGTAAAAACAGTGATATTGAAAAAAAGAGCATATTTCCTTTGTGCTTAGATGATGTACTCACAAGAATGTACACAATAGGAAAAGAGGAAGACTGCATTCCAGATGGATAAACTCAGTCAAGGAAGCCATGTCCTGAGTCTGCAAGACCTGAGCAGAGCTGTTGATGATAGGGTGACTTGGAGGTCTTTCATTCATGGGGTCGCCATAAGTCGAAGTTGACTTCATCAGGCAGTTAATAACAACAACAAAGACATATGTGATAGGAGGCATAATCTTAGACATTCCTTCTTGTGTATGTGGTAATGGTTTTAAGGTGATGCCTGCTATCTGCACTTTGTACAAGTTAGTTGTATTAAAAACAGGTTTTAAAAAAGAAATCTGCTGAGCTAATCAAGATTTCTTACTAGCTGTTCAGCAGAGTTGTAAATGGATTAGTGTGCCTTATTCTTTGCAGCCCTCTTAAGGGGATGCTAGAAAACTTTGGAAAGTAATTTGGCAGTTGTGCCATCTTTATACAGAAAATTATTGTTTTTAACGTGCGGGAATACGTTAGCTATTATATTTGCATGCTCAGTGATGGCTAGAGACCTGCTCAGGTCTTGTAGACTCAGCTTTGAGACCAAAATACATACATGTGAACTTAAATATATATTAAAGTGATCTTGCTACGTTCTGTTTATTGTGTCTGGTGTCTTTAGAGATAAAAAAAAGAGTAGAGCTTTTCCATAGCATTGTGGCATCTAGACTCTGAACATGTTTGTTCGTTTCATATGTTAGGTGTTACTGCTATGTTTGTTCTTTTTGTATATTAGTAGTTGGTTCTTACTTACATAATTATTTTTAATAGTTTAAATTGATTTTTCAAAAATCATCTTAGCCACTGTGAAAGCTCATCTCTATTTAGCCAGACAGGGTATAAACATTTTGAATAACAAAATGATAGTACTTAAAAACAAATCAGTGTATTCTCATGTTTCTGTTACTTAATAGTCATGAGGAGGGAATATTTCAGGCCGCTTCCCTTGATTTCCATTTTTGTTAATAACTCTTTTTTTCTTGTAAAGAGATCAGAGAAAGCTTGCAAGCAAAGTCCTGTCATTTTGCTCACTCAGCAACTGTACAATTCAGACAAATACAAGTCACTTAGTGATGCCATTCTGGGCCACAGAAGCAATGCCCTGTGCCCAAGCCTCATAGGTTTCCCAACTACCAGTCTCACTACTAGCAAAAGATGTGTCTAAGGGAGTGAGCTTGCACAAACAGCAAATAGTGGGAGACACCACCACACAAAGTGACCAGTGAGGCTGTGCGGTGGTTTTAAGGGACCCTGAAAAGAAGTTTCATGCAACCCTCATCCCCACCATAGTCCCTAAAGGCTGATAGTTTTCCCCTCACTGCCCCCCTGGATCATTCCACCGACCCCTGAAGGGGCTTACCACCCACTTTGGGAATCACTGCTTTAGCATTAAAACAGGTTTTTCAGTTTACAGGTATCTGTTGAAAAGGATGTTGATACTGTCTTTTTGATGCTATGGAGTTCTTCCCAGGTCTATGATTCTGTCATTACAAATTAGTGTAAATCACATTGATGCAAGTTGACATTTTCTAAGACTGACAAAATCTGGAACCAACCAGTTTCGTATAAACTGATCCTCAATCTGATAGAGCTTTAAGGGGGAAATGAAATGAAATGTATTAAGATTCCTGCAGAACAGAAGTGGAGAATGTGTGGGCTATGGGCCACATGAGATCCTCAAAACCCACATTTGAGGTTTCTGAGGCTTCCAGGGAATCTCTCAAAGCTCTTAGAGAAACAATGATCTATCTATCTATCCCCGAATCCTCCGAGCCTTTTTTGGGAATGAAAATTGCAACCAGAAGTGATACAACATCAGTTCCAGTACACTGGGACACATGGATGCAACCTGCGTGTGTAGAATGCATTCCTGTAAAGATATTTTTAAAATAAAATTGATTAACCGGAGTTGTTCCATGTTGCATTTTTAGAAAAACCTTGTACTGTGCATTTTTCATAACTGAACTCAGAATATTTTACAGCAGAATAGCTTCTGTTGCAGTCACTGTTGGAGGGAGATTAATTTATAAATCAGGAGATCTAAACATACAACAATTCTTTATCGGGTGAGGAATCAGACTCTTGTAATTGTTCACCCACCTCCAGAAGTTATGTAGAACCTTTCAGGGTTTTACTATGTGGACACTTTTTCAAAGGTTCACCCGGAAGGATGTTAGATAGTTGCTGAAACAGGAGAACATTTAACTTTGCCCTAAGGTTCTAAGTCACAGAGCGCCAGCGTTGTGTAGTGTTTTGAGCGTTGGATTACAACGCTGGAGATCAGGGTTCGAATCCTGTTCAGCCATAAAAACCCACTGAGTGACCTTTGGGCAAGTCACACTCTCTCAGCCTTAGTGGAAAGCAAAACTCCTTAAATCTTGCAAAAGAAAAAAACCCCAAAAACAAACCACCAAACTATGCAATAGGTTCACCTTAGGTTTGGTTTGTCTTTAATGCTTTTACTGCATTGGTCGTCTCTTTTTTTATGCTTAGAGTCCTCTCTCATCTTTCTTTCTCTCACCAGCATCCTAGAACTGTAATTTTACTTGTTTTGCAAAATGTGGAGGTCAGTCCTTCTTAAGCTTTCTCGTGTGGTGGACTTGTGCCCTTCAACCCCATTGTACCAGGGACCAGCATCATATTTGTTTGCATTGATAGCAGCAGTTCATATTATTCCTGGAAATGCTCCACACGCTGACAACCAGTGTCTCAGGGATAAGTGGCAGACCACAGACCTCTACTTGAGTAACACTGGTGTAAATAATTCTACATTAGGCAATACAGTATCAGTCAGAAAGCTACTACCTCATACTTGCTCAATTCCTTCCTTTCTCTTTTCACAAGAAGATAATGTAAAACTTGCCAAATCTCTGTATAAGCATTTCTGATTCTATTACTTTTAATGACCCCCACACACACCTTTGACAGCTGACATTATTTTGTGGCATTTTTGTTGCTTCTAACAAAAATGTTGCCCGTTCGTTGATTTTTTTTAATGGATTGGTGTGATTAATTAATCATACCTGGACACTTCACTGAAAAATACACATGCACCCAGTTCAATGAGTTGTTATTTGTTTACTTTGTCCATGTATGCACATGTTGTGCGGCAGTAAAAATAATTACTTTTAAGCAGAACTAATTCGTCACACTGTGAAGTGAGTTGGTTGCTGTTGTTTGTGGAGGATCCAGAGAGAGAGCATCTGAACATTTTCTTAGGATGATGTAGTAGTATTGCTTCTTTAAAATGTGACTTTTACAGCTGAAATCAATCAAGGGCTTCCAAAATGTCATCTACAAATGACAAAGAGTTATTTGAACAATTACAATGGAAGGGCTTTGAGTTACAATCTGTGTTTAAAGTTGCTTGCTGGGTTTTGAGGGGCTGGTTTTGTTGCCTGCTTTATTTTCATAGATTCGGCTCTTTTTAACATCTTGTGGTGGGAAGGGTCCTAGAAAGTTAGACAGAAGAAGCCGGAGTGCTTTGTCTCTCGGGAAACCACTTTTTCCTTGTAAAAAATCTGTTTCTTATTTAGAGTTATTGTTTTGTTACATTCTTATCCTTGCTGTAACTGCTTCAGGCATGAGATAAACCTCAAGCTCTGTGTAGCATTGGGAAAATATGCTTACTGGGATGAGTTGCAGCTGCTTTCTTACCTAATAAATGCAGAATGAGGGTACTCTGGGAAAGTTGTTTCATTGTTAACGAAAGACTGTGATTTGGATGCACAGATGTCAGTATGCATAGGAGATGTTTGTCACCTCTACCGGCACCAGAAGAAGGGAAACAACATTAAACTTTCTGCTGTTAAAAAGTCAAGGTATCGGTACCATTGTGTTACTGTGCTGCTGTTTTCTAGACAAATGCATTCTTGCAGCATAGTAGTATAAGCCCAGCTGGAAAATAGCTGGGAGTGAAATGGAGTGTTTAATTTATCTTTTGGTTTTTGCAGTAACTTGAGAGGTTTGGTGCTTTAGCATTCCTGGTTTCAATTACCTCAAACAAATAAACAAGGCTCTTAGATTTGCAAGGCATTCTTCTTTATGGAAGTGCAGTCAACACCTTCTGTACAAAAGGAGTTAAACTCTGCTGTCCAAATCTACTGTTTCTACAGATCCAATAATTAAAATACATGTTGCAGACAAAAAAGAAAAAAAGGGGAAAAAGACTACACTAAATTTTGTTTCCTGAATATCGTACAGTTCATGTACTTGCTTCCTGCCAGCTGGGAGTGAGAAGTGCTATAGCCTTCCTGAATGGGCCAATTATTTAACTGTGATGTATGGAAGGGAGCAGGTAAAGTATCACCTGAATGGGACAGTAAGAATAAAGGCTCAAAAGCAGCAGCTGCGGTAGCAGAGAAATAGTAAAAGTTGGAAAATGCCAGGTGACCTGTGGAGGGGAATAAAAGAAGTAAATTACAGTGAGCTCTTGGTATCCGCTAGGGTTTGGTTCCAGGACTCCCATGACCTGGGAACGACACAACATACCATGTAGTTCAACTCCATAGCATCAAAAAGACAACACCAACAGATACCTGGGACCATTCGAAACAAACTGAAAAACCTGCTTTAATTCTAGAGCAGTGATTCCCAAAGTGGGCGGTAAGCCTCCCCAGGGGTTAGTGGAAAGATCCAGGTGGAAAGGGGGCAGTGAGAGAAACAGGGTGGCAGAGGGCCTTCACTCAAAGCATTGCTGTGCAAGAAGGATAAGGGAAACAAGTGGTCTAAACTAGTGTTTAAGTATAGTGGGCAAACACTGTTTATGTATGGGAGTCTGTGTGGAGAAGGCAAGTCTCTGGGGAAGAAGGGGAGGAGCATCTGGTGTCATTTCTTGGAAAGAGTCCTTTATCTTGGAGCTGCTCCTGAAGTTATAATCTTTCCTTTTCCCCATCCATGCCAGTCTCCAGTCCAGAGCATGTGGCACATTGGCTGTGCTCCTCTCCTCCTCAATGAAGGAGGATTAAGAATCCTTCCTTGTTGAGGAAAACCTCCTTTTGCACCCTTTCACTCTGAGAACAGCAACCAGCAAGAGGTCTCTTGCCTGCCAGCATGGACAAGAGGTTTCTCAGTCACTGCTCAGCCTGCTGCTCAGTTGCTGCTCTCTGGGTGACCAGGAAGCAAAGGGAACAATGTCCAAGATTGGTTGGTTTGGATTTGCAGTAGAACAGTAAACCTAATATCAAGAAATATGCATGAGGTGTGTGTGCTAGGGTGTCACCTGAGAGGAAAGGGGGCAGTAGTCCAAAAAGATTTGGAGACAACTGGTATATAGTGTTGTAACACCTTCAAGATGGATATAAACAACCCATTTTTATGATCTCTTGTTAGCTACATATCATTTTGGCTTTTCATGTACCTGTCTCAGTGACCCCTCTTCTCTTCCACTTAATTTAAGTTTTTCTTTTATCTTTCAGTTCATTCAGTAAATTATTTGATATTTACTGGTGTTAGTCAATAAAGTTGGCAAAGTCATATCACAGATCTATTTATGTTACCTCTTTCCAAACCACATAACAGATGCTAATATTCTCAGATTGTTCTCTTTAATTACCTTAAAGGTCCTTAACCAAGTTGGTAGTGGCAGTGATCAATTACAGATACTTGTTTCTGAGTTCATATATATTTTATTTTGGTGTCAAGAGATAGTCTTGGTTCCTGATTCAGTGAGGGGGAGAAGAGTGTTAACCCTCTTGATGCTTGTCAGCATACTGGGGACACCACAACCATGTCTTTTGCTAGTAGCCATATCTTTTGCTAGTAGTGGTAATTAGGAAACTCTTGCAAGGCTTGAGTGCAGGGCATCACTTCTGTGGCTTGGAACGGTGCCACCTTGATGCTTATGGGATTCCTAATTCCACATTACCTTTCAGGAGTGAGAGTTGAAAGCACTATTTTGCAGCAGTTTTGATCCCTTCTAGATGGAAGTTCCAAAGGTGCTACTAGGAAATAGTTGTTGATCCCTAAGGAAATTACCCTCTGGGGTGAGAGAAGTTAGAGTTGCTATGACTAGTATGCTACTGAACTCAACTCACTTGTCTTCTTTTCATCAAACTTCATTGAAGCAATGCAGTTCTTGAATGTGTGCCAGCAACAGCAGTGAACTGTGGGAGGGCTAATAAACATTTCACATAAGGTAGGATATATTATTTTGGGAGACTCAGTGAACAATTGATTGGGTTTGTAGCTTGAGCATACTGTTGGACTCAGCATTGCTTCAGCATTTTTAGGTAGCAGTTGTAACCAACCGTGCTTTTTATCCACTGTGGTTAATAGGCTAGTAATGACTGCTACTGGAAGAGAAAATGTTAGTCTTTTCAGTCATACCTTGATGACTATTGTAAATCACAGACAGACAGACTGTTCACTGTATAAAGGACTACCTTTGAATAAGATTTAGAATCTTTTTACTGGTGCAGAATGAGGTGCTTCTTTGGTTTACAGCATCTGCACTGATTCAGTTCATTTCAATGTCCCACTCAAACTACTAATCCATACTTTTTCAAGTTTTAAATAGTTAGGACCTGACTATTTTAAGAAACCTTTCCTTTGGTATGAGCCCTTAACCCTATGATTGACGTTGCTGTTGAGACTTTGTCCCACCTCCACCATTTCAAATGGAAAGGCTAGATTAGTCTACTGGGAGCAGGGGCTTTTCTGTAGCAATTGCAGTTCTGTTCAATTGTCTCCTGAGGGAAATTCAAACAACTGTCTCCACAATGACCTTCTGCAGATGACTGAACACCTCTTGCTTTCAATTGGCCTGTGGGAATTGAATCGTCATTTTGCCCTGCTCTAGTATGTCTTTTGCTGCACTGTTTTGTTTTGTTTTGGGATGGGATTTTTAAATTTTGTTTTATATTTGATTATTTTTATGTTGTAAATTTCAATAAAATGTTGTGGAACTATTTTAATAAATAATACAATAAATACAAACGGTCTGCTAGAACTGTTCTAAGCCTTTGGATTCTTTTTTTCCTAAATAGTGAACATTCCTCTTCTTATTAAGATGTATCCCTCCTTTTTCACTGTAGTTGAATTTTCTGTTTTAGTTTTAAGTGTAAGTTGATATCTGTGTTGTCCAGCTTCTTTAAGCAGACTATGGAATTTAGTAAGGACACATTCCAAAGTGACTATTTAGTAGTTATTATATTTGGAATGTTTGCTTCTGCCAACCAAGGTGCTTTAGCCAAGGCTTTCCCATTATTTTGGCAAAAGATCTCTATAGGCATCCACTACAAAAACACTGTCAAGAACCTAGTGTTGTTTAACAGTATGACACATTTTATTGCACAAATGCTTTATAATAAAAAAACTAAATTTTATAAAACTGATTGTGCCATTTTAGTCTGGCAGTTCATCACTCTCCATCTCAAAGGTATATGCATAAGGCAGAAAAAAAGCAACTGTGTACAAAGACAGATGTGTCTCATTTATATTTCCTCATTGTTTTCTGTTTTATACCCTGATCACAGCCTATGACCTGCTTACTAACTTTATAGCAAATGGCTCAATTGTTAATTTATTCTTATCTCCATGATAATATTATCTATGCTATTATTTATTTAATTATACCCCACCTTTCCATCAAATGGGACTTTTGGTGCTCACATATAAATTCAAAGAAAATACAGGAATTAAAAATAAAAAAATTAAAAAAGTTAAAACACAATTTAATAAGATACCATATTAAAATATCAATACTTTAAAACAATGTAAAATCACGTAAAACTATGATGACAATAATTGAAAACAATGCAGCATGTGCACCCTATTAAAAGACCTTTACCATTTTATCACCAAAAATGTTTGTTTGAATAAAAAAGTATTTACTCACCAGCAGAAAGAGAGCGTCTCCCATGTCCTCATGAAATGTGCCTATGAAGGTGATGGGACCACAAGAAAGCCCTCCAACAGATAGTCTGCACCCCAATTGTATAGGTTTTATAGTTTATGTCCAGCACTTTGAATTGTGCCCAGAAATTTGAGATCCTGCAGAACCAACAGGAATGTGCTCCTCTTGTTCCTCTTCCTTACATAGGCCATGCACCATGGCAACCAGAGATGTTTTAGGCCTGGAGCCAGGTCTGAAGTCAAATTGAAATGAATCTTGATAAACTTCTAGTATGATTGAGTTCAGGGAAGTTTTGTTTGTTTTTGTTTTTTTCAGTAACAGCCTCACCACAGCCTCTTTTAGGCAAGATGCTTTGTTCCCCTTTTATTCTTGGCCAGTCCCCATCTGGCTGTTTTTATGAGCCAGGAAGGGCAAAGGTCCACAATGCATGTTGTGGCACTCACCCCTCCAAGGTTCCTGTCTACAACCTTACAAATGGATGCATATCCAAAAACACAGGACAAGCAGAAGCCAAGGTTTCATCCTTTGGACCTGTATTAATTACAACATCAAAGTCGGAGAGGATCCAAGCAATTTTCTTGGCAAATTCTGCACAATGGGTTATTGAGTGGTCAGCATTCTTCTCTTTTGGGGCAGTGTAGAATGACTCTAACTATCTGAGACAGTTCCACAGGACTACACTATGCAGACACAATTGTGGTAGATGGGTATAATTTAGTTGAGTTTTTTAATATTATAGCAATCGCAATAGCAAGTACACTTCTATACTATTTATCAGGCTTACAATGTGTAAGTCAATTGCTCAACAAGCTGGGTACTCATTTTAGCGACCTTAGAAGGGTGCCAGGCTGAGTCAACCTTAAGCCCCTGGCTGGTGTTAAACTCACAACCTTGTGGTTTGTGAGTGAGTGGCTGCAGTACAGGCTTTTAACCACTGTCACACCATTGACCCTCTCTGCCATCTATTTCATTTCCTCCATACTACTCACCCTTCCACTATTATTTTAGAGATACATCTTAAAATCAGATTGTTATACATCTTATTAGAAAATTATTGTTCAGAAAATTATTGTTAAAAGTTCATCTAGTCCCCTCTATGTCCCCAGTTTAATCTGCAGATGGCATTACACAGTTGATACTCAAAGATGGTGTGTACTAGTAATATTAATAATACTATCATGTTAATAACACTATCATCCGAAACACCTATGTGATGAATTCATACATAATTTTCCTTAAAGGAGTTCAATACATATTTTGTGCAACAATACTCAGAACAATATGGTTGGTGGATGTGAGTAAGTAATGCTAACAATGAACTACTGTTGAATTGGGTTTCCCCACCCCCCTGCAATTCTTACTTGCTTTCTCTGCTTATAGCTATAAACTTTAATTATGTTGGATCATGACTGTGATAGTTAGAATTCCACAATTATAGTTAAAACAGCATGGAGGAGTCGTATTTGTAATCCTTTTCTATACTGTTCTACTGAACATGCATCAACAGGATGCAGATGTATAACATGGATGTACTTTTTCAGTGCTGTGTCTGTGTAGGACACAATTGCACAATAAGTCTGCAAAGGTTACTGGTTCACAAACATTTGTACATGTCCCTACACACACATACTAGTGTGCTTACCTACTAATGAAAGAAGAGAATGAAAAATCTCATAGCCGTTAAAAAAAAATCCCATCTGGCCATTCGTAAGTGGTTTTTATTTGCAGAGGTTGTCTGGCAATTGGCCATTTGCAGAACCTGGAGTTAATTTGTTCATTAACTAATTAAATTTATTAATCAGCTGAATATTTTTAATGATTTGATCTAATTTTCTAGATTCCCCAATTAAAACTAAAGTCGAAACCATGCTTTAGTGAATTATGTCATTAGAATGCATTTGGGTTGCTACATCTGTCCATGGGGTGAAGCAGATGAGGCAAAAGGAGCGGCCAGATGCTGCTCCGGGACTATGGCAACCAGATGCTGAGGTTCCTCAGGTGGCTGCTGCCATGGTATCAAACGGGCTGCTGGCAGAAGCAGCTTTTTGCTGCTCCTTTTTGGACTGGTTCCGGGCTGCCTTAGGTAGCTTTGGGGAGACTTCCAGGCAATTTGGGGGGTGTTTGTTGTTCAAACACTACACACCCAAAACTCCCGTAATTTCGAGCCTGACTTTCTCATCCAAATGAAATCTTAGAATTGGTGGAAATGCATAACACAATTGTGTTAGGATGGGTAATCTGTGTGATTGTTTGGGAAGACAGCAGGGAGATGGGAATGAGAAAGACAACATTCTGAGCAAAAGATTTGTGGAGCAAAAGAACAGCTGGATTTGGGAAAGAAGAATAGACAGAAGGGAAAAAATGAGTCTTTTATGGAGTGGGATACTGGAGGAGTGATTTGTTTGCTCAGCAGGAGACCAAGACCTTCAAGCATTGAGGGCCCTTGTAGAATGTTAGGCCTTTTAGGCCTCAAGTACTGTACAGTCCTTTCTGTCTCTTGCAGGCCAGTGTCAGGGTGTGGGTAGGTAGGGGGAACATTATGAACCTCTTTAGTAGCTTGTCTTTTGTCACCTATATGTATATATCTTTTGGGGTTTGGTTCCAGGACCCCTTGTAGATACCAGAATCTGTGAATGATCAAGGCCAATTATATACAATGGACTTGTAAAATCATGTCTCTTATACAAAATAACAAAATAATGGTTTACGGCTTGGATCCCACCCCCAAATATTTTCAATATGTAGGTGGTGGAATCTGTGGATGCAAAATTCATGGATATAGAGGGCTCACTGACTATTCATCATTGTATTATATATATTTTGCATGCAAGATCTAGGCATCCCAAATCCAGTTTGTGGCTTCCCTAAGTTTAAAAGATCACATATGTAACAACCCCATTATTGTCAGCCCACATCTTATCTCATTTGTTTAAATCTTTTGACTGTATATATTGTAAGGCTGATCACATAAAGTATTTGCACTCATTCATTTTGAATGAATTAATCCTGCTCAAAAAAAAACTGGACGGGCTGAAGTGTGCTAAGGAAGAAATATACCATAGAGAAGACCTGAGACTTTCTGTGTTGGATAATCGGGGGGAAATGGGCTTATTGGAAGTGAGTGGAGCAGTTGTATCATACTAACTTGTCAATCAAGTGAAGTTATGACTTCAGCATGAAAATATATATGCTTTATCATTAATCTTTGCAGTCCAAACTTCTTGATTCAGAGTGGAGAGAGGGTGCAGTTGTGCAGAAGGATGTTCTGTGTATGCTGTTCATAGGCTGTCAAGCCATTTTTGATTAAGAATTCTCCACTGTTGATTCCATGACTGGTGCACTTCTTGCTGTGCTTACAATGAATCGATGTATTCTAACTATAAGGATTGTAAGAAGTTCTAAGATGAGATCCCATGTCTTGGGACAGCCTTTCTCAACTTCACAGTTGGACTCCCCCCATTCCCAGGAAACACATTTATGGCAGTGAATTATTTTCTGGTAGAAAATTAATTTTCCAGTTCCTAACATTTAACACTGAATCAGTTTTGAAACCTAATTTTCCAAGGACTGGCCATCTACAAGGTTGGTATATTTCGTGGCTTTACTTGAGAATGCTATGTTGATTTTATAATCTACAAAAAGACTCCTTTTGAGATTCTCTCCAAAAGCAACATTTCTTGTTGACAAAGGGTTAGTGTGTAGTACTTGGGAGCCCAGGTGTTTGGCAGTATGGAAATATTGTGTTACACACCTCTGGGTTACATTCTCTTCAAATCCTTTTTCATTGTTCAGGCATTTTCTCTTGTTCTCATGCAACTAACACAGATTAGCTTGCTTATCTTGCAGCGGTAATGTTAATGGAACAATCTCTGAGTATGAATGTGCTTCTGCCAAGTGATGATTAACATGGGCATCACCTGTTATTATCTTTAAGTTGAGAACAATGTAGATTGGACTCTTCAGAGAACAGGTTGAGACTAGACTCAGTCGCTGCTGGGGTAACTAATCCAGGCTGTGTATCCTGAGTGATGCACACCTTTTTCTTCTGTCAGATTTTTTCCCTTCATATTTAAGGGAGTTTTTCCTTAGTGGTGTAATGTAGTGTTGCTCCTCTTCTGTACAGGATTTAGTTGTTCAGGCATTTGTTGGTTGAGAGCAGTTGGCTCCAATTATCACAGCTAGAACCAGTGGTAAATATTGTACAGCTCCATAAAGACATTGATACTCTGAATTGTAGTAGACTAGCCCAATCCATTCATAAGATCCTTCTTCAAATTGGCAGGCAGCTAGGTGAGTCTTTCAAAGGAAGAACTGTTTAGTTAAATTAATTGGAACAACTTTTTATGGAACATGCTTTTAGCTGTCTAAAATGTTGCCTTTGCATTCTGTCACTGACTGGTTATGATTTCTTTCTATATCATTTCATATGCTTAATACTTTTTATAGCAACTGCCTCAGAACTGCACTTATGGAAAATGTAACTGTTATACTCTTAAGGCATGATTTTGTCTTTCTTCTGGGAAACAGCATGCATGTATGCAGGAGCATGTGACAAAAATTACATGCCTTGTGATTAATGAAATGTTTGATTCCCACATGATGATGGGCATGCAAAGGGCACAGTTTGTGACACCTGTACAGGAAAATTGCTGTATATGCCACAGTACTCACTTTCAGTATCCTGCATTTATCAAACTGTTCACATGATGCTAGTAAAATTTCATAACTTCTTGTTGCTTGGACATTTAGTGATATTGATGATGGAATCTAATAATTAGATGTACTCCTTCAGCCATGTTTTCATGAGTCATAGAATTTTGTTTTCAGGGCTATATCCAGCACTGGCTCCTGGTTGATTTCCAGGCACAGTTGAAAGTGCTGGTCATGACCTATAAAAATATATACAGCTAGGGTCTAGACATCTGAAAGACCATATCTCCTCATATGAGCCAAATGAAGTTTTAAGATCCTCAGAGGAAGGATTTCTTTTGGTCCCTCCACCTTTACAGGCAAATCTGGTTAGGAAATGAGAGAGAGCTCTCAGACTGTGAAGCTCTCTGCTAAAAGAGACCAAAGAGTTTAAGGTGCCCTGGCTGAGGAACCACAGCATCTAGTCTCAGATCAGCCTCTGGCTTTCTTTTTTGCCCACAGGCAAAGACCTTTTTGTTTTAGTAGGCTTTTAATGTGTAAGCAGGAGAACTTCCTATAGAGATATTTAATTTCTCTTTTTAACTTTTGTATGTCTTTTAAATGATTTAATACTGTTTTATGTAGTGATTAATTGTTTTAAAATGTTATTGTGAAGCTTTTAAAATTAAGTTTCCTTGGGAGCTGCCTTGGGTCGGTCCCATGCTGGGAGAAAGGCGACAAAGTAAATAAATAAAGAGTTACTCTCAATGTTTGTAATTATTTTAAATTGTTTAAAAGTACTAGTGTTTTAATATGATATCTTACTTGTGTTTTTTAAAACTTTAATTCATTCATGTTCTTTATTTTAATGCATGTGTGAGCCTCCATGAGTCCTATTGGGGAAAAGGCAGGATATAAATTAAATAAATTAAAAAATCCAGAGAAGATGTTGCTTATAGAACAGAGTTCTGAACCTAATGGATATAGTCAGATTGCTTATATAGTTGTATACAGCATTGTATGTTAAATGATCTGAGATCAGAGTTGTGAGTATGAGTCTCTGCAACACATCTATTATGGCCAGCAGGAAAGACTACTTAAATTTTTCTGGCTCCTATGAGCCTGTTGTGATTGTTATGTTACTTCTTGTTTCTGTGTCTATACTGTTTTATAATTAAATTAAAATATCTACCATACTGTTTGGAGGCACTCTTTTGTTATTAGTTGTAAACTTCGTATGTGTGCATTTTAACCCTCTTCTAGGCAGTTGGTACATTCCCACATAGTTACATAGTGTTGTAGAATTTATAGATAGCTTTAGGCCTGCACTTAGGTATTTTACAGCAGTGTCACCTAATGTCTTGCAAGCAACATTCCCAAGTTTCAGTTGTGTACAGGTAAAAATGTGTATGACAAAAATTGTCCAACAGATCAACTACATTTGTGTTCATTCTTTACAAACATGAATAGCTGATCAGCTGCTAAAAGTTCCCCCTCATATTGAAAATGTATTTTCAGGATCTGAGTATTTGGCTATTGTGGAATACTTTTGATTGAACAGCCACACAAACATTTGTGGATGTGGAACATTTTTATACCTACAGTCAATTGGAATTTTCATTGTAGTCATAAGATAGTCTAAATTAAGACATTCATCTGAAGGTTTTTTTTTAAACTGGCTGTATTAGGATAAGGACATATATTTTTGTTAAATATTATTACAATTGTCTGATTAAAAAGCTGGACATAGATTTCTGAGATCTTAGTATTCCCTTCTGTTGTGGATTTTGTGACTGTTAGCAAAGCACCTTTCACAAATGATGATATGGTTTTGTGTGTGTTTTGTCTGAACGCAGAAACCTCTCCTAGTCTCACAATGTAATCTGCAAAACCAAAACAGCAATGAACTACCTCATTGGGCTGTAGGTAAAGCATGAATGATTGTAAACTACTTTGCAAATGAATATAAACTATTAAAAGGTTGTCTTAAATGGAGGCAAAATGGTAGGGAAACATGTTTTACTGCATAGTTGTTTGTAAAGAGATGCCTATGTAAAGAGCCTCTTATTTGGGACTATGTTTTTAGTTTTTAAGCATCTGTGCTACACGAGTGTGAGCCAGAACGGTGTAGTGGTTTAAGTGTTGGACTATGACTTTGGAGACCAGGGTTAGAATTCTGACTCGCCCATGTAAACCCACTGGGTGATCTTGGACAAGTCACATCCTCTCGGCCTCAGAGGATGGCAGTGGCAAACTCCATCTGAAGAAACTTGCCAAGAAAACCCCATGATAGGTTCACCTTAGATTCATAGGACTTAGGACTTTAACAACAAGAACAAGCTACATGGAGTGCTTAGTCTCTGTGGTGATGCAGGCTTTGACAAGGCAGAGGAGGTGGGAATTCCATGCATTTGCTGAGAATAGTGAAGTGATATTTTTAGAGGTTCCCTGCTGTTCAACACATTAGCTTTTGTTTGCTGTTCCATTATGGTAGTTGGCTAAAAATTTGCCTTGAGCTTTGGGCTAAACAAGACCTACAAGATGTTTCTTCACAATTCTATTGCAACTTAAAACAACTGAATGCTCCAGACTGCCCTTCTTTGTACCTCATTTTAAGGGGCCTCATTAGAGGGGTGATGCATGTATGTTATTCTGTGCATCTGTTTTTGATTATTTCGCTAAACTATTGTTTCCTGGAGTGATTTTGGTAACAAGGAAAAGGAACTGGAAAGTGAAGTGATTCGCCATAAGACTCAGAAGAACTCTTCATTGTTAGTATGAGGTAGGCTGAAACAAATGTATAGAAAAGTGAATCATTCTACCCTCCACCCCAGAGATGAGGTCTCACTCTCATCTTCCAAGAAAAGAATTACTGTATGTCAGAGTGTCAAATCAAAGGGTTGAAAAACAGACTGCCCCAAGAGGTGGCTTGAAGCCACCCCTGAGAGAGCCAGGTTGGGGCTGCGACAACCACATGCTGTGGCCCTAATCCGCCTTTTTGCTGACCCAAAAAGAAGCTGCAAAATGCTGCTCCTTTTTGAGCCAGCTTTTTCCATCTTGCTGCAGCTTTACGGTGCTCCGGCAGCTTGTAAATGCTGAGCCACCAGAGCGCCTTGAAGCCTGCTGCCACGGAGGCAGCAAGGTTTCATGAAGCTAGTTTCCGGGCGTCTTGGCCATGCGCCGTCCATATGCCATGCCCCAGCTTAGTCATCTTTTGGTATTCTTACATTATTCTGATGACAGGGGAAGAAGTGGCACTGAAGTAGTTCCTGTACAGTCAGAGAAATATCAGCATTGGGCTTCTCAGGTTGGTTAACAGAGCCAGAGTAACAGAGCATAATACTATTAGGATACTAGATCCTATCAAGAATCTTGACTACAAGTAGGGTCACCAAAGGCAGAATGCTGAAAGTGGACATTAGACTAAGATCGTTGTCAAGGAGTATCAAGTGCACCTGCAGAAGAGAATTGATCAGAAAGGAAGCTACAGGGCGGTAGCAGTGGTGGGAAGAGACACTGGTATAGTGGGCCCTTGGTATTTGCTAGAGTTCGGTTCTAGGACCCCCCCCCCCCATGGATACCAAAATTTGTGGACATTCAGGTCCTATAGTCAAGTGCTACAGCGGCATAGGAAAATGGTGTCCCTAATATAAAATGACAAATTAAGGTTTGCTTTTGGTATATGTGTGTGTGTGTGCGTGTGCGCATGTGCGCACAGAGAGAGAGAGAGAATATTTTTCATGGATAAAAAAAAATAATGGATATGGAAGGTCAGCTGCAGAGGATCACTTTGACACAGTGGTAGTGGCCCCTTAGGTAACTTTATTCCTGTACAGAAGACAACACTATAAAACACTTCAGAAAATGTTTTTTAGCTTGAAAACCCTATGGTGAAGCAAGATACAGTATAATGCTAGCAGATGAGACTCCCCCAGGTCTGAAAGCATTCAACCAGCAATTGGGAAGAGCAGTCGATGAGTACAGATAGCACGTTGCTTGGTGACGCCACTGGACTCAAGCTAAAAGGACATTCTGCTGCTTATATGGTCAGAAGTGGAAGGACAGTCCAGAGCTGCACACTGCAAACAATAGGAATGTGTGCAAAGAGTCTTTTGGCACTTTTGAGATAACATAGAATATAGGGTAATTCAAAAAGAATGGTGCAAAACTGAATAAGAACAGCTTTACTTTTGCACTATTCTTTTTGACTTGCCCTGTATAGCAAGCATAATATTGGGAGGAGCTATATGTTATAAAATAAGAAATAGACTGCTAAAAACATTGGAGTGCTTGATGTGAACAAAATAAAATGAACTGGAATGCAACATTTTCAATCAGATAATTACATAGCTTTTTTCTCTGGAAGTGGCAGTCTATGAAGAAACAGGATGGCATTAATAGTGATGTACTGTAACATGTAGCCAAAACAGTCGGGATATTACACAAAGTCATTGAATAATATAACTAAAACTGCATAGAGACCTGTCATTACAACCATAATCCAGATTTATTTTCCAACTGCAGAAGTAGCAGAGAAGGAGATCAAAACATCCCATGGTGTCCAGGAAGAAACTGATTGCACCTCACAATAATGCATGCTAATAGTAATAGGCGAACAGAATTTTTTAAAAATAGGAAACAGAGTAAACCCTTAGAAGAAATTGGCCTATGATGAAGAAATGAAGGAGGCGTGCTAATTGTTGAATTGTGCCAAGCCAGCATTTTGTTTATTGTCAACATAGTCTTTAGGCAACAAAATGGACAACTGTACATGTGGATCTAAAGAATATCTCTGTTGAATTTCGAGACCATGTAAAGAGCATGTTTGTATTACTAAAACTGAATGACTGTGAACCAGAAGACTTGTGGACTGAAACCATGGATGTTATCAGAAAGGAATACAAATAAAATAAAAAAAATCTCTAGGCAGAAAGAAAGGAGAACTTAAATTGGATGTCTCATAAAACTCTTCAAATGGTTAAGGCTATAAGAAAGAACCAAAAACAAAAGATGTAGAAACAATGCATTTGAACACAACACAATAGGCCATGGCTCCATCCTACAGGGGCCTGGAATTTGTAGTTTTGTGAGTCACCAGCACAAAAGAAGGTTAAAGATGTTATAAAGCTACAAATCCCAGGATTCAGTAGTATGGAATTACAGCCCACCCCACTTTGGTCATGTTAACTAGTTCCTCGACTCACTGTGCAGCAAAGTGGTCAGCTAGCAGACTTCGATCTCAACTGCTTCAAAGGCCACACAGGCAAGTTTGTTTACCCAAGTAGCATGTGCACATTCCACCATTATGGGAAGGTCCGTTGAGGTTAAGATACAATCAGTAAAGAAGAGGAAACATAAAAAAGCAGCATTCCAAAGGCAAGGAACATGGGAAGTCATGATCTCCAGTTTTGAAGGAGCAGTCAACTTCTATTCATTTCAATATAATCTTTGGGAGCCACTACTCAAGAAGAACTTCAGGCCTTTCAGATCTCTGTGGAAAGGTGGAAGTAGTTGTCTCTTATCACCAATTTGATAATGAAGTCCTCACCTGTTGTGGGGGTCACAGTGTCGCCCTCTCCTACCAGAAAAGAGTCTTCTATCAGGCCACCACTGCTGGCCATACCATCTACATCATGATTGTGTTCACATTGGTTGTCTCCCTGTTGATTCCCTTCCAGATCAGCACTGAGATCACATTTGGGTTCAAAGACCTCCCCAAGCTCCAGGTCCTGTTGCAGGGGGCACAATTGATCTTGACATTTTTGACACTGAGGGCATTGGCCCCACAGGCATCATAGACATTACAGTGCTGGATGCTGCAGGCCAATCTCATTTCATTACTTTAGGTGCAATGATGTCAGCCTTCAGCAGTTGTTATTGGTGGGACTATGCTTACCTCTATGAAAATGGAGCTAGGCACCTTTACTATATGACCCATAACCTTGGCCTAGGTGCCGAAAATACACTTTGGCCATCGCCTCTGTTGAGCAGGTTGTTAAGCACATGGGACATGCCTTACAAGAGAGACCTTTGGCAGCACAGCAAGATCTTGTACTTGTACTGTCCAGATCACTACCAGTACAAGAATTTCTAAGCAGATCAATAAGATGACTCAATCCTAAGCAACCACTGCCTGCTGTTCCAGCCCAGTTGCTACAGCCTTCCATTTCAACTACTGGCACTTCTGATCTAGCAAGTATTTCTGTTTACATTTACGAATAGCCTTTTATTATTCTGGGAAGAAAAATAAGAATATTGAGAATCAATTATTAGAATTTTCTTGTTAACAAATGAACTAGTTAAACTGGATATGTATGGGGCATTTAGATATCTCAACATTAAAGTGGAAGACTTGGGCCTTTAAGAGGACTAGTTGGAGTAATCTAATATAGTCTAGTGTAGTACAGGTGATTTATCGTCAATGCCAGTTCAATCCATTTAGATTTGTATTGACCACATAACCTTTAGCTACCTTTAGATTCAAGTTGCTGTTATTTTTAATATGTTTTAACATTCCTAAAGTGCCATTACATGGTTTTTAAAATGCTTGTGTTCCACATGATCATTCCCTGTCAGATCCTTTTGGTTTATCTAACAGAGACTGGAGACAGAAAAACAATCAAGGACCTCTGAAGGCAGTCTAGGCTGGTGGGATTTCCATTTGCCGGGCAAGGGCTCTTCCAACTGATTGTATCTACTTGGCTTGGATAGTGACAATGTCTGAATAGGCATGAATGGAGCCATTCAAGTTGATGGACAAGAGTTGAAAGCTGCACACAAAAGCCACTAGGCAGTCATTAGAACTAGCAGCTTCAGCATTTGCCCTTAGCAAGGCAAGGCTGATAAACAACAAAGAATAGTGAGCAAGCTTTACTGGGGCTTTTGAGTGGATGCAGTTTTCTACAATCAGAAAAGGCAATGGACATGGCAGGTAGCTGATGATGTAATAAATTGTGGATGTTTTAATGGATATGTACGTGGAGGGGGGAGGGTTGGGTGGGAAAGCTTCACATGCACGAAGATGGCTGATAATGCTTCATTTGGAGGGGGGGGGGAAATCACCTAATAGTATTCAGTAACTATGCTGATCAATATATCAGTGAAACAAACATTGTACAAAAGAGGTTGGCTTGGTGTTTCAATGGTGATCAAGAGTTTTACATAGAAGTCTGAATACATAAAATGTAGACATTTCAGAGTGTATAAACAACTCTTTAAATTCTGTACAATTTAACAAGTATGAACAAATCATGTGCAAATGATATAGTTGCTTGTTGTTGTAAGGCTGTAATACATTTGATGTTTCTTTATCTACTTCACCCTGCCACAGGGTAAATAGGAATTAAAGATATTGGAGAGAGAGAGAGAGAGAGAGAGAGTTTGAGTATTAGACTATGTGGTGATCAGAGTTCGAATCCCTGCTCAGCCATGTAAACCCAAAGTCACACACTCTCAGTCTCAAGAGGGTGGCAATGGCAAACCTGCTCTGAAGAAATTTGCCTTAAAACACATCTAGAGAGTAAGTGAGCTGGGAAAGGCTGGTCTGTTTTCAGAAATAAAACTATTTTAAAATCCCCTGGGGGAAACTAGGTGTTTTGTGGAAAGTTGTTGTTGTTGTGTGCCTTTAAGTTGTTTCTGACTTCTGGTGACCCTAAGGTGAACCTATCATTAGATTTTCTTGGCAAGATTTGTTCAGAGGAGGTTTTCCTGTTGCCTTCTCCTAAGGGTGAGAGCATATATCTTGCCCAGACTTACCCAATGGGTTTCCATGGCTGAGCAGGGACTTGAACCCTGGTCTCCAGAATCACAGTCCAACACTCACACCACTATGCCATGCTGGCTCTCTCTAACCCTTAGCATTTTTTGGGGAGGGGGCTTTCCTCATTAAGAGCTTTACTGAATTTAAGATGTTCCTACTTGCCTGGCATGATTTTGTGTAGAATAAAAAAATAAGAACTCTTATTTGGATACACAAATTTGTTGTCAAGTTTCAATGTAACGGGGGCCATGTGTCTGTGTGCTCCCTTCTCCACACTGTTACTGACCTGTTCCCAATTTGCTGAATTTTGAGAGGATATCCTGGTATCTTAAACTCAATATGAAGGAGGAAACTGGTTTAGAGGCATTCTCCAGATTAGGATATCTTTTGAATGTCACAGAAACACAGGTTTAATAAACCACTGGGTGCATGAGGGGAAGAGGCTGTGCAAACACATTTCCCCCCTCTGTCCATTGAAACTGTGGTTTATCAGAACAAAATGATTATGTCTGATCAGGCCTATATCTCCTTATTCCCTTAATGTTAAATTGTTAACTGAATCCCATGACTTTGCCATTACAGGATGTGGTAGAAATCTGTACGGTGTTGAAGAGAACTTCACCATGTAGCTGTATTTTATATGGTAGACAGATCTTGTAGCACGTATGAGACTGACTAAAGAAAGAAGTTAGCAGCATGAGCTTTTATAGACTTAAGTCTACTTCCTCAGGTGCATTACTGCAGAATGCAGATGCAGAAATGCATCTGAGGAAGTAGACTTAAGTCTATTAAAGCTCATGCTGTCAACTTCTTTCTTTAGTTAGTCTCAAAGGTGCTACAAGATCTCTCTACATACTGATTTGACACACTAACATGAATATACAGTATCTTTGAATTCTGTATTTCATACTCATAGTTATTAAATCAGGTGTTCATTGGAGGAGATTCCCTTAATTCCCTGTTTTCAAGAACTCTGTATATTAGTTAAAAATTCACCTTTGAAACATTAATGCCATATTTAATCAGTTACATTTGTCACTTTTATTGGTAATGATTAGTAACATTTGATATGATTGAGACTGAAAAAATTCCAGTGTGCATGATCCAGAGTTAAGCATTTCAGTGATTTGATTGATAAACCTGGTGATGTTTAAATGAAGTTTAAACAACACTGATTCTTCATGCTCTCTGTGACTCACATATATGGGGAATCTGTGTTTCCATGGTTCTTCTTAGGAAACTTCTGGAGCAAGCAATCTTTTGACACTGTCCCTCCGTCTTTTGCTGCTACCCATGCTTCACAAGAGTTTCTACCCCAAATTCCTGTTTTCTGGCTTGTAGAGACCTTTTTTGGCTTGTCTGGCTTGTAGAGACCTTCTCTTCATTGGTGAGCTAGGCTTTGTTTTTTCATTTTTTCAGCTTTAATTTCTCTTTAGTTCACTTTCATTTTCCTTCTCCTATTTTGTCTTCACTACAACTTCATTTCTATGTCACTGGAAACTTTTCTTCCCAGCGACCTGCTGGCTTAAATCTTCAAAAAGCCTTCTTTTAAATGTACCTTGAGCGTGGGAAGAAAATTCCCCAAACTGGCAGCCACTCTAGGTGCCTGTTGTGTCTCAGAGATGTTTACATTGTTGATAAGTGTTCACATTGTTGGGCCTTTTCACACTCTATCTTAGGTTAAAAAAAATTAGACAGGCTCTATTTTCAGACTTACCTCTACCACAGTCTTCAACCATACAATCCCCATCTTCTTATGAATCCTATAATCCTCTGGCTTCAATAGAGGTTCTGTCAGTACTGCCAGTGTTCCTGTTTGCCCGCTCTGCATGATCTGAGGACTTGGACTTGTTTCTCTTTCTGGCTAAAGCATCCCAAACATTCCTCACAGGAGTGTTAGTCATTGGCCAAGCAAGTTGCAACATTTGGCCTTTATGAGACACTTAGGGGCGAAACAGATGGGGAGGAAAAAGTGGCTTGAAGCTGCCTTTTCTAAAGCCATATTGAAACCCCAACAACTTCACCACCGGTTCCCAAGGCAGCTGGAGTGCTCATGTCATGACCACATGACATGGCTTCAAGCCAGGAAGAAGTGGAAAAAAACTGCTTCTTTTTGAAACGGCATAAGGCGCCTAGAGGGAACTTTCCTGCTGGCTTCAAGGCATCTGTCATCTAAATGCCATGCCTTCAAGCCAGCCTGTTTGTTTAGCCCCTATATAGTGAACATCAGAGCAAAATCTAATACTACCTTCAAGTTAACCTGGATACTGCTTGAGCATGATGCACCCTTCTTCCATCTAAGCAGCTTTCTAATCTTGCATATGGACATTATGATGATTGCCAAAAGATTACTTAGCTCTAGAAGTTGCTGGAGATCGACAACACAGGCACAGATTACCCAAATGTGAGTTCACAGTTGACCAGTCAAAGAACCACAGTTACAGGTAAGCAACCTGTTTTGGGCTGTGCACATCTTAGCCACACAAATGACTCGCCTCTTAATTGATTTATTGTCTGGAATATATGTTGCTTTACTTTTCAAAGCAGGATTCCAGGTGGCTTAGAACAAGTTTTAACAGCTACTGTGGAGATTGGGCTGGGCAGGCTTGGCTTCGAGATAGCAAATCACTGTTCAGAGAGACAGCGAAGGGTACTGAAGGGGATCAGGAAATATCAAAAGCAGGATTGTGCTTCTTAGGAGGTTCAGACAGAGGTTTGATTTCAGACAGACAGGGTTTGGATTTGAGACAAGATTTGAAGCTGGCACTAACAAGGATGTTCAGCTGATGGAGACAATAGATTTAAAGAAGAAGAAAAAATGGGCTATGATATTTGAGATAGAATGGTAGAGTTTATTGTAATATTCATATACTATGTTTAATAAATCTATTCTAATTGTTGTTTTAAATCAGTTTCTGGCTGTCTGTGAAGTCTGAATTGGAGTTAGGCCATGCATACCAAACTGTAGAACCCACACAACAACACAAGTTCACATATATAAGAGTCATCCTGAGTTCCAGTAATCCAATCCAGAAAAGGAAGAATTGGGGCAACAGGGGCACAGTGAATGGCAGGATTCCTAGGAGTTAGAATTTTGGGACCCGTTTAGGTTAAGATGTGTCACAGCTACCGGTTTGTGTGATGGCATTATAATACATTAGAGACTGTGAGCCCCACCTGATCTTACTTGAGGATAGAAACATAGAACATAGAAGCTGCCTTTACACTGAGCCAGATTATTGGTTAATCTAGCCAAGCATTCAATTCTAACAGCAGCTCTCTAAGAGTTTCAGGTAGAATTCTTTCCTAGCTGTATTTGGAGATCTTCAGTGTTCTTTGCTATTATATCCATATAGCAATATCAATAGCAAGTACATTTCTATAGTGCTTATCAGTGCACTTAAGCACTCTCTAAGGATGCAAGCCTGAGTCGAGCTTGAGCTCTTTTGCTGGTATTGAACTTGCAACCTTATGGTTTGTGAGTGAGTGGCTGCACCTTCAGGCTGTGATTGTAATGTGTATGTGAAACAGATATAAAGATCACGTTCCTTTCCAAGATACCTTATTATGTATGTGAAAATATTTAAAAACAATGAAAAAGAAATCAAAACCACTTCTGGTCCCTAGCATTTTGGATAAGGGAGAATCAACCTGTAGTAAACAGACCCA
This sequence comes from Urosaurus nigricauda, assembly GCA_034509955.1. Lineage (NCBI taxonomy): Eukaryota > Metazoa > Chordata > Lepidosauria > Squamata > Phrynosomatidae > Urosaurus > Urosaurus nigricauda. The sequence continues at coordinate 10,991,074 of JAOEGL010000009.1, forward strand.
CTGCTGTTTAGATTCCAGACTCAAATGAAATTGGTTGTGTTCAGGGCAGCAAGATGGCGTGATGGTGGTATGATGAACATTTCTGGTGAACTTAAGGCACTATAATGAACCAGGGAAATGTTTTTTGTCAGATTTATTTTACAGGGTTAATTATGAACATGCCATTTGTTGGAATTTCTCTCCCCAGCCCCAGCAACATTTTTTTAAAATTGACTTATAATATGTGATGGAAGTCATCTATTCAGATTAAACTATAAACATATAAACACTTACACATGTGAAAATTGATGTTTTACATCCTGGCCTTACAAAGCCCTCCTAATCACCTCAAAGTGGCCAAACCTATACCCAAACCACTCAGATTTTGGAAGGCATTTTTCCCACTCCAGAACTAATTATCTGGGATAGATCTTGGTGGTGGATGGTAGATTATTTCATGAGATAAAGAAATCCTTAAACCTCATTTTCTGCCCAAGCTGTCGGACTGCAAGGCTTTTCCTAAAAGAAACACTAAAAAAGAGATTGGGAGTAAGAGCCAGTTCACATTTTACATCTTGTGGTCTGGTACAAAAATTATTTATTAAACACATGTTTAAATGTCTGAGTCCTGAAATAAAATTCAGGAGCTGGTCCTGTTCATTTACCAGTTGGTGTATCCCTGTTTATGCAGCGAAACCAAGTCATGACAATTGACATAATGGTGTGTTTTGAAGAGTTAATGGGTTAACTGCTTTGTGTCACTGCTTCATGCTCTGCAGTACCCTTTTGAGTTCTTTTCAGCTTCTAAATTTGTAAACAGGTCTACAGAAATTTCCTACATGCACCATACTGTTTTCTAAAGGAAATTGACACTGCAAATGTTTTCCACTGGTCAAGGAAGCTGGAGCAAAATATAATTTTGTTGTATAACAAAGGCAATACCTGAGCTATGACTACTTGGAGCAGCCTCTCTGTTGGTAGAGGGGAGGGTTTCTGCAAAATTAATTAGTAAAATTAATTTTATTAATTAAGCAGCCGTGAATCTCAACTTCAGTATTGAGGTTTTGAGGTTATGCTGTGAGGCCTTGAGTAAGTACTTATTGCATTCCTCCTTACTCTGTTTGCTTGTTGTTTACCATTAAATGTAGTACTGTACCTGAGCTGCTAGGAAAAAAGTTAAGAAAGGACCAACATGAGTAAAGGGAAAACATGAGTAAAATAATGAGGGAAAGAGAAGAAAAAAATCTCTCTTTATATATATATGAATGAGAGGGAGTAGGAACAAGATTCTTATTAACCACAGTTGTGGCCTTTCTCTAATATTAAACTTGATGGCAAAATTAGATATTGATTCTAGTATCAAACTACCACTTTAGCCATCCGGCTGTTCATCTCTCATGGTGCACAATCAGTAACACCTCATCTCACTCATCTGTTTGCTTAAGTGTGATTTGACATTGCTAGCTGATGGGAGCATAACATTCACAAATGTCTTGTGCATCTGATGGGAACTGTCCTGTTTTGCCATTGGGAGGCTAGTCAAACCCTCAGTCCAGAGTTACAGCATTCCAAGCACTGAGAGAGGAAGCTTATCTCACCAAGTTATTAGTTGTTTGGAATGACACACTTTATTTCATCTTCAGGTATAGTGTGGCTCAAGAAAAAATAGTGAGAATTAATAATTTTCTTAATATTCAGGGACTGAATACATTAATTGATATTTTAATTAGTTGGGGACTCAGATGAATATAATTTAGAATATAAATAATGGGATGCAGTGCATTAATAATTTCATCAGAAGTTTTTAAAATGCCCTGGCTTGCATGAATAGCAGTAATGATCCCTCCCATCTGCATTTATTCTAACAGCTGGAACAAGGAGATGTGAATTTTTCCTATTATACTGGTAATAATATGTTTTGGTGAATTACAGTGAGGTTTGAATATTCCTGAGGTCTGTGATTACCCCCCCCCCCCCCCCCGAAACAACTTGGCGCATGTAGCTGGGTCCCAAGTGAATTTGTGAGTGTGTGATACATGTGTTATTGCAGCTAATAAAGAATGCTTAATGTTTTCATGATTTAAAAATATGTTTTGTACCCCCCCTGAATAAAAATAACTCAAGGAACATTTCAACATGTCCCAAAGTGGGGCTTTTCAGGTGTTAGGGTTTTTTTCTGAGCATACATGTTTAATAGCTCATTTAGATGCTTTCTTTAAAGTTCTTATCTAGTAATAGGGTGGGGCTAAAGCATCAGAGTCTTATTTGTGTGCTTCATTTCCTAAATTCCAATTTAGTGTTATCAGAGAATAATCTGAATATAAAATGGTCTCAATTAGTACTTATTGTATGGACTCAGTATTTTTTAATAGTGGTTTGAATGTGAAAAAAATTGGTAAATCTGGGAATATGTGTGAGTAGTTCTAGAAAAGAAAGCGATAATATCTTCGATGACAGCACAAACCTCTACATGGATCCACTAGACTGGCTTGTTTGTTCTTCTATAAGTGTGGCAGGATTTTTTTCTCCTTATTTTGCAGGTGGCAGTTTTGTCCAACGTGTAGTTTAGTAATCATTGGAAGCTCACCCCCACTATAGTGTTTTCTACAGCAACATCCTTCAGAATCTGTAGAAATGCATTCATGAAATTGATTTATTCCATGTTTGCAGTGTAGAAAGTGCCCAGTGTGAGGGCATGATTCAATAGAACACCCTGTAATAGTACAAACTTCCCTGCTGGATCTCTCCACTTTCTCCACCTTATAGGGACAAGACATAAAAAATAATCACTATCCCCCTCTAGGCCTTTCTTGTGCCTCCAGAAATGAATTGACCCTTAAATTGTTTTTGTGGAAATAATATTTCTAGCTGTTTTTGTGCATTTCTTGCAAAAATAATGTTAGGTCACAGTTGTCTTGTATTTTTCAAATTAGTATTAGCAATACCAGGCTAGTGCCTCTTACTGTATTTCTATTCAAAGACATAGACATGTTAGACTGTATGTGTCTCTGTATATGTATTACAGGATCTTGCAGCACCTTTGAGACTGAGGACTCTTTCACACGGGAGGAATTTCTCCCAAACTTCGAATGGAGCCAGTGCAAATTCCTGTAAATTCACTTGTTTAGCAAATTCACGGGAATCCTCATTGCATTCGGAGTAACGTTCCATTTCCCGAAAATGACCCCCCTTTGCCCGAAATTGCGTGCGAAGCTTTAATTCGCAATAACGTGAAACTCATGATTGCGTTCGAATTGACTTCCTTTTTGCCCGAAATTGCGTGCGAAGCTTTAATTCGCAATAACGTCAAACCCTATGATTGCGTTCAGATTGACCCTAGATTATACTTCCAATTCCCAACGTCTGAAAGAGTCCTGAGAGAGAAAGAAATTTGTATCATACACTTTTTGTAGACTGAGTCTAGACCTAGTCTATGAAAATTTATGTTGAAAGGTTCTTTCAATTAGTCACAAAGGTGCTACAATATCCCATTGTAGTTAACTTGAAGCAAGTGTTTATATGGAAATAGTATAAGGTGCAATTGTTGTTGTGTGCTTTCTGTTCACTTCCAACTTACAGGAACCATAAGGCGAAACGAGCATGGAGTTTTCTTGGCAAGATTTGTTTGGAGGGGTTGCCGTTGCCTTCCTCTGATGCTAAGAGTGTGACTTATCCAAGGTCACCCAGTGGGTTTCCATGACAAAGTGGATTTGAACCCTGTTTCCATAGCCATAGTCCAATGCTTAAACCACTACACCATGCTAAAGAACTGTCACTGATGCTATATTCTAGAAATCATAGAAGGGGGGGGGGGGGAATAGAAAAACTCATCTCAATTGCAATATTAGGCATGGAAAGTGAGCAGAAATAACGGAATGTGAACAAGTTGGCAATTAATTCCTGTTCAGGAAAAGAGGGCTTCCAAAATGTCAGCTCCACTCTGTGTCCAGAAATGGAAAGATTTATAGCCTGATGATGTGTCAAACAAGATTGTTCTGTATTTAAAGAGGTTTTTAGAGATTGTGGTTGTTCTTTTCCTTTCTCTTTTTCTGGATGAGTTAATCCAAGTATATCCTCAGTGGTCCACTGCATGTATGTCAAGGATGCATCTTCTGAAGACAAGGATGTCTAAGGCTTTCTGTATGTATATCATTTGTATTTTAGTTGTTGCTGCACTGTTATTGTGTGTGATGATCAGTTTAAAGGGGATGCCTCATTTATATTTAACCCATGTTCCTTGAAGTAATGTTGCAAACGATTTAAAAGTACATTGGTTTTTTCAGCATCTCCAGTATGAAATCTTGAAAAATTATAACCTTGTGTCCATTATAGTTTCAAGTTTTGTTGTTAGTTCAGGATTTGTATTTTCAAAGGAAAGCAGGCAGAAATTAGTCTTGCTAGTTAGTTTGATTTGGGGTTGATAGTTATCCATCTGGGTCCTATAGCACTCTTCCCAAGACTAGCTCTGGGCAAGTTTCATTACTCAGGTATGTATAACTGATTGTGCAGTACCTTTCCCTACCTGCTTTAGCAGACCACTTAGAGGACTATTATGATGTCTCCTCCTGTTTATCATATTTTGAAGACATTAGCTTCTTCCAACTTCTTAAGTTCTGTACTCACATATAATCCTTGTTGGAAGGCAGCATTAGTAGTGTCCTCTGTGTCATAGAATCATATACAGTGGTCCCCCGGGATCCGAAGGATCCCCCGGGGAACGAAGCGGAAAAACCGCGCGGCCCCTTTAAATTGGCCGCGCGGTCCGTCCGCTAAAGCGGTCCCCCGGGATGCGGGCATTTCTGGGTTACGAAAGGTAATCCGGAACGGATTACCTTCGTAACGCGGGGGAACGACTGTAGCTGGAAGAGTCCACAAGGGCCATCCAACCCAACTCCCTGCCATGCAGGAACTCACAATCAAAGCACCCCCAACAGATGGCCATCCAGCCTCTGCTTAAAGACCTCCAAAGAAGGAGACTCCACCACAGTCTGAGGAAGTGTGTTCTACTGTCAAAACAGCTCTTACTGTCAGGAAGTTCCTCCTAATGTTGAGGTGGAATTTCTTTTCCTGCAGTTTCCATCCATTGTTCTGGGTCCTATTCTGTGGAGCAGCAGAAAACAAGCTTGCTGCATCCTCAATTTGACATGCCTTCACATATTTAAACAGGAGTATCACATCACCTCTTAACCGTCTCTTCTCCAGGTGAAACATGCCTAACTTCTCAAGTCTCTCGGAGGGCATAGTTTCTCCTCTGGACATGCTCCACCTTCTCAACATCCTTTTTGAACTGAGGTGCCCAGAACTAGACACAGTATTCTAGGTGTGACCAAAGAAGAATAGAGTGGCATTATTACTTCCCTTGTGCAGGTTTACAGTTTAGAGTCCATAATTTCAAGGGCCAATGACCAGTCCTTCTCAGATCTTCCACCAGGTTTATTTAAAGCTTTCCAGCAGTTCTGTTAACAGTCAGTCTGTTGTTGTATATGGCCTGTTCCTCCCTCCTTTTTTTTATGGCCCATGTACCATGTTTGAGTTGATGGAGTCCTTCTCTCTTTCCAATAATATTTTTGGTTCTTTTGTGGGGAAACAGAAACTAGTAATCGTTTGATCTACTGATATTTAACCACTTTTAAAAATTGCATTTTATTCCTCTAATGTATGGTGTGTTTTAATGCTGCAATAATTTAATTCTTTTTTAATGCTCACTTTTTGTACATTTCTAGTTGTATTCTTCTTTTAAACTTTGGGCTTCTTTGAACCCCATTTTTGGAGGGGAAAGTGAGATATGATGATTATTATTAGTAGTAGTAATTGTTGTTGTTGTTTTCCTGCTTCTGTCTTTAGAAAATTATCAAGGCCATGCCCAGCTTTCCTGTCTAGATGTCTGCCATGTTGGTCAGCTATGCCCCCCTATTTTTTGGCGATTGGAACAGATAGGTTTAAATTTTTGGTTTCAGGTTTTTAACAATGCAAATTACAAAAGTAGGGCTGTTAGTTAAGAGGATCATTAAGAGACTGACATTAACTCTTTTTTCCAGCACTAAAGAAGATCCCTTCTGTGAATCTTTTCTTTTTATGGAGAGGAAATCCCCACTTTCACAAAGGCATCCCCTTTCCTCAAGAATTATGAGGATGGATTTCCCTTGACCTCAAATAAGGACAGAATCAAATTCCATCTGCTCTGATCCTGCTAATTGTCATCTGATGTAATGTACATTAAAAACAGTCTTGAATGTCAAATGCAAAGATGAATTTCAAGTCCTTATGTATTTGATTTTGGTTTAGCAAAGATCATGTGTAAATAAGGCAGAAAACTACTGTTTTCTGCCTTATTGAAAACTACTGTTAAGTGTTAGGATTGTTGCTGAAAACTACTGTTAAGTGTTAGGATTGTTGCTGTTATTGTTATTATTAATGTTTTATTTCTATCTGTGCCTTCATGCTTTTGGTTCCTTTTGAGGCTGCCACTGTCAGGTGCATAAGAAATTGATAAAACATCCAGCTTCTCTCATCTGGTTTTGTCAAACCACTTGGGAAGACATAATCTGGGCTGGGCTGAGATCCTGTGACATCTGCCATCCATAGCAAGTCACCTTGTGAAAACAAACCCCCACCATCTTTTGTGTACTGAGATCTTTAACAAGGCATTTTATGCACTTGTGTTGCATGAGCAGGGAAAAGAGAACAGGATTTTTCAGGATTGAATGCTTTGGGAATATTTGCCAATATTTTCCTTTCTTTGGGCAGGCATCTTTTTACATTATGATTACAGAACTGAAAAAGGCTGACTCCTAGTAAACTATTTTATGGCTAAAGGTTGGAGTTCATTGGGAGTTGGTGTTCAGCAACTTTTAAACTGCTCAATAATAATTTCTTATGGAATCACAGCTTTATGTATGTATGGTTCCATAAGAAAAGAGAAAAAGGAAGAATGTCATCATAGATACCAAACTGAACCATCTGATGATCTGATCTGTCCTTGAAAGAACTAGTTCCTATGGCTATGAAAATATATTTCACAGCGTAAAATCGCAGTGCTGGGAAGATCAGATGAATGAGATTTCTGCTATCTAGGGATAGATCTCCAGTGACATGTACATATCCAGAGTAAATTATGGAGATTTTGTCTGCATACTTCCCCACCGCACACTAAGTTTTCATGGTGGGCTAGTAGAATTGCATACATCCAGACCTCTATTTTATTTCATTTTTTAAAAGAAACAATTATTCAGAGGTTATAGCCATGGATGTCAGGGGCACAGTGTAGTGAAAATGGTTTTTGAAGAGACTAGGATTATTAATTTTTGGAGCAGACACTAGTTGGATCTGCTGTTTGAAATCAGAAAACATAACTAAGTTTTCTTTTTGTCCTCCTGCTAAATATTCAATCACTGCCACATGTTGTAGTTGATGACTTCTGGCTTAGAAACCCATGTCTCCTTATATGAAGTTCTAGTGCTTCAGCCTTTGACATTTTTCAGAGAAAATCAGTCTTACTGATTAACAATATACCACACATTTAGACAGCTGTAGCTAAACATCTGGATGAGATTATTTGGTTTGAGAAGGAGTAGGGGGAGTGGGGGAGTGATTTATAGAATGTTTCTTTGGCTGTAAATCCCAGTTGTAATTGGGACTTCTCGGTCCTTAATTGTTTGCAGCAAAGAGTGAAACTCGATGGTTCCCAATACATGGCAGGGTCCAGAAATCCTGCCGGTGGGGAGCAGGCTCGAGGTTGTTGCTAAGATACTGTTGCCTTTGTTTTGGTCCCAGTTCAATCATGTATTTAAGGCCATGTATACATTTCTCTGCATTGTTAATGTAATTTGTTCAGGCAGTAAACCGCCAAGTGCAGTTGGAGGAATCTGATATTCAGAAACACCAGAGGCCAGGTTTTTGTGGGCAGGTTGTGGTTTGAGGCCTAGAAAAGGATGAAAGATTTGAGGTGAGCGAATGCGATTATACACTGTACATACCAGCAAAAATGGTCTATGCCATTATGATAGTGTCTGAAATGACTTATTGTAAAACTTGAGGGAAAGGTTTGGCAACCTTGACATTTTGTTCTACCCTTGGAAAGCTCTCTTGCTTTGGAGGCTATAATTCAAGCTTTTCTTACAAGGAGAGAAATTTTTTTCTCTGTATGAAAATGGTTGGCATCTCAAGTAAAGTCTTTCTGCTCTCCTCCCTTCCATTCCAAATACTGAAATTGTCCTAAAAATACTTGGAAATTCAAGACTGCGGGAGCCGTTTGTTTCTCCTTGTGGAAAATAAAAATGAATGTTTCAGACATAAACTGATTTAAAGACGCAGATCTTAAAATAGATTCCATGTCGTAATTTGTCTCATTTTTGACTGGTGCATGCTTAGATTTAAAGGGTTTAAATCCACTAACATGAATAGAATGTGTTACTCATATATCACATCAATCCTATTGATTTCGATGGATCTACTCTAAGTAGGGTAGCATCTTGTAGTGGTTTGAGCATTGGGACTAGGGTTCTGGATACCAGGGTTTGAATCTCCATTCAGGCATGGAAACCCACTGGATAAACTTGGCACACCTTCTTAGCATCAGAGGAAGGTCATGGCAAACCCCCTCTGAAAAAATCTTGCCAGGGTATATTCTTCGTGATATATTCATCTTAGAGTTGCCATAGGTCCGAAACGATAGTCATGGCTGAACCCTGGCCTCCAGAGTCCCAGTCTAACCCTCATACCACTATACCACACTGGCTCTCAAACTATATATATTCTTTGGTTTCCATCATCTTTGGAATATTAGGTATAAGCTGTCAAGGTTTTGGTTCAGCTAATTCTTTTCTGTCTACACCCCCTTCTTTCTCTCCACTTTCAGCTAGCACCCTCAGCATTATTTAGTCCTTAAAAATTTACAGGTCAATCCGGAACACACTGCAGAAATAATCCAGTTTGAGACTGCTTTAACTTCCCTGGCTCAGTGCTGGGGATCCTGGGGGATCCTGTAGTTTATTGTGGCACCAGAGCTCTCTGACAGAGAAGGCTAAATGTCTCACAAACCTAGAGTTCCCAGAATTCCCTAGCACTGAGCCAGGGTAATTAAAGTGGTCTCAAACTGGATTATTTCTGCAGTGCGCTTTGGACCGTCAGAGGTCGAATAATGTTAATTTTGGAGTTCTAAATAATGGACCAGTGGCCACTGAAGTGGTTGCAAATCCTTGTTGCAACAGCTTTACTGGTTATCAGTCCATTTTCTGGGCATAATTCCAGCTGCTGGTTTTTTGACTTGTTTAGCCCTATATGACTCAGGTCCAAGCTATTTGAAAGGTTGTTTTCTCCCTTATGAGAACCTACCTTTGTTTTGAGATCTGCTTGTGGAGACCCTTCTTTCAAGTAGGCCTGGTGGGAACACAAAAGAGGGCCTTCTCAGTAACTTGCCCCCATACTCTAGAACTCCCATCCCAAAAAAATTAGGCTGGTACCCTCCTTACCCACTTCTTGTAAACAAGTGAAGACAGGTCTTTGAATGATGATGATGATGATGATGATGATGATGATATAATTTATTTCTAGCCCGCCCCTCTGAACAAGCAGTCGGGGCGGGGTACAGCAAAAAGTTAAAATAAACAGCAATTAAAATACAGTATCCAATCCCGTCCCCACCTCCCCCCCTGAAAAAAGGATTAAATCAAACAACAAGTTAAAAACATGGTATATCAAAAGTATCAACATAAAAAGTCCTTGAGCTGTAGATGGGTAGAGGCTGGAAAACTCTACGGCCAAGATTTGGAGCCGGGAAGTGTTAAACATTTTCTGGGAAGGCCTACCGGCAGGGTTGAAATAAAACCCAGGTTTGTTTGTTTATTTGTTTGTTTGTTTAAACCAGAATTTTTTGCAACCTGGGAAAAGGGCAAGATATTAATAATTACTATTATAATTATAATAATTATTACAATTTTCTTTTAATGTACACCTACCGAGTCTTCAGTTTGTAGAGAAACACCAATATCTTACTTTGGGTGTGCCCATTTTGCTTTCAAATTGGTATGTATGAAGTTAGAGGGAATAATTGCATTGCATGGCCTAAATATCTTAAAGGCACCAGATCTCATCTGATTTTGGCAGCTAAGTAGGATCAGTCCTAGTTAGTACTTGGACAGGAGGCTGCCAACGAATACCAGGTGCTGTAGTTATATTTCAGAGAAAGGAACTGGCAAAACCTCCTCTGAGTATTCCTTGTCTAGGAAAACCTTACAAAATTCATGAGACTGGCATAAATTGACAGGCAACTTGAAAGAATGAACACACACATGGTATTTTGCAGATGCTACCTTATATGGAGTTGGGGAAATTTTACTTCTTTAGTATTCAGTATATGTATGTATGGCTGCTATAATAGAGCACAAAGTTTCTTAAATAAACATGTTACAGGAAGAGTAAGAAGACTGTTAAAACAACTGGAGATTGTTGGAAGAGTGAGAGAAACGATGTATATTTATATATCAGTTTACATGTTATATTTTGATCAAGTAGTCTTTATGCTGTTTACATGTTGGGATGACTAGTAGTTGGAACAGAGGCTGCATTCACTCTGCAGAAATAATCTGGTTTGACACCACTTTAAGTGCCATGGCTCAATGCTATGGAATTCTGGTAGTTTGTTGGGGCACCAGGGCTCTGCAGCTACTCCTTTTCCAATGGATTAATAGTTGCTAGTCTTTCCCTTGCCATGATGACAATTATTGAAGGAAAATTGTGCAGCCGTATAACACAACTTTTCAATTACAGTGGACCCCCAGGTTACGAATCCCCCGGGATCCGTAATCCCTGGGATCCAAAGGAGCTGGGGCCGGAAAAACGGCCCCGGTCTCCGAAAAAATCCCCAGGGTGCGAAAAAAAAGCAATCCGGGCCCTTTAAAACAGCGCGCTCCGGCGCGCTTTGCAGCAAAAAAAGCGGTCCCCCGGGTAGCAAATACTTCCGGGTTACAAAAGTGATCCCGGAATGGATTACTTTCGCAACCCGGGGGACCACTGTATAGGAGTCTGATTGAGTAGGAGCTCTTTGGTGCCATGTTATGAATTGTGTGTGTGTGTGTTTTGTGTTTTGTAAGGCAGGACTGTACAATTCAGTTCCTGATGGATAGGTACTAGCAACATTTCTAGGAATGTTGAAGAGTGCTGCCTGAGATTTCATCACCATTCTTGAATTTTCATTTTACATACGTTTCCCTTCCCTCCTGGGTAGAGCACATGTTGGAAATGGCATTCTTTCTGCTGGCATAGCAGTAAGGGTCTCTCTCACTTTGCCATCTGCATAGAGATGTGTAAAATTGCTCATTCCTAGGCATATGTTTCAAAAGCAGTCATATTAAACCTGCTTATTTCAGAGTAAAGATAATTAGGAGGCAAAAACGGAATCTAAGCATTAAAGATATGGACAGGTGTGCTAGAGGACATGATACTGGAGGTGTTATGGTGGTACTTAACAAACCGCACAATAAAACAGCAGGACAGATATTGAAGCACAGTGGCTTTCTGTGTCTGCAGTCTAACATGGAATGGGAAATATACAAAATAATTCTACACTCCTAGCATAGGAATGTATATCTATAGCTAAGACTTAGTAGAATGTCTCTCTTCATTGGAAAGTTTGCAGTTGGAAATATAACTTCCAATTTGTTCAAAAAGAACAAATGCAACAGAAAGGGAGTAGGAGTATTGCATGTCAAATGTGTGTGCCTGCAAGACAACCAAGACAGTGAACACAATGTAGAGAGTTTCTGGGCAAAAATAAAATGAAAAGCATGGTGAGAGTCTGCTACAGATGGCTAGATTGTGAAGACGATAGAGATAATGTATAATAGTGGGCTGAGGTGTGTGTGTGCATGTATGTATGTGTGTCTTCAAGTCACCAATTGACTGTGACCCCATGAATTTCACAGGATTTTCTTAGGTAAGGAGATGGTTTTGCCAGATCATTCCTCTGAAGTACAGTTGTCCCTCTTGATTTGCAGTCTTCCTGTTCGCATCCCTCGGTCTTTCATGGATGGCAAGCTGCACGGGACATAAAGGCTTGTGCACCCAGGAGCGTGCCCCATTGTAATCAGTGGGGCTCCAGTATTGGCGATATCCCCAATTTGCAGGGTATGTTAGTCCGGAATTCATCCCCTACAAATCAGAAGACAACTGTGTAGCCTATAATACCTGGTGTTTGTTTGACCATGACCCCAGAGACCAGAGTTTGAATCTCCAGAGACATGGAAACCCTCTGGGTGTCCTTTGGCAAGTCACACACTCCCAGCCTCAGAAAAAGGCAAAGAGAGTGAACAAATCTTGTCAAGAAAACTCCCTGATAGGTTCACCTTAGTCAGAAGTGACTTAAACAATAAAAACTTCCATCCAATTACCAACCAGAGCTATTGCTGCTTAGCTTCCAACATCAGGCAGGATCTGATGCCTTTTGAGTATTTGGTGGACTGATCTGTGTGTGTAAGTGTCTTCAAGTCCCCTGTTGACCTATGGTGACCCCATGGATTTCATAGAGTTTTCTTAGGCTAGGAATATTCAGAAGTGGTTTTGCCAGTTCCTTTCTGTGTAATACAGCCTATAGCACCTGAGATTCCATGGTGGAATCCCAAGTACTAACCTGGGCTGACCCTGCGTAGCTACCAAGATCAGACAGGATCTCGTGCCTTTATGTGTTTAGACCCCCAGTGGACTGATACTTCCCTAAATATCTGTTGGGAGACAAAACTCTGCTGAGCATGGAATTGCTTGACTAATTTTCAACATTGACTGAAACAGAGGAAGGAATAAACAAATTGGCTAAGTTTTTTGTGGAGCTTTCGGGCTATGTGGCCATGTTCTAGAAGCTACATAGCCCGAAAGCTCCACAAAAAACTATGGATGCCGGCCATGAAAGCCTTCAACTCCAAATTGGCTAAGCCTTAACTTGATCCTAATCAGTCTGGAAGAGATGGTCTATAGGGTTAAAGTGGTGAGAATGCTGAGGCGAAATGACCATTTAATACCTGGATTCTTGATGTTACGGAAAGCTAAAAGTATGCATGATCAAAACATTAATCTTGAATTTCTGGAAATCTGATTTTTGTAAGTACAGAAAAATACAAGGGAGGACTCCATGGCTAAGATAAATTCAAATGAGAGTGAAAAATGGGGAACATTTGAAAAGAATAGATGCACAGAACATTTCTGGAAAGCCACCTCTCTCTAGTATCTACTGGGCTGTGTAGTAACCATATCCCTTGTAGGATTCTTGTTCCTCCTACCCATTCAGGGAAGAATTGTGACAAGGAAGCCTCTTGGCAGATAAACCATACACTCTGCTGGCTCCAATTTCCCATAAGGCCCACCTCTCTTTCAGCTCCTGGTGCTGAGGAGATGGTGGTGAAAGGGGGGGGGGATGTGAGTGGAAGAATTTATTTGGAGCTTGTGGCAATATGTCCCTGTAACTAGGTAGCCCACCAGACTCTTCAGAATCCTTTACTGCACTGATTTCCACAGAGCTCCCTGCTTCTTCCTTGCATGAGGTTTTCATAGGCTCTGGGATGGCAACTTTCTCTGTCTAATATTGAAAGGTTGCTAAAAAAAACCCCAACAAATTTCCATTTAGAAGGAATGGCAAGAGTTAGTATGGGTATTGTGGTTTAAGCATTGGACTACAACTCTAGAGATCAGGGTTTGATTCTCCACTTGAGCATAAAAACCCACTGGGTGACCTTGGGCAATTCACACTCTCAGGCTCATAGGATGGCAATGGCAACCCCACCCTCTGAAGAAATTTGCCAAGATAACCCTGTGATAGCGTTGCCATAAATCGGAAACAACCACACCACCACCACCACCACCACAAGTCTACCTATTGCACTGAATTACTGGAAATAACATTTTTGGGAGGCAGCCCATAAATATGTAGAATCTCTCAGCTGAGATGAGATGGAAAACTGTTTCTTCTGCTCATATTTACTGGAAGTAAAAGGTGTTTGCTTTTCCTTCTTAAGAGAGTTTATAGACAGCATAATAATATCATGGGACCATAATGCCGTACTAGATCTGTGATACTTACACAAACCTTTCTCTCCAAAATCCCATGAGAGGAACTGATAGAGAGCCTTCCCTTCTACTTCTGCTGTCCGTGAAATTGTGAATTTCACAGACATGTACAGACCCTCCTCTTTTCAGAAGAGAGGATAGGGATTAGTAGAGGCTGTGAAATCTAAGGGGGGAAATGCATATAGACAGATGTGTGCAGAGTATTGAGGGGTAGGGGTGACATAAATGTAGGAAATGAAGGAGAAGGTAAAATATGTGGGGTCTCCTGGGCTTCCTGAAATGTTAGTGGCATTTTAAAATTTGCTTCTGATTGATAGGTAAGAATAACAATAAGTAAAGAATTAGGACTAGTTTTTCTATTATGTCCACTGCATAAACATAGAAGGCAAACAGAACCTTTCATCTTACTTTCTACCTGTTGCTTGTTAAATTATATGTTTCACTTAGAGCAACTTTTCTTAGGGATCCGAAAAATAACCACCTCTAAGATTCTATAACAATAATAATAAATAATAAATTATGCAGTATAAACCTGTGCTTAAATTTAATTGCTTACATTTCTTAAATTAAGACAACTAATTGATAAAAAAACACAATTAGAAATCCTTGGGACTGAGAGAAGATATCTGCAGACTTTGTGGATATTGAACAAAGCTACTCAGTATTGGGGCTCTTGAACAAAGCATTGCAGCAGGAGATCTGATTCTGAAACATAACTGCATATTTGTTGAAAAATTGGACCATGGTCTTTGTTTTGTAAAAGGCAGTTTGATCCCAATATTGACTTCACAACTGAAATATAGGTCTGATATGAGCTCATATTTATCCACCTGTTTCTTTTTCTCCAGTACTCCTCAATGAATGATACTTAGGCAATTTGTTTTAGAAATTAGTATTTTGCAGTGATATACAGTGGTATATAAGCATCCTTGCAAAAGAAAAGAAAGGCAGTCTAAAAATTAGGAAGTCATTTTTATTTAATGAAGGAACCAGAGAAGGCAAGGGAGGAAGTCAAGGTGTGGATAGTAAAATGCAGTAAGTGAAGGGAAGTGTGTGAAGGTCTTGAGTAAGTGAAAAGAGGATTAGGAGGATGTCAGGATGGAGGGGAAGAGAAAGAAGGTAGAGGAAGTAGAAGAAAGAATGGAAAGTGAGTGAAATTGTGTAACATAAGAGAGAGGCAGTGGAAGTGAGGGAGGAGAGGGGATAATGGAGGAAACTGAAGGAGATGATAAACTGGTAACTTATTTGAATAAAGATTATCTTAAAAAGTAAAAATAAAAATTACGAATTAATAGTTGTATCAAAACCAGCCCAGCTCAGGTTCCCAGGAAATAAACATGCTTTCTCCAAGCCCTGCCTCTCTCCACTTCCGTAACCCCCAAGTTGTACTATGAGCTCTTTTGGCCACTAGTGCTACTTGGCACTCGGTGTTGCCTGCTGGCAGCATGGATGGCATGCAAGTAACCCTATATAAGAGGGTTATTTCCCCCATTGGTGCTGTTGATTGGGCCGTGGTAACAATGCCCCTTAAATTCTCCAGGGCTGTTTCTGGTCAGGGCTTATTCTCTGTTTTAATTGACTCCATTAAACTTTCTCATCTCATGTGTTGTACTCCCAAAGACTAGGCTTGCTGAGTATTGAGTAGTAGCTCAATTGTGTGCAAGTGGTTGTGAAGAGCTCTCTGTGCGCTGGATGAATGGGCCGCATATCCATGGAAACCAGAGCAGGCTGGCTGGCTGGCCTTTGACCCCCTTGTTGCCACCATCCTGTTTAACCTTGGTCCGCTTGCATTTGCAGCTCCAGTATTCTGCCTCCCCTTTTCCAGTGGGACTGAGGGGCCCTGCTGGCTTTCAGAGACCTCTTGTTAGGCCCCCTGAGTGTGGACATAACTCAGATTTATTCTGTACTTTCCAGCATGCATCTTTTTGAACTTTTATCCCAGAACACCATCCCAACTTTTAATATTCACTATTCAGTGGGGATAAGTCTAAAATTACATTTGTTGTTGTTATGTGCCTTCAAGTCATTTCTGACTTATGACAGCACTTCCACAGGTTTTTTTTTTGGGGGGGGAGATATATTCAGAGGGGGTTTGCCTTTGCTTTCCTCTGAGGCTGAGAGAGTGTGACTTGACTATGATCACCCAACAGGCTGAACGGGGATCCGAACCCTGGTCTCACGCTATCCTGGTTCAGCGCTCAAACCCCTACACCGCACTGGCACTCAAAATTACATTAAATAAGATTAAAGTCAATATTTAATATTTCTGGGGTTAATGGGGTGCACTGATTATAAGGATAGATAGATGCTACTGTCTTGGGAGGTTTTAGTACTTTTGGGGACCCAGTCCTTTCCTGCCATATGAAGCAAGCAGAGATGCTGTATCATTGCATGTCAATGCAAGCAGAAAAACAAAAGCTTCAGGCAAGGAGGAATGCTCTGTAACTGAACAACTGGTGGCAGGAGCGCACACTTAACTTTCTTGACAGTCTAAATAAAAACAGCTGCAGAGGTTCAGGGATTCTGTCCATTTGTGGCTATTAAAGAATGCAAGTGACTCTGTGGTTTATGACCTGGCATCTTGCATTCTCTTAGACATAACCCAATTTGGGAAAGTTTTCCTTTTGTTGTTATGGTTTTGGAATTCACAGATCTAAAACATTTTCATTCCTAGGGTTAAATAGTCCTGAGACAGAGTGTCCTGCTGGACCTCTTGTAGATGTTAGGATGCAGACCCGTGAGCTGTCAGGTTACATCAACAAACAAACTGAAATTTATGTTTAAGCCTTCAAGCAGCAAATATACATTGATGAACTAGTTTTGGAGGAGAGCTTGCCTTGACACCACTTGAGAAGTGCCAAAGTCACAGAAGCTTGATTATAAAATGAATGCAGCCTGTTTGAAAAAAGTTTGAATAATTGTGCTTTTAATTCTTAATGCAATCTGTGCAGATGATTATTTTGACACTGCTTGTTAGGGTTTTCATGTATTCTTTGTTTTTGGTATATTGAGAAGGAAAATGTCTTTAATTGGAGATTACTGCACTATGCTGCTGTTCTACCTTTGCTGCTCTGGCTGCCTCCTGTAGCATTCTGGGATTTGCAGTTTAGGGAGTGGCATTCAGAATTCTTGGCCAAAGAGCTCTTGGACCGCAACGAACTACAAACCCCAAAATGCTGCAGGAAGCAGTCAGAGCAATAAAGGTGGAGTAGCAGCATTATAAGAGTGTAGTGCAGTAATCTCCATTGTCATAAAGAATGACTTTAAACGTCCCAATTGGGGATAAGATGAGGGCATCACAGAGAACACTTCTATATGAACTTAAAAAGATTCTTGACTTTCAGATGTGACTTTGTGTCCTTACCAGTTAAAGTCCTTGTGTGTCTTTAGCCTTAAACACAACTGTGCTGTACTTGCTTGGCACTTCTCCAATTACCTATGAGTGACAGGACATTTACATATGACATGTTGTTGTGTGTCTTTAAGTCATTTTCTATTTAGGGCAAGCCTATTTAGGGCAAGCCTAAGGTATACTATGGGACTTTCTTGTTCAATGCCAGTTTGCCATTGTCTTCCTCTGAGGCTGAGAGAGTGTGATTTGCCCAAGGTAATCTAGTGGGTTTTAGTGGCCAAATGGGGATTCAAAACCTACGGTAGTCTCCCAGTGTCCTAGTCCAAAACTCAAACCATTATACAGTTCATGGGCCCCATATGCGGGCTTGCCACCCATGGCTTTAAGCTTACACCGATGTTACAATGGCATGCGTGGGGAAGCGCTCAGCCATTGAAATGAACAGGACTTGAGGTCCTGTGTTTTTTGCCATACGTTGGGGGGTGGGGTGGGGTCCAGAACGGATTACATGTGTATAGAAAGGGCCCACTGTACCTCACTTGCTGTCTCACATATGAAATACATTGAACTAAATACAATTGGTGACTTCTTAACTAGAGTCAGATGTATTGAATCTATGGGATTAACATAAGTTTACCATTCAGGATTGGTTTGGGCTATTACTGATTGGATTTGGGGCTTTAAATATACATCAATAAAAATGAAATAGCTAAATATACTGCATTAGAATTTATATTAAATGACTCCAGGAATGAACAAGGTGAACTACTTTATATTTAAGTATATCTTTGCAATAACAAAATAAAATCACCTTTTCAAATATTAACTTTTCGCCAATTTCCAAAACAAGGTTACCATGTTTCCCTGCACTCAGAAAATATGAAATACATTTTCTTTTTAGTGCCACATTTCCAGGACTTAACTTCTGCTTAGTATAGGAAACTCTACTTTACCTGAAATACACTAATTGTAAATTTTTTAGATCTCATCCACATATTAACTTACAGGTTCTTCTTGCAGTTCATATTTTTTGGATTGTGTTTCTAAATTCAGTTCCAGACTTCATAAGTAATATTGTTTCCTCAATTATTTTCCCATTTGCCATTGTGGAAGTTCCTAATTAAGTTTAACACTGTTGTTATTTTACAAGAAAATATTCCTTCAGAGGAACCATTTAATTAATCCTGTTTCTTCAGTCACCTCCCTAGCGGTTTTAAATAAAATTATTCTTAACCATTTACCTGATCTTTTTGTAGCAATGTCCCCTTAAATAGCCACATTGCTTGTAGATTTTTTTATATTGTCTGCTTTTTTTTGTTACAGTCGGCCCTTATGCAGGGGATCCATTCCACCCCCCTTCCCCGCATAAGGGGAATTCTGCATATGCTCAAACCCCATAGAATGTAATGGGGTTCATGGTTGCGGCAGCGTGCGGTGTGTGTGCTGTGTGCATGCGTCCCATTACTGCTTCTGGAGCGACTGAGGCTTCTTCTGGCGCGGACCTCCAGCGTATTCTGGAGTCCACGTAAGGCGTGCCCACGTATAACACGGGCACATTGTATTATCTTATAGTTAAATAAGTGCCAAAGTTTTAACTATCATGGACTACCATCAGTTTTATCCTTTTTCTTTCTTTTGTGTTTGTTTTTGTTTTTTTGTTTTGTTTTGTTTTATTTTTATTTATTTTTTTGCTCCAGCACCAAAATGTGTTTGTTGTTGTTAACTGCCCTCAAGTTGGCTTCAACTCATGGCGATCCTATGGATGAGACTTCTCCAAGACCTGCTTGTCCTCGACTGCTCTGCTCAAGACTTACAGGATCAAGCCTGTGACTCCTTGATTGAGTCTAACCATCTGGCATGTGGTCTTCCTTTCTTTCTACTGCTTGCTACCTTTCCTAGCATCATTATCTTTTCTAACAATCATGCCTTCTTATGATGTGGCCAAAGTACAACAGCCTCAATTTAGTCATCCTGACTTCCAGGGAGAGTTCAGGCGTGATCTGTTTTAAATCCCATTTGTTTGTCTTCTTGGCTGTCCATGGTATCCTCAGCAGTCTTCTCTCCACCACATCTCAGATGAGCTGATTTTCTTTCTATTGGTTTGCTTCACTGGTTTGGATGATCCTCAGTTTGGTCTTCAAATGTATGTCTTTACACTTTAGGATCTTGTCCATTTTTTTCATAGCTGCCCTTCCCAATACTAGTCTTTCTTCTATTTTCTTTACTGTAGTATCCATTTTGATCAATATTTGATCCAAGGTATGGGTACTCTTTGACTAATTCATTTCCTCCTTGACCTTCTTCAGTAATTGCTCCAGGTCTTTGTTTCTGCCAGTAGTATTTTGTCATCTGCATAGCTAAGGTTGGTAATGTTCATTCTTCCAGTCTTCACTCCTGCTGCCTCTGAGTATAATCTTGTTCTTTGACAAAGAAAGAGCCATCCACACTTTCTGCTGCCTTTCCACCATCCTCCTCCTGCCGGCAGTTGGATCATTCCATCCTGAGAAGGGGACAAAGAAAGAGCCAGCCACACTTCCTTCTGCCTCTGCACCACCTCCTCCTGCCTCCACTGGAACATTCCTCAGAAGCCACTTCTCCTTCCATTATCCTCAACAACTGGGACATTGGGCAAAGGTTTCCATAACCATCCCCTTCCTTATAATAATAAATAATAATAAATAATGTTTTATTTATACCCCGCTCTTCAGCCAAGACTATCAGAGCGGCTTACAATTTGTTAAACAAACAGCTTCTACTAGATCCTTCTTGTTTTGTGGTATTCAGGCAATGTTATTATTTTTCTGCTTTTCTCATTGTCACTTTTTCTCTTGTTGTTTATTGGGCACTGCATCCATCCCTTCCCATGGCTCCACGCATCTCTCCCAACCTGATCCCTATTCGACCTCTCCCTATGTCCCAGCTTCTGTTTTCCTGCTTGCTCTGGAACTGCTGCTCTGCCACTCCAAAAGCAGCAGCAATTCATAATCTTTTTCTTTCCAATTATTTAATCTTCTTGCTGTAACCGAAATTTGGCTCCCGGCCCATGATAGTGCTACCTCGTTTCCCCAATTCTGAAGAAACCCCCTCTTGACCCCTCTTCTTTGTCTAGCTACCATCCAATCTCTCTGCTTCCTTTCCTCTCTAAGGTTCTGGAATGGGTAGTTTATTCTCACTGTCTTGAGTTTCTCAAAGCCAACTCCATCCTGGACCCTTTTCAGTCTGGTGTCTGCCCACGGCACTCTACAGAGATGGCCCTCACCAAGATCTCAAATGATCTCTTGCAGGCCAAGGCGAATGGTCTCTATTCTCATTCTTCTAGATTTGTCTGCAGCCTTTGACACCGTGGACCACTGTCTCTTGCTTGACTTAGTTTCTGACCTCGGGTTCTCCGAGTCTGTTCTCAACTGGTTGAAATCTTACTTGTCAAACCAATTTTTTGCCATGGTCACAGGTGGTCAGACTTCTGTTCCCTTATCTGTAGGAGTTCCTCAGGGCTCTGTCCTGGGTCCCCTTCTGTTCTCTCTATACACATTGTCCCTTGGTAAACTCATCAGTTCTTTTGGTTTCTCCTATCATCTGTACGCCGATGACACCCAGCTGTATCTTTCCACCCCTGACCTTTCGCCAGGGCTTGAATAGCAAGATTCATCTTGTCTGGCTGCCATCTCTCAGTGGATGCGGCATCAGCGCTTGAAGTTCAACATGTCTAAGACAGAGCTTCTCGTCTTCCCACCTAAGCCCACCCTTCAATACTCTTTTTATGTTTCTGTTGATGGCACTTCTATTCAACCGATTCAGGTTTCATTTTTGATTCCTCTCTGTCGTTTACTCCCCAGATTCAGGCCACCACCAAGGCCTGTAGATTCTCTCTTTACAACATTGCTAAAATCTGTCCTTTCCTCTCAGCCTCCACTGCCAAGACTCTGGTCTATGCCCTAGTGGTATCGCGACTAGATTATTGTAACCTTCTTCTGACCGGGCTTCCTCTTTCTCTCCTCCATCCTCTAATCTCTGTCCAGAACTCAGCTGCACGTATTATCATATCCGCTCGCCGCTTTGACCATGTTTCTCCCCTCTTATCCTCCCTTCATTGGCTCCCCTTCCCCTACCGCATCCAGTACAAGCTTTTGTTGTTGACTTTCAAAGCCCTCCAAGGACTGGCCCCTCCTTACTTGTGTGAACTTCTTTCTCCTCACACTCCTTCTCGTACCCTCCGTTCTAGTAGTCAAGGTCTCCTGTCCCAGCCGAGGATTTCCTCTGCCCTGTCCCAGATTCGTCCCTTCTCACTTGCTGCCCCTCACTCCTGGAACCTTCTTCCCCCACATGTGCACCTCATCACTTCTCTAACCAGTTTCAAAACTGAGTTAAAGACTATATTGGTTAGGGAAGCGTTCCCAGAATTTTGCTGTCTGCCCCAGGATGCCTCCTTCTAACTATGTATTAAGAACCCTAGCCCTCCCTGCAGTCACTTCCCTTGGTCCAGGCCCCAGAGGGAGAGAAGAACCACTGGACCTCATCCCCTTCCCACCACCTTTCCCTTCTCTTTTTTGTTGTCTCTCTTAGATTGTAAGCCTGAGGGCAGGGAACCATCTAATTTATAAGATTGTATGTACAGCACTGTGTAAATTTACAGCACTATATAAATAAAGATTAATAATAATAATAATAATAATAATCAAGTGTAGTGGCACTCCCATTTCTTTGAGAGCATTCCATAGCTTTTCATGATCTATGCTGTCAAAGACTTTGCTGTAGTCAATCAAATACATGTAGATTTTCTTTGGGAACTTTGTATTGAATATAAATTTTTAAATTACACTATTCTATTACTCTCCCTTTACTTAATATATCACCTTGGACATTTGGATATACTTATTTATCTGTAAATTTGAGGAAATACTGTACCATTTGCTATTTCTATTTTCTATTTCTAAAGGATTTTTAAAAAAATTCACCAACTATGGTACGTGGGATGACCATTGCAACACACATTTCTCAGAGGATTGATTTATAAGTGGGAGGTGTATGTATACACTCTTTTATACAGAGTTATAAATGCATTATATCTGCCTCCAGCAATCCAATATAAATTGGGAGCTCTGGAAGATGCCAAATTAGGTATCTTCACTTCCTCAATTCACCTTAATTTATTTCTTCCTGATTGGACCAGAAGATAAGGGAGAAACTCAGCCCCAGCTCCTCTTGTTCAGTGCAATGTAGGAAGCTTTGCGTCCACTTGTTTTGTGTGTAATGTAGGAGGCTTTGCATCCCATTTTTTTTTCTAATAACACTAGCTCCCTGTCTTGAGCAGACAATAAGGAACAATGCTTGTGAACACAGAAGATATATTTGGAGTGAAGAGAGAAAGAGTGAGGATGTCTCTGAAATATTTTGCTCTTTATGGAGATGCCTGGAGATGCCCTGAAGTGGGACAATGCCCACCCTGGAGTTGCTGTCGGTGGTTGTCAGCTAGTAGGAGCCCTTACCTCTGCATTACAATGTTGTCTCCAAGTGACAGTTGTTGTTTTTTTCATAGAAAACAGTGTAGCAGTCTTTCTCTTACATAAAAAATGTGAACTGATACACAGCCTGAAGGGCTGTGTTGGAACTGGAGTGCACAAAGTTCACCATGCTCTCTATGATTTAGATGTTGAGCATTACATCTACTTACATTTCCAGAATCCCAAGTCCTGCTTTTTAGTTCCAAGTGAAAAATATTGGGATGTGGTAGGAAATTGGGACTTTTATGTAAAGACCAATGCTTTTTTTGGTAGAAAAACTGCCAGTGCAAAAATAACATTTGGATGCAGTTTGAAGGAAACCATATGATGTTGTAGACAATATCCGAATATTTCTGGAATGATATATTGGTGAGCAATTGCAATTTGGATTATTAGTAGGTTCATGTGATGTTTAGAGCCAGCATGATTTAATGGTTTGAGCATTCAGGTATGCTCTCTGGAGACTAGTGTTGGAATCCCCACTTATCTATGGAAATCTTTACTGCATGACTTTGGGCAAATCACAATCTCTCAGCCTCAGAGGATGGTGGCAGAGAAAACCTTGCTCTAAACAAATCTTGACCCATGATAGTCTTCCAGCAGCCATAAATCAGTAATGACCTAAAGGCACACAACAAGTATGTTAAGTACACCTTCTTTACAGCTGCTTGCCATCTTAAAGGAAGCACTGACAGAATATGTTAAAATTGTTTGGAAAAGTACAGTCAGACAATGAGATGTGTGAAATAAGTGTGAAAACCTGATTTTGCAGGTTGTAATCAGTTACTGGCTCCTCTGGGTTTCTTTGTTTGGAAAACGGGGGTAAATTATCCCTTTCTTGAGATAATTTCATATAACTTGGAAGGAAATCTGTTCATTAAAACTCATAATTGCTTGTAGCAACTGTTGTTTTTTTCTCTCTTCCTTCCTCTAGTTTGCTTCTTCTTGTAGAAAGATGACTGCAGCTTTGCAGGGGCTATAGCAATAGGCCAGCCAAGGCCTGTTGTCTGTACCCCATTGTTCAAGCCTAGGATTTCAGGGCCAATGGGTTGTTGTTTGAATTGGTGGATGTTAATCCCCAGCTGAGGGGAAGCTATTTGGCAAATGGCAGGTTAATGTGCAGACAGCAGGGTGCATTGTACTGTGTGTGTGGCACAACAGCATGTGGGAGAGAAATAGTTAAAATCCTTTTCATTACAGGGAGGAGGGAAGGGAAGGGAAGGTAACAGGCAACCAAGGCTTGTTCTAATCTCTCTGGAATGTAACTATTTTGAAACGTTTATAGCTTCAATATGCCATTAACTAACTAACTCTCCTCTGCCTCTCTCACTCCCTGCCCCCATCCCACATGGCTGCATAGTGAATGTCTCTGTGAGAGCCAAGATCTTGTGCTCAGAGCGGGTGTTCAGTTTTCTAAGCTGCCCCAATACCATTGGCTGGGTCCCCCTTCCTTGTATATTTTCAGAGTGTTTCCCCACCCCCACAGGCTGCCCTCTAAATTGTTTAAAATGAGAAGGAGCCTTTATACAACCTCCATAGAGGCACCACCCCCCATTCACCAGCAGCTTCTCTGCTTACAGAATGGATTAGAAAGACCCCTTTGTGACCAAGAGTGTCGAGTAGAAAAGAAGGGGAGAGCAGAAAGTAAGCCAGCTGGAAAATGACAACACACAGGACTTTTAATTGGGTAGAACTTTCTGCACCTCATCTGGGGGTATTTTGGGTTTCTTAGCTTCTCGGCTCTTGCCAGTGCTTTCCTAGAAAGCTGACTCACCGAATGGGTAGCGCTGGCTGTCCCAGCGGCTATGGGTGTTGTGAGTGTCTGTCAAAATGACTGCCGTAAACGGCAAGTGAGCTCACATCACCACTCAGTGTTTGGAAACAGACTGTAGCTGTACAGCAGCCAAATCCAGGGACTTCCCCAATCTAACCAGCCACTTTGATCTCAAGGCTTGGAGAGTAGATCAAAGGCAGTCATTTAGGAAACTACTTCTACTGTACTTAGAGCCCAGAGTGTACTGTAGGTCAATGCGCTAGCTAGTTGGGGTCATGGGGCCAGCTGCATACCAAACATATTCCTTTTACAGATGACAGCCCTGGCTCCCTGCCTTTTCCACAATTGGCTGTTGCAGGAGCCTGGAAGGCTAAGATCTGATTACAGATCCTCAGCTCAGGCAATACTCTATAAAGGGCAAAAGTTTCTGCTGTAACTCCAGGCATCTCATGGCAACCTATTCTCAGTGTACTCTTCAGATGTGCAAAGCACATTGTTTCCTCCTCCCACTTCACTGGTCTCCAAAAAGTAATGGCCTAAAATATTTATTCCTTTCACTTTTGCTAAACCTCTGTGACCATGGTGGTGGTGATTTTAAAATACTTTAATGCCTTTGGGAACTAAGGCAATTTAGAAGACTAGAAAATAACTTCAGTGAAATGCAGAATCAGTGAGAATGAAAGGAAATACTGGCAAATGCACTCTGCAGTTTTCTAGGGCATGGCCGCATGACCTGATTAACCAGAGAAACATGGGAAACATGGCTTGTTGGCTGTAAGCCTAGTGCTGATGCATCCTGCCCAGTTAGTTGGTCTTACTTATGGAGGAAGCTTTGCTTTCTGGTTTGCTTAGTGGTTTGTCTGAACACAAGTACAGCTTTTTCCCCCTGCAACCAGAGAAGAAACCTGGAGGTCGACTTTTGTTTGTTTGTCTGGTTTGTTGGATACTGTGGTTTGTTTAACATCTTCCACTGCAAGTAGAAGTGATCAAGCAGTTGCATGTTGCTTGTAAACAACAAGCCAGGATTCTTGGCTTACTGTGGCATGCCTGTGCAGATGTTACATGTGGTTTGCGATGCAGCCTGTTGAGAACATTTTGCTTACATGTTGTTTGTGCAGGGGTTCACAATGAATGTATGCTGTTCTGTAGAGAGAACTATTGAAGAGACAAGGCTTGGTATCTGAATTCTCTGTTTAAGAAAGAACATCTGGCAAAGAACCAGACGGGTGTACAAGTGGTGTGTTGTTTTAAGTTGTGCTGTGGTTGGAAACATTCATATAAAATTCAAATGAGCACCTCCTGAACAGTCATCATAATACTTTCTTAGGACAAGAAAAGTGAGAGTGAACACAGCAAATATGTGGGAATTTATCAGGAAAGGGCCAGACTAAATGTATCAACTTTTTTATGGTGCAGAAAGTGAATTTAAGTTCTGTAAGTCATGCGAAGTTTATGAATTAAGCAAGTGAATTGAGGTGTTCAAATCTTTATAAATGTTAGTGATGACAGCTTTGATTGAATATAGAATATTAAATGCAATGGCCCCCATTGCGTTTTTCTTGATGGTAAATTGGGGCTTTCAAGAATTACTTCTCAAATGTTTTCCAGAGACTTCTCTGTCTTAGGAAATGTTCTTCTTGGCTCATAGATGGTGGCTGTGGCAGCTGCTATAGTTGTCTTTTCCTTTTCCCGGGGCAAGGGCCCTTGCTTGTATGTTTCATTCATTTTTGTCCTGGAGTTGTTAGTTTTGGCTATATTCTGCTTTGAGTCTGAGACTGAATTTTATAGCTAAAATGTAAAAGGTTGAAGGGAAACAGTTATGCATTGTGGACAAAGCTGGTCTGTCACAGTAGACTGTTTGTATGTTTTATGGGAATGAGATAAGCTGTTTTCCTGTTTCACGTCAAATGTACACAAATCCTGCTTCCTTTGTCCAAAGGTGCTTGGTACATACACTGGTTACCTTCCAATGTTTCCTTGTCAACTTCCAAGGGGAAAAATCCAGAATCTTCCTTTTGGCTGGGGGCAATTACTCTTGATTTTAAAAAGTTTGCTCTGCTTTTGTGGGAAAATCTGAATCTGGACTAGATTTAATGTTAGATGTTAGCAAATAAAGCTCCTCATATTATAATTCAATGGTGTTGTAGAGGTGTTAATTGTACCTTCAGTGGATTTTAAAAAGTACACAAAGTCTTGTACAGTATGAAAATGTACATTTTCAAAAGCAGAGTGTGCACTTCTTTTGTTCCAACCTGCCATGCCTTCTGTATCCAGTCACAGTATTTGCCATGCCATTGAGGGGGGAGCACAAGAGTATTTAGAGTCTCCTCAGTGTTGAATATTAGAAAATAAGATTTGTGGTTATTCCGGAACCATGTGTTCCATGGCATGAACTTTCTACCAATAGCAGCATCCTTATAGTTAGTTTTGCACCATACGCTTTAAAAATGTTCACTCTTCATCATGGTCTCTCTGTCTCACACAGTTGGGTTATTGGGCCGGCACAGAGATTCCCTTCTAAAAGTTCTAGAACTGAACTGAGAAGCTTGGTGGGAAGCCCTGTCCCCTCCTGCCTACATTCGCCTAGCTACTTCCCCTCAATTTCTCTTTGACTTCTAAACAGAGCATGACGTTCTCTAGTTTAATGGACCCTCCTCTTTTTTTCTTCTTTACTTTCTTTTTCTTGCTTGTTTCTTCTTTCCTCTTTCCTTGTGTTGCCCACTCTACCCCCTCCAACCCCCCCCCCCCAAACAAACCAGACAACTCCTCCCATCCCAGAAAAAATATACATCCTGTCCCTTTCTCATCTGCCTTTCCCCTTCTTTTTTGCCAGGGCTTATGGCTTCTACCTCTCTCTTGAAACGCTGCATTTCTTGCATCTGCAGTGTCTCACTCTTGGGCAGCTATTCTTTGTGTTTGTTGGTGGAGAGGTGTAAGATCTGCCATAGCTTTATATCCTAGACTCTCAAAAACAGGACTTCTAGATTCAAGTCCCACCTCTGGGAGAAGTCTCTGCAGGCCACTGAGAAGGCTGCATCCAATCAGCCACTTTTTCTAACTCCTCAGTGGCTACCAAACTGAAAACAAAAAACAAAAAAACGAAGGCCTCTGCTTTTGCATTGGCCTCATGTTCAGTCCAAACTGCCAAATTGTTCTTGGTACTGATGCCAATGGATTTCCCCACCAAGACCTCCCTGCAAGGCTACCATAGTACCCATACAAGGGGCACCGATCTCGATCTCTTCGTCGCAAATGACTCATTCCAGCCAATCTAATTCCCTTCCACACAATGATAAGCACAATAAGTCAGTTATGTGAGGGCACAGATGATTTAAAGAACCACAATGAGCAATAAGCAACCTGTCCATCTGTGATGCAATGTTATAGCTACATCAGTAAGTGGAGGAGGAAGGAAAACTCACAATATAGTGACAATTTGTCATGGGTATATACCTTCATAAGGGCCTAAATACCCAAAAGGCACTAGATCCTGACTGATCCTGAAAGCTCAGCAGTATCAGCCCTAGTTAGTGCTTGGGTGGGAAGCTGCCAACTAATACCAGGTGCTGTAGGCTAGATATGAGAGGAAGGAACTGGCAAAACTACTTCAAGTATTCCTTGCAAAAAAACAAAAACAAAAAAAAAAACCCAATGAAGTTCATGGGATCACAATAAGTTGACAGATGACTTGAAGGCTCACACATATAGACACATGTTGCTACCTATATTGCAGAAAATGTTACCATCTGTAGATTCACCTATAGCTACAATCTGTGTATTTGTCAGGAACGCCATAGCATGTATGTAATGAAGTATTTCAGAGCTGTGCATGTTTGGTCATGGACACATGCTTTTCTTTCAGAGAATGGATTAATGTTTGTATCTTTTTCCCCTGTTCACAAATGAGACAAACAGGATGTGCAGTTAGTGATTTCACTTTGCAATCTTTCCTCATCTTCCAGCTGAGCGATATCACACACCTGAATGCTGCACAAAACAAAACAATACAAAAAAACACAACCTCAAATGAAGTGTACACCATCACTTTTGAGGAGACATTAGTCAAGTACAGTGGTCCCCCGGGTTACGAAGGTAATCCGTTCCGGGATTACCTTCGTAACCCGGAAGCTTTCGTTTCCCGGGGGACTGCTATTTTCAATGGACCGCGCGGCCGATTTAAAGGGGCCGCGCGGGTTTTTTTTCGGATCCCGGGGGATCCTTCGGATCCCGGGGGATACAATCGAGGTCCCGCCGGTTTCGTACCCCGGGGGATTCGTAACCCGGGGGACCACTGTAAAGGGAGAAGTATCCTTTATTTATCACATTTGTCCAGGATTCATTGATACATGGCCCATCAGCACTATGGAGGCCATGTGATCCCTGCTACGCCCCAAATTAATACAAATGAATTTCACTTGCCCATCTCTACACATCACTTCTTTGGCTCAAAGTCCTCAATTTATAAACAGCCTCTGCCCTTGCCCGATGAGTCTTTTGTTCCCTAGAAATCCATAGCAGTCTTTGCCCCAGTTTAGAACTTTTCAGCTCTTTGTCCTTCAAGGTAAACCTGCATTTGTTTTAAGCTGAGATAAGTTGTGTAATAGTTTATAGAACAAACATTTTGTGCAATAAAAATCTGTTCAAGCAACTATTACTTCTCTCCAGTAGCTCATCTTCTGTGTTAATTCAAGTTGGAAAGACCCTTTCTCAAACTGTAAACTCCAGCCCAGACATGTCGTTTTCTCCAGGTTCTTGTGGTTGGCGCATTAGGTCTTCATTTATTCACTTTTCTAGTAAGGTTCTGTTTACATTATTACTACAGCTTTTTCCCTTTCTTTTGTCCCAGTACAGAGAGTGAAACTAGAATAATGTTTAGCTTGGCCTCTGAACAGTTTTTCCTGATAGGAAAAAGGAAGATATTCTTGCATGCAGTTAGAATTAATTTTTGCTGTTGTTAATTGTTACTTCCTGGAATTAAAGAGTTGGAAGGGATCCCAAGGGCTATCCAGTCCA
Organism: Urosaurus nigricauda; assembly: GCA_034509955.1. Classification (NCBI taxonomy): domain Eukaryota; kingdom Metazoa; phylum Chordata; class Lepidosauria; order Squamata; family Phrynosomatidae; genus Urosaurus; species Urosaurus nigricauda. Next base: position 11,020,745 of record JAOEGL010000009.1, read on the forward strand.
ACCCCCTGCCATGCAGGAACTCAAAATCAAAGCATCCCTGACAGATCGCCATCCAACCACTGTTTAAGGACCTCTCAAAGAAGGAGACTCCACCACTCTCTGTGGAAGGGTGTTCCACTTTGAACAGCTCTTAATGTCTGGAGGTTCTTCCTAATGTTGTGGTAGAATCTCTTTTCCTGTAGCTTGCATCCACTGTTCCGGGTCCTGTTCTCTGGAGCAGCAGAAAACCAAGCTTGTGCCATCCTCAGTATGACACCCCTTCAAATATTTAAACAGGGTGATCATACCACCTCTTAACCATCTCTTCTCCATGCTAAACATCCCCAGCTCCCTAAGTCTCTCCTAGATACCTTCTGAGATATCACATATATCTACAGTTTGAAGGGAAAAAAATCTGCTTTGCAGTATTTTTCCATTTTCCTAAAAACTTCCTACATGAAACTGGACAATATTAGGAAAGAAGAGAGAGTTAAAATACAGCTCTCTACAACAAATATTTTGGTCTCCCCTTGCAAAGCAAGTGAAGTTAGAAAGTACTGAATATTATGAAAAAAGTTGTACAGAGTGGTGGAGGATAGTATTGTTCCAACAGCAGAAAAGTTTTATCTTTTTATTGGTGTTGAACAAAGATATACAAATAACAGAAAACACAATTGTCTTTGGTTGTGAAGACAGTACATATAAGATTGGTGTTAATGCTACGTGTTTGTTACTTTCTGTCTTACCCTCCAAGAATCTCAGGTGAATCTTCCCTCTTTCTAGCAATCCTACTATATCCTGCAATTCTGTGATTAAATGCAATCTAATTCCCTTCCTCACTCTGGCATCTGGTCACAATGGGCCTTGCTCTTTGCTGCTGAAATGTCTGAAAAGTGGTCTTCTGTTATGTATAGGTTCCTTCCATGACTGTGAATGCTACATAATCAGACATCCCAAATCATGTGACACTATGCAATATAGTAAATTATCCATTGCAAAAGTTGTACTTCTTTCCAAGCACACAGTTATACATTCCCCACAACCAGCCTCAATTGGCATGTCGGGTGCTGATTTTTCTGAACAGTTTCCAAAGGAAGCCTCATACACAAAATGTTAAAGTAATTCAAATGGAGTGTAATACAGATAAGTGTCACTGTATCACTAGATCAGATATTTCTAGGAAAAGGTGCAGTTAAGACTCTAGTTTTATCTATGCAGATACAATCCAGGCCACCATTGAAACCCAGACATCCAGAATCAGGGCTGAGTTTAGGAGTATGCTCAAGCTACCTGACTTTTCAAGAAAAGTGTAACCCCATCTATCATATGCTGGAATCCTGTTCCCTGATCTGCCTCCTGATTGATTACAAGCCATTCTATCTTATGTAGATTTTCATGTCTGTTGTTGTTGTTATTATTATTATTATTATTATTATTTTACCTGCCTCTCCCCATGGATTGAGGTGGGTAACAAAAACAATTACCAGATACACTACATCAGTCAAAGCACATCAATTAAAATATGTATCAATTTAAAAGGACATGCATACAAAGGACAAGATAGGCACAAATTAATCAACATTTAAAAGTCATAATTTAAAATTCACAATTTAAGAATCATCTGAGTAAGCCTGACAAAGAGACGCTTACTGTACATATCTGATTGTCCACAATAGGAATATCATGCTGTACTACCAGTAGGTAGTGCTTTGGTCTGATCCAGCAGGGCTTTTCTTGTTATGATGCATCTGTCCTTAAAGTGGTTGGGAAAAACAGTGAGAAAAGCAAATGACTAAGTATGAAACAATACCTTTCATTACTGATTCATATTTTGGGTTTCTCTTTCAAGCTATTTCTTGACTGAATGGGAAGAAAGGAAGAGATAAGGGTTTAGAAACCAAACCTTATGAAGTACAGAACTGAGGGTGTTGGGTTTGTTTAGGCTGAATAATGAAAGACTGAGAGATGATATGATGTTGTTTTGCCTGCTGTCAAGTAAAATCATACTTTATTAATAAATTGCTGCCTTTTTTGCCAGATATGCTATGGCTGTTCAAGGACAGATGACATTTTTGTGTGTTCACACACCCAGCCTAGACTCTTCCTTACATTAGGGAAAACACATACACCAATTTCTAAAAATTGTGTTGAAATGTAATAGTTGGAAATATCTAGCTAGAATCTATTTAAGTATTTGCTGATGTCCCAGGAGTACATAATTTATGAGACAAACATAGTAACAGAAGTGCATCGGAGGCTTTCCATGTGCCTACAGACAAAATGCTGCCTGCTTTTAGCAGAATTTTTTAAAAGCAGGTATATTACTTGGTTTGAGTAGGTAAGTGGTGGGAGAAATGCATCCTATCTGATGAGGCAAAACTGCTTTTACTACTTCTTTAGTTTCTAAATGCCACTGTAAACTTTACCTGTTGGAACAGATCAGCACTTACACAGCATTTTCCACCTGAAGCAGATAGTGGGAATATATGTTAGAGGAAATGTGAACGTTTGTTTTAAGTTGAAGGGTTAATCTTCCATTTAAATTATTGGTTGTTCTTCCTCTAAATAGAGCATGCTGGGATTTCCTTCCAGCTGTTTTACATCATGAAGATTTGTGTGTTAGGGAAATTCCATTGCACAGCTGCAACTCATCCAGTCCACATTCCCAAACCTCCAGCATTTCACAGGATACAGTGCATTCAGCTACAACAGCATGAAATTGTTTTGTTCCTCCACTAAAAACAGTACAAAGCATCTTTAGTTTGAATATTAGCAGTGCAAGCCAGTTTTAGAGTTTCAGCAGTATTGTTACTAGTGAAAAAAATCTGAAAAATAAACATGTAATTCTATATTCATCTGTTATTTAAAATGTAATTGTACTTTAAATGTGAAATTCCCGTACTGCCATTTGTATGTACATTATGCATTGTCCTCTGTAATGGACATCTTCAGGTTGAGTTTTCTCAGTTAAGCATTTCACTTTTGTGAATTGATCATACAGATTTATAATACAGAATTAAAATATTGAAATAAAGTTCTACAGAGAATGTCCTTAATCATTGACTGTAAAATCATAAGATTTATGCCATCCAATTAAATGTAACTGTTTTTCTGCTTTTGGCTTCCACAAACTTTAAATAACATTTGGTTGCTCTTAATATCTAGGTAAGGCTGACTGATTGAATATCCCACCTTCCTCCTGAGATGGGATTCAAGGTGGCATACAAAAAGATGAGTCTAATGGCCATTTTCCTTCAGATTCCAGTATCAGTAGCTGAACTTGAAGAGGACAATGGTCCTTGCATGGGAGGAAACACTATGATTAATATGTTTCTCAGGCAATTTGGAAGCCAGCAGTGAGGAATGATGTTTTTTCCCTCTTCAGTGGCTTCTAAGCCATCTGAGATGGACCATTTTTCAGGTCTTCTGAAGTCAGCTACTTCCATGTAACATTTGTTTTTCTTTTTATTTTCATTCCATTTTTGACATTGTAGTTTCATGTCCTTTTATCTCAATTCTAGTATCTGCAAGTGAAGTGGCCTCTCCTTGACGTACCGGCTGGAGCTACACTAAAGGATGCAAGATCTCCCTCTCCTGCACACTTAGTAAGTATCGATGGCTTGGTTTTGTGTTAACCTTCAGATAAGTGTCATATGAAGTTACCTTTGGATGTTCATCTACATAAATTCAGTTTTAATCCTACTGGTTGCTTTTATAGTTTAGATGATGGGTAGTAAGCCCAGGATGTGGCATAGGCAGACCAAAAAAATATTTTGAGTTCCTAAAATTAAAAACTAAAGAGGACTATGAAAATTGGAAGGAGTCTTGCCAGAATCACGAAGGTTACTATAAACTGTAATGTGGGAGAAGCATGCAGAAATGGTAACGATATTACAGAGAAGCTGAAAATATATTTCATCTCAGTATTTTATATCTTCTTATGTTACGGGATCTCCTGAATTCTTATTTTTGCAATATCAACAAGAAGAGCTGTCACAAAGCTATATCCATAAAAGAGCAATTTTAAAGGAAACTATTAATTATTACAACCAGATTCAAGAGCCTTGTAAGAACTGTAAAAAGACACTGTAGAATTTCTCAGCTGTGTGAATTTCTAGAGATCTTTATAGCAGTCTTTGTTTTCTCAAGTGTAAAGTGTACAGTATAAAGTATGAATCCTTAATGTGATGCCAAATTTCAGTTGTCATTATATGTCTTTCATATCACAGCTACTCTTACATTTGTGAGCAGTTAATTCCCAAGCCATAACATCTAACTGGGAGCTTTGTTTCAACTTTCTCTTAACACCCTTTCAAACTTTACAGCTATCATCTGCTTGTATGTATTGATTGTATCCACAGCAGTTGCTAATCCATTTATATTTTAGCCAGCTTGGTAAAAATAAATAAATAAAAGGTCCACTTTCCCCAAGCATTTGTGTTAAGAGGAGTTTTTCCATGGTAGTCTGTCCTGAAATAATCTAATAAAATGTAGATCATAAATAAAATGAAAGTCTTTTGAAAAGAGTATCATTTGTGTCTTACTATGGATGAAGATGATGAAATCTGAAAATAACATAACAAGGATAAAGGGGGTTTGGTTTGCTCTAACAATGAAGATGGTGTTTTAGAAAACTTGTGCTAGAAGCATGTTGCTGGTTCCAAGCAGTCTAGAAGCTGAATCTCAATATTTGCAATCCCACATTTATTGACATGAAATATAGCTTACAGCAGTATTAAGCAGAATGGTCTAAATATTCTAAAGACACCAGGCACATCTGATCTTGGAAAGCTAAGCAGGGTCAGTCCTGGTTAGTACTTGGATTCTGCCAAGGAATACCAGGTGCTGTAGGCTATATTTCAGAGAAAGGAACTGGCAAAACTATATCTGCTATTCCTTGCCTAATTAGATCCTATGAAATTTGTGGGGTTATCGTAAGCCAGCAGATGACTTGAAGACACATACATACACAGTGGTAAGCAGTTGGTTCCCCCAGATGTTTTGGACAACTCCACAACCTCTGACCATGCTGGTGATTTTATTGCCTTGATAAAAAAAAGCCAGGCGCATCTGGGAAATTCTCTGGGTGTCATGTTTTCCAGTAAATTCCAAGTGATTTTGGTAGTGTATCCTACACTTGGAGGAGGTGAATGGCTGTAGAATGTGAGTTGCCACATCTTTACACTATGTCACGGCTGTCTCAGATAACTGAGGGACAGAAGAGGCCACCATCTTTTTGTATATTAATTAAGTCCTTTTGATATATGTATAGTATATAGCATATGCAGGTTGAATCTCCCTTATCCAAAATGAGTTTTTGGGTTTTTTTTTTGGATTTGGAATAATAGCAGGGAGAGAGGGGGGGGGGGTATCTTGGAGATGGGACCCAAGTCTAAGCATGAAATTCATCTGTGTTTTGTATATACCTTGTACACATAGCCTGGAGGTAATTTTATACATAATATTTTTAAAATAATTTTGTGCATGAAATAAAGTTTGTACATAGGATCAAAAAGCAATGGTGTCACTATCTCAACCATCCATATGGATTTTGGAATATTTCAGATTTCAGAATTCCATATAAGGGAGACCCAGCCTCCCTTGTAATATATATTTGTGTTTTTTGGGGGGCGGAGGGTATGTAGAAGAGGGGATGGTGTTGAAGAAAGAAACCCTTTCAATTGGTGTGATCTGTTATAGCTGTCAGAAATTACTCAGTCTCTTCCAGTTACTTTTAAGAGAGTGGAATTTCCTTACAGATCGATAATGTGCAAATTTCCCTCCATAACTTGTGCAGATAGAGAGCCAAACAAACCAAATAGTTTATTAAGGAGGCTAGCAATCACCCTACAATAAACTGCCATTTTACATCCTATTAGATGTTGATGCCTATTATGGCCTTTCCTTTTCAAGATTCTCTTCTCTTCACCTCGAGCTGGGATGGCAATGGCTCTCGCTTTTGCTTACTTGCCAGGCTTGGATATTGTCTGCGCCCACTCCTTCTACAAGTCCATGAAGTAGAACTGAATTTCCCTTCACACTAGTTTCAAGCAGGCCTTTCTGAATCCAGCTGTCTTACAAGTGACATTACTATATGTTACAGTTCACTGTTGCTGAGGAATTATCTAATTTCGGTTCCATTAAGCATGCTCTGAATCTGCACACATTAATTTCAACCAGCTAGATGTTCAGATGTGGATTGTGGGTGTCCAGTGCTATCTTGCCACATCTCTGCACTGCTTATGGTTTTAACCTAGTAATATTGCATTCATGCACATGCTTTATGTTTCATTTTGGCTGTTACAGTTATTTGATGCCTTTCTCTTTGCTTCAAGAGTTAAGGACAAGGGAAATAAAAAAGGCCTTTATTTGGCTCTGAATGGACATTGCTGCCAAGCAAGCCAAATTCAGGGTGGTACTACCCCAAAAACCACATATCTGGCAGTGTCTTCTGAAGGTGAGGAAACCTGGCCATTTTAGATGATGTCATTTTTTGGACAGGTTGGTGAAGGAGAAGGTATATTTTAAAATCCTCAATAATGTGGGGCTTAAATGTGTAAGAACTACAGTAGTATTTGAATTGTGGCCATAGGTAGCACAGTTGTTCCATTCTGTTCCATTCAGTTAGTTTTACGATGTGCTAGTGACTAAAGAGGAAGACAATCTTGAGTGTTCTTAATCTAAAATCGGCATGTTTTGTTGGAAAGACTGCAACTGTAGCAAGGGCAGTTTGGATGCACAAGAATGAATACTGAGTGATATGATCCTGAGTTAAAGCAGGTGTACAAGTTTTTATTTTGAATCCTTTTCCTATAATGTGCAAAAATGAGAGGACAATCTCTAGAGCAGGTCTGGAAAGATGCAGACAGGTCCAAGAGGATCCAAGAATTATTAAGAAACAGAGTCAATGAGATTATAAAAGGCAAGAAGATTTCCTTTACAAAGTGGAAGTCTTGCTCAAATGAGAACAAACAGGAATACAAATTGTGGCAAAATAAATGTTAGTTAATAAGGCAAGTGAAAAAAATTGAGATCTGTATTGTCAACATGATCAAGCACACCAGTAGTTTCTTCATAAATATATCAGTGCCAGAAAAGCAGAAAAGGAGTTGGAGATGATTACTAGATGAAAATTAAAAGATTGCTAAAAAGAGAGATAGCAATAGCCTGTCTATTTCATGTAAAGGGGGGGGGGGTTAAGAAAGGAGAAGATACATTGATGAGAAAGTATCAGTATGCAAAGACTTGCTTATCTGCTGTGCAAATTAAAATATTTAGATAGAGGTGATGTTAGATTTGGCAGATATAATAACACCAATAACATGAATCTCACATGCAAGCAAAGGAATGCTCAAAATTCTGCAGCATAGATTCCAACCATACATGGAGAGAGAAACCCCAGAGGTGCAAGCAGGATTCAGAAAAGGAAGGGGCACTAGGGACCACACTGCAAACATACAATGGCTAATGGAACTATTTTTAAAAATCAGCATGTGTTTCATAGACTACAGCAAAGCATTTGAGTGTATAGATCACGAAAAGCTATGGAATGCACTCAAAGACATGAGCATGCCACTACATCTGATAGTCCTGATGAGGAATCTGTACCAAGGACAGGAGGCCATCTTCAGAAAAGAATTCTGGGAAACAGAGTGGTTCCCAATAGGCAAAGGGGACAGGCAAGGCTGCATCCTATCACCTTACTTGTTTAACTTATATGCATCATAAGAAAAGCAGAACTGGAATTAGAAAAAGGAGGTGTTAAGATAGGAGGAAGCAGCATTAACAACCTAAGATATGCGAATGACACCATATTATTATCAGAAGACATTCAGGAATTGAAACAGTTAATAAAAAAGGTCAAAGATGAAAGTGCAAAGGCAGGTCTGATGCTGAACATAAAGAATAATGACCCCAGAAGAAATACACATTCAATTTAGACAACAAGGAGATTGAAATAGTTAAAGAATTCCCATATCAAAGATCAAACATTTACCAGAATGGAGTTTGCAGTCAAGAAATAAGAAGAAGACTAGGAATGGGAAAGGCAGCTATGAAAGAACTGGAAGAGATACTGAAGAGCAGTGACATACAACTGAGCACTAGAGTCAGAATCGTCCAGGCCATTGTATTCCCAATTACCATGTACAGATCGGATCAAGAGCTGGACAGTGAAGGAAGCAGACAGAAAGAAAATCAAATCATTGGGTGGTTGCTGGAGAAGAGTACTTAGGATCCCATGGACAGCCAAGAAGACAAACAAATGGGTTCTTGAACAGGTCAGACCAGGGCTCTCCTTGGAAGCAAAGATGATAAAGCTGACTTTTGTACTTTGGCCACATAATGAGAAGGCATGGATCACTAGAAAAAGCAATAATACTAGGACAGGTAGAAGGTGGAAGAGAGGAAGACCACAAACCAGGCGGATAGACTCAACCAGGGGGGTTATGGGCAAGGGTTTGCAGGATCAGGGCAAGGTAGTAGAAGATAGGGATTCTTGGAGATGTATCATCCACAGTTGGAACCGACTCAAGGGCAGCTAACAACAACAATATCACTGAATGTCCAAAAGCTTTTGTCGGGCTAATGAACTGTAACTGGCTAAACAGGAAACAGAGGACAAGAGTAAATTGATAGCACTCACAATGGAGGGAAGTAAGTAATGGAGTACTTTTAGAATCTGTGGAGGAACCGGTGCATATTTAGCTTCTTTGTAAATGACCTCAAGTCAGGGATGAGCAATGAGACTATTAGAGACAAAGTTTGGCAGGGTGGAGGTCCAAGCAGATTGCAAAGATGATGATCTTACTTGTGTGATGTTTCTCTTTGGCAATAAGGGCAGAGACATCCTGATGCAAGTTGCTCCCTTTTCATCACACCAGTAGGCAGGAAGTGGATATTGAGGAATGTGCCCATGGGGGGAGCAACCCCATTTGTCCCTCAGTCAGTGTTACAGCTGATTGCCTATATTCTCTAATGTTTCCTAAAACATAAAATATTTCCAACAAAGTGATAATGCTAGTTCAGAGGGAAAAAAGGGGGAAAGAAAAATTAAAAAGGTAAGAGGTAATGCGTGTGCACCCTGTGTGTACCCTATCTACCTATTTTAGGTTGCCACCCTTTCTGTGCAGAAACGGTGTCCTTGAAGCATCCTCAGTTTGGTGTAGGACAGATGTCTCTGTCCTTATCGCCAAAAGAAGCACTTCACAATCCAATGTTCCTTTTTCTAGCAGCGAGGGCAGAGATCTCTTGATGTGGGACATACTACAGCTTTGCTTCTGCAGGTGAAAGAACTGAGATAGGTCTGATATTACTGTGTTACCACCATTTGCAGCACCCACCTGCCAAATTTGTGAGAGGAAGTCATGGGGTTGATACCTGAAGTTTATGATGTAGCCTTCTGTCACAAGGTCCTCCCGTCAATGCTCTATGGCCACCTTTTCCCATCATAAACATCCAAAGACTCCTTATGAATGACACTGGCCCAGCATCCACTTTTAATGCACCTTGCCTAAGGGTTAGGGTCCCCAGTGTCCTTCTCCTATAAATCATAAATCTATGGTAGTACGTTTCCTGTGCTTTTATTGCTATGAATTGACACAGTCAGAAGCTTGCCTTGAAAGAAACAAATTCAAGCATGTAGTAAGAATATTGCTTATTTTCACCATTGCTTGCTTATGGCATCACTGCAACTGTTGTTGCCTGCTCTGCCAAAGGCTTGTACCTGGAACTGTTTTCAGGGGAGGTACAGTGTCTACACTCAGACCACTGCCTGCTGTACCTCCCATCCAATGCGCCATGCTTGTAACCATAGAAGGTGGGCTGGCCCTGTCAAAAGAGCCTCTATCCTCTCTTTTTGCTGAGGATGACAACGTCGTCTTCTTGTCCCAGGTTTCAACCAGTACTGGGTCTGGTATCTCCCCAAATAGTTCAACACTAGTAAATGGAAAGAACGTTAGGTTCTCCTGTGACCTTGCATCGACCAGCCAATTCTTCAACCAGATCTGCCTCCTAACTGGGATGGGAGGCTTGCTTCCTGGTGCCAAATTGCATTATGTGCAAGCCAGCATCTGCTGTGGAGGCTGCCAGTTCAAGTAGTTTGTTAATGCCTTGTCTCAATCTGATATTCCCTACAGGAACTTACAGTGATGAAGTTGCCCAGAGGAAGACTGCTTTGGGCAGAATCAAGATGGCCAATGAAGCCCTAATGGAGGGTGGGAATGCTTCATATGATCTCCTCAGGGCAGCATTGGCCCCTTTCCCCTCTGGTATTTTAAGGGCGTCCTCACCATCTCTGGCATATATTGAGGACGAGATCAGCATTGATAAGGAAGCATACACTTGTAGTTTTGCCAGGACCTGCTGTGGCAGGTTGTAGAATTCTTTGGCTGCTGTGTGGAGAGGCTTCGCTGAAGCTGGTTTCACCCATTCCTCCCTACCACCTTCATAAAATCTGCTGTGAAGGGTACATCTATGGATGATGGTCCCAATTATGAGAATGAATCCTCTCTTCCCTGGGGCAAATCATTGTCCTCTGTCTTATTCTCATCAGTGGGGCATGGTAGTACTAGCGTTTTTATTGCGTTACATAGGAGGATAATAAAATCCTCACCATGGAAGAGTCTCATTGAGATGGTGTTTCTGGGCCCATCTCCTATTTCTCCTCTCCTCATAGTTCCCCCTCCTCTAACTCTGAGGGCAAGGGTGAGGTGGCTCCCTCATTCTCCCCCTCCTTTTTCGAAGAGTGGGTTTTGTCCCACTTGACCATCTTTCCTGCCTTCCCCCCACTGAGGTCAGCCTTGTTGTGGGGCGAAAGAAGAGAATGAAAGTACAGAAAGCTTTTGTTTGCTTTTAAAAAGCATAGAGAGGGTTACGGGATGGGGCTGAAGAAGCAATAGAAGGAAGCGAGGAAGAAGATTGAGAAACGACTGAGAACAAGATGCAAAGTAGAGGAGAGATCCTGAGACGCCTACTTGGAACGAAGTCAGGAGTTAGACTGAGGGATAAAAGGGGTGTTTGCTCCCCCTGTGGGCAGATCCCTCAAAGTCTACTTCCTGCCTAGTAGAGTAATGAGAATGGAACTACCCACATCAGGATGCCTCTGCTCTCATCGCTGGAAAACTCTAAGGTCTTTCCCAACTGCTTAATTTTGCCACTAAAGAAGTAGATTGTTACTAATAAAAGTACCACTTGAATAAAGTTGCTTTTTGCCATTCTAAAACATTCATATCATAAGTAATAATATAGAAATACCTTCAGTCAGAACCTTATCAGGCACTATTGTTTATGTGAGCTGCCTAAATACCGTAAAGGCACCTGATCCCATCTGATCTCGGAAACTAAGTAGGGTTGGCTTGTATGTGAGACCATCAATAAATACCAGGTTCTGTAGGCTATATTTCAGAGGAAGGAATTTCCAAAACAGCCTGTAAATATTCCTTGTCTAAGAACACCCTATGAAATTCATAGGGTTGCCAGAAGTCTGACAGGTGACTTGAAGGCATATAGACACAGCTTGTTTATATGATGCTGTCAGAGTCTAATTGTTAATTTCAAACTTTTACTATTATAGCTATATTTATCTTTGCTTTTATCATTTTTATTATCTTGTGGTTTCCAGTTTTGTTGTAAGATTCATCGGGAGGGTTTATCTTAAAAGTCAGATTATAAGTGTTTTAAAATAAATTATAACTCAAAGGCATACAAACCACACATTGTTTATATGATGCTGTCAGATTCTAATTGTTAATTTCAAACTTTTACTATTGTAGCTATTTTTTATCTTTGCTTTTATCGTTTTTTATTATATCATGTGGTTTCCAATTTTGTTGTAAAAGATTCATCAGGAGGATTCATCCAGATTATAAGTGTTTTAAATAAATTGTAAATAAATACAAAGTGCAGAATTCTGTGGCCTTTTTTAATTGCACCCTCATGTCTTTGCTGAGACTAATCATTGACAACCTTCCTGAGAAACGTTCTTGGATATAATTTCAGAAAGTTGGCAATTAAATAATTTAACAAAACAAAAAGGGTTATCAGTTTTTAATTTTTTTTCCAACCCTGAAATGAATTATACATTCAAATGCAAATAAACACTTGCTTTTGTCTTATAGTCAAATAAAGTTCCTGTGGTGCAACATGCACATCACATGCATCCACTGACACCACTCATCACCTACAGCAATGACCACTTCTCACCAGGTTCACCACCTTCCCATCTCTCCCCAGAGATTGACCCAAAGACAGGTGAGTTCTTATAAACTAACAACAGCACTGTGCCACTCCCCAGAAAAATTCTACCATGTGTGTAGTGAATCGGCAGTAAAATATAACTAGTTAGATACATGCACTGGGAGGGAATAAAGTTAAACAGACCATGGAGGCAGCTTTACGAAGAGATGCCTTATGAAATTCTGGGTGGAGGGCATTCATATTTCTTTGATTTAGGGGAAGATAGGATTCCAGTTAGCAACTGAAAGTTGGGTTACAGGTCCACTACAGTTGTTTTAACTATGACACTCTATGTGTTTTTCACCACCAGGGATTCCCCGACCACCTCATCCTTCAGAACTGTCTCCTTATTACCCATTGTCTCCCGGTGCCATTGGGCAAATTCCTCATCCATTGGGGTGGCTCGTACCACAGTAAGAATCACCACTATCTCTACCCTCCTTGTTTTTTCCCTCTCTCTCAGGAGCTGTTTCTCTCTGTCATATGGAAATTTCTTCCATCTGTCTATAGAATCAGAGCACAATTATTGATCTTAGCTTGTGTTATATGTGAAGCAAGTTTCTGTTTGAATTTTGTGGAGCCACTGTGCAGTACCTTTGGGGTGGCAAATGTTCACCTGATTAAGAAATCTCTTATCTGTACAGTAGTTTTTGTTGGGATGAAACAAACGTTGCTTTGAACTACAAATGAAATCTGATGTATATACTTTATTTATTGCTTATTAAATTTTTATTTCATTTGTCCTATCCTTTCCTCAAGACATTCAAAGAAGTTTATCCAAAATCTTACCAGGGTTGACTTACTGTTCTGTGAAATGGACCGGTTTTAAGTCCACATATTTATTTATTTATTATTAGAATATTTATACCCCACCCTTCATCCTTAAAGGCTATCAGAGCGGCTTACAGCTATTATTTTTAATTAGATGATTCCCTGCCCTCAGGCTTACAATCTAAAAAGACATGACACAAAAGGAGAAGGGAATGGTGGAGGGGGGGAGGAAATCAGGTCTAAAAGTTTTTCTCTCCCTCTGAGGCCTGGACCAAGGCAGATGGACTGGAGGGAGGACTCTTCTTCTTAGTTGAGGCCAAACTTGATGGAGTTGGCAGGCCTCTCTCCCCCTCTGATGATGTAGATGGCAAAGGGAGGGCTCATCCGCTTACTTTAAGCCAGGCCCAATGGAGTTGGTAGGCCTCTCTCTCTCTGATGATGTAGATGGCAAAGGGAGGGCTCATCTTCATGGGTGACAAACATTTGAATCTCTAGGCATGAAAAAGTCAAATTTACAATTGATTTGAGTTTAGGATGACCTTCAAACATAAAGCATATGCAGTAAGGACTTTCATACAAATATATATCTCTGTGCTTCTGTGATGAGTGTTTGCATTGTTTTGATCATGCAGAAAAGAGAAGGAAAAATTGTAAGACAATTTAAAAAAATGGTTAATAAATTAGCTGATGTAATAAAAATGTATTGTTATATGTAAAGATAACAATCTGTGAAAATATGGTATTCCTGTTCTGTTATATATTTTTACTTACAAAATTGCACAGAATCTTAATATCTGGTTCCTATGAATAGGACTAAAAACTTAAATCCAGTTCTGGAAGAAGAACTTTGAATAATTGGGTGAAGATTTCAAAGTCCTCTAGGGGTTCAGAACAATGATTGTGGAAAGTTAGACCAGGACCTTATTTAGTGGTTTGCTATATATGAGGGGGGGGGGGGGAGGGGTAAAATCTCTTCCATCAGATAAGGAGCCAAACATCCTATAGTTTGGGTTGTGCTCCTCCCTCTCACTCCATAAGCAAGGAAAACAAAAGGCCTATTGGTGTTCCCATATAAGAGAGCCAACCCCAGAAGTCCAGCCTTTTTCCTGCCTACTACTCTGATAGAACCTGTTTTCTTCTGCTCCACTTCATCACTTGCAGCTTCAGTCCTTACCATATTTTCCATCTTACCGGTTTCTTCTTTCTTTTCCCCCTCCTCCCTTCTATTCTTTTTTTAAAGAAAAGACCTTGTGTTTTCTTCCTTCCCTTTCCAACTTTATTCCTCTGCTACTATCCCCATCCAAGCTTTTCTGCCTCTTCCTCTGAGCTTCCTTTTGGCCAGTAAGTGCAAGGACCTGCGGTGGTGGGTGCCCTAAACCTCCCAGGATGCCACAGGGAGTAATTAAAAGTACAGAATCTTTCTGCTAGGGAAATTTTCTCCTCAGAAACAGAAGTTGGCATGTATTTCCTAACCAGGGACAAAGAGGTCGTCCCCCAGCCAAGAGGTCTTCTTCCCGTCTGAACTCACTAAAGTAATGAGAGCATGGTATGACAGGATATTGGACTGGATGGCCCTTGGGTTCTCTTTCAACTGTATGATTCTGTTAATCTCCATTCTCTCTTCAAACACGCATACCCTAAGAAGCCTTGAGGGAATCTGCCAAAAAGAAAAGCAAAAGTACCTACTAACTAATGTACATGGTTCCCTTGGATTCCCCCCAAAACTACCTACAACTTTTCCCTGTACTTGGCTTGGTGGGTCCAGTGCTCTGCGTAAATTCAAGAAGACTTGATTGTCCAGTCTTTCCGAAAACATTAGTACTTATCCAAGAATCCCTAATACTTTCACCTCAGCACAATGGATCCTTCCACAAGCCTCAGGCACAATAGATAAACTGGTGGTTCTCAACCTATGTACCTATTGTTTTAAGATTAGTCACAGTTGAGGGTGTGTATGTGTATGTATCATTGTCATTTCTGACTGAATCTTCCTTGGTGAGTTTTGTTCAGATGGCCGCCTTTCCCATTGCCTTCCACTGGGGGAGTGCAACTTGCCCAAAGGCTGTCAATGGTTTTTCCTGTGTTCAAATGGAGGTTGGGGCCCGGTTTGCCATACCATGGTCTGGCACTCAGAGCACTACCCCTAGCTGTATGTCAGCACAAATCCTCAGATATTTTCTTGGAGATATTTTCTTTTCTCTTTCTCTTTTATAACAGAGCTTAACCCTACCAAGCACCTTAAGTAAATTCAATATATAACTCAACATATATGTAAATTTTACACGTATAAAGTTTGGAAGGAGGATGAAAAGGGATCAGGGCCTCCAAGTTCCATGCTCCTCCTTGAGCAACTCCTGTGCCCCCCCCCCCCGGCATCCTGCCCCCAACTTTTGAGAACCACTGGGTTAGTCAATATAGATTGTTCTCCATCTCAGAAAAAGGTTTTAATCTGTTGGCGTGGTATTAGAGAGGGTTTTTTTTTTCCTTTTAAATGACTGAGCAAATTCTTTCTCTGATAAAAACAGTGTAATTCTAGAAATAATCCCTGTCAACATTGCACCCACACATTCATATGGATTCACCAATATCTACAGGGAGTGCATGTTAATCTGGCCCTCCACCCCTACCTAACCAGGGCAGTAGTCTCAGTCATTTAGGTGTACAGAGGATCCAGTAGAGAATTCCTCACTACTTTGGCTCAAATTGTAAGGATGTCAGCCATTAACCTCTCCCAGAGTGGTGAATCTCTATTGCTTGCAAAACAGATTATTTTATTTGTATGAGGCACAATATTACAAACAAAAATGTACATTTCACTGGACAACAACATGTTAACATATAAATGGGGATAGGGAAAACCTCAGTAGGTCAGGCAGCAGGAAGTCAGTAGCAAAACACACTGATGTACAATTCCATCTACAACATCTCATCCGATGTACCATTATTGGTTTTGTAAAAATACTACATTATCTTTTGGGCAGCCACAGTAGCAACCTTAAGAGTGATGAGTTTAGAGTTGCCTACTAATAGATCACAACTGATGTTGCTTTCAAAACCTCACCCAGGAAACTTCCCCTAGGATCCTCATATAAAGGTCAATGGGCTAGCTCTTCTAGCTTCCCTGAGCCACAGATGCAAAGCCACTGTGTTTGAGGGACACTTTTATACCTTCCATCCAGGTAAACTGTTGACATTGCCTTTCTAAGTGTGACAAAGGTTAAGTAATGGAAGTATTTTTGGAAATACTTTTCCCCTTTGAACTTGCTATACCAAGGAAAAAACCCTTGCTGTTTTTCTACCAAGCAAATTTTTATAGGAGTCAAGCTTGAAATTTTTTTCTCAGATCAACTGCTTGTCTATCTCGATTGCTGGAATCTGAATATCTTCAAAACAGCTGTTGTTTTAAAAAAAAGTTTTGCCAGATTACCTTCAAACATTCTCATTAGTCTTTCCCCCTTAAATAATCACTTTATGAAATTTTGCCTTAATCCAAGATCAACTTCCAACCTGAGTAAATTCCAGGGGTTTAGCTTGAAAACCTTGTTGTCCCCACTGAGATCTATAGCCTCTGCAAGCCCCCCCCCCCAAAAAATTCCCAAGACTCCAAGGTAACCAGCATAATTCTCAGCCTGATGAGCCACATACCCCCCCCCCCCCAAATTCTCTATACCAGTGCTAGTCAAAGTGGTGGTCCCTAGACCAGGGACTATTCCCAAGCAATTGGCTGGTACCCCCAATGAGCTTCCAGGTCATAATGTGTAATTCCTGGCTCCCAAGATCAAATAGCCTGCTTGGTTTCACTATGTAGACAGCCTGGATGACATTTATGACTTCCTACAACTCCCAGCCCCCTCCTTATTTGAATTCCTCCAGGAGGGCATTCACTGGGGCTTTATACCAACACTTAGGCAAACTGCGATCACTGTTTCAGTTACCCCAAGTATAAGGGGCCAGGATGACATCCTAGCCATACGTGTGGAAACTTCTCAAGGGACTGCCATTGCTTGCGCCACCTACAGTATATCACTTTCTCTCCTGGGACCTATATATGGTCCTGAAGGCAATGATGGTCCCAGCCTGTTGAATCTATACAGGAGGCCTCTTAGAAGCACTTGCCATCACCTCAGCTTGCAGAGCATCTGAACTAGGAGCCCAGTCAACACATAAGGAAGTGTCATCAGACTTGATCCCAAGGTAAGCTTTGCCTTCCACAGAGCCAGAAGATGGTCCCCTATACATCACCTTCCAGCCATACTTGCAGTCAAGAGGATCTCTGAGCAAGTGGCCTGCTAAGAGACTGGGGATACCACCTCACCAGAAGTGCAGCCACTACAGCAGCTTTAGCCATCAGTTCTCTCCCACCAGGGCAGCCATTTGGCAGTCAACCTCCATGTTCATCAAGTATTGCAAGTTTGACAGCTTCAGCTGCAGAACCTATCTTTGGTAGTAGGGTCAGACAACAGGTGGTTAAAACCTAGGACATTGGGAGGCCACCACCACCCATTCTAATCAGGGAAGCTCTGGTAAATCCCAAACTACAGGATATTGAACCCCTTATCTGCTGGGGAAAGAGACATTGGCTCTTACCTGTGAGATGTTCATTTTCAGCAGATAAGGAATGAACATCCTGACCCACCTGAAAGGATGCTAGTGTGAAAATATGTCAGAATGTACTGTATGTAATTCTCTTATGGAGAGCAGGTTAGATCTCACACTGTGCTTCCTTTCTGGCTAGTTCTAGTAAAGGTTAATAACTTATGTGTTTTCATTCTGGGGCATTCGTATCTGTGGAAGAATGTTACTGTTTCTTTCTCATGAAGAATATCAGTAGTGACTGTTAATTGTTTAATAAATTATTCTCCAAATACATTCTTTGCTTGAAGTTTTAATAAATTAAAAAGGCACTCAATAAAGTAAGGCCGGACATTCTCCAGTTTGGTGATCCATGGATGTTCTGTTCATGTATTCCCTTGCACATATGGAGTGACTGATATCTGTTAATATAAATGGGCTGGTTTTATATATAATGTTTGTGTATTAGATCTTCATTTTTTTCAACTTTTTCTTTGCTGGCATGACAGTTTTAACAAACACAGAGCTGTGTGGAAGTATTATCTCTGCATGTGTTTAATTATTTAAGAGATGAATACTTGAGAGATGGATAATTTCAGAGGGGATTGGAGCCAATTGTAACCCGCTCCGATTGATGACAGAGGAGCGGGCTATAAATAAAATTATTATTATTATTATTATTATTATTATTATTAATTTTCAGGTTGAACAGGGGTTTTACTGCTACACAAGCCACAGGGTGTAAATTAAAGGGAAGGACAGAACATAAAAGCTTCCTTTTCCCATTTCAGATAGCAGGGTCAGCCCTGGATAGTACTTGCATAGGAGACCACCAACAAATACTGGGTGCTGTGGGCTATATTTCAGAGGAAAGAACTGAAAAACCACTTCTTGGTATTCCTTGCCTAAGAAAACCTTGTGAAAACCATTGGGTCACCATAAGTTGATACACAACTTTGAAGGCACAGTTCATTTAATTTCTCATTTATTCAAGTGCATATGATGGGTGATCTAGCTTGACAACACTTTGCCTAAAATGATTTTAGAGGTTTTAGTAAACCAAACATTAGCAGGAGTTAACACTTGGATGCAGGGATAAAATGCTGGTGTAACTCAAGGAACTATCAACAAAAATACAGTGTCCAGACCAAGTAAAGGGTCTAGAATCTAAACCATATGAGGAAAAGTTAAGTAGTATATATTTGACCTGGGGAAGAGAAGACTGAGAGGTGATATGATAGTCATCTTCAAACATCTGAAAAAGGTGAAGCAAGCTGCTACTCCAAATAACTGGTCCAGTGGATTCAAATGATTAGAAAGTAAACTGAGTAAATACAGAAATTTGGTGTAAAGGGCCCTTTTGACAGTGGAATCAATTATCTTGGAAAATGGTGAGCTTTCCTTTTCTGGATGCTTTTAAATATGCTGTATAGTCATTTGTCAAGGATGCTTTAAATGTGGTGGATTCCTGGATTGATAAGGAGTTGGATGAGAGGCCCCTTGGAGTCCCTTCAGATCTGCAGGTCTATGTTTCTTTTCTAAGTCAGTAGTTTGCTGCAAAATTTCAGCAGTGTACAGCACAGCCAGGTTTTTTTAATTGTAATAGGGCATGTGTGTAGCCCACTAGCCACACTTTGCCAACTCCCACTTTTTGTATATGACAGCAAAAATGAACTGTGTGGATCCATAAGGTGAAAAGAAAATACAGAGATAGTACCTTTCTCGCATCCAGTTAGAATGCACTATAAGCTATAAAACCCCAAGGCTTAAAATAACTAACAAAATGTGTGGACTTTTTCTCCTCCCAGCTTATTTTTTTCTAATCACCTGACTTGATAACGTATCCTGGGTAATTGAAAAAAATTGTACACAACTGTGAAATACATGCCGGCATTTGGACTTTGTATTATCAGGTTTCTTCTAAAAATCCAAGCGTCTTTTAGTTAATTTAGATTTCTCTCTAACCAGTATGGTATGGATGATGAATAGCACCAACAAGCAAGAAGTGCTTATCTCAGCCCTATGAACTATACCACCTTGTCTGCTGAGAGGCTCTATTTCCCAAGTTAAAATACTATGCAATAGTTGTAGACTTTTCTATACATTTTTTTAAAAAGGTCAGAAAACTATATATGGTTATAGATTTCATGTGTGTTCAGTGGTCTCATGCATGAGTAGAATCTGGGTTGTCCCAGTTTTGTCCCAGTTTTAACTAATGGTAGCACTTAAGTATTTTCTCAACTGATATTTAAATTGTTTGACAATCACAAATACTGTAATAAATACTATTATTTTGGATAAGAAATGTATCTGTGGAGTTGGAGCTGGCAGTCATATAGGACTTTCTCATCCATTTCAGGCAAGGACAACCAGTGTATTCCATTCCTCCAGGTGGGTTCAGACATCCATATCCTGCCTTGGCTATGAATGCTTCAATGTCCAGGTAGGTTCAAATGGGAGACTGAAGTTAGTTCTCACTAAGATGATATGTTTATGTCTGGCCTGATCCATTTTAGACTGCAGGCATGTGGGTATTTTCCCAACATGGGGGGTGGGGGGGGCTTCATGCAGATCAGTGTGTGAGGGAGATTTTCTCCTAATATCCAGAGTTGTTAAAGGGTTTTTCTTTTTTTAAAAAGGAGAATTCAGCCATATGAGTCCCATATTCCATCGTAAATTGTGTTGTTAATCTCAACTAGAGAACATCCATTAAATCAGTGGTATTTACCAATGTGTTGACTCCCAATGCAACCACTGATTCAATGGATCTACTGTGGTTGAGACGAACACACAAGGACTCCAGCTTCTGTTTGAAATAATTCAGCCACAGAATCCCCCCCCCCCCCCCCGGTCAATTAAAACTAGGCCCAGAGGGTTCAAATGAGATTAAAATTGTTACTATAACAAACAGGGCAGAGAAATAGAAGACAACAACAAAAAAGAAAGAATGAGAGACTTCTTCCACAAGATATGTGAACGCAAAGGGAAATTCAAACCAAGAGTAGGGGATAGGAAAATAATAAGTAGGAAATACTTAGGAAAATAAGATGCGTGGAATAAATACATGATTTGTAGATTTTAAATGATGATGCATAGAGGCATTTATTTTCAGCACCTCACTTTTAATTGTGCTTCAGCTTGATGTCTAGCAGGTTTTCTCCTCATATGGTTCCTCCACCTGCTCATGGACTTCATCCCTCAGGAATTCCACACCCCACCATTGTGTCACCCATTGTTAAACAAGAGCCCACACAACCCAGCATGAGTCCTGAAGGGAACTCGTAAGTATTTGGTTACTCAGGTGCTGTCTGGATAGCTATTTTGTGGTAAAATATAGTGAGGGAAAGGGTTGCTATCAATCTAATATTATTTCTAAAAACATTTTGTTATTTATTTGATGTTATGCCTCATTTCAGGAGCTCATTACAATACAAAATCAGTATTTCTGCTTTAAAAGTGGTCCAACTTCTGTAATAGACTTTTCTGAGATGCATTGGGGGCTTTAAAACAAACAAACAAACAAAATACTTGCTCCTTTTCCTTTAATATAAATATTTGAAACCTTAGTTACTTTTAAATTAGGTATAGTTCAGTGGTGTCACTAGGGTTGGTGTCACCAGATGCAGTAACTCATGATATCACCTCCACCCCCCCCCCCCCCATTGACTTCCTCCCATACTACACCCATACAAAATCCTTAGTAATGTTTTTGGACTAATGTACTCATAAATTGTAATTCCCATATATCACTGAATCTAATGGAAATAGTTGTGACATAAACAACTGGCAAAATTAAAATTATCTTTAAATTACAGTATCATATACTCAGAATGAATGTGTTTACATATACATAGTGTCATGTGCTTAAAGTGAAAAATTGGCAAAATGGGATGTTTTAAAAGAATTTTTTAAATTAAAAAATAAATGTTGACATTTTAAATTTAATTTTAAAAAAACCCTGGAGCCTTTCCTTTCTCCTCCCACTGACTCTCACCCCATTCACACCATCTCTTCAGCATCTTAAAGAGATATAGGCAAGTGCCACAGACTGTTTCTGCGAAAATACAGGTGTTTGAGGAGCAGTGATGTCACCCCCCCCTTTAGAGTGTCACCTGGTGTGATCTGCACCCCCCCCCCCCCCAGTGTTACCACTGGTATAGCCTATAGGATAATATTAGCCAAGGTTTTATCACTGTATTTCACATGGCATACTATGTACAGACTAGATATTTCCAAAAACTACAACCTTGTGGCTAGTTGCACACAGGTTCACATACTCCCTACTCCACACAAGCAATTTATGTACTCTTATTGTATGACATTTGCAAACATGCAGTGTTACTGTTCCCCGTCCATTAGCCCTCAAGGACAGGGAACAAGAATTTTCATTACTTGATTGCTCCATTTCGCAGTAATAGTTGCAAATTTGTAGTGGTGAGAAGGAGGACTTATCACAAGAATGCTTTTCTCAGTATCATCTTTCTATTATGGTGTATTCTGATCAAACACTTGGAATGAGGGGGAATATTACTGCAGTGTTTATATGGACTAACCATCTGACAGATTTTAATCATGATCCTTTGTCTGTTAAAAAAAAATTCACTCTGAGCATCTTTTTCTCTGCTGCCTGCACATAGTTGGTAGACTAGAGCCTGTGGTTATGATCACAAATATGGGACTGTAATGAAACATATCACTATTCCAGAAAAACACCTGTTGTTGTCAAGAAGGAGGAGGAGAAGAAACCTCATATTAAAAAACCGCTGAATGCATTCATGTTGTACATGAAGGAGATGCGGGCCAAGGTGGTGGCAGAGTGTACACTGAAGGAGAGTGCAGCTATCAACCAGATCCTAGGAAGAAGGGTACAAAACAAATCTTTGGCTTCTTAATCCCATTTCTTTGACATTTAGGCTACTAGGCTAGATACAGAGATGGCTTAAAGCTAGATACATAGCTGGGCTTGCTGAGGTGGTGAAATATCTTAGCATCCTAAACCATTTGTATTGGCTTGCTGAGCTCATGAATCTTCTTAATATTCAGGGAGCAAAGCAGAAGCAAAATATTTGAAGTCCTGTTTCTATATATGAGAGAAGATATGCATTTTAGTTTGTTTGGAATTAAAAATTCACAAATGCTTAGAACAAGAGCAGGTTGTGAAGTAAGCTGAGGTTGGGAAGAAGTCCAAGGAGTTAAGAAAACAAGGGACAGGGTGCCCAAACTGATCACTGGAGAAAGTACCTGAAGTCAGAAAGTCAGAGGTTCTCTTCTCAAAGAAAAGAACCTGGAGGGAATATAGGCAGAGAAAATTAAGGGGGAAATTGGCAGAAGTGATGGAGAGCTGTTACAAGAAAGTCTGAAGAGGTACTAGCAATTCGGGATGTGGAAATTTTTCAGCGGGGTATCTGCAAGCTCAGACCCATTAGTCATTCTTGGGAAAAAATGTCATGTACTAAATACATACAAGAGACAGTGCTAGGGAGACTGGCAAAATACAAGGTGGCTAAATAATGTGGAACAACACAGACAGGGTATTAAACAGGAACCTTAAGAAAATGTGTGATAAGATGAAGGGTCAAAAGACAATCCAGGTGTGACACAGTTTTTCTTGCAGAGCCCAGAAACGTGGAAGAGTTTTGCATTTATTTGCAAAAAAGATATGGACAAGTGATTTTCCCAGTTGTGGCTTTTACTGTTGCTGCAGCATTGTGATTTGCTAATCTTTTGGGGATGGGCAAGGATGCGTTAAAAGAGCAAGGATTAAGTGTGGGTTGAATTTCACATATTCATCAAACAAAGCCACCAGCTCTTTACCCGCAGGCTAAAGATGGCTGCAAGTTAACATGTCTTGATTCATGCTCTCAATCTTGTATTGAAAAAAATTATATAGATTTAAGCCATGTAGAAAGCATAGGCCTTTTGTGTAAGAAGACAACATTGAGGTATTTTTATGTTTTAGAGAGGGTGGTTGCATCCCAAACTTCACTAGATGTTCCAACTTAAAAATACCTTTTCCACTGCTTTAGTGGCATTCGTTGTCCCGTGAAGAACAAGCCAAGTACTATGAGCTAGCCAGAAAGGAACGACAGCTTCATTCTCAGCTCTACCCTACCTGGTCTGCAAGAGATAACTATGTAAGTCATAAATTGTGACATGTGTAATTTGTGTGGAGGGGTGATAGTCCACACTTGGCTCTGGAAACCTTTTCTGTGCATTCACAATACATGATATATGTTTGGTAACTAAACAACCAGGAGTGAGATTTTATAGTTACATTAATGGATAAGATAGGGGCATAGGGGAAAGTGGAGTGCAGAGGGATGATGGCAGTGATTATATGGAAAGGTATAATTTGGTGGTTACTGGGCAGAA
Organism: Urosaurus nigricauda; assembly: GCA_034509955.1. Taxonomy (NCBI): domain Eukaryota; kingdom Metazoa; phylum Chordata; class Lepidosauria; order Squamata; family Phrynosomatidae; genus Urosaurus; species Urosaurus nigricauda. Next base: position 11,044,673 of record JAOEGL010000009.1, read on the forward strand.
AATAGTAGCAGAGTTAAAGGGAATTGAACAGGTCATTGGAATCTGCCATCTGATTATGACAAACCACATCTGAGTATTTATTTTTTTTTGCCTGAAAAAACTATGTGAAATTCGCAAAAAATGCCATGTTGGCAGACAGATAGCAGGCACGTAAACAAACATACAAGCTACCACCTGATTTTGGCATATTCAGTAAAACTTTGCAATACATTTCCAAGACTTTGTTTACATGTGCTGAAATTTTTTTGTAAAAGGAAAAGACAGAGCAAAGAATCAGTTAACTGGAATGACAGTCAGCCCCTTGACTTTTGTGGCTTTGCCACTCACGGATTTGATTATTCACGGGATTGTTGCCGTGTGCGTGCACCCTCCTCCTCCTTTTATTGGGCTTTTCCTGGGGGGGGGGAGCCCAGGAGGGAGGGAACAGCTAGGAAGGATGCACAGGCACGCTTGCCTGATCTGGCTGAAGCTCAGGAGGGAAGGGAATGGGACGTGCATGGTATCTCACTTATTCACAGTTTTTTCACTTTCTCAGCAGTCTTGCAACCCTGAGCCCCGCGAAAGTGGAGGGCTGACTGTATTTACTAAATCCATTATGAATTTGTCATAAGCCAAGGTTTGCAGTTCCTAAACATTGGCCTGCTTGTGATCTTGTGAAAGTACACAAGATGCTTGTGGAGCCATACAAGATGCTTCTGTCATCAGATGCCTTCTAAAATATTTATATTGGTTCAGTTTTTTATTAGCGTTTTTCTTCTATTCATGTTTCTCCGAGAAAAATCTATGAGTCAAATTTTCAGTCACAATTATAATAAAACTGAACATCCAGTTACTAGCATGCAGACTTTCTAATGTAGGTCAGGATTTTTCTCTGGTGTGTTACGTATTGAAGAGTGAATAGTTCTGCTGGAATTGATCTGCCAAGGATTTATAATCTTAACTGTATTCCCAACACCTTTCTGCAATTGCTAGTGCAGTCCTAACTCAAAAGATGCACCTGCTGTAGGGGAGTTAGAATTAAGCACAAACCGCTTCTGCTGGCAGAACTCCTTACTGCCATTTGATCTTGGAGATCTGAAGGAAAATGGCACTGCTAACTGTTCTCAGAAGAGCCAAAAATGGAGTTTAAAAGGTTTGTGGTGGTTATGCAAGATCCAAACTCCCTCCAGCCTAGGGATACTGCTGTAGTGTCAGCACAAAGTTAAGTCAGGGCACGACTGATCCCATGTAATTTCTAGTACTCTTAGGCAGGGCAAAACTTGGCTTCAGTACAGCTTTAGCTGACCTAATGTAAAATCAGATAGCCTTTACTCACTTGGCCAGTTAGGATTGTGCTTTGAATCTGCAGCTGACTAAGGTAGTCTTACACTGCTGGCTGCCTTTCTTTCTGACAATAATTATTTTGTGAATTTTCCCCTTTCAGGGTAAGAAAAAGAAGAGAAAAAGAGAGAAACAACCTCAGCAACAAATCCAGGAAACAGGGAGTAAGTGACATGTGTTATCCTTCCAAAATCCCAGTCCACAATGGGTGGACAGTACTAATATTTCCTACCTATAATGCAGAGGTGAGCAACTGTCAGGAGTTGAAGGACCACATTGAACTTCCATAGGGCTCGGGAGACCCACACTATCACCTCCCCAGTGTGATGTCCCTCCATTTGTAGGAGTCCCACATAAAAGTAAATGCAGTGTCAAATTCTTATACAATATGACTCCCGCATCCACAGGTTTCACTTACCCACATCTGAAAATATATGTTCTCTCTAGGTATTTCCTCCAGTGTGATTCTATGTATGCTTGCAGTGGAGGTTTACTACAGATTTGCACTGGAGAGTTTAGAAATGCCTAGAGAGGTTCATCAGAAAAAATGAAAGTGATTAAAAAACCATAGTCTAGCCTCTGCCTAGAAAAGGATAGCAAGGAGGATGCCAGTCTAACCTTTCTCCTCTACAAATCATCATTTTCCAGCCTCTATTACAGTATGATTTTTCTTTTGTCATTTGTAGATTCTGTAGCTGTGAAGAGTAAAAAACCTTGTGTGACATACCTGCCAGCTGAGAAATCCTGCGACAGCCCTGCCTCCTCTCATGGCAGCATGTTGGATTCTCCAGCCACCCCATCCACAGCTTTGGCATCGCCTGCAGCCCCTGCTGCCACCCATTCTGAACAGGCTCAGCCCCTCTCTCTGACCACCAAGCCTGAAGCCAGGGCCCAGCTGTCTCTGCACTCAGCTTCTTTCCTGTCAAGCAAGGCTGCCTCTTCCTCCTCAAGCTTGACCAGCCAGTCTGCACTCCTCTCCAGGCCCCTTCCATTCACCTCCATGCCTCCAACAGCTCTCCTAAGCACACCTCCTTCCTTTGCAGCCATTCCTTCTCCTCAGGCTGCCTTGGCTATGTTGCAGGCCCAGCCGCTCTCCTTGGTAACCACCAAACAGGCCGAATGAGGAAGACTCCCCATCTTGCTTCCCTGCTGATGCCACAATTGAGATTACAAAGCCAACAAAGCCATTTATTGGTCAATATTTGACCCTTTCTGAACTCTTCCGTAAGGTGACTCTTGAGGAAGAAAGTGCTCTACTCTCAGAGTTGTTTTCAGTAGTCTGTCTAAAGACCTTTTTTATTTTTTAAAAAAATAAAAACAAAAAAATTCCACAACTTTTTTTTTTTTTTTTACAAAATGCTGAACAGGATGAAAACAAAGGAAGGCAAGCCAACTCTTGTGTTCCTGTCAGTGCCCATTGGGGGTGTAGACTTGTACAGAACGATCATCTCTCAATGATGTTTGCATGTTTTGTTATATTTCTAATTTTTCTATTCCCCATTCCCTTGGCAAGGCAGTGTTTTTATTTTATGCTACTTACTCCAGTCGGCAGTTCCATCATTTTTGCAAGAGACTTCTAATTGGAAGACACAGTACTATAGAAATATAAGTGCCTCACTGTCACCTTCAGAGCTGCCCACCCTTGGGAGGCCCAGATACTTCTCCTGTAATCTGGAGTGAATATTCAAGAAAATGGCAGGACAATCCACCCTATTTCCTTACAGAATTATTTTGTTTAGCAGGAAGTAGGGGAAAAGGCCTTGGGGAATTGCCTGTTATTTTAACGAAGGAAAATAAATTTTCATCTTAACTTGCTGTGTTAGAGTGTTCAATGAAGAAATGTAACGAACTTCAAAGTATCTATTTTGTTCCTTTTTTTAAAAAAAAATAGCTTTTTCTTGCTTCCCTTTCATTCTACAAGCCATTGGTACTTTCATTTTATTTATTCATCCCACAAACATTTTCTGTCCTTAGTATGCCTGTTGGTTGTGTTATGGAAACACTCAACATTTTGTCATTTCCTTTTCTAATAGTTCTGGAAAGAGGCTGCTCTTTCTAATAATCCCAGTAAGATTCCTCCCCGTGTTTGTACAGAACTTTGGGCACCACTGTGGATGCTCACCCCAATCCAAGATAGCAGGAAAGGAGAAAGAATTTGTTGAGGAGATAGGAAGTAGCCAAGTAAACTGGAAAGAAAAATGACATCCTGCCTCCTGGGGAACCTGGGGCCACATAGTCACATATTGCCCACCCTGGGCCAAAACGGGCAACATTAGAAGATCTGAAGACCAATTTTTCATCTCTGGTTCCATCCCAGGCCATACTAGCCCTGAAACTGCTCTCAGAACATTCAAGTCAACTTACTAGCTCATCCATCTATGAATTTGCTACTGGTCTTATCTTGCATTGTCTTCTCCAGTCTGTATCTCCAGGAATAGAGCACTAAATTGAACATAGTCCATAGCATCATCCACAAAATATGTGTTAGGTCTGCAGGAAGATCTACATACATTTTCCATGGTCTCTTCCATACAAGTACTTTGATGTTTAAAGATGAGAACCTAGTGTGCTGTGCATGTCTCCTTCTGCAGACATTTACAGTTCAAAAGATGAGGTGAAAAGGCTTTTTCTATGATCGTATACTCATTTTGTTCAAGAGACTGGCCCAGTGGGTTAGACAGTTGAAATCTATATGGCACTTAAATGCGCGGTAAATAAAAACTGGTCCAGTTTTCTCACAGCATGTTTGTCCCAGTGAATACTGATATTTTAATAGAAAGAACACAAGTTGACTGCATATTGAGCACAAGGAGGCCTGACTGGCCACTGTTCCCTGGCATGAGTCCCATACATGTATATAGATATGCTCCCCTCCTTTCATTGTTACATTCCTTGGGATGTAATGTGAATCAGCCCCGCTAGTTTACAGTTAACTAAATATCTGACTAGTTTGGAGTTTTGGAAGATCTCTAAATTGGGAAATATGATATTAACTCTTATCGCTTCCTTGGTTATGGATATTTTTTTCCAGATTGCATCTTGGAATCTTCAGCCCAAAACATTGATATGCAAAGCTACAGCCTTGAAATTCTGCAATTCGCTGCCATCTTCCATCCCACTCCACCTCCCTGTTCTTCAGTTTCTTGGAACAAAAATCTGGACTAGGATTTTAAAGGCTGAAAAAGACAGTGTTGAAATTCACAGTTCAGTTACAGGAAAGAGGAGGGAAAACACTTGCATGTCAGGGCTTGCAATATATTGCCTCAGAAGAGTACTGACAGAAGAAAACTGAGAAGAAGTATAATAACCACAAACATCAGTAATTTGATCTCCCGTGAAAGAAGAAACATGTTGGATCTAGAGGCAAAGGAACAAATGAACTGAATTTTCCAGTGTCTTGGGGTGCAGCTTCAGCAAGGAATTGAAACTTCCTGGCAGTAAAACCATGCAACATTGAATGTTTGTTTAAATCCATCCTGCCCCATCATTTTTTATTCTAAGGATCCATGTTGTTAACAGCTCAGCAATGACTTTTTTTCCTGAGAAGGAAAAGTTAATTTTTTACAAAATGTCTCAAGAAAAAATTGAGTATTTGGCAAAGAGCACCTGGGTCATGTGCAACCTCACTCTGAGAACCCCAAGAGCTGCTTCCAGACAAGCAGCCTCTTGAATCAAATTTCATGGAAAATTAAGGGCATGAAGCGACCTGTCAGAATAATTAAAGTCTGACCCAGGGCCAGACAGCTTCAAACAGATGTTGAGCTTCAGCAGGAGAATATTTCTTTGTTTTACACTGCATTTTCCCATACAGAAAAGAACATCTGTTAGGATGTTTCCCTCCTCCCTTCTCTTCTCTTGCAGAGGTCCTCTGTTCAGTTTGGGTTCTTCACCAGTTAAGGACACAACTGGCAAAACAGCCTCGTGGCTGCCTGCCCAGGGCCATGCCGTCTGCTTTCTTTTCTGCTGGAGCTCAAAGAGCATGGCATGAGATCACTGGGTTATTCAGCTTCTTCATTCTCACACCCTCATTACACTCTTCCTTTGGGTGGGAGATGCTCGCTCCTTGTGAAAGAAAACAGTAAAACAAACCAAGTCTCTTAAGGAGCTATCTAAGTAGTTACAGGCCAGGCACAGTTTCATCAGACAGAAAAGTGAGGCTGTTTGGAGTTTTAAATGGTAAGAAAAAGTGACTGGACTGGCTTATTTAACCTGCTTAGTTGTGGGAGTGAGAGAAAGCAACCGCAGTCTTAGCGTTGCTGGAAGGAAGGAGTTTCCTTTGACTTTGAATTAAGGAGCATGACAAGAAGGAAGAACTAGAATCTTGGCATTTTGGTGGCAGGAGGCTCCTCTCTTGCTTAGATGAAGTATAAGGAACTGGATGGACTCTTACCATCTGAAAGGGAGGGATATCTCTAGTTTGGAAAAGGTATGATGTTTGAAATTTTATGCTTAAATCTCTTTAGAATAAGTGCTGGGTTGAGTAAAATCACTCACTTTGTGGCTAATTCAGCTCAGCTGGAAGGCATCCCCTTGGTCTCCAATTATTCTCTATTGAACTGACTCTTCACGTTTACGTCAGATTTAATTTATAATGCAAATCCAGGAATGCAACCTCTACATAAATTGAGGCCTACCTATATGATAGACAGTACTTTGACACATTCTAGGCAGCCTCTCCTCTTTTGAGCCAGCTTCCTTGGACTACAGTATGGCTTCATATAGATGACTGCCAATTTTTCCAACAAAGTTTTTACTGTTTTCTTGCCTCGTAGCTTTAAAAAAAACAGTGCAAAGAATGTTAACAGTGACAGGTAAATAGAATTGACATCCCTGTACCAAGTATGGCAAATTATTTGGAAATTCCTGTATTAAATCCCAGTCCAGAGCACTCATTGAGCAGAGCAAACACAGGATTTAACTGCAGCCCTATTGGGAATCAGTTAGACCCAAGCAGAATAAAGTTGTTGGAGCAATTGGATTTATCTATCTGTTGATTCACCATTTAGCAATTGGGATTAACTAACAGGATTCCAGTGAGTGTCTGGCAAGGTCTCTATATTTTCTCTACTTTAAAAAACCAACAGAAGTGTGTGTGTGTGATACTTTCCCCCTTTTCCTCCTAGATCTATTAATTCGACTGCAGTTTCAGATACCCTGTCATTGCTGAACATCAAGATTTATTGATGATTGGCTTTTTAATTCAGGTATCATATCTCTGTTCACAGTCTTCCAGGCACTTTCGCTGTTTGGGAACCTGTGTTTCGTTTCCAAACCATACAGAATTCATTTCTCAGGTGAGCTTCATCAGAGCACAACACTTCATTGTTTTTGCAAAAGGGAAAAAAAGGCTGAGCCAGGCTCTGATGTCACAGCTCAGGAAGTAACTTCCTAGCCAGATCCAGCACACAGTAAGGAGCCTGTCTCAGCAGCCGCAACAGGGAGAGAGAAATCTGCAGGCCCCAGAAAACTAGTAGCAGTTCCATATTAAAATGTTCTCTTGTAAAGTTTCCTCCCTGAAGTTCTTTAATCCTCCCAAGTCCATACGGTTTAAATTTTGGTGTCAATAGCACTTGTTTGGTACTCTAGCTTTGAAGATTATTGTTCTCTGGTTCTTTTGTTATCAACTCAACTTTTCTGTAACCTCCAAAATGTTTCCAATTGCAACTCTTGCCAGGCCCAACCATTGGCTGCCTTGGTGGTGGAGTTGGGGGGTGATGATAGGATTTCAAAGGTGCCGGGAAGGTTGCCCCAAAAGCACCTATTAACTCGCTGTCTTCTTGCTTCTTGTCTTCAAATGTGGTTTTTAAAATAAGTCACTGTTATAATTAACAGGGTTTTTCTTTTCTTTTTTGTTTCTGAAACATAACTAAGGGTGCATCTACACTGTAGAAATAATGCAGTTTGACACCACTTTAACTGCCATGGCTTCATCCTACAGAATCCTAGGATTTGTCATTTTGTGAGGCACCAGCACTCTTTAGCATTGGAGGCTATAGACCTTGCAAAATTTACAAATCCCAGGATTCCGTAAGATGACACTACAGCAGTTAAAGTGGTGTCAAACTGCATTACTCCTACAGTGTAGACGCATCCTAAGACATTTTTAAAAAGTTGTTTTAAAGTCTATAGGCCACCAGCCTGTGGTACAAAACATTCTCCTCCCATCAACTTTGATGCTGCCTCAATATGCAGAACAGAGCATGAGGTAGAAGCATAAGACAAAGTACAAATAAACATTTGAATCATGGGATATTCCTCTCCCATTGTTTACTGAGTCCTAGTCCCTGTATATAAAACTAATAAAAAAAAATGTGAAGTTGGAGGCTTTCATGGCCAGCATCCATAGTTTTTTGTAAGGTTTTTTTTGGGGCTATGTGGCTGTGTTCAGGAAGAATTTATTCCTGGCATTTTGCCTGCATCTGTGGCTGGCATCTTCAAAGTTTGGTGGCACGGAGAAGTGTGTGTGTGTATACCCTCCCAGCCAAGGGTCACACAGTGTGTGTGTATGTGTATGTTTGCTTATATACTGTATATATGCACCCACACACACATACCCCACACACCTCCATGCCACCATTCTTTGACGATGCCAGCCACAGATGCAGGTGAAACGTCAGGAATAAATTGTTCCAGAACACAGCCATATAGCTGTGAAAGGAGCAAACTGATTCCTTCCCCAGTAATTAAGGTATAAAGCTAGAATTGTCTTTATACCATAATTACTGGGGAAGGAATTAATCCCAGTTAAACAGTTTTGTAACTAGTTACATCCAGGCTCTGGGATTGTTCATAGCACTGGTGCTGTTGCACTGCAGACTTCCACAATCAGAATATGAGTCCAAGCCAAATCCACCTGTCAAGTTCAACCAAAGAGAAATTTAATCAGACCTCTCTCCAAACCATATGTCCCATCCGTGGTTGTGGGGTTCCTATTGTCCCAGAGGAGTAGGAAGAAAAGGGAGGAAATCATGCTTTCACTTTCATGCTTAGCATGTCATTGTAGCTGGGAGTTATCAAGAGCCAATCTCTGTTGGATATAATCCACTAAACACAACAGATTGAAGACAGCTGGCTCAGTTGACTACTACCCTGTTTGACCTGTGAGGGCCATCTTCCAGATTGAATGATTCACCATGGAGAGTCCGTCCCACCCCAAATCTCACACAAGCATTTGCTGTTTGGCAATTGCACATGCAGTCACCCAATGCTGCAAATGAGTCTCATTCAGAACAGATAATGATGTCTTCACCTGGAGGCTTCTAAGCGCCACACACACACTGGGTTTCCTTCCCTTGAGGGTTAATTTGGTCAGAATAGAAGATCAAAAGGAGAAACAATTAGCAAATGGAAGAGTTTAATGATGCTAATTAAAATGTATTAAGTGTAGCCTCTGCCTCTGCACCAGCTGCTTGGGCAGGAAAACCAAAGGCTGCGGGGAGCGTCTGCCTTGCCCCAAAGTGCTGGGCTGAGGAAGGAGGGCATCTGGCGTTCCTCCCCCATAGTCTGTTGCAAAAGGTGGGTTCAAGGAAGCCTTCATTTCTCCCCGTGCTGCTATTCAATGGGTTTGTGTCAAGTCCCTAATTAGTTCTTTTTTGGCGGTCTCTCCTGGGCCCTCATTAGGCATCTCTGTTAGTAGAGAAAAAATCTGATTTGAAGAGACACAGGAGAGGAGGAGGTGGGAGGATGCTTCTCTGGCATTGACCATGATTAGTTATGCAAAGGAAGGTGGCAGAAGTAACCCTCCGTTCCAAAAGATGCATCGCACAATGGGCAGGGACCCAGATGTTACCTTCACTCCAGAGGGCTTTATAACAAGCTCTTGGAGAGAGGTAGGGAAAATGTTCACCCACCGCCACCACCAGCAGCAGCTCTTAATGAGATGTCCAGTAGATCCCAAAAGAGAAACACTAACAGCTTTAGGATCTGACTACAGAAGCTCATTATTGCAGAGAGGTTAAGCGGGAAAAAGTGGAAGAAAACAAAACCTCAAGTTTGGCAAGGGAGATATTGGAGAAGAACAATAAACTCAGACCTGTGTGTCTGTTGAAAGCCCAGCCAAAGTCTCTTGATCTCCCAGGAGATGACCATGGAGTTTAAAGCAAAGAGGAAAGGTTACTGAAAACTTACTACTCACTTCAGTTGTCTACACAACAACAGAAGGTAAGTTACTCCCCTACACACCCAGGCCCTTAGGACCCAGTTCTCATGCACTTCTGTCTTGCTGGCATCCCAATCCTAATTCCTGGCGTGTGCTGGTGCTGTTAGGGGTACCAGTATCAGGCAAAACCATCAAAGAGATGGGCAGGAAACCAACCTAAGAACAGAAACATTGGTAGTATCAGTGGAAAGGGGTATACAAGGGTGAAGACAGTTGGTGCACCTAAGACCAACAAACAAGAAATTAGTGAAATACATGCTATCCTTAAATTTTTAGAGAGACTTGCAAACTAGCAAGTATTAAGCCTGCTAAGGTTACAACCTCTAATAGATTCCCCAGCAGGATAGGGCAAAGTTCCATCAGTCATCTCTCATTTTCTCTTCAAGTCCCCACCCCACAAGCAGTATACAGTAAACCTGCAAATTCCACACACCAAATTTTTCCGGGGGGACGGGGGCTCAATGGCTCATGCCATGGTCACCCATTGGTGGCCCTGCCCATTACGCAGGTCTGCAGCTGGCAAGCAGTTGCATGGCCTGCCTTGAAAAACAATTTACCAGGGGCTGGACCCATTCTTGATGGCCCAGGTTGTGGGCACTAAATACCTTGACTCTGAGGAGGTCAAGGGGAAGGAGATTTACTCCTCTACCTCGAGCAGAAAACTATCTTGGGCTGACTCTGATCTTCAGATTGCAAAGAGCTGAAACCTGGATATTGCAGAAAGCGTCAGCGTCTTATTTTTAGACACCCCTCAGCCATAGAGGATAAGAATGGAATGCAAGGATTTCACTCAAGCTGCATTTGCACAGAGCTCTGTCTCAATCCTGCCGTCTCAAAGTCATTTCAAGCAGTGCACGAACTTTTCTGCAGTTGTCGCCTCCCAGACTTCTTTGGTACTAGAAGGCTGGTACAAAGGGGCTCGGCAGGAAGAATGAATTAATTCAGCTCCCCAGGGCAGAAATGTATAGCTTAGACAGCATTCAATTGTAGTCACATGATGGGGGGAGGAGACCTCTGCAAGAGGAGATTGGATTTACTTTCCTAGTCTTCAACCCAGTCACTCATAAAGCAAAAGGGGTGGAAGATGAGTCGCTTTGATAAGGAACGCACGCAAACCTAACTCTAAAGTTTTGTACAGACGGTAGTGTTTGAATCATCAACTATTAATTCAACAATGAATAGAAAATATGAGAATGCACCCATAAAGTTCTTGCATTTATTTCCCATGCGGCTGAAGAGAATGGCAACAAACTTTTCCTGTGCAAACAATTGCACAGCAAAGAAAAAGTGATTGTAAGTCTCCACAACACTGGTTACAGATCACAGCAGCCAGACAACACCAGGGTCCCCATAAAGAAGAGGGATAAGGACAGCATGGTATAATGGTTTCAGTGTTGGACTATAAGAGACCAGGGTTTTAATCTCATGTGTGGTGGTGGTGTGTGCCTCCGAGTCTGACCCTAAAGCGAACTATCATGGGCTTTTCTTGGCAAGTTTCTTCAGAGGGGTTTTGCCACTGACATTCTCTGAGGCTGAGAATGTATGAATTGCCCAAGGTCAGCCAGTCAGTTTCATGGCCAGGTGGGAATCGAACCCTGATTTCCAAAGTTGGGAGTCCAATACACAAACCATAACGCCATGCTGGCTTTCATACCCTCCAATATTTGACAGATCAAAACCAGGACATCTGTGGCCAAGCGATATCAGAGTGTGGTCAAGATGGTAAAAATTATTAATTGGGAAGAACACACAAACCAGGAGAGGCTGCAGCAGATTGCTTTTGTCTGAGCTTGTAGGGAAGGCCAAGATTTGACCTGTCCTTTTCACTCTACTTTTCACTCTGATGCTGAGTTGAGTGCAAAATTGTTTTGCACTTAGAACTCAGTTTATAGCAGTTGAAGTAAGCTGAGGAGGAAGGACAAACATGGGAAGGGAGAGAAACTGGAACATTTTTAAAAGCAGCTGAAAAAGTGGGACAAAGGATTGAGAATGCCAAATCAACAGAAAGCAAAGAGCAAGATAGCCACAGATATGCTGGGGATTTCTGAAATGCCTTCCTGGGGCATGCAAGCAGCATTTGCAAGTTGCTACAGCATTTCCCCCCCCAACCTTTAGACCTCCAGATGTTTTGCACTTCAACACTGTAAATCCCTCACTATTGGCCATGCTTGGCTGAAGCTTCTAGAAGCCCAGGAGTCCAAAACAGCCTGAGGACAAAATATTGATAGCCCTGCTTTCCAGCACTGCTGGGTTGCCAGCCAAGAATTCAGCACTCACTCTTAATCTTGACACCAGTCTTATTGATATTTAATGGATCATGCATATAAATTCACAACACAACATATCCATGACTGGTTAAAGACACTTTGCTCCACCTTTGGCAACTGTCTCACTCTGCCTTATGACAGGGCTATGAAAATATAGTGGTAATGCTTGGAGAGTCAGTCATTAGGACAATGCATAATTCATTCTATTTCATTTCATATCAGATTTCAAGCCCTTTTATTCTTTCTTCTTGTTTGGATGACAGTGACTAGCCTATGTCTTAGCAATGGCTGATATATGTATAATGGGATCATTATTGTAAAGTAAGAATTTAATCTTTCAACTTGCTGGCCAGAAATCTTTAATTTGTAGGCGTTCCGAAAGGAATTTATTCCTAATTTCAGATGGCAAGGGACAGCTGAATAAATAGTGGGGAAGATCTTCGATTTCATTTCGACCACCGTGAAAGAGACACAATTGGTATGGTATTTTGGCAAATCTGCCCTGTAGTACTGCTAAAGGCATTCATTGAAATCTGGCTAGTGTAAATTCCCACCTTAAATAGTATTTAACAGTATTTGTCAGTTTTAAGTAAATAGTCCTCTGGGCCATGAGAGGTTTGAAATAAACTATACCATGCTACAATCTTGGTAGTGCCCAGTGCCACATAATCATCTTGCAGACAGGTGTCTAGTTTGAATTCCTTCTTTGCCTTTATGTTTTCATTTAGACGAAAGAACGTTTCTGAGAACCCAAATTTGCTGAAAGAGTGGGGTATGTTATGCAACCATATTTTGTTTCTTAAAGTGGCCAGTTGTTAATTGTAACAAAGTTTAACAGGTAAATTTTCAATGAGATCTTTCAATCATGACCAAAAGTTAAAAACAGATTAACAAATGGTTGAGGATCAAGGTTGAGAACCTATCTCCATCCTCAAAAACTGCATTGGAGTAGAACTTTGAACTCTGAGGAAAGTTCTTAAAATTTTGTTGCGTAAACATTCTAGATCATAAGCTTTCTGGAGTCCCTGTATCTCTCCTCCAAATAGTACCTACAGTTGTAATTTCTTCTTAATGAGTTGCAAAATAGGCAGGACTTATATCTATCTCCCACTTGGTGGTGAACCAAAATTTAAGAATGGCTCCAATATGCTGCTCCTCCATCTGAGAGCATCTATGGAAATAAATATATAAATAAATTGGGGGGAAATGCTGGATTTTTTGACCTCTTGTTCAGTCTATGTAAAAGGAAAATCTTTCCAACTCTCAAATAGGGGACATCCATTATAATAAGAGAAAACTATCCTATAAGGGACAAGCTATCCAAATCTCAAATAAGGGACAACTCATATAATAAGAGATATCTATCAGCCCTAGAGGTAAAGCATGCAATGTGAGCCCTTACAAAGACAATACTTACACATTTTACTCAGTGGGATTTATTCTCCAGAAAAGTATGCTAGACTGCACCTGTACCTTTTTTTTTTTTTTTACATAAGAGTACTGTTAATAAAGAAAACAATTTGATTTCTATATCGTAAATCCAATTAATTATTATACTTTATTGTTATTATTTATTATAAATAGAATAAACTATTGCAACATGTATAAGAGAAATAAATGCTTTTCAGAAGAGTGTGCATTGTTTCCCCACAGTATTTACTCCCTGGCATGCATGAACAAGATTGGAGCCTTATAGTATGTCTCTGTTACTGTCTTGGTGGATTTAAATGGGAATGGGGGACGAATCCACTCCGGCAGTTTGGCATAAACACATAGGTGAGTGAGTCATTTACCATGCCCTGGATTACAGCTTTATCCTCATGAGTCGAAGCTAAACAAACTGAAACTCAGCAGCACCAAATTAACTTCCTCTGGCTACCCAATTTTTTTCCTCCACTGTGCCTCACCTGCTCTGTCTCAGTTCTCTCTTTGGGAGAGCTTATTCAGCAGCAGAGATTGCTCTGAGCTCCTCATGTTTTCTGGATGAATTAGGTTCACCCAACTGCAAATGAAATAAAATAACATGTTCATTCTCTACATTTTAATTCCGGATGAAAAACACTGCGCGTGTCCGCATGTGCGCACACACTCACACACACTCTTGCATGTGTAAAAAACCTGCTGATTCTAAAGAAAAGGTTGGTTTCCAAAAGAGCACGCAACTGTCATGTTTACAGACACGATCACTTGGGAAGGCACTCCTGGAAAACCTATTAAAGCAAATGGCCCAACCAAAGGTCTGGCTGTTAAATGGCCTTGCCTGCGCTGTTGAAACATTCCCATCTGGGCCACTCTTCTGCAAGAAACAAAAATCTGGCAAGGTTCCCAATTATCTTTATCCTGGCTTTCCTCAAACAGTCCTAAAAATAATTGGAATTGCAGAGATCTAGCACAAAGGATGCGGCATTTGAGAAAAAACAAACAAAAAGCTCCCCCAAACAAAAAGCAAGCTCCAGGCTTGAAATCATTAATGAATTTCTAGGCATTTTATAAGGTTCAAATAACACGAGATGATTAGAGGTGTGCTGATAAATTTTCAAGTGTATGCCATCACCAAGACAGTCTCTGTATCGATTCGAAATTGCTATAGAGAGTCCAAAAACTCTGATGGAGATAAAAACTAATTGATCTAAAACAATTAGTTTTTATCTCCATCAGAGCAGGGTATTTGGGGGGGGGGGGGTGTTAAAGCTAATGTATTTTCTCACACCCTCCATTTCATAGATGAAAACAGGGACACGTGTGGCCAAGCAACACCAGAGTGTGGAAATAATCCAGTTTGAGACTGCTTTAACTGTCCTGGCTCAATGCTAGGAGTCTGGGAATTGTAACTTATTGTGGCCCCAGAGCTCTCTGACAGAGAAGGCTAAATGCCTCACAAAATGACAGTTTCCAGAATTTTATTTTATTTATTTATTTTATTTATTTCCAGGATTTATATCCTGCCTTTCTCCCACAATGGGAATTCCTTAGCATTGAGCCAGAGCAATTAAATCAGTCTCAAACTGGATTATTTCTGTAGTGTGTTTTAGACCAAAAGGAATGGGAAAGAATATGTAACATACTGGGTCTCTGAAACTTGTGGGTTTTTAAATTTGTTTTAAACACTTGAAACACTGACAGAAAGCCTTTTAAATTTGTTTTAAAGCCTTGAAACACTGACCGAAGTTCTCTGTTTTGAGCAAAAATCTCTTTCGGTCATTCTCCAGCAGAACCAAAGCCAACTAAAAGCCTTATTAGAATCAATTATGATTAAAATAATGGGCCCAAATTATTCTAGCAAAGAAAGGCTGGGAAAATTTATTCATTTATTTCGTTTTTATACGATGAAGTCTTAGCTCCATGACTCAACATCTAGGTTCGTTGGGCTTTTTTGGCCTTAACTATCCTCCACGTCTGACAACAATTCTGAAAATCAGTTATATCACAAAGAATAATAAATGCTTCTGTTTCTTTTACTGTTGCACCTTTAAAGTTACATAATCAAGTTATTGAACTTTAGGTAAGTCACACTCTCAGACTCAAAGGAAGGCACTGGCAACTCCACTCTTAACAAATCTTGCCAAAAAGACATATCCTCGTGATAGCTTTGCCTTGGTGTCACCATAAATCAAAAAGAAAAAAACAATTGAAGCCACACAACAACAAAAAATCAAGCTGTTTCTCTCATTTGGGCAGGGCTATTAACAACATATTCAGTGAGGGGGATCCATCTCACTGAGGCTGGAAAACTAAAACATTTTCGAACAATCAATTTGTAAATAAGAATTTCACCTGTCATTTTCAAGGACCCAGAAAATATGTTGTAGACCACGAGATGGTGCTGTGCTACCATTGTTCAGCTGAGTCAATTTCTAGAGGTTTATGGAGGTGACACTTGCAAACTTGGTGAAGGCTATATGTGGCCATGTTATAGAAGAGTTTGTTTCAAACTTTGGAGTTTGTCAGACGGGAGGAATTTTTCTTTATTGCAAATGGAGCCAATTTGAATTCACGTGAATTCGCTAGTTTAGCAAATTCACGTGAATTCCTATTGCGTTTGGAATGCATTCAGAATTACTTCCCATTTCCTGAAAATGACCCCCAATTGCCCGAAATTGTGTGAGATGCTTTAATTCGCAATAACGTTAAACCCATGATTGCATTCGAATTGACTTCCCTTTGGCCTGAAATTGCGTAAGATGATTTAATACGCAATAACGTGAAACCCCATGATTGCGTTCGGATTAGATTATACTTCCTTACTTACTTACCTGAGATTATACTTACCTGAGATTTTTCATTTATCCTGTTTTACTTACTACATCTTCATGATTATTTATGAGCCCACCTCAATGCACCCAATAGATATGGATTTGAGTATATCACTGCCTGCCAATTACATATTTATGAAATTAAAATAGTTTAGCTCTCTTCACTGCTTTCTCAATGCATTACAAGATGCATTTTTGTAGTGCAAAACAAAACAAGAACAAAAAAACCCTGCCCCATGTCAAATGTTCACTCATTGTGTAAAAGATGCAAAAAGTAAAAGAAGAAAGTTCTTGGTGACCTTTTAACATATGGCTGGGAACCTTCTCCAGCCAGATGGTCTGGATTTCAATTCCAGAAGGTCCAACCCATGGCCAACATTTTTGGGAGCTGTAGTGCAAAACATCAGGAGTATCAAAATGTTGCCATTCCTGCTTTAGTGTCAAAAGACTCTCTCTTAGTGTCTTCACTGTAACAGAATGAAATTCAATGCAGAAAAATGTAAGGTACTGTACTTAGGGCAGAAAAAATGAAATGCACAGATATAGGATGGGGGACACCTGACTGAATGAAAGTACGTGTGAAAGGGATCTAGGAGTCCAAGTAGACCATAAGCTGAACATGAGTCAACAGTGTGATGCGGCAGCTAAAAAGACCAATGCGATTCTAGGCTTCTTCAATAGACGTATAGCGTCTAGATCAAGGGAAGTAATAATGCCACTCTATTCTGCTTTGGTCAGGCCCCACATGGAATACTGTGTCCAGTTCTGGGCACCACAATTCAAAAAAGATGTGGAGAAACTGGAGCGTGTCCAAAGGAGGGTGACTAAGATGGAGAAGGGTCTGGAAACCATGCCTTATGAGGAGAGACTTAGGGAGCTGGGGATGCTTAGCCTGGAGAAGAGAAGGTTAAGAGGGATGTCATATTGAGGAGGGAGCAAGCTTGTTTTCTGCTCCTCCAGAGAACAGGACCCAGAACAATGGATGCAAGCTCCAGGAAAAGAGATTCCACCTCAACATTAGGAGGACCTTCCTGACAGTAAGGGCTGTTTAATAGTGGAATACATTTCCTTGGAAAGTGGTGGAGTCTCCTTCCTTGGAGGTCTTTAAGCAGAGGCTGCATGGCCTTCTGTCAGGGGTGCTTAGATGGAGAGTTCCTGCATGGCAGAATGGGGTTGGACTGGCTGGCCCTTCTTGGGGTCTCTTCCAACTCTGTGATTCTATGATTATGATTGTGGTCTACCTCCTTGTAGTATAGAAACTACTATCAGGGCAGTTAAAGCGGTCTCAAAATCGATTATTTCTACAGTGTATTTTGGACCTCTATAATTTTTCCTAGCTCTATCTTTTTTTTCTCCCCCTTCACGTTCCATTCTCTCTTAAGCCACGCCCCTCGCTCCTGATTGGTCCCCGAAGTCACTCTCTCCCCCGCTCTCTTAGAGTGACTCCTTACTCTCGCGAGGGCGGCTCCTAATCTCGCGAGAGAGCCGCCGCGGAGGCGGAAGTGACGTTTCAAGGACTTCCTTTTCCGGTCTGCGGTTTGCAGGAAGCGGAAGGAACCCTGGAGGAGCCGGCATGGAGCGAACTGGGCTGCGCTTCTTCTTCTTCTTCTTGGTCCCTCTCTTCCTTCTCCTCCAGTTGGCCGCCTTTGGGGCTTCGGCGCCTTCGGGAAGCGGAGGGGCCCTGAAAGAGGAGAAGGGAGACCCAGGTGGGCAAGGCTTTATGGGGTAAAGGTCCACTCTGGGCCCCACAACAGACTCAGCTCCCAGAATTCCACAGCCCTTGAGGCAGAGAGAGTTAAAGATCCACTCAGGGCCCCTTAACAGACTCCAACTCCCAGAATTCCACAGCCCTTGAGCCTGAATAGAGTTAAAGATCCACTCTGGGCCCCACAACAGACTCCACCTCCCAGAATTCCATAGCCCTTGAGGGTTCCCCACCGTGATCCATGGGAAAAGAGAAGCGAGAGATAAGCAAATAAATCATATATAATTATATTTAGTCTTTATGTGATTCTCTTTCTTGTCATCTTCTTCTCTGCCTCTCCTTTTTTTCCCATCTGTATTCGATTGTGTTAGATTATCAATCCGAAAGAAAGGTTCATCTCATCTTTATGAAAATATGCCAGCCACTCAGGCCAGCCTTTAATAGTGAAAAGATGGTCATATATGCCTTAAATGTCAGTGATTCAGAAACTTTCATTCAGGTGTTCCTGTGTGGCCCCCATTATCAAGCAAGGACAGAAACTCTAGTTTTGTTAAATGTTTAAATATTTAGTGGAAGCCTCTGTTTATAACTCTTCCCTACAGTTTAGGAGTCTGGTCCTCCACGGATACAATGCATTTGTTGCTTCTTGCTTCACATTGGAAGCAGGTGAGGTTAAAGATTAACAGGCCTATTTGTCTTAACCTTTTATGGGATGCTTATGACATCCGATGAAATAGGATGCAGTCCACGAAAACGTAGGTCGCATAAAACGTTTTAAAGTGTCATAAGATTCTGTTTTGTTTTGGGGATGGGATTTAAGAAGGGGGTTCTTGGCACAGATGACTCTAAGGAATAAGAAACAGATTATGGGACAGATGTTTATCTTTTTTAGTATCCTTTTTGACTTAGGATGGTTCGTTTTGGGCTTATTTAGTTTATTATTATGTGTATTTGGCTCTTCTTATACAGCCAGCCCTTCTTATACACGGATTTTTTTATCCACGGTTTGAAAATATAAAAAAAAAAAAAAATTCCAAATATCAAACCTTGATTTTGCCATTTTATATAAGGGACACCATTTTGCTATGCCATTATATTTAATGGGACTTGAGCACCCATGGATTTTGTTATCCACGGGGGATCCTGGAACCAAACCAAGGGTCCACTGTATTAATACTCACGCATATATATATATATATATATATTCTCTCTCCTAAAGTTAGAACTTTAGAAACTTAGTGTAGAATCAAATTAAAGAACTTCTTTTCTTATTGCTGTTTTGGTTTAATTTAAAAGGAAACAAACTAAACGGATGTTTAAGAAGTGGAAGTTTTCCTCTCGGAAGTAAAATAGGTTTATTAGATTTAGTTTTGCTATATATGTTTGTGCAATTATGTACGTTTGGTTATATGTGCAAATGTTTATATTATATTATGTATGTTTTCAAGTGTTATGTATGTTTTCACTGTTGTATATCCCTCCTTGTGTGATAAAAGCAGACAAAGGCTAGCAAACATTGGGGCTTTCTAGATTGTCAGGAAAGTGTGACATGAAGTTGCGTTTTCCTTAATGCTTAGCAGCTGCACCGCAGCCTTTAGATGGAGCTGCGCTGTTCCGCAGTTTTTAAAAAAGAAGCTGGGAAAACCAGCACCTTTTTAAAGGCGCTTCTTCTCCCCTAAAACGCAAAAAAAGCATTTTCATGGCACACTTTCCCTTTTTCTCATCTAAAGGCTAGATGCAGCCATGAACACACTTCTTTTTGCCAATCTAGAAAGCCCCATTGATGCATAATTTCCGAGATGTAGGAAGATGAGAGACAAGGCGTTGAGAAGTGTGACCGGTGCACAGCGCAGCCTATGTACAGTGTGAAAATTACTGGCAGTTCTCCTGTGATATACTGAGCGTGTTTACTTTTAAATTTCTGCATTGCAGAGTTGAAGCCATCTGTGGAGCCTTCAGCTCTCATCAAGCCTCAATCCACACAGCCCCGGAGTGGAACGACTTCATTAGATTCTTTCCAAACGTCAGGCCATACTGAAGCAAAGGATAGTAAGAACTTGATAACCGAGACCAAAAACTTAGATCTGCCTGTTTCAAATTCTCTTGTCAGGGATCCAGATCTTAACGACCCCAAGCACGGTGAGAATTTGCAGTCTAACTCCAAAAGTGCAGATGTTCCAGATCCTTCTCCTCCGAAGTCACATCCTAAAGATAGTGAGAACGTAGCACCTGCTGCTGAGAGCAGCCAACCGCATCCGTCTGTAGTAGATTCTGCTGCACAGAATCCAGATCTTAATAAAGCTAAACAAAGTGGGAGCTTACCAGTTCCCGAGTCCAAAGATGTCAAGCCTGTTGCGTCTGTTCCAGAATCCCTAAACTCAAATCCTAAGGAAACCAAGGAAACGGAGAACTTGTCACCTTCTTCTGAAAATGACCCGTCTGGTGCAGCTGTACCTCCCCATAACTCAGATCACAATGAAGCCAACCAAAATGAGAAATTGCCAGAAGAACCCAAAACCCTCCAGTCTGATGTATCTCTTGTAGATCCTTCTCGAAAGTCAGATCATAATGAGGATAACCAAAGTGAGAACTCACCAGAAAAGTCGAAAACCCTCCAGTCTGATATATCTGTTGCAGATTCTCCTTCCCCAAAGTCAGATCAAAAGGAAGCCAGTCAAAATGAGAAAAACCCTCATTCTGGTGAAGATGGTGCAGAATCTACTCCTCAAAAGGCAGATCGTAATGAAGCCAACCAAAAGGACAGCGTGCCAGCTGTTCCTGAAAATGACCTGGCTGATACTTCTTCTCCTAAAGATGAGGATGTGGATGATGATAGCATGATAGATGACGAAACAATTGGAGGAGGTAAGGAAGGAGAGGAGACTGCTGAAACTTCCCCGTCGGAGAAGGAAGAAGTGAAGAACTCACCAGTTGGTCCATCCCCTAAAAATGAATCTGAAAATAGCCATTTCTTTGCCTACTTGGTGACCACAGCTATTGTTGTTGCTGCACTCTATATTGCTTACCACAATAAACGGAAGGTGGGTATTTTGATTTCTGTTGGTGCATGTTGTTTTGTACAAGTCCAAATCTTTCCAGGGATGACAGAAGTGAAGGCTGTTTGAAGAAAGGAGGTTTTTTTGGTCTTTTGCATTTCAGAATCTGATTTCAAATATGTATGGTAGCAGAAACTCAATTTGTTTACATTGATTGTGTTTGTTGGAAAGGGGTTTCAAAGGCTGTTTGAGGAATATTGTGTTTATTCTGTTTCCAGTTATATTCAAATAATATTTATGAGAGATGAGTCACAGGAAATACCATGGGACACAGCAAGCTAGAGATTTGATGTTCTGTCCTCATGGCAGTTAATATACAAGCAACAGCTTTCTTTGCAATGAAACCAGATGAATGACTACTTGGTGTTTGCTCTTCATAAGATATGACCCTAAGGGAAATGAAGCTCTAGGTAAAACATGATAAACAGTGGTAGATGAGCACTGTAAAAACAATACTGGCATCTCACCCTAAATTGCCATCTTAAATTCCCTCACCTAAGATGGAGATGAATGGATTTATTAAAGATGGTGGCAAGAGTGAGTTGTGTTAAGAGTAGTTCAAATCCAGTGGTTTGTGTCTATGTGAATATTACCCTCGCAATATCAAATCTTGTTTGGTAACAGTGGAGAGTGGGAGGCACACTTTTTTTATTGCCAGGCATAGATGTGTCATGTGCAACTGTTGTTTGACTGCCTTTTCTGTCCATAGCTGTGCTAGCTAAGAATACAAAGGGTTGCAATCCAACAACATTTGGACACCCCCCCCCCCCCAGCAATATCAATCAATCATCCAGGACTCTTTCTGCTTGGTTCTTTCTTGCTAAACTCCTCTTCACACTGCATGGGGTAAATCTGAAAGAGCTGCTATCATGTTTTCATAGTGACCTGTAAATAAGTTGACCTGAGGTTTTCAGGTTAATTTTTGGGCATAAATTTTTAGACTTATAGACAAGTATCTACAACTGTTTGGCTCTTCTGAAAATAGCCAGTCATCCAATTAACTTCCTTATCCCCCAAAAAACTATGTCCATGACTTTTCCTGCTGACCTTTTGAGTTTTGAATTTTTTTCGGCAGTGGGGCACCCAACCACTTGCCACTGCAAGGACTGTTGTTTTGTCTCTGGATCATTGTGATATAACTATGCATCATCAACAGTGATGAGTGGTTCCTCAAAATATGTAAAATCTTAACTTGGAGGTATCCACTTGATTTAGTTTCAGGTCAGCACCCACTTGGCTGACAGCTTCTGCCTTAGTCACATGCTCATGAATTACAATCCCAATGTGTTCTTGGGATATCTCTAGTTTCTGAGCAATTGTTTTAGCTGAAATTCACCGATCTGCCAAAATTAGGCCAGGAACATGCTCAACAATTTCAGGAGTTGACACTGTTGAAGGCCTCCCAGACCTTGCTGCATCTTTGGTCTCAAAATCTCCACACTGAAAGTTGGCACACCACTTCTTCACAGCTGAGTGTCTTGGGTATTTGTCATTCATTGTTTTGGCAAACACTTACAGGCTTCTTTTGGAGATTTCTTCTGCAGGAACAGGAACTTCATGATGGACTATAGTTTAATATTTGAAAATTCCACACTTTTCATTGACGTGGTTCTATCTATTGCAAATTAGCAATTTAATACAAACGCACACTCTTTCAAGCTACAGTGGCAAAATTGTGCTCAGATTTTGGGAAGTAGATCAGACTGAGAACTTTTCAGCATTCCCTATAGTTTAATATGGTGTATTTTGTTGGAAAGGGCCTTGCTCATTATAATATAAAATGGAAATGCACATATTTTTAACACTTGTTTCCACTTAGTTATCTGTTTGTTTGTTTTTTCTGTCTTCAAAGATTATTGCCTTTGCTCTAGAAGGGAAAAAATCCAAAGTAATCCGAAGACCCAAATCCAGCGACTATCAACGACTAGATCAAAAGGTAAGCTCTTGCATTGTGATTTCTTAGTAGCTCCTCTGAAGATGTATACCAGTTACATATTAGATTTCAGTTTTAGCACATTTTTTTCCAGCTGAAATGACATCTTATAGAAGTTTGTAATTTAAAGCATATACATATGTACAGTGTGATTCTATACACTGGGTTTTAGCTGTATATTTAGTTGTGGGGCAGTCATTTATGGCAAATGGCAGTAGCTCCACCTGCTCCCAGTATATGTTCTAGCTAGTCTCCATTATTGTGGTTTAACCATATTTGGAAAAGATCTGACTCCCTTAACTTTACATTTCAATTTTCTTTACCAGGTTCTTTATTTGAGACGAGCCACCTCTTTTGACATCATTTGGTCATTGAAAATAGATTTAGTTAGAAGCCAGATGCTTCTCGGCTTCTATTTACCTTTGCCTAGAACTCAGTTTAGAAGCTACTCTGCTACCTTTTTCATGTTATGCACTAGCAGTCTGTTCCATGCTAGTTCAAATTGAATAATTTTTGTATAAACTTAGGCTGTCTCCAGTACCTAACATCTATGTATTGTAACACCTCAGTTTTGCCTGTCTGACCAGCCAAACACTTTTCCAATAAATGTATGAGCTCTGCTAACATTATGTCTCCAACCTTGCCTAACATCAAGGTTTTTCTTTTTTGTTTGTTTGTTTGTAGTCTTCTTAACTCTGGTGTAAAGTGGTAGCTGTGCACTTGCAATTAATTTAAATTTTCTTCTTTTTTTCCCCTGTTCAGATCTAAGGTAAACCCAGAAATTCCAGCCTAATGGTTGGGTTCACTATGGACTTGTCCTGAAAATGAGCCTGCAGAAACATGAACTTCATCAGTACAATCCCTGAAGCCTGTTGGCTGTGCTGCTGTGTCCAGGGGGTGAGAAGAACAGAAGTGCTTTTAATTGTTCACATGCACTTTGGTAAAGTCTTCAGCTGTTTGTACCCCTTTTAGTTACTTGGAACTTGCACTGTTTTCTCCCATATTGTGACATAAGAGCTACTAAGAGAAGGTACTGTGTGTCTGTCACCCATTCAATGATGTGATGCTTAACCTGCTGTATTGACTTAACAGCTGTATTTAGGAGGCGCCTTGTCTGCTAAACAGGCAGATTGGCTTTATTTCCTAAGTCCCTTGTACCGTTTTCATAGTTGATGCATGCAGTGTATGAGTTGACATGATAAAGGCTGTTGATTGTTGTCCATGATATTGAAGCCAGCAACTTACTTTTTGATCCATTGCACTAGTTGAAATGTGGTTTGGCTGGCCATACCTATTGGATGCCTTCTGTCTGCATATGGCAATATTGAGAAATTAATACTCAGTACTGCAGATCTCTCAAGAGATGTCGGACCAAGTGAAAAGGAGGAATCATCACATCCTGTAGCTTCCTAATTCTTTTGTTCAATGTATGGCCCTTTTCCCACATTTAGACCAAAGGTAAAATGATTTGAAGTCTGCTGGTATGAAAAGATTTGGGCTAAGGAATGTTTTAATCTGCTTTTCCCTGTTCCACTTTTTGCCAGGCTTCTTTGGAAAGAATCTTAACAATTTTTTCAGTCAGTAGTACCATGTCCTGTTAAAGCTGGTAGTGGAGCTGGCACTTTTCTTATCTACCTAAGATCACAGTAATACAACAGAAATATGTCTTCTCACACCTTTTTTCAAAAAGTGAACTGTTTCTAAGCACTTGCCTTTTTGCATTGTCAAGTTGCCATTCTACCGCTAAATAGACCCTCACTTTCCAACCGAAGAATTTGATCACTGTTGCAGACATCTAAACTTGCTTGTTCACTTCAGAGTCCTAATTTGGAACATCACTTTTGAGTGTGAAGGGCACTTGAGTAGGCTTAGGTAGAATTATTCACAAGCACTGTGGAAAATGACAGTTCAGGAGTGTGTGTGTGTTCATGTGTTTGTGTATGTGTTGCATAGTAACACTTTAATCTTTGTCTGAAATCTGATTTGGGCACAAAGGTTCCTATAATTCCAGTGGAGCAGATTCAGTGCAAACCAGACTGTCCAGTGTGTGGAGGTCTCTTGGACACTTCAGCTATTCTGTTGGCCTTGCTTTACCTCTGTTGGGATAAGGGAGTATGGAAATTGAGGACAGGAAGCAAATTCTAGTGTCTTGTTTGAGGCCTTTGAGTCTATATACATTTCCAATCAAATTATAAATTAATGAGAAAAGACCTCTTGCACTTAGGAGCTGACCCTTGACTTCATTATTGAGCTTTTTCTGCAGTGTCTTTCAATTCTGCCTGCAGAGGCGAGGAATGATTTGTGGCTTGGACTCAAGTGCAGCAGAATAAGACAGAAAAGTCGACCACTTAACTTGAGGTGGGCCAGTTTCCCCATTTAAAAAAATACAAACGCCTGTGGATAGAAAGCTAGCATGTATGGTGGCTAAAGGGTGTGTATAGTGAATGTAGCCTAGTCCTTTCCTTGCTGAACAGGGTTTAATATGTAGGAACTTAAAAATATATGTATATTGAGGGTATGCAAATGAATCCTCTCCCATCTCCCTGGCAGCGGAGAAATTGGTTACATTACTTATTCAATCACACATTCAAAGCACTTACTGTATCTACAAGTGACTGAGGGAAGATTTTTCTATCTTTGGAACTCTACATGCTAATGGTATAACCACTGGCATATGGTAGTCCTGCGCATCAGCAAATGGCAGAGCATCAATATTATGTAACAGTGCGAGGCCATGAAATGGCTTCTTGGTTGGCAATTAGGAAAGGACTGTCCCTTTTGATGCAACATCGAGATTTCTGGAGTGCAATGGTCTTGTGCACCAAGCCCTTAGTAAAAATACTGGGTGGGTGAATTTGGTTATTGTGCTTGACATAAAAACCTCTGTGCTGTTTCCTTAATTAAAAATAAAGCTAACTTCAGGAATGCCTTTTTTCTCTTTAATACATTTTGTGTTATTTTGACTTTGAATTCAAGGCTAACATTTTAAATAGATGAAAGCTTGTTCAGTGTTCTCTGCATTTTACACTGCTATTATTTTTTTACCTCAACTTGAAATGAATTGTGTTCTGTTGCTGGATAGCTTTCTTGCCAAATGTGTCTTATTTTCTCTTTAGGTCACCTCCCTTCCCTGTTTGAATCCACAAGTGTGTATTTCTGGTTCTGTCAGCTTTAAAAGAATGAGACACTTTAAAGTTTAGACTTGTTTTTAATCTTTGTAATCTTTTTTTCTTGTGAAGTGAATTTAAATAAATCGATATGCCAAACTCTCTTTTTGCTTCTGAAAATGCATCACCATCTTCTAAACTGTCACATCTGGGAAGGGCATGTAGCAGAATGTTATTTCAGGAACCTTCATGATAATTCCAACTGTTTTATTTCTTTTGCATTTTAATTGCCTACCTTTCTGTGGTAAAATCTAACAAATAAGAATGCATATAGATAGGAATAACAGATATTTTACCATGCCTTTGCACCAGGGAGTTCAGGCTTATGTGCAAGGTCTCTCTTTTCCCTGCCCCCTTTTAACCTCACAACAACCTTTTTATTGTGCTTAGGCTCAGATGAAGGTTAGACTGCTACTAAATGACTTACCCTGACTCACCCAGTAAGCTTCATGAATGTTCAGGGATTTCAGTCTGGGTCTCTCCAGTCCATTACTTGAACTACCATGCACCCCTCCCATTCAGGAACATAACCTTTCCTTGACTCTCACACTTGACTCTCCCTCGGAGGGTGGTGGAGTCTCCTTGTTTAGAGGTTTTTAAACAGGCTGGATGACCTTCTATAGGGTGTCTGTGCGCTTTGATAGTATATTCCAGCATGGCAAGAGACTGGCCCTTGAAGTCTTTTCCAAATCTTCCTCTCAGCCTAAGCACAATAAAAAGGTTGTTGTGAGGTTAAAGGAGGGCATGGAAAGAGAGACCTTGCACATAAGTATGAACTCCATGGTGCAAAGGCATGGTAAAATATGTTATTCCTGTCTATAATTCTACTTGCTATCTGAATTGCCACCTTTATAGTGGATTGAAGTAGATTATATATACATCGCCTTCCAGTAATTCCTCTAGGAAGTACTTCTTACAACACAACATTCAACACAGTACAACAAACAAACTCTACCATTAACATGCAAAATATATATACTCCACACATTTTTAATTCACCATCTTCTGAAAATGCCAGCCACAAGTGCCAGTGACACGTCAGGAAAAATTGAACATGGCCACACAGTGGTTGCCTAGTCATATCAATCAGTTTGTTAACTTTGTGGGAGAGAACAGGTTTTGGCTGGGATCCTTTTGCTGCTCATTAGCAGACAGATGAATGAAAATGCAAGTCAAAGAAAGGTTATGGTCTTCCTTGTTCTATTCATATATATACAGTATATATGATCATGGTAATTATTGGGTAGCTAGCAGTTTGGAAGGAAATCCAGCGAGCAATTGTATCCAGTGGGAGGTGTCGTGTACCCCTCAAAATGTTGGGCTGCAGTCCCAAGTGTTTATCAGCTTTGTTTTTGTTGGCCAAGGCTACTGGTATTTGCAGTTACCAAATTGGGAAAGCTATAAGTTGCTCATTCCACCATATTTCCTCCATTGCAGTATGTACTGTTTCATGGAATGATTGGTGTTGGTCTTCTGAATCTGAGGAATGGAATAGAAGTCACAAGGTCTGGTCAGTTGCTTGTGTCTACCATTGCTAAAATGACCTGTTCATAGATTGCATTGAAGATTGCATTGATTGATCAGAGACGGGGCATCTAAGGACGGCTGGTTCTCTTCTACAGGACCTTCCCCAGTACAATGTGCATGAATTCTTACCATGATCAGGTGGGTGAGCTGAACCCAGAAGCTAAGAATTCTTAGTTCCCAATGTCATCTTACTGAAGGAACTGTGAATCTTAGTCCTGATTGTGGGTATGGAGAAAACCCATTTGTGTCTCAAAAAGAATTTGGGGATCAACATATCTAGCTGCAGAGATGACAAGCAAATTTTGGTCCTTCATGGATTCTGGTGAGGGCTTCAAGCAGTCTGTTAACCTATGGTCCCTTGTGCATTTTGTAGGGTTCTCTTAGGCAAGAAACACTCCAAGGTGGTTTGCCACCGCCCTCCTCTGAAATACATCTTACAGTTCCTGATATTCCTTGGTGGGTTCCCACTAACCAGGCCATGATAGAAAATTTGTCCAGTATTGTTCCCTCGACTGCCAGCAATTCTTTAGGTTCTGAAGTGGATGACTTTCCTAGTATCTGCCCCTTACAAACTCTCAAGTTGTAATGAAATATACACTCTACTACTAAGCCTATACTTTAGTGATGGCAAATCACTTTGGGATTGAGTGCCCAAACTAAAAGGTCTTCTGGCACCAGATGTTACCCGGTGCCAGGGACGGGACTTTTGGGGTGGACCTTCCACCCTCCAGGGGCAGACTTCTGCCCTCCAGGGGTGGGATTTCTTCTCCTTCACCCTCCTGGGCCTTCAGCAGCCTCTCCGGAGGCAGCAGAAGACCTGGGATGTCTGGGAAGGAGGAGGAACAGGCACACACCTGTTCCTTCCCTTCCTCACCCTCTGAAAAATGGCTTCGTGTGCCATCTCTGGCACACAGGCCTTAGGTTCGCCACCACATCTATACTCCCACACTGACATGGAGGCCCTGGTTTATTTGGCAATAGATCATTAACAGATAGAATCCTTGCAGTATAATGGTTTTAATGTTGGACTAGGACTATGAGAGACCAGGGTTCAAGTTCAACTCAGCAGTGAAAACCCACTGGGTGACTTTGGGCAGGATACAGACTCTCAGCATCAGAGGAAGGCATGGCAAACTACCTCTGAACACATCTTGCCAAGGAAACCCCAAGGGGTCACCAAAGGTTGGAAACAACTTGAAGGCACAGAACTACATGAACAGAGGCATCTCATATGACCAGAATAAAAGAGGTTATGTTATCTGCCAGCTTGTAAAAAGCCTGTAATTGGGACCAAGTTAGGGCTCAGTAATTGTCTTCCTGGGGAACCTTTGGCTCTAGGAAATGGTGTCAGACTGCAGCTTCCATCAATATTATTATGGTTTTTATTGTCCAGTTAGATAAGGATTATGAGAACTGTAGGCCAAAATGTCCAAAAAGGACAAAGGTTTTGTCCTTTGCAGGATATGAAGGCATTCAGGCATACAGAATTCTTGTATAAAATATTTGAAACAGTAAAGCTTTTTATCTGGCCCTTAGCCATCACTTTGAACAAAAAACAGTGCAAAGGACTGGAATGTCTAGCCTTTAGACTTGGTTGGTAAAGATGGTAGATCATAGTTTTGCTTGAAATTAAGGTTAAGGCTTCTCAAGGTGCAATCTTCCTCAAACATGGGTTGGTTTCCCAGATGTTTGTGCTTGCAATCTCCCATCGCCCCTCAACACTGGCCATGCTGGCTGGGACTGAGGGGAGTATAGATGGAGTGGGGAAGGAAGAAGGGGCAACAACCAATAAAGCCATGTCTCTTATGTTTTTCCTGAAGTAGTTTTATTGATAAAATGATGTTTTTGTTATGCCCAACGTTTTCCTTGCCACCTTAGTTGCCTGAGTATTATATTGGCTTTTTCAGTTCATTTAAAAAGTAATGTTTCTGTTTAAATGAAGTTGTTGTGCATTTTGTCATTTTGCTTATGGCATGACAAAGGAGGCCACCTGCTGCTTGATCTGATTAGCAGGAGCTGATTAGCAAAGCTCAGACAGACTTTGTTAAGTGTACTGCGGTCAGGATGTAAAGTGCAGGGCAGTAAAAACCCGGATGACACGGCCTTCGCCTCCTCTTCCTAGTGGCCCTGTCACCAAGACCGAACTTCAAGGTGGAGCAGGATACGATGCTTTGTGGCTGACAGCTGTTTTATTTTCGTGACAAGCACTGTAGAAAGAACAGGAATTAGGACACTTGCTCCTGTAACTTTATGGTGAACAAAGAAAATGAAGCCTAAGGTGAATTATAGGACTCCACAGTTTAAACCCCATATAAACCATAGGTGTTTCCAGTTTAAGCCCAGGTAAAACTAGTGAAGTTGAACAATCTGGACATACATTCTTATCTTTATTACCATAGTGTTAATGAGTATTTAGAGAGCTGCAGCTTGCACACCTATTGCTGGATAAAAGCCCTGTGCAAATGACTACCAGTGGGAGTACACCGAAGAGGGAGAGAGTGTGATAGCAAGGGCTGAACTCTCTGCATAGAGTTTTTGTTTGTGCCTAGCCCAAAGTGTGGATAAGATATATACAAAAGGGATTTCAGTGTAGGCTCTGGATAAGGATATTAGTTTTGCTGTCTTCCACATTCAACTTTCGTCTTTAAAAAAAGACAACCAAACACCGTATGTTCCTTTTTGTTAAATTCATGGATTTGGGTATGTTTTTTCCCCAAAGCAAATCCAAATTCTCAGCTACTTCACTTGTCAAACTCAATTGTTCAACTGTACTCATGGCAACCCTGCCATAGGGTTTGATCAGTAAGCTTTATTCCAAGGAGGTTTGACATTGCCTTCCATTATGACTGAAAATATGACTTCCCTAAGGTCACCTAGTGGGTTTTTGTGACCAAGTGGGAATTTGAACTCTGGTCTATCAACATCCTAGCACAACACTCAGACCTCTGTATCATGCTGGCTCACTGTCAAATAACCGATACAACTATTCCTGGGGTAGAGCAGGTTGTGCTACACCTACCTGTCAGCCTAAGTGAGGTAGCAGTTCATTTAGTACCACAAATCTGTACTTAATACATGGCAACTCAAAAGAATAGTGAAGCGCCCGAAGCCTGGATGGACAAAGTAGCCGGTTTATTTTTCTCTCATACTCACTTTCTTTAAATCACAAGTTGAATTTAGGAAGAAATTGGTGGGTTTAAAAAAATTCTCAACAAAACATTCAAGGAAATGAAGTTCACACCCATTCCCTAGCCCTGACATACTGCAGAATGAAGAATTCCTAGTTACATATGGGCTGGAATCCTGTTGGTGATATATGCAAGCATAACTTTGCATATAGTTTACATACAAAGTGCTTATGCAAGAAGGTATCCAGCAACTTCTTTTGCATCAAACCCCCTCCCACACTCCCAGCATAATTATTATTAACTTTATTTATAACCTGTCATTTCCCCAGTATTGAGACTCAAGGTGAACACACCTTGACTTATCCATGCTGGAGCATAGCATGAGCAGCAAAGGTTGGGGACTCTGGGACAGTGTCTGGCTGTGTTTATATAGCTTACAATTATTATTATTTTTAATTAGACGGTTCCCTGCCCTCAGGCTTACAATCTAAAAAGACATAACACAAAAGGAGAAGGGAATGATGGTGGGGAAGAGGGTCAGGTCCAGCAGTTCTTCTGTCTGGTCCCAGCTGCAGATAAACCTAGCCAAGTCTGTACCAAACATGGTGAGTGCATGCATGCATACGCACACCTTATTGCTTTGCAGGTGTGCTCTGATATAAAAAAGACTGGTTGGGGAAGTACTCTACCAAGCTGATGCAGGACCTCAGGTATGTTGGATTGCACCATTATGCAGCTAAGCTCACAGTGGTCAGTACAAACAAGAATTTTGTCATTGTGCACAAATTACTCCAGCTCTTCAGGTCTCAGGGCCTGAGCTCTCTTCTTTGGTAAGAACACTGCCTTGAAATGTAAGTGTACATATAGTTTCCCCTTTTTAAAAAGATCCGGATTTTTTTTTTAATTCAGTGGAAAACATTGTGGTACTGCGGGTTAATGTTTCATGTATCATATTTAATGACACTCCCAGCAGTTGTCATTTATATCATCATCAAGGTCTTCCTTGCATAGTCCTGAAGATGTGCCCTTGAGTAATCTTTGAAAAAGTCAAACCACTTCATGGCATTTATCCCAGCATAAAACTGCAACAAAATTTCACAAAAGAAAGAGTTTGTACATACACTATTTCTTACATGGACAGGCTTTGCTTGTGCACAACTATATTGTGGTAAGCTGCCACAATACTGCTCCCCATCTTGAGCACCTTGGCTATACTCATCTGCAAAAAACCTCAAGGTTGATGTAACACAAGCTAGGAAACTGTATGTGTTTCCCCTGTATAAATTCTGGATTTTGTCCTGGTAGCAAAAAGAGCATAATGGTGAAATCCAGCATACCTGAAAATCCTATGTTCATTAATGCTGCTTATGCACCTGCCCATGTCTCTCACAAGGGAGACCCACTTAGAGTCTATTCTTTCACTTTTTATGTGTCAGACAAAACCCTTTTTATTTTCACAGACCTTTCAGGTACTCTCAATCAGGAGTGGATAGATGATATATTTGCTTTTACTAATAGTGCGCTAATCCACTTTGAGCAGATCAGCAAGGATTTCCAATTCTCACAATATGAACCAAAAGAAAAAAGTCTCCACATTCCTCACTTGCCTTAAATGTTTCTGATGAATGAAGAGAGGCAGGGGTAATCCTTCCTTATGGAAGGACTGTAGGTTCTATTTAGTTCTGGAAAGCAAAATAAATTCCTAGGATCAGAATTCCTGAATTCTTTGTATATTTTGTATCAGCCTCTTGGGATCTGTGGTTGTGTGTGTGTGTGTTTAGCCCTACAAGCCTGGTCCCTGCCCACCTCTACTCCCATTTTTTTAATTTAATAAAATAATTTATTTTATTTTTTTACAATTACAGTACAAAAATTAAAAACAAAATGGAACACAGAGAGAAACACAAGATGCCTAAAATCCACACAGCAAGGAACATGAAAAACATATTTTCAAATCACCCCAATTAGTTACAGTACTCAGCAATTAGTAAGTAAATCTTGCCATCTGTTACTATGTGAAAGAGGGGAACACCACTGACTGCTATTAGAGTTGGAACCCATATTACACAGAATGAGTTGCATGGCTGTTCCTTACTTTTTCATGCATATACACAACGGCGTCACCAGGGTTGGCGTCACCCCATTCTGTTTGTCCACACTGCGTTTTACAGAGTAACAGAACCAGAAGAGAAATTGGCACGCCAAGGAGCTTATATTAAAATTGAGATCCAGGGCTGGGTGAGGACAAAGTATGAGGTATAAGAAAGTCTCAGTCCAATCCAGTGAGATCAAAGTCCAATCTAAATAAATATTAGCTGTGTTTGTTCACCATTAATCCTCTGGAGGAGAGAGAGAATAGGTTGCCATTACTCAGTTGATGAAAATGTATTTCTCATGGTGACCTGCTCCTTGCTTTGTGGAGAACTCAGACGACATTTAAATATGATTTACTCTTATCCATTTGGTCATTCTACAATTCTGATTCCTGAGTCTTGTCTACCTGATGAGGAAAAAGGGTAAACCTTTTCCACCATGTTGGTGACAAAGCAGGGCATCTCTTTGCCCCCAGCATGTTCTCCTCGTGCTTCAAAATAGAAGGCAACTCTCCAGCTAATTCGGGTCATCAGACGAGCAACTTCAAGATGACGTTCCTCTCCTTCTAGCAGCTCCAGTAAGGCTTTGAGGAACATTGATTCCCATCGGTTGATGAAAGAAGCATAACCTGAAAATAACATGGGAGGAATATTAATGTTATTGCTGTCCTTCATTGAGAAAGTGCTGCTGTTTGGATAAGGCATTTTGATGCCTGAGGTGGACACAGCACCCTCACCACCCACCTCTCCTCATTCTTGGCAGTAAAATAAAAGTGATTCAGTAGGTTATTTAATTTTAATTAAATCTGATTATTTAAATTAAATCAAATCATTTAAATTAAAATGATATAATTATGTAAATTAAATGCATAAAATAGCTAACAATTTACTGCCCTTCCATGACACCCCAAATCCAAGGTGCCTGATCTGGCTGTCTTATTCTACCTAATGGTGGAATCAGCCCTAAAAATGGAGTTCTCTGCAGACTCCAGAATGTCTCCTGTACCTGTACAATCCTACTCGACTCATGCAACTACATTATGTCAGAGACCCAGCTGAGACAGATTCTTCCTCTCAAGAGTACATTTGATGCTAAATTTGTGTATAATGAGTACCTTCAATCATGGTTAAAACCATAAGGTTGGCCTTCTCTGCTGGTGCCTGATCACTGGAAGCTGCCATAGATATAAAGCTCAATCACTACATAGTTGCCACCATCCTACATCAACTTGGTGGAGCATAAAGCTTCACTAAGTGCAACTCTGCAAGTGCACCTCAGCCATAACTACCCCAAAGCCATCCTGCCAGCTGCCAGAGTGTCCCCATAACCATGGAGTGGTCAAGAAAGGATATGGTGTAAGCAAGCAGTATTTGGCTATATTTGTGCATCTGAAAGCATAAGAAAGTATCTTTCCCTGAACCTGTAATGTTCTCTCCAGAGTTTCAAGAGAACGACAGTTTTCTTCTTCTGGCTGCAAAAACACAACCAAACAATGTCTGGACATCCTCCACTGTACCTTGGGCATGAAGTAAACCTGAAGATATGACCCATCAGCTGAGAGTGCTGGTTGCATGTGTGTATGGGGTGGGCAGTGGGTAGCTGGAACAACCTTATAGCAGCAAATACAGAAATAACCAGAGTTAATACCTATGTGTGTCACCAACAGGTTTCCACCAAGTATGACTAGGCAACAAACATATATTTTGTGTTGAAACATATGTTTTGTTGTTGAAGTTTTAAGGTTTTAGGACTGGAGAAAAGACCAGAAATTGTTCTTTCTGCAAAACACAGCCAAATAATAAACGGTTATTTGGCTTTTCCTCTGTCACCTTAACAACATTAATCATTTCAAGCTGCAAATAAAACAATATCCTCATTCTTAAGCTGCCTTCCCTTGCAAGCAGACTTTGGGAGACTAGGTGGAATTAGTTTTGGGATAAATATGCAAAGTGTCAGGTGGTTATACATACCTGGACTACATGAAAACATGACGGCAGTATTTTCAGGGATGGAGAGATAGTGTGAGAAGCAGTCAACCTGCGGTTCACTACTGTCTGTCTGGAGGTCTGTGCCATAATCAATGTTCTCTCCACGGCAGGCCTTAAAAATACAATCAGTTAAAATAGGTTTGAATTGGTCTCCTTTGTGCTTCCAACAGCAGCCCCATGGTGAGTGGACCCAGATCAAGGACAAAATGGTCTCTCCATCAGTGGCATTAGCCACCAATGTCAAAAGCTGTTCAACAGAAGTAACAGGGATGTACTATCCCTGCCCAGTTTTGGGAGGAAGTCATCGTCATCCACTAAAGTAATTAAAGCCATCTTTGTTAGTGGCTTTCAATTTGTTTCTAGGCCCAGTTCTGGCCTCAAACTTGATGGCATATTAAAAATAACTTTGCACTCAATGCACAGTTTTTTAGAAATCCAAATAGCACTTTGGGCAATGGACAGCTACAGTGGAGGAACAGGAGCTTTCCCACCACTGCTATGCTTCAATGGAAATTCCTGGTATTTGTCAGGAGGAGGAAATTCCTGCAGAATCATGAGTCAAACACTAGGCATGGTTCAAAATGCCTAGTGATATCATTGATACCAGGAGACCAGGAAATGTAATAAAGCTGATTCAGGGAATTTCTTGGTGCAGAAGATGAATTAAACCTTGAAGACAGAGAGGAAAAATAAAATACTTCCTTCTGTCTTTTGACGTCTGACTCATATACATATATACACATTCTAAGAGAAACCAAAGGCACTGCTGTGGCCATGTATGCATTTCCTAAATACATGTTTCATGGTCTTGGGTTAGGATGGCATTTCATTTATTTTCATAAAATCTGTTTTGTTTTGACATATGAATTGAGAGCATCTAAATTTATTCATACTA
This sequence comes from Urosaurus nigricauda, assembly GCA_034509955.1. NCBI lineage: Eukaryota > Metazoa > Chordata > Lepidosauria > Squamata > Phrynosomatidae > Urosaurus > Urosaurus nigricauda. The sequence continues at coordinate 11,080,164 of JAOEGL010000009.1, forward strand.
CTCATCAACTCAGTGTTCAAATTCTAGAAGAGTAATCCCATTAGAAAAAACAAGAGAGTCAAAGGATACCTTTAAATGTTTAAAGCTAAGCAATATAAGGAAGGATAACTTTTTGATCAGGAATTTAAGTGCTGCAGTTGATCATCACAACAACCTTGTCAGGATGTTGTGATGATAAACTGCAGAAATTACACCACACAGTCGCTCCTTGGCAATAAGGCAAGGTATAAATGTTATAAATACCGTACATCATACCTGTTTGCCAGAAGAGAACCATATAGATTAACATCCAATCTCCCCCTCCTGCAAGGTTTTTAACAGCTTGCCTGATGAAGAAGCCAATGGAGCTTCAAAGGCTTGCAACTGAACTGGAGTAATTCATAGCTGGGTGGATATTTAGACCTTTGGTTTCCCAGTCTTTTGAGGCCTACCACATATCCGACTTTACAGAGAGAAATGTGCTGAAAGCATCCTGACTAGCTGTTATTGGAATCAAGTTAAGCATTCTGGAAAGAAGTGTATTGAGATGATAAGAAACCCGAACAGCATCATTACAAATTGCAGCATCTAATCTGGTTCCTCCCCACCCTTTTAAAAACAATACTGGACATATATCTATGGATAAATTATTTAGCAAGGTGTCAGGTGTGTACATGTGTGCATTGGGAGAGGAACAGTGCTTTTGAGAACCGGGGATGCTTTTAAAATGTCCTTACTTTCATTTCTGAGATGCTGGAAAATATATTTTCCCCACCATTATCTCTCCAAGATGGAGAAAAGGACACACACACACAATATCATAGGAATTCCCCTCCCATCTCCATTGTCATAGCTGCTGTTGTGTTTTTTCAAGTTATTCCTGGCTTTTGGCAACCCTAAGATGAACCTATCAGGGGAGTTTCTTGGCCGAATTTGAACCTGATCTCCAGAGTCAAAGTCCAACACTCAGACCACTATACCATGGTGACTCTCACTGCTTATAATAGCTTTTCCCAGTCAGGTACCTTCCAGATGTATTGGACTGCAACTCCCAAAATCCTCAGTGCTCATCACCCTCAATCGTATAGCAAAGACCTGGTTAAGGAACACTGTTTGCACTATGAAATTATACATTTGCAACTTACCTGTATGAAGAAAATTTTGGGCTTTCCCATTAGTTTATGACATCTTTGGGGTGATAATGCCTGGAAAATCTGAATGAGTTCAACTGGTTGTCCTTCGCAGTCAAACACACTGCCTTCCTGTCCATGGCTGGAAATAATGCTCACAAAGCAGTCCCCATGATCTGCATGGCATTCTGCAGAGGCAGAAATGAAGAACCTGCTGATATTATTTTACTCTCCAAAGGTATACCTTGTATTTCCATAATATCGCAAAGTTGATTTAACGTCAAGACTAAAATATGCATTAACATTTAAAAAGTAACACAATAACAACAGAACAGCATCAACTAAAGCAATAAAAAACCTAAATGCTTCACAGTGCGATCCATTACATACCTACTGAAAGGTAAGCCACATTGGGTTCCATGGAACTTACTCCCAGCAAAATGTGCATAAAACAGTGAAGCCTAAAGGCAGGAAGAACATAACGGCCTTGTTCTATTTTAAATCAGGATTGGGATCTGGGTTAAACGGGCATGGTTTCCATTGAATCCAATTTCAGAAATCGATTCAGAAAGAGGGGCCATGCTTTTTGCACTTTTTTGCCCATTTAACCCGCATCAAGAAGACGCTGGTAAAATGGGGTGTTTTGTTGGGCTGAATGGATTTATTTAGAAATAAATAAATTCAGCCCAAGTGGGAACCAGGCGGATTTGAATCAAAACCGAACCTGCCCTGGTTTCCACTGGCAGCCTGGCCCAGGGGGGCAGCTGGCATGGCCCAGCCTCTCCTGGCCCCCAAATCCCCAGCCCAGACTCCTTACTGGCTTTTTTGGCTGTTGACTGGCTTCCCTGCACCTTTTTAAAAATTTCTTGCAGCTGGGGAGGCTGGAAGGAGGACGCAGAGAAGCCAGAAGCCTTGCAACCTCCTTCCTGGCTTTTCCCCAGTTTCTCTGCAATCTTCCAGCCTCCCTGGCCACGGGAAATTTTAAAAAAGGCACAGGGAAGCCGGTCAGCGGCCAAAGTAGCTGGTAAGGAAGTTGGGCCGGGGACGTTAGTGCCAGGAGAGGCCACTGATAGTCCAGGCTATCAAGCTGCCCCCCGCCACTTGCCGATTCCAGAACCAGTTCCTGAAAACGGCACAAACAAAGTGGGAACTACGTTTTTTAAGAACTGGTTTCAGAAATCGATGCTGGAAACGGATTTTCCGGTAAGTGGGAATGGGCCCAATGAATTCCTTTAAGTGAGTAGAGAGAGGCCTGGATGGACTTAACTTGGAGAGTTGCTTCACATCTTGGAGGGTTGTGGCTTGAAAAGCCCTTGTCTTCTGTACTGACGGGCTATAAACAACAACAACAGCAACGTCAACAACAGGTGTTGATGGTGTTGTTCTATTTATTTTTATCTTGCTTTCCCCAAAAAACTTTAATATATTGTGTGATGCTTAATGTTAAATTGTACTATGAGGCCTGTTGTTTTGTGTGGTTGAAAGAATGGATTTTGGTTAGAGATAAGAGACTTTTGGATCTAGAAGGTCATGATTTAAGAGTTGATTGGTGCATGCTGAATTTAAAAAGCACTGTATCAGAATGGTTCTCCTGTGAATTTGGTATAAATACAGCTGTCCCTTCTGATTTGCGGGGGATCCATTCCAAATTTAGTTAGTTAGATCTGTAATGGTATAATGGTATAATGTTTATTAATCAGGGAAGCGTCAGAGTTCTCTTGTGTTTAGTTTGTGATTAGCTAGGTTGTGTTTATTATAATAGCTTAGTGTTTTAGTGTCGTGTCGTAGCGTTCATTTAGGATAGTTTAATTTTGTTTTAGCTGAATGTAAGTATTATTAAGGTATAGGTTTTTCCCCCTTTCCTTTTCTGTATGTTGATTATTTTGTTGTGATTTAGTTTTTTTTTTAATTAATAAATATGAACCTATTTAAAAAATGCTACTTTGATAATGTAGGCATATGCCAAACTCCTTAGAACTGCAGTGAGTGGTTCTCAAAGACTAGTGTAATTACAAAAAAACATTCATGGTCATTTTGGTTTGATAAAGCAACTCAGATCCTCTCCAATAAGTCCTGCACTGCCACGTTTATCTGTGCCTCCAGACAGACAGAAACATATGGTATTAGGACTGGGAAGAAGACTTGGAGATCCTCTTGTCCAGTGGTTTTTGAGTTTTGGTCCTTCAGGAATTTTGTTCCAGATTTCAACTCCCAGAAACCCAAACCAACACAGCCAGTGGTCAAGGATTCTTGGAGCTGAATATTAAAATATCTGGAAGAGCAAAAGCTGAGAACCAGTTAGCTAGTCCATCTACCTGTTTAATGTAGCATCTGAAATCCAAGGTGCAACTACAGTATAGTTATCTTCAAGAAATGGCTGTCCAGCTTCTACTTCAATACCTCTGATGAAGGAAAGCAGACCACCTCCCAAAATAATCTGGTCCACTGTTACTTTTAAAGAAATCTCTCCTAATGTTTAGCTGAAATTTTCATGTCTCCTGCTTCCGCCCACTGGTCCTAATCTTGCCCTCGGGAGCAACTGAGGACAAGTCTGCTCCCTTTTCTGCATGATAGTCCTTCAGATATTTGAAGACAACTCTCATCTCACAAACCAAGCACACCCAGCTCTTTTAATTGTTCCTCTCTCCTGGTTGCTCTTTGCTGGCCCCGCTTCAAAGACAAAGCAATACACATACCTTCCTCATATAGTTCTTCTATTTCCTTAGCTGTCAAATCATAGTGTATTTTCACAGCATAATTGCATTTAGACAGTGCTTTAAAAAGCCGGTCTGCTTCTTTCTTAGCCCCAGGTCTTGACGGAAGCTTTTCGCGGGATTTACTTCTATAGAATTCATAATTGACAATGATTAGAGCCCTGTTCTTTCCTCGGTTTGACATTCTGTAACTCAGTGACTGGCACCAAACCCGAGGATTTAAGAGCACCTGGTTATATGTATTGATAGGTAGACGTACACACACCTATATAATCTTTGCCCCACCTAACTTTATGATGACTCAGCTAGCATGTGGAGGAATCAAAGCAAAATCATATCCTGTTTAGTTAGGCAGGTGGCAATGCAAACATTGCCGTTTACAATCTACAAATTGCCATCATTACTCCTGAGTAATTCCGTGACCTGGGGTGCAGGTGGTTTTGTAATATTGTAAAGAACAACGCAAAACGAAACAGGAACACACCACACTGTATAACATACATTACTGTGACCAAGTGGCTTCAGGAGCTGGCTGGTTTCGGTGAAGTGCCAACCCAAGGATCTCCGGGTGAGAAGGGCATTTTAAAAACAGAGTTTAGTTGTGACAGTTAGGCGGCATCCACACTGCAGGAATACTCCAGTTTGACACTGCTTTAACTGCCACGGCCCAATGCTATAGAATTCTGTGGCACCAGAGCAGAGCTATGTTATATTGAGTACTGATTATATTACCGTAATAATTTTCTTGTTGCATCAGCTATCGATTTTGCGTGTTCTCTTTTTCAAGTCACTTTGAAACTTCATCTGTGGGAAATGACACAGAAATTTAATAAACGAAATTAAATGAAAAACAGATCATCTCATTTTCTATTTGTCCATTGAGCTAATGTTCTCTGTTGTGACTAGGAGCAGATATTCACGTTATCTGGAGGAGGTCTTTCTCATCGCTCCCTGATTCTTTTTTTTTTTTAATCTGGAAGCGCCAAATGCTTGGAACTTTTACAGATTTTGCAAAGAAGGTGGGTACCCCATGACCGGGCTCTTCCAAAGAGTACATGCCAAGAAAAGAAGATATTAATCTTCATTTTATTAATCTGGCAAACATACAAAGATGGTCCTCAGGCATCCATGGCACTAACTGCTTGGATGACAGAACTGATAACATATTTTCAGTGGCTTGATTTTCTTCTTTAGTTCCAATCTCTTATGGTTTGGTCATGAATGGGTAATGAATACAGTCTAAATATACCAGGATGCTGATGGATTATTTGCATTGGTAGAAGGTTACATTCAACGTCCATTTCGATTCTCCAGTTCTGTTTTTGAGCACTGAAGAACAAATTTCTTTGTCCTAGGAGAGATGGGAATGATTATAGACTGATATTTGGTGTGCGAGCGTTAGTGTCTGTCTGTCTGTCTTTCATGTATTCTTTTAAAAACAACGGTAGTTGATTTTGCATTCATGAACCAAGCTGAACAATTGGGAACTTTGGGTTTCACTGCAACTATTTACTACAGTCTTTGTGGAGGAGAAAAGAAAGTGAAAGGAAGCAAATAAAATTGAAAAAAGGAAGCAAATAAAACCGGGCAATGATGTTTATGATATGGCAGGAACTTCCAGCTCATGCTTCACGTGGCTAGTCAGCTGTTCTCACTGGACAAAGTCCTCAGAGGTTGCGATGCAGAGCTCATAACTCAGGCTATTACCGGATTAAAAAGCAAACAGGAGAAGCAAAGCTTCAGACTAGTGTTCAGGTTGGGCTATCCCAAAGTATTTCGCTCCCTTATGACAAGACGAGACAGTATATCTTCCTTCTTCAATGTATAGAGGCTGAACAAATTTTAACAGCGTTTAATACTTTAACTCTGTTCCTCTAACACTGGTAACAGAGTGGATGATGTTGCCTCCTCCTGTATTTGCGGCTGCCTGAGACAATTACTTCACCCTACCCAATGATCAGGCCGGGATTGAAAATTTAAAACAAAAATGCTGTTGTCGGGTGTTTAAATGCCCTTAGAAAAGGGAAAGATTTCTCAAATATATCTATTTATCTCCAAATCCTGGAAGTTATTAGTACATCTATTCACAGATTATTGTCTTTGTGAAACAGTTGTATGTACACCTTCCTCTTGAGAAACAGTGCTTTTGAAAAGAAATAGCTTATTTTTGTTACATCAGTATTTTAATAAATAACTGGAGATTTTTTCTTTTCATTGTTTGATTCAATCTGTATGCCATGCTGTTTTGCCCTAGACATTAATGAAAAAAAATAATTATTTCATATGTAGGTCTGTCTTTCTCACGTTCTCTGTAAATATCTATGCAGAATGCATGACTCTTCCACCTGGATCTTTAGGTTCCCCAAAACTCAAATCTCAACTATAGGGTCAGGCATAGCATCTATTTGTTGTGTATGAGGTGTAAAAAGAAAGTGCTCATGGTTCCATAATGAGTTACCACTGCAAATAGGATCATCCAATGGCATCACGAAAGTTGGTGTCTCTTGGTGCAGGTGCCAGGGAAAAGCTGCCAGGGGGAGGGTGCGGACTGACCGTCCCTTTCACTGCCTACACCTGGGCATCCAGACCACTGCTAGGGGGTGGTGCTGCAGCATCTGGATGGCTCATTTAGGGTTTGGTGAGGATACTAGGCAACCCGCTGTGCCATATAATGAATGAAAAGCACCTCTGCAAGCAGTAGTCGCTGCTCGGGGTGGTGGTGCTACAGCCTCCTGACAGCCCATTCGGGGTCTGGCACAGCTTCTGGGTGAGCGAGAGAGGTGATGCCCTTTTTTGTTCGCCCAGCAGCTGCATCAGTCACATCGGGTGTACACCTCCCCTCTGGGGCATTACCTGGTGTGATCTGCACTCCCTGCATCCCCCTTGTTACACCCCTGGAATCACAAAATAAATAAAATGCAGTGCTTCTATACCATTAAAGGTTCAACCTGGTTCCTTAGTTTGCCTGGTAAGGTTAATTACAAAATTCTTTCTCGAAATCTGCAACAGAGGATTTCTAATTCCTGGACTATAATTTTTGGAGTCACAAATACCAAACGGAATTAAAAATGAGTCAATGTGACAGAGTTGTGAGATATCAACCATTACAGTATCAGAGAAGGACTGGCAAAACGCAACTGAAAGTACACTGTGAGCCATAAAAACTCTTTGGATGAAAGAACATCACACTCTCAGGCTAACCAAGTTCATAGGATCATTTGGAGGAGTGGAGAAAAAAAACATACGCACTGCCCTGAGATGCTGCTCTTGCTATTTATTTATTTTCCCCCTTACCCCAGTAGCTAAAAATATACCAAATACTATCCATAAATTTAAAGCCAAGATAAAAATCATAACTATTTAAAAGGACAAATATACAAAATGTAGACAGTACAAGGTCCAGCCCCTTAGAGCAGTCAGTCATCAAGTGCCTGCTATATTAATAATAGTAACAACAACAATAATGAAAATAATGATAGCCTTAACCTGCCTGCGGAAAGCAACGAGGGTGCCAGTCTAACCTCTCTCAGGAGTTCCAGACCCTGGGAGCAGCCAACAAGAGGTCCCTTGGATGCGTTCTCACCCGTGAAGGTGTTGGGACCAAGAAGGCCCTCCATAGGCAATCCCAAAACTGAGGCAGGCTCATATGGGAGAATATGGTCCTTCTGGGAGGAAGTGCAGGAAATATATTTTTTTATTATAAAGCAGGATATAAATTTACTAAAAGGGCAGGAGTAAGAATGTGTCCATGCTTCCAGGCCCAGAATATCAGCATGTTATTTTCCCCCCAGCACGTTATACTTTGAAGTTTGTGTTTCAGTTCCTTCAAGTAATTTCCGACTTAGGATAACCCTAAGGTGAACCTATCACAAGGGTTCCTTGGCAAGATATGTCCAGAAGACGCCTGCTCTTCGCTTCCTCTAAGGCAGAGAGTGTGACTTGCCGAAGGCCATCCAGTGGGTTTCCATTGGTAAGCAGAGATTCAAACCCTGGTATCCAGAATCACAGTCCAACATTCAAACCACTGCCCCATGCTGGCTCCAAGGGTTATGGAAGCTACTGTACTTATTTTTAAAAGATTTGTAAAATGTCTTGAGTACTAGGTAGGTTGAATGGAAAAAATACACATACACATTTCATGGTAAATGACAGAAGCTCTTGAACCGTTGAGAGGGAAAATACATACATATATAGCAAAATACAAACACAAGAGAATTTAGGAAATGCTCTTGTGTGTTTGATTGCTTTCCTTTTCCAACTCCATCCCATCTATGATGTGAGCTGGAGTTGGCCAGCAATTGAAGATTTCCCACCAATATGACAGAAAGAAGTCTTATGGGCACCCCTTCAAGAGTTGTTTCCATACGTACCATCTACTTTCAGTCTTTAGATTTATTATTGATTCTATATCCCATCTTTTTTCCATGAAATCGAAAGAGTATAGACTGAATTTCCTGGCCGTCTCCCATCAAAATAAAGGCTCGCCGAAGATTGCTCTCTCATGTAGCATGTTTTTTTATATGTTATTGGAACACAAAAATCTGTAACTTCACCACAAATATTTAGAATTCCTTGGATAATCATAATAATAGCTCAGTGGAAATCCAGTTCTGCAGACATTAAGATTCTCCAGTTATGATGCAAGCCAATGGTAGGGGGGGGGGGGTTCTTGTATACCTTTTTAACTAAGCTATACTGAAACAAATCCATGAGTGCACCAAAGAAACAATATATTACATTTACAGAAGCAGAAAAAGTTTATGAAGGTAGGAGAACTAAGTACTATCTCTTGTAGGTGCCACAAGTTCATTCACTCATTTTTGTCTAGATGCCTATTGTGCTTAGCTTAACTGAAGATGTTATTTTAAACCAATTTACTTAAGCTGTTCATTTGCAAACATAGATACACTTAACTCAATCTGGTGTCTATAGATTTATCTTAATTCCACGAGAAATTGAGCTAAGTAGAGACATAACCTCCATGACTATTCACAGTGGAAGATAGTTCCACCAAAAAACTTTCTGTAGGCAATTGATGCCTTTCTATGCATCAGTAGGCCTTTGAGAGCAGGCTGCTAAGGGGGAAGGGGCCTTACATAACGTGCTGTATTGCCTATTTATTTTCTTTTGAATGGTAATGTTTTAGTTGGTTTTTATTTTATTGATAGTTTGGTTATAGTTTTTGTCGGTTTTTCAGGCTATGTGACCATGTTCTTGAAGAGTTTATTCCTGACATTTCGCCTGCATCTGTGGCTGGCATCTTCAGAGAATGCTGGCACATACATACTGTGTGATCCTGGGTAGGTGGGAGTGATTTTCATGTTAATCTGTGTATTGTTCTGGCCTCAGGTTGGGAGGATATGTAAAGAGGATTAGTGTCTGTTTAATTAGTGATAATTGTCTGCGGGGAAGACCCCTGATCCTGGGTGGTTTTCATTTGCATTTTGCTAGGTCTTGATTTTAGTGTTTTTCAGGATTGGGAGCCAAACTTTGTTTACTTTCAGGGTTTCTTCTTTCCTGTTGAAGTTGTCTAAGTCTTTGTGGATTTCAATGTTTTCCCTGTGCATTCTGACCTGTTGGCATGGTCCAGAATTTCAGTGTTTTCAAACAGTATTTTAAGCCCAGTAAGATTTATAACAAGTTCTGCTAGTGCTGATTTTTCTGGCTGACCCAGACTGCAGCATCTCTCATGTTCCTTGATTCGTGTTTGAACACTGTGTTTGGTGGGCTATATGTAGATTTGTCCGCAGCTGCATGGTATGCAGTAAACTCCTGCAGCTGTGAGAGGGTCTCTCCTGTCCTTTGCTGGATTTTCTTGTTCAGTTTGTAAACCCTTTGGAGGTTGTATTTCCTCACCAGTTTTCCTATTCCGTCTGTGAATTCTCTTGCCAAACACAGTGTCCAAACATGAATCAAGGAACATGAGAGATGCCACAGACGGGTCAGCCAGTAAAATCAGCAATAACAGAACATGTTATAAACCATCCTGGGCATAAAATGCTATTTGAAAACACTGAAATTCTGGATCATGCCAACAGCTATAAGGTCAGAATGCAGAAGGAAACCATTGAAATCTACAAACACCATGACAACGTCAACAGGAAAGAAAAAAAAACTTTAAAATTAACAAAGGCCCTATAAAGATGTCCACAAAGGGACGTCCTGGGGCCATTTCTAGGCTTAGGGAGTGTGCAGCAACCACAGGCTCCCTAACCCTAGCATGGCATCATACCACCATCATGGCAGCCTCCCGTTCACACAGGGGCCATCATGACAGCATTGCCATTGCTGGGCGCCCAAACAGGGCGCCCAGGAAGTGGTGCTGTAAAGGGAGTTCCTCTGAAAGGGAGTTCCTTCTGGGGAGCGGATGATTCCCGTGGCACCCAGAGTGCCATGGGAATGATCCTGAGGATAAAGGGGCTGCCCCTTTCACCTCATGGCTCCCGGGGTGTCTGTGGGGCATGCAGCCCTACAGACACTCCTTTTCCAGCCCAAAGAGAAGCAGCATTTTGCCGCTTCTCTTTAGGCTGGAAAAAGCCGAATTGGGGCTGTAGGGGCTGCCAATGAGACCCTAATCCGGTGCAGAAAGGGAAGGAGTGTCCAGAAATGCTCCTTCCTTGCTGTGTAGTGGTGCCACACCATTTGGTTGCTGCGGCAATGCTGCACAGCAAACAAAGGTGGGTTCAGACTGCTCCTGATGGGGCAGTCTGTAAAGCCCCATAGTTTGGCTACTAGTCCTGAAAAACACTAAAATCAAGACCCAGCAAAATGCAAATGAAAACCATCCAGGGTCAGGGGTCTTTCCAGCAGACAATGATCTCTAATTGAACAGACACTAATCCTCTTTGCATATCCTCCCAACCTGAGGCCTTTCCATTCAACAACAGAACAATACACAGATTAACATGCAAATCACTCCTCCTTACCCAGGGTCACACAGTATATATATGTATACCCCATTCTCTTCCATGCCAGCATTCTCTGAAGATGCCAGCCACAGATGCTGGAGAAATGTCAAGAATAAACTCTTCTAGAATATGGCCACATAGCCCGAAAAAATCCACAAAAACCTATGGATGCCAGCCATGAAAGTCTTCAGCTTCACAGTTTGGTTATACAGTCGCCTCTCTGTTTTTGCAGGGGATCTGTTCTGGACCCCCCCCCCCCCGCCCAAATGGAAATCTGCCAATATTCAAGAGCTATTGGCTTAAATAGCGTCATGCCCCATGGATTCAAAGTCCACACAAATGGCGGGATGACTGTATTTTTAACTTCCACATGTTGTACATTTTTAGTTATATTTGCTTTGAACGTATGTAAGCTGCCTTGTAGTGTAGTGGTTTGAGCATTGGACTATGACTCTGGAGGCCAGGGTTTGAATCCACTGGATGACCATGGGCAAGTCACAGTCTCTCAGCCTCAGAGGATAGCAATAGGAACCCCCCACCATAGGATCTCCATAAGTCCAAAACGACTTGAAGATACACAATAACAAGCTGCCTTGAGACCTTATTTGATGATTGATGATGATCCAAGTACTTGCAGAATAATAGATTAGTCTCATTAAATATCCCTCCTGGCACAGGAATTGTGAGCCAAAGGCCTGCCTGAATAAAAAAGTCTTTGACTCCTGGGAAAGAGCAGAAATGAAGCCAACTCAGCTTCCCATGGGAGAGAATTCCCTAACCTGGGGGAAAGCGCTGAGAAGGCTTCTTCCCACATTCTCACCAAACATATCTGTAATGCTGGTGGGACTGAGAGTAATCCTTCACGTCAGGATCTTAAAACTTGGGACAGCTTGAAAATCACACTGTCAAAAATACCAGGAATACTGGAAATCTTTTTTTTTTTAATAAAGTTTTTAAAATGTTAAAGAATGTGTATGGTGAGGCTGCAACCAAGGTGAACTGTTGCTGAGGGAGGCTTCTGTAGGAAACAGTGCACCCCCTTTTCTCTTTTTGGACCAGAAAAAGTGAGGTTGGGGATGGGGGAGTCAAGAGGGGTATAAAAACAACCTTAATGGCTGCACCGGATCCCAAAGCATCACTTTGCCTGCCCATGCTCCAGGGAGAGTTCTCAAATTATCCATCTTTGAAGAAAAGACTGTTGCTGCAGTTTCCATTAAACATGGTAGATGAAAAAGTGCAGCTGAGAATACAGAAGTGTTTGTGTATTTTTTATATGTACTGTCCATTTTGTGATAAGATTTTCTATATATTAGTGGAAAAGTGTGGCAAGCTAGTCTATACTGCTCCTGCAGTAAGACTCGAACATCACAATGATATTGCACGAGTAGAGGAAGGCAAAGGTAACCCCCTCTGAACAAATCTTGCCAAGAAAACCCCATGATAGGTTTGCCTTAGGGTCACCATAAGTGGGAAATGACTTGAAGGTGCACAACAACAACGTGAACTCTAATATGTATAAAAAGCTGCTTTATATACTGAACCATCTGGCCTATAGAATATAAGGCCATCCATTATACTAGTTAAGATGGCTATATACTTTCTCCAGTGACAGAGACAGAATGATTATATATGTTGAGGGAACATGAATAGGAAGGTGCTATTGCACTCATGGCCTACCTGTGAGCTTGCCACAGTCAGGTGGTTGGTCACTGTGTAAAAGAAAAATATAAATAAATCTGGAATACGCTTTGGTCTGCTCCAGCATAGCTCTTGTCCTTCTGATCCACTACCGAGCTACAGAAAAGCATCTAAATTAAGAAGAGAGTTCAAAGTACATTCCAAGATGGATTTGGCTACAGTGATCCTTGCTATAATTACCTCTCAATTAGACTACTGTAATACACTCTACAATGCCCTAAATGGCTTGGAGCTAAGATATCAGAATCACCACTTTCTCCCATATGAGCTTGCCTGGAATTTGAGATCTTTAGCAGACGCCCTTTTACATGACACATGACCCTGAGATATCAGGTTGGTGAGTCCACAAAACAGGGCTTTCTCTGCAGCAACCCCTTCACTGAGGAACTCCTTAAGGGAAGTCAAGCTGGCTTCATTCTTGTTGTACTTCCAATGAATAGCTGGGTCTGGCAAACCAGCTGTTTAAAAAAGTTGTTCATTTTTTAAAATGCTTAATACATGCTATTGTCCAATGCTTTAGGGTCCTGGTGGGTAGAAAAGTTATTTATAAATATTTTAAATAAATAAATAAATACAATTTCAGGGACTTCAGAAGAAGTCCTCCCATCAGTTAATACCTGAGATTCTATAATTGGAGATGCCAGTGATTGTACCTGAGGCTTTTTGCATTGCATGTGTATTTCCTAGCACCGAACTATAGAACTGAACACTGGGACAGCAGTCACAGATTGCTAGGTCGAAACCACTTTAACTAAGTAGAAAGGTGAGGAAATAATAGTAGTTAAAGTAGCACCTGCATAAAATTTTAGCACAGAAATAGCTATAGATACCACTGTCACATCACTTGTGGCAGTGCAGTAACAGTAAGATGCTGAAGGAAAATCCACGTGTGCTCTAAAAGTGGACTCCACTCTTATATCACAACTGTTCAGCATGTCTACATGTGATTTCGCACATAGTGTTGGTGAATTGAGTTGTCCATAGAAGCAAACCAAGGTAAAGAGCTAGGGTCAGAACCAGTTAGCATTCCCTGCTGAATGCAGAGCCCAGAAAGCAAGCAGCTTTAGAAATGTTCTGTATAGGGATTAGGGGAGAGGATCAAGGTATTTTCACAAGGTGGAAGCTGAAGGCTCATTTGTTCTTCTTGTCGTTTGTGGCTTTCATTTTTCTCCGTAGCCACACTAGGTCAACATAGAGATTGCGCTGGAGGACAGCAGAAGCACAGACGAGGGCTCCATGAAGAGCACCTGGAAAGCCACCTAGAAAAACATCCTGACCTGGAAAATGAGAAAACAAATTGCTTTCAGGAGTGCTTTAGTTGTGCATTGCTGCAGGGCAGGGGGTTGGAATAGATGGCCCTTGTGATCCCTTCCAAGATTCCATGAAAGTCATCACTATTTCTCTTCCTTCTTGGCCTCTACCCTCTATCTGACCCCCCATCAATAGCTGGCACAATTTCTATGTTTTTTGGTAGAGATTTTAGATTTTTAGAATCAGTTTGGTGCAGTGGTCTCAGTGTTGGACTATGAATTCAGGAGCCCAGGATTCAGATACCTGCTCAGCCATGAAAACACATGGGGTGACCTTAGGCAGGTCACATTCTCTCAACCTCACTGAAAGGCAATGGCAAACCTCCTCCAAATAAATCTGGCCAAACCCCTATGGTAGGGTTTCCAAAAGCTGGAGTTGACATGTAACAACAACAAGACAAGTATCAACAACAATAGAGACTTTTAGTTCTGCCATTCAATTAAAGAAACCTTTAGTAGCAGCCAGTGAACATACAGGAGCAGCAAATCCACTGTGGATTTTACCACCGCTTTTACTTCAGGTGCTCCAAACTGAATGAGAGCTCTGTCATTGCTGCATCCTACTTTTGACTGTGGCAGAGCTCCTATTCTGGTTGTCCCTGGAAACCTGATGAGATTTAGTCACCTTTTAGGTGAAAGTCTCCACGCTGTTTCCATTACAAGCAAAACAAACAGATCTTAGCATTTCAAGGTGGGACTACATCTCAATAATAGAAAGTTTGATCTATTTGGACTAGGAGGAAGCTAGCACACTCTTGGATGGAGGGCTCTCCTGCTACTGGCTACCACTTCACTGGAGATGCCTGGGATTGGCCCTGGGTCCTTTTATGAAAACAATTTACTCATTTGTTTGTTTGTTTAATTGGCCCTCAGGTTTCATGGAAGTTAGCGGTGCATCCTATCAGTGAAAGTGGAAAAACTGTGAATGTAGGTGCACTATATTTTTCACCCAAGAGAACACTTTTATAGGTATATGTGAGTCCTCCAGAGTAACTCTGTGATCAACTTCCACTGGAAGGACCTATAGCTACATATATCTATAGAGACCTTTTCTTTTTTAGTGGCTGGGCAACCTTACTTGTATTCCTCTCACACACTAAGTGAGCAGAATAATATTATTTTTCAAACTAAAATGTGATGTACCATTGATTGTATTTGCCACAAGATCATGCGAGATAAGGCAGGGATATGAATGAATGAATGGTTACTCAGCAAATTAGCATGAATATAATCAAAAATGTTATAATATCAAAGTAAGATTGTAAAGAACATATCAATAGGAATGTAATTCCTTGCTAAATTAGTTCTCAAAGGAATGAATGAGTAATTTTAGCAATGTTTTCTTCTTTTTGCATTTATTCTGCACAAAAATTATATGTGACGTTTTTGTGCTGAAAACAGATTTTTTGTGCAGAAAATTCTGTGCAAACATATTGTCTATGGAGAAAATTATTATTAAAAATCTTATTTTAAATTATTTTATTATACTGTTAATATTTTGTAATATATTACATATAATTATATTATGTTTTAATAATAACACCATTATTATGATTATGATTATTATTGTTAAAATGTGGTTACTTGCAAAATGCTGTTTTATGCGCAAAAAGCCACACACAAAGAGCAAGAGACATTTACCTGTCAGATAGAGGTTTGGGACAGGGGTCTGCGGTCTAATTGTTGTTGTGACTTCTACCTGGAGACGGGAAATGCTGTGTTCTGCACCGTACATTTCTCCTTGTGGAGAAGCTATGTAGTGGCAGTTGGTGAGAGGTGTTCCTGCAGAGATATGCTCAATCTGTTCAGAGAAAGACAGAGGTAAAGTGATCAGAAAATAATATCATTGGTGTCTGAAGAAACCATAAATGGCTTCAGGTGCTACATTTTCATCCCTGTCTGGGATGAGGATTCTGTCCTTTTCCAGATGTTGTTGAGGAACAATTCCCATCAGCTTTAGTTACTGGTGAAAGTTATGGGAATTGCAATGCAAAGGAACTCATTGTCTGACTGTAGATTTGTATGTACCAATAGGACCACCCATATACAAGACACAAGTATCAAGATTTGCAAAAGTACAAAATACCTCTTGGCATGGGGTTGGTGGGCTGAGAGAACTGTATCAAGTCTATGGCTTATTTTATGTTCCTGGGACCTGTTCCTACGGACTGCCAAAAAAGTCAAAACTTACGAGAGAAAAGGAGTCTGAAAGTGATGAGGACCACAGAAACAACCTTGGTGGACCATGTGTGCTTTAGAGCCGAGCGGGGAACCCCAAAGCTAACTAATGATGGCAGAGCACATACTCTTGTGTCTCCTCAGATGACCTCAGGAGGAAAGGATTTGAAGGAGATAAGTATGCATTATTCCTGAGGTATGCCAAACCAAGGACTTAATGGTCTCCATCCTGTTAGTGATATATGTAGGCATACGTTGTGTCACGCATGCAGAGTGGTTTTATTGGACATTGTCCATTGGCCATATCCAGATGATCGGATGGAAGCCTCACAATGGAGCAAAAGCAAAAGCCCAATGTGGAACACATATCAATGCACATTGCAATGTGCATTATCAGCCAAATGATTTTACCACTGATCCTCCTAAGTTGTACTACACTGATAGGAAATATGGTGATTGTATAAGGCATACAAAACAGTTATTTATGTAGTGATGCAGGGTCTCTGCCACCGTAAAATGTTCCCATCCTCGAAGTTATCTACAGAATTGCTGAAGCATTTCTGCCTGGCTGCACCCATTTATACATTACGCTAGGGATGCTCTTACCTTATCTTTTATATGAGGGTAAATCTTCAAAACTATTTCCATTATACTGTCCACAAAACTGTTTTTGACACTCTCGTACTCCAGTCCTCTCTTTGTGACCTTTTCTTCCTTCCATTCCTCAAACCATTCATATTTTGCAACTATCAGAACAATGAGAGTGGACTTGCCTAAAATAACCAAGACACAAAACATCTCTGTTATTGCCCCAGTACAAACATTTTACAAACCATTATATAGGAAAGGTTTACAAGGCACTGCATGGGTAGTATAATCCCAGGCCAGAAATCAGGGCTGCCCCAAAACATTTTGATGCTTGAGTCAAAGGACAAGATGCCGCCAGCCCCATTCCCTGTAGAGAAGACAGCTGGGCTGGAAGCTGACCCTCAGTTCAACATAGCCAATAGGACAGGCCTCTCCCTGACACCTTAGGTCAAGTTGGCTAGATGTAACACTTGGGCTGTGTAGCACACATAGAGGAAAACAGCCAGAAGAATCAGGAGAATGGCTGAAGATCTGCCACAGCTGGTGTCCAACCTTTGCCATCTGAAGCATTTGCCTCACATCATCTAGTGGTAGCATCAACCACATTTGTTACCTTACCTCTTGAACCAGCAATGCTCTGAGCATTTGCCACTAAGATTAAGTTGCACACAGTATTGGCCTGTGTGTTGTCCAGGCCCATATGCTCCAAGTCAATTCTGGACTCATGCAAGCTAGGCTCCAGGACTGACATGATTTGGAAAACCCAGGCCCACCTTTCTTCAGACTGCACCATGCATTTGCACCCAGGATTCTATAGCTACACAGCTCCCAAAATGGCTCCCCTCCATTTCCCCCTCCTTTATTATTTTTTCTATAAATAATGTATTTCTGATTCAAGAGAGCACCCATACCTGGGTATCTCTTCTCCCATAGTGGGTCCTTAGCTGATGAAGATCCAATGTACAGCAAAGGGATATTCTTTGGAGCAGTTTCCCGTGAACATTTGAGGTAAGAAACGAACCTGGAAAGAAATAAGGTGTTTTTCATTTTTTAATGTATAAACTGCTTTGAGTTGCAGTCTTTGGGGAAAAAGAAGGCTATAAAGATGATGATGATGACGACGATGACGATGATCATTAATTAAAGGATCATTTTCATATTATATAGTATAATGAACAATAGCGTGAGGCAGTTAATTTTTCTTTTCTTTTTTGATGGAGTAACAATATTCCTTGTATCCTTCCCCTGCTATGTTGTTATACATAAAAGGGGGGGGGGGTTGTGGTTTTTTTTACTATAGTAGCAGGTTTATGTCTACATCATTGCCAATTTGATACTACAGCCAAAGCTGAAAAGTAATTACAGACAAGTTACTTGTAATCAATTTCTTCATGCACTTATTACAGCAATACCTAAGAGTCTGTCCACATTAACAGAACTAAAGATGCAGTCGCACCCACCTTGTATAACTATAAATGTAACTAAAACTTACAGATACACAATAAAAGGAATGACCTACCTTATTACATAATACTTTAATGTACAGGTGGCCCTCAGTATCTGCTGGTTTGATATAGTGAAAAAGTTGTGATAATTGACAAGAATTACTGGGAACTATACTGGGACAAGAGAAATGTTTGTTTGGAACCCATAAAGAGAAGCAGTAAATACAGCACTGAAAACTGCCTCAGCTCTTTTAGCTGATCTAGCTGAGTCCTTATACAGTGGTCCCCCGCGTTACGAAGGTAATCCGTTCCGGATTACCTTTCGTAACCCGGAAGCTTTCGTTTCCCGGGGGACCGCTTTCGCGAACGGACCGCGCGGCCAATTTAAAGGGGCCGCGCGGTTTTTTTTATTCGTATCCCGGGGGATCCTTTGGATCCCGGGGGATATGTTAGCGGTCCTGCGGCTTTCGGATCCCGGGGTTTTCGCAACCCGGGGGATTCGTAAGCCGGGGGACCACTGTTTAGATCCATTTCATGAAGAAAGAGGTTGGAGACATTTGCAAATTATTCTATGATTTTGTGTATCCCTGAAGAGATTCCTAAAAGTCAGATCTCAAAAGTAAAAGCATTCTGGATTTCTGTAGAAATGCTTACGCTTCACTGAGGTCACTGTGTTGATAGATGTAGTAATTTTTTGCTTCCAATCCCAATTCTTCTTTGGAGCCATTGAGGCCTACAAAGACACAGAATCCTGATGTGCCGTGATGCATCATGGAAAGCTGGTTCTGAATTTCTGACAATGCAGGAACAATGGAATGTAAGAAAGAAAGACAGAAGGAGATAAGTTGGTTTTAGAAGTAAAACTATGAATCCAAAGAGTGTAATCTTGACTGTTTGTCTTGGAAACGGGAGCAAAACAATGTTCTAAGTCAGATAGGCAAATTGTGGCCCTCCAGAAGTTGTTGGACTGCGTCTCCCATCAACCTTTATCATCAGCAATGTTGCCTTGGGTCAATGGGAGCTGCAGTACCGCATCATCTGGGGGGTTATAAAATGCTTACTTCTGCTCAATGTCAAGCAGTCAGTGGACCTACCCATGGGTTGAATCCAATTTTCCACTGATTTCATGAGGACCACAAAATGATTACACATTATTTACAGGGATTTAAAAGTGAGAATATCTTCTCACTTGTCTAAAGAAGATCTTAATTTATCTCCAATTTAGTCAAAATCCAAGTACGGTGACAGTTACAAAAGTAGCCAACTGAAAAGGGATGTTCGCCAAGGATAAATGGTTTTGCGTGAGCGGGCCCATAATCTCCTGTAAAAGTTAATCACAGAATCAGAGTGCCAGATGAGGTAAGGTTTTCCTATAATCTCTATTTAAACAATAAAAAGTTGACAGGTCTAAGGTTATGAACCCAGACAAGTTCATTCACACTCCTACTCTCTTGTCTCAACTTTTCACCTCACCTTAGCATAGATCTACAGGGGAAGGCTTTCTCTCAGTCCTGCAACCATCACAGGCTCGCTTGGAGAGGACATGAGAGAAAGCCTTCTCAGTGTCTGCTCCAACCCTCAGGAAGTTCTTTCCACGGGAGGCTAGGATGGCCCTCTCCCTGCTTTCCTTTTACTGGCAGGCAAATGCCTTTTTGTTTAAGCAGGCTTTCAATGTGTAAGCAGGGGAGCTTCTGACTGGGGTGTATGTTTTATTTTTATTTTTAACCTTTGTATGTTTTTAAATGATTGCATATTTTTAATGTGTGGATTTACAAGCCAAGACTAAACTATCACTGCCAGTCATCTCGTGTTCCAATATGCCAGCGTTCCACAACTTGGTGCCCTCCAGTTGTTTTCAGCTTCAGCTTCTATCAACCCCAGCCAGCATGATCAATGTGCAAGAAAACCAAGAGCTGTAGAACAAAACATCTGGAGGGCAGCAATTTGGGAAGAATGCATTAAGCCAAAGTTCCAAATAATTCTGGCTCCTATTTACATAATTAAACTATCATGAATATTAAATGGCAATTAAAAACAGACAAAAAAAGAACAAATATATACTACACAAAACATGAAAGGAGCAACCATTCCCCCAAAACCTACCAAAACAAGAAGGTCTTCACTAGCCTACAAAGGAATAGCAAGGAGGATACCAGTCTAATCTCTCTAGAAAGGGATTTTCAGTGACCGAAGTTAGCCACTGAGAAGGCCCCCTCGTGTGTTCCCACCAGATGTACCTGTGAGAGTGGTGGGATAGAAGTAAGGGCATATACAGAAATGAAAGCATCACTAGGGACGTGCAGGGAATGTGGCCTGCACTGGGTGATAACTTAGGGGAGGTGTGGGTAGTGATGTGTGGTGATGATACCGGCGCCCCCCTTCTTCTCTACTGCTAGAACTTGCTCTGCTGAGGAAGTCAAGGCGCTGGAGAAGAAGGGACAAGCACACCCCACTCCCAGCTTCTCCACTGCTGTAGTTCTCGCGGTCAAGGGAGCCAAGGAACCAGAGAAGGGATGGGCACACACCTCTGTCAGCTTCTCTGCTGCCTGTTTCTTTCTGTTGAGGGAGCCAAGACACCAGAGAAGGACCACCAGTATGTGCCCCTCCACTGCCCCTTCCATCCCTTCCCATTTGGGTCTGGGTGGAAGGTGGGTGAGTGAGGCAGCCAGAGGGGAGAGGAGGGGAAGGAGAGAAGGGTAAGCCGCCGTTTCCCAGCAGCACTTTCTGGGTATGGCCAGGCAGTGGGCAACTGGGTGGTCAGGGGAGCAGACATACAAGGCAGCAGGATGGCCACTGCCTCACCAGCAGCCCTTCCTGGGTGCCCACACCAGGTGACACCAACCCGAGTCATTCCATTATCCAGAAAATTTTAGATACTGGTGGCTTATGTAGGGAGATATTTATTTAATTAATATCATTTGTATGCTTCATTTCTCCAAGAATAGGAACCAAAGCAGCTCACAAAATATACAGACCTTCAGATAACCTGGATCTGAGCTGTAAAGAGCTTTGCAGGTCATCACCCCTGAAATCCAACCCCCCTGAAAAAGGTGGGGAACAGTGCACTTGTATGGAAGCAAAACGGTAGAAACAGAAAAAAGACAGAATTGTCCCTTTGTACTGTTTCGTCAAAACCTGTAGAAAATTCCATGACGTTGGTGGCACAGTTTTATTTTAAACACTTAACATGACAAAAGTTAAGAAGTTCTCTTCTCAGTACTTTGAAATGCAGCATTTGATTAAAAATGTACATACCTGAACAAGAAAGAGTCATGCACAAAAATGGCAAACAATTGGTTAAGACAGAGTGAGCTCTGCAGTGCAATCTGGATTCCTGCAGATTTAGGTGGACTTAAGCTAGTTGCACAGGCGTTTTAGTATGCTCAAGCTCTTAAGTCTTTGAAGAAAAGAATTCAGGCTAGAAGTATATAGGGCACAAGGGCCTCTATAGATAATGCAGTGACACAGAAAAGAAACTTGTGTCATAGCAGATTGTCCCAGAAGTTCTTATGACAATCTTTTAGCTAAGAAGGCTAATGTGAGCCTAGGGTGTGTAAGTAAGGGAAATATCAAGTGGGATTAGGAGCTAGTGTCATGGCTTCCAGTTTAACTGCAGTATATAGGAAGATCTAGAGAGCAATATTTAAGCACTGGGAAGACTAGCCCTGAAATTAGGTAGAAGGAGGCACCTGCCTCGAGCTCCACATTTTAGTTATTTAATATATTATGACTGAATTTTTTTACTGCCAGAAAAGCAGAGCTTCACTTGTGAGATTTTCTGGCCTCAGGTGGCAAAATAACCTGATTGACCTAGGATGCTATGCACCTTGATTTGAAGGGAGGGCATTTCCTGCTTTATCTGAAGCAGCATAATGTCCTGGGCTGACCTAGACATAAAGATGCGCCTTGGAGGATTTGAGATACTATCTCCTGCCTTTTTGCCTCATGTTGGGCAGCTGGGGTGTGTATATGTGTCAGAATTTGGTTGGGACTATGCTTCTGGGAGAGCATTTTTAACTGTACCCTGTCCTTTGTATCTACCACAACAAGCATTATTTTCATAGTAGCCAAAAAATATGTAGTGGCACATCACAGGATGCTATATTACATTTTTCAGTCTAAGTGGCCTGGGGTGTGAAGTTTATTTCAATAGGGAAAATGGCACATTGTAAGTGAGTTCTTATAATACCCCCCCCCCCTGTGGATACTGAAGCCCAACTAACTGGTAAGGGGAAGGATGGTGCTGAGGGGGAAAGGTGTAGCTTGCCGCCTTCCTCTTCTTCACCAGTAACTTCCTGAATCTCCCAGTATTTCTGTTATTGTCAACATTATGACCCCAATCCAACATGCCCTCAGTGTAGTGTAAATATCCCCATGAGGAGCTACATTATGCTCCCCAACCTTATGGTAAATCCCTTGAAACCACCCTGAACAGCCATGTTATGCTTTGTGGAAAGGAGACAGGACTGGAGAAGTGTCCCCAAAGCTGAGTTTCACTACGGTCCTCTGGGGTCTCAGCGCCAGTGAAATCATTGTGTGCTTGGCTATGGCAGAGGCTTCTCCAATCCTCCCTGCTGGCCACGAAGCATGAAATTGCCATGTGGGGTGGCTCACGGGATTTAGAGTAAATAAGGGAGGGACTTTGGACACTGCAGAGAGAGGAAAAGAATGCCAACCTCAGCAGAAGCTGAAAAAGGACATCCATGGGCACAACGGACATTTGTATATGTGGATGTCCCTAACAGAATTCTAGCCCTTTTGTGCTACCTGAATAATTGTGTAAAAATGCATGAGTTTTGATTCCTAATCTCAATGAAGTTGCTGGGGTGAAATGGGGTTACATGTATCCTCCTCTCTATTGTACCTTGCATTTTATACATGGTTTCTTCATTTATTCATTTCACTTCTATGCCTGTATTCCTAGAATAATTGACACACATGTGCAAAGCTGGTGAGGGGCTGTTTCTTTAAAAATGCCCCAGATCACCAATCACCTTAATCCGGTTTTGCCAATCCCCACAAGGCAGACTAGAACTCAGAAGACTGATACAAGGATTTTTATTGCTTTAGACAGGGATGAAGAGCCTCAGCCTCTGGGACCAAATCTGGCAAAATCTTTAGGTTCCAGTCTGTTCCTCTGGACTATGACAACATTTCTTGGTGGAAAAACAAGTACCACGTGTTTGTATGGTTCCCCCATTCTAAGAGACTGAAATGCCTCTTCTAAGGCTTATAACTGGCAGTAAGAGCTTTAAAATAAAATGGTCTGGTATTTTTAACCCGATTTTTTGCCTTCATAACTGCCCACCACCAGAATGTGGCCCTTGAAAACTTCTCTCAGTTGGAATTCATCCTCATACAGAAAGGGGTTCTTCACCTCTTTCTTTAGAAAAAAGAAAGTCAATTGGATTAGACAGTCTAATATTGTTTATTTTTGGGAAGAGGGGGGAGATATGAACATTGGATCTTACCTGTGAGACAGTCATTTCCAGTAGTCAAGGATCAGACATCCTGGAACTTTAGTTTTTTCTTGCCTACCAAGAGTGAATAGGGAAGAGCAACCCAAGTTCCAGGATGTTCTATCCTTATCTACTGGGAAACATCATGCCTACAAATCCTCCGTACTTATACATAGCAGAGGCACAAATTGTTTTGTTTACCTGGCAAAACTCTTAGTTCATTTGGCAACAGCTTCTCATAGGTGTTAAAGATGCCAGCATCAGAAATCACCACGGGTGCATAGATGTTAACAGAATCCTGACCTTTCTTTACATTTACACCTGAAAGAGGGAAGAAAACTTACTTAAATGGATCAAAAGTCCATAGAATAATCCTTTTAGGGCACTCTAAAACATTTCTTTGGGATTTATATAGAATATTAAGATGGCAAAATTCATACTTCAAAGGTTGTGGGCATTTTTTATTTTATTTTTTGTTAGTAAAGGACAACATTTCATATTGCTATAATCACTGTAATCTTTACAACAACCTTATGTTAGGTCAATATCATCGCCCCCATTTTGCAGATGGAGGTGGTGTATGTGTGTGTGCAGTGATCAATATTGCAGACAATCCTTCCATCAGCAACAGAGGCTCAGTGTAATTAAAGGGAGGGTTTAGCAGATAAGCCTCTTAAACACCTTCAAGAGAGTTTCATGTGGTGGGTTAATGTGGTGCTTTGACAGGATTGTTTATTTCTTTAGCTCACAGAAAGGTACAGCCTTCTGTTTTCCTTTCCTTCAAGAGAGACCCACTCATTTACCCAAATTCTATGTAAAGAAAAAGGATGAAGCTGTATTAAAAATCTTTTCCACATATATGCATCATAGGAAACGCAAGAGTCAACTGAAAGCAAGAAAAATAGGGACACTCATGGTCTAAAATCACACAGGAATCTCTTGATGGACACAAGTGATGCTAGGGAACAACAGGGACATATTTCCATTTCAACTTTGCATACATCTGAAGGGACACCTGGAAGAAATAATGGTGATGTCTCTTGTTAGCATCTAGGGCTGCAATGCTTAACTGAACCATTCAGCATTTGGCTAGGGTTGACAGGAATTGCAGTCCAGCATATTTGGAGGACAGCTGACTGGGGAAAGTTGGGTTAAATTAAACGCATTTAACAGTCTAAAAAGAGTGGAGTGTTTTTTGGTTTAAATATTACACCTCATGGTTTCACAGGGGAAAAGAGCCTTCTAACCCAGTTTAACTTACCACAAGCTTTTCCTTGAGAATCCAATAAAATGCTCTGTACAGGTGCCTTGGTAAGGACAGTCCCACCAGCTCGTTCAATGATGAGGATGGACTGAAACACAATTTCACTGGAGCCTCCTTGAGGATACCATCCACCTTCAAAGAAGTGCTCAACAAGGATTGCATGTAAAGAAAAGCTGGCCTTGGCAGGAATCACTCCTAGAATAGAAATAGAATATGGGTTCTCAAAACAAGAAGCAGAAATGACGACTGTGGCTGTATCCACACTGCAGAAATAATCCGGTTTGACACCACTTTAACTGCCGTAGCTCAATGCTATGGAATTCTGGGAACTGTAGCTTGTCGCATCAGAGCAGAGCATGGTGTCAAAATATGTTATTTCTGCAGTGCAGATACAGCCTGTAGTTTAGCAGAAGAGTCTTTTTGCTCTGACCAAACAGGACTGCATAGTGACCAAGGATCAAACCAAAAATGGATTAGCATGCACCTCTTTATCCCAATAGTATATTCCATGTTAATATACAGCCTTACTACTGGGATGGAAATTATACAAGAGTTGTTTCTCTTTTATCATCAACAAGGCCAGAGGTTTTTTTTCTTTCCTCCTCTGAGGCTCTGCTGTGGCATGCACACCTCACTTGAAATAGCATCTGAAGAGAAAAACTTTTCAGTTGTGATCCCCTGCTTTTGGAATGTTCATCCTAGCAAGGCACCCCTGGCACCAACAGGGGTGTCACTGCCCAGGAATTCTGGGAGTTATAGTTGAAAACATCTGGAAGGTACCAAGTCAAGGAAGGTCAAAAGAGACAATACTGATGGACCAACAGACTGATGCAGTAGAGAACAGCTTCCCATACTCATTAATACATGGTTGCCTTGAAAGCAACAGATCTATCTTTGTTCCTCCTTTCTCATTTTGTAACATGCATGACGTTGTAGTTGTGCTGACTTTCTCCACTTCCGCTGCACTTCATTAGTTAATAGTTACAGGTGCAGGGAAATTCAGTTCAATGACATGTTATAATTAATTTTACTGGATGGTACAATAAAAAGGACAAAATGTGTGGCTTATTTTGCACATCGCCTACCACTTGGCCCATTGACATGATGATCAGGGATAGCTTAGTGCCTCTGAAAACCTCATTTCGTGACAGTTGCAGTCATCATTTTCCACTTCCTGCACCTCCTCACTTAATGGCCCTTCCTCCTCATTTTTTTGTCTGTTAACCTTTTATGGCTAGAAAGCAGGCGAGATCTAGACTTTCAGCTGCCTTGCCCCTCTACTTTTTGTTGTTTAGCAAGAATGGGCCCTATCTTCCTTTCCATCACTCAGAATGCCTTTGGGCCACAGAACATTCTTATGGTTACAGCCACATTTTAAAAAGTTCTCTTTAAGCCCTCTTAAGAATGGAGAAATAGTTTGTCTTTGAAAACATGCTCCACTCGCGTGCCATTCCGAGTTAGCACCACCTACCATAGGTAGGAAAGATATATGTGAACACTGCTCTCAGGTCTGCATTTGTAGTGAACTCAGCCACCACATTTGAAACATTTTTGGACAGCATCCTGAAGAAAGGACTGATCAATGCCAGCAAGCCAGTCCGGTGTAGAAACATGACCAAAGGGACTGGAAGCATTTTCAGTATAGCCATGAGGGCACATCCTTTGGCAACTCTCTGCAAGATTGAGAAAGAAAAAGACAAAATATGTGTTAAACAAACAGCTCAGTGACAGAGCAGGAAATCTCACCACAGAAGCACATAAACTGCTTATTTTGGCATTTACATCCTTGATCTTCTTACTAGAAGAAACACAGAAATGCTGAATTTGTCACCCACAGGTGCAATTATGCTGCAACTCTCAGCATTATTGCCCACTTGCCCTGCTGGATGAGACCAATAGGATCTGAAGTCCAGTAAAATCTGGAAAGCCATAGGTTGCCCTCCATGTTGAAGAGCAGGTTAGTACTGTTGGACTGAAGCCATTACTCTGTTGCAAAACACATGGTTTGTATTTAGGAGGCTACTGACCATGTTGGCTGTAAAGAATGGGAGTTGCAGTTTAACAAATCTTGAAAGCACCAGGCTGGTATATAAACTTTTATATATTTTCTATAGATACTTTGGAAAATATATATTTTGAATAATACAGTTTTGAAAAATACACTTTTATATATTTTATATAGATACTTTGAAAAATATAGATTTTGAAAAACACAGCTTTAGATCTGATGGATTGTTTAAATTTGATTCAAGGTTTAAAAACCAACAACACAATAAATATTTCACTGAAAGATTCTTCTATTCTAATACAATTAAGGTGAAACACAACTTTAGAAAGGATCACCTTTACAAGTCTTATAAATCCATCAATAGCAGCTTCTTCACCAGGGAACTGTTTCTTTAGTTCTTGGATGTATGTTTTCTCCCCACTATGTAAGTAATACCGCTTGCCACCATCAGGGTCTCCCAGAATCAGGGTATCAAAGGGAGAGTCCATCTTGGCCCACTGCAGCTGCCCATCTGTGAGCTGGTCGATCATCATGCGAAGAATAGAACCTTCTTGCATCTGCCCCACATAATGGATCCCTGGAAATCAACCCAGAATGTGTTATGATGGAAGAATGATATCGCAGGTATTCCAGACAAACATCTTGATTACTTTGCTAGAGGAGCAGGTTATAAATAAACATCATCATCATCATCATCATCATCATCATTAGTGCTACCCGACAAAATGCAACGTGTCTTTCTATCCCGTAAATGAATTATTTGGCTACTTCCAGATCAGGCTTTCACCCAGCAGGCACTGCCTCATTCACAGAATTTCATGGGAGGACCAGTTGCTGTCATCTTCTGTTTATAGTTTTCCTGTGTTTCCTACCTGCTTCTTGTTTCTTTTTACTTATCTCACATACAAACCCTTCAGGAAAAAAAGGTGGAACAAGCCACAGTGCCCTTTTGTCATGGGAGCCCTTGAGTTTTGTCTTTACCCTTTGTGGAAGAAAAAAAAAGACAGAAGAAGCAGCAGGGAAACATAGGAGGTTTAGACATGATGTCAGGAGAATTAAATGAAAATGTAATCAGTGAAATCAGTTATTATGCTGCTTTGCATATAATAAAGCCTCATCTGGTGGCTTTACCATTTTGTGGTTCTGCACAAAATCCTGAACATCTGGATGAGTCTGTGTGTCCTAATATCTATCTTAGCTAAATTCCAGCAACATGTCTGATGTTGATATGGTTTGGATGATGAGGTTTCATGATGCTTTTTGTTCTTACTGCTAAATTCAGGATAAAACTCATCATGATATCTGTTTTTACCATCGGCTGCTGAGTGTGAGTTCATCATAGAAAGGTAGGATCTAATAGTTCAGAATCAAGGCTGGATTATCAGTGGTGCAACTGAGCAAATGGTCCTGGAAAAAAGAGATTGTATAGATCCCTTGATTTCACCCCAGAATAGGTAGTGCATACCACCTTTCCTGGCTTCATTTTGTAGCCAGAGAGTTAAGAGTGGTGGGTTGCATGTTGGAATCCCTGCCTCTGAAACTATGTCCTCAATCATGCCAGCTGGGATGCATAGCTGCACTGCCATGGCGATCAGGCCCTTTCCAGGCCACAAAAAGAAAAATAGCTTTTGCTGCTCCTTTTCGCCACCCTGGAAAGGCTGCAGCGTGAGCTTGCCACGGCCTCAATCCAGCTAGGAAAGGGGCGGCTGGAGGTCACCCCTTCGAGGCTTTACGTACAGCCCCATAGTCTGTCCCTGAGATGGTTTCATTTTTGAGAGCAGCACTGTAAAGCCTGCTACATGGGCACTAGAGCAGTGGAGATTGTTTGTCTGCACAAAGAGAGTTGTGGAGGCATTGGTTTCTAAAAGCACACCGCCAAATGCCTCCATATCTCAGAAAGCCCCTAAGAAGGGAACAATGGCCATAGATCACCACAGCTCCCTAGAGATTTTCTTTTCCTAAAAATGGACTTGTGACATATTGGCTTTTGACCTGTCAAAATGACATTTTGTCAAGGCAAAGCAGAACAGTGTCATCCATGGCTGCTTGTATATTGGGTGGAAGAGGGTGGGGAAGTCACTATGATACAGTGGTTATAGTGTCAGACATAAGAGAACTACCTTCTAGTCCCAAAGAGCTATAACTTTCACTGGTTGACTTTGAGAAAGTCAGTCTAAGACTGCTCTAACTCACATAGTTGTTATAAGAATAAGGGTGGGATGGAGGAAAGTTGTAAATCACCTTCAATTCATTTAAGAATAGTCAGTTTATAAATATAACCAATTATCAATACATTAGTACATGGATGTTACATCTAGTTTGGCTAACTTAACCAATTCACTGAATCTGCTTGGGCAAAATTTGGCTTGTAACAATTCTTTATTCTTAGGGCAGTGTCTTCCGATTTAAAAACAAAATTTAGCAGTGCTTACAAGTCCTTGTGCTAGTGGGGGAATCCTGGGGTGTTAACTTTTCCAGACAGTGATGAAAATCACAGGTATGCTGTCCTATTTCCAGCCCATTCAGGTAGCCTTACCTACATCGAACTCAAAACCCTTCTCACTGAAGGTATGGCAGCAGCCACCAGCCTTCCCGTGCTGCTCCAGGACCAGAACCCGCTTCCCAGCTTTGGAGAGCATCACAGCTAAGGCCAGCCCTCCATATCCACTTCCAATGACAATTGCATCCAGATGGTCAGGAACTTTGTCCTTGGAAAAGCCTGGAAGAGAGGAACAAACTGAATGAGGAGTAATTCCAGTCTCCTTCTGAAATACCATAGCCAGACTTGCTATGACCCTATAGTAGAAGATCTGAAGAGACACATTATCTAGCAGGTGTTATACCTGCCCTTTCCCACCAAGTCTGCCTAACCCCCAGCCTTCCAATGTAATCCTGTTGCTGTAATCCCCGACTCTCTTCTTCCAATCCCTTCTTCCTGTTGGTTATCCTAATCTGCTCCATCACATCCAAAATTAGATTGTGTGTAGAAACAACATGCACCACAATACACCGTTCTTTTAAATGTGTCCCTCAGTCTCTCTCTCTCTCTTTCCCCCAACACATTTTTAAAAATTTGTTTGGAAAATGACTTTTGATAAGAAGATTTATTACTTTCACACATCAATATCAACTGACCATTATAAAGATCTGAAAGATATATAGCACCTTAAGCAGCCCTATGAAAATTTGCAACTTCCTTGATCCTAATACATTCTAACCTGCTCCCACAAATGTATAAATATACTTTATATTCTAAGGCCTAAATATGACTTTGTACTACATCTGAATACATTGGCTGACATGCACAAACGCTCATGCTAAAATAAAAACCAGTTAGTCTTAAAGGTGCTGTTACATTCCCCATTTTTTCCTCCTACTTCCTTCCTCCTTTTAATGCAAGAGTCTAACACAGCTGCTTCTCTGAAAACAAAGAAGCTTCATTTTGTCAGTTCTCAAAGAGGTAACCTTATAAATTTGTTTCAGTATAAAAAGTGAGAAGGAAAAAAGGAGTATTGTGATATTTTTATGACTAACCAATTTATTTCAGCCCACTTCTTCAGATTCAGAGAGGGGGGTTTCAGTAGATAAACATTTAAATGATGAGGTGGAGGTGGAAAGTGATATGCAAAAGAAATGCAAAATGTACTAGCATGATGCTGAGTGACAGGTACGGATCTTCATGGTGGATATAAGGGTTGTTAAAAGGGTATAAGTGAGTGACAAGTACATCCACAATGCCAACTGGCCCCATACCTACTTTTCCAATGCTATCACAGGTCTTAATAATATCACATACAACATCAAGGTTGTATATTGTTTTGTTCATCTTCCAATATCCTATATGCCATCTTCTGGCAGCAATGCATTCTGCATAGGACAAACAGGACAGTTTCTATGCAAGAGAATACATGGACACAAATTAGACATTAAAAATGGCAGAAAACCAGAAGCTTCTAACAGCTATTTTTGGAAGGCACAACTCACTGGAAATTTGTTTTACACAAGCACTAACTTGAACACTTTCTAGAAGACATTTCTGTTTTAGAACAGCTGTTTTTCAACAGCTAAGGATTAAGCAATGCACAGTAAAATGGGGAAGAAGTAAATAAAGGAATAGAGCAGCACCATTTAGACAAATTGATTTATTTTAGCATTAACTTTTGTGGATATCAGTCCATTTGTGCAGATGCACTGATGGAGTTGGAAGTACAGCCACCGTATATTGGAGTTGTAGGGTTGTGTGGGGTTACGAATGCACAGTGCAGAAGAGACAGAAGGAGATATAAACCAGGGAGGTCATAATTTGTCACAGGTTTTGACTGGTAGACTTAAGCCCTTAGGCATCACCTGCCACACAGTGAGAACTGCCAACTTTGGTTAATACAGTTTTGGATTTCAGATTTTAAATAGGAATCACTGATGTGTATGCACATCAATGTGTTTCCTACGCCTTCCCCGCTGGCTGTATTTCCAGTTAATTCAGAGATGAATAACTGAAAGGAACTGAGGTGCAAAAGCATCTCTGGCATAACAAGTCTGTTATATAAGGTAAACTAAGATATTGTTAATTCTGCCATATCATCAAAGGAAGGCTTCCCCTACTTCCACATTATTTTTAGACAGCTGCTCAGGAATGGTGATTAGTTCCTGCTGTTTGTTTGTTTGGTGCACATAAAATATTGCTTTTATTTTAAGTTAAAAAGGTGACGGATTTATGCATTAAAAGAATCAGTCACTGTGAGATGGAACCAAAACGGCTGCAGAAGTTGAAGAAGAAAATTTTGTTGCTGCTGTGGCCTCTTGCAAAGAAATCGGCTCGTTGCTCTGTAAGGATCCTCCGATAAGGAGAGCTTGGGTGACAGGGTCCAGAATCGTATTCCTTAATCCTGTCTAGAGCAGACCCACTGTATCAGTTGATGAACCAACCCATGGATTCAATGGGCCAACTCTAGTTGGGACTGAAAAGATTCTGGCAAAGAGTCTCCTATTCTATTGGTGGGAGGTGCTGCAAGATTTAAGCCTGGCTTAACATGCAGATATGTGTCCTCCCAGTTCCTGCTGTTTTAACTGTGAGGAGGCTTCTAGTTTGCAGAGATTCAGATCTAGCCTGCCAAGAGTCCCCACCACCACCACACCTGAGACACATTCATACTACACATACAATTAAAGCACTATGATTCAATTTTAATTGCCATGGATACTCTTCTGAAATCCTGGGTTCTGTAGTTTGGTGAGGCACTTCAGTTCTCTGGCAGAGAATCCTATTATTGTATTTATACCCTGCTCTTCAGAATTAGCATCAGAGTGACTTAAAACTGGTAATTGGACAATTCCTTGCCCTCAGTCTTACAATCTAAAGACACAACACGCAAGGAAAGGGAATGGTAGTGACGGAGATGATTATGTCCAGGAGGCACTGCCTCTTCTTCTCTCCCTCCTAGGCCATGGCGATGGCAGTTGGCATGGAGGAAAGCGCCTTTCTTCTGCCTCTGGGCTAGGCATGGTGGAGCTGTGCCTGCCTCTTATTCTGCAAAATGCCCATTGAAAGTAGCTTGCTCCTCCACATGGGGAAAGGGACAAAAGAGAGAAGCCAACCAAGCACTCACATGGCCGGGACATCCAGGAGCTCCTGAAAGTGTGGACTAAAAGTCCTCTACTCCTTTGTCCCCTCTCCTATGCTCCCTTACATCAAGAAATCCATAGAAACTATCTGTGTTGGTGTTTGTAGAGTTCTGTCTCCACCCTAAACAGTCCCCCCTCCGTGTCTTAAATCCCACTCGTAAAGAGGAGGGAGCAAAGGGGTAATCCCCTTGTGGAGGTGGGGAACACTAGAGTGACCTTCTGTCGTTGGCTAAAGCTCCAATATCGCCATTTGGGCTCCATTGACCCATTCAGCAGCCCTGAGAGCTAGGCCACTATTGCTCCCATTTTTGTACAGAGGCAGCAGAAAGAAATTGTGCAAGGCCATTTAAGCAGATGGATTACAAACCAAGAATTAGAATCCGAGTTGTGTTAAATCAATCTCCTGCCACGTGAATAGCACACTATCAGTATTTTAAAGTACGGAAAAGATGAGAATTCACCCTAGTATTACATCCACAGATATGAGAGGGCATTCGTGACTCCCTTCTGTATGGGGAGGGGGGCATATTCAGCCCCTGTCTCCAGTCCAGTCTCACTATTTGTTGTTGTTGTTTTTGTTGTTGTTGTTGTTTTGTGCCTTCAAGTCATTTCCAGTTCATGGCGACCCTAAAGCCAACCTATCACAGTGTTTTCTTGGAAACATGGCATATATATGTCTGTCCCAGGTTTCCACTCCACTATATGCATCTGAGGAAGCAGACTGAAGTCTACGAAAGCTCATGCTGCCAACTTCTTTATTTCATTTAGTTTCAAAGGTGCTACAAGATCTCTCAACATACTGATTCTATAGACTAACATGGCTATACCTTTGAATTCTACCACATTTGCAAAATGTGAGAAGAGGCCCTATACGCATAGCAATATAAACACTAAGAGCTCTTCTACATAAAGATATTGGAAAAAAATAATTTATATGTGTTAGATCTATATCCTGAGGTGTCATATGTAACTCTCTTTCCCAGTTTATCCTCACAACTTTGTAAAATCGAGAATGAGGCTGAGAGAGATCCCCAAGATCACCCAGCAAATTTCATGCCTCACTGGGGAAGGGAACCTGAGTCTACTGAGTCCTAGTCCAATATACTAACCACTATATCACACAGTTCCTTGCATGGGACTCTGTGTGTGTGTGTATACACAGTACACAAGTAGGGCTATGCTCAACAAATGCACACTAGCAAGGAGAACATGGCTTACAAGCCCATTAGGTCGGTGGCCGTGCTAGTTGGCATAGTCCCCATCATGTGGTCAGTGAATGTATGATGAAGTGAAGGCATCTGATCCCCTTTTGATTTACTATTTTTAACATGGCGTCTTGGCCAGAGGAAGCAGAGCTGACACTATCTGTAAGGGATGTATCCCATTGCAATTGGGTTGTGTGACAGGCTTATTATCAAGCTCTCAAAGAAATAATGCGCTCACATCAGTTCTAGCCCCTTTAGAGCCTTTGCTTAATAGTAATTCTACCAGACCCAGTGAAGCATCAAGCTAACTCTTAAACCTGTTACAGCAGTAAATCTTGTTGTAGCAAAAAATGGAGGGCTCTCCAGTCAAAATCAAACAATTCGTTATATTCCTGGAAGTCACAAGAACAGGGAAACTAACAGACTTTCAAATGTTTGCTCAAAAGCAGAGGAAATTTGATTTCGTTGGAAAGAAAGTTGCATTAATAGCAATACAGTCCTCCGCATACCTCCTCAGGGTGAGGGGCAGTAGGCGGCTTTTATGTCAATGAGGCAACGGCTCTGGTCTGGGTTGTGGTCTAAACTTTAATGGATCTCTCTCTGATGCTGAACCTGTTGGGACAGGTTTCAACACAATTGCTAAATCCTTTAAAGTTCAGATAAGAGCTCATAAGAGATTCACTGCCCCACTGACATGGAAGCCATCTATAGTCAACGCTGAGAGATAAGCCGCACTGTGTCCAGGTTACTTAGGATTGCAGCTTATATCTTTCTCACTAAAAGTCTATTACAATTAAGTTAAAGTGAAAATAGGTCATGATGACCAGTTAGCTGAGAGCCAGTGTGATGTAGTAGTTTGGCTGTTGGACTACGATTTTGGAGGTCAGGGTTCGATTCGCGTTCAAGCATAAAAACTCACTGGGTAACCATGGGCAAGTCACACGCTTTCAGCCTCACAGGATGGCAATGGTAAACCTCCTCTCAGAAACCTGCCAAGAAAACCCTATGTTAGGGTTGCCATAAGTAAAAAAAAAACTTCTTGGAGGCATACAACCACCACCAGTTAGTCACATCTGTTCACGTTTATCCATTAATACAAGTCACACTTGCATGAGGAAACAGATAAATACTTGATACTGGATTGACTGGTAGTCAAGAGAAACTCTTGTTTGTTTGTTTGTTTTGCATGTGTGAACTGTTCCACCAACGGTGGCACAGAAATAAAATAAGAGAATAGTAAATGAAATAGAAAATATAATAGAAAGCCCTGCAGCATCAGTGAGAACAACAGCCTAATCCCATGCATTCATTATTCAGTTCTTCACGTACCGCACAAATATACTGATGGTAACAGAAACATAGGATAATTCAGGAAATAATTGGAGATGACCCCTAACCTATGGGGACTCTGGATCAATTACACCAACTGAACCTTTATAATCTAGCCAGAATACAGTAACCATTTCTTTCAGTGAGAGGGAACCTACTGCAAAATATTACTGAACTAGAATTTATCTGTAAGTTTATATAGGACTCAAGCATGACCAAGTTTCTTCCTACAAGTGTTAAAGTACCCAAGTAAAACCTTAAAAAAAGGTGAAAAGGCTATCATGGGGCAGAGTGACCAGCTGTCCGGACCACCAAGAAGGACAAAGCACTGCAAAATGTAAGGCAAGATCAAGTGAGGACATTACAAAATAAAAGCTGAAAACACTCATATTAAAGTATATGAATGTTTTTTACCATTTTATTTTATGGTGCCCTAAGACACTGGTCTGAGCAAGGATTTTCCCAATCTTTTCTCTACCAAATTGTGTGTGTTTGTGTTATTGCCTTCCACTTGTAACCTTCTGTGTTTTCCCTCCCAGCGTTCTTCCACACAGGATCATAGAGCTGGAAGAGACCACAAGGGCCATCCAGTCCAACCCCCCTGCCGTGCAGGAACTCACAATCAAAGCATTCCCGACAAATGGCCATCCAGCCTCTGTTTAAAGACCTCCAAAGAAGGACACTCCACCACACTCTGAGGTAGCATCTTCCACTGTCAAATATCTCTTACTGTCAGGAAGTTCTTCCTAATGTGGAGGTAGAGTCGCTTTTCCTGTCATCTCAATCCATTGCTCCATGTCCGAGTTTCTGGAGCACCAGAAAACAAGCTTGCTCCATCCTCAATTTGGCATCCCTTCAAATAACTGAAAGGATTTTTCTTACTAGTAAGACATTTTTAGGGGAAAAAAATCCGTTAAGGAGGACAAAGTGCCTTTCGATTGGTGGCACTGAGACTCCTCTATCTAGAAATAGTCTAAATTCTTAAACTGTAATCCACTATATATTATAGCAAAATAACAACAGGCAACTTAAACTCTACGGAGTTTCATTTGGCATAAGGATTCCTGCCCAACAGCACACATGGAGCGGATGGAGTGGGCTGCTCTCCATGAAAACTTGTGCCACACAAAATTTGACAAGATTCTCAGATTGTTTTTGACTCAACAGACTTAACATGGATTGTTGTAGTAATGTGCCTTCAAGGTGACTCTGATTTATGGTGGTCCTATAACGGAGTTTTCTTGGCAGGCTTTATGCGGAGGAGGTATGCCATTGCCTTCCTCTAAATTGCTGCGAGGAGTATGACTGGTCCAGTTGTTTTCCATGGCTGAGCAGAGATTTGAACCCTGGTCTTCCAGAATCCTAGTCCAACACTCAAAACAATTATTCCATGCTGGGTCCTTTGCTATGCTTCCCTAGGATTCATTCGAGTATACTGAAGTGAGGTGGTCTTTCCTGCTTTCCAACCCTGAGGCTGAGAGAGTGTGACATGCCCTGAAGGTGGTTGGAAATGACTTCAAGGCACACAACTGGATGTACTAAAACAAAAGATAGTACTTTACTTGCCCACAGAGAAACTATACTTGCCCATACACTGGGAAATACTTGACCATAAAGAAACATAGGAAAATACTTGCCCATAGGAAAATATAGGAGAACACTTGTCTATAGGGAAACATATATTTCTCTATGGGCAAGCATTCCCCTGTGTATCCCTATGGGTAATTATTCCTCAATGTTTCTCTATGGGCAAATATTCCCCAATGGGTTCCCTATAGTCAAGGATTCTCCCATGTTTCTCTATGGGCAGGTATTCCCCTATGTTTCCCTATAGGCAAGTATTCCCCAATGATTCTCTATGGGCAACTATTCTCCTATTATTCCCTATGGGCACGTAATCCCCAATGATTCCCCATAGGCAAGTATTCCCCAATATTTCTCTATGGGAAATATTCCCCATGTTTTCCTACAGGCAAGTATTCCTTTATCTTCCCCTCCAGGCAACTACTGTATTCCCCAATATTTCTCTATGGGCAAGTAGTCCCCTATGTTACCCTATAGGCAAGTATTCTCCCATGTTTCTCTATGGGCAAATATTCCTCAACAATTCTCTATGGGCAACTATTCTCCTAGGGGCAAGTAATCCCCAATGTTTCCCTATAACCAAGTATTCCCCAATGATTCTCTATAAGCAAGTATTCCCTTATGCTTCCCTATGGCCAAGTATCCCCCAACGATGCTCTATAGGCAACTATTCTCTTATTATTCCCTAAGGGCAAGTATCCCCATATGATTCCCTATAAGCAAGATTTCTCTATGGGCAAGTATTCTCTTATTATTTCCTATGGGCAAGTATTTCCCTTATGTTTCCCTATAAGCACGTATTCCCCAATGATTCCCTATAAGCAAGTATTCCCCAACGATTCCCCATAAGCAAGTATTTTCCTTATGTTTCCCCATAAGCACATAATCCCCAATGATCCCCTATAAGCAAGTATTCCCCTATGTTTCCCCATAAGCAAATATTCCCCAATGATTCCCCATAAGCAAGTATTCCCCAATGATTCCCTATAAGCAAGTATTTCCCTTATGTTTATAAGCAAGTATTTCCCTTATGTTTCCCTATAAGCAAGTATTCCTTAATGATTCCCTATAAGCAAGTATTTTCCTTATGTTTCCCCATAAGCAAGTATTCCCCAATGATTCCCCATAAGCAAGTATTTTCCTTATGTTTCCCTATAAGCAAGCATTCCCCAAATATTCCCCATAAGCAAGTGTTCCCCACTGATTTCTTATGGGCAAGCATTCCCTGGCTGTGTTTCCCTATGGGGCAAGGACTGTCTTTGGTTTTGGGGCTGCCCCACCACCAGCCCTCCCAGGAAGAAGACATAGTCTAAGAGCATCTTTCCCATCCAAGAAGATAGAAGCCCCTTCCTCCCTCTTTCTCTGCTGCTGCTGCTGCTGCAAAGGGCTGCTTACTTACTTCTCTTGAGGACCTTCTTCCTGGCCTCTTTGTCGGTGACCAGGGGGGCAGGGGGCCGCCTGGAGTCCTGCTCGAAGGGGTTCTTGGAAGCCCCTCCAGGAGAAGAAGGAGAAGAAGAGCCCTTCCTTGCCTTCATCAGCAGCAGCAGCAACAGGAGAAGGAGCAGGAGCACCAGCCAGGACCACATGGCTGCTGCTGGGGCATTGGATGCACTGCTAGTGCTGCTCCTGCTGCCACCTGCCAGGGAAGGATTGAGCAGGTGATGGAGGAGGAGGAGGAGGAGGTGCACAACAACAACAACAACAACAAGACACAGGAGGCAGCAGCAGCAGCAGCAGCAGCCCTCCTCCTCTGGCCCTTAGAGAGCCTCCAGGGGCAGCCCATGCCTCCTGGAGGGAAGCCACTAAGGGCACCCACCCAACCTGAGCCAAGGATGATCAGGATGATGATGATGATGACAGTAACAATAGGTTGAAAAAAGGTAAAGGTTTCCACTTTAGCAGGAATGTCTGTTCCTAACTGTAAGAAGAAGAAGAAGAAGTAAGAAAGGTAAAGGTTGTAAAAATAAAAAAGGTAAAGGTTTCCACTTTAACAGGAATGTCTATTCCTGTCTAACTGTAATAATAATAATAAGGCGATCAAAGCCCCTCTCCCTTTGGGCGACCAAGGCCCCCTCCCCCTTCTGGGTGATATTGGCCCCTCCCCCTCTGGGCGACCAATGCCCCTCCCCCTCTGGGCGACCAAGGCCCCTCCTCCTCTGGGCGATCATTGCCCCTCCCCCTTTGGGCGATCATAGCCCCTCCCCCTCTGGGCGATCAAGGCCCCTCCTCCTTCTGGGAACTGTAGTTTGTGGTGGCACTAATTTGTTTTGACTGCCAGCGCTCAATGCTATGGAATTCTGGGAAATGTAGTTTATGGTGGCACTAATCCGTTTTGACACCGTTTTGACGGCTAGGGCTCAATGCTATGGAATCCTGGGAACTGTAGTTTGTGGTGACACCTCTCAATGCTATGGAATCCTGGGAACTGTAGTTTGTGGTACCACAGTTCCCAGAATTCCATAGCATTGAGCCGTGGCAGTCAAAGCGGTGTCAAAACGGATTGGTGCCACCACAAACTACATCCCCCAGAATTCCATAGCATTGGACCCTGTCAATTAAAGGACTATTTCTGCTGCTGGGGGCGGGGGGTGATGCAGCCCTAATCCCTGTTTCTTAAAATTAACTCTTCATTGGACCAATAATAAACCAGTAAGTCCCAGAAGCACAAGGCCTGAGGTAATAGGCTCCTCTTTTTTTTTGAGGCGGGGACTACGACCCCCAGCATGCAGCGCGAGTGACGCGCATGCGCCTGAGCGTTCCAGGAGGAGGAGGAGGGGGGGACTAAGGAGCAGCAGCAACAGAGAGAGCAGAGACTAGATTGGAAGAAGAAGAAGAAGAGAAGCCGTTGCTGCTGCTGGCGAGGGATGACGCCTCCTTGGGTACTGCTGAGGGGGAAAGGGGCGAGGGGCCTTGATAATAATGCTAATAATAGGCGCTGCTGCTGCTGCTGCTGCTGCTGCTGAGTCTGTGAAGGGAGGGAGAGGGGCGTGAGGGGGGTGTAACTGGGCCTCTCCTGGCCTTGGAGGGAGGGCCTGCAGGGGGCAGTGCAGAGCAGGGACTAGCCCTGACTGGGAGGAGCCAGCCCATTGGTCGGATGGGGTTTAGGGGCGGGGCTTATTGGTTAGGGGAGCAAGAGAAAGGAGTGATGTCATTGGTCAGATGGAGTTTGGGGGCGTGGCTTATTAGGGGAGCAAGAGAAAGGAGTGATGTCATTGGTCAGATGGGGTATGGGGGCGGGGCTTATTAGGGGAGCAAGAGAAAGGAGTGATGTCATTGGTCAGATGGAGTTTGGGGGCGTGGCTTATTAGGGGAGCAAGAGAAAGGAGTGATGTCATTGGTCAGATGGGGTATGGGGGCGGGGCTTATTAGGGGAGCAAGAGAAAGGAGTGATGTCATTGGTCAGATGGGGTTTGAGGGAGGGGCTTATTAGGGGAGCAAGAGAAAGGAGTGATGTCATTGGTCAGATGGGGTATGGGGGCGTGGCTTATTAGGGGAGCAAGAGAAAGGAGTGATGTCATTGGTCAGATGGGGTATGGGGGCGGGGCTTATTAGGGGAGCAAGAGAAAGGAGTGATGTCATTGGTCAGATGGGGTATGGGGGCGTGGCTTATTAGGGGAGCAAGAGAAAGGAGTGATGTCATTGGTCAGATGGGGTATGGGGGCGTGGCTTATTAGGGGAGCAAGAGAAAGGAGTGATGTCATTGGTCAGATGGGGTATGGGGGCGTGGCTTATTAGGGGAGCAAGAGAAAGGAGTGATGTCATTGGTCAGATGGGGTTTGAGGGAGGGGCTTATTAGGGGAGCAAGAGAAAGGAGTGATGTCATTGGTCAGATGGGATTTGGGGGCGTGGCTTATTAGGGGAGCAAGAGAAAGGAGTGATGTCATTGGTCAGATGGGGTTTGAGGGAGGGGCTTATTAGGGGAGCAAGAGAAAGGAGTGATGTCATTGGTCAGATGGGGTATGGGGGCGGGGCTTATTAGGGGAGCAAGAGAAAGGAGTGATGTCATTGGTCAGATGGGATTTGGGGGCGTGGCTTATTAGGGGAGCAAGAGAAAGGAGTGATGTCATTGGTCAGATGGGGTTTGAGGGAGGGGCTTATTAGGGGAGCAAGAGAAAGGAGTGATGTCATTGGTCAGATGGGGTTTGAGGGAGGGGCTTATTAGGGGAGCAAGAGAAAGGAGTGATGTCATTGGTCAGATGGGGTTTGAGGGAGGGGCTTATTAGGGGAGCAAGAGAAAGGAGTGATGTCATTGGTCAGATGGGGTATGGGGGCGGGGCTTATTAGGGGAGCAAGAGAAAGGAGTGATGTCATTGGTCAGATGGGGTTTGAGGGAGGGGCTTATTAGGGGAGCAAGAGAAAGGAGTGATGTCATTGGTCAGATGGGGTTTGAGGGAGGGGCTTATTAGGGGAGCAAGAGAAAGGAGTGATGTCATTGGTCAGATGGGGTTTGAGGGAGGGGCTTATTAGGGGAGCAAGAGAAAGGAGTGATGTCATTGGTCAGATGGGATTTGGGGGCGTGGCTTATTAGGGGAGCAAGAGAAAGGAGTGATGTCATTGGTCAGATGGAGTTTGGGGGCGTGGCTTATTAGGGGAGCAAGAGAAAGGAGTGATGTCATTGGTCAGATGGGGTATGGGGCGGGGCTTATTAGGGGAGCAAGAGAAAGGAGTGATGTCATTGGTCAGATGGGGTTTGAGGGAGGGGCTTATTAGGGGAGCAAGAGAAAGGAGTGATGTCATTGGTCAGATGGGGTTTGAGGGAGGGGCTTATTAGGGGAGCAAGAGAAAGGAGTGATGTCATTGGTCAGATGGGGTTTGAGGGAGGGGCTTATTAGGGGAGCAAGAGAAAGGAGTGATGTCATTGGTCAGATGGGGTTTGAGGGAGGGGCTTATTAGGGGAGCAAGAGAAAGGAGTGATGTCATTGGTCAGATGGGGTTTGAGGGAGGGGCTTATTAGGGGAGCAAGAGAAAGGAGTGATGTCATTGGTCAGATGGGGTTTGAGGGAGGGGCTTATTAGGGGAGCAAGAGAAAGGAGTGATGTCATTGGTCAGATGGGGTTTGAGGGAGGGGCTTATTAGGGGAGCAAGAGAAAGGAGTGATGTCATTGGTCAGATGGGGTTTGAGGGAGGGGCTTATTAGGGGAGCAAGAGAAAGGAGTGATGTCATTGGTCAGATGGGGTTTGAGGGAGGGGCTTATTAGGGGAGCAAGAGAAAGGAGTGATGTCATTGGTCAGATGGGGTTTGAGGGAGGGGCTTATTAGGGGAGCAAGAGAAAGGAGTGATGTCATTGGTCAGATGGGATTTGGGGGCGTGGCTTATTAGGGGAGCAAGAGAAAGGAGTGATGTCATTGGTCAGATGGAGTTTGGGGGCGTGGCTTATTAGGGGAGCAAGAGAAAGGAGTGATGTCATTGGTCAGATGGGGTATGGGGCGGGGCTTATTAGGGGAGCAAGAGAAAGGAGTGATGTCATTGGTCAGATGGGGTTTGAGGGAGGGGCTTATTAGGGGAGCAAGAGAAAGGAGTGATGTCATTGGTCAGATGGGGTTTGAGGGAGGGGCTTATTAGGGGAGCAAGAGAAAGGAGTGATGTCATTGGTCAGATGGGGTTTGAGGGAGGGGCTTATTAGGGGAGCAAGAGAAAGGAGTGATGTCATTGGTCAGATGGGGTTTGAGGGAGGGGCTTATTAGGGGAGCAAGAGAAAGGAGTGATGTCATTGGTCAGATGGGGTTTGAGGGAGGGGCTTATTAGGGGAGCAAGAGAAAGGAGTGATGTCATTGGTCAGATGGGGTTTGAGGGAGGGGCTTATTAGGGGAGCAAGAGAAAGGAGTGATGTCATTGGTCAGATGGGGTTTGAGGGAGGGGCTTATTAGGGGAGCAAGAGAAAGGAGTGATGTCATTGGTCAGATGGGGTTTGAGGGAGGGGCTTATTAGGGGAGCAAGAGAAAGGAGTGATGTCATTGGTCAGATGGGGTTTGAGGGAGGGGCTTATTAGGGGAGCAAGAGAAAGGAGTGATGTCATTGGTCAGATGGGGTTTGAGGGAGGGGCTTATTAGGGGAGCAAGAGAAAGGAGTGATGTCATTGGTCAGATGGGGTTTGAGGGAGGGGCTTATTAGGGGAGCAAGAGAAAGGAGTGATGTCATTGGTCAGATGGGGTTTGAGGGAGGGGCTTATTAGGGGAGCAAGAGAAAGGAGTGATGTCATTGGTCAGATGGGGTTTGAGGGAGGGGCTTATTAGGGGAGCAAGAGAAAGGAGTGATGTCATTGGTCAGATGGGGTTTGAGGGAGGGGCTTATTAGGGGAGCAAGAGAAAGGAGTGATGTCATTGGTCAGATGGGGTATGGGGGCGGGGCTTATTAGGGGAGCAAGAGAAAGGAGTGATGTCATTGGTCAGATGGGGTTTGAGGGAGGGGCTTATTAGGGGAGCAAGAGAAAGGAGTGATGTCATTGGTCAGATGGGGTTTGAGGGAGGGGCTTATTAGGGGAGCAAGAGAAAGGAGTGATGTCATTGGTCAGATGGGGTTTGAGGGAGGGGCTTATTAGGGGAGCAAGAGAAAGGAGTGATGTCATTGGTCAGATGGGGTTTGAGGGAGGGGCTTATTAGGGGAGCAAGAGAAAGGAGTGATGTCATTGGTCAGATGGGGTTTGAGGGAGGGGCTTATTAGGGGAGCAAGAGAAAGGAGTGATGTCATTAGTCAGATGGGATTTGGGGGCGTGGCTTATTGATTAGGGGAGCAAGAGAAAGGAATGATGTCATTGGTCAGATGGGGTTTGGGGGAGGGGCTTATTAGGGGAGCAAGAGAAAGGAGTGATGTCATTGGTCAGATGGGGTTTGAGGGAGGGGCTTATTAGGGGAGCAAGAGAAAGGAGTGATGTCATTGGTCAGATGGGGTTTGAGGGAGGGGCTTATTAGGGGAGCAAGAGAAAGGAGTGATGTCATTGGTCAGATGGGGTTTGAGGGAGGGGCTTATTAGGGGAGCAAGAGAAAGGAGTGATGTCATTGGTCAGATGGGGTTTGAGGGAGGGGCTTATTAGGGGAGCAAGAGAAAGGAGTGATGTCAGTCAGATGGGATTTGGGGGCGTGGCTTATTGATTAGGGGAGCAAGAGAAAGGAATGATGTCATTGGTCAGATGGGGTTTGGGGGAGGGGCTTATTAGGGGAGCAAGAGAAAGGAGTGATGTCAGTCAGATGGGATTTGGGGGCGTGGCTTATTGATTAGGGGAGCAAGAGAAAGGAATGATGTCATTGGTCAGATGGGGTTTGGGGGAGGGGCTTATTAGGGGAGCAAGAGAAAGGAGTGATGTCAGTCAGATGGGATTTGGGGGCGTGGCTTATTGATTAGGGGAGCAAGAGAAAGGAATGATGTCATTGGTCAGATGGGGTTTGAGGGAGGGGCTTATTAGGGGAGCAAGAGAAAGGAGTGATGTCAGTCAGATGGGATTTGGGGGCGTGGCTTATTGATTAGGGGAGCAAGAGAAAGGAATGATGTCATTGGTCAGATGGGGTTTGGGGGAGGGGCTTATTAGGGGAGCAAGAGAAAGGAGTGATGTCATTAGTCAGATGGGATTTGGGGGCGTGGCTTATTGATTAGGGGAGCAAGAGAAA
The DNA here is from genome assembly GCA_034509955.1 of Urosaurus nigricauda. NCBI lineage: Eukaryota > Metazoa > Chordata > Lepidosauria > Squamata > Phrynosomatidae > Urosaurus > Urosaurus nigricauda. Next base: position 11,124,187 of record JAOEGL010000009.1, read on the forward strand.
GGAATGATGCCATTGGTCAGATGGGGTTTGAGGGAGGGGCTTTTTAGGGGAGCAAGAGAAAGGAGTGATGTCATTAGTCAGATGGGATTTGGGGGCGTGGCTTATTGATTAGGGGAGCAAGAGAAAGGAATGATGCCATTGGTCAGATGGGGTTTGGGGGAGGGGCTTATTAGGGGAGCAAGAGAAAGGAGTGATGTCATTGGTCAGATGGGGTTTGGGGGCGGGGTTTATTAGTTAGGGGAGCCTTGTCATTGGTCCCCACAACAAACTCCAACTCCCAGAATGCCGTAGCCCCGAGCCAGGGTAGTTAAAGCGGTACCAAACCCAGTTATCCCTCCAGTGTAGACACAGCCCACATCTAATGTTTTCTCTCTCCCGCTTTCTTGTACAGCAGAGACTCAATTATCCAACCTTCGGTTATCCAACATCCCGGATTATCCAGCGTCGCGGCTGCTGTGATTTCTTTAAATTTTCCGTGATTTCTTTACATTTTCGGAGGACTGAACCGTTTATACTGTACATCACAACATTGATCCGTGATTTCCTAACGTTTACTTTTACTGTTATTGCAATAAAACTTCAGTACATTTGCAATTCGTAGTGGTTTCAAGGCTTTCCTTGGACCTTCCGGATTATCCAACGTTTTCGGTTATCCAGATATCAGCCGGTCCAGTTTATGTCGGATAATCGAGACTCTGCTGTATTTAGAAGCTGCAGTTCTCTTAATCCTTCCCCCTTTAGGGTATATGACCATGGAATGAATTTTATTACTGAACATAGACTGAAAAACCCACAAAAGATGCCAGCCATGAAAGCCTTCGACTTCACAGTTTCCACTTTTGGGTACCATTTTCTGATGGATTCAATTCTAGAAGCTAGCTCTCGGGTTTATCACACAAGGGGGGCAAACAGGATTTAAACGAGAGTTAAACAGGAATTAAACAGGAAATGCCTTATGTTTAACATAGGACATTTCCTGTTTAATTCCTGTTTAAATCCTGTTTGCCCCCCTAGTGTGATAAACTCGCTTCAACATGTTCTCTTTTTCTTCATAGAAACATAGGTGCCTTTGAGACGTTGGGAAGTAACAATTTATTCCCTAGTGACTATGATTTCATTTTTTCCATTTAGGGTATGAACCGATGTAACACAGACAACTGCCGGTGTGAAGATGAAGCTATTACTTATCCAGCTTACAAATCTGTGCATGTAAGTATTCCAGCTACTGTTCTCTATTGTTGTTACATTTCCTAAATATTTTTTCCCCGCAGTAAACACTCAAGTAGAAATGGTTAAAGTGCACAAAAGTTAAACAAAAATAGAAACAATACCGTATATACTGTACTCAACTATAAGTCGATGTCATATATAAGTCGAAGGCAGGTTTTGTGGCCAAAATTATGGATTTTGATATGACTCATGGATAAGTCGAGGGCGAAACTTAGGGGTGTATAACAAAGGATGCAAACGATGAAGCAAAGGAAAGCAGTGCCAGAAAATATACAAAATTCCAGCATACTAAAGTCTTCATGGATGAGAAAATATAATGGGGGTGTGAGTGCTTCCAGAACAGATGACTCTCTTTCTTTTCACAAGGGGATGGTTCCTTTTTAAAATAAGAATTATTTTACAGTGCAATACTTACATTGATCCATGGATAAGTCAACCCAGGAGTCAATTTTTGACTAAAATTTCTAGACTTATACATGAGCATATACAGTATATCCATAATATAAAACTAGACCTCTCCCACTAGTAAGATGGTACCTCAAACCATGTCTTCTAAAACAGAGGCATTGGGTTGTTAGCCTGAAGTAGTTTGCTGGGCATTCTTTGGTCAGTGTCAATCTTTCTACAACATGTATATTTATTAATTAGAAATACTTTTCTATTGAATTTTTCCATATGAGACCTGTGCAGAGCACAAAAAATCCTAATGTGACACACAGTAAAAATGTCATAGGATATTATCACTGAAATAATAAATTTTAAGGTAAGCTACTTTAAGCTTCCTCCAGGTAGAAAAAGGGCCTTTCTCACCATCATATATTCAAATGAAATGATGGGTATACAAATGCGACATATTCACCAAAGTGTTTGTGGGTGGTGAATCAAGGGCCTTCTGTAATACCCAAACACTGAGGTGGGACATGTCAGCCCCCTTTGTATGCAAAAAATGCAGCTGATGTGTGTAACAGAATTGTTGGGACAATTTTTATGGCAGACATTTTTTGTATGTTGTAATAAAAATGACCCACAACTCTACATGGTGAAACTTTTCTGGAGTTGATGTAAAAGGTCTCCCTTTGCAGTTCTGAGTGAATTCTGCAGCTAAACATGGCCTGTTTGCTTGGTGAGAGGTAAAATGCCTGGGCAAACAAGTATTTTTTTTGACCTTGCAATCAAAATAATATAATGTAAGCATCAGACATGTCTTGGCGGGAAGGGTATTTTAAAATAAAGCCACCATAACAGAGAAGGTTCACTTCCTTATTTTGACATTGTGTAGTAAGAGTACTTGGAGAAAAGCCTGTGTTTAGTCTTAAAGACAGGCAGGCTGTTGCTGGGAAAGACACTTTTTTCATGTTTTGGTCCTAAACTGTGCCTTGTAGATTTGGAAGTGTATTGGAAGCCACTGTAACTCTGTTAGAATTGTTGCAATGTGATTCGATCGGGATGTACTAGTTACAGTTCTGGCCACCATGTTTTACGCTTGCTGGTGCTTCTGAATCATCTTCAGGGATATCCCAACTTATAATGTGTTATAGTTATCCACTCTTACGATTATTAGAGTCTTGCAGCCCAAACAGGCACTATTGAGCCATCTAAAATGGTATAAAAAGCACTTTCAGCCACAATAGGATTAAAGAGTACCCCCAATTCTCTAACACAACAGATGCAGTCCCTTCTGTAAAGGCTGTACACTCACTTCTCAGACATGACAATCATCTACCCACAGGGTCTCTTCCTTATTGGGATTCACCATCAGGATTTGGGGTTTTTTCCCAATAATTTTTAAGACATCCCTATATGATTGGCTTATATTGTTGTTCCCAGAAAAAAGATCTGCAACAAAATGTAAACAGTAACTTATCAGACCTTGTGGAGCAGGAAGAAAAGATACTGCTCCTGACCATAAGCTTTCTCAGACTGTGCTATATAGTGATACAAGACTCACATGGGTGGGCTAGTTGTCAGACTTGAGGCATTTTTGACGTATAGCAGGAGAGGAACTTAGAGCCAGAGTGGTGTAGTGGTTTAAGCATTTGACTAGGACTCTGGAGACCAGGATTGGAATCCCAGCTCGGCCATGGGAACCCACTAGGTGACCTTGGGAATGTCACACTCTCTCAGCCTCAGAGGATGGCAGTGGCAAATCCTCTCTGAGGAAACTTGTCAAGAAAAGCTCATGACAGGTTCACCAGTTTAGGGTAGCCATAAGCGGGAAATGACTTGAAGGTGCACAACAACCATGACAAGGAGAGAAATTGGAAACACTGGAGAAAGGTAAACATTGTCCTCTTGTTCCTCTTCCTCTTAAAACTCCCCTTTATAGTGAATGGAGGGGGATGTTATAATTTCATGGCATACATCCCCCCCATTCTTCTGCTATACTCCCTTTAATTTGTTGAGACCATGTGGGTTCTTGTTTCTCCTCCAAACATGTCCACAGCAGCTTTCTCTTTCTCCTTATTTGGTATCTATCATTCCATACACCCTAGGTTTTCCAAGATTATTTTGATGTTTGGTTTGATTTGGAAGGAAAAACCCTCTTAGTTCCACAAAACTGCACATACTTTGGAAGCTCATGTGGTGGGTGACCCCATTTTGTTTCTGAGGCTGATAAAATACTAGAGTTTGGGAAAAAAATTGATGATTTGAGAACCAAGGCTCTCATTCTTTGCCACCCTGCTGCTCAGACTGTTATACTGTTATTGTCATCATGCTGCCTTGAGGAAAGATGTGTATAATCAACACACTTCAATCTGCATTGTCCCAATATTGTCTGTATGGTATGTAGGGATTTCTCATTGCACTAGAACATCCCTTTACGTGTTTGTTTGTGAATATGCAATATAGCATTATAAAACAGGCAGCCTTTGTAGATTTTGGAGATCTAATCCTAGATTGTTAAATGATATGAAGGAGAAAGAGGAAATGAGGGGAAAAGAGAAAAGAGTAGTCGAAATAGAGAATGAAAGGGAGTAGGCTTGCCATTTTTAACTCTGGCCCCACACATTCTGCCATGCGATCCTTGACAGATTGCACCCAAGAGGATGTGGACCTTGATAGAAAAAGGGTTGTCCACCCCTTCCTTAAATCAAATTTTGTGGTAGCACTTTCTCCATACAGCCCAAGTCTCATCTTGGATTGCTTCAGAACACATTAGCTTAATGAAACTTTACAGAAGGGCTGCCAATAGGTTTATGCACCCTTTTGTATTCTGACAGTTTCTCCCTCTTTTAGATATCTGCCTTGAAGCAGAATGGACTCCTGCAGTCTCTGTCAGCAACACCTAATGGATGCAGAGAAGCAGGTAGGGTTCTAGTTAACTTAATGCAACACCTTGAATCCTATTGTTTTTCTTATGAGCTAGGAGGCTGAGGAGTTGTAGTCATCACTTTGTCAGTGACAGGTTTATATTCTTTTGAGCCCACTGAGAAGATTGTTCTTTACAACAACGAGAGATGGCAGTTGAGAAAGAGAAGGAGCTATACAGAGCTGGCTTCTTAGCTGAGTTAGTGGAGTTGTGCTTGCTTCCCATATTTCCCTCTAGTACAGCTAGGTGGACAGAAGCAGCTATCCAACATGAAGCAGCTCTCACTACATGAAGTTGTTCAAATCTATTTCCATTGAAGGCAATGGTATTTAACCAGCCCCCAAGGTAATACAGATTAATGAAAAGAACACTCCCAAGTTACAAACCTGATGTCTCAGACAGAGACAACCCCATCCAGAACAGGCTGTGATCCCACCCCATATTACCTTTCTTGTTGTTCAGTGTCACTTTCATTTTATTCACCCACATGCAGTTAGTCCTTAACTGCATGCAACAGTGATTCAGGATTTCCATAGCCCTCTTGGCATCAATTGTAAAAGAGAGAGAGAGCTGGGTATTATCAGAATGTGGGTAATACCTAACCCTAAATCTCTAGATGAAGCCATTAGTGGCTTCGTGTTGATGTTAAAAAGCATAGGGGACAGTACTGAGACCTACAGAACCCTCCAGTTTAATGGCTAGGAGCCAAACAACAGTCTCCCCGCCCCACCTTCGGGGAACATTTAACTAAGAAGAACTGGAACCACTGCGGCACAGTTCTTTCAGGTTCGATTTCAGCCAAATGGGCCAAAAGGATACTATAATTAATGGAATTGAATACTGTTGAGACATCCAGCAGAAGCAACAGGAACACATTCCCCCTGAGCAGTTCCCTGTGTAGGTCATCCACCAAGATAACCCTGGCTCATTCTGTCATATAAGCAGGTAGGACCCATACTGGAACTGTCCTAGGTAATCCATTTGCTCCAAGGAGGCCTGGAGTTGTGTTGCCACTACTCATTCTAAGACCTTACTGAGAAAAAGGGAGATTAGACGCTGGCCAATATCACAGGCCTAGAATGAATTTTTTTTCAAGATGATAACTGTTTCTAATGTATTTTTGATTGCTGAATTTGAAAAATGCAAGGTATTTTTGTCAATTCAGTTCTTGTTCAGAATTGCTTAAATGCAGACACTGATGTTCAAACATGATTTGTTTTAGTGCCTTTGAATGGGGTTTTGTGTTTTATATCAGCAAATTAAAGTGTTAACAAAGTTTGTTAGAAGATTGTAACCCCTTTCTTACTCTTTGCAGGATTATTTAATTTCCAAGTAGATAAGAGTGGAACATCCTGTACCTTGGGTTGCTTCTCCCACTTGTTCCAGTAGGCAGGAAAAAGAAAGACCTTTTGGTGTCCTCATGTGGGGGAGCAATCCCCTAGAAGATCAGTCTTTTTCCTGCCTACCACTCTGATAGGATATGTTTCCTTCTGCTCTACCGTCACTGCACCCACTGCTGTTTTCCCATTTTTTTTACCTCTCCTCAAACTTTTCTTCAACCTTTCTTGGCTTCATCCTCCTTAACTTTTAGCTTTAACTTTCAGTCATTAAATCTTAGATTCTTTTTAGTCTTCTCCTCTTTCCCTGCCCCCTCCTCCCCATCTCTGGGAGCACAGAACATTAGGATGGCAAGACTACAAATAGCAGGAGACTCTCCAGCCTGGCCAATGACTCTCCCCTCAGCTCCAAATCTGCTCCCCCTGCCTATGGTGGGGTCATGAATTCCCTTTGGAGGGCACAAGAATGGGAAAGGAAGTGCAGGAGCAGATGGGCGAGGAATAATTCCTTCCATGCTTTGCATCCACCACTTCCCAGTCCAAAGCGGGCCGGGGGTTCAGGAGGTGAGCAACGCTGAAGATGATGGAAACAGCATTGCTGCTGCCCAGCCCAAAGCGGGCCAGGGGTCAAAGAGGTGGGAGATACTGAACAGAGATAGGTACTCCCCTCCCCACATGGCTGTGAAGGAACCTTCCCCCCTAACTAGTGGCTTGACTCTGGGCAGAAATAGCCCGGAAATCTGCCATCATCACCTCATTGGGCATGCTTTGGGTCCAATTTAGGAGAAAGGCAGCATATAAATAAAATAAAAATGAAATGTGCCTTCCAGTCATTTTTGACTAGGGGTTTCTTTCCAAAAGTGGTTCAGAGGGATTTTTCCCATTCCTCTGTGGCTGGGAGTGTGGGACTGGCCTTGGGCTGCCAGATTTTTTTTTTGCATGTCATGAAGTCTGAAAATTCTAATGTTAAACCCAGGGTATGTTGTTAAGGTTTTAGTTTTTCTTTTCAATGGGTTAAGTAGCTCATTATTGAGCATGTTGTTTAGCACCATGGTGGACCATATGGGGATTTGGGCCTGGCTTCCCAGACTTCCAGTCCAGTACTCAGACTACTACACCATGTGCTCTGTTAGTACATATGCTCAGATTTAATGCTGTGCAGTGCACAAACAGTGACAGGGAGCAGGTTTTGTGTAAAAGAATGATTTTTTTTTTTTAAAAAAAATGGGAACTACTCTCAGGAATAATAAATCTGTTTCAGAAGTGGTTATAACCTTGCCTAAGTGGTGTTTCTTCTCCAATAATTCTCTTTCCCTTTCCTGTTAGATGTTAGTGCAGAGGTCCTGCAAGCCAGGGAAGAGTGGGATGCTGTGGCAAATGTCCATCCTGGAGGTATGGAAACATCTGCAATAACATTTTCTTCATGATTGAGACTAATTAAACAATACAGTAGGTTAGTTTTGGTGATAATCAAGAAAAAGGACCACAGAAACATTGTTTAAGAATTTCATTGTAAAAGTTTTGCATGTCATGAAATCTGAAAATTCTAATGTTAAAGCCAGTGTATGTTGTTAATGTTTTAGTTTTTCTTTTCAATGGGTTAAATAGCACATTATTGAGCATGTCGTTTAGCACCATGGAGAATGTAGTAAAATTAATCATAGAACCTAAAAAGGCAGACACTGTATGTTGTGTAGTCATGTACTGAGTGTACTTTGTGTACATCTCTGTGTGTGTACACAAGTGTGGACTACGTGCTTCATATTCAGAGAGCCTTGAAATGTCTTAGCAGGGGGAACTCTACTAAGAGGATAAACCCTAAGAGTTGCATTGGAATTAACGCTGTCTCAAATCTTTTCTTTTTCCTTCAAGTGAAAAGTTCACTCTGAGTTATAGGGGCCATGTGATGGCTCTGCCCACCCTGTTCTTTGGATTTGCAATGTGGTCCATAGTTATGTTGCTTGATAGGATTTGTAATGTTCATAATGTAGATAAACAATGAATGCTACTGAGATACGAAAGACTATGTTCTGATTTCAAATGGAACAAGGGTGAATTATCACACTGAAGTTAATTGACTTTAAATGGATTTTGCCATTAAAAATGATATAAAGGGGCTTTGAAAGATTGCAGAAGACTAATTAGCAAAAAGGTTTATGATGCAGTAAAACAACAAACATTTCCTGGTTTGGGCTGAAAAATGTGGTGGATTTGCTAAAAGGAAGGCAGAATTTTTGTATTTTACTATGTTTGTCAAGAATTTCAGAACAGGATTCCAACAACTTCAGCTGGAATTCTGCTTTTCGTGAGTAAGGGATTGAACAGTTAAATATGCTTTACTCTTTAACTGCAGAATTAAAGATTAAGATGAAAGATTAAGGACTCCAGCATTAATGAGATTGAGGCAAGGCTTTCTGCATAAGGTACTATGGTGTACATTAAAAGGTCAACATCTAAAATCTCCCTCTGGCCATATTGTAGGGGCCTTTTTAAATTTTTACTGGCACTTCGAGGCAGGGGTACTTAGAGATAGCAAATTACTTAACAGGCATAACAAATAAGTTGTCTGACTGAGAGCAAAACAATTCTTTCTTTCCTTTTGTATGTGGCTTCTTTTAGCCTTACCCTATCCATGCTTCTCTGTGTTTACTCAAAGGTTAGAACAGAACATGGCCTTCAAGTCTTGCATCTCCCCCTTTGACCAACTCTCATGTCCTCCCAGGGGGTCCTGCTCCCCAGTTTGAGTGTCCCGGCCTATGCAGCTATTGACAATTGTCTCCTGTAAAAGACAGAAAACCCTGGATTGTTTCAGACTGAAGTCTTGTTTCTTGCAGGACTCGGAGTCCTCTCTATGCGAGTTGGAACTCTCCAGTCCTTCCCAAGGGAGAAGACACGGTCTGCAGCTTCTCCAGTGGAAAAAGGGGGGCATCCAGCTGACAATCATTGCCATACAGAGCTTATTGTTATGCTTGTATTAGTATACTTCTTTCCTTTCCTTCAGTGAGCTCCACCTCCTCAATCTATCTTCACAGCAACCCCATGATGTAGGTCAGGCTGAGAGAGGGTGACCGACCAAAGATCAATCAGTGAATTTCATGGCTCAGTGGAGGATTTGATCTGGATCTCCACGTCCTAACAGTCTAACAACTGTGTCACACCAACTTTCTTGTCTGCTATCAATTTCACAAGTGCCTTGGTTTATAAGGCAAGGAGCAGGATGAGTGGACCAACAGGCATACTGCTCCTTGGGTGATGCACCTCACCCCCAAGTCCTGCTAGTTTCATCAGTATGTAATATGAAATTATTAGGTCTCTTCCCATGCCTGTTTCATGCTGGTATTTACACTGTGTTCCTTGAATGTGGGGAGCAGTTTGAAATTTAAAATTGCCTCTTAGGAAAGAGCCAGGTATAGGACCATGTATAGGCAGACCACAGATATCAGGTAGCCACAGAAGCCATGGTGCTTAAGGTCAGGGGAATGAACCAATCTGTAGGCTATATTTCTGTAAGGCCTGTGTGATACAGCTGAGTGCCCCATCCTGAATTACTCCAACCTATCTATCCATCTGTCTTTGAGGCTTCTGCAGGATGAAGTGAATGACATTAACTGCATGGTTGTGCCAGATACAGCTGCTAGATAACCATGGTCTAGGATGGTCTTTCTCTCCTTGTCATCATTCAGATTGGACTTGCTGAAGATGCTCTTTGCATTTATGGGAAATCTCCACTGGTGTCAGTGAAGGTTTCCTTTCAAATGTGAACAGCAGATTCAGAGAGGCCACATTTATTTGGATGTCTCTAAAAGATAAAGAGGTAAATTCTTTTTCCTAGATTTCCTATAGTTGTTTTTCAGCAAGAAGGATACAGTTTATTATACACACACACCAAATATTTTCTCTAGCTGAGCCCTTGCCTTTTTCTTAATGTAAATCCTCAATACTTCATGTCCCCATTTGGAAATTACTCCATCTCCTAATAATTTTTAATTGCTCATTTTTTGTACTTTAAAAAATTCCACATGATCCTTTTTGTGTTGGCAAGCCAAAACTGTACTGTACACATTATTCCAAATGCCTGTGTACCATACTAAATACTTGGGTTTTTAGATATATGTAAGAGTGTGATGATGCTGAAAGTTTTATTCTCTTGTTTTTGTCTTAATCATTCCGAACACTGTTTGTTGTTCTCTCTGTTGGCATTTTGATTGTGTTATCTACAGGAACCCTGAGAACTTTTTCTTCAGTAGTCATAGACAATTCAGACCTTATTGATATACCTGTGTATATATTTATTCTCTTTATTTTATTATTTTAAATAGGCCATCATCTCTCTCATTTCCAAGGTGGTAGAGAAAATAATTACATCAGCATAAAATTTAAGACTCACTCTCTCTCTTTCTCTTTGTATTTATTTATGTATGTATGTTTGTATGTATGTCTTATGTGTATATGAATACAGTCATTTGTCATTTTCTGGCCCAGCCACCCAATTTTCAGTGATCATTTCAGAGGTCTTTATCATCTGGTGTCATAAGCAAATATGCCTGTTTCATTGCTTTGTCCTGTTGGACACAAAAGTATTTTAGGCATTTAGACCTGGTACAGATGAGAAGAAAGGGGCCGCCCCTTTCTCCTCCGGATCATTGCTGCAGCAACCACACGGCTGTGACAGTGATTCACTGCAAAAAGGAGCTGCGAAATGCAGCTCCTTCTGGTGACGCTGCCAAGGCGCCTTTAGCGCCCTGGAGCATCGCAGTGGTGTGTCTTGTGCACAGTGCCATTTGGATGCGTCACACAAGAGATGTCATTGGTACACACACTGTGTGAATGCATGTGCACCAAAATGGTGCCGCCTGCATGTTGCTGTGCACTCCCGAACCCTAGAATCGGCAGTGGCATCTGTCATGGATGCTTTGATTGGGAGTTCCTGCATGGCAGGGTGTTGGACTGGATGGCCCTTGTGGTCTCTTCCAACTCTATGATTCTATGATTCTATAGATTCCAGTACAATATTTTAAAATCAGGTTTGTTGATCTGTTGACGTTTTTAATTTAAATACAGTGGTCCCCCAGGTTACGAAAGTAATTCGTTCCAGCACCACTTTCGTAACCCGAAAACATTCGCAAGCCGGGGGACCACTGTAAGTATAGGAAAAACCTTGGCGCCATTTGAATTTCGTGCCACTTTTCTTTCGTAAGCTGGGGTTTTTTTTCGGAAGCCGGGGCCGTTTTTCCGGCCCCGGCTCTTTCGGATCCCGGGGTTTTCGTACCCCGGGGGATTCATAACCCGGGGGACCACTGTATTGTAATCTGCCTTGAGCACTCACAGGTAGAAATAAATAAATGTGCTCACTCTCTCTCCCTCTTGTGATTGTAGGAATTGTGGAAAAGCCTCTTGGCCCCATACCCTTAATCTCTTTCAATGAAGCACTGCAGTATTTTCAGACAGCAGATCTCTCAGACTGCAGGGTATGTATATGCCAATCAAGATTGATTAAACAATGATACCACTTACATTTTTGAGGCATTGAAAATGCTGACAATTTTTCTTTGGTTCTCAAATCACTTCTGGGATGAGTACTCTTACTTCATTTTGGCAGTGAGATCTAGAATTACTGGAGCCAGTAGCTGAAATCTCCATGATTGTGTTCTTTTCCTTCCTTTCTCCAGCCTTATCCCACCCCCACTTATGGCCATAAAACATACAAGACTACAAGGCAAATGCTTTTTGGCTATAACTGTAATGGGAGGTCCTTGAATAATAATAATAATAATCTATACCCCGCTATTTGAGTTCATTGGATTAAAGATAGGATGTCAGGGTAACTGATAAATAAGGGGCATACAAATCTGGGGAAAGGAAGCATCCAAGTGCATCAAAGTGACATCATGGCATTTCTGGTTGCCATTTTGTACTGTTATGTGGTCAAGAAAACAAGTATTTTGGTTGGATGTGGGAGATCAGACCACAGTTCCTCTAGAATTTTGTTGCAATGTTTGGTCTAAAATTGTGCCAGTTTAAATATATGTATGTTTGTGGCGGGCAGCTTTGAGGGAGCTGGCTGGAGGCTTCAGGAGCTCCCAATGTGGAATTTGAGGACCATCCCTTCCCTGTGATAAATAGTAACTCAGAAACTGGGGCCATTGCATCTCCTGTGTACTAAAAATTGTACTTGGTTGGCTGTGTTGTTTTTTTACTGATTCTGCCAGAGTGTACTTTTCTCATAAACCTCATTTCCTCTTTTACTGCTTTCATTCCAGGAGAAGATTCGGCCAACAGTTCAAAGAAGAGGACTTGCTGCTGTTGCCCATTTCCTTTTTGGTCCTCCCCGTCTCCATCAACAGCTGCAAAATGAGAGGGACTTAGCTCTGGCAATTGCTCAATGTGAGTATCCATTCTGATAGCAAAGGCAAGAAACCTTCTTAAGGAAGTTGAACTCCAACTTGCTTCATATCACCTTACCTTGAACATTTGGGAAGATTTGGTTTATAGCCAGAGCTTGGAAAAATTAGTTGCTTGGGCCACCATACCAAGAATCTGCTGCCAGAGTGGCCAGCGCATCCTGGCTGACAATCCTAGAAATTGCAGTCCAGAAAGTTTTCTGTATGAGCAGCAGTTCATATGCTTTTCAAGCAGAAGGGCTTAGTTTCAATCTCTGGCCAACTCCAAGTAGGTCTAGAAAACAAGACTCTTTTCTGAAACCCTGAAAATCCATTGCCAATCAGCAGTATGACTAAGAGAGTTTTATTTATTCAGATTTGACTGGCAGCATCTTGTAAAGGATTTAAACAGAATTTTCCTCTTCTTCACAGTTATCCCAGATATGTAGGCAAAAACATCAGGAATTGAACCTGAGCCTTTATATTCAAAATACCAACTTTTTCAGAATTTGGAAAAGTTATTAGATTGTATAGTTCAAAAAGAATTTTTTTTCAAAGCTCTGACTCTTATTCTGTTATGCAGAAGAAGTAATCAAGGATTCCCTGTACAGGTGGCTTGGATAACAATGAAAAGGTGCACATGCGGATCCTGCAGACAATCTACAAGAAATTAACAGGCTCACGATTTGATTGTGCCCGTTATGGAGCCCATTGGGAGGACCTGGGATTTCAAGGTATGACAGAAATAGAACAACCATATTACTTAAAATAACTTTTACATGGTGGTAAAATCTTATTCTCATTCAATAACTTTGGTATAATGAGAATGAACAAAAGGGTTGTACCTTTTATCTTCTTGGAATTCCAGAATCATGAATTTGGCTATATAGCCTCCACAGTTCATGTATCCTCTTACCAGGAATAAATCTGAATAAAGGACCAGTGTAACTGGTCCCAGGAGATCTGGAGAGTATGTTTAGAGGAAGGTCTATCAGATTTGCAGGATGGATTTGGTCAGTAAATACTATGCAGGGTTAAGGAATATGCTTGGCATACTTCTAGGATCACTGTTGTGAGATCCACCAAAACAGCACTTGGTCAATAATCCTATGCTATGCAGGATTAAGGAATGTGCTTGGCATACTTTTGATATCTCTTGTAAAATCCACCAACACTGGCCAGGTAAATAACTCTGTACGCAAGCCTTTGCTCTGAGTACCAGAGATCAATGGAAATCATAGTCCTTTCACCATTCAGCATTGAGACATGGGTCTTGGTTGTTGTTGTTGTTTAGAAATAAATATCCTGCCTTTCAACTTTTTGAAATTTACCGGACAGCTATCAATAAATACTTAAGAAATGATATAAAACAGTAAGAATAGTCAAAGAAAAAACAGGAACAAAAACAAATGAAAGTGATAACAGCCCTGGTGGCGCAGTGGTTAAGTGCCTGTACTGCAGCCACTCACTCAAAACCAGAAGGTGGCGAGTTCAAGACCAGCAAAGGGCTGAAGCTTGACTCAGGCTTGCATCCTTCCGAGGTCGCTAAAATGAGTACCCAGATTGTTGGGGGCAAATAGCTTACAATTGTAAATGAAGCTGTTTGTTTAACAAATTGTAAGCCGCTCTGATAGTCTTGGCTGAAGAGCGGGGTATAAATAAAACATTATTATTATTATTATTATTATTATTATTATAAAAACAGAAACAGCACAAAAAAAATAATCTTTTTTTTTTCAAATTCTGAAATGTGGATGTAGTCACGCATGATTATGTAATAGAAAGATGTATTGCATTGTGTGTTCACAAGAGACAACATTAAGCTTTCATCAGGTTATGTGCTTCCTAGTATTATCTTTTGGGGTTTGATCTGGCAATTAACAATCCTCTAATGTAACATTACATAAGCAGTAATTCACAGATATGACCAACATAAGAGCCTTTATTAGTTTTTCTTAACAGGCTTTCTGTGTGTGTTTTATACCTAGGGATGGATCCTGGCACAGATCTGCGTGGGACTGGATTGCTAGGATTGATGCAAACACTATATTTTGTAATGGATTCTCGGATATTGCCTGTAGCTCGAGAGATTTTCAAGCTATCCCATCATGAAACACAGGCATGTTTCCTCTTTTCTTCTGCTCAGCTTCTGGATATCAAAATTTCATTGCAAACCTGTGGGAGAGATCATTTTAGCAGCCTGATTTCCTGCTAGTTGCAAGAAAATAGCTTTATTATAAATAGACTAAATCATTCTCTATAGTGCTCTGTTACAAAGATTTCAAAAGACGTAACTCCTATCTCTAATCTGCATTCCAGCAATGGGTCCTCTGGAGATTTCCTATAGATTTTTGTGTCCTTAAGCTGTCACAAAGGTTTTGCTTTCCCCCATATTCCTTAGGTTAGCTGTTGAGAGGTAGGCAAATGTTTTTGCTTTAACAATTATGTATTTAGATCTTGCTCTAAAAATCACCAGTTTCCTCCTGTGTTGAATATATATGCTCATTAGCACGCTCCTGAGAAGTAGCTCTGGCATTTCTTGACTGAAACTGTAGTAGTTTAGAGAAGAAGTGGCAAGCCCTAGCTTGAGCTAAAGCAGCTACATTGAGTGTGTTCCCATCTCTCTTTCCTGAAGGAAAGATATGAAAAGCTTTCTGGGGTTGATTTGCACATGCCAGAGTTTAACAGAAAACATTGGTTTGATGCAAACCAGCAATGGCTAGTTCTGTGTCCCATTTGGGATATTGAGGATTGAGGGTTTGCTAGCATCCAAACAGCCCCTTTCTGTTCTATGAAGAACTGCACCCATCCCTCCACACTTGCTGGGGTTAGGGGCACAGGACCCCCGTGAATGTGGAAAAACTGCAAATAACAAAAACACTATGTTTTTACTGGTAGATTTCAAAAATATAGCTGTGTTAGACTGTAGAATCAGTACATAGAGAGATCTTGTAGCACCTTTGAGACCAACTGAAAGAGAGAAATTGGCAGCATGGGCTTTTGTAGACTTCAGACTACAGTACTTCCTCAGATGCATTTGGTAGAGTGGAAGCCAAGCACCTATGTTTTTACCTGAGAGAACACCTCTCTAGGAATCTCTAGGTCCTCATGTGCAACTCTGTGGTCAACAGCTGTCAGACACTTACCATAGAGTTGCGCTGGAAGAGAGACAAATGTCTAGTGCAGTGTTCTCTATACTGAGTTAAATTTAATTCCTATTGAAATCAATAGAAGTGAAGTTACATTAACTTAACTCTAATATATTTTGTAGGCGATTATGTTGGTGTGCATTTTTGTAACTGGGCAGTTTTTATTTGTATTTTTTATAACAATCTATCAGTAAATTATTGGAAACAAAAATAAAATTTAAACAGACACTTCTTCCCATCAGCTGCTACAGGATTATTGTTGGGAAACACAGTGGAAATGAAATACATACTGTGATGCTGAAAGGTGACTAGAGGCATTTGGAAGTCAGCTATATGAACACTGCAAGTAAATAAATGAGATCAAAGGTCCAAAGCCCAGAGGCACTTAGAGTGATCAGAACTAACTGGGAGGTTTGGGCTCTAAGAGGCAGTGGTGCATAGGTTAGGATCATGCTGAAGGTATTCATAGCTGAGCAATGGTCCCAGAGCATCATCTTACCACTACTTAGTTATGCATGGCTACAACATGTCCATTTTATTCATTCTTCTTAACAAGTAACTTTCCAGGGTTTCCTCTGCCCCTACAAAGGTTTTAGATAAATCCCTCACAAGTCTTTACCATTGGCTATGCTGGCCAGACCTTCTTGTAGTAGGAAGGGCCAACGTTACCTGTGCCTCGTGCAAAGAAAATGCCATGAACCCAGGCCAGCTGGATCATCCAAACTAAACGTTCAGCAAAAGGTAGAAGCAAACCTGAAGATCCACTGAAAGCTCTCAGGATCTAAAAACAGAAGTTGTTCTTCAAGATCTTGGTATTTGCATTTGGTTCACTTTAAATGTTAGGTTAAAAAGCGAACACTTTTTCAAATCCTTATGAAAAGGTTGTTTATGCAGAGCTGTATATAATAAAGTATATTATGTATGTAGTTAATTAGTGAGAAAGCACGCTTCTCTGAATCACTTCTGCTTTCTTTAAAGAATTTCCCTTTCTGTGTGATGTCTGTGAATATTACTCGTATTGTAATCCAAGTACTGAGAGAAGAACGCCTTTCTAGGTGAGTTTGTTGCAAGTGACTTGATGCCCTCTAATTCTCTGACTGTGGCTTATCTAAGGCTGCAAGCTTTAATTGACAGATCAGTTGTCTAAATTAATCAGATTAATCTGTGAGGGGGAACCTTAATCAGTGGGCTCCAAATAAAAGACAATTCTATCTTTATTTGTGAGGCTATTTTGGTTGTATAAGATACTGCAATAAGAATAAACAAGACAATATTTGAGAGGGCCTTTCTCAAATAACAGATAGTATTTTTTTTAAATATGCATGATGTTTTAACACTTTCTCCCACTATTCTCAAACAGGCACCTTTGCTGAGATTTAGTTTTGTACAAATTTATTTAAATTTCTTCAGCTAAAAGACAGTGTGATTACTCTGATGGTTCTTCAGTCAGATGACATCCCTGAACAATTCAATAGAAAGATTTCTGTCTTTTCTTAAGTTACAGATATGTTCTGATAAGTTACCCTTTTATTTTAAAGAATTTATGTTGTGTTGTGTGTGAAGCACTTATTATATGTATTCATAATAAACTCATTTTGGGGGATCTTTTTGTAGCCATATTCACATAGTGTAGGGAGATAGCAGAAGACTTGGAGGAGCCTTAAAAATGTTCAGAAATTTTAGTGGAGAAAACAAATCTAAACAGCCAACTGCATATGAAGGTTGGAAAAATAAAAACTTTGTACTCCTCAGAAGCTTTTGGTTACTGCTGAGATGCTTCTGAATTCTCAGCCTACATGCATCTCTCTTAGAAGAAGACACAAACACATATCCTTCAGTAAGTCTGATTGTGGGAAAGAATGGTATGATTATTTGGCTATCAAAATTGGCAATGCTACCTTGTGTCCCTTACAAGATACAATTGCAAGTTGAGGTTTTATCTTAGTTTGTGATCTGGGGCTTGTTTGAGAGTAACACACCAGAATCCTCATGTTTGTTCTGTTTGCTTAGCAGTTGAGTTAGTGGAGGGGAGCAAAGCAGGATCAAAGAACTTGCATTTTGTTCACAATCAAGACTGTATAGAATTCTTTCTTATCAATTACATGCAGATGTAGCCAGTGTGAGATAATGGTTCAATAGAAAATGTAGGCACACTTGGCCACTTGAATTGTTTTTATTCTCTGGGATTAATTAGCAGTAAGTGTGACAGCAAGAAATGCTTTCATTAAATTATCTGAATAAAAAAGAGACTGTGTGACAGAGAGAATTTGGCTTTCCTGTACTTATGGAGCATGAATCTTCTGCAGTAAAATGGTGCGTTCCTAGTTCTTTAGGAACATACTTCTTCTAATGATATAATTGTCCACTTGTGACTGTGGGCTAGGTCTGGGCAGCGTCTGGCTGTTCAGATGTTGTTGGACTGCATCTCCTATCAACCCTAGCCAGTATAACAAGTAGTGAAGGAACATAGAATGTTCTCCAACAACTGGATGATTGTCAGTTGTTACCTCTGGTGTAGGTGGTATTTGGATAGATGTGGGGAGATTCATACAGCCCTCCCAAGGATGCTGGTGAAAAATGATTTGCACTTTAGTCCATCAGCATTTGAAGGGTGACATGCCTGCATCTGGATTAAATGGGTATTATTATTATTATTAACTTTTATTTATATAGCGCTGTAAATTTACACAGTGCTGTACATACAATCTTAAATTAGACGGATCCCTGCCCTCAGGCTTATAGTCTGAAAGTATTTCATGTTATAAAACCATACCCTAAGTTTCTAAGACAGGAAGCTGTCAGATGCAGATCCGTTTACATTCTTCATCTTTCTGTGTGTGATTATAAGGCCCAGCGATGGAGAGTGATAGTTCTGGGAGAAAATATTCTGTGCTTGTCTCTTTCAGAGAATGTAATCGAAGACAGCAGGTGATTGCAGTACTAAATGATTTGTATGTGGCTGTATTTTTACGCCTCTTCAATATCTGGAAAACACAACGAAAGACCATTTCTGACTCTGGCTTTGTTCTTAAAGGTGGGCTCTTATAGACCACTTCACAATAGATGACACAGTTTTGGCTTTTTCTGTGCATGTACAGTATATCAAAAATGACTAGTTGCCATGATTGGACTCATGCATGAAAGTAATGTTATGGTAATTTATTTTTGACATGTATTACCATATGAAAGTTCAAGGCTAAGATTCTCCTTTGACTGAGCAGTTTTAGTTTAAAAGATTAATAGGTTATATAACTTCAGGTTCCAAAACCGTTAGTATCTTAGGTTGTGTGTGTGTGGGCATTTCTACTTCTCTTCTGTTTCTTCAATATAAGCCATTTTTAGATGTGGAGTATTTTAATTAAAACCATTGTGCAGTTTGCAAGTTTGCCTTCTCTGCTGAACACTTTATCAGATACATGAAAGAGAATTCCAAAAATCTTGTACCTTCTCGTATCTTGTAAAACACAAGGTACGGTTCACCATCACATTGGATGTGTCTGGTATTATTTATTTTATTTATATATTTGACTTCTATGCTGCCTTTTTCCCAAAAAGGGACCCAAGGCAGCTCACAAGATAAAAATTTATTAAAACATTACAATAAAAAATTAAAACAATTAAAATCATATAGTTAAAATAATATAAAACTAATACAAAAACATACAAAAGTTAAAAACATAACTAAATAAACACACCCCATATAAAAACTACCTTGTCCTGATTATATGTCAAAAAGCCTGCTTAAATTAAAAAAAAAAAAGCTTGCTGGTGAAATGCAAGGAGGGATGGGGCCAACCTAGCCTCCCGCAGAAGGAGTTCCAAAGGGTGGGAGTCACCATTGAGAAAGGGTCTCTCTCATGTCCTCACCACGCAAGTGTGTGATGGTGGCATGACCGAGAGAAAGCCTTCCCTGGAAGATTTTAGGACTTTAGCAGGTTTGGATCTGTGGAGGTTCTGTTCCGGAAACCACACAACCTCAATTACCATGGTTCTTGATGGCAGCATTTCCAAATAGTTCCAAATACTTAATAGTAACATCATTTCTTGTTACCTTTTTCTTTTGAAGATGAAGCTTCTCTGTGTAGAATACTCTAAATCAGATTAGCTATCCTCATTCTAGCCCAGGTTTACTGATTTTTTTTTTTAAAAAGACGGTAGTGATTTTACTTATTTATACCTATTTTCTCTAGTCCTGCTACTCAAGGCAGCTTACAAAAGTTAAAACAGATATAGATCTGTTCACATCATGTAAAAATTAACATGTGATAATATTAACATTAAAAGCAATTCAAAAGCTTAACCATTATTAAGCCCTGGTGGTGCAGTGGTTAAATGCCTGTACAGCAGCCACTCACTCAAAACCATAAGGTTGCGAGTTCAAGACCAGCAAAAGGGCTCAAGCTTGATTCAGGTTTGCATCCTTCCGAGGTTGCTAAAATGAGTACCCAGATTGTTGCGGGCAAGTAGCGTACAGTTGTAAAACGCTTAGACACTCCTTAGGCAGTATGAAGCTGTTTGTCTGTTTGTTTAAAAAAACAACGAAGACAGACAATGCAATGCATTATTAAAAATTCCCCATGCAGGGTCAGTTACCCAAAACCTGTAAAAACAAAAAGGTCTTTGGCTGCTGCAAGAAGCAATTTTACCAGCTTCCAGAGCCTGGGAGCAGCAGCCAATAAGACCCCCCTTTTTTTGTATTAACATCAGATGTAGCTTTGAAGGTGGAGAAAGAGATGGACTTCACCTGAAGATCTCAAAATGCAGTCAGGTTCCTATGGAAGAATCTTCAGATAAAGATCACAGTGATATATGATATATTGTTTCTTTTTCTCTCTGTAGAACTGGAGGCATTTGCCAAAAGAAACCCAAAGCAACTGCTAAAACATTTGGAGATGTATATGAACGGGCATACTGTTTTGACAGGGGAAGATGGCTTTCAGGCTCGTTCTTCAGAAGTTCTTGGTTCCAACCTAAATTCCACTGACAATAAAGGGTTAACGTTTACTGGAGTAGGTGACCTGCCAGCTGAGCAAGAACAAGAGAGCTGATTTGGATCCAAGTGGACTCAGCCAGTCTTTGTATGTGATTAATCAACAAAGCCAGTTGATGTGGTCTCCCATGGGCTCTGTGGCCCTGCTGCAACGGGTTCGCAGAAGGACTGAAGAGCTTGAAATGCTGCTATAATAGACATGCAAGGCTTCAGTTTTGGGCCAAAGCCGTTAAACCAGGTATAGGAGGAGCCTCAGGGGATGGAATCAGGGATCAAGAGCAAACTGCCTCATTCTAGAATGAAGCAATCTGGACAGGATCCATTCATCCCAGTTTTATTGCACTAAAGCTATGAAACCAGCCCTCTTTTGCAGCAGGAGTATATATCTGATTTTTCTGAATTCCCATTGTACCCTGCAGATAAAACATTCTTCCAATTATCAGGGTTTAAGAGGACATCAGTTATTTGAGCTAAGAAATCTATGTTTATGCATTTGTGAATCAGAACTAAAGTGAGCCTTGAACAACTAGAGGCTTGTCATGGGCCAAGATTTCCTTCAGTTAGGATTTTGTGTGGGAATATGTGAGGCAAAAAGCTGTTGAATCCTTTTATTCCATCAACTGGGAAACATCCATTCTCTGTTGGTGTGTACCTGCTATGACATATCAACCGACACATTTATTTATTTATTGGGTCTTTTTAATGAGCTGTAGTCAACAACCACTAGATATCCTGACATTGCAACTGTCCAACATATATGCTATTGAGGATGGTAATAAAACCAACTGTGAAAAACTCGCTGTTTAAAAACTTGCCATATGATGGTTGTAACTGTGAACTTAAGCAATCGGTAGCCTCCAACCATGTGACAGAGCCAGTACTGTCCTAGCCCCATTCTCCTACAATCCTAGATTTTTCAGTAGCTGTTGGTGGTCATTGAGGCTTACCATGTGACTGAAGGTTTTGAATGTCTATCTTGTTTGGTGGAAGCTGTGCACAATGAATATTAAGACAGATGCCACGTGATCTCCCTAATGACTCATTTCTCATTGTGATAATCTCAGTCGGACATCCTTTCTGGCGTACCAGCTATATGTAAAAATTCTAGTCCTTGGCTGATGAGAGGCTTTTCCATTAAATGTATTACAGTCTTCAACTCCAAGATGTCTGTGTCTGTTTTGTTCAACTTAAGTTTCAAACTACATGAGTTATAATGAATCTAGATATCATTTGTTTCAAAATTCAGCATTTGTGCAGAAGTATTATTGTATGGGTTTACAAGTCAAGAGCAACTGTCTTGGCAGGATCGCAAATATCATTGTATTTATGAGAATAGCTGGAAGGCCAATTAATGCTGTCAGTGGCTTTAAAATTTACAAGCACAGAATTATTATTGGGGTGCAACCCCAAAAATGCTTAGCACTGTGTTCCATAATGAATAGATATGTCTAGGATTTCTCTGCCTTAGCCAAGTTTCCACAGTGTAACCCTTTAGATATATAGGATATTTAGGAGCACAACTTCTGTATTCCTCAACCAGCACATCCAGCTGTCTCTAGGATAGTAGAAGCCAAGGTCAAACATCTGGAAAATACCATGCTGGGGAAAGCTGACCTAATAATGTGGAGAAGGTACCAATGAACACTGAGACTTACCTCTGAGTAAACATGCTTAGTGCCGTAGTATAGACTTCAGTATTGCCTCCACCCTTCAACCTTTGAATTCTGTCTCTATACAAAGTTAAGTAGATCTAGAACCTTGACCTATATAGCAATAGCAATATAGCATGTGCATTTATATACTATGAAGGTGAATAGAATGGAAATATTTTCTCTAGGATATAACTCACAACTATATATTATTTTACTGCACTGAAAGTTATCTAAAGGGATTTCTTCATGTGAGCCTGCCAGAGTTTTAAGATTCATAAGAGAGAGGCCTTTCTCTCAGTCCCATCACTGTTTTGGTGGGGATGCAGAAGAGGGCTTTTTTGGTGGCTGCTTCTGGACCATGGAATGCCCTCCACAGAGAGATTAGGGCTCTGTTGTCCTTCCAAAGCAAAGACCTTTCTATTCAGAAGGCCTTCAACAACTAAGTGGGCCTTAAAACAGTATACTTAGAACACCACATTTTAAAACATTTAACATTTTTTATTTTAACGCTTTAAAATGTGGTAGTCTAATAAAGTATTTTAACTGGTGTTTTAAATTAATGTGTGGTTTAATATTTACTGTGTGTGACTGAGATTTTTGATATGTTTGGAAGATATCTTGTGACTCAACTTTGAGAGCACAGGTAAATCAATCAATCTTCTTTAAAAAGCATGTGATCTCCGAACATGTTATACCTGAAAGTGGGAAATGTTTTAGTACCTGAAAGGATGAGAAAAAAAGTCAGATGGAAAGAAAAATGTGACACCGCAGCCTGGTCAGTCTCTTGGCTTCAGCAGGGCTGCAGGGAGAAGGAGCATCAGTTGGATCGTAGGGGAAATATCACCAAATGGAGGTTGTTCCATGCTACCTGTGGTGTCCCTCACCAATTTTCCACCCATCTCCTCCTGCAGTTTTTTATTTATTCATTGCAGGCTGACAAACAGATGGCATGGCAACACTGCTGCCTGAATGGCACATTTCCTGAGCCTTGGAATAGAGAGATTAGGAGCAGATGCTTTAGCTCTGTTGCTGCTCAGAATATTCCTTTGTATTGTGATGACTCCATCCATTTTGCAGGGCAAGAAAATGCGACTGTCGTAGACGGGGTACAATCAGGGAGGGTTTTGTATATGAATAAAGGGGGAGCCTTTTCCACATTGGCAGCCCTTTGTGATCATAGGGCAAAACAGCCCTTCTTTGAGTGCTGGGGTTCCTGTGCCTTTGGAAGGGCCTGGCATCTGGATTCAAAGCAACCATAGTGGTGGTGTTGTTGGTGTCAGTGTCTTGGAGCTAATGCATATTGATGAGGAAGGCTGAGCCCACAGATTGTTCAAGTTCTCTGCAGAGAAGGGGGAGGCAGCAGAGAACTGTGTTCCCTCTCCTGTAAAGGCTGGTGCTGCTGCTACTGGCTGCTTCCCATCACAGATCTGGGATTTTGTTCCCTTGTTTTCCCCTTTCCATCAGTGGGGCTTATTGGATGGGATGTTGAGCTAAGAGCAGCGTTACTGCCACACTCAGGTATGTATCTGTGGTCACTGGGGTGGGGTGGGGGATTAGGAAAGCAAAACAATGTCAATGGCTCATGTGCGAAGGCTTCTAAGCAAGCCTTTCCTATTGTCTGCTCCAAAAAGCCAGACCGAAGGCACATTTCGAACACCCTGCTGTTCTATCATGAGAAATTGAATTTCTGTGTTTTAGAGGGACTCCTTTTGCCTTTTGTGAAGGGAAGAGGCAATACAGTTGTATAGATAATTGTGGAGGAATGGTGGTGTCTGTCTTTGGTTCAGCTAGGGAACAACTGGCATGAAACGCTCTGTGTGTATCTGAGAGTGCTCTTGTACATATCTGTGTTTGTATATCTAAAGATTGTTTGCCTGTTTTGGAAGGGAGAATATTGTATGTATATATACACACACATACCTGCAACATTTTTTCCTTAACATCCCATGTACACAGCCTGAATACTTCTGCTTTTGTGCCTATCACAATGGGGAAGATGTGTATACAGGTGGGTCATGTGCATCTATGTAAAAGAAGTGGAAGACAGACATCAACAAAAAGCATGGGAGACATGACTGTGTGTTTTTGTGTGAGACAAAGAAGATTGCATTGTAAATCATGCCGCCTGCAAGAGGAGGTGGCACAGGTTTTATTTATGAGACACTATTTATGAGAGTGCATGTAGTATGAGGGTGGTTTGTTTTTATTATTTTATTAACAGGAAAGATGTTTGGTCTAAGCGGTTTATGGGCGAGGACAGGTATTTGTGGATTCATGGTTTGTGGTGTGCTGCTGCATGTGCGGGAAATGGTGAGCTGCCTGCTACAGTTGTTTTGGCATTTTGAAGGAAGCCACCATGTCTGCTTCTGAAGCATCTTGGTGGCCGTTTGGAAAAGGCTTGTGGCCAAGCTGAGAGAGAGAGAACCAAGTTTGTGTGCTTTTCGGGGAGGGAGGGATGCATATCCAATATATTGCTGTTGTGCTTGTGGTGTGAGGACAAGATTGCTCATGTGAGCATGTCGTGGATGGAGAGACATATAGACATATGTTTGTATGGAAGGATGCTGTATATAAAAAAATAAAAGAAGGAAGGAAGTGACTTTGGCATGATTTTTCCATTTCTGTTTTCTTAATTATTTTTTAAAAATCAGTGTGGAGGGAAGGGCTCTTCCCAACTGGCTCACAAAGCAAGGTGACCTCTAATACACTTTTACCCTGACAGTGTGATTGTGATGTGTGGCTCCTCAGGGAGGCCCACAGAGAGTGCAAACAGAGCTCAACTGGAAATGGCCTGAGCTTGTGTCAGTATCTGGCATCCTGGGGCAGCTATTGAAGGCTCCTCACACTGGCAGGCCTGCTGCTGATGTGAATACTTCATTGCATTTTTTCAGCTCACTGTTCAGAGGCTGTAGCTGTCAGGCTGTAGTCACCTAGGCGTTTTGAATACAACTCCCAGAATCCCTGACCACTCAGCATGGTGGCTGATGCTTCTGGGAGGTGAAGTCCAAAACATGTGGATGAACAACATCAGAACCATCTGAAGAACCCCAGACAGCTGAGTCCAGCTTCCATATTAATAGCCCTCACAAATCTCCTGACATAAGTGTCAGTGGAGTTTATCACACGAAGGGAATTGGAAGTATAATCCAATGGCAATCTGAATGCAATCATGGGGTTTCGCGTGATTGCGTGAAAGCTGATCACACACATTTTCAGGCAAAGAGAAGTCCTTCTGAATGCAATCATGGGGTTTCATGTTATTGTGTGAGAAACTACCACATGCAATTTTGGGCACTGGGAGGCAATTTCGGGCAATTCCGAATGCAATGCAGCATCAATACACAATCATGTAAATTCGCTGAACTAGCGAATTTACTCAATTCCGAACTGGCCTCATTTCCATTTCTTTCGAAAATGAGAGAAATTCCTCCCGTGTGATAAACTCCAGTGAAATATTGTGGGAAACGGGGATGGTAGACCCTCTTCACAATGTACAGAAATGATAACATTGTGATTCCACTTTAACTGGAATGACAACATTTTATAAAATCCTGAGGTTTTAATCAGATGACATGTAAGAGCTCAGAAGCTGAAAATTATAACTACACCTCCAGAATTCCATGGCTGTTCAAGTGAAATCATAACACAATAATTGTGCAGTGCAAAAGAGTCCGGTGTGTGTCAGATACTTTTATGTTGCTACTACTACTATCAGGCAAGCCTGCCAAAGTCCATTAATAAAGAAGAGCGTCTGCAAGAATGTAGTTTGTTTGTGCTTCCCCCCCCAATAATGGAGATAACTGGACAGAAGAGCCTAAGTGCTAGGAATGTATTTCTTTACTAATTTTCTTCTTGAAGGAACAAACAAATAATTGTAGCAAGTTTCTTTACACTGCCAGAAAGTCTTTGAAAACCATAGGTTTCTGTTGAACATTGACTACAAAATTTCCTTCTCCATTCTGGTTAATAGATTAAAAGGGGGTATTACAAAACTGGATCCTTGAGGACCAAAGCAGTATTATGCCTAGATGATAGTTAAAAGTTAACACAAGATTAGTATTAAACATAATAGGACACTATGGAAGACATCCAGATAAGAATTTGGCTTTAATATTTCTGGACATAGAAAAAGCATTTGATAGTGTTGACTGGAATTTGATGTTGGAAGTTAAGGAAAGAACGAAGATGGGAAATTTGGAGGGAGGTGAATAAAAATGTTATAAATGAATCAGAATGCTCAAATCATAATTAAAAGGGAGAGAAGAATGCCATTTAAAGTTTAAAAAGGAATCAGGCAGGGCTGCCCTCTGTCGCTTCTCTTATTTTTGATAACAAAAGGTATAGCTAATAGAAAGATAAGACAGGATACAAAGATAAGGGGAGTTAAAATACAAGGATATCAATACAAACTGAGGACATTTGTCGATGGCCTGGTTATATCATTAGAAGAGCCAGCAGAAAGCATAGAGAAACTGAGAAACTTGCGATATGAATTTGAAATCATATCTAGAGTAATAATAAATGAAGACAAGGCAAATATACTAAAAACAAGATGAAAGTGGAAGAAGTGGGGATATGCTAAAAACCAGCTTTCACTACTGGCAAGAAAGTGAAGTATCTGGGGACAACAGTATCAATTCTGATTTATTTAAGAACAATTATGAGAAAATATGGAGTAAAGTAAAAAAAATTGAGAAATTGGAATAATCGTAATTGATATTTTCTAGGCAAAATATCATCTGTAAAAATGAACGCATATCTAAACTTATTTTTATTTCAGATATTCCCAATAATAAAAAATGATATAGTGGTTTTAAAAAATGGCAAAAAGATTTTATTTGGGCTGGAAAAACCCAAGAGTAAAATTGAAAATTCCTCGAGTTGCCAAAGAAAGAGGTGGCTTAGATTTGCCAAATCTTACATTGACTTCTTTGTAATTGAGCTCTCCTGTTGTCTGGCTGCTGTTGTCTAGTTGCTCCCACCGGCTAATGATGGATTGTATTGGGAACTTTTACTGGTAATTGTTATTTTAATGCTGTTGTAGGGTGGGAGGGAGATGGAGAATTGGAACTGTTATATTTTGCTATGTTTTAATGTGTTAATATGTCCGATTTTTATTGCTTTTAACTATTGTCACCTGCCTCGATCCAATTTGATGATGATGATGATGATGATGATGATGATGCAAGCTGCTTAGTATGACAGAAAGACTGGCTGAATTTAAAGAATAAGAGATCACTGCAGATAGAAGGTGATGATCTAATATGGCTGGCATGCCTATACATGTTATAATAGAAAGAAAATAAATAAGACAGATTTCAAAACCCATTACATAAGGAAATAATTGATAAGTAAATAATTTTACTTATCAAGTATTTATTTAATTTATTAGTTATTAGTTATTTATGAGTAAATAACTGCTCGGAACAAAAATCAGAGTTAAGCTGAAGAAGAAAGCAAAAGCCATTTATACCAAAATATTACCTGAATAACATTTCAGATGAATTCAAGGACAATGTAAGAAACAGATTTGAACTATTTAGTATTATTGACCGGGAACGTGAACAACTGTGGACAGAAGTCAAAGACATAATTAAGGGTGAATGCAAGAAAACACTAGCAGTGCCCAAAAAGAAAGATAAGAAACAATGGATGACAGATGAAACACTTCATGCAATAAAAGAAAGAAGAAAAGCAAAAGTGAAGGGAGATAGGAACAAAGCCAGAAGTATGAACACAACTGTCCAACATCTGACATGCAGGGATAAGGAGAAATACTACAATGACCAATGCAGAGAAATAGAAGAAAACAACGAAAAAGGAAGAATGAGAGACCTCTATCAAAAAATCAGAGAAATTAAAGCCAAGTTCAAACCAAGGGCAAGGATGCTCTGTGAAGAAAAAACATTATACAGGAACAAGAAGAAATAAAACGTCGCCGGAGGCAATACACGGAAGGGTTATACAAAAGAGATGAGGGAATGAATGATATTTGGACTGAGGAGCCATATGAATATGAGCCCCAAATTCTAAGAAGGGAAGTGGAATCTGCAATAAAGGAAATGGGAAAAAATAAATCACCAGGAACAGATGATATCCCAGTTGAACTGCTACAGTGCCTACAGACAGGTGCAACTTTAGTGGTAATATATATATATGGAAAACAAAGCAGTGGCCAACAGACTGGAAACACTCGATATACATACCAATCCACAATAAAGGAGATACAAAAGACTGTAGCAACTATAGGACAATAGCATTAATTTCACATTCAAACAAAATAATGCTCAAAATTCTGCAGTATAGACTCCAACCATACATGGAGAGAGAAATTCCAGAGGTGCAAGCATGATTCAGAAAAGTAAGGGGCCCTAGGGACCACATTGCAAACATGTGATGGCTAATGGAATGCACCAAAGAATTCCAACAAAGAATCAGCGTGTGTTTTATAGACTAGAGCAAACCATTTGATTTTATAGATCATGAAAAGCTATGGCATTCACTCAAAGGCATGGGCGTGCCACTACATCTGATAGCCCCACTGAGGAATCTGTGCAAAGGACAAGAGGCCACCATCGGAAGAGAATTTGGGGAAACAGATTGGTTCTCGATAGGCAAAGGTCAAGGAAGGCTGCATCCTATCCCGTTACTTGTTTAACTTATATGCTGAAAACCTCATAAGAAAAGCAGAATTAGAATCAGAAAAAGGAGGAGTGAAGATAGGAAGAAGCAACATTAACAATGTAAGATATGCAGACGACACCATAATATTAAGCAGAAGACATTCAGGAATTGAAGCAGTTAATAATGAAGGTCAAAGATGAAAGTGCAAAGGCAGATCTGATGCTGAACATAAAGAAAACAAAAACAATAGCCACAGAAGACATACATAGATTCAATCTAGACAATGAGGAAATTGAAATACTTAAAAAAAATTCCCATATCTAGGATCAAACATTGACCAGAATGGAGATTGCAGTCAAGAAATAAGAACACTAGGAATGGGATGGGCAGCTATGAAAGAACTAGAAAAAATACTGAAGAGCAAAGACATACAACTGAGCACTAAAGTTCAGGCTATTGTATTCCCAGTTACCATGAACAGATAGTGAATGAAGCAGATAGAAAGAAAATCAACTCATTTGTGATGCTGGAGAAGAGTACTTGGGATACCATGGACACCTAAGAAGACAAACAAATGGGTTCTTGAACAGATCAGACCAGGGCTCTCCTTGGAAGCAAATATGACCAAGTTGAGACTAATGTAGTTTGGCCACAATACTGTTTTCTATGCAAATCAACTGTGGTCCAAAACACACTGCATAAATAATCCAGTTTGAGACTGGCTAAATGCCAGGGAATTCTGTTGTTGTTTTTGTATTTTCATTCGTCATTAATCACTACTGTAAAAGAGATGAGGTTTTTGTGAAGGACAAGCATAAGGAACCTCAAAGATAAGAGTGGCGACTGCGTGTGTGTTGTGACAGAAAGGTGAACTGGTTGGTGACACTTTTGCAGAAATATATTTCCAATTCCCTATTTTCCTTTGTCTTCTGTCTTCAGCTGCTTCTGTCACATTGTGTTTGGCCAAAGACAATCCAAGGCTGCATGTGAAATGAAGCATTCTATTGGAAGCTCTGCTGTCTGCCCAGAAGCTGAGTGTCCCCTTGGAATAGGAGGTCATTTCTGCTACAGGAGACTGCATTCTTTTAGGGGGATTCAAGATGACGATAGTTAAAATTCAACACTGAAGGCTTGAAAGAGTAGTGACCGAAAGGGGGGAGAGGTGGCAT
Organism: Urosaurus nigricauda; assembly: GCA_034509955.1. Classification (NCBI taxonomy): domain Eukaryota; kingdom Metazoa; phylum Chordata; class Lepidosauria; order Squamata; family Phrynosomatidae; genus Urosaurus; species Urosaurus nigricauda. The sequence continues at coordinate 11,154,028 of JAOEGL010000009.1, forward strand.
GAAGAGCCAAGGAGCCTTCACATTTTAAAGCCCCTTGTCTCGATTCTATGTGTAGCCATGAGGAAAGAAGGCTTTGTTGTTGTCCTCGGCAGAAGATGTGTGAAAAGGCTAGAATAATAAAAAGCCCTTGGCACAGCAAGGTCAAGAGTGAAGCATAGCTATTGTTGGAACAGCATGACAAGCAGGGATGGGGAATGAATAGGACATGGCATGGTTGGGGTGGATTGCTTCTCGCTCCTTCTCCCCATTATGTTTAATTACGTTGCCTGCATCTATATGAATACCATATGCATGACACCAGATTAAAAATATCCAGTACTCAATACTGCTAATAATTATGGATTACCAATCCATGCAATTCCATTCAATTTAATTTGTTGATCCAGCCAGGTAACTTCACTGTAATAATGCATACATCAGGTAACACACACAACTTAACTTTCAAAAACTTAGATCAAATATTGCGATTAATACAGTTGTCCCTCCATATCCACGGATTCTTTATGCATGGGTTCAAGCTTGAAAATATTCCAAAAATACATACATTTTAAAAAGCAAACCTTGATTTTGCCAGTTTATATAAAGAACACAATTTTACTATGCCATGTTATTTAATGGGTCTTGAACCCCAGTGGATACCAAGGGCCCATTGTAAATAAATTCAGATACTATCCACAGACAAAAAAGAAAAAAGAAAAAAAGAAAAAAAGATCTGCTCTAGTTTCTGTAGTTAACTGATCCATATATTTTTTAAAAAGAAGATAAATTTAAAATAATCTTCTAAGATACAAAATGTACTACAGATTAACTGTTCCTAGAAAAATCAATAAAGAAAATTTAGCATAGTAAGACTTGGCTTAATGTTTTGATTTCCTCTGAACTTTAAAAACACAATCCATTAATGCATTTTTTGTACAGGAAGCTACCTTGAAGAATGTCAGACTGATCCTCCATGTTGTCTGTTCCAAGGATGGAAAACCTCAGTCCTTAGGACTAAATATACCCCTTGTGGAGTTTGAATCCAGCTCTCTGATTTTGCCCAGTCCCTTTCCATGGCACCCCCATGCGGTGGTTTCCAATATTTTGTAGGGGTCCCCTTGCATTCTAAATGCCTCTATCTTGGCAGATTTAAGCTAAAATATAGTGATATTCTTGGTCCAAATCTTTGGCTCTGCCCACAGCTGGAATCCAGCTTCTTCCAAGAACTTTTCTGAAACTGAGTTTAGTCCTTGAGTGCAAAAAAGTGCTCTGCCCCCTCTCTCAGGCAAAGAATATTTTGAATGGTCTTCCACCTGAACCTTTAAAATAACAGCAAAGTAAACACTGGAGATGCTGTGCTCTACCATTGAGCTATGAGCTTGTTATGACTTAGGCATATGTATATTTAAATGCATGCATAGATGCATATGCATGGCTTATTTTCCACCCCTACCACATTACTTCTGTAAATATCTTTATAAATAGTAATTGTGCTCTGGTTCTCATCTATATAATGTCAGCAGGTATGCCATTGTATCCAGAGCAGTGCTTCAGTATCTGAAAGAGGGACCACCTAGGAAGTCCACCCACACCCTTCTCAACTATGGACATCCATAATAAAGCATTGCCATTCAAATTAGCCTGGCTTCCAGGAAAGTTGTGAGATGCTTTAAAATGATCCACAGAGCCTCCCAAATGGCAGCAACAGTTGTTTCTTTGTGCTTTCTGTGTGTTTGTGTTTGTGCGTATCCGTGAATGTGTGGTTGTCACAGAAACGGATTGACAATCAAATGGTTCCTTGTTATTTGTAATGCTTGCTCTGACAATGGAGAAAATGTAACTCAGAGAAGAAGAGTTTTGGCTGCCGTCCATTAACTAGCAAGAGGGCTCAATGGGCCCCGGAGGAGGCATGTGGGCCCCGGAGTTTCAGCTTTGTCCCATGCGTGGCTCTGCTAATGCACCCCCTTTGCCGACTATAATATCCAAAGTAGTTAATAGTACACTCTGGGAGATAAACTGCAAATGGTGATAGAATGAGGGTTTTGCATCTCCCAAGCATGTTCCCCCTTTATATCCTCACCCTCTCTTTCTTATGAGATCTGCAGCTCCATGTTCAGACGTGTAGGTTCATATGTTGGCACATCTGCTGTTTCTGCTCTATTAGTGGCTCTTGAAAGTCTTGGATTTTGGGTTGTCATGTTTTACTTGTTTCTGTTGCTAGTTCAGATTCCTTGTTTATTGTTTGGACCCTTTGTGAGTCTGTGGACATTGCCGCATGTGGCTTTTAAACTGCAAGAACACTGGGAAGGAAGTGGCTTTGGTGATACTGATCGCATGATGTTGCCTCCAACCCCTACCTGCCCTGCTCCCATATGTCTCTTTTCATTCATGGGGGAAACTCGTGAATGACTTGGCAATCGCCCAAGTCTCCAGGTGTGAAACATTGTTCCCTGGGCAGTTGTGCAATTGCAAGTCACGTGGTGTCACAATGTCCCCTCCTCCCCCCTTCCCACCTGCCCATCACTATCCCTGAAAGCATGTTGGGTAAGGAAAGGCAGGGAGACAGGGTTAAGGGGAGATTTTGGAAGAAAGCATGATGAGGGCAGCAGCCCTGGTCACGCAATTGACTGACGTGTGATGATGGATGGCTGCAAAGTGCTATGTTGCCATTTTTATTTTTATTTTTTCTTGTATGGCTGCTGTGAGAATGGGGATGGTGTGACACCTTCCTGTATCTCTTTGCTTCCTGTTGTTTTCAGCACTGGAAGGAAATATACCCTCACTGTATAACAGGAAGGAAAAGTCTTCATTTGTTGAGATTGTGGAGATTTTTTCCTACAAATTGCTCTCCTAGCCAATCCCCGTGGATAAGTAAGAGCTAGTGTTGATAGTACTGGTTGCACACACTCGGGATGCATGCTTGGATGGACTGTATTGCACTGTATGCGCTCATTGTTGTTCTTTGTAATTCCAGAAGTCATCCTTCTTCTACCAGCCAACCCAAGATGGAGGCCCCTCTGGTCAGCCTGGATGAAGAGTTTGAAGACCTGAGGCCATGCTACATAGAAGAGAGGGAAGAGAAATCACATTATTTTTATGGGTCCTCTCCCCAGCATTTGGAAGACCCTTCCCTTTCTGAGCTTGAGAATTTCTCCTCTGAAATCATCAGCTTCAAGTCCATGGAAGACCTGGTGAATGAATTTGATGAGAAGCTCAACGTCTGCTTTCGGAATTACAATGCCAAAACTGAGAACTTGGCCCCTGTGAAAAACCATCTCCAGATACAAGAAGAGGAGGAAACTTTGCAAGATGAGGAGTGAGTAACAGTAGTTATTCTTAGGGTTTTCATTCCACACTTCATTTGAAAATCCCTCACAGTGGCTTACATAGGTCAGTACTCTGGGTACTCTGGGTACTCTTTAGGGTAGTTAGGCCCTTCCAAAGGTGAGGGACCATATCTGTTTTCCACAAATTGCATTTTTGCACTGAAACAAATTGCAAATGGAGTTGCCCATCAGTTATTAATTTTTGGACAGTAGACTAAGCGGTCACACAGGTTTTCTGATCACAGTGTTCCTCTGTATGGTGTGCTTTATTGTATTTCTTCTGAAATTATAATAATTAGTTCCAACTTTGCATCCATATCCATTATGTTAGCTTTTACAAATGTTATAGAAGTTGTCTCTTATTTTTGATGACGTGTTTTCTTCTAATTTGTCATGCATAAGTGACAACCCTCGGAGTGTAATCAACTTAGGTATTTCTTTATTATTTCACTATGCAAAGTTGGATGAAAAGCTGTGGCTGGGGGCAAATCTCAGTGGGCCCTTTATTCTTGGCAGGCAAAGAAAATCCAGCATCTCTTTCATGGACTAAAGAATAATTTCTCTTTGTTTTACATTACAAGGATTAGATTTTCTCAGTATCTTTGTTCTTTTTGGTGTTGAATCTGTTCCTCCCCTGTTTAGCTCCCTGCAGCTGGTAGAGTCCACCCCCCCCTTTTTTCTTGGCTTGATCCCAGAAATGTGGCTTGTTTATTTCCCTGAACAGAGACATTGTTTACTATTCTAAATATGTCTCCACAGAGCCTTACCTTTCGCAAAAGTCAGTTATACCAAAATCCCTGTTTTGCTATTTCATGAAAGTGCTGATTCCTCTCTAGTAGACAACAATCACAAGAATCAAGTTAATCTGAATGAGGGAGCAGGACTGGAGCTGAAATCGAGATACTTTGGACTTGTTCTCAAAGATTCAAATCATGCTGCTTGTGCTTCAGCTTGTCAAACCTGTGTGCCCCATACATTGTGTCCACTGATGCATATTCAGGTGCACATTACATGACTGATTAGATTGAGATAATTATGTCTAAATTGGGCTGTAGGAGATTACAGTGTAGTTTTATAAATTTTATCAAGGATGCCAATCTACAGGTTTCAAGCAGAGGTCTTTCCAATCATTTGTTACCAAGGGCCGGTTCATACTACCAAATGATAGTTCTATTATTCCACTTCAAATACCATGGTTGCATCTTGTGAAATCCTGGGATTTGTAGTTTGGGGAGGCACTAGATTGCTCTGACTCAGAATTCTAAATGCCCCTTCCGCAACTGCCAATCCTGGGATCCCCTAGGATGGATCCATGGCAGAGGAATCATAGCACTTAAAGGAGAATCATAGCACTTTGATTCTGTAGTGTCAATGGGCTTTTGACCCTTTGGTCTGTTCACACTAGTGACTGAATCTGGATTTAATCTGGTACATGAAGAGCTTTTGCAATAGATTGATTTTGCGATCATTTCTATTGCAACAAAATAGAAATTCCCTTGCAGGAAGTGGTTTGGTGGTGGGGATGGGGTGAAGGGTTGCCACCTTTCCTGGCTCCTCCAGTGGGAATGACAAGCATTCCCAGGTAAAAAAGCGGTTCCAAACAAGATCTCTTTTCATAGTGTGAATGAAGGACGGTTTGGAATCACTTTACTTAGCGGAGCGGAGCCAGGTTCCATCGCGGATTATACCGCAAGTAGGAATGAGCCCTTTATGTACTTATGTTATGGTGGTTCATCTAGTTTTCATATACTGTTGAGCATTTAATTGAGGGTAGGTGTGAGGTGGCTGGTTTCAAAACTGGGTTGTTGTTGTTATTGTTGTTAACTGCCCGTAAGTCAGCCTTGATTCTTGGTGACCCCATGGCTTGAGCTCCAATATATGATGTGCGAATTCTCTTTAGCTAAATATTGTACATATGTCTCTTTGCATGAAAGTAGAGTTCTGCTTTTGCCAAGGATTTAGTCTAAACTCATTCAGAAGCTCTTGTCAAAGGACATGAAACTGACTGTGCTGACCATTCAGTATGAATGGTAGACTCTTTCTTTATTTTATATCAGTTATATGAGTTTGATATCACTTTTACTGCCATAGTGCTGTCCTACATAATGCTGTTCTATACCGGAATTTTACTTTGTTGAGGCACTTACAGTGATCTTGTCGAGAGCTCTAGTTTCCACCCCTGTATCAGCTCTCTAGCAGAGAATTCGCAGTACTGTATTCACCAGAATACAAATCTCTGGATCCTGTAGGACAGAGCCATGACAGGGAAAGTGGTATCAAAGTGCTATTTCTGTGTTGTGTACATTCAGAGGCAACCCAACTGTAAACTGGACCAATCGATTTAGCCTCTCATTGACCTCATGGGATTTACTTCACAGAAAGCCTGAGACTGGGTCTAATCGGTCAGCTGGCAACTGCATTTGTCTCCGTGGCTGACTTTGTGTTGTGTTTATTCCACAAACAAAACAATCTCATAATGATGAAATGCTTTTTGTCATGACAATTGGCTGTAAAATGTAACAAGAACCCACAATATGGGATTAAAACTGATCAGGATTGTAGATACCCATGAAATTTGTACAAAGCAACCCCACAGAATAAGCGGCTGAACAGACCGGTGTTGAACGCTGATCTCGGGGCAGAATAGCAGCTGCACGATGAACATCCCAACTCCACCTCAATGTTATGTCGCTTGTCTGACTGCATGGCAGGCAGCATCACAACACTCCTTTGGTGCGGAGTCCAGATGACGCACACCAAAAGTAGTGTTGGAAAGTGCCGTGGCAGCAGCAAAGGTGCCCTTTTTCTGGGAGTGGCATTTTGCAGTTCTTTTTAGGGCTGAAAAAATGCTGGATCAGGGCCAATGTGTGTAGTTTCCATGGCCCTGATTTGGCGAGGAAAGGGGCATCAGGACACCGCTCCAAAGGGGTAGTCTGTTTAGCCCCTAAGAGTCCATTATCAAGCAACATTCAATGACCGGCACTCTGATTACAACCCACAGTCACACTATTTTTGCTTTCCTTCACAGCTGGAAAAGTAGACACTGCACCATAAAATACTAGTAGTAGCGGTAGTACTAAATAATTAAAATAGAACAATAAATAATTGAATTTGATTCAATTAGAAATAGTGCAAACCGTTCCCCTCTGGAGGTTTGCAGGTAAGAAAGTTCTTACACCAGGGCTTTCTCCTGAGCACATTTACAGAGAATTAAGTTTGGTATTCTTGATGGGAAAATGTCCAAATTATTAAGAATTATATCTGACTCTACCCAGTTTGCCTTAACCTCATCCCCTCCCTCCCTCCCTCCCTCCCTTTATTAAATATCTAGCCTTTCTTCTGGCATGGGACTCAAGGCAGCACCAAAAAAGCCATAATGATAAAAAAAGTTTTAAACAATTAAACTACCATATTTAAATACCCATAAAGTAATGTAAAATCAAAGCATGTCAATAAAATTATAAAGAAATTATATTTGTTTATCTGTGTGCATAAATATCTAATCTGATTTTAGAAGTAGCTAATTCTCTATATGTTCAGACTTCGGAAATACTGGATTTAAATCTAAATTTAGCCATGGATTCACTTAGTATACCACCATAGTTTCCTGAATGTGTTTGACCTTATCTGATTTTGGAAGCTAAGCAGGGGGCTTGGTCTGGTTAGTACTTGGATGGGAGATCACTAGGAATATCAGAAACCACATAGTAAGATTAATAAAAAGTCCTGCCTGGGGAGCTACTGCCAGTCAGAATACAGGTTCTCCAACAGTTGAAATAAATATGAATCATAAACCTTGTAATATTGTTATAAAAATGAAGGAAATGTTGTTGTTCTCTTTAATCTAAGGAGGTAAATTGAAACACAGTGTTGTGAATAAGTTTTCATAATTGCAACTAATGGTCTGAGTAAAAAAAAAAGTGTAGTAATGCTCCACAGATGCTTGTATGAGATAATGAGTACGTTTTGTTGCAACTCTCATGCTTCCTCTTGTGCTAGTGGAAGAGCACTGTTAAATCCAGTTTAATTTTTGTCATGTAATACTCTAGTTGGAGAAAGAAAACAATCTTGATGTGAGTGGAAGACACCTTCCACAAGGGGGTCATCCTTGAATACTCTGTGTGAGTGTGTGTGTGCATGCACATGGCTTTCAAGTGGTCTGTCAACTGATGGCGACCCCATAAATTCCATAGCATTTTCTTGGGTAAGGAATACTCAAAAGTGGTGTGTAGCTCTGAAATATAGCTTTGTTGTTGTTGTATTCCTTCAAGTCATTTCTGCCTTATGGCTACCCTAAATCCATGGGGGTTTTTGGGGCAAGATTTGTTCAGAGAGGGGTTACCTTTGCCCTTCCTCTGAGGCTCAGAGTGTGTGACTTGCCCAAGGTCACCCAGTGGGCTTCCATGATTGAGTGGGGATTCGAACCCTGGGCTCTCAGTGTCCTAGTCCAGCACTCAAACCACTCCTGGTTCTCAAAATATAACTTGCCATACCTGTATTCCTTGGTAATCTAGATCCAAGTACTAATCAGCCCTGACCCTGCTTCCATGCTCACAGAAGATATGATGCCTTCAGAGTTTGTAGACTTTTCTTTGGATCTTGCTGGTCTTTTTAAAAAAAAGAATGAAAAATGATTGTCATGGAAAGCTGTGAATTAAAAGAAAACAGTAACTTTCCTGACCGTATTTTTTGGGGGGGTGGGGGTGGGGACTGGATCTGAACAAGGTATACCTACAATTCCATTTAGATAAACTATACAACCAGATTCATCTTAGGTGTTATAGGTTGTTCTGTTGTTATTTTTGACTGGGTCATTCAGCAGAAGATGAGGACACGGCAGCTTTGTCATTCCTGGTTTGCTTCACATGCTCTTTTTAATTCTGCCTGCTGAGAAAATTGCCCTGAGAGAAGCACTCCTGTTGTCAACGCAGCTTCCTTCTATTAACATTCTCTTGTTTTCTTCCCCTCCCCAGGGTTTGGGATGCTCTTACGGACAATTACATCCCATCCATCTCCGAGGACTGGAGAGATCCTAACATTGAGGTGCTAAATGGCAACGTCTCCGACACAGAGGTACTTATCTGGATTTCTCTGTCCCCACTCCCTTCCATTAACAATAAGCTAAAATATTTGGCAAGCTTATGCAGAAGCATTGCTTGAAAACATGGTTGAATGGGAAGACAATAATCAAGCAGCTCCATTAATGCATGCAAAATGACAGCCGTCTGCCATTCCATAGAGCAGGACTAATAGCAATGTGAGAACGAAGCTCTTGTCAAACAGGAGAACAGATTTCCCAGCACTGCTGAATTGGTAAGGGAGAGGGCTATATAAGAGAGAGACAGTGAATGAAACAGCCTGATGTGTGTGCATGCAAAGGGAGGCATTGTCCTCTCTCTAGGCCCTTGTTTGCTCTGAGACTGACATTGACGATGTTTGTACCGCCTTCCACCCTGACACGTTTGGAACAATGGTGTGGCTGGTGGACTTCGGAACAATGTTGACTCTGATGGCTAAAGGATACACATCACAGAGCACTGCTGAGAACCAACCCGGCCCTTATGCGATTGCAGTATTTGTTAGAGTGTTGTTGAAAGACTAGGGGCCTTTTCAACCTACGCAATTGTAGCACTGTGATTCCATTTTAACAGCCATGATTAAATCCTGGCATATGTAGTTTGGCGAAGTGCTAGAGTTTTCTGGCAATGAATTCTAAATACAGTCGGCTCTTCCTTTCTGTCAGTTTGCCATTTGTGGACTGGATGGCCCCACTTTGTTCTTCTCAATGGTGGCACATGCATGCTCCACACTAACACAGTCACAACATTAAGGAGAATGGGACATGAAGTCCCTCGGAATTTGCCATCCATGAAGGAGTCCTAAACAGAACTACCACCACCACCCCTGGATATAAAGGGCTGATTGTATACCTCCCTAAACTATAGTTCCCAGGAGTCCATGGGATGTCAGTTAAAGTGGAATCACACTAGAATTGTGTAGTGCGAAAGGCCTGTAGATGTGGGATTCTGTCTCAGATTAGACCAGTGCTGAAACTGGGAGATGTTATTTTAGACACCCCATAAAAACTCTTGAACTGAAAGTTGGTGGTGAATGAAAGCAAAGACCTTAGGATCAAATTAGCAGGACCTCTTGACTAACAGGGATGATATTGTATTCAGTCTTCATGCTGGGGTTAATAGGAGCTAAAGCCCAAGCCATTTGGTAGGTACAGGGTTGTCTGTTTCTTTTAGTGTAGGATCCCAGAACACATTATTCTGGCTGCCCAATACAGGAGTATCCTTTTCTCCTTGGATCTGTCCAGGATTCAAAATCTGAATCAGTTTGACATAAAATCCCTCCATATTGTAGCCCAATAGTAAAGAGGAGCAGTTTCACCTTCTCTATCCTTCTTCCCTTCACATCCTCAAACCCTAAACTAATGTATGTGTTGCCTTTGCAGGCTGACTAATGGAAAAATGCAGCATCCACTGCTGCCTTTGTTATCCTGCTCAGTCAACAATAACCTATTAGGTATTAAATTATTAATGGGTTTACTGCAGTGAAGAGCTAATTTAATTAGGCCAGGAAGCATGAACAACAGATGGCCAAAGAGATGTCATTTTCAGTGGACAAAGGAAACCTATAGAAGGTCCATAACCCCCCAATGTAATATTACAGTTCTGAGAAACTGTATGACTTTTGATAGGATCTTGGCAGTCACTATTGCTGTCCCCTGTGTAGACAACAGCTTGGCCATTGTGTGTCTAGAATGCTGAACTAGATACACCTTTGGTTTGATCCGGCACAGCTCTTAAATTCTTTGATTGCCCAGCAGGACACACAGATTCTAATACTATAAAATGGCCATAGGCCAGGGTAGAACACTTCTTTTTCATGAAAGCGGTCCCAGGAGCAGTCCTTGACACCTTCAGGGGAAAAGGTTAGGTACCAGGTGCTAAAGGCTATATTTCAGAGGAAGGAACTGGCAAAACCACCCCTGAGTATTCCTTATCTAAGAAATACCTGTGAAATTCATAGGGTCACCATAAGTTGCAGGATGCCTGAAGGCACACACACACGCATGCAAAGGAGTGGACGGTAAAATCCAAGTGACCTAATAGTCTGCTAGCAAGCTTGGAAAACTAATTGTTGATCTACAAATGTTAGAATCCTCTAGCTGGTATGGCCACTGGCTTGGCTGGTTAGAAAATTGTGAGAGCTGTAGCTCAGACAAGTAACTTTTGAAGACTTTGATATGTGGCCTCAAGACTTGGATACAGAGCTTCAAGACTGTCTGACAGTTTCTGGGAATTAAAATAGAAAAGGAACTTTTCCAAGTTTTTTCAAGAGCCATAGTAAACACACCCATTTTTTTTTTTGGTCCATGTGAATAGATCCGTAGAATCATAGAATTGGAAGAGACCACAAGGGCCATTGAGTCCAACCCCCTGCCATGCAGGAAATCACAATCAAAGCATCACTGACAGATGGCCATCCAGCCTCTGTTTAAAGATCTCAAAAGAAGGAGACTCAACCACTCTCTGGTTGAACAGCTCTTACTGTCAGGACATTCCTCCTAATGTTGAGGTGGAAGCTTGCCTCCACTGTTCTAGTCTCTGGAGCACCATCGTTGTGTTGTCATGTTCAGGGAAGTTCTGCTTGTTTCATGCCTGCCTGGCTATGTAGTTGAGGATAATCAGATGATGATGATTATGATAATGATGAGGATGATGTAGTCAGATTTTTTTTAAGGTGGGGAATTGTTTGTGGTATTGAAAAAAGGAGGAGAATAAATTGAGCCAAGATATTCAAACAGTATTTGAATAATATAGAATGGGAAGGAGATCTAATAGTCTACCCCCAGAATTGTGACCAAATCATGTCCATCATGCTACAATTTTTGGTTGGCCAAACCCCTACACCAGGTGGTATTGCTTGAGTTAAATACCAGATATATGTAGGTGGAAGGCCTTGAGAAAGGCTGACTGAGATTACACAGATCACTCAGTGATCTAATTCATTGGGTCTTTCCCAAAGAGTGTTTACTGTTGATCACTGTGACTAGAAGTTCATGGGTTGCTTTCAGAAAGCAATATACAACACTTCCTTCAGCTCAGGTTTCTTGCTCTGAAGCAGTCAAGTCCTGAAGATGGAGACCCAAACCAATCTCCATGTTTGCCATGACAACATAGTGAACATATTTATCAAAGTATGCTCTTGCAGTGGTATAAAATGGTGTTTAGGGAGCTATCGCTAAAACTAATAGGTCTTGGCCCCTCTGATTACTCATATTTCAGGCTGTGAATCTAAGCAAGTTAATTTGTTCAGTGAACACTTTTTATTTTTAGTATCTCAGCACCAAGGATATGTGAGATGCCAGGCAAAATGGACAATTTTGGAGAACTTATATAGGACCACATAAGTAGAATGCCTTTTGGCCTTCTCTCCTGTTCTTGCCAAGGGGAGGAAGGAAACAGGTGTTTTCTGCTGACTGCAGATGGTACATGGCTGTTCTCAGTGGGTTAAGCCTATTGATTTTAGACTGTCATTCTATATGACAGACTATTGCTGTTTGCTTAATGACCTTCTGATCCTCCTTTAAACTGATGCAAGCATGTGTTGCAATCTGGGAGCTCTTTCATGAATCAAGCAAAAAGAAGGCATGCTTCTCCAGGCTACAGTGAGCTTTACATCAAAACTTGGGCACCTTTCACACTACGCAATTATAGCACTATTATCCCAGCTTAATTGCTATGACAGCATCCTATGGAATCACAGGGGTTGTAATTTGCAGAGGCAGTAAAGCATTCTGGCTCAGACCTTTAAATACCTCTTCCTAAATTGCAAGTCTCAGGATTCCATAGGATGGAATCACAGCAGTTAAAGTGCTATAATGGGGTAGTGTGAAAGGTCCATGGAGTCTGCAAGATTAGGGCCCACAGTTGGCCAAAAAGGATTTCCTGCATGACCAGGTGCACCCTTCTACCAAAACTCAAGGCATAACATTTTCCTAGGCTAACTCAATTATTTTTGCATTCATGGCATAAAATATTACAAGTGCCTCTGACCCTTCCTGACAAGAAAAATAAAACATAATACATTATATAACAATCGTTATTCTGCACTCAATGTTACTGCATCCAAAATCTGCTGGCTAAGGCAACAGTCTAATGATAGGGTCAGGAATATGCTTAAGGTTTTAATTCCATCAGTAGTTCATTCCCTATATGCCCGAAACCCACATTTACTCCACCTTTGAATGTGGGACCCACTTTTTACTTGTTTACTTTTAACTTTTTGACTACTTTCTTTCATTTTAGCTGTATACATATGACACCTCTGGATATTACACTTGTTATCTTTGGTTCAGTAATGTAGAGTGTTTTATATAGGCTGCTTTTGCATTCTTATCATGTCCTCTGGGGAATTAGCTATTCCTCCTAATTTGGTGCCATTAATAAGCATGCCCTCTATTCCATCATCCTAGTCATTGAATAGCACTGGGCCCAGGACAGAACCCTGTGGCCCCCCACTAGTCACGTCTTTCCAGGATGAAGCAGAGACATTGCTGGTCATTCTTTGGGTTCAGCTGGTCAACTAATTACAAATCCATCGAACAGTTGCGTTATCTAGCCCACATTTTGCTAGCTTCTTTGCAAGCCTATGAAACTCATGGGGTCACCATAAATTGACAGGAGGCTTGAAGGTTCGTACACAGACATACACACTTTTCAGAACTCACCAGACAACATGAGGAATTCTGGGAGTTGTACTTCTAAAGTGACTTTCCTGGTTCTGGGAAGGAATTCCTATTACCATATGGACTCCGAGGGTCACATAATTTTACTGTATCAGAAGTGAGACGAGTGATATACAGAAAAAGTTCACCATACCCACATTTACCTGAAACTTCCTTCCCAAAGAAAGTTTACTTATTGCCCCTTATTCCTTTAGATATACTAGGGTTTTTCCCCCCTCTCTCCTAGGCTATGATGAAATCCTCTCCCCATCCCTTTTTGTGTTCTTGCTGGTACTCCTTGTCCCATAGAGCCTCAGTGTAATAGTAGAAATGTTTGCTGGGGCAAGGGAGGGCATGTTGACTGCTGTTGCTTGGGCATAGGATGGTGGTAAACAGTAATCACACCAGTGTTTATTTTGTGTGTGTGTGTGTGTATCTATGTTGGTATCTGGTGTTAATATTGAAAGAAATGAGGCCAGGCCTCACCTGGAATACTGTGTCCAGTTCTGGGTACCAAATTTCAAAAAGGATGCTGACAAGTTGGAGCGTTTCCAGAGGAAGGTGACCAAAATGGTGAATGAGGAAAGACTTGGGGAGCTGGGTATGGTTAGCCTGGAAAAGAGATGGTTAAGAGGTGATATGATAGCCTGTTTAAGTAGTTGGAGTGAGCTTTTTTTCTGCTGCTCCAGAAACTAGAACAGGGAACAATGGATGTGGGCTGTAGGAAAAGAGATTCCAGCTGAACATTAGGAGGAACTTCCTGACAGTAAGAGTTCTTCAAGAGTGGAACACACTCCCTCGAAGAGGGATGGAACCTCTTTCTTTGGAGGTCTTTAAAGAGAGGCTAGATGGTCATCTGTGGGGGATGCTTTGATTGTGATTTCCTGCATGTTGGGAGGTTGGACTTGATGGCCCTTGTGGTCTCTTCCAACTCTATGATTCTATGAGAAGATCCAGAAAGTTAAACCATCTCTGGGGTGCTCATAACCATGTTAATTTCTCTTCCATTTTCTAAGCAATAGGGACAAAGAATTTGAGAGATGGAATGTGGGTTGGGGGAGCATCCATGCCTCCTGTGGTCTTGATAGTAGGTACCATTTGTACCAATTATTCCATCGGTGGCAAATAGCCATTTTGGAGGGGAAGGAGTCTGATGGCACCATAGCAGGAAGCAAAACATTATCCTGACTTTCTATACATCTTGCTCCCATCAGAGTCCCTTAGGGACTTGTTAATACAGTCAACCCTCTGTATCTATGGATTTTTCATCCACAGATTCAACCATCCACAGCTGGAAAGTATATATATATATATATAATTTCCAAAAAAACCCAAATCTTGATATTGACATTTTATATAAGGGATTCCGTTTCACTATGCCATTGTATTTAGTGTGATTTGAACATCCATGGATTTTGCTATCCATGGGGTGGGGGTGGAAGGCTTGAATGAAACCCCAACAGATACCAAGGGCCTACTGTATGTATGTCTGTTTTGCTTTCAGCAGAGGTAGTTAGTCCTCTGGGGTGTTAGTCATTTAAAAGAATTATCCAAGGTTCTGAATCTGCTTTGGTGATAGAGCTCAGCAGGTTAGATAATTCCTTTACAGTTCAGACTAAAAACCAGAACAAATTCACTGCCACATTGAGATGGAAACCGTCAGCCATAACTGGCTTTTTCTATACTCTTTTTTTAAAAATTCAAATTATTTCTATACAAAGATTTAGCTGTATTAGTCTGGAAAATCAGTATGCAAAGAGATCTTGCAGCACTTTTGAGACTAACTGAAAGAAAGAAGCTGGTAGCCTGAGCTTTTGTAGACTTGAGCCTATTTCTTCAGATGCATGATGAAGAAATCTGGAAACATTGCTAACTTTTTTGGAACAAAGAGAAAATATCACGCATCTCTATATTCCACTCAAAGTGGTTATGAATGGTTATTTTTTTAAAGCCTTGTGTATAACATCAAGCTAGTTTCACATTTCTTTTGGCCCTTGAATGGCTTCCAAGTGGCTCCTTACCCATCTCTCTGTGGTTTTGCCTATTGACAGAAGAGGAAGATGAAATCAAGCCACCTTGAATAACCCTAGTTGTGATGTAATTTCTTTTTCCTGCACTGCCTGGTACTGCAGCCAGAACTCACCGACCTTGAAAGGAGCTGAATGGGCACAATCTCTGTTCCTCAAGACCCAAAAAAATCATTTTTCCTTCTTAGACAAAATGCTAGATGGCCATGGAATGATTTTACACAGACAGAGGCCTTTTAATGAGATACATATCAATCTTTTAAGGTTCATGGAAACAATTTCAGAGTCTGGGGCAGATAAACAGAGAAGCCCCTCTATAAAGTTGTCTCTGTCCTGGGGGGCCTTAAAGGATTGATATGTATTCCATTAGAAAGATCCCTGTCTGTGTAAAATCATTCTATGGCCATCTAGCATTTTGTCTAAGAGAGGGAAATGATTTTTTGGGTCTTGAGGAACAGAGATTATGCCCATTCAGCTCCTCCCAAGGTTGGTGAGTTCTGTTATTAGTTATAGCACTAATAATCCACTTTAAACAACATGCCAGATTCTAAGGAATCATGGGATTTGCAGTTTAGGGAGAGATATTTAGAATTCTCTGCCAGAGAGCTCTAGTGCCTCACCAAACTCCAGTCTCCAGGATTTTATTGCATGCAGCAATGACTGTTAGGATGGAATATAGTGCTATAATTTTGTACTCTGAAACAGCACCTGGATGGTTTGGAAACCTATGAGAAGTGGGTTATAACAGAAGCACTCATGACTGGTTCTGTAGATCTTGCTTGGTAGTGAAAGGTTACATGAAGTGAAGTATGGTCATCATGGCACTGTAAAGAACTGTCAAGGTGGAAGAACTGCCTTTCTTTAGAGAAGAAATGGGCTGAACTACAATGCCCATGTAATACTTAATTCCTCTTTTAGAGTGTATCCGTGTTAGGAGAACTGTTGTCCCAGCAAAAGGAATACAAGCAACTGGGGCCTGAAGAAAGCTAACAAGGCTAGGACCTTCAGAGACTTCAGTCCCTCTGGGTCTTAAAATATCTGTGGTTTATTTTGTAACTTCATGTTCTTGCATGACAGTAGAATCTATGAGAGATTATCACCAGAGGGGACTTGAAACTGCTTTCATTGGCCTATACCTAGAAATGTGTTGATCTATTTCTGGTCCATGCTGTGCACAGGTCCATCCCACAATTTGTTCCACATTAATCTCTATTCAGAATACCAAATCTATACAAAATACACACAAATATGCATTTTTTCAATGCAAGTTTTCACAGAACATGCATTTCTAAATGCATTTCTATATCTTATATGCATTGTGGTTCATTTTTTGAGCAGAAGATTGCACTGCAAAGTTTTGAAAAATGCAAAATCTGAAAGAGAATTCCATTTGACTTGTATATTAGTCTGATAAGTGCAAATCAGGTTGGTTTGTGTCAAAATGTGGGCTGAATGAATATTTCAAGTAACCTTAACTGATCCACATCAGGTATGCAGTGCATATGGAGTGGTTTGCAAGTAACATTGTTTGAAATCAACCCTACAGCAAAGTGGCACATCCATCTTTGCTTTGTTTCTGAAAGTAGATTTTTATGTGGAAATATTTTCAAACAATATATTAATTCATGGCATCTTACTCATGGTTAATCATTTTAATAGCACATACACAGACTGGAGCTGACACAAACTCTGGGTATTTCTAATCCAAAGGAGGAAGATTTCAGATTTAAATGTGAAATACGTAATAAAGAGGTAGATTTTATTAACCACCAGGCTTTGTGTTTATGTGTGCTGGGAAACCAAAAGGATGATAATATCATTGGAGAGATCTTTTCTTCTCATCCATTTCCTGTTAAATGGGGCAAATCCAAAACTAGGACATCTCCAACAGATGGCTATCAAGCTTCTCAGAAACCTGTTGGATAGGTTCAATGCTATGCAAACTGCAGTTTTTCAGTTTGCGGAACAAACTTTTAATTGCCATTAGTGCGATTCATTAGTATTCAGCTAGTTTGTAGTTAGTTAGCACCAAGTAGTTTTCTGTATTGACATCCTGATATTCAGCAGCAGTGAGCCATTGGAAAGCTCTGCTCTAAGAGAACTGCAGTTGCTTTTAAAAAACAACAAACCTTTTTTAAAAAAACTTTTCCAGGTTCCGGGGTACCCTAGTCTTGGAAAAATGTTGAGGGATTCCTGAATGAGAAGTTCTATAATGGTAGGCTAGGAAGCCAGCAATGTAAATTTTCCACAGTGCCCCGAGTTCCTAATAGTACTCTCAGGGCAGTGTAGGAATTTAAACTACTGGCATTCCAGCTACTTACTGTACTTCTATGCCCTACCTTTTTCTGCTAAGACAACAGCTTAGAATGTGCCCACCATTGTCTGGAGGTGTGGGGAGGGAATTTGTTGTAGCACTGTGCCTTCAAGTAATTTCTCATTTATGCTCGCCTTAAGATTATCTTATCACAGATCAAGATTTGTTCAGAAGGGGTTTGCTGTAAGGCTCAGAATGTGATTTGCCCAGGTCACCCAGTGAGTTTCTAAGGACTCTTTCAAATGGGAGGAATTTCTCTCAATTCCGAATGGAGCCAATGCGGATTCATGTAAATTCGCTTGTTTAGCGAATTTACCTGAACCCCTGCTCCGTTTGGAAGGCATTCTTTTTTTTTTTTTAATTTTTTTTTTTTATTTTTAAAACTTTATTGCAATTAAAAACAACAACATACACAATTACACAATTGTAAATTAATAGAGGTTACAAGAAGTACAAAATTAGACAATTTCAAATTTTCCTAAACACCCAATAAAAGAACATTTATAAAAGTGATATATAAATTGCTTAACTTGGAGAAACATTTCTAGTACTTGTTTAATTCCATAAATATCAATCATCTAAGAATTTCCTAAGTGATTGCCTTCTCAAGTTGTAAAGTTTCGTTCCTTAATCCTTAATCCATCTTATTCTTATTCACCTAGACTTGGTGTATTTCCTTCCTTAACCTCCATTATGGCCTTTCGGCCTGAACTCGCTCCTAATCTCTCTCAATCATCCTTCTTCTCTTCCTCTCATTCTAACCTCTTTCTATACTACATTCTCATACCTTCCTCACCTACCTTGACCTTCTGTCATCATCCTTCGTTTGGAAGGCATTCTGAATTACTTCCCATTACCCGAAAATAACCCCTCCTTGCCCAAAATCGCATGAAAAGCTTGAATTCGCAATAACGTTAAACCCATGATTGCATTCAGAGTGACTTCCCTTTTGCCCGAATTTGCGTGAGAAGAATTAATTCGCAATAACGTGAAACCCCAGGATTGCGTTTGGATTGCCCTTGGATTATACTTCCAATTTCCCACGTCTGAAAGAGTCCTATGGCTGAGTGAGAATTCAAACCCTGGCCTCCTAGAATCGTAGCCCAACACTCAAACCTCTACACCACGCTAGGTACTTGGGATGAGGGATGCTAGGTGCGGTTTGGCTATGGTCCCCCTGATTCCTATAGCTGGTTTCCTCTTATGGACAACAACTGAGCTATCTTGAAGATTTCTTATGGAAAGATGAAATTAAAATATTTATTTTTCTTTATTTTCTTTCATTTATACCTCACCTTTCCTCCCATGAGCTCAAAATATGCCAGTTTTGCTTTCGTCGTTTTACTTCCATAACAACCACGATTGGCCCAAAGTCACCCAGCAAATTATGTGGTTGTTCAGCCCCATGTGTCCCATTTTTCATTTGCGAAATGTTGTAGTGTATGCAATTGTGTTTTTCCATTTCTGATCTTTTGCATCAAGACTTTGTTGTTAATTTATATTTTATTACTGTCTTAGCACTTTTGGGGGATGGAAGAAAGGGCATTTATATACTGAATAAATGGATCTCCAAACACCCAGGACTTGTGACCTATAGAAGTGCCTCTGGCCTACAGCTTGGAAATGTTCCTTTTTTGGACTACAACTCTCAGAATTCTACTGCTCTTCATATTCAATGGAATGTAGGTGGAGGCAGTGTGACTCTTAGAGTTGTAGTCCAAAAAATGTAAAATGTGTGAGCTGTTGTAATATGAGGGTGGATCCAAAGCCTTTTTGGCACCCTTTTTCAGATAGACGCTGCAGCAGTGATTTCTTCTTCTGCGATAGGGAGAGTTATGCAATGTCAGCTGCAGGAAATGGATACTGTTAGTTACATCAGCGAGTTGCTGCAATTCAGTCAAATATTCTGCTGGAGCCAGTGAAACAGTGAGATGAACAAATATTGATTGCCTTCCTAAATAAAAGGGGAAAGGGAGGGGCAGACTTCCTGGCATTTTGGCTCGAACAGAACAGGGAATGGAACAGTGAACAGTAGCTTTGTAAGGAAAGGTCCCTTCAGTTTTCTTCCATCCAATTTTGCCCGTGGGGCTGCCTTGGCACAGCGTTTTAACACACACACCACAAAACAAATTAATCAAATTTAGGACACACATACTATGACCAGATGGACTATAATGCTTCAAATCTTATGAAGAACAATTTAGGGAGCTGGGTATGTTTCTCTTGGAGAAGACTGAGAGGTGATATGATAGCTATCTTTAAACATCTGAAAGTTATGTGGAAGATGCAGCCAGCTTTTTTTTCCTGTGGCTCCAGGGACTAGAACACAAACCAATGGATTCAAATTACAAAACAACAACAACAACAACAACAAAATAGTTTCACCTTAAGAAGAATGTCTTTACTATAAGAGCTGTTTGACAGTGGAATATCGTTTCAGAAGATGGTGGACTTACCTTCAATGGAGGTCTTTAAACAGATATTGGATAGGAACCTTTCAGGAGTGCATTAATTGAATATTTCTGCATGCCAGGGGTTAGGACAGACCAATGGTTCTCAACCTTTGGTCCTCTAGATTTTTGAGACTTCAGCTCCCAGAATTCCTGAACAATGAGCATACTGACTGGGGCTTCTGGAAACTGAAGTCCAAAACATCTGGGAGCCCAAAGGTTGAGAACCATTGGGCTAGATGGTCCTTGTGGTCCCATGCTACTCTAAGATTTGAATGATTCTATGAAATAAATGAAATAAATACTTAGGTCCAGATCTTGATTTGAGAAGTTACTGAGCAGTATGGTAGAGTCCTGCCCAGACCATTCTGTCACCTTTTCAAGCCCTAGCTTTGGTCAGTGTACCTGCTAGGCAGTCAGAGAGCTTACAAGTAAATAATTCTAAATACCAGTTTTGTGTGTGTGTGTGTGCTGCTGTTTTGAGTTAGCAGCATACCCCTTATGTAGTGCCAACTTTGGTGCTGAGGGATATTGAAATGGCAGCCAGACCCAGATGTCTTTGGCTGATTAGAACACGGGAAAAGTGAAGTGAAATGAAGCCCTGGCAGCTGCCCAAGGATTTCAACTGTTGGCACTAGCTCTGAAAATAAACACACCTGAGCAGTGGTTGAAATGATGGCTGCTTTCCTCATGTTTCGGTGCTGCAAAGCCAAGTCATCACAAAAGGATGTCTCTATCAAGGCTCAATGGAGTTTATCACATGGGAGGAATTTCTCTCAATTTCGAATAGAGCCAATTTGAATTCACGTAAATTCTCTAGTTTAGCAAATTTACGTGAAATCCAATTGCATTCAGAATGCGTTCAGAATGACTTCCCATTTCCCAAAAACGACCCCCATTGCCTGAAATTGCGTGAGATACTCCAATACGCAATTACATGAAACCCCATGATTGCGTTCAGAATGACTTCCCATTGCCCGAAATTGCGTGAGATACACCCACGATTGCGTTCGGATTGCCATTGGAATATACCCCCAAATTCCGTCGTATGATAAACTCCACTGCAGGTTGCTTCTCTCTGAATTGTGTGGCCACATACAAGCAGGAAGATAAAAAGGAAAGCAGAGGAGCACTCAATTTTACAAATCATTTGTATTCACTAAAAGCAGTGTGGACAACCTTTTTTTCCCCACCTGGGAGCGGAATACCAATTTGGAATTCAGCTCCAATAGTCTCTAAGAATATTTTTGGCAGAGTTCAGGGCACCAGGTGAGGCTGAGGACAAAGGAGATGGAAAACAAAGTGAGCATGGCCAAATGTAAAATTCTTACCAGTTTGGACATTTCCTGATCAAGAATACAAAACACAACTATGTATGCCTACTCAGCAGAAAAACCCAGTTGAACAACTTTGCTGTTTGTTCAGTTCCATGCAATAGCTTTATGACCTGCAAAGCACGGCTCGATGGAGCAGTTTTCCTGGCTGACATAATTATGGAAATAACAGTAATTGTTACAGTTTCAAAAGAAATACAGTACAGTACAATGCATTTCAACACAGTAGGGAAGACTGTGACTGTTGAGACCTGTGTGCTGGTTGAGTCTGTTATCAAGGTCTGAATGGTGGACAGCTTAAAATGCCTGCTCTCCTGTCTCAGAGATTGTTCCATCTGTTCCATCAAGCTGTTCCATCGAGTTGTGTTTTACAGGCCAGAAAGCTATTGCATGGAGCTGAACAAACAGCAAAGCAGCTGAACTGGGTTTTTATGCTGAGTAGGCATACATAGTTATGCTTTATATTCTTGATGGGGAAATGTCCAAACTGGTAAGAATTTTACATCTGGCCATCCTCACTTTGTTTTCCATCTCCTTTGCCCTTGGCCTCTTTACATTGAACACTGAGTGGGTGGACCTTCAAAGAGAAGACATCTTCAAATACAGTAGTCTCTCCTGAATGGCCTTCAAGTGGAGGATTGTTGTTCATTGTCTCTGTTCCCCAGACCTTGGGGAAGAAGAAGAGAAAGTGAAACAACTAGGGATGCATTCTCAAGACCTAGTTTTGTATTCTGTCTTTGGATGTTGAAAAACAATGGGAATCCTTTTAAATAGACTCTTTCTTTCTTTCTTTCTTTCTTTCTTTTCTTTTTTTCTTTGGAAAAAGAAATCAGAATGAAAGTTTGTGAGGGTACTTAAAACAATTATTATAGAAACTTCCAACTAGACAGATCATGGAGAAGAAAGGGGGATTGGGTGGGCAGGTTTAAAAAGACTTGGTTAAAAAGATGTCTTTGTCAGAGCTTTGTTAAGTGTGGTTTGGCTATATAAATAAAATGCTGTAACCAACTATAACTAAATAATACATTTTATTAACAAATACATTTTATTACCCAGCTTTTACAGCTTTGTCTTTCGTCCCCACAAAGCCAAGAAGGGCTGGGGCCTCATCTTTCATAAACCCTCCCCCCCCCAACCAACTTAAGCACCAATGGAAGCAAATATCTTAAGTGAGATGTAGGCCTGTGATTCTAAAAAAACTTCACTTTTCTTGTCCTATACAATTTTTAACTTCTGTGCCTGATGAAGTCAAATGAGCTTTGAAAGCTTGTGGTTTTATTTTATTTTATTATTTTGCTTTTGGTTGGCCTAATAAAGGTACCAGCATGATGTATACTTTGGATTTTGTTGAAACTGAGGAATTGGACAAGAACATCATCTTGCCAATGCTCATTACGGATGACTTCAGCATATCATATCCATTCATTCTAGAAGTCATTTTCCTAGTTCTGATCTGGGTGGTTTGTGTGGTTAAATAGTAGCATGAGAGTGGGGCCCATTCTTGATACTGAATCAGCCTGCAGTTTGGGTTTTTTTCCCTTCAGATCCGCGAGAAGGAGGAGGACGAGCTTAATGAGAAGAGTGAAAATGACTCTGGTATTAACGAGGAGCCTCTACTCACAGCAGATCAGGTACCTGTCCTTCCCCTGACTTTCCCCAGATGAAAAATGGACAATTCTCAGGAGATTCCACTCTTCTATGGTATGACATGACTAGCATACCCTCCAGCTGTCCTGATTTGGCAGGAATTGTCCCTATTAATCTTCTGTAATCCCACTTTTTCAGCTGCTTTTAAAGTGTCCCATTTTCTCCCTCATCATCCCATTTCCCTCCCTTTGTCCTCAGCTTGCTTCAAATGCTACAAGCTGTGTTCAAAGTGCAAAATACAAAGTTAACTCAGTAAGGGGACAGGAACAGGAACAGAGAGAATTTGCCCTTCCCAGTAGACTCAGGCAAAAATAAACTGGTGAAACCTCTCCTAGGACCTTATCAGACATCGGAAATTGGAAGTATAATCTAATGGCAATCCGAACACAATCATGGGGTTTCATGTTATTGCAAATTAAAGTATCTCACGCAATTTCGGGCAAAAGGGAAGTCATTCCGAACGCAATTATGGGTTTTACATTATTGCGAATTAAAGCATCTCAAGCAATTTCAGGCAATGGGGGGGGGGGGGGGTCATTTTCGGGTAATGGGAAGTCATTCTGAACTCATTCCAAGCCCGATAGGAATTCACGTGAATTTGTTAAAATTCGCTAAACTAGCGAATTTACGTGAATTCGAATTGGCTCAAATTGGCTCCATTTGCAATAAAGAGAAATTCCTCTCTTCTGATAAGGTCCCAATTCAGTTTGAATCTGATGTGACCTTGGAACTGATTTCTGTGAATTTGGTTGTTACTGAATTCACGGAATTCTGGGATGACTTTGGATTGGCTTCATAGTAACAGCATTCACGTGTGATAATTCAATGCGCATTCATTGAATTCTGGGGTGACTTTGGATTGGATTCATAGTAACAGCATTCACGTGTGATAATTCAATGCACATTGATTGAATTCTGGGGTGACTTTGGATTGATTTTGGATTGGCTTTGGAATGGCTTCATAGTAACAGCATTCATGTGTGATAATTCAATGTACATTCATGTGAATTCACTTGGACGGATGCAGAGTGACTCTGGATTGGGGCTGCAGAAACCCTCGTCTGATAAGGGCCCTAGTCTATGGAATTTATCCCATTAACAAATAACCTTCTTTGGACTCCAGGTTACAGTGTTCTACAGTATACTACAGTCTGCCCAGAATATTGCAGCTGCAATGGCCAAAGGTTATACTAGCTAGAGAATACTGTAATCTGGAGTCTAAACAAAATAAATTTTCCAGACTCAGGAGTCACTCCAGAATCTCTCAAAACATTTTTGTAGACACTGGGCTTTTCTAGTTTTTGGCCTCTCCCTGTTAATGTAGACAGTGCTGGACTCGGTGGACAAAGAACGTGAACTGGCATAAGGTCAAGTCTTCGTGTCTTCTTAAACCTCTCATAAAAATATATATTGTAGAGCAGTTGTGGGAGGAGGATGCTGCCCAGTGAGTCCCAGTAGTTTATAAATGGAAATAACGGGCTGTAGAATATCACATCATTTTTCTCACACATACTCCGTGGCCTCTGGTTCTGTGGGAATTGTCTCTTTTGGCTCTCAGGTTTTGGAGTGAGTCTGCCATGAATATTGGAAGCCTGTTC
The DNA here is from genome assembly GCA_034509955.1 of Urosaurus nigricauda. Classification (NCBI taxonomy): domain Eukaryota; kingdom Metazoa; phylum Chordata; class Lepidosauria; order Squamata; family Phrynosomatidae; genus Urosaurus; species Urosaurus nigricauda. Next base: position 11,178,442 of record JAOEGL010000009.1, read on the forward strand.
CATACTGTGCAGCTCTTTGCCGCACCTGTTAATTTCTCTTGGTTTCCATGGCAATGATATCCCGTTCATTGAGTGGCTGCCGTGCCCCGCTGTTCCAAGTGATGTTTTCTGCAGCGAGGACGTTCAGATTTATTGCGTTATTTTGAAAATGGTAGCCATGTAGAACAATCGGGTTGCTGACGACATCTTTGCCTCCTTTCAAAGTCGAGGGTCCTAATGTGGGTGCTTATTTGAAAAAAAGAAGAAGACAGGGTTCCTATTATGTAGAAGTGGAAGTACAGTGGATGCAAGCATCAGCTGCTGAAATTCACTTTGCCACAAAAAAACAGGAGTCCTTTATTATTTTTTTAAGGGGCTGTACATACAGCCCTGAAAGGGTGGTCTGCAGCCGCCCGTTTTTGCCTCACAGGGAAGCCGCACCAAGGCCTCTGCGAGGTGTAAAAAGAACCTGCTTTTGGCAGGTTTTTTTCAGGGCATACGCCCTCATGCGCACCAATAATGTGCGCACGGTTCAGCGGTGTTTGGATGCTTTGTCACTTGTATGTCATCATGGCGGCCCCCATGTGGACAAGGGGCGAGCGATGATGGCGCCGGGAGTATGCGGTAGGGTTCAGGAACGTGCGGACGCTCCGCATTCCTGAGCCCTAAAATTGGCCTCAGGCCGGTGCTTTGTGCCAGTCTCTACTGGGCTTAAGTGAACATCTTAATACTAAGCCAGTATGTGTGGTGTAACAGTTTGAGCGTTGGACTACAACTCTGAAAACCAGGGTTCGAGTCCCAGCTCAACCATGAAACCTAGTGGGTGACTTTGGGCAAGTCATGTGCTCTGAGCCTCTGGGGAAGGCAATGGCAAACATCCTCTGAACAAATCCTGCCAAGAAAAATCCATGATAGATTCCCTTAGTCAAGGGACTAAGGGACTTGGAGGCACACAACAACAACAACAACAACTCAGTACCAAACATTGAATTCACTCTGGAATGGAAGAAGCACTCTTGTGATTAATGCTGTTGCAATGGCTTTGGTTTTTTTAAGGACTGTAGATCTTTACAATCATATAATCATAGAATCATAGAGTTGGAAGAGACCACAAGGGCCATCTAGTCCAACCCTACCATGCAGGAACTCACAATCAAAGCATCCCTGACAGATGGCCATCCAGCCTCTGTTTAAAGACCTCCAAAGACACTGCTTTAACTGCCATGGCTCAGTGCAACCCATTCTGGTGACACAACAAACCACCATTCCAAGAATTCCATAGCATTGAGTCATGGCAATTAAAGTGGTGTCAAACCAGATTATTTTGGCAGTGTGGATGGATTCCTAGTAAGTATAGTTATCCTGACTTGTAACACTATTGCCATAATCACAGCTCCCCACCAACTTAGTTTACTAGGCATTGGCTGCATGAGGAGAGAAGGAGGTCTATTCTGCTGGGCTAGGAGAGGTTACTTTGTTAAATAACTTAATTTAGGTAAGTATGCTTAATGAAATTAAGTATAGTTAATTGAGTAGCTGATGCAGAATAATAAAAATAAAAATACACTAACACTAACAATTTTCTGCCCTTGCATGACAAGACAGAATAATACAGTTGTGATGACATTCCTGAATGCTTTAAAAAACAAACAAAAAACTAGTCAAATCTGAAGCATTAAAAATGAACATTTTCTACTCTTTAGGGATGATACACAACACAATTTTGCACGGGTGCTCTTAAAACGTTGTGTTTCCATAGAAACATGTTTTTGAAGCACCAAACCCATATGTTACCAAGTGATTTTGATGCTACTGTTCTTTTCTCAGGTGATTGAAGAAATTGAAGAGATGATGCAAAATTCGCCAGACCCAGAAGAGGAAGAAGAGATTTTGGATGAAGATGATGGCGGGGAAACCAGCAGTCAGGCTGATTCAGTCCTTCTGCAGGAGATGCAGGCTTTCTCACAAACCCTCAACAACAATTGGTCCTATGAAGGTGAGGTTGTCTTGGGAGGGCAGGAAGGGACTGTAGCTCTTGGTTAACAATTGTGTGGAATATGTGGTTGTCTTATGAGCAGAGTCAATGCCTGGTTGACCAAACCATCGCTGATCTTTCCTGGAGTGTATAATTTCAGACTGCAAGTGGTGGGAGGACTCAGTATCAACATTATCCATCAAATGATTATGCATAACCTCACCACCACCAGTATTTCAGGGAAAAGTGGTCAGTCTATTCTAATAAAACATTTCAAAGTCCTTCTTCTCTTTCTCATGATTCTATTTGTTTAAATAGGACACATGGTCACCCTGGATAACAAGCAACTGTCTTTTGTCACACTATACAACTGTAGCACTATGATTCCACTGTAATTGCCTTGGGTGTATCCTGTGGAATCCCAGTGTTTGTCATTTGGTGAAGCACTTCCCCAAACTGCAAATCTCAGGTTTCCATAGGATGTTCTCACCCCAGTTAAAATGGAATGTCACATCACAATTAATTTTGTAGCATAAAAGGTCCCCTGATGGTAAGCACAGCAAGTGACTTCCATCTAATTTCAGACATCCTCCATTTCTTTTTGCAGACACACAGGAGGTGGTAGGCATGGGTTGGAGGGGTTTGCAGTTGGAGCAGAATTTCCTCCCCTCTTATATTATTATCACCTTTTATTACACCTGTCACCTCATGTTGAAATAGTAGATGCTTGTCTGTATGAGATCTAAAGTCCATAGGAGATGTGATGCAGTCGTTTTGTAAGTGTAGTTTCAATGTGTTTGCCAGGTTTAGGTGTGTGAATTAAACTGGGACTCTGGAGCTGTTTAACCCTCTACTCTGTGTCTTTTTTAAAAAGTGCATGTAAAATTTAATTTTTAAGCCACTTGCCAAGCTGGCTGGAGCATTCTAGGAGTGGTAATACCAAAGCTAACATGTACAAGTGCTGCTTTTGACTTGGGGGGATATCATCCCCTACCCAAGGTTTTGTAAGTCCAGTGAGAAGAGGGGCTAGGGAGGAAGGCAGGCCTCCATATTGTGCCTGTCTGCCATTCTTCCATATTTTTATTCGTGAAGGAAACTATTTTTTGAAACAAATTTCTTCCCACTGTAAGAAAGTATTTAAAAGCTGCAGTTTTCAAAGACTGTTTGCAATTCAGGACTTATTGTATGCAAAATTCACACATGGCATTTTTGCATGAGAAAACAGCACTTTGTGCACAGGAAAGTGTTTTTAATAATATTTCCGAGCAGAAACAATACATTTTGAGCAGAATGCTGTTTCCTATGAAAGAATTAGTATGTTTCTTATGAAAGAATTTGAACAGAATGCTGTTTTCCTAGGAAAGAATTAGTATAATTTGGGGCTTATTCTTCAAATAATTGTGAAAGGTTATTTTGCACAGAAAAACAACAACATTTTCTGGATAGGAAATGCGGTTTCTGTGGGAAAAAAGTGCAATTTTGTGTTGTGTAAATCCCAAACTGATTTTTATCAATCCAAATTTCTCCTCATCAGGGTTTGCTGATGCTTAAGAAACAATGCTTTTCAACAATTTTCTGAATATTTTTGAATATTCTTTCCATCCCAACTATCTACTCCAACTTTCTCATAAAAGGAGATTAACAGAGCATAGAGACCAATTTTGACCCTGGAAATGCTGTGCAAGAAAGGGAGAAAATCCCCACCGTTGGTACTCCACTCCACACTCATAGTGGTTTGAAATGAACTGTGAGAGACCTGACCATAAATGTCTGGCATTTCATCTTGCTCGGACTGGAAATCATATTGAAGTCTCTACTAGTAACACTGATGACTTTAAGACAATTTAACCCTGATCAGCTGCCACTCAGCAATTCATGCTGGGATGGACAACTTTCTCCTTCCAGATGCTGCTAAACCATAACGTTTGACAGGCCCAGCCAATGAGAGGGATGCTGGGAATTGCTGTCCAACAGCTGGAAGAACACCGTTGTCCACCCTTGATACTGAGTAGAATGTAACTCTGTTATTGTGCTCTGAAATGTTGTGAGATGTTCTCAGGGCAGTCGCATTGCAGAATCTCAAAAGAAATGATGATGGATATTAGTGTGAAATCAAAAAGCTGGTTTATGCTGTACTTTAACACTGATTTATTTATTTATAGGCTACCCCATCCCTAGAGCCTGGGGTGAGTTACTGTTCCTAAAACTAACAAACATAGCCTGCCCAGGTGAAAAACACAAGTCAATAAAACCACACATCATTGCTTTGAGCATGGTCACAGGGCATTTAACCCTAAGTTTGAAATGCTAAGCTGGTGCAAAAGGTCTTTTACTGTGAAAAGAATTATGAGCCAGATGCTCACCGAGGACTGTTTCAATGATTAAAGAAGGATGGATCCAGACTGGCAAAAGTTACAAAACAGGCTGGGATGTATTGTGCCAGGTGATCATTGATAGTTACTGAAGATACTGAGGAAATAGAAAATGGGGCAGGGATGCAAAGGGAAGGGCATGGAGTTGCCTGGAAGAGGACATAGTTTCTGTCCTCTTCCCAGTCATGTCAAACTTGCCATTACTCTAATCAGAGTGAAACCCGAATGCCTCACTTCCAACTAGGGTTACAACTTTAATAGATTAATTGGTTTAATTAATCTATTTAAAAAGCCTATAATGGACTAAAAAGAAATCTTTGGTTAGTTGGACTGCAGAATAAAAAAAAAGGTTATATTATTTTTATACACGAACTTCTAAAACCTCCAGATGGCAAGCAATGTCTTAAAAGAGACACCCCTCCCTTTCCCATCAGATGGGGAAATGCCTCTACTGCAATAACATTGGCTTCAACAGACATACACAGCCCCTAAAAATAAAGAAAAGCTGTTTCTTGCTTCATAAATATTGCTTATGCAATTTTTAGATCAATTGAATATTTTTATAGTTTCAGCCCTACTACTGAAGCCTTGATTTGATGCCAGAAAATCACATTTCTATAAAGACAAAATAATTTGGCCTGTAGTGTTTAGTGTTTTAATTAGACTGATTTATTGGGGAGCCAATTACATTGGTTTTAAATGAATTTTTTTTTAAAAAATTAAACAATTTTTCAAGACTTCAGATGGTGTGTCATCTTGGGAGAGGTATTATTTCCTATCTGGGAATAAAAAGGGAATACTTCTTTTAGGATCATTCATGCTGTTGCGTGCACACACTTTTTTTTTTTTTTTTTTGCCTGAAAGGATTCCTCCCCGCCTCACCTGCAACTGTATGCACATTTTAAAATTTAAAATTTAAATAGTCAGCTAAGATGTCTCTAAGCAACACTCCTAACAAAAACAACACTTAGTATTTTTAATATGTAGCATCTATCTAATGCTTTGTAAGCATCCATATTGCTTTGCATAATTTTCAATCAATACAGGGCTGGCCATACCTTCAGTAAGGCAAGACAGCTTCCTTAGAATTGAATTTCCATAAAAGGGCAACAAACCTTCAAGTCCTCCATTTTCTGTTACTGCATTATTATGCCCAGTGGTGGAGAGAAGTGGTTGTGAAGACTTCTTCTTCAAGTGCCCAAATAATACAATTTTGAGTACTCTGCCCATTCACTTGGGTGGGCACTGAGCAGGGAGTGAAATTGGCCTCTGTGTTTCAGGAGGCAAAGTGTCTTGGGTCAGCCCTGTCTTACTAAGTCCATGCACTCTCTTTTATCCATATGGTCCAACTGATAGGCTAACGTCTGTGTCTGTCTCTTTCCATTCTCCAAAGGCTTGGGGCACATGTCCACCTCAGAGCTTTCAGAGCTACTGGATCGAGTAGAGGGTGCTATCCGGGACTACTCAGAAGAACTGGTACAGCAGCTGGCTCGGCGGGATGAGCTGGAATTTGAGAAGGAGGTGAAGAACTCCTTCATCACAGTGTTGATGGAAGTCCAGAACAAGCAGAAAGAGCACAGAGAGCTGATGAAAAGGAGGCGGAAAGAGAAAGGGCTGAGTCTACAGAGCAGCCGAATAGAAAGGGCGACCCAAATGCCTCTCAAGGTAGGGGAAACATTGCAGAAGATGTTTTCTATCAATGAGTAGAGAATTGGGCTTGATTCTGATGCAAAAACTTAAGAATTCTCCTCCCTCTCTCCCTCCCTCATGGTTGGAATAAGTGGGTGGCTCTATTATGACAATTTTGTATTGTGTTTGTGCTGGAAAAGCAATAGAGAGACTGTAGCCAGGTATGAATGATTGCTGTGAAAAATCCCAAAATGAATCACTGCCTTCCATTGTATGATTGCCATCTATTTACAGAGTTCACACACAGCATGGTGTTGGTACTGTTTCCAGAACAACATAATTTTTACATAATTACCCTAAGACAAATTCTTATCTGTGCATTAAAAACAAATAACCCCTCCACAAAGGTAGCTAAATGCTCTGCTTGTGCCTGAGAAAATCAATCAATCAATCAATTAGGCCAAAATCCACAGTTGGGAAATACCTTATTAGGGCCAGTTTTTTGGCTTTCTAGAACACAAAAGACTGCAGCAACTATAGGCCATAACATTAATTTCCCACACAAGCAAAATTATGCTTAAAATTCTGCAACACAGACTCCAATCATATATGGTGCAAGCGGGGTTCAGGAAAGGTAGTGGCACTAGAAATCACACTGCAGACATACAATAGATAATGGTGTGCACGGAGGAATTCCAAAAAAAAATCAGCATGTGCTTTATAGACTGGAGCAAAGCCTTTTACTGCATTGATCATGAAAAGCAATTGAATGCTCTCAAAGTTGTGGGAGACCCCCTACATTTGGTAATTCTGATTAGAAACCAATACTCAGGAGAAGAGGCCCCTGTTAGAACACAATATGGAGGAACAGAATGGTTCCCAATTGGCAAGGGGCTCAAGCAAGACAGTATTTTATCACTCTACTTGTTTAACTTGTATGCAGAAAACATCATGAAGAACAGGCTTAGACTTAAAAGAAGGAGGAGTGAAGATAGGAACACCAACAATCTAAGGAGGAATAATCTAATAATCTAAGATATGTGGATAACACCATATTACCATATCCATATCCATCATGGACTTGGAACAATTACCAAGGAAGGTCAAAGAAGAAAGTGCAAAGGCAGGCTTGCTGCTGAACATAAAAAAATCCCAAAAATAATGGCCATGAAGGACCTATATAAATTTAAAGTAGACAATGAGGTAATCGAAATAATTAAAGATTTCTCATACCTTGCATCAAACATTGATCAGAATGGAGACTTCAGTCAAGAGATAAAAAGAAGGCTAGGGATGGGAAGGTTAATGATGGAGGAACTAGACAAGATCTTAAAGAATAAAGACATGCAACTGAGCACCAAATCTAGAATTGTCCAAGACATCACCATGTACGGGATGCAGAAGCTGGACAGTGAAGAAAGCAGATAAAAAGGAAATCAACTCATTTACTGGAGAAGAGTGCTGAGGATATCATGGACAGCCAAAAAGACAAACAAATGGGTCCTTGAACAGTTCAAGCCTGAAATCTCCCTGGAAGCCAAGATGACCAAATTGAGCCGATTATACTTCGGCCACATCATGAGAAGTCATCACTCATTAGAAAAGACAATAATGCTGGGAAAGGTTGAGAGTAGTAGAAAGAGAGGAAGACTGCACACCGGAAGCAACAAAGAACTTTTAACTGGTCTAGGTGGTAGAAAAAGAAGTAAGTGAAGATGGCAAAAAAACAGCCCCTCCCCCCCCCCCCCCCAAAATAAGCCAGTGCAGGCCATAAAGTCTGCAGTTTGCAATTCATTCTTAAAGGAGAAATTTCAGAATGAATAAAGTAGTATGTGTGCAGTTTTGTCACCTGAATGGCTATCTTATGCCACTTGAGTCCCTTTATGGTTTTTGACAGGAGTAGGGTGATTTCAACTTTGTGTGTTCTATTATTACAGTATTTTGAAAAATTATTGTAGTTTCTGCACTCCGGTTATGACTACTACGTTTATTCAGTACTTGTAATAGTTTAAGGGCTGTAACCCCTTACCACGTATCTGAGGGTAAGACTCACTAAGATCACTAAGATCTGCTCCTATGTGGATGAATAAGATTGTGCTGTAAGACACAAAGTGATCAGTATAAAGTAACCCTCCATGTAGTCTTGCTTATGAAAACAAGAGGTTCATTTATTGCATGAACAGCCAACTTTGACCTCCTAGAAGTTCTACATTACAACTCCCATAATCCTTGATCATTGCCATGTTGACTGGATTTTCTAGGAACTAAAGTCCACAACATCTGGTGGGCTACTGGCCCCTTCTCCCCAATTTACAAGATTTGACCCTTATCTACTCAGTATCAAGCAATGTGAGGAAAAGTTCTAAGGTGTTCTGTTTCCATTTCCATGTAGCGGTTCAGTATGGAAGGGATTTCAAATATTCTACAGACTGGTATCCGGCAGACATTTGGGAACTCAGCAACAGATAAGCAGGTGAATATAATTATTACTGGGATGTGTTTATCTGCAGAATTGTATATTATTCTTGCCCTTTTCTTTAGATGTTTTGGGCTAGACATATCTTTGGTAACGTGGGGGGGGGGAGCATGATTCTGTAGCAGAGGTTATGTTGCATCACTTTATGATGATGGAGCTACATCATTGACACAATGCACAACCATGCAAGTAGGTTAAGATGATGCACAATAGGGCATGAAGCAAGATGCCCGGTTGTGCCATGAACGCCATTATGCAATGAGACAAATGCACCAGGATACATTGTGCATCTGAACATGCACATTGGAAGACATTGTGCAATGGGCCATGTTGCACAAGGGCCACACTGCCTCTGGCTCTGCTTGTGCAATGTCTCTGGTGGTGTAGTGACATCTTTGCTCCTCTCTCACAAATACAAATCCTTGAATATGGCACACTTCGACTTTGCATGATCACAAGTCAGATTAGAATGAGAAAACTTCCCAACAGGATGCCACCGAAAGAGACCAAAAGTTGATTGTTTGAACTATTTTCAGATTTTTCTTTGGGGGACAAAAGTGGTAGTGGTGGTTGCTTTTAAATGGTATGGATTAATAACTGGTGATGATGTTCCTTTGCAGTATTTGAACACAGTTATTCCATATGAGAAGAAAGGAGCACCTCCTTCAGTTGAAGACTTACAAATGCTTACAAATAGTAAGTGCATGGTCTTGACATGTTGTGTGTGTTAGAATCCAGTGTTTCTAAAATGCATTGGGAGAGTTTCTGTTTTGGATACTAACTCCAACAAAGTAACTTTTCAAATGCAGGATAATTCTATAAGTGTCTACTGGAAATTGAGTTGATCTTACTCCCAGGTACAAAGTTAAAAAATTGATTTATATATTATTTATATAAACATTTATATATTACACATATATGGAAAAACAGTTCATTCCTTTTGTTTTTATAGAAGAAATGTGGGATGTACACTTAAAATTAAATAGATAAACACACCAAGCATATGGCAGTTTATCTCTGCATCTAAAATATCCTCAATATGCCAGTCTAAAATGCGCCTTAAAAGGAAGAGGACAATCTCAGTCATTTCTCCCCCAAAGATTAGAGCACTTTGTTATGCTTTGAAATGATAAAATATAGGATAATCTTCATCTACATATGGCAAAAATGTTATACAGCAAACCTGCAATGTGATAAAATTATACATATTGTTTTTCCGAGGAGCCATTATTACTGCAGGAAACAAGCAGGTGCTTACGTATGTAGTAGTTTGTTTTGATGTTTATAGTTTAAAAAGGGTTGTTGAGCCTTTTTCTGCCTGATGGCCAAATTGTCCAGGTGAGCACATAAGGGTAAGATGAGGTTACATGTCAGAATTGGAAGGTTCTATCCCCTCGGAAAACAAGCGGGCAAAAGACAGATCATCAAAAGAGTGCTAATAAGACAGTAAACAATAATATGAGAAATAGGGGATACAAAACAACAAAACCTCTGTTATAAACCTCTTTTAGAACATGATGTAAAGTTTATAACAGTATAATAAAACATAAGAACTAAGTCCATCAAGAAACAAATGACAACTATGCTGACAATGTTTGACATTTGAAAACTATATGCAGCTAGGTAACAATAATAAAATAAAGGCAGATTCGGTTCTGATTTGTGTGTGTATACATGCGCCTTCAAGTCACCTGTTGACCTATGGATTTCATAATGTTTTCTTAGGCAAGGAATACTCAGAGCTGGTTTTGCCAGTTCCTTCCTCCCAAGTATAGCCTACAACAATTGGTATTCATTAGCAGTCTCTTATCCAAATACTAACCAGGGCCAAGCCTGCTTAGCTTCCAAGGTCAGATAGGATCCGGTGCCTTCAGGGTATTTAGGCCCCCAATTCTGATGCATAGTCCTAAAACCAGATATGGAGGTCCATAATGAAAGCTCGATCCATGTAAATATCCAAATCTATTCCGTATCTAGTTTTAAGATTTAATGTAATTCCCAATTCGGTTGTCCAGATTGTGCCTCCACCATGCCACACACACCCCTCTTGAAAATGCCCATGTACCACAGTCAGGCTTTAAAATGGTTGGCACTGAGGAAAATTTTTAAATAAGACTGAAGTAGGGGAGGAACAAATTTTCTGAAAGGTGGCTTTTGGAGAAAAGTGTATCATAATGTTTTTTAAAGTCTTTCCTAAAACACAGTCCTTGCTGCAACTCAGGTTTTAAAAAAATGAAGGGAGGAGAGGGGGAAAAAAAAAAAGAGAGAGAGAGAGATTCCTCAATTTCCTTGAATTGCTTGTACTATTAATATACAATCATTCCATCATTTAATGAAGTAGATGTGTTCCTGGGCATTCGTTACAGAAACCTCGGTACCAGAGGTAGAAATAGCATCTAAAAAATAGGGATAGGTTCCTACACTACAAAAAAGAGAGGACTACAACATGTTTCAGCAAATGTTTTGTTATAAACAATTTTGCATATGTGAAATGAAACAGCAAGATTAGGTAAATATTGCATAAGTAAATAATTTTTAAAAAATCTTCTAGAGACCACTTGCAAGCTTATTCCATAATGCATCCTGGAGTGATTTTCTCTTTCAATAGCTTCCTCTTTCCCTGTGATTTCTATTTTGGTGGCAAAATCTATATATTCCCCCCCCCCCCCCAAATATGCCAGGGTAGTTTATCGGGCTTTATTTGCTTTCCCCTTTTCTTTCTGTGTTGCTCTTCACACATGCTCAGGAAATGATATTGTTTATCTTGCCTATGGTGGCAATAGGATTGTCTAGAGTTGAATCCCGTTCTTTCCCAGCTCAAACCATTGTTTACTGCAGTCGTGCTGCTGCAATCCAATACTGAATATCTGTCTTTCGCCAGCAATGCCGATGATGCAAAAAACCCAAACCAAAACAAAAACCTTTCAGCTAGACAAGAAAAGGGGGGCTTTGCTCTGTAAATGGAGTCTCTTTGTCAGAGGCTTTGTTAAGTGATCTATGCTTGGAAAATCTGAAACCATTTCCTAAGGTTTTGGGAATGTGCAGCCCTCCAGAAGTTCTTGGATTGCAGTTCCCATCACCCCTAGCCAGAACGGCCAAATGGTGATGGATGATAGGAGATACAGCAATGTTTGGAGGGGCACACGTTTCCCATTTCTGCTCTCTGCCATGTATTTCATGTAGTTCCTGGCACTTGCAATGGGAAATTTCCTCTCAGGGTGAATAGCACTATTTGTACTGGGACTGCAGTGGGGACAAAAAATGAAACTTAACTCCTGACATTCAAATTTCTGCCTTGAAAAAGCCCCCAGCATGTTCTAGACTGCTTCATAGCCTCAAAAGCTGTGTCATAAACATCCACTTTTGTCATCTAGAAGATTTTTGCCTCCAACTCTCTGACTGAACAATTTGGGGAACCGAAATGGAAAGGTTGAGATGTTGTGACAGGCCTTTGTGCATTCTGGGAGAATCGTCCGTCTCCCTTTGAGTCTCCATGGCAACTGTGTTTTGAACTGACTGGAACAAACGCCGTCTTAGTTCTCTTGAAAAAAAGTGAAAGGCCATGAATGGCTGTTTTTGTGCACAGAGCGAGTTTTATGCAAGTGACAATTTGCGTCTAGAGGCAAAGACTCGGCAAAGAGGTTACCAGGGATAAATCTGAGTTTGGTTTTTGGGGGCTTTTTTTGGCCTAATTAACTGGTGCGCAAAGCTGCATCCGACTGTGATACAAACAGAACAGATCTTAAGATGAGATCAGTTACTGAGCTGGAAGAAATCCCCTTGAATAAGATTCAAAGACCAACCAATGCTTCAAAACACTAAACCCCTTGAATCGTTGGTATCCATGTTGTTACCAACCAAGCATAATGTCCTATGACTTAACATCTGACTTTGGTTGCATCTGCATTGCAGAAACAATCTGACACCACATTAACTATTGTGGCACAATACTATGGAATTCTGGGAAGTGTAGTTTGTTGCGGCACCAGAATTTCCCGAATTCCAGTAGTTAAAGTAATATCAAACCAGATTATTCTTGCAATGCAGATGCAGCCTTAGATGTTTTCTTTCCCCACATTCTGGGTAGGGATAAGCCAATCTATTTCTAGTCCATGAAACCTGTACATGGTTTTACTGTGAAGTCTGTTTCATTTCCATATTTTCTGAGATGGGGTATCAAAATATTTTCTCATTTTTTTTCAAAACTGTCACCATGTTTAAATATGTGGTGAAATGAACACTGTCTTTCAAAATACCTATTTAAATGTGTACATTGACATGTTCAGTGCCACAACAGCAGGGGAACGGTGAAATCTGTTGGACAGCTTTGCATGTCACAAGATCCTAATGTGAGTCCAAGTGGAGAAGAGTCTTACTTTGAATGAATTCCAGGCAGTTCTTCAAGTATCCCTAATTTTGAATAGATTTTTCAAGCAGCTGGCCTTGTTGTTAAGGGCTGGTCCATGTTATGATAAAAAGTGATATCACCATTTAGACAGGACTGAGGTTATCTACAGTATGTAGAAAACCACAAAGAGGACTGCCAGGTTTCAATGTTTCACCGAGCTCCTCTGCTTTCAATATAGAGAATTAATCAAAGTCTGGCAAGTGTACATTCTTCTGTATTAATAACAGCCACATTGAATTCTTTCTAGCCAATTGCTTGTTTCTGTAGCTGATGCAACTGTGCACAGACTACAGAGTACAGATACATTGGACTACTACATTGGTGTAGTCTCTAGTCTACCCTGCGGTCAGTCCTCCTGCCGCAAGCAGCACAATTGCTGAAATTTGGAGACATCTGAGGGTCTTTCCAATTCTGGAATTGTTACTAAATTCACCAGCAACTGCAGTGCATCTCTATGGTACGCCAGTATGCCAGACGAAGAAAATCTTCCCTTCTGGAAAGGAAGAGAGAAAGGGGCCATTCTTTGGTGCCCTCATTCTGCTGATTTTTACCAACTTGGTTGTAGCAGCAACACAAGATTTCATTATAAAAGATGTCTAAGAAGTTGCTAAGCAGCCATGTATAGGGAGTTTTAGTCTCTTCTCATGAGAGCCACCCAGGTAATCTCAGAAGGTAAGGCCTTGTAGCAGGAATTGATGATCTTAGTGTATGGACAGATTGATAGTGGACAAGATGGTCGAGCAGAATGGTAGGCTAATTCATTTCTTTCAACTTCTTTCCTCAGTTCTTTTTGCAATGAAGGAAGACAACGAAAAGGTCCCTACTTTGCTAACTGACTACATATTAAAAGGTAACTATTAATAGGAACAAGAGAAGCTGTCTTCTGTTGAGTCAGACCATTGGTCCATACAGCCCAGCATTTTGGCTGGCAGGAGTTCTCCGGATCGTGGGCAAAGGTCTTTCCCATCACCAGCTTCCTAAACCTAATCTGGAGATGCCAGGGATTGAACCTGGGACCTTCTGCATGCAAGTCACATTGAGTAAATATCCTTCCATAAAGATTAGGAACCTAGGATGTTGCCTATACAGCAGCATCAGCTTCAGAGCCTGAGGTTTAAACTGGAAGGCTATGGGGCTTTCTAGATTGGCAGGAAAGTGTGACATGAAGTTGCCTTTTCCTTAATGCTTAGCAGCTGCACCACAGCCTTTAGATGGAGCTGCGCTGTTCCGCAGTTTTTAAAAAAGAAGCTGGGAAAACCAGCACCTTTTTAAAGGCGCTTCTTCTCCCCTAAAATGCAAAAAAAGCATTTTCATGGCACACTTTCCCTTTTTCTCATCTAAAGGCTAGACTGTCATGCAACCATGAACACACTTCTTTTTGCCAATCTAGATCAGGCCTATGTGTCTATGTTTGTGTTGCTGTGTGAAAAAAAAAATACTCACCAAAGATGCTGTAATTGTACAGCATCTCTCTGTAGAGGCTATATCAGTGGTACTCAAAATGGTGGTCCCTGGTGCTGGTCTGTGAGCCACTTGCTATAGGTCTATGGAGAGTGTCCATGAAAACAAGAAACAATTGTAGCCAATAGGTGCAAATTCAGTATTGGTACCTGGAATACTAGGGTTGGGGGGGGGGGGAGATTGTCCATCACCAACATCAGATATCTTGAGAAGCAGTGGGCTATATAACCTGTACCACTTCTAGGCCTGTTGTGGCTTTGTGTGCAAACAAACATACACATTACAATGCACTGAGGTGGGGTGTTTTTTTTTAAACTTCAACTCATTTGATAGGCATATGCACCAACAAATCAAACATTAGTTTCCTGACAAGTTGTCAATTATTTGTAGAATCACAAAACCAGAGAATATTAAGAATTGAAAGGGACTGTAAGGGCCAACTAGTCCAATCCCTTGCCATGCAGGAATATACAACTAAAGCCCTCCTGAAACATGTATATCCATCTATTTCCAAAGATGGAGAGTCCCTGTTATCCTCCAAGACAGTCTGTTCCACTCTAGAACAGTAAATTCTTCCTAATGCCTGGGTGGAATCTATTTTCTAGCAGTTTGAAACCATTGGTTCTTGTTCTAGTCTCTGGAGAAGCAGAAAATAAGCTCGCTCCACCTTCCACATGACATCCGTCAGATATGTAAAGATAGCTATCATGTCACCTTTTTATGTTATTCATTGTCATGTAACTTATTTATGTTATTTGCAAAGTGCTACAGATACAGTAATTCATGCAAATCTGCAATTATCATTTCTATTTCTTTTGATCCTGTCATTTTTTCACTTATTTTCTAATTACTGAATCTGCTTTTCGTAGAAAGGACTAATGGTTTCACCAATCTCCAACTGACTTGTAGCATGTTCTTTAGCTTCTGCTACAAACATGAAGAATAGTTTTACTCCTGAGTTCAGCTTAAGGACTCTAAAATCACATCAGATAATGAAGAGCTTGGAAAAGTTACTTTTTGGATTACCAGAATCTAAAATAGATCCCAGCATATTTTAATTAGCATCACCATGTTGACTTTGGGATTCTGGGATCTATAGGTCAAAAAGGTAACTTTTCCAAACTCTGAGACAGTGTGCTTCCACAGTGGTTTCATTGCTCAAACTAGAATGCCTGGATGTGCGCATTCTGGAAGAAAAGGTAGGAAAAGCAAAGTATAGATTAGGACTACAGAAATGTTGTGCAGCAAATTCCTTGAGATCTTGAGTCCTCTTAAGAGGACCAAGAGATGCCCCATGGGTGGGTAGAAGCCATAGCAAGATAATGCATAGGAAACTTACTCAAGATGGTGCCTTCCAGATGTTTTCAGAATTCAGCTCCCATGATCCATTGGTGTTGGCCATGTTAGGTGGAGCGTGATGGACCCCAGTGCAAAACACGTGAAAAGCACCAGGCTAATACCGTGTTTCCCCGAAAATAAGACAGTGTGTTATATTAATTTTTGCTCCCAAAGATGTGGTAGGTCTTATTTTCAGGGAATTACTTATTTTTTCCATGAAGAAGAATTCACATTTATTGTTGAACCAAAAAAAAAAAAAGAAAAAAGAAAAAAAAAGAACATGTATTATATACTGTATATATATTCATATACAAAAAACTTTGCTAGGTCTTACTTTCGGGGGAGGCCTTATATTTAACAATTCAGCAAAACCTCTACTAGGCATTATTTTGGGGGGGGGGATGTCTTATTTTTGGGGAAACAGGGTATATATCAGGAAAAAAAAGTCAGCTGTCCAATCTCAGTTCAGTGTAAAGGTAGCCATCCCAACAAAGAAAGATTTGCAGGGTTACTAAGCAGCAACTATTGTCCTTCACTAAAATTTTGCTCCTAACAATTTAAACAAACTTCCAGTTTACCATAAACATCCATGTATTGAACTGTCTTGCTTCCCCCCTTCTCCTTCTAGTTCTCTGTCCTACCTAAGATCCCTGCTCTGAGCATCGTGAAACCAACAGGAGACAACAAGGCCAGTGTGTCATTCCATCACAGGGATTGCATGACATAATGTAAACTTTTGAATTGTGTATTTAAAGATGTATAGCATTAACCTGGATTAAACGTGAGCAGAACTCTTTCCTTCACTATCGGTTTCTAGTCATTGTAAACATTTGAATGCATGAGTGGAGGCAAGGGCTGCTTGTTTCTCTTTCTCTCGACCACCTCCATCTTAGAGGAAGCAGTATGTCACCATACATCATGTATTTTCAGCCCATCTTTCCCTCAAGGAGTTATGAAACTAATTTGAATACTGAAATAAACTTTCATTTAATTAAAAAGTTGTCACACTTCTTGACAAGGTTGTTCATTATTGGAAAATAACCAGTCCAGTCAGCTCAGTAATGAACATGGGATTAATAGATTGGTTAGTTTTGTTTCCCCCCATATTTGATTAAAACAAAACCATTTCCAATAGTTTGAATTACCGGTCATTTGACAGCAACCATGATATGTCACTGCTGGTTGGTTTATTGCGAATATGGCAATGATGTTGAACCTAATTCACCATCATTCCCCAGGAAGAACATGGCTTATTTTATTGAGTAGGGATGGACAAACCAACCATTTTGTTTTCTCCCACATTCCTAATGTTAAAATTGGGGCATTTTAATATGTATTTACTCAGGTGTCCCACTTATATAGATCCAAGAAAAAGAAGTCAGACGTGGTATCTAGTATGTCTACACAACTAGCTGAGAACACCTGGAGGTGTTAAAGTTCTTCTTAGCTCTGCACTCTCTATGGCCTCTTAATGATATTCTTACTGTACTTTATTTATGCAATGCTCAAGGCTGGCCTACAATAAAACAGAGTGACGTAGAGTTGCCAGTAGAGTTGCTCCTGTACCTTTAATGGCTGTGCAGAAGAGAGAATTTCAGCAGGTGTTGCTTGGTATGCAGCCAGGTAACTAGCAACACATGACTCTTTTCAGTTTTGCAACTGTAAGACTGCAGCTATTGCCTCAGAGAATAAATCTGGGAATTCATGAAAAGGAAAGAAATGGTTAGTAATTTATTATTATTTTTTTAACCACCAGGGAAGGGGAGATATGCTTATGGAATTTGCTGCCACATTTATGAAAATAGCTTGGCTGACTTTGGGAACTTCTTGAATAGGATGGTTTGTTATTGTTATATGACTTCAAGTTTGCTCTGGTGAAGCTGGGTTTTCTTGGCAAGATGTATTCAGAGGAGATTTGCCATTGCTTTCCTCTTAGGCAGAGAGAATGTGACTTCCTCAACGGCCCCCCTGTAAATTTCCATGTCTGGTCTCCTGGAATCCTAGGCCAATACTCAAAGCGCTATGCTGTACAGGCTCACCATTTTGGATTAGCAGCAGGTAACATTTGCAACTGTATCTCAATGCAGCAGCAGTCAACTGTCTTAAAATGGAAGCTGGAGAAAGAATTGAGGATGGTGTACACGATCACAGACAATATGCACAAATAGTTTTTTGTGGAGCTTTTGGGCTATGTGGCCTTCAAGTCATTTCTTACTTATGGCAACCCATGCCATGTGGATTTTCTTGGCAAGATTTGTTTGGTGGTGGGTGGGGTGCCATTGTTGTCCTCTGACACTGGGAGAGTGTGGTCACCCTGTGGGTTTTAATGGCTGAGCAAGGATTCAAAACCTGGCTTCTTGGAGTCCAAGTGCAACACTCAAACCATTACACCACACTTTCTGTCACATTGTCAGTCTACCCAATAATAAATGGGTACATGTTCCAGGAGAGAATCAGGGCATCGTATTAGATGTTGTTCATCTCCCTGAAATGCCTAATAGGGACAGTGGTTTGTGTATGTGTTTCATAAATGAAGGCTGCTCATGACACATTTGTCTAGCAGCAGTGTTTGCATGGCATAAACAAGTATTTTAAAGCATGTCTGCAGACTGATGTTCACCCAAAATAACTCCTTACAGTGCATATTTGAGTGCAGAAATTATCCCATGTACCAATTTACAGAGCGTGGAAGGAATTTACAGCTTCCTCATATTTAGGCCATCAGCAAGCATTAGAAACTCAAAGTGAAAATCCAAGCAATTGAGACTGCTTGGAGATAAAAACAAAAACAAATCTGGAATGGCGGGTTGCTCACAAACAAAATTTCTAGGCAATGACATTAATGTATGTGCATATTTTCCCAACAATCTCTTCCAATGTATTGGAAGAAACACATTCCTGACACTCTCGATCTTATATAACTGGCCTCTGCAGAGGCTAAAAAGAAAGGTAAAAGGCACCTGGAAGTTGAATTTGCTTCATCTCCCATGTACATAATCCGGCTAGAATGGCTGGTGGATTATGCGAGTTAAATTTCTACATTATGGTCAACCCTATAATGGGGTTTTCTTGGCAATGCGTGTCCAGAGCAGTTTTGCCATTGCCTTCCCTTGAGGCTGAGAGTGTGTGACTTGCCCAAGGTCACCCTGTAGGTTTCATGGCTGAGTGGGGATTCAAACTCTGGTCTTCAAAGTCATAGTGCAACACTCAAACCACTACATCACGCTGGCTTTCTCAAAAATACTTTAAACAAAACAAAACAAACACACATTTGCATCAGCTGAGACTGCCAAGTAACTCTTAGTATGGAAAAATAGCACAATTATTTTATTTTCACTTTTTTAAAAAAGTGGTACCTAATGGGAGGGTAGAATCCATGGCTATTAGTAGTTAGCAACCCAAGGAGATAAAACAAATTAAAAGCTCTGCAATGATGAGGTGGTTAGGCGATGTACACATGCAATGGGTTTGTATTGTTTGGTTCCCTGTTGTGATAAGAAAAATGGTGATTACAATTTCTCTGTATGGATAACATTGCCTCGCATCCCATCCCCCACTAACATTATGGTAGAAACGAGGCTGTGCACCCTGTTGTTATACAAAACACCTTCCATTTGTATTTATTATTGTATTTC
This sequence comes from Urosaurus nigricauda, assembly GCA_034509955.1. NCBI lineage: Eukaryota > Metazoa > Chordata > Lepidosauria > Squamata > Phrynosomatidae > Urosaurus > Urosaurus nigricauda. The sequence continues at coordinate 11,197,715 of JAOEGL010000009.1, forward strand.
TGGGAAGCATTATGAAAAGGCTGGTAGTGCTGCTAAAGAGGAGATTTCATGCATATTCATGCCAGCTTCAAAGCAGTAAAGATGCAAATTGGCTGTGGAGTTGTTGGATGGTTTTTAAATTAGTACCAGCTGAAGATCTTGAAGGAAAATGCATATCAAGCCTTTGCAATTTTCTCCCCCCCCCTTTCTATTCAAGATAGAATATATACATATTCACAGCACAAAGATGCTATGCAACATTCTGAAGCAGTTATAGACATGATATGTTACTGGCAATTTATTTTATTTGAATTTATTTTTTACAAAAACTAAGGCCTCTTCTGGACTACACTGTTATAGCACTTTGACTGCAATGACTTCATCTATTTGTTGTTTGGGGAGGTATTTGGAATTCTCAGCCAGAGAGTTTTAGTGCCACACCAAGCTACATGCCAGGTAAAGTGGTATCAAAATACTATAATTGTGAAGCATGAAGGAAGCATAACTAGTTATGTTGTGAAAGAATCATAATGCAGGATAACTTCACTGTCATTGCAGTATAACTGTAATTTTTAAAATTGCTTTTATAGTTATGGGGAGGGCTCATCGATTAGATGTGTTTTGTTTCCTAGACCAGTGCCTTGTAACACTCTTATATTTCAAAAAGGATAACTATGGGGCTTTCTAGATTGGCAAAAAGAAGTGTGTTCATGGCTGCATGAAACTCTAGCCTTTAGATGAGAAAAAGGGAAAGTGTGCCATGAAAACGCTTTTTTTGCGTTTTAGGGGAGAAGAAATGCCTTTTTAAAAGTGCTGGTTTTCCCAGTTTCTTTTTAAAAAACTGTGGAACAGCGCAGCTGCATCTAAAGGCTGTGGTGCAGCTGCTAAGCATTAAGGAAAAGGCAACTTCATGTCACACTTTCCTGACAATCTAGAAAACCCCAATATCTTTTTCATAATAAGGAGTCAATGGCCAGAATCATGTACCAGCTACTTAACTAAGTATCCCACAAAACCAGATGGAAAGCTCATTCATCCATATTCCTATCACCACAGAACGGGTCTCCCTCCCATGTAACTGATGCCCAGTAAGGATTTGGGAGGAGTTACAATTATGGCAATAGTGTCATGACAATGACTAAGTGGTCAATATGAATACGAAACAATTCCTTAGATTTACTGATATTTAACTGTTCCATACTCCTGATTGCTACGTAATTGTGATTCTGACACCATTTCCATAATCATAACTTTCCACCTGCAAACCTACCATATATACTCTACTATAAGTTGACCTCATGTATATGTCGAGGGCAGGTATCAGGATCTAAATTATGGATTTTGATATGAGCCATGAATAAGTCAAGGGTAAAATTTAGCGGGATTTAACAAAGATGTAAAGCATGAAGCAAAGTAAAAGGAAGTACTTACAAAATTTCAGCTGGTGTAACTGTTTGTGCTCACCCTATAGACTGGATGGATAAGAGAATAGAGGGAAGGTCAGTGCTTTCAGGACAGATTACACTTTTGCCTTTTACCAGGGAATGGTTCCCTTTTTTAAACATAAGAGTTAGAATACAGTACATACATTGATTTATGGATGCGTCAACTCAGATTTTTTTAGTCTATGTTTTGATTAAAATCTCTAGACGTATACATGAGTATATACAGGACTTTACTGGGCATATCAGATACAATAAAGCCCATTCTGCCAGCAACTGGGGCACAGGTGAATTATGTTTCTGTTAGCTTTGGAGGGTCTGGGTCTGGGGATGATATTGACCAGTTTTTTTTAATTGCACCACATTAGTAACTTACTAGTTTTCAGGGGCCTTGGAACGATTGTAATTACTTAGTTTTAAAAAGTAACATTGCAGAGCTCCACTCTGCATATGGTGAGACAGTCTGTCATCTTCTGCAGCACACAGCCAAATTGGTCTGTTTGTGCATTACAGTCAGCTCTCCATATTGGTGGGGACTCAGTTCCAGACCTCCTGGATTTTTTTGATACCAAATTTTGATACCAAAAATTGCAGGACCTCAACTGCTATGACCATCAGTGGATGCCAATATCTGTGTGGCCATGTAAGCATGCCTGCATGTATGCACTTGCATGTACATGTCATTGATAATGGGCAGGGCCACTCGCAGATTTTCCGATCCATGGATGGCTAGCCTGCTGATATAGAGGGTCAACTGTATTTGCTAGGTACAGGAACAGTGATTGTAAACCAGCTTGAGACATTGTTTTTGGAAGATGGGGTATAACAGCATGAGTGTTCCTATTTGCTTTAGTTTTATCCCTATCTTGTTGGTGTGAGGGAATATGATTTCCAAAATGTTCATTTCCTCTTTTATCCACTAGAGCTCTCAGGCTGCAACTCTTGCTTCTGGCTTGTCAGATGCTGAACCTCCAAGTGCACTGGAGGCATTTTGAGTTCAGTGCACATGCATGCAGAAGCAAGCCATAGGTGCTGCAGCTAGTGTGTCACATATACAGTATATAGCTGTTAACAAATATGCTCAATAAATATGAATATGAATATTAGACTTTGATGCATAAGACAAAAAAGCCGTCTGTTGCCAGAGTCTAGAAAATTCATAGTGGACAAACTAGGGCTGATGGTGGAAAATTTTTCCATCTTGGAAAAGACAAGCCTCATTTTAAATTGCAATACTGGAAATTCCCTCAGTCCTAGGAATTTCCTTGCTGACAAGGACATGGTTGTATTGATTGAGAACAATCAGTGTGTAACTGTCTTGTCTACTTCTACTGAACTGAGACCCTGCCAAACTAACTCAGACTGGGACACTCCCCATTGTGAGATATAGTGCTGCCTTCAGAGATGTTGGCAAACATACCTTGATTTAAAAGAGAGTGATTGGCTATACCGATTGGATTTTTCTCCTGGGTAAGCAACCCCGTTGTGTAGTCTTACCCAAACCACTTAAGAGCCATTTTCAGAAGCTGAAAGCCACTTCATCTCTGCCCTTTTGCAAGGATATGTTTTTGGAGTTTTTCAAATATTGCATGAGATCATGTTTTGCCTCATCCAGAGGCATTGCCTTCACTCTCAGGGGATTGCCCTCAAGTCATGATGACCTTTAAAATACAGAAACACAGAGGGAATCTCTGTTTTTTTTAAATCTTCCCTCTCTTGGACCTCTCTCTCTCTGTGACCTTCCCCATCGCTTGTCATCTTCTTCATATTAGAGGCTGAGAAAATCCATGTCTGTTTTAGCCTGCAACAGCTTAAGCTTAGCTTAAGCCCCCTTAGTTTGGTTAGGAGAATGGCTTTTAGTTTCCATGTTGTTTTTCCCCTCTGATAGATTGCATTGAGTACAGAGTGTTCTGTTGGTTTTTGCTGCTTTTTCTTTTTAATGAAGAAATAATTGATTTTGCGGCAAAATCAGCTTGTCCTTCAACCATACTTTTACTTGTAGTCACTCTGGTTATTTGTCCCCTTTTCAAGTCTTCTGCCTGCAAGGGTCTCAAAGAGAAAATGCCTGGAAGAGCCTTACTCCCCAGACCAGTAAAACCCAGTGCACTGCTTTTAACGTAGCATGCCTTCCAACGTTTCACAGATGAAACATTTGGCCAAGCAACATAAGAGTCTGGTCAAGATGACAAAAGTTATTAATGAAGAGGAACACATAAGCCAGGAGAGGCTGAAGCAGTTTGTTTTTGCCTGAACCTACTGGTTTCACCTTCCCTCACTTCCACCCTCCTGAGCTAACTGAGTACAAATGACTTTTGCATTTCGAACTCTATACCTGTTGAAATAAGGTGAGGACAAAGAGGGAAAGTACTTAATCCTACTGATGAAGTGAAGGAGGACAGTTCTTATACACATAAACAAATTGTTACTTGTTACTGCCAACAGCCATCACATTCTGAAATGCCGTGTTTCAGTGCCGCATTTATTCATGGTTTATGGTGAAAGAAATGTCTGTATATGAGTCATGGATTTATACCCTTCCACCCTCCTTCCTCTTATGAGGAGAAAGCTGTATTATTATTATTTTTAGTTTTGATTACTAATACTTTAGTGGCTAATCCTATCTACAGTTTAAGACATGGTTTGAGGGTGGCTTGTTTAAAATAAGCCATAGCTAAGATTAAGTTTTGCATCGAGTGTAGATGACACAAGCTGTGGCTAGTTAAAATAGGAGTGAACACTTCCAAGCTCCTCATTCCTGGTGCAGTGAGGAAGGCAAGATGCACCAGCGTGAGGCTTACACAGGCTTAACCTTGTCCCAGTAAACCATGGTTTATGGTTTAATGTCTGGTTTCATGTTTGAATACAGTCATTGCCTAAAATGACCTCTGAGAAGGGAAATCCAACTTCTTTGGGTACATTGTGACTAACTTGGCACCTCTTCAGTGGACCCGGTTTTCAATTTAATTCAATTTTTTTTAAAAAAAAATAACAGAATGTTAAATAAGCACAATAAAATAAAGCTGGAAAACCTCATCTGGTAGCACTTTATAATAAATGGACATGAATTAATACTAAATTACAATGAATTTTCTATGAAATTACATATTACATTCATGCCATATCAGTATTCAAAGCTGGGCTTTTTTTAATGCCCACTGATACTCCCAATACATTCCCACGGAATTAGCATCAATTCAACCCTTAATGTAAAGTGATTGATTAAACCTCTCAACTCCTCAAAGAGCCAAAAGAAGGAGCAAATTGAAAACTGTGCTTTGCGAGTGAGAAGAAAGGTATTATTTGAAACAAATAAAGCTTTAACGTGCAAGAAAATGGGCAAAACCCTTGTCTTGGAAGTACAGGATTTGACTGATGTGTTGAGAAAGGTATATGAACCATTTGAAAGGTGGTCTGCAGTTGTACGTTTTCTTTTGCTAACAAAAAACACAGACTGAATGGGGAAAATTCCTGCCCCATTTCATGCTGGAAAAATTGATTTTCTTGATAATTTCACCATCACAAAGGGAAGAAAAAAACCCATATTAGCTAGACAGCACAGATTTTTTTCCTTCCTTTTTTGTACACTGGAGACATTTTCCTGAGCATAATGTACAAAACAAAATGGCTAACAATTTAAAGTGGTGCTCTCTCTCAAGCAATACTGGGAAAGAGTGGAAAAGACTGAGCAAAAGGATTAATTTGGATGCATGGCAAGGAGAGTTCCTTTCGGTCCAGAGGAATTCATCCTTCCTAGTTTGACAGGCACAAAGTGGCTTCAAAGAGCCATTCTTGGAAAACACACAGCTGCCACTTCTATGCACCCCAAGAGCTTCTAGTGTTGGGTCTCCAAATATTTGGTGAGACAACTGCTCCTTCCGGGAAACTGAGGAAACCGAAGCTGTGAAGCACACTCTCTAACATTTCACAGGTGAAAACTGGAACATGTGAAGCCAAACAACATCAGGGTGTGGTCAAGATGACAAAAACAACTAATGAGAAAGACTACACAAGCCAGGAGATGCTGCAGCAGTTTGCATTTGCCTGACCCTACTGAGAAGGGCAAAATTCTACCTCCTCCTATTCTCTCTCCTCTACTGATTTACCATATATACTTGACCATGAACTTTATCGCATGTACTTTCTTAACCGTTTTGGGGATGGACAGGGATGGGTGCCGGAATGGGACCTTTTTGTGGACGCTTGCGTGTGTGATAAAATCCGTTTATGCACGCCCCCACGAATCCTGTCCCTGTCCCCAAAATGATTAAGAAAGTGCATGCAATAAAGTCCTATAAGTCAACCTCATGTATAAGTCAAGGGCAGGTTCGGGGACCAAAATTATGGATTTTAATATCTGTAGGTAAGTCGAGGATAAAACTTATAGGTATGTAACAAAGGATGTAAAGGATGAAACAAAGGAAAACAATGCTAAAGAATTTATAAAATTCCGGCAGGCATAAATGTTATGCTCACCCTAAAGTCTGGATGGATAAAGAGGAAACTATCACCACACTTTTCTTGCCAGAAGGAGAGTCCAGAAGCAGTGGCATGGCAGAGATTAGAGGAGGCCAATGCTTCTTTTAGGTTCTCCTAGGACAGACTAAGCTCTCGCCTTTTGCCACTCTACTCAGAACAGGGGATGCTTCTTTTCTTATGTAAGAGTTAAAGTACAGGACTTACACTGACCTGTGGATAAATCGACCCAGGTTGTTTGGGTCAAATTTTTGACTAAAATGTGTAGACCTATACATGCGTTTATACATGTTTGCATTCTGAAATCACTTTGCAGCAATTAAAGTAAGCTGAAGGCAAAGGGGGAAAGTGGGAGGAGGAGAGAAAAACAAAACCATTTTAAAAGCTGTTGAAAAAGTGAAATAACAGAGGTTTAATTGGGGCTTTCCTTGTCAAACCAAGAAGGTTGGAGGACATGTCATAGTGCCACAATTCACAGTGGTTAGTGCTTGTATCAAGGGTTGGCACCACTGGGGACCTGAGGAGGCTTAAAGCCCAATTTTGATGGGAGGTTCTGTCTAATTTCTGAAGTCTTTCTATGCCTCATTTTTGTGGTTGTTGCTACTTTACTTATCCTCTTCAAGGGTGGGAGGGAGGTGAGAGGAAGAATCGGTAGTCTTTGCAAGCTATGTTCCTCTGCCCCACAGGAAATGAAGTCCAGAGGGAAAGTAAACATTTGGACAGAAGCAAAGAGCAGGGTGAATCCAGTAATGGTATCTTGGTCGAACTCCATCAAAAGTGCAATAATTCATGTGTGCATATATTTACCAGGGTGTAAGTCTACACAGGGCTTACTTGTGTGTAAATATAGGCCGGAATCTTGGCGTTCCATGCACAAGTGCCCAGTTTTGGATGTTGCACAAGATACTATTTACTAGCTGCACATTCAGGCTAGAATCCTGATGGTTAGTCACAACTAGATTAGACACACTGAATGGTGAGTTAATGTACAGGAAAATCCAATTGATTCAGTGGCTCTGTTCTAGTCAAGACTATAATAGGATTTAAGCCAGTAGGTCTAAACACTTTACCACCAGCAGCTGTCAGTCCTTGGAGCACCAAGATGGTTCTTTAGTGGCCAGAGAGGAGGCAACCAAGCAGCACTTGTCCCAGTGGCAGTAAATGGCCATAGCAGTGCTCCCAGGGGTCTGTCAATTGTCTTGGGGAAGGGTGGCAGGGGTTGTGGGAGGGCACAGAACTGTGGGCCATCTCAGATCTTGGCCCTCTTTAGTGCTGGACTGTACTTGCATTGCAGAGTTAAAAGGATATGGGATAGGTACTGGATGCACTTTAATATGTTTAGAGCAATCAGTCCACATTCCTCCCCTATCGCCTTCCAGCTGTTTGCAGAAGGTGGCACAAAGGGACTGAGATGTTTGGTAGCCTGCACAAACCCAGTATTTGGGTTGAGAAGCAAAGCCTCCATAGATACATATGGAAGAGGACTATGCACCATTTCTGAGGAGTTTATCATATGACGGAATTTGGGAGTATACTCCAATGGCAATCTGAACGCAATCATGGGGTCTCACGTAATTGCGTATGAGTGTATCTCACGCAATTTCGGGCAATGGGAAGTCATTCTGAACGCAATCATGGGGTTTCATGTAATTGTGTATTAGAGTATCTCACGCAATTTCTGGCAATGGGGGGTCATTTTCAGGAAATGGGAAGTCATTCTGAACGCATTCCGAACTCAATTAGATTTCACGTAAATTTACTAAACTAGTGAATTTACGTGATTGGCTCCATTCGAAATTGAGAAAAATTCCTCCCATGTGATAAACTCCTGAGACTTTTTGCTACCTGTGCAGTTACAGAAAACAAACTTTAAAAATGTTAGTATCATCATGCTCATAGAAATATCTGGAGCATTGTTTTCTGATGGGTAAATGTTCTTTCTTTCCAAGAGGAAAGTGCAGTTTGTTACATATCGCTGTGGTAGAGACAGTACAGGGGCTAGTGCCTTTGCGGCTTTTAAATCCACATTGACTACTTGAGGTGAGAAGAGCAGATAGCAGTTTGTATATGCATGCATCAACACTGTATGCATTTAGATTGCTGGGGAGCATACATATCTGTTCGTAGGCATAGAACAATGGATTTCCACAAGACAAGGTGAATGTAATGACCAGAATGTAGATCCTCATATCAGTAGGAGCTATCCTGTGCCTCCTTCTGGAATGCCTTCCATAATGTGACATTGCAGCAAGAGTTATTCCTGTGCCTTCTTACATAACACCATTTGCCCCAGATGTGTCACAGCAGCTGAGGGGCTTATACAGATATAAGTACAGATACATCCCCCCAGACATCTGTTCCTCTTGCAGGCACCCAAGGAAAAAGAAGCAGCCTCATGTGGGAGCAAAGGCTACTCTTTCTTCCCTTAGTGTTACAAAAGCAACCAGAACATGGCTGGGTATATGGCCAAAGCTCACCAATGGCCTGGGGGTTGGAGTGACGTGTATAAGTCTCATGGATGCTGTTGTGCATCCAGAAAGGGTGAAAGAGGTCCAGTCACTAGCCTAAGTATGCTGGTGGAGGCTTGAACTCTGCCAGTGTGCTTGTTGGGCTTTGGCCAATGACTACCATTCCAGCAATTTTTTCTTTGAATTAAAAATTGCCACTCCTTGAGAGACATTAGTCATGTTTCTGAGTCTGAAGGAGGAAGATAGCTTTAGACACAAAAAGGCATTCTTAAGGCTAGTGTTTACATTACACCTGACACATGGAAGCTGCTTTAAAGTGTCATCACAAGGTAAGCTGTTTGTGCACAGCAGTTCAGTGCATGGATTGGCTTATTCCTCCCCCGCACAAAGCTAAAATTGGGTTTTTAAAAAGATGACCACAGCAGGCTGGCAAATATGGCACAAGCTGAGTGGTGAGCTGCTGGGTGCAATTGGTTCACTGAGGAGTGATTTAAAAGCAACTTCCATTGGGTGACTGTAACCTATGCCCTAGACCAGGGGAATAAAAGTTGTCAGTGGGGAGAGAGGAGAAGTTGCTAAAGATTTGATTTCTATCCTGAATGTATAAAACACATCCAGCTGAATATTGTTCTTCGGAGGCCTTTTTATTTAGAGGCTCCGGTGCAGCAGAGCGACAGAGGATAAAAAGTGACAGGTGAGGAGTTCCAAGAAAATGGGATTGTGGAAAGGGCATTGATTTCACCATCTGGATAGCAATTCCACAGAACTGCAGAATCAATCTTTCCTTTCCTTGGAAATCTGTGAATACTCTGTAAGCCATCATGGGCCCATGCAAACATTTGGAAACCTGAGCCAGCTCATATTCAACCAATGCAGAAAGCCATAATCATTCCTCCTTAGTTTATAATCCTCTAAACAATTAACATAATTATTCAGGGGTATTTTTACTGGATTAGCTGAAGCTAACTCCTGAAGCAGGGAACCAAATCAGACATGTTGCTATTATGACATTTCATTCAGAAGGTTAAAACTTTCCAGTTCCCCCTCTCAGAATGGTTCATGTTGCAGTGCAGAATGTATTTGTCACATTAACCATGAAGTATGGGCCTTCTCTGTACGTCTTGTGATCTGGACCCATGAAATCCTGAAGACTTGGAATCCAGTTCTTCAGAACCAGCCATGAGTCAACTTGGGTCCAGCATTAAGCTCTCTCACAGTTCATTGTGTTTTTTTTTTTCCTGCAAAATTTGCAAACTCTTGTTTTTCTACATCTACATATTTATAATAATTGCAGTCTTTTAAAGTTTTTGTTGTAAAAACCATCAATCTTTCCCCTCTTTTTTGCATCTATAAATCTCTCATGAAAGCAGTGAAAATGAAAACAGACTTGCCTCTCAATTGCATGTCACAAAAAGGCATTGCATTAGAACATCCATAAAACATTCAGTCATACAGAAAACAGCTTACTCTAAAAACACTTTTGTTGTTATCAAAAACAAAGGGGGTTGGTGGGAGGAAAACTGGCCACAATATGTGCCTTGTAAACTTGTGTCCTTCACTTAAATAACTGGTTTGCACACTTGGCAGGGGGTTCCCCAATGTGCTGCCATGTCCATTCCTGCAAATGAAAGCAGGTAAGCAGGACACTTGATAAGAATATTGTTGCTGAATTAATGAAATCTTTAAAGGGATATGGGGCTTGTATGTTAAAGTTCAGACTCTCTCTACAATTCCTCAGGGCAATGATTTTGGCAAGCTGGTCGAACAGCTTCTCAGGAGGTAACTGCTCCACCATTGACCAGAGTTCTCTACTCAAGTGAGTCACTGTGCTCCAAGCCAAGGTCACTGACATTTGTTGTCTGGAGCTCCTCAACATCCTCCTCCAGCTCCTCCTCTTCTTCCTCTTCCTCCTCTTCTTCTTCCATTTCATCTTCCTCCTCATCTTCTGTCCCATCAAGTGAGTCATCATGAGCTGCCATCATGGCCTGCTGCATAGCAATGGTAGCGTTATCGGAAGAGAGGGATTGGAGGTTGTCCATATTGATGGAGCCTAGGACGAAAAGCAAACAGTTGATGTCACGGCACACTAAGAACTCTACTTACCAGTAGCAGGCAGTGTAATTACAAAAGGATTGTTTTGAGGACAGAACTGGGAAGAGGGCCAATATACACATCCCTGAGTGACTTGGATAAAAGATGGCATATCAGTATAACAAATACAGTTCACATCCAGGTCTAAATCTGGCTCAGGTTTGAAGCTAGAACCTCAAGTGCATGAAGACCCTTCTTCAGGCCAAGGGTTTTCAAACTATGGCTTGAAGAATGCCAGTCTTCTTTAGAATCTTCTAAGAGATATTTGACAGTGGCAAGATAAAAATCTGTTGGAGATTTCCTCAGGAAAAGAAAAACCCAGCTTGCCCAAAACTACTAACCTCCCCCAAAAATAGAGGAGAGGCAATTTCCTCCCATTTGTCTTTCTTTCTGCACACTGTTCCAAAGAGTCCTACATTCCTCCAAAATAAAGTTTCTGGAAGTGCACAATAAAAAGTTGCACAAAGAAAAGGGCACTGGTGAAAGTTGTCCATCTTCTGCTAGTCAAGGAGTCCCATGAATGGAAGTGCATGCAAGGGACTTTCCCACTCATGGAAGCAAACTCAGTATAACCTAAATGTGGGGAGGTGTCAGATGGGGCAAAGTGCTGCAATGAGGGACCCTAAAGGATAATACATCCAGCCCCCTCCCACCAGCATGTGGCAGTGTGATGAAGAATTGTAATGGGATCCTACAGGAGTCCTTACTTTTGCTCACCATACTGTGGGGACTGGACATAACTATGAATACGAAAAAGGTATGAATCCATTAACCTAGTTTATTACATCATAACCACTTAAAATATGTCACTATGGGCTGATCTAGACTGGTAAAAAGGGGTGTGTTCATGCCTGCATGAAAGTGTAGCCTTTAGATGACCCACACTGAAAGTTTGGCATGAACGCACTTTTTTTGGATTTTAGTGGGGAAAAAGCAGCTTTAAAAAGGAGCTGCTTTTCCTAGCTTCTTTTAAAAAAGGGTATAACTGCACAGCTGTGTCTAAATGCTGCAGTGCCACTGTGCAGTTTTTTTAAAGCTCCCAAACCCTAGATCCAGCCCCAATCCGAACCCTAGACATGCGCAGTAGGGACTCTGGGATGCTGTAACTGTTAAGCAACTGTGCATAAAATGTCAATTCATTCATAAAATAAAGAAGTTTATTCATAAACTCAAATTGTAATGAATTTAATATCTTTTTAAGGAGGGGGAGGGATGCAGTTTGTTTTATTGATGTAATAGTATTTTAATGTGTAAGCACCCTCGATTGATCTCAAAGGGGTGGGGTATTAATTAATAATAATAATAATATAAAGGGGTTCATTCATGGTGCACCGATGCAACTGCGCACTTTAAAAAGGGAAGCGAAACCACAATGTTAATTTGACAGATCTTCATAACTGCACAGTTCATGTGTGATGTACCGGTGCAACTGCGCAGTTCGCAGCCGGCAACAACAACAACAAAAATTATTAAAGGTTCAGTGCGGCCAAAAGCCCCGTTCATTGCCACCCATGCAGCTGCTCCTCCTGTGTTTCTAGCATCCTGACAGTTTCCAATGTAGTTGCTGAGCAACAGAAAAGACTTCAGATAAGTCGTCCCCACACCTCCTCAGTGTAGCTGCCCTATGTCTTTTTATTACACACCTGGGACTTGCAGTGCAGCTGCTAAGTATTAAGGAAAAGGCAACTTCATGTCGCCCTTTCCTGCCAATCTAGAAAGCCCCTATGAGTTCTTCTCTGCAGAACAATTCTCTCCACAGCACATCAGGATGTTCAAATAAAGTTAGAATACTGAGGAGGAATAGTAACTTTCTCCAGCAGTGCGAAGAAAATTGACATAATTATTCATCATTGCAAAGACGAAATAGTTGATGATTTACATCCCTTCATGTAGCTTGTGAGATGTATGTTCCAATATGTTGCTAAATTTTCCCTTCTGCCATGCTTTAAATTCCCTTGTAGACTTGTTTTTTGGCCACCACTGCTGTTCCACTGCAATTTGGAAATGTGGAAGTAAATTGCAGTTGCAGCTGAGAGATGAAAGTATCCAGCTCAGTAGATCTATCTGTATTGTGCCAATCCAACTGACTGTTCCATCCATGTACCAGTTCTTACCATCAGGGTTCGTACCAGGGTTGCCTCCTTGTTGCTGCAGCACTCCAGCAGCAATAGAGTTGGGCCAGAACCTCTGTGTCGGCCGGTGTTGGGATTTGATCTTCTTGGCTTTGGGAGCTGGGTCTGGGTTGCTTGCATCAAGCATAGGCTGCAGGATACGTCTCCGGGCATTGATAAACCTTTCCATTGGGAGAGAGGAAAATAATATGAATGAGAGCATTTCTTTACATTTCTGGCCTACTCAGGGATGGTATCATCATTCAGAGGAAAAAAAAAATACTTGCAAACACCTATTTATATTTCTTTTTATAACCAGAAATTAACTAACAGTTGCTCATATTAAATAGGGGCTGGAACCCTGGTTATGACATATGTTGTTGCAATGTCAAATAATTCCTGCATTTACCTTTAATTGTCATTGCAGATGGACATATTCATCACCTCTGTTTGCAACACCACCCTTTACATGCTGATCTATTGCTAAGGCACTCCAATGGCCATTTAGTGGCCACAGAAAGATGTGGGGTGGTCAAGTAGTGTCTGGCTGTGCTTCAGGAACTGGTTCCAAGAAGAAAAAGGTATTCTCCTGGACCACTAGATCTTGTAACACAGCAACCACCAACAAAATATATCCATTTCCATGTTGTTGGAGAGGGTTGGGGGGGGGTGAGCAGGCATGTGTCCAGTTATTTTCCTATAGCTAACTGTGATGCAACAGCCATTAGTGGAGATGTCCAGGAGTCCTCCAGGAGCTCTCTGCAGATGACATCCCCGCAGCATTTACAGCTACAAGAAAACAGCAAGACATGTTCACACTCATCCCACAGCTCTCCAACAAGGAGGAAATGGTGTATGGTGCAGGCAGGCTGTGCTGTTTACAAGGTCATGTTTTTGGGAAGGGAGATTTTGGTTGTTATGTGGTCAGAACCTAGGCAGGGATCATAAAGGTGAGTGACAAGGACTGTAGGACTGACTTATGCCATCGTAATTCACTAACAAAATGCCAGCTAACATGGGTCAACTAAAGAAAACCACAGTCTGTTCTAAGCTGTATTTCAGAGGAAGGAACAGACAAAACCATCTCTGAGTATTGCTTGCCTAGGAAAACCCCATGAAATTGATGCTGTTGCCATAAGTCGATAGGCAACTTGAAGGCATAAGGAGGTGGCATTCTAATGCCAAGAAATTCATACACAATACTGTCATGTGCTGATGATAAATAGGCAGTTGTATAATTTACCGCTAAAAGGTAGGGTTTTTCTTTTCTTTTCTCCCTTGTGTTTTGTTCTAGGCCTTTCCCAGTCAAGAAAGTCCCAGTCATTATTGGCTTATCTCTTTTGACTTCGCTCAATGTAATGGCTAATCATACTTATTTTTCACTTGGTATGAAGCACCGGAGGCAAGATCACCACTTGACCATTTTTAATTGCCTTCATCAGTTTAAAAAGGCACACACATCACATTTACAGCAGAATTTATTTACACTTTCATGAGGTGTCTTTTTTCTTCCTATCCTTGTACAGGTGCATTTCTTTTCCAAATATGCCCTCATGTGGTTAGATCTGGAACTGACATTGTTTTGAAGATCTGCCTAAATGTGGAATTATCTGCTGCCTCAAAGTATAATATAGAGAGGAATATCTAAAGTTGGGCTAACATTCCCTTTGAAAAAAGCTTCCTACAAATATTTATACCTCTGAATATGGGAGCCATGTTTAAAACGTGTGTGGTATTTGAATTTAGGAAGTGTGTGCAAATTACCCCATTAAACCTAGGATTGCTTTCCATTTTTTTCCTGGACAGAGATGCAAGATTTTCTCTGTAAACTGCCAGTAACTGCATCTTCCATAATGCTTAGGAGTTTCTTTTTCTAGAATGTCTTGGGAGTGATGAGATGCAACTTTCTGCTGGCTGCATTTTCTGAAATCATTTGGAAGTGTGATGTTAAGCTTTTTCCCCCAAGGCATTCCGATAAGCATGACTATCAGGAAGGTGTGGAGAACCCTCACAGATCCCAGGATGCTGTGGGAACACTGCAATGGGCTGCAATGTGGCTGTGTTTCTTGGCTGTGACACTCTAGTTGTTGCAGTTCTTCATCTCAGCCTCTTTTACTGACAGGAGGAGGCTGGAAATGTAATCCTCCTTGCAACCAAACCAGCAGCTGAAATGGCCCCCTTCAATGAATGCAGTTGCTGGCTGAGAAGGTGGGTTTGGGAGATGGTGCCAGGAGATGCTACTTAGCTACACATTTGTAATTAAGTTGCTGATGTAGGATAATAGTGACAGCTTTTTATATTAACCCCTTTGGGGTTTAATTGATTATTCCAAAAAGAATCATATTTTAAAAGTTTTAACTTTTAAAATCTGTTTTATCCAGTTAAATGGTTTAATATCCTTCTAGTTCCTATAAATTATTTTCATTGTCTTACATTCTGAATAGTTTTAAACTGTATAACTGATTTTATTTGTACATAATCCTGAGGTCCTAAGATAAAGGCTTGGGTGACCTTGACAGAATAGAAAGCTGGCCCAGAACTAATAAAATGAATTTCAACATGGGGGAATGTAGGATATTACACTTGGGTAGTAACAATGAAGTGCACAGATATAGCATGGGTGAAACCTGGCTTGTGGGCAGTTCATGCAAAAAGGATCTAGGAGTCTGTGGACCACAGGCTGAACATGTGTCAGCAATGTAATGTAGCAGCTAAGAAATCCAAAGTGATTCTAAACTGCACCAATAGAAGCATAGTGTCTAGATCACAGAAAGTAATAGTGCTACTCTATTCTGCTTTGGTCAGACATCACCTGGAATATCTGTGTCCATTTCTGGTCATCACATTTCAAGAAGGATGTACAGAGGAGGACAATGGTGAAAGGTTGGGAAACCATGAGAAGGTCATGATTTTACTCACCAGTTGTTCACTTGCAAGAGTGTGAGGTTTGTCTGTGCTGCTATCTGCCTCTTCTCATCCTCTGTTGGATAAGGATGCTGAAGAGAGAAGGATGGACCATTATGATTATGGTATACTGCATGCACCTTGAGGAATTATCTAGAGATCTTCTGGGGAAACACTAAATAGTGTTAAATATGGATTAATTTGCAAAATGTTGGGCACCTCCAGGTGGAGCAAATGTGTCAGGTTGACTGGACGGTGCAGCATTTGTTGCTGCCGTTTTTCAGTTTTTTAAAAAATATATCCACATTAAATTCCTGCTGTCCTGGATGGTTTTCTGAGAATTCCCAGCTGCAACATACCATCCTTACCTTTGAGTGGATTTGTTTTAAGTCTGAGATATATCAGGGAAAAAAGTATCCTTTTTTTAGTATATGAAGATTTTTTTGTTCAATGTGCATATTCATGTATGCTTATAGTTTAACATTTTACTATATAAAGAAATAGCTCTCCTCATCCCTTAGTCAGAAGCTCCAAGTGCCTTCCTTTCCTTTCTCTTCCCCTCCAGGAGAGAAAAGGTTTGGGAAGGGGAGGAGAAGGAGGAAGGATCAGGACCTCCAAATTTTGTGCCACCGCAAACTCTCCCCCCCCCCCCCCCGCCATCCCCAGCCCACAGTTTGAGAACCATTGCAAGATTTCCCAGACACATGTTTATTCTACATTTCAGACAGGAGATGGTAGCAATGAGCTGGCTTGATATTGGACAAAGACTTTGTAGATCACCACAATGCAAGCTTCAGCATATTGAGAGATCCCTCTACCAAACTATAAACAAACAAACAAACAAACAAATTCCAGCAATAATATGGGTCCACGTTGAGGCAGATCTAGTAGCCTTATTAAAATACCATTCAGGCTTTAGTTTGCAAAGCATATTCAGTCTCACTGTTTGAACACTTAACTCTTTAACTTTCATCCTCCATGCATACAAATATGATAGCTAAATGGAACCAGTATCAGGATGGGTCCCACAGTTCTGATGGTGTCAATGCCTCATTGAGAAGGAATAACTATTTTACTTCCTACTTCTTACTAAGAGATTTATCACACTAGAGTTATTTTAAATCGGAGTTATTTTACAAAATTGTAATTATAGTGGTAATGTTTTCGGTAGTTGAAATTATAACCATAACCAGTTACTTTTAAAAGTAATTCTTCAAGCACTGAGCCTCAGCATAGACTGGATATGTGGCAAATGTGGTTTGACACTACATTATGTGCCATGGCGAAATGCTATGGAATTCTGGGATTTGTAGTTTATTGTGGCACTGGTGCAGCTGGGTCATACTATTCCATTTGGCTGAATATGTGCATTCATTTAATGTGGCTATTTCTCTTTCCAAAATAGCTCTGATTGAGATGTGGGTATGACTCATGGATTTAATCCTCTTCTTCTACACATGATCCCACTTAATTAATGACAAGAAGAAAACTGACATATTCCCTCGCTAACTTTCAGTCATACCCCTGGGCAGGGTTGTTTATAAGCAGTAGCTCTGGGAGACCTCTCATTTATAACTTAAAAATGACTTGGCAGCAAACAACAAGAAGAGATTTCAGTCTTATTCCTTCTTTATTGGGAAAAAGAGCTAATTTCAACCAACTATTTATTTGTAAATATTTATTTCCAAGCTCAGCTCAGCTTCTTCAAACAGACCACTATCTAATATTCTCTGCAACCTTCCTTTCTAAACTTCTGTCTTGCACCATTTCCTCCATCTCACCTGCCACCATCCCATACACTCCCAACATTTCACAGATGAAAAATGGGATACCTGAAACCAAGAAACATCAGAATATAGTAAAGATGGCAAAAGTTATTAATGAGGACGAACACATAATCGGTGGCCTTGTCTCCACAGGCCCGTTCCCCAGTTGTCCCAAGCCCTGGTTCTGGTGTGAGCAATCCAGACAACTCCCAGCATGTTCCGCACCAGAACCTGGGTATAACAACATTAAAGCACATTTTAAAAAATTACCTGTTACTCTCCATTCCCATGCCTTGGCAGCAATCTACATGAGCATCCCACTGGGCTTCCCAGCGCATCTGATGCCGCTAAGGATCACTTGCTCTGAAGTCAGAATGAGGTGCCCAGCCATTTACCGTCACCTAAGAAGTGAGTGGCCTGTGGCAGCCAATATGCCAGGTGGCCCAGTGGGACTCCTGTGCAGACAGCTATCATAGTGTGGGAATATTGGTCAAAGTAACGGGCAGGTTGGGGCAAGGGATACTAGGGACTGCACCCAAAGTATCCTCCAGGCCAGGGCAGATCAGACCTAAGAGCCTACTGGGAAGGAAAAGATTCCCTTCCTCTCATCTCTTCTCGTTCCTAATGTGTTAACAGAATATACACTACTTTTGCATTTTGAACTTGACAGGTGCCAACTGAAGGACAGATGATGAAGAGTGGAAGGGAAAGGAGGAGAGAGAAACAGAGAAATTTTAAAAACAGTTGAAAAAGTGGGATTACAGAGGATTCAAATGCTGCACAGGCAGATATGGTATTTTTCAAAATGCTGCACAGGCAGATATGGTATTTTTCAAAATGCTTTCCTTCTCCACATGTTTCAGTATGGCCATCTCAGTATACATAATGTAATCATTTTAAACATAATAGCAATCTAAAGCATAGTCTCTTCAAAAAGTAGTCAAGTTTAAAAAGTCATGCTGATGGCAACAGTAGTGGCTGCAAAGTCAGGGCCCGCTGCATAAGCAACAGGAAGGACACCTCCATACTGGGGTGAAGGATTCATTTATGAGACCCTGGGAAATGTCCTGCAGAAAAGCCACCTCTCTGGCCTCTAGTGTTCTATTTCTCTACAAAGATGCCACCTCCAGCCAGTAACCAGCCTCTGCAATGCAAACTGATAAAGGGACTCTCATTTAATAAAAGCTGCTCTTGATTTAAAGCTCCCTTGAGGAGCTACAACATCTAAGCAAAAATCTATGGCAAGTGATATTGGAGCAATTTTGCTTCCCCATGATGCTTTCCTGATGGGTTATTTCTGTCTAGGCAGAAAACAAAAGTGCTCATTGGGCATTTTAAGCCATTGCCCACAGTGAACTTGAGTTATTGTTGCAGTAAACTAAATTCCAGGGCTGCAAGCTGAGAACTGAGGAATTCAAGGAACAGCACACAAAGCCTAATCAAAAATCTCTTGTGGCTTAATAGATTTCTTTATTTTTGTGGTAAGGAAGTTGGCTATGGGGTTTTGTTTGTACATTCCTAGTAAGATTCATTGCCTAGAGCAGCACTGTTTTGCAACGGTGCAATTATTTTGGCTTTTCTTATGTATTTTGACTACTTTTTGTTGTTGGCCACTTCTGAGTCATTTTTTTCAAAAAGATAATGTGTGATATATAAACATTTAAACTGCAATTGTCAGATAAAACTTGGCTTGGCATTGATATTAGGTGCCTTTCATCAGGTTTGGCTGATTCCATACCCTGCAACTATCCCAATTTGGCAGACAGTCCAGATTAATCCTCTGTCATCCTACCTTTTTTCAGATGCTTTTCAAATGTACTGTTTTTTTCTCTCTCCCTCTTTATAGCAATACCTAAGTAGTTTACAATGTGTAAGCCAATTGCCGCCAACAAGATGGGTACTCATTTTACTGACCTATGAAAGGATGGAAGGTTGAGTGGACTCTGCAGCCCTGAATGATCGAACTCACAACCTTGTGGCTGCAGTACTGGCATTTAACCACTGTGAAACCAGGCCCCCTTTCTCTGTCACTTTTAAGCTTATTGCACAGGCCCTGGAACAGACCTGTCGCATTACAAAAGGGGCGTGATGGGAATGGGAGGCAGCATAGAACACAGTTTACCACACAAGAGAACGCCGCCACCACTGGCGGAAGTTCCCATCACGTTCCAGATGCATCCCAGAGAAGGCAATTTTCAGGAATGCTTCAGAACCCGATGGGAACTTCCGGTGTCAGTGTTGGCGTTCTCCTGTACGGTAAATGATCTGGGGATAGAGAAAGCTGCTTATTTTGATTTCTCATTTTGATTTTTTCTTTAAAAAAGAATGAAGTCATGGAATACCATGAAAAAATGAATTTTGGTAAATGTTTCAAAAACACATTGAAACGAACTCTTCCCATTTGCACCTGCTAACATTCAATAGGCACAGCTAGCTATTGCAAGCATGGAGAGGATCATGTTGTTTGGGTGTTAAACAGGAGGAGGATCATAAATAAATGGTTTAAAGAGGTGGTGGTTTCGCATCTCTCACCCACACACTCCATTTCACTATAAAAATGATGCTTGCTTTATACATGAACAGACGGCCATGTACATAAATACACACGGCTGCTCATTAAACCCAGTCTGGCCCTTATTAGGTGGGCATTCAACTATGTGACAGAAGTGTGAATGAAACAACACCAAGAATGGCTATGAATATTTGCTTCCCAACAACAGTGTCTCCCTATGCTGTCAGATGATACTTTTGCTCCTCTTGTTGTTGTGTGTGCTTTCAAGTTGTATCTGACTTGTGGTGATCCTAAAATGAACCTCTACATATTGCTGAAATAGCTACCCTCCACGACATCCATGCTCCTCTAATGAGAAATACCTTGGGATTTCACAGTGACTCACACATTGACTTTGGGCAACTCATTTTTTTTTTGCCTGACTCAACAAAAAAACAAAATAATAGAACAGTTATTTACCTGCTGTGCGATTTAATTAAATAGCAGGCATGATGCTTTGAGAGCAGAAAGAGTTATTGCTAGTTCTTTCCCTTGCACCTTGAAGCAGCAAACTGTGGTCTTGTAAATAGAAGAATGAACTTTCTTAAAGGCAAGCAAGCCTTGTTTCCTTCTGCAACAGAGGTGGGCAACTGATTGGTGGGCCAGGACCAACTCCCCCCAGATTCCCCCTACAAGCTGCACCCCCTAGAAAGCCCAAATACCCCTATTTCCCTCTGCAATACCTCTCAAAATCGTGCCATTGCACAGGAAAATGGAGCTATTGGGAAGAGGCTCAGGACTCAGGGGTGTTTGTGAGTATGGGGTGGGAGTATATTCACACGTTTTCACATGTTCAGTTGGTCTTCTGCATGGTTTCAGGAAAATTATCTAAGAAATGCAAAGAAAATTTAAGATTTTTTGAGAGCTTTGGGGCCTTCAAGGGGTACAATAGTGTGGTTCAGGGGCCACGTGTGAGAAATCTCTGAATCTTCCGTGAAAGAAAACAAACCCTCTCTCAATTTGACAGGGACAGCCACAATTAATCTTCTGCCACCCTACTTTTTCAGCTGCTAATAAAATATTTCAGTTTCTCTGTCTTCCACCCACTTTCCTCTGTTGCTCTTAGATTGCTTCAGCTGCTGCAAATTGAGTTCAAAATATAAATATCATATAAATATAAATAAAATATAAACATCAATAGCATGTACAATACATTTCTATCCTGCTTATCAGTGAACTCAGCATTCTCTACGCAGTTTACAATCTGTAAGCCAATTGCCCCTAACAAGCTGGGTACTCATTTTACCAATGTACAAAAGGATAGAAGGCTGAGTCAAACTTGGAGCTCATGGGATCAAACTCACAACCTTGTGGCTGCAGTATCAGCATTTAATCACTGTGCCATTTGCACTCAATTAATTCAGTGTGGAAAGAAGAGGAGCAGAATCTTGCCCTTCCCAGTAGGCTCAGGCAAAAGCAAACTGCTGAAGTCTTCCCTAGTTTGTGTGTTCTTTCTTATTAATAACCTTTGCCATCTTGACCACACTTTGATGTTGTATAGCCGCACATGTGTCAGGGAAATGTTGGAGGGTATGCTTTTGTTGTGCTGTGGTGCAAGCACAGTAGATGCGATCCTGCTGTTCCTCCATTCATTTGTTGTATAATGTTGGAAGATGGTATAAAAAATGGATTTTATTGAAATGTTATCACTCACAAATGGCAGGAATGGGACAATATCAGTTAATATAAGATCACAGTTGGTTAGATATAGAAATAACAGTGTGCAATTTTCATGGAATATTTTGATGCTTGTGAAAATTTCCAACCAGATTAACATGTGGAACATTTTCTTTTCATGTCCCTTTAGAATATCTGGCAAAAAAATACTGAATAGAGAAATGAAACAGTGTGCTACTGTGCCTTGAAAAAGAGGCCACTGCATTGATTGTTAAATAAGTGTGCATGTGCACACACACATGCACACATGTTCCTGAAATCTGAATGTGAGAAACATTTGGATTAAAACTACACCATAACTACTCTGTCCTGCAGTTTCAGGGATAATTGGGACAAGAAGCCTAGAATGCCCCAGAGTCTCTTTCTAACATTGCTAATTGCATAAATCTGTATTAATAGCTGTGCAAAATAGTGCTCTGGAAAACCTGCCAAATGCCTTTTAATTCTTTGTGAAGTTGGAGCCAACTGTTGTGAATGAATGATGTTGAAATGCAGCCCTAAAGACAGTATCTATCCTACCTCTAGGATAGTTACCTACATCACACACTTACAAATGAAAGAAATGAGTCATGGAGAAGGATAGACCCCGACATGTTTAATGCACGATTGCTTTCCATATTGTATTTTATAGCCTTTCCAGTTTCTCAGGGATGTAGCTCCAAGGGTGTGTATAAAATGAAGGCATCACCTCTCCAAATGAGAACTGTGCCTGCCCCCCAAATGAATTTTTCCTTCAGTCCCCACATTTCTAACAGAATGGGATACTGAAAACTATTCACATCTAGAACTCTTCTATTTGCTGTGTTCACATTCAATTGGTACAGTAGCTTTGACCATCCCTTTTCTTTTGATGCTCAAATTCTATTTCTAAATTCTCAAATGAAACATTCAGTTACTGCAATGCTAGAAATTTGGAGACTGAAGGAAATTTTTTTTTGTGGGATAGAATGAAATGAAATAGCCCAACTCCCCCAAAGCAACAGTCCTGCTTCTGCCAGAAACCCTAAAGAGATGGGGAAAGACTTGGGGATATGCTTGCATGTTTCTACTCATCCCGTCTCTTTGTGATGGATCCTCCATCCTCATAGACCACCAAGTAGCTGCCTTGGTGGGATGAGAGAGAACTCCAGAACAGAAAGCAATAGAATGAGAAAAAGTAAGAGATAGAAAAGAGGAATAGGCTGGCAAAAAACTGACTAGCCCAAAAGTGAATAGATACAGGCCAAATCCAGAGTTCTGGAAATTCTAAATTTTAAATAAATATAGTATAATAGTTCTACCTCATTTGGTCTGCCACTCCCAAATATCCCCCAACAATTGCATCTTTTCCATGCTCACTTGTAAATAGGGAACTTCTAATCCCTCTGGACAACTTGATTGATCATCACCAACCTACTCTTTTCCTCCTCTGTCCAAGTCCCTTTCTTTCTTTTATGTATCTTTTGGATTGCAAGTCTGGGGGCAGGGACTGCCCATTGCACTGCTGTAGGAGTGTAACATTATTTATTATTGTTTTAAAAGCAGACTAAAAAATTATTAAGTAAAAAAATAACTCCATTTTGAACTACAGAGGAAGGAGCAGCCCTGCTGGATGTGAATGGAGTAATCTCTTCCCAGCTAGGGCCAAACAGATGTCTTTTGGAATGTCTTAAGCAGGGCATGGAGACAGTGTAATGCTGAGTACCAGATGTCAGTGGTCTGGCTAACTGGGGGATATGTAGCCTAAAAATAAATAAATAAATAAATAAATAACATAGTTCTGTTGAGGAGAAACAACTATTGTCTCCATGCCCTGCTTAAGAAATTCCAAGAACAGACCCTGTGCTTCAGACTTACAATCCAAAAGACACATGAAACAAGAAAAGGGAAACTCTAGGTGTTATAAAACAATGGAGAATCCTAAAGTGTAACACGGTAACACCTAACCATCTACCAGGGGGCCACAACTACCTTTTGCTCCCCTCTGACAGATAAGTATGCAAATTACTGAAGTGAGGAAATACAGATGGATCTATCTGCAACCAAGGATGGGAGAAAGATGTTGGATGATCAACACACTTGAATGAGGAAGCCTGAAATGGGCAATGAAGCCATCACCGCAAATATTTGCAGAGGCAGATGTGTGGTCATCGTTCCAGACTTTGTGCAGCTGCAAAAAGGCTACCGTGAATGGGAAGTCTTTCCTTATGGATTGGTGTGTATATGCTCGAAAATAAGAAGACAGTTGAAAGTTGAAAACTCAAGTATTCTGGCAGGAGTTTCTCTCTTGGGCACTAGATGGCAGACAGAGTCCTACATATAGGAATGTGAATTCCTTGAAAATATTCCTCAATTTCCTTCCATCTAACTATTTTCACCCCAGACAGAGTACTGGTGGTGATGCTTGGGGGGGGGGGGGGGGGGGGTGCTTAGCTGAAGGACAGAGTTCTTCCAATGAAGAAACTGTAGTCATTGCAAAATATGGGCATGCTATATATATTATTGACAGACTAAATAGGTACCAAAGAGTTCAAAAAGATTAGCTCTCCCCCCGGACTTTTGGACCAGCTTAAGAACTATGCTTTTTCTGTCTGACCCAGAAATAATTAAAACAGATATGAAGCAAATATACTGAGGTGTAAAGGAATGCAGTTTAAACAACTTCTCATTTGCTTCATACAAAAGTGCCACTGTTTAGAGGATGCACGTCTTCCACCACTGTTGATGTTTATAACCATTTAGGGCACCCTTCCTCAACTTAATGCCTTCCAGCATAGTGTCTTATTTCCCAGTGAAACTGAATCTTCTTAACAGTTGTTAATTGTTCATATATAACAGCAGAATTTCCCACTTTCAAGTTTGAAAAACAATAATAGGTCAAGGAGGAAGGATGCTGGCACCAGGTGCATGCTGAACTTATTGAACAAATCTTAAATTAATTACATGTTAAGGAACGGTGCTGTTCCCTAAGTATTGTCATTAGGGAAAAAATTCAGAATTATTTGGGCCTCGTTGCTCTGGCTTCACCGCCCATTATTTCTGGCACCATCTTCCATTTTCCCTGCCTTTGACATGGTTCACAGAAATCTAGAAAAGTGCCTTAAACAAAATTAAACTCCTGTTTTATTTGTCTATGGCCAAGATGCATATTAATTTAAAATGTCCACTGTATATGTGCTTAATACCTACCCCCGGTCTCAAAGAAACCATGTTAAGTATAAGGCTTAGGACTTGGAGAGGCATGAGAGAAGGAAGCATGCCATAGTGATAGGGTATCTCCCCGATATGCAAAAGACCTAAATTTTACTCCCTGGCATCTCCAGTTGATAGGATCAGAGAGTAAGAGTTGTAAAACCTTCTTCTCTGCCTGTGACCCAACTGTAGAAACAGTATGCAACAGTGTGTTTAAACAAACAAATAGTCCAATCTCATATATGGCAATTTCCCAGGTGAATCATTATGATAGTAAAGAGAAAACCCCTTCAAAAAAATAGGCACTGCACAAAAATTCCGAATTCCTAGGAATTTCCAATATGGTAATGACACTGTTATGATTTATTGACACCCCCTTAGTGTTGATGAACTGTTAATTTGAGGATTTGCCAGGAAGACAGTTGTGGGTGGGCGACTACAACAATTATGCATTCTTGTACAGCAAGGTCTTGAAAACACTTCAAAATAAATCTCTTGGACTGCTTCCCATTTCTTTAGCTTTTGGGGGACCTTTTAATTTTACACACAAAAACTAGTTAGCAGAAATTGGAATTTGTCTTATACTAACTTGATTTTAAAACCTCAGGAAGAAAACATTTCCTATCATGCCTAATAGACAACACTGAATTGCTAAAATACAGTATTGCTAAAAACAGTGGCCAGTATTCTGCATTGACTACTTGATTAAGTATACCTAACTGGCTTTTCTTTAATAGAGAGCAGCTGCTCCAAGAGATGGTGATCCTTTCTGTTGGTGATCGAGGTGTGGGTGGATGACATCTCCATTGGACACCACTGAGTAAGGCTATGGCAATCAGAAGCAGGATTCCTGTCTCAGTACCTTGTTTCAGCCTTGCTTTCAAGTTCAGCCTTGCTTTCAAGTTCACCTATACCCCATAACCAGCAGAATAGGCCAGTCTCTTGGAGCAGTTGCTGCTTTTGTGTGTGTGTGTGTGTAGATTTTTTGATCATGGCAAAAGTTCCATAATCGTGAACATGAATATTGCACAGTTATGAATGTGTAAATCTAGCTTAAGCATTTGTAACTGTTCAACAGAACGCCAGACATATATTAAGATCACCAAAGCTTTGATTTAAAAGAAGATGATGAAAAAACCTCTGCAAAAATCAAACGGAAGAATTTCAAAAATTCAGGTTTGCAAATCTCTCACCCTGTTTTTGTAGGCACAGACAGATTTACGAACAAGAGGTTTATAGTGGGACACAACCATGCTTGCTGGGTGGCACTTGGTTTTGTGAATTAGAAGTTTTGTGGGTCTGTTCTAATTTTTGACACCTGCTCCCAATGTTCTTTTGGTTTCTGTTTCATTCCTCCGATTTTCTGCATTCTCAGAGCCCACTATTTATGTAACTAAGGCTCAGC
This sequence comes from Urosaurus nigricauda, assembly GCA_034509955.1. NCBI lineage: Eukaryota > Metazoa > Chordata > Lepidosauria > Squamata > Phrynosomatidae > Urosaurus > Urosaurus nigricauda. The sequence goes on from JAOEGL010000009.1 coordinate 11,223,753, forward strand.
AGCAACATGTGGAGATAAATTTTGTAAAATTTTGACACATCCCTAAAGTGCTCCTTCTTCTCCCATTTCAGCAATTTTTAATTCATTTTTGGGTGGATGGGTGAGTGCAGCTTAAGGTAAAACAAAAAGATCACCCATCCAGAATAAATGCAATAAGTACTGCCTTTGCCACAGACAGTTTATGAAAGGACCAGGCAGCCATTCAGATTTTTGGTACATGATGCTGTTAGCTGCTCATGCAGATTCAAGACCTTTCTATGCCACATAGTTATAGTGCTATGATCCGATGTCAATTGCCATGTTTTCATCTTATGAGCAACAAATACGGTGCACTGCTCCTCCACTGGAACCCATTTATTATTGAATAAACTGATCATGGGCAACTTTATATTTTTTCCAGTGGATCCTCCTGTTCTGACAACTCAAACACAGATGTGTGTGTATGTGCCCCCAAGTCACCTGTCAACTCACAGTGACCCCATCAGTTTTGTAGTGTTGCCACATTATGGATTGTAGTGACAGTTTGACTTTCAGCAGTTAAGTATGTGTTGTGTTTAACACCACATCGGGGGCCCTTCCACACTAAACATCTATAGCACAATGACTCCCCTTTAACTACCAGGGTTCCCTCTTATGGATTCTTGGGATTTTCACTGTAGGGAGAAATATTTAGAATTCTCAGACAAAGAGTTCTCAACAACAACCCCAGGATGCAGCCAATGGCACAATCAAGGCATTTCAACATTTTCAAATGGGAAAACCTGTACAAAAGCTCAGACACCCTCTACTAATGAGGATGAGGAAGGTTACATGGCTATCTGGGGAACCTATAGACCAGGTGCAAGCTTTAGGAAGAGCAGATTCGCTCCTGAGTTTCATCACCTATGGTTGAAATGGTATACTTTGCTTGAACGTATTCCCACCACATTTAAGCAGTGTTTTAAACATCTTTTTCCTACATGCAATTATGAAAGGTGCACGTTGTCTTCAAATACACCCACAGCTGTCCATGAATGTGACGATTCCTGAGCCTTAGAAGTGTCAGACTGAAACAGTACTAGTTTTTTGTGGGTTTTTCGGGCTATGTGGCCATGTTCGGAAAGAGTTTATTCCTGACGTTTCGCCAGCATCTGTGGCTGGCATTCGTGAGAAACAGTATTCCTCACGAATTCCCACAGCAGACCACCTCTACCCCATTTGCCAGGATTATGTGTGTGCTTGAGCTGCAGCCGTGCAAGTTATTTCTTGTCCTCCTGCATAACGAAAGCGAATCCTTAGGGATGAGCTGCCTAATTTTATCTCAAATCCACAAGGTAAAGAATACTGTGCGTGCGCCTTAAGCCTTTTTTGCCTTCTCTTTCCTGACTATTATGAAGAGGTTTTGTGCTTATGATCCCAGATAAGCAAAGCACTTCATCAACACAAACAGCGAGCACCCTTCAAGACTGGCTTCTCCTTAATGGAAAATGATCCCAAGGGGTTAATCTCTCAGACACACTTGTTGACTTCTCTCACCATAAGATGCTGAAAAAGCCAGGAGCGCATGATATTTGTAGCGTGTTTCGGCAGGACTCCCCGTTTGTTCTTTGACTTTTTATCTTCACTGTCAAGAAGAGAGGTCAGATCCAGGTTAACCTACAGGGCAGGGAGGAAAAGAAAGAAAAGCTTAAACAACAATGCAGGTAAAAAAGGGAAAAGAAAAAGAGAAAAAGCCTGGGTTGCTATGGTGACTGAATTCACAAGTCAGTCCGATTTCATGGTGGCTCCATGAAGCTACTGTGAGTATTGTGCTATTTGGAGGCAAGAGCAAAACCAACACGAGGGACTGCGATGTTTACTTAGAATTTGTTTTTAAAAAGAGATCAATATCCTCTTCTCCCGTGTCTACGGCTGCATCCACAGTGCCGAAATAATTTGGGTTGACCCCACTTTAATTGCCATGGCTCATGCTATGGAATTCTGGGAATTATAGTTTGTTGTGGCACCAGAGCTATGCTATTAGCTATTACTAATTTCAACAAGAATAAAAACATTGAATCAATGGCTGAATGATAGGTCAATGATTATGTAACTCAGTGAATCTAGTCAGATTGATTCCATGGGTAAACTCTAGTTGGGACTAGAAACTGGATTAAAGCCAAAGTGTACACAAAACAATGGACACCTTTGAAAATGCAAACAGCTAAAATGTGCACAGATGAAAAAGTATGCACAAACAGGCTGTAGTCAATAGCAGAGAGGTGTGAAAAACACATTAAAAATAAGCACAGGAAAAAAAATTTACACAAAACTTCACAGTTTAGTGGAAAACAAGGGCAGGAAGAAAAGGCAGGCGGGATCTGGAGATATGTAATGAAACTGAGATGCCGAGGTTTTCATACCATTGTTTCTGAGTTTAAAATATCTTATCTTGGAGAAAGAAATGGGAAGAAATGGTTAGGAAGTTTGACTTTTACACAGAAGATGCCTCACAAGGCCTCTCTAGTTGGCACCAAATTTCCAAAAAGTATCATTTCCTTCCAGGGATCATAGACCATTGTAGTTTTGGGAAACTATAAAAATATAATCCCAATGATGCATGGCCAATCAATCAATCAATACAGTTAAAAAAAACCTGCAGACAGTTGCATCCCAATAGTTTTTGTTGCTAAGGATGGCATCCTTGTATATACCTTGATTGGATTGCATGATGTTTTCCATGGTAGCAGTGAGAGAATGGCATCCTCCTTGAGGCCGGCCATGTGATTTCTATACCTCTGTCCTCCACTTATTCACCTCTACCTCACTCTACCTAATGGTAGGGCCAGCCCTATGTAGAAGAGAACACTCCCAGCCACCTGCTTGTAGTCCCCTCCTATCTACCATAAATCCTTTTAATTTGAGTATTATATGTGTGTTGGGGTTGGGAGGGGAAGGTTGGTTGACCACGAGACCTACTTCATGCGAACACTCCTCTGTTTGAAGAACTCGCTAAACAGTTTGGCTAGCCAGATGAAAGAAGAGCATAAGTGAAGTAACTACCAGTATCAGTTAGTATCTGGACAGCAGACTGAGCAGCAGCAAACAGGTCCTTCAGTCACAATTCTCCACACTGTGGCCAAAGGCTGATTATTTTTGAAACTATTGTCAACTTTTTTATTATTTTGGATGGCTTTATGTCAACTAAGATGGTCACTTACACATGGCCAAAAAAGAGGAGTTGCACTGATTAAGTGGAGGACAAAATCCCCCAGCTATGTGAAGGACACCACGGACTTCCTACAGAAGATACAATCTATCCACAACCTTCCATATGCTATAGGTATAGCATATCTGAATTTTAGTAAGACCTTTGACAAGGTCCCCCATTATATTCTTGCAAACAAGCTAGTAAGACAGAGATGTCAAATTCAAGGAATTACACAAGCAGTCCTCAAACTACAGTACCCACCACATGAAGTGAAAAAACAAACAAGGCAAATCATGTACCCAGAACTGATCTATTACAGAACAAAATGATGAGGGACAATGACAGAACCTCACATACATCTCTCAACTGGGACCTCTCAGGCGTAGCATCAATGAACTACAACCTATTCTGGACAACAATGCCACTCTTTCAAGGGCCCTTGGTGGCAGACCTTTACTCACAGACAGCCTCCAAACCTCAAACAGGTACTCACCTACAGGACGACACACGACACAAATGGCAACACAGGTACTAAGCCTTGCTACAAACCAAGATGCCAAATTTTCCCACACATTTATCAAGGAAATGTCATCACAAGACCTAATGGTATCACCCACAATATTGGGGGGGAGGGGGCTTCATGTACTCATCTGCCAATGTGATCTATGCTATACTGTGTCAGCAATGCCTTTCAGCACTCGACATTGGGCAAACAGGCCAATCCCTGCACCAGAGGATAAACTGACATAAATCAGATATTAGAAATGGGAATAAAGAAAAACTGATGGCGGAACATTTCAATCTCCCTGGGCATTCTATCTCAGACCTCATAACAGCGGTCAGTGAACAAAAGAACTACAGTACAAAGGTAGATTGGAAAGAGAAACAGCACAACTGGAATTCATCCACAAACTACCGTCCCTCAGCAATGGATTGAACAAAGACAATGGTTTCCTGACACATTGCACGCACTTCAACACTATCTGATCCCATCCTCATTCATCTATTTCCCTCAACACAAGCTAGTCCCATGCAACACTGGATCTGCCACTTCATCTCCATGCACAAAGACCAGTTTCCTATGTCTTTGTTGCACTAACAACCATTGTTAAAATTGGACCAGCAAATTCATCTCCATGCACAAAGGACTGGTAATTTGTATTGATGTCCTCACATACCAATGGCGTATATATGTCTGTACCTGGCTTTCACTCCAACAAAAGCATCTGAGGAAGTACACTGAAGCCTACGAAAGCTCATGCTGCTAATTTCTTTCTTCCAGTTAGTCTCAAAGGTGCTACAAGATCTCTCTAAGTACTGATTGTACAGACTAATATGGCTGTATCTTTGAATTCTAAGAAAACCCTGTGAGGTTCATCAGGTTGTCATAAGTCAATAGGCAACCTGAAGGCACATACATATACACACACTGGCTGAAATTCAGTCAGGGACATCCACACTTGAAAGTCAATATGGCATAGTGGTTTGAGCATTGGACTATGACTCTGAAGACAAGGGTTGGATTCCTGGCTCAGCCATGAAACCCACTGAATGACCTTGCACAAGCCACACACTCTCAGCTTCAGGTGAAGGCAATGGCAAACCTCCTCTGAACAAATCTTGCCAAGAAAACCCCATGATAGGTCCCATTTAGGGTCACCATGAGTCAGAAAAGGCTTGAAAGCACACAGCACACACACACAGTGCACACACACACACACACGTGTTCCTTACATGTGCAGAAGTGCTTTTTTGGGAGCTATATGGGCTGTTATTCTCTGCTTCTCTATGCAGTGCCCAAGGTCCCACTCTGAACTGTAAAACCCAAAGCTGCTTCACATGGGCATTTTGTGCTTCAACAGGAACAGGCCAGGTTGGAGAAGTGTCTATCAACTTCCCACCCTCCAGCCAGGCTCACTCTTGATAACAGAAGCACTAAGACCTCTGCAGGTGCTACATCTCAGCACTAGCCTCTCTTATCCTGCTTGCTCACAAGACAGCCGTATAGTCTTGTGGTGGCATACGGCTCAGCATAGCAGAAGTCTGCAGGGAGATATTTATGCTATGCTGAGGGGATGTTAAATTAAGGCCACAAACAATATAGCTTCTCTCAAAGTGGAAGACTGCGACCAGTTTGGGTACTGCTCACTCTGCTGTCCAATTGCTAACGGCTGATGGACAACCTCAAAGGCCCTGATCTTCCTCTCTCGAGAAACTGAAGTGTGGACTTAGCAATAGCAATAGCATTTACATTTCTATACCACTTCATGCTGAACTAAGCGGTCTCTAAGTGGTTTACAACATGTAAGCCAACTGCCCCTCCCCAAAAGCCCAGTACCAACCTATGAAGGGATGGAAGGCTGAATCAACCTTGGAGCCCTCACAATCGAACTCACAACCTTGTGGCTGCAGTACCGGTATTTAACAACTGTGCCACCAGGGCTCCCTGACACAGATTTAGAACTGGGCAGTTTTTCAATCTGCCTTCAAATAAATAGTTGCATTCAAATAAATAGGGAATTAGGCCTTGACACTCCTTCCACCCCAGTCATCAATGTCCAGCTGTTGACAATGTCACTCTGTAACTCATGCAGAGGAGCTTTTGTAACATTTATTCCGTGCATGTGTGTACATGAACAGATGAAGACTAGCTCAAGGTGATTGCCACTGGTGCAAACCAGCTTCTAGTCCCTTTGATTTCAATGGAAGTTGTGTCCTAATAAATAGCTTTAAAACACCCTTCAGTCAGTTAATCGGTTTTAAAAATATGCAATTCTCAATAGGATTATTCACAAGACAGCAAAGAAACATCTTCTTGTCTTGAAAAAGAGCGGCAGATAAAAAGAAAAGAAGATTCAAAGATCTTGGGAAGCAGAAAGAGAGAAGTTTTAATGAGGTTGCAGGAAACTGGAGTTTCAACGTCAAGGCTTTTTTTTTTAACGCACACATACTTTTTTAAGGTCCTTCATAAAAACATTTCTCCTGCATGAATTAAACATCAGGATGGCAGCCCTGTGTCAGGTATAAATGATTCCCCCAGGTGCCGCTTGGGATGTATTGCAAGGCCTGGGCTGAATAAATTACCCAGGCAATACAGAAATAACATTAGGAGTCCTTGTCCAGGGCTTCGCCAGTGCCACAATATTCCCAGCATACTTGTATTCAACAGATCTGATCAATTTCACTCTAAGATCTGAGCTAGCAACATTAAAAAGAATAGAGTTTCAGGTTTTGTTTTTTTGCCTCCTTATCCCTGCTTGGAGAACTGAGAGGAATCTGGGATAGAACAATTCTGCCAGAGCCTTTTTCAAGATTTTTTTAAATAAATTGATATTCATTTTTTTAAATGAAAAAAAAAATGAAGAGAGAGAGCCAGGGAGATTTTAAAGGAAATGATTGGGTGCTATCACATTCCCACAAATGCTGACTCAGTAAGAAATGGCATCAATGCATGCTCTTAAAAAAAATACCAAAAAAACCCCTAGCGTTGTATGATTTGCTTCTCATTAATACAAAATAGGACAGGGGAGAATACTGTAACTGGGACACATTTCAAGAGATAGGTAAGGATTTCCACATGCAAAACAGAGGTGGGGAAACTAGCATGGAACACCATTCCTTGCTACAAGAAGATCTCAATTGTTTATACGTCTCCATTGTTAACAAAGGTAACAATTTGTTGTTTTGCTTTTTAATCATGGGAACATGGTAGTATTGTTATGGCTACTTTGGTACCTCTGGGTGGAGCTATATGATATGAAAAAACATAAGGAATAGCTATTTTACTTTGAGGCCTGATACCAATTACAAATGATGCCAAATACAGGTTGACAGTTGTTTCACTTGCTTTGTTAACTAAATTTTTCAAAAGAATAAGACAAATGTTTTTGACACAATATCGTTACATTAAAGGTCAGTTCAATGTGTGCTCAGACCAAGGAGCGCATTTTGAACACGGACCCACGGTTACATTTCTGTTTCTGTTTTAAGATTATTTACATTTGAGCATCCTTAGGTGAGGTGTTGTTGGTTCATTTACATAGAGATAATTTACATAGAGATAATTAGTACATTAACATTTATTTATTTCAGCTTGGTGATGGGAAAACTCAACCCTCTCCCATGCAAGCAGAAATAGAAGTGTGTTTTTTCATTGTTATTTGAAATTAATGCTTTTGTGTCAAATAATGACAAATTCCTACAGCATGGATTTATTAGCCACCATGGAATTTTTTGCTTATTTAAATGTCTGTCTTTGGTCTGACTGTCTCACATTCTTCTAGTGCATCATGTCCAGATGAACCCTGTTTTTTCCAAATACAGCAGAATCCAAAAGGGACCTGTTTCCTGAGTGTTCTAGCTGTGTGTAGGCTGCAATTTTGCTCCCATTTCCTGTAAAGACCATTCTTCCCACACTAGAAATTAGTAAGGGGAAAATGTGATATGTGGATAACTGCATGCTAAGTATCAAGCAAACAATTCATTTGGGTCTCAATTAACTGGAGAAAGGGAAATTTGATCTTGCTGAAATATATCTGACCTGAAGAAGGTCGGCTTAGTGGTGGCCTATATTTTATTAGAATTTCTAGGAGAGTCAGGTGGAGGATGTATATACAAACAAATCATAAAGACTGGCGCTATATCATTATGATACAACATTTTTTCCACTGTTGCAGAAAGAAAACATAGGAAAAAATGCTGGATGGTTCCTTCTGTGGAAAAGAACTCCAAGCGAGAAGCTAGATTCTAATCCAGTCTTGTCTGGGTTTTTTCTTTTCTTGAAAAGAGCCGGCGGGGGGGGGGGGGGGGTGGAATCCACTTGCCTCTTGCATTCCAAGATAACACTGTCTACATATATTCCTCAAAGGGTCATGCTTTGCTGAGAAATAGCCTTGGTTTTGAACTGTCCCTTCATATCTTGCTGGAAAGGTCTATACCATGTTTCCCCCTCTTTGGCACCTTCTTGATTTGAAAGCTGCAAAGTTCATTAGACACTAGATGCTTCCTCCCATACCGAAGATGTCAAAATAAGCATGTCCGGGCACCCAGTGGTGGCGCATGGGGCTAACAGACAGTGAAGCAAAATAAGCAAGTCTCATGGTGACCCTCCTCCCTGACTTCCAGTTCCTTCAGGCTTACCTGTGTGTTCTGGATCTGAATGGCCCCTTGTGGGATTGCTTGGGTTACCACCTGGCCCTGAGACGTTACCATTGTTACAGGCTGGTAAAGGGCTCCACCTGGCAAATGATAAGATTTTACAACAGAGTTTTAGGAAGACAGCTGAAATCTATGGGCAGCAATCAATCAATCAATCAATCAGTCAATCAATCAGGTAATAGTAAATATGTTCCATCCAGCTTCATGTCTTAGTATTGAACATGGTGAGAGGGAAGGATATGCAGCGGACCCTTGGTATCCTCTGGGGTTTGGTTTCAGGACCCCTCAAGAATGCCAAAATTCATGGATACTCATGTCCTATTTAATGCAATGACATAGTAAAATCAAGGTTTGCTTTTTAGGAATTCATATATTTTAAAAATATTTTCAAGCCGTGGATGGTTGAATCTATAAATCCATGGATATGGAGGGACAACTGTACTATAAGAAAACTATGTTGTCATATTTGGGTAAATGACATGCAACCCAGCTTCTGTTACAAATAAGGACCAGCCAGAAATTGTTGGATCTGGATCACTGTCTTTGTACTTTAACTTGGGTGTATTTAATTAAAGTGTAGAAAAATGGGTGAATAAGAAGCATCACCCTTCTATCTCCAATAAAGACTGCAATGACCCTTCTGGCTGACTCTCTCTCTCTCCCTCCTACTCTCTCACATACATCACATTTTGTTAAGACAGAAACAACAGCCACTATTTTGTTTATGATTGGCAGCATATTTCGAGATTGTTCATTTAGGGATACACAAGGGTGTAGGCTTTAGCATCACTCAACAAATTGACTGATCACATCCGATGGACAAACATGATCAGGCTCATTTATTAAAAGATGGTTGATATTTACTTCTTATAGCAACAATAACTATTTTCAGGTGTTCAGTCTGTACATGTGAGGATTAAAAGTGTGGCAAACATAGAGTTCATAGACATCTGGAGCATATGCACACAGATGCGCAATCCTTTTCTATGTAGAATTCAGAGTTTGAAGAAATTATGTTTTTAGACTATGCCTCCCAGACTCCTCAAGGCAGCATGGTTTCTGGCCACACTGTATGAGGAGTTATGGGAGCTGAAATTTTCCCTAAATCCTGAGGTCTGGTTCAGCATTAAGGTTTGCAGGGAGTTCATTGTACATTTGGCAGAGCATGCCTACAACATTTTCTCAATTAGGAAGCCTGATAAGACAGCAGTCTTAGTTTTCAGGTGGCTGGTAAGTGTGTTCAGCTGAATGTGCTTATAAACCACAAGTGGACCATCACACTGAATTTGAGAAGGTCTTTAGAAGAATTCACATATCCAAGCATTGTATGCTTACTCTTGGCACATCCACTTTTATCGCTCTGGTATACAAGTATATACTGAACACCTGCATATGACTAATAATGCTTATGTCTGGTTGTGAAAGCTGGACAGTGATGGAAACTGTCAGGAGGAAATTCAACTTATTTGAAAAATAGTGCTGGCAAAGAGTTCTGGACTGCTAAAACAAGTGAATGGTTATTAGAGCCAATAAATCTGAACTCTCAACCTCATCCCCATTTTATTTATTACCCACCTGTCCCCAAGGCTTGAGGTGGAGTACAACACAGATGAAAATACAATATATTAGCAGCAAACACGACTAATACTTTGGGCATATTGTGAGACAATAATACTTGGTAAAGTGGAAGGTCATAAAAAAAGAAGCAGCCCACACTACAGGTGTATTGGTTCAGTCAAGGAAGTTATGGCCCTGAATTTGCAAAACCTGAGGAGGGTATTTATAACTGAAGCTCTTGAAGGTCTCTCATTCACAGGATCACCTTAAGTCAAAGTTGACTTCAGAGTGAATAATCAAGACAACATCATCAACAACAGCAACAAATAGCATTTCTAAACTATCTATCTATCTATCTATCTATCTATCTATCTATGAAGGTCTTGTTCTTTTATATTCACTTATTCTGTGAAGAAGAGCCAGCATGGTTTAGTGGTTTGGGTGTTGGACTAAGACACTGAGAAACCAGAATTCAAATTCTTCCATGAAAACCCTATAATAAGTTGGCCTCATGGCTGAGTTAAGTCAGAAATGACTTGAAGGCACACAACAACAGCAATTCTGAGAAAATGTATCTCAATTAATGACAATGTTCAGATGTGGTTAGAGTATGTTCATAGAATTATGTAGGATTTCAATTTCTGTTTGACTTTTAGTTGGCTTAATTTTATCATCATCATCATATCCACCACCCCCAAAGCTCCCCACGGTAGCAGATTTTTTGGGTGGCTAATGGGTACAACAGAGGTAGAATTCAAAGATATAGCTATGTTAGTCTGTAGAATCACTTTCAGCTAGTCGCAAAGATGTACACTTGTGGGTTATAAGCTTTTTTGGACTGCAAAATCACATTTCCCAGCCAGCATAGCCACTGATCATGCTTGCTTGGGGATCTAGGGAAATGTAATCCAACCCCTTCTCCTTTTTCCAAGCTCTGAAAGGGCTGTTACAGGTCAGGTGGGCAGTGGTGATAGGTAAGAGGGAATGGGTACAGGCATGGAAAGTTTTTTAAAATACACACATGCACACACAAAGATCACAGGCAGTTTTCACAGATTTCCATCTTGAATTATGCATTGTTCAAATCTTGCTATCTAGGGGAGTTAAAAAATACCAAGCATGCAGAAGACGCAACTAACATGGTCAATGACGTATGCTCCACGCCTCCCACCTGACACTACTTGCGAGTTGACCGTTGTCATGGAGATATTCCCCTGCTGCAATGCTGAGGCAGGTACCACAATTCCTTGGGGGTTGTTGGATACTGCAGTCATTGAGTTAGGAGAATTTTGCAGCATATCCTAGAGAGGGGCAGAGGAAGAAAAAGAAGTGAATACCTTGTCCATTGCCATTTTCCTTCTGTGTGTTGAACTTCTGAAAGACATAGAACAGGAGTATGGGGGAGTCTCCTTCTTTGGAGGTTTTAAAAGAGAGGCTGGATGGCCATTTGTCAGAGATGTTTTGATTATGTGTTCCTGCATGGCAGGGGTTTGGACTGGATGGCCCTTGAGGTCTCTTCCAAGCCTATGATTCTATGAGGATCATGTAGATGAGAACAAATAAGATTTCCACCCCACAGACAGTGCTATTATTATTATGCATACATTTTCATCATGATTTGCATTTGTACCTCATCTATCCACTCCCTTCCACCCAACTGTCCTGATATGTCAGAGTCAGTCCCATAATTCTCTTCTGTCCCACATTTTCAGCTACTTTTTAAATGTACCAGTTTCTTTCTCCTCTTCCCACTTTCCTTTTTGTCCTGAACTTGATTCATTTGCTGAAAACTGAATTTAAAGTGCAAAAGTACTTTGCACTTTAGTCCACATAGCAAAAGTAGTTTGCTCTTGATTAACTCAGAAGAGGGGAGGGGAAAGAATCACATTCTTCTCTGTAGGTTCAGCCAAAGCAAACTGCTGCTGCTTCTCTTAGCTTATATGTTCTTTCCCATTAATAATTTTTGCCACCTTGACTACACTGATGTTGCTTGGCTACATGTGTCCCAGTTTTCATCTATAAAGTGTTGGAGGGCATGCCACTGCAGTCTTGCTGCAAGCTTGAATTTGCAGGACATTATGAGCCAGGTATTACTCTCTTACTTAGAAAGTTCTGCTTCCAAGGACTTCTACTGAGCTCCCACAGTATGGCACTGGTGACTCATCTTTCAGACTTGTTTAGTACATTGTACAAGCCATCTGCTCATTTTGGCTGCCACTGGCCTTGCAGGCAAGACATACCTCTTACCAAGTCAAGCTAAATATACAGTGAGAAATTCTCCACCACAAGCTGGCGGCACTATCGGTATACATCTTGCAGTGTTGGGAAAGCCCCAAAGCAAATGATGCAGAATAGAATTATTCAATTATTAAAGAAGACATTCTTGTCATTGTTTGGGATAAGAGGTCAGCATTCAATTAACACTTTTTCATAGCTGATTAAATATTTGTCTTATCAGAGTAAACCCATACGGCATGACATTACTTTCTCAACATCGTTGCTCGGCACATAGTAAACAACCTACCAGCGCCCAGAAAAACACATGAGCCTGAGCAAACAACCAAGCACAAACACATTTTGGACTAGTTTTTAATTTCATTTTCCCCCCTCAATGTCTGTGAATTTGTTATAGAGATGAGATCCCATATATTTCTAGCCTGGCTCCTGATTGTGAGCTGTGTGGCTTGGCTGCTTCTTATAAGTTACATGTTAGGCCCACTTGGCCTGATCCAAATGTTCTGCATTTTCCAGATTAAAATGGGTACATAATTTCCAGCTGTCTCAGTTTGGCAGAGACAGTTGCAATTAATCTTCTGTCATTCCACTTTTTCAGTTGCAGTTAAAATGTCCCATTTTCTCTGTTCTATTCCCACTTTCTCTCTTCATCCTCAGCTTACTTCAGTTGCTGAAAACTGAAATCAAAGTGCAAAAGTAGTTTGCCTTCAGTCAAATAAGGAGTTTATCAGACGGGAAGAATTTCTCTTTATTGTGAATGGAGCCAATTGGTCAATTTGAATTCATGTGAATTCGCTAGTTTAGCGAATTTACATGAATTCCAATTGTGTTCGGAATACATTCAGAATGACTTCCCATTACCCGAAAATGACTGCCTATTGCCCAAAATTGCATGAGATGCTTTAATACGCAATAATGTAAAACCCATGATTGCGTTCGGAATGACTTCCCTTTTGCCCGAAATTGCATGAGTTACTTTAATACACAATAATGTGAAACCCCATGATTGCGTTTGGATTGCCATAGGATTATACTTCCAATTTCCGTTGTCTGATAAACTCCTAAGAGAAGAGAGTAGAGGATGAGATCCTACCCTTCCTGAATCGCTTTAGGCAAAAGCAAACTACTGAACATCTTCTAGCTTTTGTGTTCTTCCTCTTTAGTAATTTTTGCAATCTTGTCCACTCTCTTGGCTTGGCCACATGTGTCTTAGTTTTCACCTGTGAGATGTTGGAAGGTATGTAAGGACCTACTGTCACAACAGCGTTGCTGGTTAGTTGTAAAGAACAAAATGGGCTGTGGAATTTACCATTAAGATGTCCTGGCACATGGACATACATTGAAAAATAAACTGAAAGATGCCACTGATCACATGCTCAGCCCAGAATTTTTCAGTCCTTTTACACAAAATTCAATACTTGTTTTTCTTTCCTTCTTTTTTTAGTAACCTATTTTTCAGGAGGGTAGCTGGATGAGGTGAGGGTGTGGGTGCCAGTTGTTTATATGGTTAAAACAGTAGGAAGTCAGAAACATTTGCTGATTTATTGCAAATCAGTCAGGAATCTACCAGCAGACCCCAATCAATTTTCTGCCAATGCCTTTACTAAACAATAATGAATGGTGAAGGATGGTATTGTGTATTAATTATTGAAATGGTATGATTTGCATATGCTCATTTACATGTGTATAGAAAAAAATAGACAAAATAAGGAAGACTAGACAACAGTTTGTTTGCCTGTTGGCTCAATTTGTTGTCCAGGTATTAGGGGAACTGACCAGGTCTGGTAGGTAACTCCAATGCTCCCTTTTCTGTGCTTCTTTATCTTTAAACCAAATTGAAACAAACAACCTTTCAAATGGAAAACACTTTTAAAGGAAAGACAATCCTCTTTGGTCCTTCAGTTGGAGGACCTTCCTTGTAGGCAAGATAAATGGTTACCCTAAGTCAGGATTTTGTCTGAAAACTATTTGCCTAGGCATAAAAAATAAAGTACATTAGGTCCAATTATTTCATTTCAGTTTACATGTTCATCAGAATAAAAACACTTTGGTTGGAATCCTGTTGTTTCACATGGTGGCATAACTTCTAGATGGCTTTAGTTAACTACTTTATTAAGGGGGGAAACGGATGGAAGGGGCAGCTTCAAGCCGTCCCATCCAAAGACAGATTGAGGCTGTGGCAAACACACACCTTCAACTGGGGAAAAAGCTGGCTTTGCCGACCCTGCTACAGCCCCATGGCAACTTCATGATACTCCAGTGCCATGTAGCGTGTAAACGCCGCACTGCCGGGGCATCATGTCTGGCAGCTGAGTGGCTTCAAGGCGGCTTCCCAGCATCATTGGGATGTGCGGCAACACTGGTGACACCCAGAAGTGGGCTTTTTTGGATCATCTGTTCTGGCCCTAACTCTGCTGATCAGCAATACAAGGATAATTTTTTAAAAAATAATGTTTAATTATGTTTTAGCAGGAACAATTTAATTTACAAAGTACTATAAAATCCATAATGAAATAAAAAAGAAAAAGAGTGAAAAAGAAGAAAAAACAAAACGAAGACATACAACCAATACATAGTAGGCCTCTGACCCTCAATCCTGATTGTAATTAAAATAAAAATAAAAAAGACAAAATATTATTCTACTATTACAAGTCCACTAAATAATCCTACTAAAATGACTAATAACCATAGGCATAGATTATTACATCGTTAGATTTCTTATTACTCAAAAAACCCTAAACGGTTTCCAATCTTTCAAAATGTCTTTGAGTGCCTTATCCTTTATAACCAGATTAATTTGTCTTTTGGGCTAACTCAGCAACCCTGACAAGCCATTCTTCCATCATTGGTTCTTCAGTCTATTTCTAAGTTTGAACAAACAATATTCTTGATGCTATTCTCATATATTAAAGAAATTATCCATATTTACTATCCAGTTCTTTATCCCTAATGCCCAACAAAAACATTTCTAGTAACATTACAAAACCTATCATTAGGATTTTTTTAGATTAACGTATTAATCTTAGACCAGTAAGTTTTCACGTTCTTACAAGTCGACTACATATGAAAAAAAGGAGCCCTCCTTATCTTTACATCCCCAACATTGATTTGAAAAATTCACATCTACAAATCATCTTATACAGGTTTTCTTTTAAATTATTGCACCAAGCAAATTTTAAATCTCTGGATAACATTTTTTCTCACACATACATCCATATGAACATTATGCCCGAAATTTTGGACCCATTTTACCATGTACTCTTTTACAGGCTCATCTTCTGTCTCTAGTTTCAAAAGCCATTTATACACTTTTTAAATTACATGGTAATCATCTTTACACAACTCCAAATAAAACTCATTTTCTCTAACCTCTGTGGCTGCATTTCTCTCGTCTTGATTAAATCTGCCCTTAAATTGCATATACGCAAATCAAGTAAGATCTTTGCCTTCCTTAAGAATAATCTTTCTTAATTTAAACCTCCACCTATCTTTTTCAAAATACAAAAGAGCATCATAGAGAAACCACCTCCAATTTTAACCCATTCTTTCCTTAAAAAGGTTTCCTGCAGTGAGGTAGCTAATATTATCTTATGAAAAAGTATCTGTTTATTCTTACACCAAACTTGTAGGAGAGCCTAATACAATTATTTTTAAATTCAATATGTATCTTAACTTTATCATACCAACTATCCATGCCAACCAAATCTTACTTTATGGCCTTGAAATTCCAAGAGTCTCACATCTCTAAGCAATATCCATTCCTTCAACCGTACAAAACAACAGGCCTCATAATACAATTTGACATTAGAGACTCCTAAACTGCCCCTTTCTTAGCATAGTGCAGTTTTTTTAATTTTGTTCTGTGTTTCTTTGCCTGCCAGACAAATGTAGAAATCCCTTTCTGCCATTACACAAAAAGTATTTCATTTCTTGTAGTCAGGGTTGTTTCAATGAGGAAGAAAAGCCTTGGTGAAACATTTGCTTTTATTACTGCAATTCTGTTCAAAAGGGATAAATTTCATTTCCCCATTTGGTCTCTTTTAATTTCTTTCCAGACTTTTTCATAGTTGTTTTGAAATAATAAAACTATTGTTCTTTGTGATTGTAATTCCCATATTTAACCCCCTTTTTCCACTTTAAAATCTGAAAGAGCAGTTAGTTCACTGTCCTCTTCAGAAGTCACATTTTGTTTTGTCAGAATTCATTTTAAATCTAGAGCATGTCCCAAATGCCTTATCCCCCCCCCCAAGTCTTCATTGAATCCAATGGATTTTGTGTCATTATCACAAGATCATCTACATAAGTTCTCAACTTATGCTATTCTTTTTTTTACCCTCACCCCATAGATTCTGTCATTTCGACGAATATCTCGCAATAGATATTAGATAAAATGAAACAGCCCATTTAAATTTCAGAGCTGCACATCAGTTCATGCAGCAATATCAGTTCCTCACCCTAAGTAAAGGCCAGAGTGTCCTGCCAAAAGAAAGAGTAAAGGTGAGAGAGGACAAATTTGTTTGCTCCCCTTTTGTATTTCAGTCAGTCTCATTGCACTGCCATTTACTAAGTTCTGAGACTTTTGAATTGAGTAGATTGTGTTTATTGCCCGAATATTTACCAAAGTCCATATTCTCTAATACTTGAAATAAATAGTTCCAAGAAATATTATCATATGCATTTTCTGCATCTAAAAATATAAAAGCAACATTATGATGTACCAGTGCAGTATAAGGATGTGGGGAATTTAGGGGTGTTTTTATAAAATTGCAGTTTTCCTAACAGCTCCAAGACAACCCAGTGACAACTTATTCTTACTTATTCTTCTTGCTGTTTTAACCTTTTAATGCCAAAGCTTCACTCCTACGCCCAATAAAAATGGTATACACAATGCAAAATCAAGAGGCATTGCAACTGCCAGCAAAATATATGTGTATAGGACACTCTGGTCTTTACTTAAGGTGAAGAACTGATACGGCTGTATGAACTAATATGCAGTTGGAGTCCTCTGAAATTTAAGCGGGCTATTTCATTTTCCATGGAAGAGGACTGCAGAAGAGTGAGAAATGGAATTGCCAGACTGAAATTTCTTCAGTAGGGTGTTGTTGTTTTTTAACACGTCTGTCTTTGTGTAAGGCCTCCAGGGCCCTATCTATCCTTTTTTATACTGGTCCCCCATTTAGGAGAAGGTGACACCCATATTTAAGTGTGAATGCACGTAGAAGATGAATTTAATATTCTGTGAATGATCACACTAGGCAAACATGCTTATTCAAATTTTAATGGAATGCAAACATAATAAGACTGGAAAAAAACAGCCTTTGAAAACGTAAATGTTCTCATGAATTTCCTAAATGGAAAGACTAATTTTTAAAAACAACCACCCCAGGTATGTGTGTAAGAGAAAAAGTGGGGAGAACAACATGGTTGTTGCACAAATTAAAGAATTTTAAAAAATATTTTCATTAATGAGTAGGGTCCAGAAGTTTAGGATGCCAAATCCTACACAGCCTTACCATTTTCCATGCTAGATGGAACTGAGCGCAATGTGGACACAGAGAAAAAGATTCTCCACTTTTCATTTAAAGGTTAATACAATCACCACCATTTACAGTTATTTGAATGGACATCTCTGTTATTGCTAAGTGATGGACTTATCCTCGTGTTTTATCCAAAGGTTTGTTTCCTCTAATGGAAATGAATTTGATATTGCTGAATTACAAATCCCATTACTCCAAACATTGGTCATGGATCTTGGGATAGTGAAAGCTGTAGTCCCTTAATATTTGAGGTCCCATGATCAGGGAAAGCTGCTTTTAAGTTTTCCCATTAAATCATTCCTGTTTTTTCACCCTACCACAGCTGAAAATTCCCATGATCTGGATTTTCTACTCCCATTTCTCTGACAATGTGAGCATCATCATTATCAGATCAGGACAGTAAAGTTGAGAACATGTATAGAAGAGAATTTTCTGCCAGGCAGTGATGATAGAAGTGACATTCAGAGGGGTTATCTTATTATTATTTATAGTAGTAGTAGTAGTGGTAGTATCCCTCTCTTTTCCCAAATCTGGGACCCACAGCGTCTAAAAATATTACTATTTAAAACATTCAAAAAGCTTATCCCTTCTAAGGAACCAGTAAAGTCCTTGCAGCATGTGGATCTGTCAAAGTTTCACTTTCACCCAATGCATAATTAAAACAAGGAATTCACTGCCACAAGATGGGATGATGGCTGCTAACTTCCATGGTTTTAATGCCTCTCTTGCTTCCCTAGTATGGAATTGTTAGAGCTCCCCTTTAATTTCTTAGCTCCTTGGCAAGAGGCTGTTCTTCTAGCTGAGGCTGATAAACAGATGCTTCCCTTCCTTACCACATCCTAACTGAGGCACAATGAAGTTGGGGAATAAGAGAGGGAATTATGGAGAGAAAAAAATAAACCTGTGCTTTCTTGTCCATAGCAAGCAGCTGACAAAGCTATTCCCAAGCAGGCTAATTTTGTATCTAACTTCAACTTCAGCAGAGTGGTTTTATTTTTTTCACATATAATTATCAAGGTTCATTTTTTACTCTGGATTCCCTTAGGTCAGAACTTGGAAATGTTACTGTTTGGACTCCAGTTCCCAGAATCCTCTTGCCAGCATGTAACCATGCTGGCAGCGTATTCGGAGAGCATTTCCAAGTTCCGTACCTGTATTTCTGTACCTGTATTTCTCCAAAAAGAAAGGAACACTGAAAACAAGAGACATTGCACCAAATAGCATCTCAGATGAAAGAAAAACAGGGATTGGGGTGTCTATGGCACCCGCAATTCCTTCTCCCAAATCAGTCGTGCAAATTAATCTGACATGCCTCATTCCGATGCTCTTAGCCAAATACATTTTTGGCTGAATCCTTTGCAAGAACGGAGGCCGCCCAGTTTATCGACGCAGTGGGGGAGATGAAAGCCCCCAGCATCCTGGAGCCAGAATTGAGCATGGGGTTTAATATTCATTTTTTTCCCCTTTCCCTGGGACAACGTCTTCCTCTCTCTGTGTGTAACATGAATCTGAGTAATTAACAACTTGAGAAAAACATTAGCAAGCTGCCTTCAACAAAGCTGGCAGCCGAGTGGAATTTTTATCCTGCTGTATCATTTTCCAGTGGGGAGCAACCTCACCATGAGCGCAGATGATGACTCTTCTATTTCAGGCTGCTGGGATTAATTCTGAACCATGACGAATTTCACACTCCTGTCTTCTCCCCCCATTTTTCTCCTTTTTCTCTCCCTCCTCCCTCAAAAGAGGTGTACTTAATGTCAAGTCGCTATGGAAAAATCCCTGACCTCAGTTTTCCAGCTGCTGTATTCCCATCTCCATTGAGAGGCAGTCCTTTTCTGGAACCCTTTTCCCAGTTGCAGAATTTTAAATTGAAATTAGGTCCCCTTCCTTGGTTTGCTTTAGGAGGAAAAAAAAACCCAAAACAAAGTATACTTTTGTTAATTTAATGCATCCTGTTTGATTGCATGAAAGCAACTGAGGATGAATTCATGCATCAACAGTATTCAGTCTGCAGGTGAAATTTTCACAGGTGGAAAACTAAAAGAAGAATAATCCTTCCTTTCCAGTGCTTGACAAAATCACAATGAACCTGTTTCTAAGAAGTGAAATATCAGCAGCAAAAGCTGTGTTAAATAGTAGTCATGAAAAGATGCACCATTATTCATTTCCTAGCCAAAAAGTGGGTTTCCCAGAACTTGGGAAACCTAGTAGAGACGAATAATACAGTAGCAAGAATTTTGCATAGTTTTCACTTAGTAGTCAAATATCTCAAAGTATTTTAGGAAATTATTCTGCACAGAAATATACATAGTGGTTTTTGGATGGGGGAGAGGTTTGCACACACACAAAAAATGCTGTTTTCAGACAGCCAAACATAGGTGTTTTTGGTGCAAGACTGGGATTTTCTACATAAAAAAGCAGTAATCATGTCCAGCAACTCTTGTACAACAAAATCTTGCACACCAAAAATCTTGTGCTAAAAACAGATTTATTGTATAATATATTTTTTACAAAGAAAAATCTATAAAACAAAAAAAAAATCTTACAAAAATTGGTTTATATCTTACAAAAATAGTTTGGTTGTGCAAAACTGGTGTTTTTTCCACAAGATTTGTGTGGTGCAACATTTCTGTTGTGCAAGATTTTTAATTTTTGCATAGAAAATAGCAGTCCTGCACACACACACACACACACCACATGTTTGCCTGGAAGCAGTGTTTTTCTGCACAAATACCCTCAATTCTCACAGAAAATACCACCATGTGTATTTCGGTGCAGAATAGTTTCCTTTCAGGTGAGTGATCACAAGGCAAGAACTGTACAGAAATATTCATTTTCTCTGCATCAGGACGAAAACAATGGAAATTATTCATCCTCATTTGGGAAAATGAAATACTTAAATATTAACATTCTTCTTCCATAGCAGTAGTCTTCTATGTTTTTAGGAGTGAAACCTCTCTTTAGCTCAAATGTACCACATGGGATCCAATTTTATTTTTATTTGATGATGCCCATATTGTTAACCGCCTCTTTCTTTCATTTTCTTCTCTCTCCCTCTCGTCATCCCTAAAGATGGGGAGAAATGTTATGACTTGTCACATGTGCTCCCTCTCCTAAACTATTTTTTTCAGGCTTCTATGAGCCTCAGTCTAAAATATAAATGCAAAATGTGTGGTTTTTCAGAGGCTTTTGGACAGCTCTATCCCATGTAGGAAATAGAGTATACAGAGAGTTACAGCCAAACAACATCAAAGGAAAAGCATATTCCCCATCCTTATCCTTGCCTCTCCCAAAAGAAATAAAAGAAAAAGTAAATGAAAGTGGTAGTGATGCTAGTAGTACAATCCACTTTGTTGTTGCTGTTGTTGTTTCTGTTGTTATGTCACTGCTGCAATTTTTGTTAAGGGATATACACAGAGGCTGTCCTTTGCCAGAGAAGTTAGATTGGCATCTTCCTTGTTGTCTTTCAACAGGTAGGCCAAGACCTTCTTGTTCCAGTGTGCCTTACAGCATTTTTTTAAAAGTGAGGAAACAGGTCTTGCTGGGTTTTTAAAAATGATTAATGCCTTTAACTGGTTTAATTTTTTTCATTTAAAAAAACAACCTTTGTCAGTTGTGAATTTTAGATATATTTGTTTTAACTGCTGTGTCCCAAAGTGAGCAAGAGGCATGATATAAATGTCGTCATCATCATCATCATCATCATCATCATCATCATCATCATCATCGTTCTGCCTTTCAGCCAGGACAAGTAACTAGGTTTCTCATATTGTTGTGACAGTTTTGTTGTTGTTAGCTTCCCTTGAGTTGATCTCAATTCATGGTGACCCTGTGGATGAGACATCTCCAAGATGCCCTTGTCCTCCACTGCTCTGCTTAGATCTTGTAGATTCGGGCCTGTGACCTCCCTAATTGAGTCTAGCCATCTGGCATGCTGTCTTTCTCTCTTTCTCCTACCTTCTACCTTTCCTAGCATTATCGTCTTTTCTAATGAGTCATGCCTTCTCATGATGTGGCCAAGGTACAACAGTCTCAATTTTGTCATCTTGGCTTCCAGATAGAGTTCAGGCTTGATATGTTCAAAGATCCATTTGTTTGTCTTTTTTGGCCATCCGCTGTGTTTTCAGAACTCTTCTCCAGCATCACAGCTCAAAAGACTTTATTTTCTTTTTATCCACTGTCTTCACTGTCCATCTCTCACATGATGATGGGGAATACAATAAACTGGACAAAGTTTTACTATTAAGCCCAAAGGTTTAAGGAAATACATTTTCTCTGTCATCACTATTGTAAATGAGGATTGTCAGTTCTAGAGTGCCTAAGGACACCAACCACACTAGTCTCAGTGAAAGCATACTGAGGCATAGCATTAGTCATGTCCAAAGGAAAATGTTCTCAGTTTCCCTATTTTTGTTTGCAATACATTTTTCATTAAATTAATAAATAAATAAGTGCAAATCAAGTTTAATAGTAAACTGAAATGAATAGAAAGTTGGCTTCCAGCCCGTTCACCAGTTTAGTCATCCTCTTCTGGACACGCTCCAATTTGTCAACATCCTTTTTGAATTGTGGTGACCAGAGCTGGACACAGTATTCTAAGGTGAGGTGTGACCAAGGCAGAATAGAGTGGCACTGTTACTTCACTTCAGGATTGCCGTTAAGTCAGAAATGACTCAAAGGCACACAACAAGATTGAAGAAATCAGTACAATTATATGCGATGTGGGAGGGAACAGAAAATATAGGAAGAAAAGAGGTTTTGGCTACAGCTGAATAATATTGTCACCACCACCATCATCCATCATCATCATCGTCATCAAGATCATTTACGGGTGTGATATGAAAATACAAAATACTGTCGAAAAATCAAATTGATTACATTACAATGTGGCAGTGCCCAGAATAGTAGTTTTGTTTGGATGGATACCGTGTGTCCATATTAAATTCACACTCCTCATTTCATTCATCATATTCTCTTTCTTTCTCCCAATAGCACCTTCACCCCTCCAAAAGCAAATGGTGGTGGTAGTAGTGGGAAGGGTAAATAGGAAAGGAGGAAGACAAAACAAATCTGGAATGGGTTAGCAACGAAGGAAGGATGAAGGCAAGGGATGTGGCCCATTAGAAAAAAAGGAAGGAAGGAAGGAAGGAAGATGGATGTGATGATTATTACCAATCACCAGTCCTATGTGTGATTTGATAGCTGGAATCATATAAAGAAGTGATTCAGAGGCCCAAACTAGATCTAAAAAGACAAGGTGACTTAAAGACTTGTAGGTCTGCACTGTATACAGGTCTTTCATTTTTATTCTGGATTTTCAAAGCAGCTTGTAGCAAACAAATAGTTCTTAGATCAGCACTGTAACATCTCAGAGTGATCCTGCTGAGAGATGGGCCTGTGTGTCAATGTGTTTCTTAACAGAAAATGTTCAAGTGCTTGCTTCAGCTCTGTAAGGGTCCTTGGGTACGGTTTCTCAGTGCCAATGTCACCAGCTGCTGCTGCTCTTCTTTCTCTTTCTTCTCTTAGCTACCACGTGCTTTTTTGGCAGGCAGAGTGACAGAATGTATCTGCACTGCACAACTATAACAGTTTGATACAACTTTAATTGCCATGTCACTGTGATACGGAATCCTGGGAATTTTAGTTTGGTGACAACCAAAAGAAAAGGTGAATATGAAATAAATATTGTTGTTGTTACTTCTACTGCTACTATTACTACTACTTAAGTTTCTTATTGGAGACATTCTAGAAGTTCTCTAGTAGTCCTTTGTTGTCCTGGATGTTTTGGATATCAGTTTCCAGAGTAGTTGACCATTATGTTGTCTAAAGTCCAAAACAATCTGTAAGGCCAAAGTTTTTAACCTCTGTTCTTATCTATTTGGAACTACAGTCTTCCTGCAGAAAATTCTAAGGGTGCCACCAAACTACAAATTCCAGGAGGGAACCAGAATGATTAAGTGATATCAAAGTGCTACAACAGGGGTAGAGCAGACAGACTTAGGAAGTCATTGGAAGCATCTACTGGCTCTTCTTTGTCTCACCTTACCATTGCCCAGGCTAAAGGAAGGTGAACGAGGTGAACAGACTCAGTGGCGTCACTACGACTGGCATTACCTGAAATGGTAACTCATGGTGTCACCACCCCATTGACCTCCTCACATCCCACACCATGAAGGATTCTTAGTAATATTGTTTGTATGTACGTTACTCATAAATTTTAATTCTCGTATATCACCGAATGTAGTGGTAATAGTTGCGACATAAACTAGAAAAATTAAAATTATATCCTTAGATCACAATATCATACGCACAGCCTAAATGTATGTACATGCCCATAGTTTCATACAATTAAAGTGAAAATTTGGTGAGATGCGATGTTTTTAAAGGAAATTTAAAAAGGATTTTAAACATTTTACAATTAAAAATAAAAATTTAAATGTTCTAATTTTTAAAAAATCTGGAACTTCTCCTTTCTTCTCCCACTGAGCCTTACCCTACTCATACCATATTTCAGTATTTTAAAGGGACACAAGCAAATGCCACAACCTGTTTCTGCCAAAAGGGAAGCAGTGGTGTCACCTCCCCTTAGCGTGTCACCTGGTGTGATTTGCACCTCCCATTCCCTTAGTGATGCCCCTGAAAAGAAGCAGATATATGAAGAGGGTGTAGTGGCACCAGGGGATCTTGTCAGTTGGCATGCTAGAGTGTGATCCCTTTGCAGTTGTCCAGCCATATCTACTGTTTTGCCACTCCTGGAAACAGGATAACTGATTTCAGTATTATTTGAAGCAATATAATTTCTTGTCAACTCATTGCAATTTTTTCATCTACTTATTTGTATTAATGTCTCTGTAGAACAGTATTGTATATGAGCAGAGTAATAAGGGAGAGAGAGAAAGATACCAGAGTATGAGCATGTAGCTGGAAGTGCTAAGCTGATGGTCCCTCCGGAGTGGCACTTCTGCTTCTCATTATTCTAGCATTTGCACCCATCATTGGGAGTAACTTTGAAAGGTCATGTGGTTTTGAGAGGGAATAATTAACATTTCCGAAATTTTAATGATCAAATGCCCAGTGACCTCTTCAGCACTGGGATTTTAAATGGTAAGGGAGAGGAAAATTGAAGTAGGGAGCTTGGATGCTAAATTGCCTGGTGTTTCCAAGCTCTCGTTATTCAAACATCAATCTGCAAAACTCTCCAACCTATTCACTGCATACTCTTCAGCTGAGCGTCCAGTATAAATCTCCATCCACAGCATGCATATATTGCCTAGCCTAGAAAATTTATTTATTTTTGGACTATAACCCTCAGAATCTCCAGGAAGCATGGCCACCAGTTGGGGAATCTGTAGATCAAATCAATAAATAATCTTTTTAAAAATAAAAAGACTAACATTATCTTGTTTCATTTTGAAGGGCTTCTCTTATTGAGCTTTTTCTACCCCCAAAAAGCATCAGGCCCACAAAGACCGCTGTATCTGGAGCCACATAATGTAGAAAGAAGGGACCTTGAAGGTCTTGGCCTGCTGTTCAGTGCAGGATCCACAGTGCAGTATGCAATTACAGCATCCTTGACAGATGGTCATCCTTTTTATTGTTGTGTGCTTTCAAGTTGCTTTTGACTTATGGAGACCATAGGGTGGACCTAATATAGGTTTTCTGACAGTAAGGGTGTGTGAATTGCCCAAAGTCACCCAGTGGGTTTCCATGGCCAAGCAGGGATTTGAACCGTAATCTCCAGAGTCATAGTCCAACGCATAAAGTGCCATTGCTTAAATACCTTCAGGCTGCACCTACACTGCAGAAATAATCCACATTGACACAATTTTAACTGTCATGGCTCAATGCTATGGAATTCTGAGATTTATAGTTTGCTATGGCACCAGAGGTCTCTGTCAGAGAAGGCTAAATATCAGTTTAGCTACAGTTTTCAAAGACTTTCTCACAGGAAGAAAATTCATAAAATTACTGATTGCTTCCTTCAAAATGAAAATTCACGAATTATACTCCTAGCTGAGATACTGAATGAATTTTCCCACAGTGTCCTCAAAAGTACAGATTGCTTAAAGTGGCCAGACTACTGACATTGGTGTAATGGTTTGAGTGTTGGACCAGGACTCTGGAACACTAGGGCTGATTCCGGGACTCAACCAGGGAAACCTATTGATTTCTTACTTGGCGGGGGACGATACCATGATCATATCCTTTCACTCTCAGAAGGGAGCAATATTAAAACTCATCGGAAGAAATCTCGCCAAGAAAACTCCTATGACAGGACTGCCATAAGTTGGAATCAACTTGGGGGCACATAACAACAACAGGGAAAACTAAGTTTCCCTGAAACTCTTGATGGAGATAGAGAACCTATCTTGTCTAGATGGATGGCAATGCAGTTGATTCCAAACTTTCCAAATGTTCAGAGGTTTTGGGTCCATCATATTTTTGGTGTTGAATTATATCTGCTACTTTTTTTCCACAGCTACACCTGCAAGTAAGTATGACGTGGAACAGTCTATGCTAGGAACAGATGTACCTACTGAATTTGATCAGAACTCATGATGAAGAAGTTCATTTAGTTCATGCTTGATAAAAGTATACAAACATCCGCCAATTTCTTCATGTATTTGAAGGAAATATTTTTTATTTTATTTTTTTTTAAAAAGTTGAACATGGGAGAGTTAAATGAAAAAAATGCATCCAACACCAGTCTTTTTGTAAAAAGCTGTCAAGCACTACTTTCTGTCTTTGGTTCATGTTCCGTGAATAACAACCTTTATATGGAAAGGCAAGCATGAACACACTTTAAGAGAAACATATCAGAAAGTATTTTTCCCCAGCATGTGCAATTCCTCTGCTGTGTGAAGAAATAGCACCTGACAAGTTGTTCTCAGCTATCATGTTGCAACTTTGGAGAGACGGTGCCGGAATATGAGTACTGAAGGCAATGCGAGAGACCTTCTTTGGACCCTGTGCATCTATTTTAAGGAATTTCAAATCCTGATCTTTCTCTCCATAACTGCAGGAATTGGGAATTTTGGTGGTGAAAGGAAGGAAGGGTTGCTTCTGCATAGTGCATTCAAACTGTAGAAGTGTCATCTAACTCACTGATCAGAGGCAATTCACTGGTATAGCATATATACTTTGCTACTGAGGGTCTAAATTCCAGTCTTTTTTGTTATAGGGTTTGCAGACAGGCCTAACTAAAATTCTGGGATGCCACTGCTAGTCACTGTGTTCTTGGTTCATGTTGCAAATTTGCAGTGCCAAGAGGTGCATACAGTCGTCCCCTGGGTTATGAAGGTAATCCGTTCCGGGATTACCTTTGTAACCCGGAAGCTTTCGTTTCCCGGGGGACCACTATTGCGAACGGACCGCACGGCCGATTTAAAGGGACCGCGCAGTTGTTTTTTTTCGTATCCCGGGGGATACTGTAGCGGTCCCGCCGGTTTCGGATCCCGGGGTTTTCATAACCCGGGGGATTCGTAAGCCGGGGGACCACTGTATAGGGAATCTGCATGTTTAATTGGAATTACTGTATGTCTCACTATGATCAGTGGAGCCTGCCACCACTTAAGTGTTGATACTACTCTAGGTCTTCATAATTTTAATCTACAATTGGGAACGTAGATAGAAACAGCAAAGAACTATGCCGTAAACACCTGATTATTGTACATGCTAAGAATGCTTAATTTGAACTAAGTTACGATATCTAACATAATTTAAAATGCCTGTCTTTTATAGTATATACATTCATGTTAGATCAAAGAATTGGCAACATTGGCTGAAATCCTAGTTTTAATGCCAAGTAGATTAGACCCATTGAATCAGCTATAAAATAATGACTTGACACATAGTTAAATCTAATTGATTCAACAGGTGTATTCTAGTTAGGATCAATAACAGGATTTAGACCAATGTGTGTTACATGATAGGACTAAAATAACAGCCATGACAAGGTTTGGATCTGATCCATAAGCTACTTTGTGTAATCCCTGAACAAACACGTGTATATTTTGGCTGTTATGAACTAATTTTGAACAAATCTGAGATATTTAGACCTAGATTGATATCCTGAGCATTTCTATAGAAGTCTGGTATACTTACTAAAGTCCAGCTATTTTTTTTAAAGGAAAGTTGTTGTTTTTGTGGGGTTTTTGTCCATTTTTATGGAGTTTTCTGTGAAACAGAGCATTTGTCAACCTTGCTAGTTTTGAAACTTCAATGTAAGAGTACTGAAGCAGTGCAATTTACTGTAACACTACACATCCCTTACACATGAAGTTCTTCTTCTTTTTGGTAATGCTCCAATGTCTGTGCCAATGGAGTTCCGTAAGTGTAACTGTTGCCAGTACAGTTGCATATTCTTAGAAGAACTATTCATCAGTGCCTTCAGTGCAACATTTGGTTCATTGGGATTGTAGAAACAGCAACCACATTTGCAGATATGCAACCAGTTGACATTCAGCAGAAGGGTGGTGTAGTTCAACTGCTACTTAGCTTGTTGTGGAATGCCTTCAGGTTGTTTCCAACTTATGTCAATCCTATCATGGCATTTTCTTGGCAAGTTTCTGCAGACTTAGCTAAGTAACTATGGGAATATAAATTTACACTACACAAACACTATGTAGGATCTCAAGTTACCTCTTCTTTTGGGGGGGTTGAAAAACAGTTTAGTTTGGAGTTCACTCCTGGGGGTGGTACACCTCAGTCAAGATGATATCTTGGGCCAACCCTATCTGGACACAGCAGATGCACAAATAATAATAATAATAATAATAATAATAGGTAATAATAATAATAATTTCAATAGGGACTCATTGACAGTAAAAATTATAGCACTATTATTCCACTTAAACTGCCAAGGTTTTATCCTATGGAATCCTGGGATTGGTAGTTTAAGGAGAGGCATTGAGCCATGGCAGTTAAAGAATTCTGGGATTTGTAGTTTGTTGTGACATCAGAGCTCTGCTACAGTTCCTAGAATTCCATAGCACTGAACCATGGCAGTTAAAAGTGGTGTCAAACCAGAATATTTTTGCAGTGCGGATGCAGCCAATGACAGCATGTACTTTTTATTTTAATTATAGAAATAGATTTTGTGAATTTATGTTTATACTTAACACAAATGTTATGCAGTTCAACCTCCTCTTTTGTTTTCTCTCTCCTTTGTTGTTGTTGTTGCTGTTGAAATGCCCTTCTTTTTTCAGGGGAATACACAGTGGCCTTTCCCCAAAGCTGGGCCTGCCTTAGTTAAACTTGATGCAGAATGGCTCATGTTTGTTCCTTGGTTATAATGAAATGTGATGCTTTCTCGCAGCCTTCCAGCACATCACCTTCGCCTGAGCCGACAACATGTTTAACTAATTTTAGCCGAAACGTGTGAACTTCTCCCCAGCAGTTGGTGAAATGTGTCATCTGAGCAGCCCCACATGCAGAAGAGGAGTAGAGCTGCTCCCCTTCAACCGAAGAATTCCTTGCAAAAATGTCAGGTTGAGGGAAGGAGGGGTTTAGTGCCTCTCCAAGGGCCTGATTATTTCCAAAGACTGGTGCTAATTTTCTGATATGATCCTCACATCTTTGTGAGGCGCTAAATCCTCATTACTTTTCCTGACCGATGCATTCTAATTAGATCAACACTTTAAAAAAAAATTCACAATAGCCACAGGACGGCTTTCCATCTCATTAACTCCTCACATATTATTTTCATGAAAATTACTGATAAAAATGTGCATCTCCATTTGCTGGGACTTGGAGCCTCGTCGGCTCATATCTAACATCTCTCTCATCGCCCGGGATGCGAGGCGTTGCTATGGCGACTCGCAATAATAGAAACTAATAAATTACAAACGAGATGCTCGTTGAGCAATTATTGTTCTCCTTTATGCAAGTTTCTTGCTAATTTTGATCATAAGGGAAACTACAATAAAGCAGTAAAGGAATATTAAGTCTATTTCTACAGAATATTTGAAAACATGGACAGGCTGGCTTTTTTTTTTTAAGATCAATGATTAAGTGATTTGGATATTTCAGTAAAGCTAAATGGGAAATAAACTTTTAAAACCTCTCCCCTTCTCCTGTTGGAAAAGTCTCTGCATCAACACACGGTGGCCTTTACAATACCTGGTTCTGCCATAGAGAACTAAGGATGTTAGCATAACATTTGAGGTGCCTTAAACATGCATCGGGCACCTACAAAAGAGACGTATATCAGGCACCCATAAATAACATTACTGTTTGTTTATGACTTGTAACAAATGAGTGTTGGTTTCAGTCCATTTTGCATGTCTACTCAGAAGTAAACTCTATTGGCCACATATTGGCCACTGATTTGTGGATTTGGAGGATTATTGTACTTTGGTATATAGTCAACATAGTTACCCCTGAATATGTCTATTGAGTTTAATTTAACTTACTCTCACGTAACTGAGCATAGGAATGCAGCCTACAAGGCCTAATTGTTGTTTGCCTCAGCAACTTGAGGGACTACCGTGTTTCCCCCCAAATATAACAGTGTCTTATATTAATTTTTGCTCCCAAAGATGCGGTAGGTCTTATTTTCAGGGAATATCTTATTTTTTCCATGAAGAAAAATTTACATTTATTGTTGAACTAAAAACAACAACAACAACAACAAAACAAACAAAAAACAAAAAAAACACCAAACATTTATTATATACGGTATATATATATTTATATACAAAAACTTTGCTAGGTCTTACTTTTGGGGGTGGACTTATATTTAGCACATTTCAGCAATCAAAACCTGAACATTTAAAAAAGCAGACATCAGAATGCACATATAACATGGTAGTGTATATTAGCTCTTGCACTAATGCATGTCATTTATTTTGGAGTGCTATTACTCTTGATAAAATCCACTTATTCTAAATTATTCTTTTAAAATCCACATCACTGCCAAGTATAAGTAAATGCATTTTCCTGTATTCTTAAGCCACTTCACTTGATCACACAGCAACATGGTGTTGAGTAGGAGCATTAATGAATAGCTAATAATAAATATAGCAGGAAGACCCCTTGATTTAGTGTTATTGATGAACCTTCTTCTCATGGGCATTCAAAATGTCTTCATTCAAGTGGTGATGTAGCTCAAAAGCTTGGTAAGAGACTGGGCTATGAATAAGGGCTGTGAAAGTCTGACAAACAAGGTGCTTTCTCTGTCATTAAGCCTGAGATGTCATGTTCTTTTTCTGTTATTTTCTCCCTAAAGTTATTATGGAGGATCATAACATACCTTGCATGATTGTTGTAAAGATTTCAGCTAAATAATGCATGTGAAACACTCTGAACACTTTAAAGTTCTATGGAAATATTTATTATTGCTTATTTCAAAGCAGCTACAATAGAACTAAATAACAGCCAATTTAAATAGCAATGAAGCATCATTGTATTAATGAGAGCCAGAATGCTGTAGTGGTTCAAATGTTGGACAAGGACTCTGGGAGATCAAGGTTCATGAAAAATCCCAAGTGACCTTTGTTAAGCACCCCTGCATACTCCACACTATATTTTGGGATCCTCATGTCTGGAGATAGCATGGTTTTGAGAGACTGATGACTTTTCAGGAACACTAGGTCAGGTTCCCAGGAAAAAAGGAACCTTTCCCCCTCAAGGAATATGTACATCCAGGCAAATAAAACCATCAAAGCTAAAGTTCTCCTTCCTTCCCCCAAGTAATCTGCCTTTCCTCTTAAAAAAAAGATCTCTTTGCATGCAAAGTAATAAGCCAACCTCTTTTTCCCCACCACCAGTTGTGTCCCCAGCCAAACATTCCCCTCCATCCATCTCAGGGATATCCTAATCCAATCACTGTTTTTGTCACACTAAAATTAAAGTCACTAACCAGGCTGGGATCCAACTGTTGATTCGTGGAAAAGACATTCAGCCTTTTACCTGACCAGATAGCCCATTGCTTTGGACTTGTTTTAAAGTATAAATACAGTTTCAAACCTAATCTTTACACACACAGGTGTCATATCACACACTCATTCTGCGTATGTTCTGTGTTACCCTCAGACCTCCCAGTTCGATCCACTCCAGGTTCCACAATCTTCTCCTTGGACAGGTAATTATAACCCTACTGCAAATCCCCCTAAACTCAGCTATTCTCTTTCCATATTTCCATTTTGGTTAACTCTGCATGCAGCATCTGTTTGAGTTGCTATCTTGTGTGTGTTATTGCACTCTGCATTTTTCTATATAAAACCTTCTTAATTCACTCCATACCTGGAGTCCTCCCCAGCTAGTACTTGTATGCACATTGGGCAACTCACATTCTCTAAGGCTTAGTGGAAGTCAATAGCGGATGCCCTCTGAGCAAATCGTGCAAAGAAAATTCCATGATAGGTTCTCCTTAGGGCCACCGTGAGTCAAAAATGAGTCGAAGGCACATGACAACAGCAACAACATACCAAAAACAGTGCTTTCCCAACAGGCCACACTCTTGCTTTCACTGGCAGGCCTAGGTGGGGTACTAAATATTGTCAGAGCTTATGGAATTCTTTGATGGAAAAAATCTTGACAGGCTGCAGAACAAACCAGGTGCTAACTGGACTTGTTGGTCCCATGTTGGGAGAAAGAGGGAATACAAATTAAAGAAGTACCTTTATATTTAAACAGGCACTTGACAATGATGGGTCATGCAAAAAGCTTATAATGGAGCATGTATGCTGCATTTTTAGTCTTTATTTTTTTGTTTTTGAATAGATTTTACATTGTTTTAAATTATAGGATTGCTTATTTATTTATTTTGTTAACTTTTATATCACCAAGGTTTTAATTGCATCTTGTTATAATCTTGTAGTAAGATGGCTTGGACCCTTTGTTAGGAGAAAGGAGAAATAATAGAGAACAGATAACTACTTAACCAATCTCTAATGTACAGAATTTTTAGACCATGATTAAGCCAGAACATGAGCCTGTCGGTACTGTCTGCCCTAACTAGCATCACATAATTTCCAACAGCGCATAGATTTTTCTACATACCCTCCAACAGTGCATAGATGAAACGTGGGACATATAAGAATGAGATCAAGATGGCCAAAGTTATTAATAAGGAAGAACACATAAGCAGAAGTTTGCTTTTTCCTATGCCTACTGAAAGCAGCCGGAACCCCTCCTGGAATAACCCTCTTTGCCCCATCCAAAAAGAGACTTCTACGTACATAAGCTGCATTCACACACACATATGTCACTAGCAAAGACAGGCACATCCTACGGTGCTTCATCTCCCTGATGACTGAAAAGGCCCATTGTTTCTCTACCACAAAAGTGGGGAACATTTTCAACCCAAGGGCCAAACCCAAGGTTGGAGAGGTCATCTGGTGCTAAATGCCAGTGGTGGCTGGGGCAAAGGCAAAAGGGTGGGATCAAAAGTACCAGGATATTTTAGCTGACAGGTCTTACTAAGAGTCATGGGGCTTTGCATTTCAACCTGTTAGAGTGGGGTAAAAAGGCATTCTTGCCCGTACAGTGTCTTAATCTGAGTGTTGGACTAGATTTTGTGAAACCAGAGTCTGAATTTCTGCTGAACCATGGAATCCCACTGAGTGACAAAATCACACTCTGTCAGCCTTAAAAGAAAGCAAACCTCCCCTAAATCAAACCTGTCAAGGAAATCCTGTAATATAGTGGACATAATTCAGAGTCAGCTTGAAGCCTTGTAACAATAAACAACAAACAACTATTAAAGCTAGGAAATCACCAAATAAAAGTGTTACGGAGTCTCATCGTCTGGGGAAACCAAGAGAGTGCATTTTGGACTCCAGGAAGATCAGTTTTAACCTTCGGTTCTTAAGTTCCCCATCCCTGTCTTTGTTAGCCTGCAAACAAAATTAACACACAACTACAGCCCAACCATTTTGATGGAAATATGAAGAAAAAAACAACACCAAGGAAATAAGTTGTGTTGAATATTTTTCAACTATTACCTGTGCGTGTAGGTTAATGGAGGACTGGTTCGGGGAGTAAGGCCCCCCAAGGTCATTCCTGAGTAGGTTGTCACTGTGCATCTTAGTTTTGAGGCAGGTGATGTAACGATTACAAAAGTCCTTGCACAATTCATTCACCTTCTCCAACTCCAGTAGATGAATCCTCAGGACCTGAATGGCTTTCACCATCTGGAGATGATTAAACAAAGAGCAACTATTTAACCACATATAGGAAACATAGGGTTGTTGTTTTTTTTAACCACTGCAGTCTGAAGACATTGATATTCACTAATCTAAACAATAGTATATATTGTCTAGATTAATCAGTGAAACCTGCCTGACTGAAATGGTACCTTTGTGTTTTATCAAGCAGATTTTAATTTTTATCATTGTTTCAGACCTCTGACAGACAGTGTAAATAGCAAGTACAAACTCAGAGGAGGCATATCCACCTGTGTTTGTGAGAGAGAAAGAGAGAGAATGGTCTTCTCAGAAGATTATGGGTATGAGCTATAAAGACCTATACGGTGTAGGTCCAGATTGCCTGCAAGACTGCATCTCCTTGTAGAAACCTGCCATAGTGTAAAGATCCTCAGGGGAGGGCTTCCCCTTGACCCCATCATGGATATGGCTGGTGAGGACATGGGAGAAGGCCTTCTTGGTGGCTGCTCCCAGGCTTACATAATGCACTTCCACATGAAGCTAGGCTGGCCCCACTTTGTGCTCTCCTTTCAACAGCAGCCACCTTTTCATGTAAAAAGGCATCTACTGATGAATTGGTTAGAGGGGATCTTTTTAATATGTGCATGCATGCATGCAAACACATGCTTTATTTGTTATGGTGAATTAATACTTTTAAAAATATGGTGGTGTTTTAATATGATAATGCGTCTCATTGTATTTTAGCTTTTTTATTATCAGGTTTTTAAGCTTCTTCTTATTTTAGCCTTTTTGTAAATCCTCCCTTTGGGAGTCACGCCAGGAGAAAGTCAGAGCATTAAACAAATAAATAGTAAACAAGATCCTGGTTGAAGCATCTCAATGCACCACCTTTTAGTGTACCAGTCAGCTTGCTGCCTATCAAACTTCCTGCCCAAGCTCACAGAACTGGTCTCAGAGTTGGTATTGGAGAGTTGCATAGACTTTTGGTGTTGGGTTATTTCAAAAATACCATTTGAGGCCAGTATGTCAGGGGTCCCTGGCATCCATGACAAACATAGGCCTATCCCAATTGGTCTCCAAGCCCATACACTCAGCAATTCATGCTCTTGGTGGGGTTTTCATTTCTGAGCAGATGGATCTGTAGGCAGAGGTGATTAATACCTCCCAAACAGACAATTTTCTGGTCAGAATTAACATTACTGCTACTGTCTGTCCCTGCAGGTGTGGTAGATGTATTAGGATGATCCACCTTTGAAGGCTAATGGATCCTTCACATTCAAGAAAACCCTAGAGGGTTTTATGGCTAGTATCTCCAATGATTCTGTTGAAGTTCTGGCCAATAGATGGAATTAAGACCTAACTAGGGCTATTGACACAACTGTCACAAAATTCCCTCTCCAACCCATTATTAATTGGGCTCCTTGGTATATAGAAAATCTCAGGGAGCTGGAATGCGAAGAACAATGACTGGAGCACAGATGAAAGAAACTCGATTTATATCTGACAAGACACAATATAGAGAACATCATTATTCCTAGAAGGTGACAGTATGTGCAGCAAAGAAAGCCTTCTCTGAACACATTCCATTTGTGAATTCATGTCCAGCTGAACTATTTATTCAGTGTGGTGAGGCGATGAAGTCAGGTACTGCTCCCACCCCCGTATCCACTTCTAGAGCCTTCTACAATTCTCAGTAATACTTTTAACAGTCATTTCACAGATAAAATCTCTTGGACAAGAGCCAACATAGATGCTGTCATTATAACAAAAGCTGACAATGGGATGTCCAGCAATATCAGTTGGTAGTACTCAGATGTAGTAGTCGGTGAGTACTACACTCAGTTGACAAACTGTTAGGATAAGTAATAAGGACAACCTGTCCCTTTCTTCTTTGTCTCTGGCTGGTTGTCCAGAAGGGAAATGCAGTTAGACTTCAGCTGCAATGTATTATTAATGCATCTCTCAGGGAAAGAAGTTTTCTGTCATATTTAAAAGAAGCTATGGTATGATCACTTGTAAAAAAATTTCCTCTCTGGACCCTGTGAACTTTAACAACTAGAGATCAGTATCATAGGGTTGGTGGCACCCAGTGCAGGTGCTTGGAAAGGGCGGCTGGGGTGGGAGGACAGTTCAGTCTACCAGGACGGGTAAACTGACCTGTCCTCCCACCCTCCTCTCCCACTTCCTTGCTTGCCTGCCCCCCCAGCCACCTGGATGCTGCCTGGTTAGGCCCAGAAAGAGCTTCTGGACATTGGCGGTGGCTTCCCCTCCCCTCATGCCACCTTATTTGCCTGCCTGTCCAATGCCCATCACCTGCCAATAGCAATAGCAATAGCAAGTACATTTCTATATTGCTTATCAGTGAACGTAAGCACCCCCTAAGCGGTTTACAATGTGTAAGCCAACTGCCCCCAACAAGCCAGGTTTTAATTTTAGCGACCTCGGAAGGATGCAAAGCTGAGTAAATCCTGAGCCCCTGGCTGGTGTTGAATTCACAACCTTGTGGTTTGTGAATGAGTGGCTGCAGTACAGGCATTTAACCATTGCACCACTAGACCCAGCAAGGGCTCCCAGAGGCTGGGCAGCCAGGGGACTGGCCAAACAAGGCAGCGGTAGAGAGAGAAAGGGCATGTGCCTTGGCTCCCTTGACCAAGAGAACCACAGTAGCAGAGAAAAAGGGGTGGGCAATGGGAGCAGCACCACACACCTTCCTGCCACAGTGGGAAGAGGGCCTGACTGGGTGTCACCCTCCTCTGAAGTGTCCCCTGGTGTTGTCCACAAACCATACTTGTGCTTTACATATGATATTTTCAAATTAAACAGATAGACTGACCCCCTTGCAAACTGAAAACTACTGCATTTCTCCATATTCTGCCCTAACAGTAGTCTCTCATCCTGAACTCGTGTTACAGTACATCATATCTTTGCTTTCCTCCTGGGTTAAATTACAATACTGCCAGGGTTAAATTACAGTAACTACAGTTCCCCATGAAATTCACCTTTGAGGAGCTGTGGCTTGTTCAAATCATGGTCAGTGAAAAACAAGTGAGGTTTGCAACCTTGGCTTGTTCAAAAACCGTAGCTCAAATGGATCTCAGTTCCTTGAATTTCCTTATCTCAGAAGGATGTGGTTGACAGCTGGAAGTAGATTCTTTTCCCACCTTCTATTCTGGCGTGCAGAAAAAGAGGAAAAGTGAGTGCATAAGCCCAAGGCTTTTACAGCTCACTTGCATAGTGGGACACCATGCCTTTCCATTAATGTCTTACTCAAGCCTCCATGTCAATGTCCTATAATGGATCCTGCAATCACCTCAGCAGGTTAAAAAGCACCAGAAGCTCCATTTGCAAAATTTGGCATTTCATTCCTTCAGTGCTTCTGGGATCCAGCTTGTAAGTGTTCTATGTAAAAGCGTGCCTGATTATTCTCATCTGGCCATTCTTCCTAACAAGACTGGAGAATGGAAACACGCCTGTAAGCTCTCCCTTGAGCAAAGCCTTGGCCTCAGTAAAATATACCCCATAAATGTTTAAAAATTTACACATAAAACATTCCATGCATGGAACGGAGACCTTACGTTTTACAGCCCCGGCTCAAAATCTTGAATAATATATAAAATCCTAGCTATTCACTGCAGGGCAATAAATCAGGGTTTTTTTTTTTTAATGCAACAGAGTCTTTAAATTTCAAAGCACTTTTTCAACTTGCTAATTTTAGTGGCCATTTTTACAAACTATTAGTCACAGGCTGCTCATGGCTAGGATGACTATACAAATCCACGTGGGCTTGTCCTCTAGATGCTCACAGGGAAGAAGCCTTCAGATATCAGACACAAGGAAAAGATCTGGTTTTGGTCCTAGCTAGTGAGCATCTGTGCTTAGGGATACAAGCAGCAGCAGGAGCAGCAGCAGCTCTGGAAAACTCAACTGAGCAGGATTTAACAATATAAAGGCATTTCTTTCTCCTAATGGACTGTGAAAGCTTTCCTAACCAAATCACAAAGAAGGCAGTAGGAAAGGGCACAGATGAGGGTGGGGGATAGTTGATAAACACACCAAGGAAAAGGTTAATCAGAAGCATAGCAATCCAGGGGCAAACAGGGGGCAAATCCCTCCTGTTCCCCCACCTCCCCTTGAGGATTTGTGAGATTAAAGTCTTGATGCCACTATTGAGCATAACACCCCCTCCTCCTGAGACCTGGAGAGACCATTGCAGTGGCAGCTTGAGTGAGGCTTTTTTTTTCTTTAATGTGAACTGGTGAAATACTTCTATAAACCATTGCGGTGGACAAAAAGAAGGAAGGAGAAAGATAGTTACCCAGAGGAATAAAAATGGGATGTTTTGGACAGGATGCAGGAGCAGAGCGGCTTATGGGGTATTTCCTAGGGTATATCTACAAGGTAGAACTAATGCAGTTTGACACCACTTAAAGTGTTTTATTAGCTCCATCCTATTGAATCCTGGAATTTATAGTTTTACAAGGCCGTCTCCACTAAAGAGCACTGATGTCTCACAAAATTACAAATCTCAAAATTCGGATGGAGCCCTGGCAGTTAAAATGATGTCAAGCTCCATCATTTCTACAATGCAGACACACCTCTAGAAAAGCCATGGTAGGAAGTATGTGTATGTGACAGAAAGAGAGACTAAGAGAGAGTCAGAGAGAATGGGAAGAATGGAGGGAAGGAGTGGGAGAGAAGGAGAAGAGTCACAGAGTCAATGGAAAGCATGGATTAATATCTACCAGGAATGGATGAATATTTCACTCCCCCATTCTCAAATTTTTTGACAAATGTTGATTTTTAAAATATAAAAATGAACCAAATGAAACTCTCAACTATCTACATTACCAAATCTGTGCTTATTTAATTATTACCAAAATACATAGGAGAGCCACATCATTCATGCCTACCATTTAGCTCTTCTGCAGTTATTTCAGTGGTATGTGAAAGACCACTGAGAGAGAAAGGGAGAGGGATCACATTCCTTTTCCCAGTCCATCAAGCCAAAATTGATAGATCAATAGATAGTGATATAACACTCTAGTTACCAGTAGTTGTAAACCTTTTTTATACATTTCCAGCCTCTCTCCAGAATTTCTAGTTCAGTATTGGAAGGCGAGGGACAGAGGCAGTGAGGGGATGCATGAACAGATGTCCTCAGCCCCTGCCATTTACAGTTTTATAATGTCTGAGTAGAGTAACTTTGGTATAGTGCAATGAAAGGTGGAATTGGGGGCAATTGCAATGGAAGGTAGGGGTAAACTGCATTTCAAATCCCAATGAACCATGAAGCTTGTTAACTCTTAGTTACTCGCCACCCTTCAGCCTAACCTACTTTGAATGGTTGTTGTGAAGAGAGGAGTGATCTGAGAGGGGTGATGGCATGGAAGAGCCATGTGCACTACTATCATGAGATCCTTGGAAGAAGCACAATATTTTAAAGTGTAATAATTATTATCCACTGATAATAAAATAGACACTTGGATACTGTTCTGCCAGGGCATCATGTTCACCCAACAGCAGCATTCCTGAAAGTCAGCTTTCAAGGGCAAAGACACAAAAACTTGACATATACATGTGTGTGTGCATGTGTGTGTGTGTATGTATCTATGTAAAATAAATCTCTCAATTATCTCAGCTCATTTGCTTGGGGTTTCTCATTTTATGTCCCTGCTTCACTGAGCAGTATATCTGTCCGGATAAAGAGTTACAGTCCAATGGAATACGTGCGCGGGGTTGTAAAAAATACAGATGCTGAATTAATTGACTGTGTGGCACTCAGCAGCTGATTGAGTTGATAATGGCGAGATCTGACCTTTTTCTAATTTCTAATTATGTGCATCTCGCCTGTGAGGAATACATGATTCTTATTCTAATGATGGTTAATGTCGCTGGCCTTTTCATCTCTTCTTTGCCATCAGCAGTGGT
This sequence comes from Urosaurus nigricauda, assembly GCA_034509955.1. Classification (NCBI taxonomy): domain Eukaryota; kingdom Metazoa; phylum Chordata; class Lepidosauria; order Squamata; family Phrynosomatidae; genus Urosaurus; species Urosaurus nigricauda. The sequence goes on from JAOEGL010000009.1 coordinate 11,263,445, forward strand.
GGACAATTTACATAGGATTAGTAGCACTGAAATTGTGTAGCTACAACAAACAAACTTTGGGCAGGTTTGAAAGGGGAGATATTTAGGGGCTTCTTTGTATGCTTCCAGGCAGAGCTGTTTTTGATAAGATTCTTACCAAGCCACACCATCAGCAGGAAGAGGGAAAAATACAGCAGAAAAGCACAGGGATGGGGGAAGACCAAGTGTTACAGAAGGAATGAAAATATGCCATCCATAATATTAAGAACAAAGGATTTTATGGGATTATTGCTTGTTTTGTTGGAACATTTTACCATATTATTGATTATGGTTGTAGTTGTGTGCTTTCAAGTGGTTTCCATGGGTGATCAGAGATTCAAACCCTGGTCTCCAGAGACATAGTCCAGTGCTCAGATCACTACACCATGCTGGCTCCAATATTGATGGATATAATGCATAAGACAATAATAATTTTGAAGCTGTAGCCAGGCTGATCTGTAGCAGCAATACAACTATCCCAGTTTATCAGGGACATACCTAGTTAATCTTCTACTATCCCACTTTCTTAGCTGCTTCTAAAATGTCTAAGTTTCTCTCTCTTCCTTCTATATTACCCCTTTGTGTCTGGCTTACTTCAGTTGCCGCAAACTGAGTTCAAAGTGTAAAAGCAGATTGTACTCAAGTAACAGGGATGTGGTGGCTTAGTTGTTAAGATGCCAGTTCTGATCATCAGAAGATTGGCAGGTTGGCAGTTCGAGGCCCAAGTGATGCATGATGGGGTGAGCTCCTGTCACTAGCCCCAGCTTCTGCCAACCTAGCAGTTCGAACGCATGCAAATACAAGTAGATAGATAGGTATCACTTCTTAGTGGGAAGGTAACAGTGTTTGATGCAGTCATGCTGGCTACATGACCACCAGAGCAGTCCTCTGACAATGCTGGCTCTTCAGCTTAGAAACGGAGATTAACATCACTCCTATAGTTGGTTACAACTAGACATTTATGTCAAGGGACTACCTTTACTGTTACCTTTTTACTCAACTAACACAGGAGAAAAGAGTAGAGAAGAGAAGAGTGGAGGAGTTAGGGTTTTGTTTTCCTAAACTCAGATCATCAATACAGTGGGCTCTTCCCTTACATGGGGGATCCGTTCCAGACCCCCCACTCCACATAAGGGAAATTCCATGTGTGCTCAAGCCCCATTAGAAGTAATGGGGCTCATGCATGCTGTGTGTCACTTGCGTGCACGCTGCAGAATCATACAGCACATTATTTCTTATGGGTGCAGTGCGGCAACTTCTGGGTCCAGGCTTCCAACATATGCTGGAAGCTGCGTAAACTGTGCCCGCTTATAAAGTGGGTGCACTGTATCAGGATTTCTCACTTTAAAAAATGTGTGTTCTTCCCCATTATTAAATTTGTCATCTGGTTGCTTGGCAACACACCTTTGATCACACTCTGATGTGGCTCAGCCACATGTGTCCTAGTTTTGATCTCTTAAAAGTTGGAGGGTATATAGCATTACTACTACTACTACCACCACGAGTGGTCGTGGTGCATCCATGGCTTGCAGGGTCAATGCCAGATATTGCTCTAGACAAGATCATAATATCATAATTACTAAAAAGTGACACTACTTGGAACATTATTCCAGTGGTAAATCACAGATTCCTAGGTTCACAAATAGAATCTGAATTTCTCCAGTCAGTAACATCTGGTCGAATGTGAAGTAAAAACGGCAATGCGGCCATGTGTGGGTGTGAGTGATGCAGGGCTGAATGACTCTGATTAGTTGGGAAAATTACATGCTCTCTCGCCTCTCTCAGGCTTAGGGTTGTCAGGTGAAAAAAAGAGACATGTCTCCTGTCCCTTTAGTGGTTGTGTTGATAGGAAATTTCATGATGAGGAAGACTTGCTGACATTTCCTGTTCTATACGGCTGATAAAAGGACAGGAGTGCCAGCCCTGATTTCACCTGATAACTTAAGTCAAGTCTCTCTCTCCTTGTGAGTTATGCTATCCTCTGGAGGCCTGTAATCACAGGGGGCCCAGCCATCCCAAATGTCCTTCTTGCCTCTCTTCCTAGAAGCAGGACAGACTGGGCACTGATGTCACTAAGCTATGCTTGCCCTTCTTGCATACATATTTATTTCCTGGTAAAGGATGCAGAACCTATTTAATAATGTATTTACAAGTATCACTTTTCATTTAGTTCTGCTGGCCACCCTCATTATTCTGGTATTATTAATGCCAGCCCAGCTCAGCATTTCTGGCTATGGGCCTGACTGCAACTCTTACAGTAGCTGCAGTGGGGGATGGATTTTTAAAGCAACAATATACTGCTGTGATATATCCCTGTTGTTCTGCAAAGACTGTGGGGTCATGGCTTGATTGCAAACTGAAATCCAGAAGCTTCACAAAATACAAAACTCCTGCCAGCACTGTTTATATGGATCAGCACTGATGCCTGCATTTTTTGGATTCTTTGTAGGGTTCTGGTTACAGGCACTGTGAAAATGAGTGTCTGAACTTCAGAATTTACTACTACAACACTAAGAATGATTTTTTTTTAAACCCCAAATGGTTGCAGAACGTAAGAACACCTCAGTTGGTTCAGAGCTGAGGTCTACCTGAATCCCCTGATACCTCTTTCCTCATAAGGACCTTAATGTTTTGGCTGAGTTTGATTTCCAACAAATATCAGGATAGTTGAAATCTCTGATAATTACTACACCTCTCCTATCTGAAAGAGTGGTCATCTGGTCTAGAAAGGCATCATCCAATTCTTCCGTCTGACTTGGGGGTCTGTAGTAGACTCCCACAATAACATCCTTGTTGTTTCCCTCCCCTTTAATTTTTATGCACATGCTCTCTACCTGGCTTCCAGGATTTAAGTCCTGCATCTCTTTACAGGTGTAGACATCCCTGACATATAATGCTACTCCTCCTCCTTTCCTGTTTGGCCTATTTCTCTTTAAAAGGTTATGCCCCTCTATTACTACATTCCAATCATGAAACTCATCCCACTAGACTTCAGTGATGCCTATTATATTGTATTTGCTTTGTTGTGCTAGGAGTTCAAGTTCATCTTGTTTATTTCCCATGCTCTGTGTATTGGTGTAGAGACATTTAAGACCATGGGTCCTCCCCCTTAGCTGCCTGTATAAAGTTTTTTCCCTCCCATCGTTGGGTCCCTGCCTTATTCACCTTGTTCCCTCTATAACAGTTTGACTATTATCTCCAGCACTTGATGAACTCCTGCCTTCCAAAGTATTGTCTCCTTCCCCCACATAACTCAGTTTAAAGCCCTCCTGATCACTCTCTCCTATCTGAGAGAGTGGTCAGGAATAGTAAAAGAAAAGGGGAAGAATTGCTCAGTAAGGACATCTGTAATCATGTCTTCTATTGGGCAGTATTCCAGCTTGATAAGCCCTTCTTCACGTGCATCTTTTGTGAAGAGATACTTCATTTTAACATGTTTAAGCTGAGGACTGTTTTTCTCTGTGTGAGAGAACTTTATACATCCTTGATTGTCTTCATATATTTCTGTTGTGGTTGGCTCTTCTGTTCCAAAGTCTAAGAATAACAGGTGTAGCTGCTTTAATTGTTTATATGCTTCTGAGGCTGAGGCATATTCAGCTCCTGTAGAGGACATCACGACTGTTTTCTGCTTCTGTGTCATCCAATCAATCAGTCTATATCCACAGAACAACAGGTATCCACTTGTAGATTTCCAATCAGTGGCATCATTGACACAATCTGCACCTACATATCCTGTTAGTTTAGGATTGCTGTTTGCTTGTAACCAAAGCTTCACATGCACTTCACAAGCTGACTACTTGTTTTATTGCATTCCAGTCACTTTCAGTTGGTGAGTTGGTTCTTCTGCACAAAATCCCAACGACTGCAAATATATTTGGTCTTGTCGCATTGTTTATGGACAGAAGCTTCACAATGGCTACTCTGTACTGTCTGTTGTGTGGTAATGCTTCACTTTGCATAATGAGCTTCCAGTACTTGGTCTCCATAGGAGTACTAACTGGCTATGCCTCAATTGACTCAAGATGCTTTTGCTTTTGGTTGAGAAGGTAACTTTCACCTTCTTCTCATTCAACATGTATTCTAAGATAATATGAGATGACTCCTATTTGTTTCACTTCTACTCCTTGCTAAAATGATCTATGACTTCAACATTTTTCAAACTGACAAGGGTTGGATGCTAAGGTTTATATAGAGTTTTAAAGACATTTTAATATTTTAAATGTTTAACATTCTTAACTTTATAAACTGTTTTTTTTAAAAAAAACTTTAAATGCATTTTTTAAAAAAATGTATTGTTTTTACTTTTGTTGTTAGCCACCTTAAGTCCCTAATATGGGGAGAAAGGCAGAATATAAAAAATAAAATAAAATATATAGGCCTGCTGAACTCCCATTTTCAATCTCATAGGATTTGTAATCTTGCAAATCTTGAATAGGATCTCTGTTGAGTTCTTATACTGAAGTCTTGCAATGGCTCTGATGGCCTGCAGCTGAGTAGTCACTTTTGCCAGACCTGGAAGCATCAGTGCTGGCCTCCTTCTTGGTGTAACATACCTCACCCTGCTATGGCATTGAGGTGGTACAATAACACTATTAATGAATTATGGCAGATACATAAATGAATTATTACCACGTAAAAGGTAAGAACTACTGACTGCTACAGAGAAACTACCACCACTAAAGACTTTAAGAGGCAAAACATACTATTGGGCTGCTGTTTGGTTTTTCTTTTTTAGTATGAGGTCTAAGATAGGGCATTTGGGTAGGTTTGCATGCGGATTTGGGCTCATACTTTTAAGTACCCAGCTCCTGTTTTGAACACCCTATGCAACTGCTGTTATTGCTGGGCTGAAAAAAACTGAGAGGTGAAGAGAAAGATGAAATACCCTGTTTCTAGGCAAGGAAATATTTCATCCACATCCTGGCTGCTGGAGTTCTTTATTGAATTTAATTATGCTCAAATGACAGAGGGATGGCAGTATGGTCAAGTCACTTTTAGCCTCATGGGAAGACAACAGCACCTTGCCATGCTTCAGAATTCATCGGCTCAGCTTTAACTTTGACATTGAATCCCTTGGATAAATGACACAGGATGCTGATATAAGAGCAGTGAACTTTAATATAATCTGTGCAAAAATAACAGGAGGTGGCTGCAACAAGCTGGTTAACGCGGCACACAAACTCCTGAAACACAGGGAAAAAACCAAGCATTTAACCCATTGGAATCTTTTAAAACCCTTCCTGTTTAATTTTTTCATATCACAACAGTTTCAGAAAAGAGGCCAATTGCTCTGTATGAATTGAAACAAAGAGAACTAAAACAGAAATCACAGCAATCTCTGTGCTGCAAAGATATCTAAGTTCTCAATGAACCACATAATTGTATATACACTCCTCTCAAAAGTCTGAATTTTAAAAGCCTCCTGTCTCATGATTCCAGTTTGCATGAAAGGCTAAGACCTTTCAGGCACTTGGTGCTTTAGATATAAAGGCCATCTTTGAACAGAGAAGCTCCTGTTAAGGATTAAAACTGTAGCATGTTGATTCACATCAAATATGCAAAAGAAGATGCCTAAGGAGGTGTGGGTTTTCAAAAACCAACTTCATATCAAGTTTGTGGTTCCACCAACCCATCAGGCTCAGTGTCACATCTGCTCACTTCAGCAAAATCCCACTCTCACCCTGGCACTCAAGCCCACCCTATTGCTAGCTGTGCCAATCAGATGGATCTGGGAGTCAACCATTTAAAATTTTCATCAAGGTCCTGAAGAGCTTCATGGAGCATCTGTCTAGAGATCATAGTAGCAAAGGTCAGGAGTGGGACTGCCAGATCAGCAGTACCCCATTCACTGATACTTCAGGCTCCAAGGGGATGGATCCTTGCAATGTCTCAATCCTTGCAATGTCTCAGGCAAGGATTGGGTGGGTCCAAACTGCTCCTGGGTTGAATAATTATAAAAATGGGCATGAGTGGAATTTAAAAAAAAAATGGATCCAGAATCTAGGCAAAATGCAACTCACCCAGGTTAGTTGGTAACCCAAAGTCATGGGATTGTGGCAAAATGTCAAGAAGCTGCAGTGGTTGCTTTGGCATCCGTCTCACATATCCTTACCTCTAGTACTTATGTGATATTGGGGGAGCTTTTCTAGGTCTTTTGTTGGTGAAACCTATGAAAGACTCAGCCTCAGCCCAACTCACAGAGTGGTTTTGGTTCAAGGCACTGTGCTACTACTAGAGATGTGAAAATATGGGGGAGGGGGACCCACGTTTCCTGAATCATGCTAAAATAAAATTTCCAAAATTGATTTTCTTCCTTTTTTCACTTTTTCAATGTGCTTTCTGTTTTTTCCAGTGTTTTTCCATCCCCCCCCACCTGTTTTTTTCCACTTTTCTAGCTAGTAATGCTACTTCATCTCTCCAGCTACTACTGCCAAGGCTTTTGCAATGAGAAGGCTCACAAGTCATGGCATTGCTGCACCCCTCCCTATCTTGCATACCCTCCAACTGTGCCAACTTGGCAGGGAGTATCTTCTGTTCCACTTTTTCAGAAACTTTTATAATGCCCTAATTTCTCTCTCCTTCCACTTTCCCCCTCTGTCTTCAGTTTACTTCAGTTGCTGTAGAGTTCCAAGTTCAAAAGTAGTTTAGCTCAGTGGGGGGAGATGGGGGGAAGGCAAGGACTCTTCCCTGTAGTTCAGGCAAAAGCAAACTGCTGCAGCCTCTCCAAGTTTCTGCTTCTTCTTCATTCAGTTTTTGCCATCTTAAATACAATCCGATATTGCTTGGTTTTGTCCATTTTGGTTTTCATTTCTGAAATGTTGGAGGCAATGTCTTTGCTCCAAATAGCTCAATGGACACAAGTGCATGCCATTCCCACCCACCCCCAAGTTCCCAGTACCTCTAAAGAGATATAATGGTAACTGTGTGGTGACTACTGCCTACACCTTCAGAATATGTGTGAAAGACTGAGTCAATTCTAATATCTTTCAAGTTTTTTTCTCGGTATTTATTAAATTTGTAGGTCAAATTAAAATTTCTGTGAGGGGCTTTCCCTTCCTTGAAGGGCACAGAAGCTGAGACAGCAACTTTGCTGTCAGATCCTAAAGATACCAAAGCAGTCAGGAAGACAGGATTATCCTAGCTAGTTAAGAGGAATTATCAGCATAGGCGCTGTGTGGTTACTGAGCTGTAACAACATTATAACTATTCAAAGCTACATGCTCCATTTGGGTAATAATGGGGCTGGCCAATCACAATACAAGGATTTGCATAATGAATACCTAAGAGAGATAACTATGTACTAATTATGTAAATCAGACAACCATGACCTAGCAAGGTATCGGGAACAACCTAACTAGCAGAAGCATTTGAAGTAAATAAACAAATAAATATGATTTTGAATATGTATTTTTGTGGTACATTTCTATTCTGCCTTTTATCCACAAAAGAATACACGGTGGTATAGTCTCTCATCAAGGTACTGAACAGATATGGGTCTGTTTAGCTTTATCAAAGTGTATGTTTCATGTGTACTCTGGGACTTTAAGATACAGTGCCAGCCCAAGACAAGTTGCTAGTTGCTGATGAAAGAGCATATAGGTACATAACTGCTAATTATAATGATTTGGCAGAGACAGTCCTGACTAATACTTTATCATCTTGCTTTTCAGCTGTTTTAAATTGACTCACATTTTTCTCCTTTTCCACTTTCCCCCTTTGTCCTCAGAGTACCTAAAGTGCTGCAAACTGGGTTCAAAGTACAAAAGTAGGGGAGATAGGTGAGAAGGGGTGGAATCTTGCCCTTCCTAAGAAGTTCAGGCAAAAGCAAACTGCTGCAGTCTCTCCTAGCTTGTGTGTTCTTCTTCATTTATAACTTTGCCATCTTGACCCTATTTTGATGTAGCTTGGCCGCACATGTCTGTATACAAGGGAGCATATACAGGTATTTCGCCTCCCTTATAGATATGCTTTAAACTGTTACTTAGACGCTGCATCAGAGGTTATAATGTATAACTTTACAATGATGCAGCCATGTCCCTGTCACAATAATGTACATGGGAGGATCTTGCACAGTGTCACATTGTTTAATGGGGCTCCCATTGCACAATGGGCACAGTGCAAGATACTCTGTCATGTGATGGGATCTCCTTTTGCACAATGGGACCATAGCGCAACACTATGGTTGTGCAATTGGCATGCTGCTGGTCCATTTGCACAATGGTCCCAACTGTGTCTCTATGCCGTCCTGAAAATTCGAACATTATACAATGGAGCAATTCAGCTTTATGCAACTGTATATCAGTTTGTGTCTGTTGTAACCTCTGAACAGGATACCAGCCTGTATGTAAATTAGCATATTTAAATCATATACAGATGTGTGCTTTCTTTTATTCTCTCTTTTGGTGACCGTAGCCAGTCCTGCCTATTCTTCTGAAATTGTAATATGGAAATCTAAGAGACTGCCACACGATTAATATTAGCTTTGCTCCCCAGCCTTTTATAAAACCATGGACTATTAGTACGTAAGATAGAGACCATAAAGCCCATTTTCTTGAGGCTAGGTGATTCTCGCCGTATTTTATTACACTACCTGTCGTAAATATATATCTATATACATCTACATACAGCCAGCCGAAAGCATGAATCTAGGATATCTATCATTGGTATGGTTTCACACTCTCTTTAAGCTGAAAGCCTTCCTTAATGTCAGAAGCTTTCTCTCCTTAGGCAATAGTACCCTCTCTCCAGATTGGTCATTTCCTTCTCAAAAAATGTCATTTCCCAAATGTAACCATTCTCCTCAAATTGCTCTAATGTAACAGATCGTGACATCTTCCTGAGCTGACAGCTGTAAAAATTTCCACTGTGAATGGCTGCTGGAAATACTTGGAAGCAGGCTCTGCTATGCAAAATATGACACATGCAGCTTTCCCTTAATTGTCCTAACTTCTCATGTAGCACAACTGGAGTTTCTTTGGTCTTAACCTGGACTGATATGTCTCTGACTCCAGAGTGTGGAAAAGGTTTATTTCTGTAATACCACTTCCAAAATCCCACCAAATAATTTCTATAAGCAATGTTCATGCTCACGACCCAATCTGGACTAGAGTTTATAGAAAATGGGGAGTTTGTTGACAGACATGTAGAACATAGGATCAATTAATACAAATAACTGGTCCAGGCCAAAACATTACCAGGTTGTCCAGTTCAGGATCATCACTGAAGAATGGTTTGTGCTCCTGTTCTTGCTGATGGACGAAATTTTCAATGTCGACATCAAAGCTGGCAGAAGTGATACACTCTGAGCCCTGTGTCGCCTGCTCACACTTCTCAAACAGCAGTGTAAGGAGGGGGAAAAGAGGATGCCTAAGAACAAAGGAAAATGAAATAGTTCAGGAAAAAAAAATGCATGTCACCAAAGTCAGTTCTAGTTTTTTGACAGTTTCACACTACAACTGATTTTCAGTTTCTTTACTTGTTACCTTCCAAAATGGTTTGAAAGGACAACCCCAGTTAAAAAGAAATTAGCTTCACCCAGATATATGAAAAGGGCAGTGACTTTCTGCTTTGCAGAAATGAACCTTGAGCAGAGCTTGGAAAAAAATTATTTTTGGATGACAGGGATGGAATCCCCCAGTTACTGGCTATTATGAAAAATTTCATCTAAAAAAGTAACTTTTCCAAGCTTTGTGCTTGATTTCCTACTGCCTTCCCTTAAGAGACTTTATGTCAGGTCCAAAAACCAGCTGCCATTCTGTTTGGGATGTACAGTTTCGTAAGTGGTCCTATGTGTAAGCAAAATTTAATTGAGTACAGTAGTTTCATAACATCTGTATTCCTCTAGGAGGTTGTCATGACATTACAACATATAGGCATCTGTTGTAAAATGATAGCTAGCACAGCAATGCCTCATATGCAATGGGCAGCAATGTGCTTTGGGGCACTCCCCAATGTGCATTGGGAAACCAGCTAGGAAGTGCCAAAACATCACTGCCTGATGCACATCAGAAATACCCTGTGTGCATCAGAGCACTCTTGCTTGTGTCCAGATGCACATCTGCAGATTTACTAACAGGGTTCTATTGCATTTCTGTAGCTATGGATTTGTAAAGTTACAAAATGTAGATGTGTAATATAGGATTTCAGCTGGCATTACCAAAGAGTGATTATTGTTTTTCATTTCTGCCTTGCTTTTTTTTTAAAGCCACAAATAAGCTATGGAATTAAACCACCAAGCCATAGCTTAGTAGTAGCACATCTAGATGCTTTGCAAGTAGATGGTCTCTGATCCAGTCCTGACTTCTCTTGTAACAAAATACAGTATAGGAAATGATTGGAAAGACCTCTGCCTCAGACTGTAAAGAGCTGCTGGCATTGACTGGGCTGCATGGACAAATAGTATGAGCTGGAAGATGGCAGTATCCTATGTTTGCCTATGTGTTGATGAGCCTCTCTTCACCGAACCTATGGATATATAAGCTAATTGCGCTCAGGTTATGTTTTGTGCAATTAGCAGTTTGCTTTTTTTTTGCAAAGTATTGACAAGTAACATCCATAGAGCTTCTAAGCAAGTGAAACTGATTGACGTGTGGACGCTGGTGGTCAGGGACAACAGGAGCAATCTTGCTCCATGCATCGATTAACTCTGAAATTAAGCCCGCTGATCAAGGTTTAAATGAGAAAGGAAGCACACAAGCAAACGTCAACTGAGAATAGTACATTTCGTTTGCCTATTCATCTGCTAAGTGTCATCACATCAAGAGAGGTGTGTTGCAAATAAATTAAGCACTCCACACCTCTGTACAGCAATTTGGCATCTTGGCTGCTGAGGCTGGGAACACTGGCCTAACATGATATCGGATATCATGTTTTCCTCCTGCTTTCACATATGTGATGAACTGGAAATACCATATGCCCATTTGACTAAGGGCTGGAAGTCACTCTTTATTTAATCAAAGTAAACGTGTTTTAATTTCTCTAATGTCTGTTGTCTTGAAGGTTTAGCACTAAAGCTATCCCTGGAGTCCCAGGAGTCGAAAGATCTATTATACACACAACAAATCAGAGGAACCAATGGATTAGCCAAGGCTTCCAGGACCAAGACAAAGAGAAAGGCAGGTGAAGGGGTTAAACTCTAGTATAAGTCTTCATTTGCAGGCACTAATACTGCAGCATATTACAGTCTAATCTAGACTGATCCCAGTTTAATGCAAGATTCCCCAAGCCATGAGCAGAATACGAGAAGTGGGGGGAACCTCCCTGGTCGTAATTTAGGCAGCCCTGCTGAGGCTTAGCTGAGGGATATGAAAGGCAAATTCCAGACGGTGTTATGAATTATTTCGCCTTATGAACCTTCCTACTCTCAACAGATGCCTGCTGCCATTTAAACAGCCACTAGATCAATTAGAAATGAAAGGCACAAATCGACCCTGCACAAGGGCACTAAATTACTAGGAACTAATAATCCAAGCAGTAATGCCAGGTGGTAGGAGTTCAGGAGCATACCCCCAGCCTTTCCACACTGCACAAATTCCTTTTCTATTTTATGGAGAGAATTAAAGTACATATAGTGGGGAAGGGAGCGGCGGCGGCATTTTGTAAAGCCCAGGCAAAAGGGGACACCTCTGTAACTCAAGAACTCCAAAGGAACACAGAATCCTACAATGCAGAAAGGAGAAAATGTCAACAATGCCACTCTAGGGTTGTCTATGTGTTCTGCTTTACAGAGTGCAGTCCTCTCTTTGAAGGACTGTCAGTGGATCATTGTCTGAAGGTGTCCTCTATTTGAAAGTCTGGCCAGTCATGCCTGATTTAAAGAGGAAGGAATGGAATGGAGAACAAAACAACTGGATATGCCTGTCCACAGGTAGCACCTCCAGCAGACTGAGTAGATAAGCACATCACCTGGCCACGCTCTTGGTCGCTATGCTGAGATTGTATTTTTGTATTTTAAATTATTTTAATTATTTCAAAAATTTCATTTGTTTGCACAGATCAGCATATAAGTTTGAATATGTGAACAAAGTGCAAATCTGTGACTTCTTCTTTGATAATCATTTCTATTTTTCTTTGACAATGCACAAGTGACCACTCAAGACTTCTTTTCCTGGCCTAATGGAGTGCATAATTACTATTCCTACTGAGTAAAACAGTGTAACTCTGTAAAACAGGAGCTATTTAGTTATACAATTGAAACAAAATTTAAAACAGGACAACTGTAATATGAAATGTAAACTGAAATTCTAATAGCACAATCTCTTGTGTATGTGTGTATGTATAATATACCTATATATAAAAAATGAATAAGGGCTTATATTTTATTAATAAATATCATGTGCCCAAGCTTAACCAGAAAAAAACAGTATATATAAATATTTAAATGCATATAGCAAGAAGCAAGAATCAACACACTAAACTTTAATAAACAACTGATAGACAGTTTTACTTAAGGCGAGCAGAAATATAGGGCAGAACGTAACTACATATAAAAACCACAAATAGAAGTAATATAGGTACAGTAAACAGTTATCCATGGGCAGAAGCATGCAAATACATGACAGGAATCCAGGTAATAGCCTGTTTTATTTAGAATCTTCTTCAGGTGCAAGACTTAATACATTTGTTTTTGATCCAAATAGCTATCTTTTTGGCTCAAAGGATCACACAGGTGTGTTATCCTTCTGGAACTGGTTGCTGATTAGTTTATCTGAAAGTTTTTAGTACTACTTTCTAATCTGCTTTCTGAGAATAAGTCACTGTTCTACAATTTGAAAATAAAGAGTAACCTATAAGTACCAATTAGCAATTTTATATAACAAACAACTGCAGTATCCAGAGCAATTACTAAAGTAATCAAACTCCCTCTGCCCAAAGTATAGAGTATTATAAAAATAGAATGAAGCTCTTGAAAAACAGTTGGGGTCATAATGAAGCTTAGGAGCCAAACAGACTGTTCCTTTGGAGGGGATTCCTACCACCTCTTTCCTTGCTGGACTGGGGCTGTGGCAACTACACGCTGCAGCCCCCAATCTGACGTTTTTTCCGGCCCTAAAAAGAACAGAAAAATGCTGCTTCTTTTAGAGCTGGAAAAAGGGTGCTTTTGGAGGGATATAGACTGGCAGAAAAGGGTGGTGAGACGCCACCCCTTTCTGCCCCAGATGGAGGCCGCAGCACATTTAGAGCTTTATCAACTCAAGACTCTGCTCCTGCTAAAATAGTGTTGTTGTTTTTCAAGAAAATGCTATGCAATTGGGATTGTTCTCTTTCCTATTGCACCGAAACCTTATCACACAGAATATTTTAGGACTGCCTCTGCAATACCACCTCCAAAACATTACTCGCTCCCTTTTCATAGTTTGACACAAACACACACACTCATACTATTAAAAAACACATTTAAAAACTTGCATTTTTTTTCCCAGAGGGGGATGCTCCTGATTGGGACAGATCAGATTTCTGGCTTCAGACTTAACTAATCACTGGAAGATGAAAGCCAGCAGTTTCTGATCTATTCTGATGCTGGCTTTCATCTTCCAGTGATTAGTTAAATCTGAAGCTAGAACAAATATCGAGCAAGAGGTTCAGGGTTAATGAAATAAATGCTTTTTCAACCTGTGAGACTCTTTTCCACTTATATTTCCAGGTGTGTGGGAGTGTGTGTATATGGGAGAGAAAGAGAGAGAGAGACTCCAGAATGGGGCTATGAGGAAGGGTGGAAGGGCAGTGAGCACTTTTTGGCTTCTCTGGTAAGCCTCAGTTGGGGACATGGATCATTTGTCAAAGGTATTTTTTTCAGTATATAAGAAAAGATTTAAAGTTTCTTAGTTACTTTGCCAATTGAAAGGAAATCAAACTGAAATCTCCACCCCTTCTCCATCTCCTTTGGTCACAGGGCACCTAAGCCACACCAAAGTAACTAAAGCGTGCCCACTGACTGCCCCTGACCACCCAAAATCAGTATTAAAGCCCAATTGAACTTTTGCATGGGAAATCATAGCAGAACAGTAGTTGGAAAAGAGGTCATTAATGGATTTTCCATGTTAATAATAATAATAATACCCCATTTTCAAAACGGCCTCCCAAAGGAGAACAACAGAACAGCATCATGTGATAAGCCCCATCTGACAATGCTATTATCCTGATGTAATTGCAATTTGCCTGCCTCGTGTGATAAAGCCCTTCATCTGGCTCCTCAGCAAAAGCCTCTCTGATATGGTAGACCTTACCAGTAGTAATACTACCATCAATAGCGCCTCTTACCTCTCTGGAGCACACAGTAACACAAGAAAGGTATTGCCAAGGTGGATTAAGAAGTTGCATGAACGAAGTTACATTTAAAGGCACCAGGGTTCTTTAAAAAAATCCCTGAAATCACCTGACTAAAATAGTCCCTTACCACTTACTGTTCTTAGGTTTTGTCATGACCAAGGGACAGGAGTCTGAATCTTCAAGGAACAGACTCCAGTAGCCTTTCCTATGCCAATGATCAGCACCAGACAAAAACAGGAGGGGGAAAAAAAGCAGAGAACAGGCCCTGACAACAAAGGCAGTATAACTTTTATACCCTGGCCAAATAACTCAAACTGCAGTCCCTGTAAAAGAAAAAATAATATGCTGTCAGCCAACTAAGGGATACAACAATTTTTTAAAAACCCTCAGATACACTGTTTTCTGTGCATAAAAAAGACAAGGACACTGTCTCAGCTGGTGTCTTTTTCACCCATTATGGAGTGGGTGTGACCACTCACCATGAGAAAACAGTCATTTGTAAGGAAAGTGAAGAAAATTGTACAATAGAGTAGTAGTTTTATTGATTTCTGCCACGTAGGAGGTCATTTCACTCATCCAGGCAGTTTTAAACAGAATGTGACTGTGAAGACATCAAGTTGCTTATTGCTTTAAAAAAACCCAAAATTGGCAGGACATAATATGACAGTTGGGCAGGATGGCAGAACTGGGTGACATGGGAAAGGTAAAGAAAGAGAGAGAGAGAGAGAGTCTAGCTGAGATACAAATGTTTGAGCAATAACTAGATTTCACATATGGATCCTTTTTTCCTTCCATGTATTT
Source organism: Urosaurus nigricauda (assembly GCA_034509955.1). NCBI lineage: Eukaryota > Metazoa > Chordata > Lepidosauria > Squamata > Phrynosomatidae > Urosaurus > Urosaurus nigricauda. The sequence goes on from JAOEGL010000009.1 coordinate 11,278,532, forward strand.
GCCATTCAGCACAGCATGGAAGCATTTGTGAATGGAAGCATTTGTGAAAGACATCCCGTAGGCCCAGCCCTGCCTTTAAAGAGATGCTTGTGGGATTTTCTTCCTTGTATGTCAAAATAATTCGGATGGCTTTGAGTTTTATGCACCTTGAGCCAGATGTGTGGAGTCACCATTTTTCACACCACAGGCAGCCAACTGCCCAGACCTGATATCCTGGGATGGCTCCTGTTTACACCGCTCTACATTCTATTACTGCAAATTCTCTGATTTAAGACAGACAGGAAAGATGCAACAAACAAACAAACAAACAAATGATACCAAGTCCATCGTCTGTCAGCAACAGACATCTGATCCAAGGCATTCTCTTTGATGTCTGGGGAAAGAATAAGGCTAAAATTTATCTTAAGAAGCCAATGAGATGCTAATATTGAACCAACCAAACGTCTGTCCATACATCTCCCAGGGATTGACATTCCACAGAGGCCATGAAACAATCAGTTCAGCTCAGATCTGGGTTATTTGAAGGCAGTGACATCATTGGGGATGTGCAGGGGGTATGAACCACATCGGGTGGCACTCCAGAAGATGGGTGGCATCCGGTCCTCCTCCCCACCTGAGTGCCATTACCTTCTTCTCCTCGTGAAAACAAATTTGTACAGGGTTTAAAATTGTTTTGATTTGCATCTGTGGAAAAACTACTTGGATAAAGGAATCATTAGATCTTCCAGGTATTTTTTTTTAAAAAATAAGTCTGTCATTATCACTTTGGGTGATTTTCAAAGAGACAGCTATGTTAGTCTAACAAGAGTGTAAAAAATAAAGCAGGGAGAAAAGAATCTAATAGTACATATGTTAGCTGCCTTGGGTATATGTTAGTTGCCTTGGGTCCCACTTTGGGAGAAAGGCAGTCTCTCTCTCTCTCTCTCTCTCTCTCTCTATATATATATATATATATGCACATAAAATAGTTCCTTTCAGACTGATTTATTTTAACTAAGCTTTCATGGTTATCAGTCCACTTTTTAAGTTGCACTGAAAATGTGAATTGATAATCATGAAAGCTCATTATGAAATAAATCAGAAAATGTGAAATCAGTTTCAAAGATGGCTCTGAGTTCTTTCATTTTTCACAACCTTTTTTTTAAAGCCTTAAGGTGAGTGCTTGTTACCCCCAAAGGTATAAAGGGATCTCAGCTGGTGATATCCTTTTTTATTGTATCATATAGTGTCATGGTCTGAATATTTTGAGATGAATGTTAGATTTTTGTTTTGTTTTTTGTCAAGGCAATTGAACCTTCATGTTCCATTCTGGAACTTCTCCCTGAAGCACCACCATTTGATATGTCCACTAAATTTAGAAATGTGTCTGCACACAGTTAAGGTCAACCACCCCCTGCAAACAGAGGGTGAACTACTCTGCAGAGACATAGAATGCTCCCCCTCACCCCAGAATCTGAGAGTTGTATGCTGTTTTTTTGCCTGTTCAGAGGGGCGGGCTAGAAATAAAAATTATTATTATATTATATTATTATTAACCTGCCAAACTAACCTTTCCAGGTTTCACTTGTAAACTGGAAGTCTGTTTGGGGAGGGTATTGGGATGTACTTGATGACGATCTAAGGGCAACACACCTGTACAGCTGAAGTTGCACTGAAAATATTGAGAGGACATCCTAAGGTTGCAGTGTTTTGAAAATGCTGTAATGCCAATGGCACATGATAATGATGTTATTTCATGTTATATATGCCTATGACTGGAAAGTATGTAATGATGTCTTTTGTTGATTCTGAAGTCCAGCACTCCGTGATTAGCACATGCATGGAGTGTTGGAAGATACAACTGTGTGTTCTATGCAGCCTCCTATGCACTGCCATAAAGGCTACCAAGCTAAGTCCTTAGGTCTCATAGGACTTTATCGGACACAGTTTTTCCCCCATTATGGGAATGGGAAGGGGATGCTCGTGTCCACATGTGCCTGAGAAAAAATGAATTTTATCGCACACCAAAATGTCCTCAAAATGGCGCCATTCTGTTCCACAGCGCCAAGCTGTCCCCATTCAGTGCTGAGGTGCTTTAAATGTTCAAGCTGGAAGACAAAAATACGCGCCTCAGCACTGAATGGGGAGGGCTTGGTGCCACGGAATGGAATGGCCATTTTGAGGACGTTCTGGTGTGCGATAAAATCTGTTTTTTCTCAGTCATGTGTGGACATGAGCATCGCCTTCCCATTCCCATAATGGGGAAAAAACTGCCTGATAAAGGTAATAGAGATTGCTATTCCATCATGACTGTTGAGATAATATCCAACTATTATGTTAGTTGGTCTCTGTATGTGAAAGGGGGGAAAACAACATTTTGCCTTTAATAATAATAATAATAATATTTATTTCTTACCCGCCCCTCTGAGTGAGCAATCGGGGCGGAGTACAGCATGTTAAAAACATATACAGTTAAAATCTTCCAAACAAACCCACCTCCCTCCCCTTAAAACAGAATTAAACTAATCATAGTTAAAACAATCAAGATCTAAAATACATGATCTTTCAAATTCCCATATAGGCGGCCGGATAGGGGATAGGGGAGGAGGTGGTTTTGCATCAGGTGGCAAAATTCCATAGGCAACCCCTATAATGCAGGCTCCCTGACAAATTCCAGACAGAAACAAGACCTCAAAGTTCAGATTCATAGCTCCATCACTACTGTACTGAGTTAGCTCCTGTTGGAAGTAATTGAAACTTTCACATACCATGTTGTGTATATTTGTGGTGGTTCAAAGACAATGCACTCCTCTCCCTTCCAAAGCTGGAACTCACATGAACACTATTTTTTTGTTTTTTAAAACCTATCCCTTCTCTCAAAGCCACCTTCTCTTCATGATCTGGGGTCTGTATTTACTTATTGACTCTTCAGCTCACCGCCGGCATGAATAAATGCATTAAAAAGAGAAATCACTTGGAAAGATCTTAACTGGATAAAACCTGCAGCGAACTTGAGCAGAGCTTATGGCTGGCCACCAAAGACTGCAAACCTTCATTCCCCTGCCTACCCCCTCCCTGTCTTTCTTCCCCTTAAGCCATTCAAAATTTGGAGGAAATAAATCTCTCTGCACTAATTCAGGGAAAGTTTGATCCTCGTCAGTGCAGAACAAATAAAAGGGCTGAACTGGCCTGACATTTTACTGCAGAAGAGAGGTCGTTTTCAGCCACTAATAAAAAGGATTTGACACAGGCTAATAAAGAGAAATGAATTCCTCTAATGGCCTAATTTAGCACATTCAGCACTGTTCTGCCTGCAAGTCAGCCAGGAGGGGAACTGCCAAGAGAGAGAGAGAGAGAACTGGCAAGGGAGGGAAAGAAGGGAAGAATGATATGAAATGGAAGGGAAGACGCAGGAGTTGAAAATACCAGCATGTACCTATCTCCTCCTTATCCCCATTTTCTATAAGGAGCAACAGATGGGATATATGACATTCTCTAGATTACAAAAATAAAGGCAACAAAAAGCTCTTCACCTATTCTGACAGATGATATATATATATATATATATATATATAAAGGGTGTGTATGGAAATTCTTAAAAGGCATCACTATTTGTCTTTTCTTCTACCAAGCAATATCACCATAGAGCAAACCCACACAGATCCAAACAGTGATGAGGAAGGACTAAGAATACCATATGAATCCAGATCTGTCCAGACAACAGGAGCTAACCCCCCTCCCCAGTCTCTATATAGGGCCCATTCCAAAGCTATGGCCTGAATGGAAGCCAAGTATATTTCATGCTTTAATTCCACGTTGGCTTTACTCCTGTAGATCCTGATATAAATAACCCTTATGTCTCAAATAATTAAACATTTCCAGTGGACTGGAGTAGTACCTTGCTGAATGCAATAAAATAAAATAGTGTGTTCTCGGAGGGTGGTGGAGTCTCCTTCCTTAGAGGTCTTTAAACAGAGGCTGGATGGCCATCTGTCGGGTATGCTTTGACTGGGAGTTCCTGCATGGCAGGGGGTTTGGACTGGATGGCCCTTGTGGTCTCTTCCAACTCTATGATTCTGTGATTCTTAACTAACCTTCTCTCTCCATAAGAAAGCAATGCTAAAAAACGTGCTTACACTAGAGCTTGGGGGGATATTTTGTGACAAGTAAAACAATGTGTATCTTCTGTCAATCTCTTACACAACCTTATTTGGTGTCTTTTGTGCCAATGTCTCGTGATGTTTGTGCCATGGGCATATCAGTACCAAGGCTTCTGGACTCGTAGTATTTCCTAATGTATGTATATATATGTGGAAGGAAACTTTGATTCAGGAGTGTTTTTATATGGCTGGGAGAAAGTGATTTTTAATACCTTTTCTAGAAAGAAAGTGGCCCAGTCTGCTTTACAAAGCTTTTTTTTTAAATATCCTCCTCACAGCGGTTTTGCTCCCACATTGCCCAAGCTGAGAAGAAAAATCACAGCTTCTAAAAGGTGAATCTGGGTGTGAGGAAGAATAGGGTTATTACGCGTGAGAAAACCGAAAGGCAGCTCACTTGAAAGCAGGGCTCAGGAAACATGTTTTGTGGCAGCAGAGCAAGGGGGAAGAAATAATTTTGTAAAGTTCTTTTTATGGGTGATAAAACTCCCGACACACTATAAACCCAAGCAGTAACTTCACGGCCACTCAACCATTTTCTTCAGAGTGACCTTGGCCAGGAAAGCAGACCTCAATTACAGACCCAACCAAGTGTGCCTCAATCTGACTGCTGGGTACCACTCGCCTTCCCCCATGAGTGACCTTGGAAGCCTCTGCCGACTGCAAGGGACTTCGGCAGCTCCGTTTTTACAGCCAACACTAACACGGAGGGGAAAAAATAATTTAGCAGGGCATTAACTCTGAAATTTAGTTCAAAAGCCAGAAGTTGCCTTTTACCTCCCAGGCACTTTGGAAGTATAACTCTCCCTACCTGTCCCCTCTCCCTGATCTACAGGCAGCCAGGCCCCTATTGCTTCTTTATTACAGCTTGGCACAAAGGTAAGGATCCTCTGAGCACATTCTTTATGCACTGTAAAGCAATGCAATGTGTATATTATTTGCAAAGATGTCTGTTTGCAAGCGCCCAAATCAGAAAGCTTCAAGAAGCCGTCAGGTAGCAGGTAAGGTTTTTTGTCCATATTTTTGCTCAATATTTATTTAATTTCATTGACTGAGTGATGATATTTATAGTCAATCTTTATTCAAGGCAGCATACATGACTCTTCCCTACACTTTGTCTTCACAACAACCCTGTCAGGTAAGTCTGGCAGACAGAGTGACTGATCCAATGTCACCCAATAGGTTTCACAGATCAGTGATGATGTGAACTTGCACCTCACATGTTCCTTCTTTTACACTTGATCCCATGGGTTGGGAAAGTGTGGTCCATAGGCTGAATAAAGCCCCCCCACTCCATTTTACAACTTCCCAAAGCTACCCATCAATCACACAAAGCTACCTATGTGTGTATACGTACAAGCTGTCTGTTGACGTATGGCAACCCCCATAAATTCCATAGGGTTTTCTTAGGTGTTTATCAAATTGGAAGTATAATCCAATGGCAATCCGAACGCAATCATGGGGTTTCACGTTATTGCATATTAAAGTATCTCACACAATTTTGGGCAAAAGAGAAGTCATTCCAAACACAATCATGGATTTTAGGTTACTGCATATTAAAGCATCTCACGCAATTTTGGGCAATGGGAAGTCATTTTCGAGTAATGGGAAGTCATTCTGAACGCAATTGGAATTCACGTAAATTCGCTAAACTAGTGAATTCACATAAATTCGAATTGGCTCCAAGTGGCATCATTCGAAATAAAGAGAAATTCCTCCCGTCTAATAAACTCCTTAGGCAGATGTGTGTTTGCCAGTTCCTTCCTCTGAAATAGAGCCTACAGCACCTGGCATTTGTTTGTGGTCTTCCATCCAAGTACCAACCATGGTTGACCATGCTTAGGTTCCAAGATCAGATCTGATCTGGTGCCTTTACAGTGTCTAGGCTAGGAAGGTTGTTGAACCCTCCACCCCCCCCCCAGTGTACTTTCCAGGAAACTGTATGTACAAAACCACGACAAAATATGGAGAGATATTGCAGTTTGTCTCCTCCCCACCTTCTCAAATAATTTTTTGCCTGGTGGGCCATGCAAGAGATCCTTCTTGGTAGCTGCCCCTAGACTCTGGAATCCCTTCCAAGGCAGGCAACGTGGCTCCACAAGGAAAATCCTTCTTATTCTGACAGTCTTTTAAGAAAAAAAGTTTTTTACAGCAATGGGTTTAGGGATGCTGTACTGTTTTAAACTAACTGTTTTTAATCGCTTTTAATGTTTTAAGTTGCATTTTATTCTTTTAATTGTAGGTTTGAATTGTTTTAATACTGTGAATAAATTAATTCTATTTTAATGTCCATTTTTGTGCATTTTAGCTGTATCGTTCTTTTTCCAAACTGAGTCCCAATTTTTGAAATGGGGGGGGGGGGGGTGAACACAAATAAATATAACAACAATAATAACAGATAATTTCCTATAACTGTCTACCTAGTCCTTTAAAAATGGAGATGCCAGAGATCAACTTTCTGTGTTTTTTTCCATGGAATTAGAGTTGTCAATGTCAAGAGCAGAATCCTTCTCTCCCAGACTTTGTTCATTTTACAGTAAAGAGGCATATGTATGTATTTATGTTAATGTTTGTTAGTTTTAAGGCCTCATTGGGACCCCAGAAATCTTCAGGGATGGGAGGTGGGGGGGGGGGCAGAATCAACAACTCTAAAAATAAAAATCTTTGTCAAAACAGCACCAGAGGAAATCAAACTCTTGGGATCAGTCAGCATAAAAAGCATGTCAGAACAAAACAATTTGAATGATCTCTCTCTCTCTCTTTCTTTGGGAGAGGAAACAAACTTTATTTGGTATTTAAAAAAATGTTTGAATGATCATTCTGAATGCAGGGAAGATAGGGGCCAAGTGAGCTTCCCATGGGAAAGAATACAACTTAGGAATTTATCAGATGGGAGGAATTTCTCTTTATTTCGAATGGAGCCAACTGGAGCCAATTCGAATTCAGGTGAATTTTCTAGTTTACCAAATTTACGTGAATTCCAATTGCATTCAGAATGCGTTCAGAATGATTTCCCATTACCCGAAAATGACTGCCCATTGCTCGAAATTGCATGAGATGCTTTAATACGAAATAACGTAAAACCCATGAATGCATTCGGAATGACTTCCCTTTTGGCCAAATTGTGTGAGATCCTTTAATACGCAATAACGTGAAACCCCATGATTGTGTTCGGATTGCTATTAGATTATACTTCCAATTTCCATCGTCTGATAAATTCCTTAGCTACAGTGACACAGAATACATTTCTCTCCCTCTCCCCCCATTTTATTTTTATATAAGAGGTATATAAGAACAACAATCTTCCCTTATAGTTCTTTATTTATGGTGTGACTGTTGATTTAATTATGCTGTCATCTACAATGTGGGTTCTGAAACTTTTGTATCTTGTGTACCATCAATCACACGCCATCCAATAGTTGACCAATGAAAACTGGGGCATGTGTGGCCAAGAAACATCAGAGTGTGGTCAAGATGACAAAAGTTATTAATGAAGAGGAACAAAAAACTTAGGGGAGACTGCAGCCACTGAAAAAATAGGACAACAGATGATTAATTGGGATTGTCCTTGACAAACTAGGACAGTCGGAGAGTGAGCAATCACTTTAGCAAAGAACCTGGGACTAGCATGATAGAACCAACCTACTATTTTCTGAAAAGGAATAATATGTTTACAGCATACTCTATTCATTTGGAGTTTTTGCCACCTTGACCACACTTTGATCTTGCATGGTCCCATGTGTCCTGGTTTTCATTTGTGAAACGTTGGGAAATGTTGGGAAACACTGGAACTTTTAAGGTTGACAATGATGCACCCAACCTGGATTCTGAAGGCATTCTCCTTATTTGTGGACCACATACTCAACTGTTCCAGTTTGGCAGAAAGAGTCACAATCTTCTATCGTCCCACTTTTCCAGCTGTTTTTAAAATGTCCCAGTTTCTTTCTTTTCCTCTCCCTCTTTTTCACAGGTTTATTTTCATTGCTGAAAATGAAGTTTGAAGTGCAAAAGTGGTTTGCATTCAATTAACTCAGCAGAGGAGATAGAGTAGACTAAGGGAGGGTGGAATCATGCCTTTTCCAGACGGGCCAAAGAAAAACAAACTGCTGCAGCATCTAGGTTGGCTGTTCTTCATTAATAACTTTTGCCATCTTGACCACACTCTGATGTTGTTGGTCACACATGTCTTAGTTTTCATCTGTGAAATGTTGGAAAGTATTGGAACTTTTAGAGTTGATAATGATGGATCGACATGAAGCACTCCAAACACCATGGGCAACGTTAAGCCTGATTTGATCCACCCCACCGGGATAAGGCAGAATTTTCCTTTCAGCTCTGGATTTGATGGCTATTGTTCAGGGTGATAATTATCCCAGCAGTAACATTTTCCATGGGCTTTTAAATTTATCTCATTTATTTCTTTTTATGATGGGAGTGGAAAAGAACATAATCTACCAAACCTGTCATCAAGAATAATCAAGAATTCATTTCATTAGTATTACGCAAAGGGATCTTGTAGCACCTTTGAGACTAACTGTGCAAAAGAAGTTGTTAACATAAGCATTCATAGACTTGGCCTACTTCCTCAGATGCATGGATTGCATCTGAGGAAGTAGACCTAGTCTAGGAAAGCTTATGCTACAACTTCTTTTGGACAGTTAAGTGTCAAGGGTGTTACAAGATGCTTTTGTATACTAATATTCCAGACTAACATAGGCTAGATTTCTGGATTTTATTCCTTTTGCCTATAAAATAGTATTTTCTATACAATGAAAAATGGATTAGATACTCTCTGATGCATTGTTTTTAAGTCCCACAGGGATGTTCCTACTCATTTAATCCAAAGAGTATCCCCCCTCAAGATGTAAAATACAAGAAGATATATTTTAGTTTGTCCGAACCCAGCATCTGCCAAACTTTGACAAGCTTTTTAGGTTTGTTACTACCTGTGAAAGAGATTCTTCCACAACCTCTTTAACAACCAACAGCTACAAGTCAAAAGCTCCCAATGGAAACGTTTGATTCTATTTTCGCCAAGAAAAAAGTTGCTTTTACTAGATATTAAAGTGAAATAAAAGAGAAGACAATTGCAAAACAACGGAGTATGTTATAAATTCCAGCACTAACCATAAATCTATCAGAATGTTGTTTTTTGAATGTCAATTGAAAGTGTGGAGTGCACTCTTGCAGAGGAAAGCTTCTGGATATAAATGGGCCTTCCCCTAACTACATATCAAGTTATTACTGCGAGCAGCATCACTTCCAGGGCAGCTGAAAAAAAAAAAAAATAAACAAGCAAACAACTTCTGTCCATTAAGGTGAAACAGATTAAGCTGCCGAAAACAGAAATAAATATGTTACTCTCAACCAGATCTTTAGACTTGAAACGGATTCACATTACCACATGATAGCCACAGAACACCACTTAAGAATCCTATTAGTAGTGATTCCTCTTAGTAGTGAAGCAATTTTGCAGTAGGTTGAGGTTGAGGATGATTTTTCTTTCGGCCACATATAATGCTTGAAGTTTCATGAAGAAAACTTAGAAAATGCCCAACCATTTCCACTAGGAACACTTTTAGCAGGAAGACAATCTACCAAATAGATTACATTGCATTAAAGTTGTAGTTCCTATGGTGAAAGTTACAAGCTGTTATTGATGTTTAGGCCCAGTGACTATACACATCCTGTGAGTTCCTGTGACATACCCTCCAGCTGTCCTGATTTGGAAAGAACAGGCCCAATTACTGTATATATTCATATATAAGTCTAGAAATTTAGGCTTAAAAATTGACCCCAAAAGCCTGAATCAACTATCTATGGGTCAATGTAAGTAGTATAGTTTAACTCATATACACACACACTGGTACATGGTAACAACAGCTAGAATCCTTTTGGTTAAATATTGGAGATTGTCCATTACTCTGGCAGAAAGAGAATGGATAGGGAAGTTAGTAGACATAGTGCAACGTATATCCACTCAGGGAAAACTAATAGGAAATTGACCAGAGATTGGGAAAAGTTCTATGTATATTTACAATATAAATTCGATAATTTGAATACTACTGGATTTGATGATAGTTGAACTATTTAATTTCTGGTCACAGGAGATAGGTCTATGCAGCTGATAGTTTAAATTAAAAAAAGGATTGGAAATGTTAAAAGGAAAATGATATGACTATATTATCAACTCTTTTTATGTTTTTTACTAAGAAAGTTGATCAACTACAATGACATATGCTGACCCTGCATTATTTGTGAAGTCTCTTTTATCATAGTGTCGATATGTAATGGTTTTTCCCGTATGTTTTGTGTGTAAGTTTTTCTTGTGATATAGTATGTTTCATGTAGATTCATGTTTCATATTGAATTATGTTCTAAATCCATAAAGATATTATTTAAAAAAAAGAAATAAAGTGCAAAAGTAGTTTGCTAACAGCGGAGGCAGCAGGCAGAATTTTGCCCTTCCCAGAAGGCTGAGAGGAAAGCAAACTGTTGTAGCCTCTCACAGCTTGTCTGTTCTTTCTTATTAATAACTTTTGCACTATGGACGACATTGTGATGTTTCGCAACACATGTCCAGGTTTTCATTTGCAAAATGTTGGCGGGTATGCTGTGCACAAAAACCATTCTGAAGCTGCTTCTTCAACAGGAGGACCAATTTCTGGCTGGAATTTGCTTGGACAATTATTTATATTTATTTTGTTCATACAGTGGACCCTTGGTATCTGCTGGGGTTTGGTTCCAGGACATATCCGCCCGCCCGATATCAAAATTCATGGATGCTCAAGTTCCATTAAATACAATGGCATAGTAAAATGGTGTACCTTATATAAAAGGGTAAAATCAATATATTTTAAAAAATATTTTATAGCCATGGATGCTTGAATCCACAGATTAAAAAAAAATTCCATGGATATAGAGGGCTGACTATATTTTACCTTTTTTCTTATGATTTTTTTTCTCCGGTGGTTTTCCTGTTCCATACTTTATCCTCACAACAATCTCAAGATACAATGAATGTTTCTAGATCCTTCCCTTAGCTTCATGGCTCACTGAGGTCTCTAACCCAAGTCTCTCAAGCCCCAAACCAGCATTACAACTACCACTCCATGTCCCAATAATGGTTTTTCATGGATCTTAATTGTTCCAAGCATTTGTCTGTTTTCATGTGACTCCCCCCCCCAACTTATTTACAACACTGGTTCCCTCTTAGTAGTTACAAAGGGAGCATAGTGTTTATGCTATCAAATATACCCAGAAAAGACTGGAAAGAAAATAGCCCAGCTAAATGAAAACTGGGAAGAGTAAAACAGGTTTGGATTTAAGAATTGGCATCTCTCTTGCCTACTCTCCATATTGCATCTTGCCATGCAACATTTCTCCCCCCATCCTAAACCGTCTTGGGGTCTTTCACACAAATGGACCTACAGAATGGATCTTGGAGTGTACGCAAATTGCACACAAGCACCTGTAATGGCCTTAAGTAATCCAGAGCACTTTCCAGCCCAAGGCACCAGTGATTAAACTGCCTTTACTTTGCATTGGGGAATTGCATGGGCCCTCCCCAAACCATTTCCATAGCAACTAATGTATTTCTGATGTAAAAGGGGGGAAGAAGATGGAGGATGATCAAAGGCCAACTCAGTAAGTAGCATGAACAAAACTGGAGCTAGGCATCAGGTGTGCTAATACTGAGTTTTGCTGCTTTCTCTCCTAGGCTTTGGACATCCCATAGCTGAAATGGTGGAAGAGGCCCTAGACATCATTACTTTTTTTTAAAAAAAAAAAAAGAAGAAGCTAACCCTAATACACATCTGTATCTCTCATTTGTTATAATTATTTTGTAGTTCTTCATATTGGTTTTTACTATTAATCTTTATTTGTTTTTCTGTTTAATAGTCACAACAATCCCTCCCCCCCATTAGTTTCTAAGTTGACCACACATTTTGTTTCAAGTGTCCTCTGTTGGAAGGTGCTTGAAAAGCTGTCCAACCCAAGCCATGTTTAAAAAGAAAGAATCATTAAAAGGGACAGTCTGTCTTTCAACAGTTAGCACCTGCATAGCAGACTGAGTTCTTACACCCAACTCAGTTCACCTTGTTACAGTCTTTCACCACTTTACACAGCTGCACTGTATTTCTATTTACATTATAGTATTTAGATCTAATAGTTAGTGTAGTGTAGTAGTTTGAGTGTTGGAGTACTACTCTGGGAGACCAAGGTTTGAATCCCCACTCAACCATGAAAACTCACTGGGTAACATTGGGCAAATTACATTCTCTCAGCCTTAGAGAAACCTTGTGATAGGATCACATTAGGGTTACCATAAGTAAGAAAAACTGGAAGGCACACAATAATAATAAAAATTACACCTAAATTTACATCTCTACATATGATTTAGCACATGTAAATTTTATACACATCTCTGTCCTCTGCTATCTTCCTTTTTAGCGATGTACGATAGCATCTTGGGAGATTAACTCTACCTCCCATCACATTACCCAACTCAAAGGTTCAGAAAAAATAATTTTTCAGACTATTAATACGGTCAGTAATTCTCCCAAGCGTTGATCATAACAACAACCAAAGAATGGTGGTACAGATGACAACTATGATAGTTAATAAAATATCTAAATAAGTATCTAAATGGTTAATAAATATCTAAAATATCTGGACCCAGGCCAAACAAATAAAAATGACAACATAAGCCCTTCTTACAGTCTAACAGATATGTTGCAATAGGGAAAAGGGACAAGAAAAGAAGAATAAGCAATACGGGTATCAGGTCTTACATGGAGGCTGTTTGGAGGCTATACAGCCAGCTAGCAAAAAAGAAACTCCCGCATGATCCAATTAGAACCAGACAACCTTTGGATTTGGGAAAAGGGATGCTCCCTGTTAACATATCAATCAAGCTAGTTGGATATCACAAACCTTTCTCTGGTCTTTTCTTGGTGCTCTCTCTTTAGCTGAGCCAAAACATGGTTAAGGCTGCTTGGACTTGGGTTTTGGTGCAGCAGCATGCAGGTGTGGGTGAACAAATTAACTACCGCATATATATTTTTTCTTTTTATCTGTGCTCTCTGAGAGGAGAGCATAAAAGCTACAGCTTAAGCATTAATTTGAATTGAATGGGGCCTTGTTAAATTTATTGACATGAAATGAAAAATCCCCAATGCGGTTTTGAACCGTCATGCTACCCAGAGGCAAGAAATTTTAATTAAAAAAATTCCTCTAGGCACTCAGTGAGATATACAAGGCTTCAATTCAAACACTCTTCTTCTTGCCCCCCCCACCTCCTCCAGATCCATCCAGCATAAAATCTTGTGCTTCTTTTTCTCTTGACTCCTTTCTTGTGTATACAAAACATAAATCTGCTAATGCACGGCATTAAAAGTGTGAAATCAAAATAGCACAAAAGGTTCCAGAATCCAGGCTGTCTAACTGGTAAAGCTCATGTACAGAGCAATTTTTGATAGTACTTAGGGATTGGCCTCATAAATTTCCATCAGGAATGTTGACATGCTTAAGTGTCAGAGCAGTAACTGGATATGTAGAGATAACAAAATCCCCCATGGCTGAGGCTTATGTCAAATATATATATACGTGTAAAATTACTAGGGGTTTCCTGGCCAACTCCTTCAAGGTTATTGATTGGTCAGTTTAATTTCCTTCCTTGGGAGCTGTGTAGATCTTCAGAAGAATAACTGTAACTGTAAAACATGTTTCCTTTGTCTGTCTACGTAGCCAGGAGTCAACATCAGCCAAGAAGGGATCCAGGAAGGCCTTCCAAACTACTGAAGAAACTTGCTGATGTTACTCTGAACCCCTTGCCATCAAAGGAGGTGTCAAAAGGACTGGAGAAAGGCAAACCGAAACATTGTCCCTCCCTCTTTAAAAAGGCAAGAAAGAAGAAGAAGATCCAAGAAACTACAGACCAGTCAGCTTAACTTCAACAGCAGGAAAAATATCAGAATGGATTATGCAGGAGTCTGTCTGCAAGTATATTGAAGACAATAAAGTGATCAGTAGAAGCCGACATAGGTTTGTCAGGAACAAATCCTGATGAACTAATCTTTTTTCTGTCCAGTCACTAGTTTACTAGATAGTGGAAATGTTGTGGATGTCATTATTTGGATTTCAGCAAAGCATATTATAAGGTTCCACACAATGTTTTGATTAGCGAGCTGATTAAATATGGAATAAAGGAGAACAATGTCAGATGGACCCATAACTGGTTGAAAAATGGTTCCCAAAGAGTTATCATCAATGGAGCTCTTCAAACTGGAGGTCTTGAGTGGAGTGTCTCCTAAGGCCATTACCCTTCAAAATTTTTATAAATGACTTACATGATGGGGTGGAGGGAATCCTTACCAAGTTGGTATATGATAGAAAACTGGGTGGGAAGATAGATACAGAACTCAAGAGTGGAACACAGTGGAAGACAGGAACAGAACTCAAAAGAACCTAGATAAACTAAAAATTGGGCTCTGTTTATTTATTATAAACTAATAAAATGAAATTCAGTAGAGACAAATGCAATCGTCTACATTTAGGCCACAGGAACCAAATGCATACGTATAAGGATGGGGGATGGCTCAGCAGTACTACATGCATAAAGGAACTTGGGATTATTGTTAATCAATAAGTGAATGCTATTTTAGCCTGCATAATAGTAGCATAATTTCCAAGTTGAGCAAACTAATAGTCTCACTATATTCTGCACTAGGCACACACCATCTGGAGTAATGAATTCAGTTCTGAACACCTCATTTTAAAAAGGATATAGACAAGTTGAAGCATGTTCAGAAAAGGGCAACGGGGTTGATAAGAGATATGGAGAAGAAAACCTATGAGGAAAGATTGAAGGTGCTGGGGTTGTTCAGCTTGGTGAAGAAAAGATAGAAAGGTGACAGGATTTTATCCTCAATCATGTCCTTTATCCTTTAAATACCTCAAGGGTGTCACAGAGAAGATGGGGGCAGGCCTGTTCTCTACTGGATCAGAGGTTTCTAACAGTATGAAGTTACAGGAGAGTAGATTTTGACTGAACATTAGAAGGAATTTCTTTACAGTAAGAGTGGTTTGGCAATGGAACCAATTGCCTAGGGTGGTGTTGAGTTTCCTTCTCTAGATGTCTTCAAAGAGAGGCTGGACAGCTACCTGCAGGGGATGCTTTAGCTAAAGCTCTGCTCTTGAACAACAAACTACAATTCCTAGAATTCCATAGCATTGAGCCATGGCCGTTAAAGTGGTGTCAACCAGATTATTTCAGCAGTGTGGACTCAGCCTAAGGAACTCATTTAAAAACAACAACACACAATTCTACCAAGAAGTTGCTACCAATTTCTTTCTTTCACTTAGCCTCAAAAGTGCTATAAGATCTACAGTATTTTCTATGGAGAGGTTTTTAATTTTTTTTTAAATAAAGAAGTTATAACGAAATGTTCCAATTAATTTTCAACCCCCTGATGAACTATTACTGCAAGGTTTCAATCACTGGCCAGATTGGCTAAAGTTGATGAGAATTGGAGTCAAGCAATGTCTGGAAGGCCACAGGTCTATCCTAATTTAAAGGGCATCTATTGGCACGTTGTTATTTCAACAGTAGATCAAGCACAACCAGTTGTATAGGGAGAGATTGTTTTCTGTTTAAACTGTAGTAATCCACATGCATTTTAAAATGTAAATCAGTATATGCAGATCTGTAGTTCATGGAGCATGTTCAGTCTTCATTTGGTTGGGTTGGATGATGATACTTTCTTCTAGTGTTGATCTTTTTTAAATTTAAGTGTTTTCTCCAGGAATCTCGAGGTCATCCAGTGTGACTCTGGTCAGCTTTCAGCAGAGTCACACTGATATAACTAGAGATTTCTAGAGAGAACATATCAATTAATTTCTGCAAAACCCAAGTTGCAAATGTGAAGAGCTGACTAGTTTGCTTCTTCATCAGTTACATTCATTTATGCAAACCTATTCAGCTCTAATCAACCTGTTAAGCAACTAAAAGTCATATGATTAACTGACTAAGGTATTTTACGCTGAAGTAGACACACATTTTGATTACTTGGCAAATGTGAATTCCCTAAAGGAGTCCAGCATTTCAACTACGTGTTGCAAATGGAACTCAATTGCACGCGCTTTGGCAAAGAAAGAAGAGATTGTGCAGAAAAATCCCTACGATGAAGTATGTTTCTCTACCATAACGTTCATTGACACATCATCATGCTGTGTTGCTTGTAACAGAACTCCCTCTCTAATGAAGAAAGTAAAGATCTCTTTAAGGCCTCTGCTTCAGGCTCACCTAGTTGAACATGCACTGGAACCTGTCTTTCTCAGTCTATTGACAATGAGCAGCTGAGGAACAGCCTCTGTGCAGCCTCACTGACAAGCTAGCCCCAGGCCAAATTCCAGTAATATCTCAACATGTCACTACAGGGATGGGAGAAACAACATTAAAGAGCAGCCTGGCAGCACAATCCCTCTGTACCTGTAGACAGCCCGCTTGTCAGCCTCCAGCTGTGCCTGAGGATCGATAGGAGTGCTGGGGAGAGGTGTGTTGCCTGCTGCCGAAGGCGTGGTGATGTGAACTGGCTGGGCTTTAGCTGGCTGTTGCGCAGTGGCAGTCATCTGTTAACCAAAGGAAGGACAAGAAAGCAAGAGGTTGAAAGGAGAACAAGATCAAACTATGTCTGTATGATTGCTTCTTGAAGGAGGCACAGCATTTCTAACCAGCCACTTGCAAAAATGTCAGAACATGAAACAACTTTTTTCTGTCTCCAGCAGCATCACAAGTCCAGTTCTGTTGTAGTCTAAAAAAAAATCCCCCCAAGCTTGGAAAAAGATATTCCTGTATAAATCACAGAGAAAGGAATGGTTGATTATGTATAAGCAGGGCCTTCTCTTTTGGAGCGATGTGGCTATTGTTAAACTACAACTGAGCCTTAACAGAAAATAATGCAGTGATCCCTAAGTTTAATATAGATGGCACCAAGTTCAAAAGAGAGAGGGGAAAAAAGAGCAAGGTCCTTCTGCAAATACTTCAAGTTGGTAATGTACTGGGATAAGGTTTCTTGGCACTGAAAAAGCATTCCATGCCTCAGGAGTAGATTGTGAAGCTTAAATGCCCTTCATGTATTTTGCTGCAAGCAGATGGAGGTCAGGTTGGTTTTCAAACTATACCAATCATGTGAGAAGTCTGTCTTGCAGAATTCAAAGAAAGAGGGGACAGGAATGTGGACAAGGCAGAGGACCCACCCAGCCCAGTCTGCTCAGGAAAATCAAAAGCAAAAATAGTTTGAGTTGGAAGACATGAAAAGGTCACTTCTGAGAGCACAGCTTGGAATGGTTATTTTGTTTGGATAACAAAACCCAGAATACTCTTGGAAGCATAGCTAATGGCCATGCTGGCTGGGAGAATTCTGGGAACTTTAGTCCAAAAAAGTGACTTTTTTGAGTTGTGGCAGGATAGTCTACAAGCAGATTTATTTATTTTTCTTTATTCAGGTAGCAATCATATTCCCACTTAGATAATGGTGCAATTCTAAATGAAAGAGGCACCAGATGTAAAGGGTTAGGATTAGGTACAGTGAAAACCTCTTCTACTGGCAGAACTCTATTCTGTCAGCTGATTTCAGAGATTCATTGATAGAATATACTGTTGGACAACTGATCTGCTGACTAAGACCTGTTGACAGAAGAGCCAAAACTGGAACAGGGCAAGTGAGGAGCTGAGAAGACCCAAATCTCTAGCACAGGGACACAGCCACAATGCCTCCCAAAGTTAAGTCAGGTTAAAAGTAGCCCTAAGTAATATCTAGCACCTTTAGTCAAAGAAGACTCTAGAAACAACACAGCTTTAGCTGGCTTTTTGTCAGCTCATCTTAGCCAGGTTTGTGCTTTAAGTCCTATTGAGTTCAGTACATCTTAGTACATATGCACAGGATCAGTAGTGTCTGGTGACTTCAAAGCCACTGGGGCAGTGAATCCACTCTAGTTCTTAACCATAGTTTAAAGGTGCTATCCAAGATGCTGCATCTATTTTGGTGATAAGTGTGGCACCTTGGACAGTTCCTTTCAATTTTGTGCTAAACTCTGGCATGGATTTACTGCCCCACTGACAACAGAGCCACCGAATGCTCTTGTAGAGGACTGCACTGTCAGTCTCCTTTAGCTACATATGAAAATAGATAAAAACATTACATATTGTACTGAAAGCCTTCCACTTGAATGCAAGAAGTCCTGGTCAGCCCACTGAGCTTTTGTTTAGTGAAGAATTTGCTGTTTTGATTTGTGCAGTGCTGTGACAGTCTAGATCTTGAGATTTTAAAAATTTTCTAATACTAGAAATAATTTACTTAAAGTTATCCATATACATAGATTAAATTGCTTGGTTTTCTGGGACTAAGGGTGTATGATTTGCCCAGTTTCACCCAGTGGGTTTCCATGGCTGAGCAGGGTATCAAACCCTGATCTCCAAAATCATAGTCCAACGCTCATCTAGCAGCAGATCTTAATAAATTCATAGTCATTTCAAGATCTAAATCCTCTATAGTTTAGTAGAACATATATAGGAAGTTCCTAGGGTTTTTAAAGCCTGTGATTTTCTCTATTTAATTTTAAAAGTTCAAATAATCTTCTACTTACTGGATAAATTAGCAAGGTGGAAGATGCCTGAAAACATACTAGTTAATATTGACTAGTAATTACATTTATAAAAGTTATAAAAATTCCCTGTTATAGCTATAGGGAAAATAGTGGGTTCACGTTCAGAAGGTACAGATCATTACTACTATGGCATGGTGAAAAGGGACTGGAAAATGTCACAATAAAAAGAAAAGGGAGGAAAAAAGGCCATACCAACCAACATAAGAGAAAGAGAGACAGAAAAGACAGTAAAACTCCATGGTGGACATGCCTTGTTGTCCCTCTTTGTCGCTGGTGTGGGCAAGGCTAATGAATCACTAAAGGCTTCCAAAGGATGTTTGGAAATTCTTAATAGGATTTAAAGCAATTGTATTAGCACCATTGCTAGGCACTGAATGCATTTCACAGCCAAGTGGCCAGAGGTCTGTGTAAATGCAAGAGATTTGGGAAGCTTTTATTAAGAGGAATGTAAAGTGAGCAGTAATTCATTATAACTCAACTCCTGCTTAACACAGCTCCCGCATGCTAGCCGTCCAGGCTAGGTTTCCACTCTCCAATTTCTTTGGACTTAATTAAACCAGAAGGCTGAGGCTAATGACTGATCAAAGCACAGACTTGCTGGATGTAAGTAAACTTCTCTCTGGGTACTTTCCAAGTCTTTGCCAGCTCAAAAGCCCCTCTTGGAGAGGGGATGGACTATCACAAATACTCAGTGCAACAAATGACTTTGAAACGATAGTGGGTCCAGAATGTAGTCTGTTTATCGCTAAATTTAAAACCTCACTTTTCACGGCCAATCTGCATTCCTGTGGAAAGTTACATAAGATTAAAAAAAACTCCCAAGCATTAAAAAACAGACCAGTTTAAGATAAAACTCACAGCAGCTTAAAAGAATTTAAAACTTTGGCCTATGGGCTTCAATGCAGCCGCATTATCTCACCCTACTCTCATACTTTTTTTTTTTTTTTAAAGCCCGAGGTATGGTGTGGGGAAAAAGAGTATTTGGGACTGAAAATCTATTAAAGTACATGGCAGGCCAGTCTATCTGAGAAGAGTAACCCATACAAAAGATTGCACCAAATGAGTGTGGCCAAATTGTGAAGTGGAGGAGCCAATTTGGAGAATCGTCATAGCCATGACCCCAAATTAAAGATTAGGAAGAGCCAGAATCTAGTCCCAAACAGTTGCAAAAACCATCTGACATTAGAATACCCAAAGACCATTAACATACCCAAAGACCATTTGCCTTCCTAGGCTGCATCTACACTGCAGAACCCCACTTTAACTGCCATGGTTCAGTGCTATGGAATTCTGGGACCTGCATTGTGTTGGGGCACTGCACAAAACACGGCAGTTCTCAGAATTCCATCACACTGACTTATGGCAGTTAAAGTGCTGTCCAACTGGATTATTTCTACAGTATGAATGTGGCCCTAGGCATACAGTATGGGATTTAAAGGCACAGTCTTTGTACAAGTTTGTTATGGCTGTGACCTCAGAAGAAGAAAAGAAGAAGCTGACACAACATCATACTTTAGTCTCAGCAGAAGATGAGGGAATAGGTAATACCTGCTGGACATAATCCCCTTTCCTACTACCATTCCCCTATTCTTATGTTTCCTGTTTTTATTTCACTTGTAAGCCTGAGGGCAGGGAACTATCCAATCAACAATTTGTAAGTTGTTCTGGGAGTCTATTTGGCTATAAATGTTCTAAACAAACAAACATGGAAATCATAAAGGAGGGGAAAAAAACAGAAACAGCTGAATTGAATTGTATTCACAAAGTTCAACCCATTCACAGAGGTATGAACAAAGACAATGGCTGTATGGTGCACTACATATATTAATATGAGATTCTTGCTACTGCCCATGTAACAAGAGGAATCTTCTCAGAGAAGGTTTTGAACCCAAAGAAACAGACTTTTGGTAAGTAGATTTATTACAGCATGCCCCACATAGTCATGAATTCAGTTTCACTTACCCACACCTGAAAAAAAATATGTTCTCTCTAAGCATTTCTAGGTGTTCCAGTGTGAACATATGATGGATAATGGAGTGTGCTATGGAATTTCTGAAGAAAATCAGTATATGTTTCACGGACCATAGCAAAGCCTTTGACTGCATAGATCACAAAACAACAAGAACAAGAACAACAACAGTGGAGTGATCTTAAAGAAATGGGTGTACCATTGTTGAGGCTACCATAAGAAGAGAATACAAAGAAACAGCATGGTTCCCAATTGGAAAGTGCAGGGTCAGACAGGATTGTATTCTATTACCCTATCCATTCAAACTTGTATGCAGAAAATATATGCAAAGCAAGTTTAGACATGAAAGAAAGAAGAGTGCGGATTGGAGAAGTGAAGATTGGAGGAAGGAACACCAACAATCGAAGATATGCAGATGATACCATGCTCTAGTAGAAAAATCAAAGACTTGAAATAATTACTAAAGGAAGTCAAAGAGGATAATGCCAAGGCAGGTGTACTGCTGAACATTACAAAAACAAAAATAAGGACCACAGAGAACTTACAGAAATTTGATCTAGAGAATAAAGAAACTGAAATAGTTAAGGATTCCCATACCTTGGCTCAGGTATTGATCAGAACTGGGACTGCAGTCAAGAAATCAGAAGAAAACTAGAATTGGGAAGGGCAGTTATGAAAGTACTAGACAAAATCCCAAAGTGTGAAGATATAAAACTGAACACTAAAGTTAGGATAATCCAAGATATTGCATTTCCTATCACCACGTAGGGATGTGACAACTAGACAGTGAAGAAAGCCAATAGAAAGAAAATCAGTTCTTTTGAGATATGGTGGTGAAGGAAAGTGCTAAGGGTACTGTGGACAGCCAAAAGACAAACAAATCGGTCTTAGAAGAGATTAAACATGAGTCCTCCCTGGATGCCAAGATGACATGGGCAGAGAATTTCCAGTGGTGGTATCACAGTTGGAAGTCATAGAATCATAGAATCATAGAGCTGGAAGAGACCACAAAGGCCATCCAGTCCAACTTCCTGCTCCCTAAGTCTCTCCTCACAGTGCATAGTTTCCAGACCTTTCACCATTTTGGTTGCCCTCCTCTGGACGTGCTCTAACATTCTTGTTGAATTGTGGTGCCCAGAAATGGACACAGTATTCCAGGTGAACTGACCAAAGTGGAATAGAGTGAGACACTATACTTCTATTGATGCAGCCTAGAATCACATTGGCTTTTTTTAGCTGCCACATCATACTATTGACTCATATTCAACTTGTAGTCTACTAGGTTTACTAGATCCCTTATAAATCACCAAGTGGTTAGTAGATGTGGCCAAGCTATGAACACATTTCTGTTCTCTGAAGCTTTTTATGATTAAGTCTCATTATTTTTGCACTGACCTCTTAGCTTTTTAAAACAGTTTTAAGCTAATATACTTAAAAGGTTCTTTTTAAATTAGAGGTGAAGTGAGCAAATGTACTGGTTTCCTATGGTCAACACAAAAGACCACATATTCAGTGATGCTAGGGAAAGCCTTCAACTGTGTTCATCCATTATTTATTAGCACTCATGTGACTAGTCAAATGCCTCAATACAGTTTGAATGTATTCTGGTTTAGAGTTTGAAAGTAAATTGTTACAAACAGTAATTTGCTTGCAACTGGAACAACTAATCATAACTAGGTTGCATTATGATTATAACATAACAAGAATGAACTTTACTCCTTTTGTAGTATTAGTTACTTTTATATTTACAGTGTATGTATGGCCTATCTTGGTGTGGTTTGTACTGGTTTGTACTTATAACATTCTGGTGTTTGTTGGGTTTTTTTAAACCTCACTATATTTATTTATATTTAATCAATTGTAATTAATTGATACCCTCCCTTTCTATAGCACTCTATATGAAATGATAAATGTAACCAAATACATTTAAAAAGTAGTTCCACAAACCCTGGGTTTAACACGATTGTAAAAGTTGTGTGAGATGTCTGATCAGCAGGCTTCACTGACAACCCATTTGAAAAGAAGCTGCATATTTAATGTATTCACTTTTCAGAACTGCATTCACTTTTCAGAACTTTATTCCCTAAACTTCAAGGACAAAATAGCAGTGAAAAACTTTGCTCGGAAGTGCTTTAATTTCTTATAAAGTCACACATGAAGTACAGGATTTTTATGCAGATTCACAATTTTCAAAAGACCGACCCTCCTGTGCATTTGAAGAGATTATGCTCAATATTACTGGCCCCTAGCAGAACTAGAAGATTATTAAAGCAGTTACTCTGCTCTCAAAGGATGTTTTTCCCATTGCTTCCTCTTTATTTTCATAGAATCCAGTTCCCCCTTCTTCTTTTTTTTGCTAGCCAGTTCTGATGCTCTTTGAAAAGCCCTGTTAAACAGTCTTTCAATTGGCAAAGAAGCATATTTATGCTAAGCTATTAGAGTAGCTGTGCAAATGGCACCCTTTGGAGCAGAGTCTGCAGTAAACAGATATGCTTCTAAAGTTTAGGGGAGCAGGTAGCTCAAAGTCCTGTAGTTCAACCCATATACATTTAGCCATTCACTTACATCGGTCTAGGTTACAGAGATTCAAGGAGAGGTAGAAAAGCTGATGCCCTGTTTTCAACCATCAGCCCCAGTTAGCATGGCCAGTGCTAGGAGAATAAAAGAGTTCCTGTCTAAAATATCTGAAGGATGTCATCTTTCTAGATTACATAGGAGCAGGAGTAATGCGGCTAATGCTTCTTTAACTCTGATTGATGACAGAGGAGCGGGCTATAAATAAACTACTTCTTCTTCTTCTTCTTCTTATTATTATTATTATTATTATTATTATCAAATGTTTTGGAAATATCTGTTTGTTGCCCCCTTCTGGGTGGAAGTAATTACATGAAGTTGGCACTAGAATGTGCTCTGATATTTATATCCTAGTGTTTCTCTCCCTAGTCCCCTTCGTGCCAGTTTTCCAAACCCATCTTTTCTTTCAGCCAGGAATTGCCCAAGTTCGATCATATACACCTGCTTTTAAGCACTTCTCTGACCTAACCTGAGATGCTGCAAACATTGGAAAAAATGTGATTGCTTGTCTCCCTTTCCTCTGCAGTTCAAAAAGGACACAGGGGCTTTTAGGATATGTAATTTCCCCAAGGGCTACTACATTGGGGAAGGAAGTCAGGGGATTTAGAGAGCTGGCAGAAAGGGAGAATACTCTGGATATCAGGGAGGCAGAAGGCAGAGCGTAGCTGACTTGAATAGCATAATCTCCCACTCTCCTGATTTGGCAGGGACAGCCCCCATTAATTTACTGTTGTCCCAGTAACAACAGTAAATTTCAGTTCAGCTGCTTTAAAAATGTCTCAGTTTCTCTCTCCCCTTCCACTTTTGTCCTTGACTTACTTCCATTGCTGCAAACTGTGTTCAAAGTGCAAGTCTGCACTCAGTTAAGTCAGCAGAAGGAAAAGGAGAAGAGGGGTGGAATCTTACCCTTCCCACTCAGCTCAGGCAAAATCAAACTGCTGTATCCTCTCTTAGTTTGTGTGTTCTTCCTCTTTAATACCTTTTGCCATCTTGACCAAACTCTGATATTCTTTGGCCACATGTGTTCCTGTTTTTATTTGTGAAATGATGGAGAATATGAAATAGCCGAATGGACTCAGAAAACATGCTAAACTATTTTCTGTGTTTTGAGTATTATTTCTGAACCAATCTGACTGATTTTAGATGGAGGAATGGGTGCTTGTCTGTCATTACCTTCTATTTAAATTTTTTATTAAAAAAATAAGTCTTCTTCCGGCACCCTTCTTTGTACTGGTAGAGAAATGCGCACACACTTTGGTGGGAAAGAATGGCAGTGATGAAGCACTTCTAGTGTTTAAAAAAATCTTTAAAATTCCCCTTAGGAATGAACAGTTAACTACATTTCCCTGCTGCCTCTTTCTGTCTCCACTTTCAGCTGGCTAAGCAGGAAAGAAGTCACACTCAAGGAACAGCTAATGGGAAATGGAGCTGCATTTTATAAAACACTACGTCTATTCAACTTAATGTATTGGAGCTGGGGTGGGGTGGAAGGGCAGTAGTGAAGGAAGGAACCAAGCGGAGCAGCGGAGCGAACAAACGATGACACAGAAGTTCCAAAAGCCATAAAAACCCCCACCAAGGTATCATTTGTGCAAAGTGACCTTTCTCACCAGAGGGACACATTTAAAAGATAAGGATAAAGAGGCCCATGTGACTTTGAAAGTGGCTAATAACAGAAAGATTTTCACTCTATCCGAGATGAGAGGGCAAAGTAGCCTTTGCACTGTGGAGAACCGTAACTTGCCATATAACTCAAAAAGCCAAAAGTAATACAAATGGGTTATCATTCTCTCTCTCTTGTCTTCATAAAATATACATGCATTTCTCACCTCCCCAATTTTCTCTCATACTATTCCAGGACTATTGTTATGTCCTCACTGGAGGAGTTCTCTTTGCAGGATCATCTTGGAGGAAAAGGGATCTACAAGTTGGATCTCTTGAGGGACCTACAAGTTACCCAGAGGATCTCTGGCCCTTGATCAAGAGTGGGTTTGGTGAGTGGACAACTAGATCAAGCCCAATTTGGGCCAACCCAGTTGTCGACACACCAAGAGCCATGCCAGCCCCCTTTTCTTTGCACTGAGCAGTGCAGGGAAAGGGGGTGGTCTTTCCTTGGATCTATTGCTACTGTTTCACAGTTATCCATTCTTCACTACCTCCTCTTCCACTATATTAATTTACACTGCAGTAGCCCTGCATTTGCCACTGATTTAACATAGAGAATGATTGATCTTTGGGTTAATTGCATGATAGAATAAAACAAGCATCGTTTCCTTCAGAGGTCTATAGTTTTTTTCTGTAACGTTATCCTGAGATAGTTTTCTCTAAGCTATTGTGATGGAGACTGGCCACAATGGCAGCCACATCCACTGGGCCGAACCCAGTGTGACAGCACAGTGTTGGATCAGCCATTCCAACACTGCATCGACTCTGCTGGCCTGTCCCTTGTGGATCTGCCAACTGCTGCCTCTTCGCCAACAGAGTTCCATGGAAGCTGCCTGCCCGGGTACACTGCCACTTCTACTGAGGGTTGAACAGGGTGCCCAGATGACCAACGAGGAGGTGTCAGAGGGACCACCTCATCTAGATCACATGGATGAATGCCTAAAAGTGTCACAGCCAGTGATACACACAGCATTGCTGGCTATGACATATCCAGAAGGCGCCCAGCCATGTGATCAGGGTGGGTCCCTCTAGCAATTCCTCAATAACTGGGGATTCTAGGAGCTATAATCCCAAAAAGTAACATTGCCAAACTATTGTGGTGTGGGGCTTGAGCATGTGACAGAATTGTGCGCAAACAGCCTCTCAAGTCTTCCAGAGAATTTAGCTCATTTGTTATTAAAAACACTCTCCTTTCCCCCAACTTGGGTCCAGCATTTCCTGATCAGACTCACACTATCCAATTACTTGTCAAATAGCCTGATCTGATGAATGTTTACCCAGATGTCACTGATTTCAATTAGTTTTTTCAGTTAACCGCACCTAGGACTGCAGTCCAAATACTTCCTATTATCACTTCCCAATAGTTATTGTTAACATGTTTACAGAGTAATTGTATGTAAGTAAATGGGCATGTAAGTATGAGCAAAACGCTGTCTCCTTTAAAAACCATAAAAATGCTTGACCTGAAGTTTCTATTTCAGGATTTTAGTTCACAAACCCCATTAACTTTCATTTGGAGCTATTCAAAAGGACAGAACTGTCTTTCACGCCCACCTCTATAAATGTAAAGTGGTTGATAACATGCTGAACGGCTAACATCTAAAATTTTGTTGAAGTGTTATTACCAAGAAAAGGGGTTGTCATCTGATTTAAAAATTCTTAGTTGATGACCTTCCCTTTCATTGATTAATCAATTATAGTTAAATAATAGTTCAGATAGGTAACCATTTCCTCAATACAGTGGGCCGTTTGTATTTGATAGGGTTTGATTCCAGGATCCCCTGCCCTATGGATACCAAAATCCATAGGTGCTCAAGTCTCATTATATACAATCTCATAGTAAAATGGGTCCCTTATATAAAATGGCAAAATCAAGTTTTTCTTTTTGGAACTATTTTTGTGTGTGAATATTTTCAAGGCTCTGTGCCCTGAAAATATTCGCACACAAAAATAATTGTGGGTTGAATCCGTGGATGCAAAATCCATGGATACTGAAGGCTGATTGTTTTAACATGCCTTTTTAAAATCCTGGTGTTGCTTAAATAAATACTTAAAATATGATTACTTAAAAAGGTAACTAGATTTAATAGATTTTTCAAAGGACAGCACATCTCCATGTTTTCTTTTAATTTCCTTGCTACATTAATGGACCAAACAATCGGTCCCAAATTAAAACCAGCTCCTGCTTTTTGAATTCTCCATCCTGTTTGCATGGAGAGAAATTGAAGATGGTGGGGAGAGGTTATCAGAAGACACATTTCATTGGATTTCTCAGTTTCTTAGAGGTAGGGCTCATCATTAGCAACGTTGTTGCTGTTTTTCTTCAAACTATTTTTGGCTTATGGTGACTCTAAGACGAACCTGTCAGAGGTTTGCCATTGCCTTCCTCTGAGGCTGAGAGGCTGTGATTTGCTCAAGGTCACAGTGAGGCTTCATGGCCAAACCCTCCATGGTCTCTCAAAGATCTAGTCCAACATTCAAAATGCTAAATCACACTGGCTTAACTCAAATTCTCTTTCTATTCCCCCACTAGCTGCAGCTGCTGAGACAGAAAGCAACAACTCCTTTGGCAGCTTTGGCATCCTTTTGAATTCCCAACAATTTCTGGAGCCTAGCATTATTTCAAGACAGAAACAGAGCAGCTGCTTTACAAAATTAAAAATGGCAGAGAATGTTGCACAAAATGATTTTGTTGCGGTTTATATTTGTGTTGACTAAAAACCCATATTCACATCCCATATGTAAGTAGCACTGAATATTTTTTTAAAAAATGGTGCTGTGGCATCACTCCAGTTGCTGTCATCCTCATAGTATCATCTCCCCCCCATTACCTCTTCCTATTTCACACCATACAGAATCCTTAGTAATGTATTTTTTCACTAATGTTACTTGTAAATCATAATTCTTATATACCACTAAATGTCATGCCAATAGTTGTGACATAAACAACTGGCATAATTAAAATTATACCTTCAACTTACAATATCATATGCACAACCTAAATGTATTTAGATATACATAGTGAAGATTTGGTTAAACGTCATGTTTTTAAAGAAAATGTAAAGAGAAAAAACAATAAAATTTTGATATTTTAAAATTTAATTTTAACAAATTCTGAAGCCTCTCTTTTCTCCTCCCACTGAGCTTCACCCCACTCCAGCCATCTCTTAAAGCATTTTAAAGGGAAGCAGGTGAATGTCACAGCCGGTTTCTGCCAAAAGGTATGTGTTTGATCAGATGTGGTCTGCACCCCCTGAACACCCTAGAAATGCCAATGAAATGGTGACATCTGGCACAAACCAATCTAACTCACCAACACCCTGATGCAAACAGGAGTTTCCTGGAAATTGCAGAACTTTTAAAAGTTGCAGTAAAGTCTAAAAGACATGCTTTCAGTGGTAAAATGGTCATGAGTTGTGTATTCTTATAGAACCAGAAATGAGGTGGTTACTGATTTTTTTTTCCTGCCATAGATAAGGCCTAAGACTATATGCTTCCTATCATGATTAAGGACCCCAACAAATACTTAGGTAGAGGGAAATATTAAGGCTAGCCATGAGAAACATTTGTAAGTTGCATGGAGAATTCAAATCACATGGGGTCGTCACCTAGCTGAGGGATATACATGTGTCAAATGCTTGCTTTTATAACATCTCTAAAACTATAAAATAGAAATTAAGAGAGCTTTGAAGCAAGCGTACAGCTGCAACACCAATAGATACTGGGAATGGAGCATCTCTGGCCTCCCATACTGTACCAGTGGGATATCAGGCTGTCAAATCAGACAAGAAAAGAAGTATACAAATGCATTATCTACATATACTGTCATTTGGCCATGGGTTTAACATAGGACGTTTGATGCTCTCTCTCTCTCTCTCTCTCTCTCTATATATATATATATATATATATATAACTTGACAATCCTTTAATCATAACTATTTTATATTTAGTGAGCAGTAAAGCATGTGTATTTTAAATATACTTTTATCTCTTTAATTTAGTTACAAAACTTTTGAAAATTAGGCTACAACTAATATTAAAATAAGATTTTTGGGTAGACGTGCATAGAGCTACAATGCAAAGGTTGGAATGTTAATTTTGTTATCACAAATATAACTTGCTACTCTTACTGTAGTCTAGAAAGGTAACTTGCTGAGTTACTTGATACTAACACATCATCATACTTTTACTGCTCTACAGGAAAATGCTCTCTGGTTCCCACAAATGGCCAGTTTAGATATTGAACCTTGGAAAACCTGGAAAAAAAAATCTGAAGTCATTATAAAGCAATCCTTCCCAGCAAAAGACAACCTCCATGTGGCCCTTTTCCTGTCATTGCTCAGACCGAGTCGGTAGTCATGCTCACAAATGGGAAACAGTCAAACAACCCATTCTTATGCCACTGAAAAGTTGTGAATCACAGCCATTGCTGTTACTGACAAAAAATAACTTTATTTCAAGTCATTACTACCCCCAAAGCAACTACTTCTTGCTTTGATTAACTGCATATATCCCAGTACAGAAAACAAAGAACCATGCTGAAATAAATATACAGATCCAAATAATATAATACAAACAGTTGTGTATATCTGTGTATGAAAGTGGAGATGATTCAGATAGGTGGATGAAGGTTAGATTCTTAATGTGGTCTTTTTGGTACTATGGAAAATAATAGTAAAGCTGAAATACGAAAAGGGATGGTGGGGCATGAACTTTCTTGAAATAAATTACTATGGGCTTCTGTTTAGTCTTATTTCAGGAATCTTTAAGGAACCACTTAAGTTATAATTGAACATTTGATAGACCTGAACCTGTCAGTTAAAGGCTTCCGTGAGGATTCCAAATGACTCTGGCTATTAATATATAGTTCTGTCTGAATCCACAGAGCATCAGAGGACATGGCTCAAATCCAAAGGGCAGAATTTATGCAGAGAACAGATCTTTTTAAAATAAATGCACAGAAATTAAATGCTCAAATACAGGCACTCTGTAGTATCAATAGATGTGTTTACAAAGGATGTAATCGATAAGATTTTATTGCTCTCCCACCCAGCAGAAATAGCAGAAATTCACACACACACACACACACACACACACATATATATAATGTGATTTCTATACCTATTGCTCTCTGACACCCCTCTGTCAATGCTGTCACGGAACAACATGCAAGTCTCTGTTTTGTATCCTTATTGTGAAAAAATAATGCTCTCTAGGCAACACTTATTACTGAACAAAAGGAATAACTTTATCGGGGCAAAATGCAGTGATGGACCAATCCTTCTATTTTACTTTTCACAATCTTAGCACTTTTTCAAACTCAAGTTCACTGTACTGTGCTTCCTATCAACTTGTAACATCTTTAAAAGTCTGCATGAATATTTATAAGTATTTATGAGCGCTAAAATGTATTACACATTCAATTTTACCAGAAATACACATTTTAAAGGACTCCCCCATCCAATGTGTGTCCTTTTTTAATGTTATTTGGCAGATGTATATATTCTGATAAAAATAATAATAATTAAAATCATAGAACTGCATCACAGAATTCAAGGAAGCCCCAAACACAAACATAATTACATATCTAGTATATTAATTCAGACAATGTGAATTAGACCAGTTTGTTTTAAAATGTGAATCAAATCAATTTCTTCCCCATCCCTACCTAACAGACAATCCCAGAGGAAGGGAAAAATGAGCAATCAGATGCAGCAGATAAAAGAAAAATCACATAGCAACACTCCTAAGAATTAGTTTAGGATGGAAGTAGGACTTTGACTTCAAAGCAGGATATCTGATTTTTATGGCAAAATTCTCAAGTCCCATCTCTGCCAGTTCAAGATAAAAGTATTACATAACAGGTCATGGGAGCTGCAACCAGACTAGAGATACTGGGCCAAACTGAGAATTAGTTTTCCCTGGCATCACCTTATGAGTATGCCGATCTGATGATGTGCCATAGCTCAGTAGAATTTGTTCTTAAAGTACAGATGTTCTTATGTTAAGTCCCTGGCTTTTTCCAGGTCCATGTCGCACATCTTAAACCTTGGAACACTGATGTCAGGGAGTGTAGATAATTGTAAGCTTGACAGATATTAAGCTTGATTTACTATGAGGCAGCTTCAAATGAATCTACAAGGTGGTACTTGCTGGGATGGGTTTGCTACCTCTCATAGTGATAACTGCTCTGCTAATAATCCAATGAGACAGATTGATGGAGCATGGCTATGTTTCCTTCAGCATAACAAAGGCAGCAAGTGCTGTCAGTTGTCACTGTTTCACCAAATGTCCAACTTCGTTTCCCCCAACATAGCCACATACAGCACCATTTTTATTACGACCAAGGCAAGCTTCAACAACATCCAAAAGTTGGCTGAGGGATGCACGATAAAATTCTTGTATTGCAAAGTAAAGACTTCAGCATCTGTCAGAGTAATCACATGCCTACTTCAGACTATATCCCGAAATTCACTCGACTTGACCCATCTTCACTCATATGTGAGTTAGCCATCAGGGGCTTTCAAAGACAATGAATCTGTTTTCTCCTGGAGAGGGAATCACATTTCTTCTCTACAGCCTAACATTTCTTCATAGTTTTCCAGTGATACAGCTATTGCCATAGATCTATTACTAGACTCTAAACCTCCATTACTGAAATGCTGGTAGTGCATTTGGCAAATCCTTGGCCAACCTAGAAATGAATGTTTGAAGCAGTGATTACTTTCTCCTGGGACAAGAAAGTGTTTGGCACAGTGACTAGCCATGGGGCTCCTTTCAGCAGCTGTGATTTGTTAATCCATAGTATAATGTGAATTAAATTAGGCTCTTCACACTTAACTAACCCTCAGTCTGCATTCTTTTGTAACTCCTGAGGTTTCCAATGCAGCTAACAGCTAATCCCCTTCAGCCCTAAACTTCTCTCAGCTGCTGGCTTGTAGCAGTTATGGAGGGATTCCAACAATTCAAGGCCAGTAAACTTAATCCTAAAGCTGTTAGGCTCTTCTAAAATAATGAGACCCACCAATTTAAAGCTGTTAGCCTTAATTAACAGGAAAGGAGGCATTCAGGTTACGTGCTGAAGCATAGGGCTTAGCTAGAAAGCTCTGTTCTCTTGCTTAGCCTCTAGCTTCCTTGTGCTCTCCATGGTGACACTAATGTTTGGATTTTAGGTTGTATTATTGGAAATATCAACAAGTGTCTTGCGTTGGGAAAAGCAAAACAATCAAATACAGTGGTTTTGATCAGTCTGCATGATCAGCAGAATTTAGTACATTGTTGACACACACTTAATTTTTCTGGAACACTTGGTCAACTTCATAAATGGGAAAAGTTTCGAGGCAAGGAACCTTTCTTCTCACAGTGGATGTTAAGATATGAATAGTGCCTTGGTTGAAATTGTCCAATACAATGGAGTTCTTTTCCACTCCAAATTTAGACATTCTTATGAGGGAGAAGGAAGAGGAGAGAGATTTATATGTGGAACAGAGACTCATTGTTTTCTAGGTTCTTGATTGTGGAGAGTCTCCACGTGTAGAAGATACTCTCCATGTCAGGCAGACATTTAAAGTTATTCATCTCAAGATCTAAAGTGGGATCAGAGACATGCATGTAAATTCTGCCCCTTCATGTCCTGAGTATAAAATAAGTTAGACTGTTACATGTTGAGTACAAAGTTCTGAGCGCTCTGTGAAATCCTTATGAAGGAGAACCCTAGAAAGGTTGGGTTCAAAGTCCCAGGAGTTTTGTAACAATGTTTAGCTGAATGTGGTTGCAAAGCCTTCTTTAGAACTTGATGCTCAGTGTGTGAACACCTAATTTACTTCAGGGTGCTTGGAGTAGAGCTTCTCTGCATGCTTATGTCTAGCTTCCACCTTATGGAAAGGAAAATGCAAATCACAAAGAAGAGCTGGTTCCTTTATGACTGGTTGTGGGCTCTGCGGTTGGTTAGTACTACAAGATGTTCCATTAGACAAATCCTTAGCAGGCATGCCCTATTTCTTGTGGGTTTTTGTGCACGTGACAGGAACACACATCAGTGTATCAATGTATTTTTCACATATTTCCACATCAATTTTAGGACTTTGACATATGATCTGAAAAGCACAACATCTAGAGCACCTTTTGGAATACCAGTAGCTCACTATTCCATAGCTCACTATCACAGGGTTCTCAACCAGGATACCTTGGAACCCTTGGCTCAAAAAAAAAAAAAAAATGCTGTAAGAAGTCATTACTGAGAAATTAAATATTTTTGAGCTGTAAATAGAATCATTTTTTATGCAGGGGTTTCCTGAGATTTGAAAATTATTTCAGGGTAAAATGATTGAGAAAGCATACAGAGGAGAGAGAACTTGTAGTTTACAAAAATATATACAGTATTGTCACTTCTAAGACATTTTAAGCCATTATCCTTCTGGGTTGTTTGGCTAATATAGGACTTGGGGGCATTGCTCTGCAGTAGTTCCAGTCTTTCTGGGTTAAATGTTTCCTGATGGTGGTGCTGGGTCACTGTAGTTCAGCCCTTTTGCCATTAGCCTATGAGGTTCCACAGGGGTCAATACTGTCCCCTATGCTCTCCAACATATACATGAATCTGCTGCCATAGGTCATGCAGAGCTTTGGGGTTGGGTGTCATCAGTATGCTGATGATATCCAGCTTTTTTCCCCTTTACAACTTATGCCAAGGAGGCTGTAGTTGTATTGAATCATTTTATGGATGCAGTAAAGGACTGGATGTGGCTGAAGAGACAGGGGCTTAATCCAAACAAGGAAGAACTGCTACTAGTTATTTGGAAAACCAATCTGGGACTGGGGTCACAGCCTGTTCTAGATGGGGCTGCTCTCCCTTTGAAAGATCAGGTTTGTCGTTTGGGGGTGGCTCTTGGATCCAGTGTTGCTCCTAGAAAGCCAGCTTGCTGAGGTAGCCAGAAGTGGTGCACTAGCTGCGCCCTTTCTTGGGGAAGGCAGATCTGGCCACAGTGGTTAATGCCTTAGCTACTTCTCAGTTAGACTGCTGTAATGCGTTCTACATGTAGCTGCGCTTGAAAAGTGTTCAGAAGCTACAGCTAGTCCAAAAAGACTGGTGT
Source organism: Urosaurus nigricauda (assembly GCA_034509955.1). Taxonomy (NCBI): domain Eukaryota; kingdom Metazoa; phylum Chordata; class Lepidosauria; order Squamata; family Phrynosomatidae; genus Urosaurus; species Urosaurus nigricauda. The sequence continues at coordinate 11,312,635 of JAOEGL010000009.1, forward strand.
CATGTGCACATTGTAGAGACCATATAACATTGGTACTGCAAGAACTGCACTTGTTTCCAATTTGCTTCTGAGCTCAATTCAAGGTGCTGGTGTTGACCTGCAAATCCCTACACAGCTTGGGGCTAAAACATCTGAAAGCCTGCCAGAAATCTGAGAAGTTCAGAGAAGTTAGGTTGGTGGGGACATATAGTAGGACTTTTTTTGTAGCACCCCCTCAACTGTGGAACTCCCTACCCAAGGCTGGGTAGTTGTTAGGTTGGCTGATCCCATTTCTTTTAAGCTTTTGGTGAGCAGCCAAAACAGTTTTCTTATGCAAGGCACTCAGTGTTTGAAATTGCTGTTTTAACTGTTTCAGAAATGAATTTAAGGATTGTTTTTAGATCCCTTTTAAAGAGCATTTTAATGTGTTTTTCAGATCCTTGAATCCAGTTTTGAAAGGGTTAAAACTGTTTAACTGTTTAAATATGTTTTTATCTTTTTATTAGTTTAATTGTTTTTATTTGTTCATTGTTTTGGAAGTACTTATAGGCTGGGAGGCAATACAGAAATCTTTAAAATAAATAAATAATAAATAAATCATCCCTTCTTTTTTAAACAAAAGTTTATTGGGTTGAGAGCATAGAGTCATCTCAACATTTTCAGCAATCACATATACATAGTAATTATCCTGGGTCATGTTTATCCCAGTTTTGTCTCAGTCAGGTCTTTTCTTCCTGGGTGTCTTTTAATTGCCTTGGTCCAAAGACTATAAATCTAGAGAGAAAGGAAAATTTTCTGGTACGCTTGGCAGTATGTTCTAGCCATAAAAAAGGGCTTGCCAGCCACAAATATATTAACAGTGGTGTAGAGTAATGCAAAGCAGACTATTATTGCTGCTGCAGTGTCACCACCATCTATTATAACAGTATTTTTTTAAGAAGAAGAACAAAGATGAGTCTATATGTTTGGTCCACATGAGTGATTAGCCAAGTCTTCCTATATATGTTTAATAAGGTGGTTCCCCACTTTTAGGAGGCTAGGATTAGGAACAAAGAAAGCAGCCCTATATTGAGACAAACTAGACAAATTCATGGAGGATAAGTCTATCTATGGTTGCTACTAATGATGGCTACGTATGTTCTCCAGGATCAGAAGCAGTGTCAGCCCTATCCTTAAGCGAAGTGAGATAGAACCACATTTAGGGTGTTATGAAAAGACAGCAAATTATTAATAGAAGGCCACAAGCTAAATATGAGTCAACAGTGGGACATGGCTGCCAAAAAGCCAATGCAATTCTGATACAGATGCTATTCTACACTAAGTTTCTCCTTGAAGGTAGCAACAAGTAATTTCAGCAATTTTCTTCCCGTGGAAAGAAAGTCTTTGAAAACCGCACCATTTTGGGAGGCTATTCACAATTCAGGACTTATTGTGTGCAACATTATCACATGGTGGTTTTGCTCAAAAAACATTTCTGTGTGGAGAATAATATTTCAGTACATAAATACTAGTCTCTGTCACGAAAATGCTTTTTTCTACACAAAAATACTGGGTTTTGTTTGTTTTTTGGCAAAAAGCCCGTTTATAGCATTTTCTGTGCAACCCCCCTTCTTCCCCCCCCATGGAAAATAATATTCTGATTTAGAAATATTAAGTCCAGCAAAGAAAAACTTGTTTTCTGTGAAACTCAACAAATGTGAATATTATGCAGAATAAATCCCAAATTACAGTATTTTCTGCACAGAAAACAGCATTTTCTGTGTGGAAAATCATACTGCAAGACAGAGGAGATTACTGCATGAAGGTGCTTTTGCACTGTATTCATGCAATTAAATAATAATAAATAATAAAACTTTTATTTATATCCTACCAGATGTCAAAATGTATTATTTCTACAGTGTAGATGCATCCTAATTTTTTATATTAGCAGTTCACGGTCTGTATTGCAATTCTTGTTTTCGTAGAGAGAATTGAGCTTCTCTGTCTTCTGTTTCCAATTGTGTATTCTAACTGATTTCTTCAGGTGACATCCATGTATAGGCAATGGTTGCCTGAAAACGTGTTTATGATGAAAAACTGTTGGCTTCACAAAATTATATCAGCCACTCTCCTACTTCATTTCTTAGACCTAGGCAAATTCTCCTACAATGAGGAGTTTCCTGCTCCACTTCCTACTTTTGCATTCCAATAGTCTATGAGCACTAATATGTCCTGCTGTGGTGATGACACACCAAAGAAAGTAATAATGCTGTTCTATTCTGCTTCTATTAGACCTCGCCTATACTACTGTGCCCAGTTAAAAATGACAGAATCACAGAGGTAGAACAGACCATAAAATCCACCCAGTCTAATCCCTTTCCATGCAGGTAATATACAATCAAAGCATTCCTCAGAGATGTCCATCCAGCCTCTGTGCTCCATTCTCTGGAGCTGCAGAAAACAAGTTTGCTCCATTCTCATAACATCCCCTCCAGTCCCAAAATTCATTTTGTTAGTTTTGGTTTAGCTTTCTAATCAGTTAAAGTCATTTTGAATTCTGATCCTGTCATCTGGGGTATTATCAACATCTTTTAATTTAGTGTCGTCTGCAAATTTGATAAGCATGCCCTCTATGCCATCATCTAAGTCATTAATAAAGATGTTGATAAAGATGGTTCCAACCCCTGATGTAGATCTCTCCACAAAGTGAATGGGGAGAAAAACAAACAAACTAGAAGGAGAAATTTACGTGTATCAACCCAATGTTAATGATTTCCCCCAAAAAGTAATGTAAATAAGTTATTTCATGTTGAAATTTTCCCAATGACTGTCACATAATCAGAGTTCCTGAATAGTGAGACTAATTTTGCCATGTTCATGTGACACTGAACTTGAAAGACAACTCAAACTATTATAAGAATCTGCTCTTGGCTTCTGGATTAAAAAGTACCGAGGCCTAAAAAGTCAGTAGCTCAAATGTTAGTGGTCCAGGGGCTTTGCCAGGATCTACTTGATTTGGTGAAGGTTATGTGTCACAGTCTCTGAGAGACTACAGCTGTCTTTTATAGGCCTGTATCTTTTACAGTTCTCCAAGGAGAGCATTAATTTGGGAATGCAGCAGTGTCTCCTTTCAGCTGGCCAGCCCCCAGCTCCCATCCCCAACCCCCTTGAGCTGTTTCCTCTCAAGTAATGTAAATGCCAACTTAAGAATGCCTTTTCTGCTCACGCCAATATCTGAAAAGAAACTGCTTCTGGAGTTCCAGGTCTGTATTTTAAGATGGAAGCACAACTGGGTGAGTGGTTGTTGCACATAAGATTGGAGAGATATGGCGATGGGGGAAAAGGAGAGAGGAATTACCTTTGTGCCTCTTTCTTACTCTTCATGTGTGTTGTGTGAATATTATAAATGCTGCACTAGATGTAGAATACTTCAAACTCAATGTATATTCTAATCTGGCAAATTTTGTACAATGATCAAAACACATGGGTCCCAAAAAAATGGTAGCAGTGTAAGGAAGGGATGTACTGTTTATATTTGTGTTTATCAATTTTAGTCAAAACATCCCCCCTCACCAAAACCTAGGTCAACTTATCCATGGGTCAAAGTAAGTACTTGTACTTTAACAAAAAAAGGAACCTTCCCCTTGTCTGAGTAGAGACACAAAAGGTGACAGCTTAGTTCACCCTGGGAGCACCTAAAAGAAGCACTGACCGAGAGGGTCCTCTCCTCACCGCAGCACCACTTCTGACACTTTTGAATGCCTGGCCAGGAAAATGGTGGCGGTGGCAGCTCTTTGCTGCTTCCCCTCAAAGAATCACTGAGAGGAATTGGACTTTGATGGAGTTAAATAAGATATTGGTGTATGTTTGTCAGCTTTTCTGGAGCAAGGTTATTCCATTAAAGTTAAAGGCTGTAATCACTGCTAATGTAGTCGCCATTCTCTTTGCTTTGCCTTTTGATTCTGACACGTATGCATTTTCAAACTGTTTGTGCCTGGTCATCTCCCCCACCATTCACCATAGTTCCGTCTTCTTCCATCCAACCTTTAGGGTGAGCACAAACACTTAGGCTGGCAGAATTTTCTAAGTTCTTCAGGATTGATTTCCTTTGCTTTATCCTTTGTTACATGCCTCTATGTTTGGTATGACCCTCACCCTATCCATGGTTCATATCAAAAATCCATAATTTGGGGCCCAAAATGTGCCTTCGACTTAAACATGAGATCGACTTATAGTTGAGTATATACAGTTATTCTTTGCTCAGTTATCTCAAAAGCAGCAGTGCTTGATACTAGCACATTTCGTCTTGCTGAAAGGAAGTGTTTGAAAATCATGTAATTTTTGAAGACTATTTGTAGGTTGGGTTGTATGTAGTATTTTGTGCAGAATTAACATTGTGCAAATTGCATGCGGTATTATTGTACAGAAATATCCTTTCTGTATAAGAATTCTCTGTGTGGAGAATAGTATTGCACATCATATGTGCATAGAAACATTATTTTTTGGACAGAAAACATTCTTTCCTGTGCAAAAAATCTTGCCTTCTAAGTCCTGAACAACAAATATTCATTTCAGTCCAGATCCTTCTCATCAGAGCTTCTTGACATGTTTTCCAACCATTTTTTTAAAATTAAATCTTTTCCCCATCCCTAGTGTGTGGTGCTCCTTTTCATAGTTCCAGTTTGCCAGGACACTCTATTCCATTTCCCGTCCCTTTGCTTTCCTCATCCTGGTCAGTAACAGTTACCAGCATTCTATGCCAGTGAGCATGCCCAATGGGCTAGTCTTGGGTCTGTTCCACCCCTTTAGAATTTTTTTCATAAAGACTTTTTTTCTATATCTGTAAAGCTTGTTGGTTAATGAGATGAGTTTTAATCAATTGACAAGTGAGTTTCAATCAGTTAATAAAAATGAACAGCTTGTATATAGTGGAACCAATAAGTATGAAAAATAAAACCGTGTTTCATCATCCTGAATAATGTTAGGTCATTCCAACTACAGAATGACCCATTGCATCAACTGTTGAATGGTGATGCTTCAGTAGATTTAGCCTAACTGAGGCTAACAAAATGATGGAAGTATATTTCTGGAGACGTAAATGAGTATGGAAGTAAAACATGCATATCCACACACGGGGACCAACTTTTCCATGCTTTGCTTCCTTACTTTTTCTTTTGCAATGCTCAGAGGTGTTCCTCCCCATATACACAACTAAATACATGCCACCAAACAATGTGGCACGGGGGAAAAATTCTCCAGCACACTCACCTGTTGGGTTTCTTGGTAAGGGGGAGGGGGCACAGTCTGTGTGGCCATCATTGTCAGAGCTGGTGATGGGGAGACATGTTGCATCATGGGGTTGATTCACATCTAGGACCTGTTGGTGGCACAAAGTTCAGTTTTAAATTAAGGAACTTGTTTTTCTTTAAAAATACTCCCTTGAAGTGACACACTCACCAACACAATTAATTCACCACCAATACAATGGTAAATGCATACATGTCTATCACCTAGTGGCTGACATCCTGTTAAGTAACATATGCAGGTATTTTTCACACTATGCACTTGGAGTGATTGTTATTGGACAAGGCACAATAGACATATCCGGCTCACAGTGGCATAAGCTGGTGTTGCTCATGTATACAGAGTAGCATGTAAATACATATTGCCTCCATGCATTCTCTTTTTGTATTGCAATTGCATAATTAGTAGTCAGCCATGGGCACTGACCATTGATCCGAATACATTGTGCAGTCAATATAGGGGTTGTAATCCCACTGCCAAATATTTACACTTCATTGAAACTATGTAGGATCTTGGCTAATGAGTGCAGCTGCAGCATTTACCTAGATGTCATAAGCTGTCCAGAAAATGAGGCTTTGCATCATGTTACATCATCTCCAACATGAGATATTTTTGCAGTGCAGGTTCCGACTTACAGAGTAGTGTGCAAACCAGTCCAATATTTTCTGAGACCCACAAGTTATTCTGCCAGAATGATGGGAGAATAAAATATTGGGACTTCATTGTCTTTCATCAAGAAAGGAGAAACCTCCCTGCCTTCCAAGGTCTGTTTTAATTAATATCTAGGGTACCAAAGCATTTCAGGATTATTCCCTTAAGAGTCAAGTTTAAATTATCTGCTCCTGCTGATTCAAAGTTTAATTTTAAGCAAGAGAGGCTCTGTGTCCTTCTTTTTAAAAAGTGGTTAAAGGCTCATTATTTTTAAATAGCTTCTTCCATGGGCACAAAACCTGAATATAACAAAATAAAATAAGTTCTGCTAAAGGTTGACAACCAAGGAACTGAGGAAAGGAAAACAGAAGGGGAGGTAAACAATACTTTTGATTCTGACAACATTTTGGTAAAGTAACTACACACATTATAAAAGCTTAATTTCATTCTTTTTCCAAGGAAATTGGGGTAGAATGCTTTGTCCACACTTGATCTCCACTTCATTATCACAGCAATCATTTGAGGTAGGTAAAACTAGGAAAGAAGGACTGGCCCAGTATGACTTACTTTGCATTATGACTAAGTGGAGATGTGAGCTGGGCTAAATCCAGATTTCTTCAATCTAAGCCCCACATTTTAGCCCACAGACAGACTACATGGTACACTCTGCATATTTTGGACTGTGAGCCTCATAATCCCTCATTATTGAACATGATCACTGAGGCTTATTGGCAGTGAGGCCCAAACATCTTGAGCGGGGTTCCAGTTGCCTGTCTCCTGTTCTAGCAAAACACAAAACTTTCTCTGAAAAATACTGAAGTGGCAGGTTTATGGGGAAATTATGATTTGTTACATTATCAAGCAGTCTTTTCCCCAAGAAATTCAGAGATGCATTTTTAGCCTTTCTAAAGGAGGTCAAGAACAGTTTGGTGCCCACATACAGAAACCAACAAGATTGGCAATTGAATTTTACTTCAACACTGTAAGTGACAAAGCATCCACCAACATTGAAGGCAATGGGCTAGATTAGGGGGTACAGAGCAAACCATGTGGTCACGTGGCACTCACAATGTCTTTTCAGCAGTCACTGCTTAAGCCTCATTTTGCCCAATGCTAGGGCCAGACTGTATTTTCAATTGCTATTTACTTAACAGTGAAATGAACCCTCCTGGTAAGCGATAGTGGATCTTTGACTACAATTTGATGGGAAAGCGCTGTTACATTAATAGCTTACTTCATGAGCTTTCTGGATGCAGGTTGTTGTCCCTTATGATTAAGAGGATGCTACCCTAGATAGGTCTTTGGACTGATCTAGCAGGTCTCTAATATCTTCAGTGCAGTGCATCTTATCACCTGGGTATTAAGTCCTTAAAAAACCCCAACAGAGTTCATTCCTTTATTTCTTCACTGTGTGCAAATGCTTTGTATTCTTTCCTTTTCACTCCTCTTTCCTCCCATCCCCCTGTATATCGAAGTTTTCATAGCTTTGGTGTTGTTTATGCCTTAGATCAGAGAACAATTTTGATGATTATTAATAAAGTACATTTTGAAAACAGGCTTGGAAAAAAAAAAGAATGAGCTCATTAGAGCAGCGTTCATTAGATCCTGTTGACATTAAACCCATTAGACCAATTAACATTCCATTAAAATGGCACAGAGCCTTCCTCAGAGCATCAATGAGTTAATGCTGTATGATAGTAATTGCTCTATGAGTGCCTGAGAGGTGTATCCTCAAATGCTGGAATTAACAACACACACTCCCTCCTGAGAAGAATAAACCAGGACTAATTGTGAAGCTTCAGGGCGCTTGGGCTCAGTAAAACAAGAGACTCAAGCAGCAGCATTTGGGCTAAATCGGTGACCATACCAGATGTGAATGTTCATTTGGCTGCTTAAAGGACACAAGGTTGACTGAAACATTGTTAACGGGAAAAGGAGAAAAGAATGTAAAACTGCATGATGGACATATGAGTGGGAATCATGTGGTCCTCCAAATATAGTTGGATTGCTACTCCCAGCAGCTCCAGTATATGTAGGTGAAAGACAGAGAATGCGAAAGAGAGAGAGAGAGAGTCACTTCCAACTTATGGCAAACCTATCATGATTTTTTCTTCTTGGCATGATTTGTTTACGGGAGTTTTGGCATTACTTTCCTTTGAGGATGAGAGTGACTCTGCTCTGGTGCCACAACAAACTACAGTTTCCAGGTGTCAAACCAGATGATTTCTGCAGTGAGGATGCAGCCTTAGAGAGAGGAGGGGGCACCTGCCACATGATACTGTTGACTCATGTTCAACTTGTAGTCTACTAGGACTTCTAGATCCTTTGGCACTGCTTTCTAATCTATTAAGGTCGTTTTGAATTTTAATCCTGTCTTCTAGGTTATTAGCTATCCCTCCTAATTTGGTGTCATCTATCCTTATCCTCCTCCACTATCGCCACAACTCAGAAGCCCCCTGTTGCTGCTTCTGATGTGTAAACAGGTGACCTTTGCATCATGTTACATCACCTCCGACACGAAATATTGTGGGTGCAGCCAGGAGCCCTGTTCGACATCAGACATGATGAGGAAGAGCTTCTCAGTAGTGGTGATGGTGGAGGAAGTTAAAAGGTACATGGTGATGGTGGGCTCATGGCACAGCAGCCAACAGGCATGCAGAACACCCACTCATCCCTACAACATCCAGTCTGGCCCGTTTGCTCAGCTCCCAAGTCTTGCTGTAGAAGAAGAAAAAAATACTATTATTCTAACACACATGCTAAATACTGATGTAAGAAAAATAAAAATAAAAATGTGTCTGGACTGTTTCGATCCAAAACAGAAAGGGTTTCAACTCCAAGAGTTTCACTTCATGCAAGCGGATCATTTCAAATGAAAAAAAAGTCATAAATTCTTAAAAGTTTAATTCATCTCCAGTTAATATAGTGCTAATGAATTCCTGGCTGTAAGCCTGCACATAGCTCTGAGTGAAGATAACGGTTATTATTCATGGGTTGCAACTCTGCAAACCTACATGAAAGAAATTTTCCTTGAACATTTAAGAGAATTACTTCTGGGAAAGAAACAAATTTTGGATTGGGCTATCAAGGTTGGGGCCGCAAATTTTGGTCCGAGATTCTACATCATATTATATACTTCATATCTTTAGAAATCCAAAGTTTCTTTGCAGAAATACAATGAAAACCTATTAGCGAATTGTCAGGATGTGAATTTGGGTACTAGCAAGAGTGCTCCAATGTTCAGTAGGCATTTTTCATGCTCACTGCACACTTGTGATGTGCATAGTATTAATACATGCTGAAGTTTTTCAGGAAATTATTCTACACAGAAATACACATGGGTCACTTGTGCAATAATCACAATTTTTTTTGTACAATAATGAAATAGCTGCATGTTTTTGTGCTGAAAAAGTGGCATAGGAGAGGATTGGTGAGAGCTGTCACTGCCAATTCAGGACAGTTAAGAATATGCATACATTAGGCAAGTATGCATATTAAACTAGGAAAAAAGTGGAACAAAAATGGAGACAAATTTTCATACAGACATGTTTGGGTTTGTAAACGCTGCAGTCTAATATAGAAATGGAACAGAATAAACTAATAACTGGAAAACTGAAAAGAAATAAAATTCACAGATTTGCCCATCCCTACCATAGATAATGAATTGTCCCATGTAAATGGAAACACTGCAGAAGTATTTAATAAACTTCTGTCTGTACTTTTTCTGTACAACTGGTGAATGAAGGCCATACAGGCTGAACGACAGTTTAAATCACAAAGTGGAATTTTCAGAGATCTTCCTCTTCAAAGCTCATAAAGGAAGTTAAGACTTATTAAAAGTGAGAGGTGGAAAAATGGGTGTTGCTTTTTACTTAGTGGGTGAAGGGGAGGCAAGTGGGACAACATATGCAGGAAACACACCATTTGATACGAAAGGAGAAGCTAAAAGTCAAAACAACCTTATTTCTTATCTACTTGGTTATATGTTATGCAGTGAAGGCGGAAAATGAACGCAAAGGGGGTAGCTCTTATCAAATAAAAGAGAATGGGAGTGGAAGCATCCTTCTATGGGAACAAATCTCCACGTTAATACAACAGATAGAATTCTATATGTATCTGGTTTTCAGGCACTGTTTTCCTTTGGGTTTTCTTATTGGCGCATTGAGAAAAATAGAGAAAAACCAATTTCTTTGCATGGAGAACTTTTCTCCCAGCAGAATCTTGCAGTAAAAATATAGTTTTCAGATGAATGTGCTCAAATGTATATATCTCTTCAAGGGTAATGTTGAGTAATACCATTTGTTTTACCACCATGAATGTTGTTGCCAGCATTCGGAATAGTGACATAAACAGACGGAAGTGAAATGCTGCTTGGCTAGAGCTCAAAGAAATATTTCTCATCAAATGCAACTCAGCATGCCTTTCCCAGAAATAACCATTTTGGGATCTAAAATTTCTCTGAGCATCTAGGAATCAGGTTTTAAATATTTTATTTTCCTGGGCTTTTAGCTAGCAACATCATGGTTTTCCACTACCATAGGCAGATACTAGTTTGAATTTTGTTTCTTTTCTTTTCTTTTTTTAAAAAAGATTGTTCTGAATGTCTATATTGAACTTTTCAGAAGTGTAAAGACACTGTGGTGGGAAAGTATCACATCATTTATTTTAGATAAACTGATCCTCCTAATGGCAAATCTGTGCTCCTGTGCAGACAAAACTGGAACCTGAATGGGGCCCACTGAAAATCAAGAGGAAAATGTGCTCAATTTTACTTATTCTCAAGGGCACCATGAGCTTTACAGGAATGCAAAACTGTCTAACAGACAAACGGATGTGGCTGAACTTTCCCCAAATAGCTCAATAAGCACTCAGCATAGTCAGTGAACACTATGATACTTAAAATGCTTAAATTACTTGAGAGGCAAGTAAAACCAAGGGCTATAGATAGTGAATATCTAAATGAAGAAAAGTTGCATCTTGACTCCACATGTCTTGCTGCCTGAGGCAAAGGACTAGGTGGCACTCCATCTGAATTAAGAGCTGAATCTTACTTGGACACCGATAACAAGCAAACATCCTTCATTCCATTTGAGGGTAGCAGGTGAATTTGTGGAATAAAAAGGAGAGTTCTTGGCACACAGAGCTCCGTCTCTGGCACTTGAGACGCTGCCTCACTGTTCCTAATGACAGACTGGCCCCGATCATCTCTACATATGTCCAGTAGCCTTTCCTCAACAGTCGAGTTCAATGTGGGGAGGACTTCAGAATTGGGCTGGCAGATGGGGCAAGTGAATGCATTTCTGCTCCTGCCCTTACAGATGGAGAATGCATGAAGGGAACATTAGGTTCCAACTATTCAAAGAATAACTAACATTGACTATGCAACCCATAGAATGGTCCTACAAGCCAATATGAAACAGTTCAAAATAAAACTCCAGCAGCTGCATCTTGTGATAAGCTGTCCACTACATACTGCTTTTTGGATCAAGTTTGAGCATATACTTTCATCCATTACGGGGGCAGGATATATGCATCCATCCACAGATTTCACTCCTTCAAACCCAAATTTAACTCCTTAAAGTGACTCAAACCCTTACCGTATATATCTATTTGCAGTCGCATACTTTCGAACTGCTATCAGAAGCTGGGACTAGTGACAGGAGCTCACCCCATCATGCGGCACATCTGAGCCTCTAAATGCCAACCTGCTGATCTTGCAATCAACAGAGTCATCGTCTTAACCACTTGTGCCACCACACCCCTTACACACCTCTGTTTACAAGAGCATTATTTCTTTAACAGGAAAATTGGTGCCAGAAGCAGAAATAACATGGAAAGAATAGGGATACATGCCTGCACCACAAGAAAGAAGAGCAACTCAACATGTTTAGTAAACTTTTTTATGCAAAACTAACAATATGCACAATTAAATGAAAAAAAAAAGTCAGGTAAGTCTTGCATAACTTAACAAAAACATTTTGAGCTTTCTAGAGACCAATGGAATCCAAAGAAGATTTCTGTTTCCTTTCCTTTCCATAGATTGTAAAAGGTGACCTTCCCAATCATTTGGGGCTTTGCATATCCCAGAGGGTGGCAATATGGCACACTATTTAATGATCTTGTGTATCATAAATGTGTTCCCTAAATCACAGTCCCTGAGCACCCCAGCTACTAAATCACAGGCTGCCTCTCACAGGATTTACAGCTCGGGATGTTTTTAGAGAATTGAATGTATAGTCAAATATAAAAACAAATAAAAATGAGAGACAGCTGTTGCTGATAACACTATATTTATTTTTGGGACACAAATTCGCTTTGCTGCAATAAATATGCCGGCAACAACATTCTGTTTGCTAGAAAGATTTGGGCAGCTCTCTCTCATTCTAGCTCTCTCACTGGAAACCTACAGCTATGAATCTTGAAATAATGGTGTAAAGCTGTCATAGAGTTCATGTGGTCTATAAAAAAAATATACACAAGAAGTTCTGCAAAATCCATGAAAGGGTAAAAAGAGCTGTGCTTTTTTGTGAGTGTATGGGTATATTTGCGAGGGATCACCTTGGTCTAGAGAGTGGGAATCCATCCATTCATTTATTTATATCCTCCATTTTGCTCAGGCTGGAACTCAAGACAGCCTACAAAAAAGAATATTACTCATTTGGACTACAGCACCATGAATTCTCCAGCGAGTATGGCAGGTCAGGTTCTAGGAGTTGTAGTGCAAAAAACTAACATGTTATGATGGAGTCAGCCTTCTTTCCATATTCACGTATTCCGCATCCACAGAATGGCTTGAAAATACCGCCTCCCCCCCCCCAAAAAAAAGAAATTCCAAAAACCAAATCTTGATTTTGCAATTTTATATAAGGGACACCATTTTACTATGCCACTGTATATAATGGGACTTCAGCATCCATGGATTTTGGTACTCACAGGCTCCTGCCACAAAATCTCAGCAGATACCATGGTCCCACTACATTTCTGGCCTTTTAAAATCTGGACCTAAGATCTCTGGCTAGAGGGTGGGATGTAAATATTTTTAATAAATAATAAAATAAATAAATGTGATTTCTGCTACTATCCGTTATCTCAGCCTCCTAGCAGCCATTGCTGCTTCTCCACTACTGCGGGCAAAGCTCCCCAGAGGCAGTCAGAACCAAAGAGCTGGCACTGAGGAAGGACATCTGAGACACTGGAATTTGTGCCTCACTAACTTTAGGAAGGCCATGACATTGCACTCCACAAAATGTCCTCAAACTGAGTCTTAGGGCCTGCACCACTTCTGGATTAGTCTTTTAACTGAGATCTGAAACAGTGTATAGATTTCTGTTAGGGACACATGCATGTGAAAACCATGCTATACGTGTGAGCTAAAAAAAAAATCACCACTGCACAACAGACATATTTTACTGATAGTGGCAGAAGCGGAGTTGGGCAGATAGGATGCACATTTATATTTTGCCTCTGCTGGTTGTGATTATTGTGTTCTTTATTTTGTATTATGGTTATGAATCCTATACTTTGCATGGTGGTTGCTCAGCATTGTGAATTGTGGTTATGCATTGTTACCACGCACCCTATTTGGATACTTTGCATTGTGGTTGTGCATCATGTATTATGCACTGCACAATGTCACCTAATCATTGACATGTATTATGCAAAGTTACTATTCTACATGGGGATTGTGTAGAGACCGTGTGTGGTGTAGTGGTATGAGTGTTGGACTATATCTTTGGGGATCAGGGTTCAATTCCCTGCTCTGCCATGGAAAGTCACACACTTACAGCCACACAAAACCCCATAGTAGTTTCACCTTAGGGTCACCATACGTCATAAATGATTCGAAGGCACACACAACTCCACATGGGGACTGTATAGTGCTCACATAGCATATCTCTGCATGTGGATATTTACACTACACTGAGGTGATGTTGGATTGCAGCTGATGTGTGAGAGGGTGCATTACCTTTTCTAGTTCAGAATTTCTGAAGTAACTATGAACTGAATCCAAATTTTGGCAGATCTCACACTCACTTTATAGTTAGCATATCCCTGACTCCACAGCCAACACACACCTTCCATGCAGCCACCAACTATCCATTCCCGCTTTCAGTGCCCCTGGTCAAAAAGATTGTCACCCCTTCCACAGGCAACAACATAAGTCCAATGCTAACTTCATTTTCTTGGAAATAAAGGCTGATTCATGCAACAAATGGATGAGCTGTGGCTTTGGAAAGGGCAACTGAAAAGCACATGTTGGAAGAATTATGACCGGAGCAGCTTTGAACTTGGCAGGCTGATTTATCCCTGAACTTCATCATGGGAATTTACTCAGCAGTCAACTAGACATTATTGCACTTCCTCTAATAAAATGTGTGTGGAGAAGCTCGCTGTCCAACAAGACTTTAGTTATATCCTCTTAGATTTTCCACTAGTCATGAAAAAATGGAATGAAAAGATTATTATCAGTAGAAAATTTAAGCTCCATGGTCACTATTTAGCAAGGTAGGCCCTGTACTTTGGCCCTTTACAATTCATTGTTTTTATTTTGTCCTATTTTTGCATTTGGGGAATGTTTCTGAACTGTCATTCTTCAGAATATGGCTCCTCCTGCTTCAGCATTTAAATCTGAGTTAGGAATGGATGCACCATATCTCTGCTGTACTTTCATGGACACAAATAGTATTAGGTCTTGTAGTGGACAGTTTTCCACTCTACCCACTGCAACTATTGTGGTATATTTTGAATTCTGGGCATAACACATTGTATGACATGACACCCAAGAGTCTTGGGGTACTTTGAAGACTAAACAAATTCATTATGGCTTATGTTTTTATGTGCTACAACTCAATTAACTTTTTGACTATGTATTTTTTTTTCCCAATCAGTGAGAGTAAGGCTACTGCAAATAAAAAAAATGATGGAGATAAACCATTGCTCACTTATACAGTACATTTTGCATGCTGAAAGTTCTCTGTTCAAACCTTGGCATTTCCAGTTATAAAACAATATGTAGCAGGTAATAGGAACCAATTTGCACCAATCCGAAGACCTGCAGTTATCCAGAGATGCCAGTGATAGGATAGAATGCTAGATGGCCAAAGGGAATGATCTGGGAAAAGGCAGCTTCTTTGCATACAGAAGGTGGAATCTTGATGCAACACTGCAGTTTGGGATTTGGAAAGTAATCCTTCATAATATCACTGAGATATTACAAATATGCCCTTATTTTCACATGGGAGAGGTCAGAGAGTCTGGAGGCCACAACGCAGCTTTCAGTAGCAAAACTGAAGGAGCCAGAAGGAAGATAGAAGCAACATTTACTATAGAGTCAGATGAGTTTGACTTTAGTTCTTCGTGCAGAAAAATAAATAAATCTTAAAACACAGCTGGCTGACCAGGTCCAGGGCTCTTTACTGACAGTTGTTCAGATTTAGCCAACAAGTGACCTCCAGAGAGCCTTCCTCACCCTGAACTCAATTCATTTACAGAAACTGCCGCACTGAGAGAAATGATCCTCAGACCCATTTTGTGTTTAGTTTCCATTGATTAATGGCATGACTTCATGCAGCAGTAAAAAATGCCCAGTTGGAACATAAGCTGCTGAATCATTCAGAGGAAAATACAGTTGAAAGAGCTGACTGCGAATGCCTCAGAACGACATTTCTTTGGAAAACATGCCACTTCAAGTTGTATAATAGTTAATATGATAAATTTTATTCATTCACTCTCTCTCCTTTCCTCCTTCCCCCTTTGGTCCACACACACATTAGAACATAATGGCCTGGGTTCTACTGGAAGTAGACTCACCAGACGATAATTAAATATTGAGTTGATTCAATGGGACTACTCAAGTTGGAATTACTTATAGGATTCATGTCAAGAGATGCTATGCTGGATCAGAGCATGAACCTGACTAGTCCAGTATTCTGTTCACAGACTGACAAACCAGATGCCTACAGAAAGCCTGCCAGCAAACCCACGTAAAACAGCACACTCCCACTTGTGACCCACAGCAGCTGATGTATGTATGTACATATGTGTACCCTGCCTCTGAAATGCATCTTGGCGTGTGATTTCCACATTGTAATTGTATGCTTTGGGAATAAGTACTTCCTTTTATCTGCTTGGAATTTTAGAACTTAGAATCATAGAGTTGGAAGAGACCCCAAGGACCATCCAGTCCAACCCCATTCTGTCATGCAGGAAATCACAATCAAAGCATCCCCAATAGATGGCCATCTGGGCTCTGTTTAAAGATCTCCAAGGAGGGAAACTCCACCACTCTCCGAGGAAGTCTACATATGTATTCATGTCCTCAGACATGTGTGCACACACCTTTATTGTTAGTCTCACTGTCGCAACATCTGTAGCATCCAGTAAGACTGCTTTTATAGGGGCTCATGCAAAGAGACCTTATCTTCTCTATGTCAACAGAAAAAATGTATTCATCCTCACAGCATTATTTTCTTCTAGGAACAAACTCCAAAAGTTTTGAATATGCAGTTTCAAATATTCTTTTCATCCCTGTGATGAAAGGGATAAAAGGCCAAAGGTCTTGACTACTAAGTGATGGGAAAGACCTCTATCTGGAACTGCTTGAACCAGTTTCAGATAGTCTAGATGGTACTAAGCTAAACAGACAGTCAATATGACACCAAGTATCTTCCTTATGTTTCCAAGTCTCTTTGCGTTAAGTGAATGAATATATGGGAATCCTAATTTATTATAGCACATATTTTGTAGATTACAATCCACCTCAGATACATGCAATGTAATGCATGGCATATAATAAAGATTATACTCCATGCATCTAAGGAAATGGATCATAATCCATGAAAAGTTTTTAAAAAAGTTATTTTGGCCAAGCATATAAATGGTTCTAATCCAGGGCAGAAATACTAAGGAGAGATGGAAACTGAAAACCCCGTAGGCCCCTAAAAGACAGTGAAAAGTACAGAGGCATCCTGTTTTGGCTTCATCAAACACTAAAAGTGAAGCCCAGAGATATTTTGAAGGAGGCTTTGGTTGCTGTGGATGTGACAGGGAAACCTCTGTGTGTCCCCACAGACAAGAAAAATAACCTCATCCTTTGAAATGCATGGTCTTAGCTTTTACCACATTTGCACATCCATGCCCTCCTCTTCCTTGCTCATAAAATCCACATAAAGTATTGAACAGCTGAAACGCCAATTTAATTCTGCACCATAGTATCTCTCCATTCACGCTTCCTACTTAATCCTTTTCATCTATCTGCTCGTAACTTCTTGATCTTCAAATCAATTCCGTAAATAGCGGTTGAATATTTCATTATTTTCCTGCCTGGTTTCCTGCATTTTGATGGCAAAATTCACCACCTTCTGTAGCGCTTCTATCACAGCGCCTGGTCCAACACTTTCAAACAATTTAAGGTGGAAGAGAACCCACAACCGAATCCAATCAATTCCCCACCCCCTGAAGTTGCGCTTACACATTTTTTGGGCATTCAGTTGCCTTGCATATCAAAAGCATGCCAGGTCACTTGCTGTTGCTGCTATGAAACAAAAATGACCTCCCAGCATTGTTGGTAGTGAGGACCAAAGGAACATTTTTTCTGTCTTGGTAGATTGTCTGCAGCAGAGTTTGGACAAGTTGTTTGCTTGGACAACAGCTACCAGAATCCTCCAGTTAGCATGGGCAGTAACATGTTGAACATTTTAGTTTCCAGTGGCTATGATGACTAAGGTATTCTGGGAGTTTTAGGATGCATCTGCACTGCAGAAATAATGCAGTTAGACACCACTTTAAAACCACTTGACTCAATCCTATGGAATTCTGGGAACTGTAGTTTTGTGATACATTTAGCCTTCTCTGTCAAAGAGCTCTGGTGCCACAACAAACTACAATTACCAGAATTCCATTGCACTGAGCCATAGCAGTTAAAATGGATTATTACTGAAGTGTGGATTATTACTGCAGTGGGGATGCAACCATAGTCCCAAAAGTAATTTTTTGCAATCTCTGGTCTAGAGAAACAAAATCAAGGCAGACCAAATTCAACCAGCTATGTCTCAGTAATTTACAAAAGAAACTTCCTGGAGCCAGTGTCTTCATCCTCCACAATATCTTTGCTTTGTAATGCAATGTTCTTCTGTCTGTAATGTCCAAAGCCTCCCACCAGGACTCACTCTTGCACTGTGATAACCCCCTTATGGCCATTCTGTTGCTTATGGAGAAGAGGAAGGGTTGGAACACTGTTTGGCTATGTTCTCATGATTAGATGCAGACTGAAGACATCATCCTCATTGCAACCGTCAGAGGATGGACTTCAGTGGAAACTGTCCTCAGTCTGCTTCTGCCCATGGGGACAAAATTGCATGCTTCTCCAACTTCCACCTCTCCATCATCAACTAAAAAGCATGGGAGCTATATAACTAGAGTCTTAGGACTGGTGACTATGCTCAACCATGTAGGATCTTGACCTACAAATATTAAGACCTCCATGGAAGGAAGAGGAAGGTGGGAAAAAAAGAAGTGAAAACAATTGTACAGAAGAGGATGTTTTATAGATGAAGAATACACTAGAGGAAATTGACATAAATATGGACCAGCTGACTACATTTTTAGTGGTTTGGGGGACATGGCTACAGTTCATGAAGACCATCTGCACTTTAACATTTACTGTTACACAGCTGTGTAAAGCTCTGGTCATGGGCTGCGCATTGAAGAAGGGACTGTGAAGCTGGAAAAATGGAGGAAAGGGCAACCAAAATGATAAAGTGGTTGAAAACAACAACAACTCCCCAATCAGAAAAAGTTAAAATAATAAAGTCTTATTTGTTCACACAGTGGAATCCATTACAAGATGCAATAACAATGGCCACCAATTTTAGAAGACTGATTGTTAAATGAATTAGGGTGTGATCTATAAAAGTCTGTTACAACAAATAGAGTAATCTTGACAAGGTGACACAGGTCCTTTTTAAATGTAATGGCCAGAAAGCCATGCTTAGGTCTCAAAGAAAGCATTTGTACCTTTAATTATATTTTCTCTGATCCTTAATAGCAAACTAAAAAAGTGTGTGTGTGTGTGTGTGTGTGTGTGTGGAGGGTGGGGAGACAATTGTTAAAAAAGATTTTTTGAAAAATCAATGCACTTCTCACTAAGAAAAAGGACATAGTGAAGCTGCCATTTTTTCCAATGCATGTCACAATTTAAATGCAGCTAGTAAAGAGAAGTTATTTCTGAACATGGAAGAAGCATGTTTAGGTCCTGTCAAATCTCTGAACTGCTGGGCCAGTGTTGTCAGAATCCAAATTTGAAGGAAATATCTGATGTACTATGAACAAATGGATGTTTCATTTTTGAATGACAGATTTGAAGAGGAAACAAACGGAAAATATGAACCCCCACTCACCTCACTATTAAAAAAAGAAACTTGGAAATACATCAGGTACTCCTGTTCTCAGCTACACAAACAGTGTTACCAAATGTACAGAGGAATTAGCAGTGAAAACACTTAACTCTCTTGCTAGGATGCATTTCTCACTAAAGAAAAAGAAATCATGTTGCTAAGGGGGGAAAAATCAGCTTAAGTGCAGCTAAAAGGAATGCATCCCATAAACAGAAATCCATGTTATAGATTCTAAATAGTAAAACTACACAAAGCAGACAAGGAATTGCTGGGAACCTTTTTCTATCCTTGGGGCAGATTCATGCTTGAAACAGTATATTAAATTTTCTAAATGGGTGCCTTAACTTAAGCACACACTATCACCCTGATAGCAATTTTGATCCAAGTTACTGCAGGATAATTTGGAACACTAATGAAACCCATGCCAAGTGGAAACTAGAATAAATGAGATTGTTGTCAGGCAGCCAAAGATTCTCAGCTTACATTCACTGGATCACTATTCTGCTCTCAAAGGCAACACTTTGCTAGCATTTTGGCTCGGGTGATAAACAAGGCACTGCTTCCCATTCCCTGGTCCTGTTCATCTGTGCCCAACCTGCAAAATTGCCCAGAAAAGAGAGGTGGTGCCTTGCAGAGGATGAAATGGAACTGTCTCTGTCAAATTGGGACAGTTAAGGCTATGGCCACTCCTGGGTTGGGAGCCTTGGCAAGTGCCTAGCAATGGCTCTACGGAAGCTAGTCCTGATGCCCTGGTTTGATATTTATATCCACACTGGCTGCAGGCCTCAACAAGTAGCCAGGAATGCCTGAGCCTGGTGCCAACTCTTCACCTAAGCAAGGAGGAGAAATACAGCCTAGGGCCGAGAAAGCAACTGAATACCACATATCCTCTGGAAACAGTGTGTGTTCTGCTAAGAGATTTTTTGAGGGGGGGAGAGGAGTGTTTTTGCATCTTTTTATTACTATTATGCTTTTTTTTAAAAGACTAATCAGTTAAATTGTTAAAAGCCACAGGAAGAGATTTCTTCTTGAAACCATAATACCCTTAAAGTGTCTTCAAATTACTTCTTTTAGCAGAGAAGGAGACTGTGTTGAATTTGAGCATTTTTCATCCCTAATAGATTTCTCTTGTTTTTCCTAATCAGCATCCATTTCTTATGGGAACCTCTCATGCCTTCCTCACCTCCCCAAAACAATGTGTGTGAGTCTTCACACAGAAGACAGAGACAGGCTTAAATCATATTCCCGCATCATATTCCAGATTCTGGCTTCTTGCGGCAAAATTTTATTCGACTGTCCCCTGAATAATATATTTCATGCTTGGTCCTATCAAATGTTATCAGTTCCATGGTCCAAGTTGCTTTTTGTTTGTCAGTGGGACTTATGGAAATAACCTGTTCTGTTGTTTTGTAAGGGAAATGATGAAAATGTGATGCTTACTATGAAGTGTGCTCCGGGAGCCACTTGCCTTTTGAAAGTCTCCCCTCTGCCCTTTCCCTGCTGGTAACACAAAAGCCGCTTTCTCCAGCCAGAGCAGAGCCACCTGAAAGGAAACAGATAAAACCATCGGTTGGAGGGAAGAGAATGCTTCCTTGCAGCAGAAATTTTCCAACAACAACCCACTGAAAAATCAATAGAAGCTATAAACTCTGGATATTTCCATGTAAATCTTCAGAAATCCCACTGGCTGGAGGGCCCCAGTGCTTCCTAATCCTGATCCCCAAAATAGGGAGGAGGGGTGTTTATCTATTTGTTTCTCTATTTGACTAGTCAAATAGGATCAGGACACACAACTGTTTTCAAACACATCAACTTTCCCTTTATCAGGATTGAACTCCATCTCAAAATAATCAATCTTCCTTCCCTCCCCCCCTCCCTCCCTCCCTTCTTTTCTGATCCTCTGGGTTCAAATATATGGTTAGCACATAACTGTTGGAGAAGCCATTCTGTAGGACCAAGACTTAGTGTTGTGACAAACCAATTTTTTTTCTTTTCCATCGAGAACTAGATGTGAGGTGTTGTTTTTTTAAAATATATTCTTCTCAAAAGTCCCACTTTCAAAAGGTTATGTTTTCTCTCCCTGTCGAGAAGTATTTTTCATAAATTTCTCAAATGAAAATAAGAGACAAGGGAGGTGAACATTTACACTAATTACTTGGCATTTCAAACTCAATTAGTATGTCAAAAGGAAGTTTGGCAGAGGTTTAAAGAACATCCCTCTGCTAGAAAAGCCCAATATGAATGGCAGGTTTGTTTATGCAAAATACTCAAATTGTGGCCAAATTAAGTTCCAAAATTAAAAACCAAAATTCTTACTCGTTGATCAAGAAGCGCTCATAATTTCTTCTTTTTAAAAAGCTTTCAAAATCTTTGAATATCAGAATTTTCTTCTGTTTATCGAATTTTGACAAATATTCTTTACATCACTAACCAAGAGTTCCTGCAATTTAAATTATTGAGCAGGTTGAACAGGGGAAAGGAAACCTGTGGCCCTCAGATATTGCCAGACTTTAATTCATATCAGCCTTAATCAGCATGCCAACTGGTGAAGGGTGGATTGGAACTGCCATCCAACACCTAGAAGAACACCTTTACTCCATGATTCTTACACAATATAATAACACTCATCATATTTTGAGAAGATATGACTCACTAGAAAAAACAATAATGCTTAGTAATGTAGAAGACAGTAGGAAAAGAAGAAGACCTCATTGCGGATGAAAGGCTCAATCCATAGCCCTGAGTCTACAAGACTCAAAAAGGGCTGTTGAGGATAGAGTGACTTGGAGGTTTCTCATTTTTTGAAACCAAAAGAATTAAAGCGTGATTTTCACCAAAACACACAGAGTTGGTATATATACAGAGCCCCAAACACGACAACCTAATTATATAAATCCATTTCTGACAGGAGATTTACTGAACTCCAATAAATCTATTGCAGTGATTAATTACCAATTCCCATTTTGTTTGTGTATTTCCCACATTTAAGTTTAATAAATTGTTCATTTAAATATTATTCCATATTTCCCACAATGACTTTCTTTCTGATTAAATACTGAAAAGCTTTCATCTTCGTTTACAGCCATTTCCAAACCTCTGAAATTTTAGTGTCATTTCAATTACCGGAATATTGATTCTAGCTATGGCACATAATACAGCTGGCTGACAAATCATTGTAGTCTACTGTTTTCCTTCTTATCTATTGTTTTTTGTGTGTTTGTTTGTTTTCACAAGCCCAAATCTGCAGAGATCTTTCCAGCTATCATCGTTGCTATTGATGCTCTTGGCATGTGATACTTGGTAATGTGGTTGGGGAAGCCTTCACTTTCTGCTTACTCTCCTTCTCCGACCTAGATGCACGGCCAAAATAATCTACCATACAAGTTTAAAATTCAACTGATCAGGTATTCAGGAAGAGGATACGACGACCATGTTCTGTGTTCCGTTTTTCCTTTCCTAAATAACTGTGCAGTTACTGCAGACACATACACCAAGTTTGGAAAGGCCTTCAATAATTAATTATCTGGCTTTTCACCTAGTATATTTACATACATTTGCATATTTCAGTGCTTTAATAAAAGGGAATGTTTTTGAAGATCCTTGATTAAGGCAACAGTTTCTCTAGTAATAATAATAAATTATAAGTTAAATATAGGGATGAGAAAACCATTGTCATTGCTTGCATTACAGTCCTGATAAAAGCTGTACCTGGAGTATCTGACCAGAACTAGTGATGCTAACGTTTCTAGAGGTCTACTTGTAACTTATTTTATTAATATTTTATTTCTACGCTACCTTTTTCATTGCACAGGACCTAAGGTGGTTTACATCCAATTAGAACAAAGTATAGTCAAGATTCTTTTAAAATCTATCAGTACAAAAGCTAAAAAATTTAAACAAGTCCATTAAAAACCAATAAAATACAATAAAAATAAAACAGTTTAAACCCCACATTTTAAACATGATTTTAAATGATAAAAATACAGCCCCATTGAAAGTCACTTATGCCACATGAATTATAAGCCAAAAGCCTGAGGTTGAGAAGCATAGCAGCAGGCAAAGTTGAACAGTTGTCTTCTACCAAGTCACATTATTTGTATGTCTTTACCTGTACAACCGACTCAGATTGGCAATACCAATTTACAAGGTTTCGTGCAAAAAGGTATTTGCATTGCGTTGCTACAACATTCTTTTTACAGGACATAGTAGGGATTGAGACAGCCAGTGTGGTGTAGTGGTTTGATGTTGAACTAAGGCGTTTGACAGACTGCCCCGAAGGTGTGGCGGGATGCTGCCCCTTTCCTAGCTAGATCGGGACTGCAGAAACCTCACACCATGGCCCCAATCCAGCCTTTTGAGGGCGCAAAAAGGAGCCACAAAAACTGACTCCTTTTAGTGTGTGTGAAAGGGCACCATAACTGCAGTGGTGCAGCTATATGGCACTCCTTTTGCACTGCATCATGTGGATGCAGTGGCGCAGTGGAGTCAGGGCATGCAGCATCTGGATGCAATGCCCTGACTCTTCCCCCAGGCCAGCCTCTCTGAAGACTAGGGTTTGAATCTCCATTCAGCCACAGAAACCTATGACCTTCTCCCAGCCTAAGAGGAAGGCAATGGCAACCTCCTCTGAATAAATCTTGACAGGAAAAACCCATGACAAGTTCACATTAAGGTTGCCATATGTCATAAATTACTTGAAGGCACATAACAACATAACATCTATGAACAAAGGTGTCCCCTGACTATTTAGAGACCCCTACCTCAGGATACTCCATTTGGCTTCTGAACTGATAAGAGTTGACTCACTAGAATATATGACTATAGTTTGAAGTGAGTTTCCAGTCCATGAGTCTAGCGTACCTATGGTTTAACCTGAAATATGTAAAGATAAACCACACTGCAGTGTCTAAATTCTATCATCTGAGATGCAGGTTGCTAGAATTTACTCCAGCACTCTGTAGGAGCCTCCTAGGAACAACTGCTTCCCTTACTCCACTGTAGCACTCTCAGTCTTCGAGATTGGTGGATGTGAATAGCTCTTATTGTTCCAAGTCCATATGCAAGCATCTACTGAAGAAATATGCTATACCATACTGTGTCGAAGGACATCTTGTATTTACACGGCAGCTGTACGCCAACCCAACCAGGGATTAATAAAACACCTTCTAAAATGGAAGAGAGCATCTCAGGTGACATTCTTGCCCCCAATGTTCTTGAGTCTGGGGAAATAAGCAGATTTTCTCCTCATAATTAATGCCTCACCTTGTTTTCATTTTCCTTATGACTGCCCAAAGAAAGCTTTCAGGTTGAAATATCCCGCCTAATCTCATTTTCTCTGCCAATAAGCCATACCTTGAAGTGCGAGTGCAACAATTTATATGACAGGGAAAGAAGAGAGAAGGCAAAACTAAAAGGGAGGAGAGAATGAGGAAACCGGAGTCTCTGTCAAGCTGACTGAATTTATAGCACTGCTGTGCCAGTTTCATGGGCTGCTGTGTACTATATGGCAAGGCCGTATCCTCCAACATTTGACAGAGGGAGAACGAAGGTTCATCACATGCTTTACAGAAAGTGAAGAAGTACATCTTCGTAGATGGTGGTGAAAAACAGAAATGGGAAAGTCATTTGTAGCATCTCAGTATGCCAGAAAGCACCTATATATATATTCATTCTCTCTCTCTCTCTCTCTCTCTCTCTCTCTGTATATATTTTATATATATACCTCATATATTCCTATTCCAAAAATCAGGGGTTATTCAGACCTTGAAGCTAGCACATGGGAAGGGAAGAACTGCCACCTGTGCTTGCTGTTGCTGCTACTGCTGCTACTACCATTGCTGGCCTCTCCCATCCCAAATAATCTAGACAGCCAAGGCAACAACTTTCCCAGGTTGAAAATGCTGCTGGTGAATGCCAGGTCAGTGAATGGTTGAATGGCTGCCATTGAGGACCTGATCCTGGACAAACATGCTGACCTGGTCTGTATTACAGAGACCTGGTTGGATGAAGCTGGGAGGGTTAATTTCCCTCAGCTTTGCCCACCAGGCTTTTTGGTGCAGCAGCAAGCAAAACCTGGGTGGCGGAGAGGCGGAGTTGCAGTGGTCTATCAGGATACTATCTCCCTGATCGGGCATCCTATCCCTCAGTCTCCTTGACATGAATGTTTAGTAATAACTGCCTGTAGGGGGTGGTGCTCACCTCCGTTTCTAAGCAGAAGAGCCAGTGTTGTCTGAGGACTATTCTGGGGGCTAGCATGACTGCCCCAAACTCTGTTACCTTCCCACAGAAATGGTACCTCTCTATCTACTTGCATTTGCATGCTTTTGAACTGCTAGGTTGGCAGAAGCTGGGACTAGTGACAGGAGCTCACCCCGTCGTGCAGCAGCCGGGCCTCAAACTGCAAACCTTCTGTATCTTCCGATCATCAGAACTGGCATCTTAACCACTAAGCCACTGTAACATATACACGTTACATATATCCTAGACCTAATACATTTGTAGGAGTTCACAATTTAACAGGCCCTGGCAAATGCATGATTGGAATTTCTAATGGTAAAAACCGGGCACTGTGCCAAGTGAGCACTGATTCGGAGCATGAATTCTCTAGAGATCTGGAATCAGCACACGTTCTGAGGAACTTGTATTTACAAATTTCAGCGTATTGCGTAACTGCTACTGGGATTGCTTATCTAGGATTTATAAGGTGTACAATCAGCCAAAATCACTTTGATTAAATGACTTTCAGAACAGCACCTTCCAATTTTTGCTTCTTCTACAGTGTTGCTCATCGTAAAAGAACTTTCTCGTGAAAAATATGATTTTGGAGAGAGTTTTGGAGCTCCAATGTAAAAAGTCTTTAAGAGTCTGGAGAGATTTATGATTAACCTACTCCCCCTCCAGCCAACTGGCCTGCAGGCAAGAGAATGGTCAGTGGTGCAGATATCATGCTGCGTCTCCCCAAATGCCTAATTAACAGGCAGGCTTGGCTGTACTAGATCACCCTGGGAGGTAAGTGAGTCTGCAAACTGGAGGTGGAGGGAGGGAGCCTGAATCCACTAATAAATTAGCCTTGGCTCAAACTCTATCAAACTGCCTCCGTTTTACATATTGATCCCTTGTGAGAGCCGCCTACAACACATGCTTGCATATACGTTGCAAAGAGAATGTGCTGGCACCTCATCCAGAAAATAGAAAGTAGGAAATGACGATACATCAGGAAATGGACCTTGTGTGAACTGAGGATCAGACCTAAATGCAACCAATATTATTTATCAGTGATGTTTTTACAAAGAAGGTTCTAACAAATAATATACCTTATCTTATATGATAAGCACACTAATTAATTATACATTATTATTATGTTATAATTAAACTGTACATCATAAATAAATTATAACAAAATATAATAATATGATCTATTTTATCTAGACAGAAACTACTGGGACAAGAACCTGGAAACTCCAGTTCACTGTGGCCCATGTGGAGATCTACCAGAACTTCAGCTCAGAATCCTGCAGTAGGTAATCAAAGCATAAATATTGCTCTGGCTGATAATCTTTATTCTCTGAAAACTTCCCAAACATTGCAGAGGTCTCATCTTGGTCCATTTAAACTGTTTACCACCAGCCCAAGAGGGTGGAAGATCCCTTACATATATATATGCCCCATTTGTAAGGCATGATTGAAACGGTTGATCACGTTCTGCTATACTGCACTGCCTGTATTATGAAGATATTTATCCCAATTTATATATTTGATCTTGGAGAAGTTTCCAGGCAGATCTGGATTCTATGATTCATGCTCCCCTTCCGCTCTCAGATTCCATTAAAGGATCTTTTTTGAAGGTTGCAAAGTTTTGTATGTTTGTATGTTCCACTAGGAGAATATTGGTCAAATCTCATCACAGCTCAGATTTCATTTCACTCTAAAACTAATAAATTCTATTTGGTACCAGTTTTGAAGCTGATTGATGAGCTGTTACTTTTATCTGTGTGTGTGTGTGTGTGTGTGTGTGTGTGTAGGAATTCTTGTATCTGGGAGCTGTTTTTTACCTTGATTTTCTGCTATGTTCTGCTTTCATTCTTTTTATGACTGATCTGTGATTGTAATAATGTTGACCGACTGCAGTTTAGAACACCCTTCAATCAGCAAAGTGTTCTCAAAGGAATCTGTGGTCTTGTGGGTGTTTCTGGAGCCCATCTAGGAATTCTAGCCAGTGTACCCAATAATGAGGGATAATGGGTGCTGCAGTACAGCAATATCTGGAGGCCACTCAATCCTCACCTTTGTTTTTGAGCTGATGTTGTTGTAATAGGAAATCCTGCCTGCCTCACTATTGCCTATGTGTCCAGGGTTACTGAAAGTTGCAGTTCAACAACACTTGGAGGCCAGAAGGATTCACACCTTCTTATACAGTAGATTAGTCTAACCCATCCAGATTGACCATTATATGCTCCTGCACTCTTTGTTTGGCAACAAAGTGTTATTGACTATGGTGTGCTTCTGTAATGAGCATGCACAGTGGGCTCAGAATACTGACTATATGTTGTTGTGGTGGTGGGAGTGGAAAACCATTACCAGTGTACAAATGCGAGAGCTGGGCAGTGAAGAAAGCAGATAGGAAGAAAAGTAATTCATTCAAAATGTAATGCTGGAGAAGACTGCTGAGGATGCCATGGATGGCCAGAAAATCAAACAAATGGGCCCTGGAACAAGTCAAACCTGAGCTCTCTCTGGAAGCCAAGATGATTAAATTGAGGCTGTCATACATTGGCCACATCATAAGAAGGCACAACTCATTAGAAAAGACAGTGATGCAGGGGATGGTGGAGGGCAGTAGAAAGAGAGGAAGACCACATGCCAGGTGGATAGACTCACTCAGGAAGACCAAGGCTCTGAGCCTACATGATCTGAGCAGAGATGCAGAAGGTAGGGGACCTTGGAGTTCTTATTAACAAGGTTGCCATGAGTCAAGTGAGACAGCTTGAAGGCAGCTAACAACAACAACAACAAAATAGAACAGAGATTTTTGGAAGAAGCCAGAAATGGCTAACTAGAAGTATGAATAGGAGCATTGTATACTGGAACATTATGTTGGCAATTCTCCCACTTATAATATATTTAGAAAAGGTACTAATCTGACTGAAGCTTTAGCTCAAAGGCAGAACCATGTTTTGCTCAAGCAGAAGGTGGCAGATTCAGTCAGGAGGAGGTAATGGGAAAAATCCCTTTTTGAGAATATACAAAGATGCTGGCCTGGATGAACAAATAGTCTGATATAGTCCAGCCTAGAATACATTCAAAGTATTATCTGCTCATACAACTCTTTAAGTGCCAATACCACAAATACCATGGAAGTTGGAAGAATGTATCCAGGGTTGCCAAAGTGAAAAGTGGAGGGGCCTAATGTCCTTTTAATGGTTGTCTATAGGAGGGAATTTTGGCAGGTGTTGCTGGATACACAACCAGGCAACAACCAATGAAAGTACAGGAGCTCCCACCAGTTTTCACTCTGGCAACCCTATAAGATATTCTTGTTTCCAGAATGGGCACTTTAAGGCTGCTGGTTGGTGCTTATATGTGTTTGTGTGGCAGGTGTTTGAGAGTGTGAAAGTTACTTCTAGGCAGTTTGATAAAATTATCTGTGAATAAATTGGAATAGCAGCGATTCTCTGTGTGTGAGAAGAGAGAGAGAGAGAGTAGAGCAGAGTTTCAATGTGTACAGCCTATATGAAACGACCATGATTAGGTTTAAGGCATTTGCTCAATATGAAATTTCACTCATTGCACTGGTCCAATAAATAATAGAAAGTCACCATGCCCTGCAGAAGCTAGCCCCCATACTGTTTGGCCTCAGGCAAAATAAAGGGAATTCAGTGCCCACAAGGTCTAGAACAGTGGGATTAATAACACATCAATTTTAATGCAGATTTTTTTTCCTGCTTCATAAACAGCAAAGTGAATGTTTGAGCATCTCAGCAGGGGGTTAATGAGGACTCTGATTAGTTATTCAGATTTCCTTACACTGCCTCAATCCATCCTACTAGAGGGGGAGGAAAGGAGGATGTAAAAAGAAGCTCTTGAAAAATACAGTAAATACATTTCCTCCCATCCCACTCCTTGTTTTCTAAACTGGCCCCTGTTATAGCACAGAAATACCTTACAGGTTCAATGCAATGCTTCTCCCAACCATTTAAACTTTGTAGAGAACACGGAGAGCAAACCCAAGCAATAATTCCTCATTCTCTCTCTCTCTCCCTCCCTCTCCACTTTTGCCCCCAAAGAATGAGAACTAACAATTAAAAACATAATGAAGTATGTGGATTAACATCGCTTGAAATCCTGCCTCTCACTACATGGTGGCCCATAAAACCCTGGTGTATGCAAGACCTCCTTATTGGAAAATTAACCCTCCAAGAACCTTTGACAAAGATGCAAGGCTGTGCCGCTGTCAAAAGAACCCTCCTTCCCAGATTAGAATTCTGGTAAACTGGGAAATTGTTGGAAGGTCTGTGAATGAAAGAGGGTTCGATGGTGGCATGGGCAGAGGAGATATATTTGAAAGGGGGTGGGAAATTTAAAATTGGCATTATTGAATATAGAAAACAGAGTTCTACAGAAATAGCTGTTTTGGTTCTACAGAAGTAGTTCTCTGTCCACTTCCCACTACAGTTTTCTCTAGGTTTACAGCAATTCCCTCCCGCCATCCCTTCCCCCCTATTTGTCCCTTCATTTCACCTGGTAATCCCATTATCCAATTCCTATTTCAGTGCTATTTCTGTTCTCCCCCACTCTGTTCTTCTTTTCCACTTTTCTTCCAGTATTCACCCAGCCAATATGAGATCTGCATACAATAGAAATCCTTCAACCATACCTGGTGCTTTTTCACTTCCCTGTGAGGTTCCTCTCCTCCCTCCCATTCCTGTTTCTATTTCTATTTTCTATTTTTACTGAGCTACAAGGGATAAGATCTGCTTCCAGACCAGATTGGGAAAGGGGGGATATTCTGGGGCTACAAATCCTAGAATCTCTCAATCTGGCATCACTGTCAGTTCTGGGAATTGTAATCCAAAAAAATTACATTTCCAAAGTCTGTTTGGGAATATAGCACTGATTTTCCAGCACAAACAGTGCAAAACAGCCAGAACTGGAGTAGGTAAATGATGAAGTGGGGACAAGTCAAGCCCCAAGTCATGAACTGTTGTGATCTCAGTCCATTTCCCCATGCCAGTGATTTCCAAGGGGGGAAAAACAGTCTAAGGCATACATTCCCATAGCAAAATATTGTTTAATCTGTGTGCATATTCAAAGTATGGCTTTTCAACTCTCATTGGAAGGCAATCTCAGGATTACTATGGTACCAATAATCCAGGCATGATGGCAAAATATTGTTAATGGACAATTCCTATAACAGACACTCATTTTTTGGTAAATTTCTGGAAAATAGATGACACTATTGGTTTCACTCCTTTTCCCTCCCAGATTACTTCCTCTGCATCACCTTCTTTCTCAGAAAAGAATCCACAGAGCTCAGGAGCCTAGATACAGCAGGGCTACTTGACTGTACTGTAAGCAGTAGGTTCGGTTTGTGCGACTGTAAGATATAAGATCAATAAGAGCTTCTGTTGGCAAAGGAACTGGGGCAGCGGGTGTGTACAGAGAAGGGATGAGGCACTATAGTAGCTCTGCCTGTGTGGTCAATGCTATCAAGTCTGAGCAGACAAGGCTGGTTTTGTGCTAGGCTGACAAACTAAGAGCTTAATTTTATGACCCAAATTGATTGTTGCCAGGAGAAGCATTTGCTCCCCTCTGTGACCTGGGGAGCAGCTCCTCTTTGAAAGAGTTGGGGAGAAAATATGCTGACATTCAAGCTTAGGAAAACAAAAATAAAAATGAGAGATTAGGATGAAGTACTAATGTCTTTTACAGATAGATTTGGACTATACTGATGATAGAAGATTTCCAATAATAGGGCTCCAAAACAAAAGTCAGCCCACACTCCAAACAAGCAAGTACAGGGCAGACAGATTTTAATTCCTGCTCCAGCATGTAGTCATGTTCAAAAAATGTTTTCAGTTGCACGGTGAGATCTGGGGTACAGGCAGCAGGGAATGATTAATTTCATATTTGTTCTGGAGTCTCACAAATAATTGTCCATGGACACTGCATTTACAGTTTACAGTTGGCTTAGCTCTGCATATATATATTACTGTTGTTAAATGATCTGGACTGAAGACCCTGCTTCTCAGCCCAATATGCTCTATGCCAGGGGCAGGCAACTGTAGAAAGATAGGGTGCCACCTTAGTACCCTAGAGCCCTTGGAGAACCGTCTCCCTCTCCACACCAACCTGCTCAAAAAATAATATTTTGCTGGCAAATGCCCTCCAGAGGCCATGGTTTTGAGGGTATTCCTGGGCCATATTAGGCCCAAGAGATGGCCTTTTTAACAGCAGATGGTGATGGAAATAATGTCTTGTTCACTTTCTGTTTCAAAAAAGGCCTTTTCTGGCCTGAAGTGGCTCAGGAGAGTCCAAGACATTGGGGAAATGGCCCCCACACCCAGAGAGTGCATTTTGTGGGGGAAAAATATTTTTGAAAAATTTTGCATTTTTAAATGTTTTTCACATCCCCTAGAGTTTGGCATATTTTGGAGCAGTTTTTAAACCCTCGAGGCGGCCTTGGGGTACCCACATGTGGCCTATGGACCACATTTGATTCACCCCTGCCCTGTGCAGACTGCATTCTAAGTAGACAGCACACTCTGAAACCCAGGCCCTTGTATCGAGCTGAGCCTCAGCAACTGCCTGAACTGCTTATCATAAATCATTTATGAACCTTCAGCAAATATGAAGCAGAACAATTGTAATCTACAGGTTGAGTGGTGACTGAGGCTCTGCTTAGTAAGAACAATACAAACCACATTTGCTGGGATCAAATAGGCCAATGCTTTTGTTGGTTACAGTTATAGATACTTGTCCTAGCTTGATTCTGCATCAACCTATCTGATGACCAAAGGGAAGCATTCACATACAGTACCTTCCATCATCACTACAGATAAAAACCAGAAAACATGTCGTCTAGGAATATGTGAGTGTGGTCAAGATAGTAAAAGTTATAAATTTGGAAGAATACACAAGCTAAGAGAGGTTGCAGCAGTTTGCTTTGCCTAAGCCAACAGGGAAGGGCAAGATTCTCCAGTCCTCTACTCTTTGCTAATTGAGTATAAACTACATTTGCACTCAGAACAGGATGTGCAGCAAATGCAGTAAGGCCAAGAAGGGGGAAGTGGGAGGACAGACATTTTAAAAGCAGCTGAAAAGACTGGATGATAAAGGATTAATCAGGACTGTCCCTGCTCTGGGCAGTTGGAGAGTGTGCCATCACCCAGACACCTGCTCGGTATGGAAACCAAAAGAAAAATTACAATTTTATTGCAACCCCCAGAATCCTCCATGCTGGCTGGGTAATTCTGGAGGTGTCAATCCAAGCAGCATTTTTCCCCCAGGTTCTGCTCTTGACAAATATATTAATTTTTATCTTTTAAGTAAGTATATGCTAGAAAAAACATGCATTGGCATGCACAGGTAACTGGAATCATGATTACACTCACTGTATCAGTGTAATGTAATATCTATAGAACATGACAGCATAGGATATCTAAACAATGAAGAGTTCACACTAACAAGATATTTAACAAAACATGCCCCCAAAAGAAAAATAGGAGCAAAACTTGAGAGGCTAGGCTACGAAAATAGGTTTACTGTACTACATTAAGTCTCAATGAGACTTAAGTTAGTCATCATGATTAATTCACCCCATTGATTCTATTTTATTTTGAGCATTCCTAAATCTGGATCCAGTCCAACAATTTACAAGGTGCAGATACCATAAAAATGGGACAAAAGACCAGCTGATATACAACAGCATTATGAATTTTTGCCTCTTTCTCTCTTCCATCTTCTTTGCACTGTCATGTGAATTTTACAGCCAAGGAACTTTCTGAAGCTTTCCCCTTCAATGTAATCGGGAAGTCATTTATTCCTCCATAACATTTGCTTGAAGGAACGTTAGAGCTGAATTATAGCTAGGACCATTATCTCACAATAACTGTCTGGGAAATGTTAATGCCTGGATCATGCAGAATGCCATATTACAGTTTTTATGGTGGACATAACATTTTTATGAACTTTTTCTCGGGTAACACCACCATTTACTATGGAGAAGAGCACCTGCCATGGGTTCATTAGCTTGGGCATAAACTTCATGAGAGCCTTGGGGCACCTTGGTGGAGATATCACCAAAGTGTTGCCATTGGTCCTACACCTGCATGTCCCTTTACCATGGAAAACCATTCTCAAAGTATCTGCCCACATCAGAAGAGTGTATTTAACAAAATGAAAGGAACTGGCAAAACTACCTCTGATTTTGTTTTGCCAAAAAAACAAAAAAAACAAACAAACAAAAAAAACAAAAAAAAACCCCAAAAAACCCACTATGAAATTCATGGGGCTACCACAAGTCAACACTCCCCCCATTACAAGATGGCTCCAATTTAACCATCATACAAATATTAATACATATTATGAATAAACAATCAACTAATAATTTATACTAGGGTCTAACTACAGAAATAAATAAATAAAAGTCCCGAAACTACACACACAGAGACACCAGATTTTTTAAAAAAAAATCATTTAAATAGCAGCAAAAAATAATAAACCCTATACAAAACTCAATGCCTTTCCCAGCAACAACCACAAAGCAGCTGGGAATAGATAGATGTCCCCCTACTAGACATACTGGACTACAGTTCCTATTTTTCCTTAGTGTACAAGGTAGCATTGATGGGAGATGTATTCTAGCATCTGGAAAAGCACATGTTCCCCAACTATGTCCTACATTCTGATGATCTGATTCTGGTAGGATCAGCCTTTGTAGATGGCAACAGGCTTGGTTGGAAAGAGCCATAGAGAGCAGAGTGCAGGTCTTCCATGAACCCCAACTAGTTGGTTTCTAGATACCTCCAGCTTTCACTGCCAAAAGAAGGCAGTACCCTGGGTCTGTGTTATATGTGAGCTGTTATGTCATATACTGCATTGCTTTAGCAATCTGACTCTGAAATGAAAAAAAAGGAGGCATCTTAAAACGATCTCTGAAACAACCAACTTCTTTTGTTGAACTTTTGGGTTTCTCTCCAGAGAAGTCTCGGCAATCATTTAAAGTGCTTCTCATTCCACTCCAGGAAGGGGGGGGGGAACTTTAAAAGTAGACATATTTTATACAGACTTTCATAAAAGATCTAATAAAGATGGTGTTTAGTATTTTATATCCTCGCACAAAAATAATGATCTTGGATCTTTGCTCCCCAAATGCAGAAATGCTTTAAATGGGTTTATGTCTCTCACCTCTGGAATAATTCTTTTCTTTAAAAAAAGAAAGAAAAAAAGAAAGACTGAATTTATGGCTTTGTTCTTTATCTGCCCCTAGCTTCCATTAAGTGTCATAACTATTCCATTATAGGCAGGCCGGGTCTCTATGCTTGCACCTGCATGTGGGGGTTACATCATTTCATTATTCTTCTAGGCAGAGTGCTGCTTAACCCCTGACATTGCTAGTAAAATCTGGATGACGAACATCAGTTTACAGTAGTTAGGGCTGACAAGTGTCAGCACAACACACCCAGGGGTGGAGGGAAAAGGCAGCAAAATTGACCTAGCAGCTTTCTCTATATGGGCAAAATTACTTTTAGAATATTCACAGTGACAACACATAATCTGGCTACAAATAATCACATTGCGTTCCTAGACTCTAGAACTCCATCTAGGGCTGCCTCCCTCCCTTGCTGGCCTTCCCTAGGAAGGCAAAAATCCCATTTGTTCAGAAAGGCCTTTGGTGTCTAAACTGGGTGGTCCATCTATGGCATGAAAAAAATTACATATTTAGAACACAACTCCCATAAACAGTATGGCTGGAGACCACATTGCCTGGAGGATTCTGGGAGCTATAGAATCATAGATTTGGAAGAGACCAAAGGGCCTTCCAGTCTAACCCCTGTCATGAAGGAACTCACACTCAAAGCACCCCCAAAGTCATGTATCCTCTATTTAAAAACCTCCAAAGGAGATTCCACCACCTCCAAGGCAGCGTATTTCACTGTTGAACAGCCCTTACTGTCAATAGCTTCTTCCTAATGTTTAGGTGAAATCTCTTTTCCTGTAGTTTGAATCCATTGCTTTGTGTCCTAGCCTCAGGCGCAGCAGAAAACAAGCTTGCTCCCTCCTCAATATGACACCCCTTCAAATATTTTAACAGGGCTATCATATCACCCCTTAACCTTCTTTTCCCCAGGCTAAACATACCCAGCTGGCTAAGTCTCTTTTTACAGGGCATGGTTTCCAGACCCTTTACCATTTTGGTGGCCCTCCTTTGGACATGCTGCAGGTTGTCAACATCCTACTTGAATTGCTGTGCCCAGAACTGGACACAGTAGTCCAGGTGAGGCCTGACCAAAATAGAACAGAGTGGTACTATTACTTCCCTTGATCTAGACTCTATGCCTCTATGCTTCTGTGTTTCACAACAGGATTTTATTCAAGCTCTCACCGGGCTGTGATTTGTTGGGTGCTGTTATTTTGCTTTTATTGATGTTTCTTTAATAGCTTTCAATCTCTTATTTACTTAAGAATTTCTATGTCACTGTTCATTAAAAGAAATCCATGTCTGAATCAATTCTTAGGAGTGCTGTAGTAGAGCCAGGTCCTGCAGAAGCAGAACACAGGCACTTTGTGTTCAGTAGGGATAATCTTCCTCTTCAAACGCTTCTGTTTCTTCAGGCTGCTTCATTCCCATTGAAATTTCCTGCAATCTTCACGGCTGTTGTTAACTGATACCAAGTTAACTTCAGCTTATAGATCTCCAAGTCACCCTCTCATCAACAGTCCTGCTCTGGTCTTGCAAATTCAGGGACATGGCTTCCTTGATTGAGTCTATTCACTATAATGCTTCTTTCTTCTCTTCTTATTGCCATCTACCTTGCCAAGTATCATTGTCTTTTCTAAGGCTGGGGACAAATGAATTTTCCAAGCTACATGGTCTTTGTCTTAAATGGCCTAGTTAGACACCTTAGTTTTACAAAAGATCTACTCTTACTGAAGAGAAAAACTGGTATAACTAGTTTGCTGGTGTGGATCAACACAGATGCCTGCATTTTTGGACTTACCTTCAGGTGTGGCTATGTGGGCTGGGCTTCAAAATTTACCATTGCAACGGTAGTTCTGTGTCTAACTTTAAATGTTTTCTTTAAAAACTGAAATGAGGAACCTAGGTGTGTGTGATGCTGTCCAAAGATGAGATGTTGTCTGGCATTAACTGCTATGCTTGCGCTGTGGTTTTAGGGAGAGAATTACCAAGTTATGAAATGTACACTTCACTTTTCTGCCAACAAACAGAACTCAAGGTGCCCAACAGTTGTAACATCAAATACAAACCCTATTCAAACAATTATATTTTTTGTACCGACTTGTCAAGCCACCCAAGTTCATTTTCTTTTTGTTTCTTTTTTTTTAAGTTTTAAATGTTTATTAGTTTCAGTTAAAAGAAAATATAAGACATAATCAAAACAGAAAAAAAATATTACAACCACATCAACAATAATTATTCTCTCTCTCTTTTCCTACTTTCCTTTCCCCACTTATCCAAATATTCCTTATCCTTTATCCTTTTTACCCTCCTCCTCTCCTTCTTCCTTCTCAATCTGTCCTTCCTTTTCCCTTTTCCCTTTTATCCCTCCATTCCAAACTTTCTCTCCATTTTTGCATTCATAGTTCTCTCTACCTTCTTCTTACTTATATCCACTCTTTTATCTCACCATACACTCACTTTCTACTACATACCTAACCCTCATAGTCCATTCTCTCCTCCGTTCTTTTGTCTTCTTTAAAAAAATTTCAAATTATAATATAGAAATGTACTAAACCTACATACAAAACACTCATTTCAACTTCCTCACTACTAATCCTTCTATAGATATATATTGACTTCTGATTTCTCTAATTTATTTTTTTTTAAAGCATATGACAGGAAGCCCAGCAAAGTCCAGAAAAGAGAGGAGCCTAGACATTACAATGAGAAACACAGAAGCTGGAAATTCTTATAATCAATGGTTTGAACAGGAGGATGGTAATAAATTGTTAGCTGACACTAAATAAAGCATTTTTAGAATGGGCTTGGCAGGGTCTTCAATGAGCGCACTGACCAAAGCTGAAGGAATCCCGAGGTTTTATTGGATACGGGGAGACACTGTATTGGGTTTACAGGAAAAATTCTGCTTCTGCTACAGTCTGCTGAGCTGAACTCAATCAAATCCTTAAAATCAAGATGTATCACTGGAGCATTTAAGCCATATATTTGTTATTTCCCTAAAGAAAGTGAATGATGCTGCACCTGCTCCTAAACAGCTCAAGACCTGTTCTCCTCCCTCTTGCTGTAAGCAGACTGTTTTCCAGACTCCCTCTCTGATACTAAAGAGACACCGTTTAAAAAAAAGAGGCTCTTTTCTTTGGGACCACTTCCATATGCTTCGTTTCAGTTTTAAACTGCATGTTAATTGTTCTGAATTAACAGCTCCAGCTGGAAAAAGCAAACAAGCAATTTGCAAACCTTAAGATAACACCCAACTTATCCAAAGTGATTTAAGTTCCAAGGGAAAGCTTCCCTGCTTGGTTGGGTGGAACTCAAATACTGCTGGGATTTTTTTAAAAAGCTTAGCTATTATCAGATGTGCAACTTAAAAAAAGAGTAATGGGTGGGGGTTGGGGTTGGGGAGAAAAAGAAGCACACAATCTCATCAATACTGTTAATCTTTTCTTCTTAAGGGTCATAAGAACATAGGAATCCTTATGGTTGGACTAGAGGACCATTCTGCTTCCTGTTAAACACAAGCCACCATTAGCTATAAACTATTTATTTACTTATTAAAATATTTTTCCTATCCTTTCTCTCAAGATCTCAGGACAACACGCAATAAATGGAACCTGATTAATTTAAAACAGTGTCAACAATTTAAAAAGTGATTTCTAAAGATTAAAACATATTAAACAATTCAACAAGTTAAAAAAAATCCCAATCAACCATAGCCTACAGTTATGGCTGGTGCTGACTTGCAACAGTTAACTAAAAAACTAATAATGAATAAAATAAAGGGCATCCATTGTTGGTCCACGAATACAAACAAAATGTACAGTTTAGAAATATCTTTATTGGGACCAATCAAGATGCAAGAAAAGTATATGAGCTTTCATGTTCCCCTGAAATCCTCAAGCTAAGGAGGTATAAATAAACAACCCAAATTTGAAGATGACAGCAAATTACCGTAGAAAGGGTGCTAATACCCCAGAGGAGAGGATCAAAATTCAAAATGACCTTTAGAGATTAGAGAGTTGGGCCAAAACAAACAAAATGACTGTCAACAGGGAGAAATGTAAGACTGTTGGAATATGCTGCCCTTGGATTGTGGTGGAGTCTTCGTCTTTGGAGGCTTTGAAACAGAGGTTGGTTGCATAGCCATCTGTCAGGAGTTCTTTGATTCTGTATTCCTGCAAGGCAGGGGCTTGGATTGGATGGTCCTTGGTCCTTATCACACGGGGGAAATCCTGTGCAAAAATGGGGGTTTAAACTGAGAAAAAACCCCCACAAAAGCAGATTGATTTTCACCCTATCTCATTGTTAAACTAATGTTAACCCAAACTGAAAGTGGAGGGAAAGTAGACAAAAGCTGCTCCTTTTTACTTTCAGAAAATCCCAAAAGTAAAAAGCTTTTGTTTTCTTTCCGTCAACACAAGTTTAGCAATGATATGTTTGAAAATCAACCCGCTTTTGCAGATTTTTCCCCCTACCTTTTAAATCCTGTTTTTGCATGAGATTTCTCCTGTGTGATAAACTCCTATGGTTCTATGATTCAGAGCACAGGATGGGGAAAAAACAAGGAGGAAAATAGGTCTGTTTTTTTGGCTAAAGGTCACAGCTATACTCGCTCTCACGATGGAGATGGCACACTGAATGAATCACTGGAAGGTATGTACATTTCAGTTTACACCTATCCCTACAATGTAAAAAATGACTGCTCTCCATTTCTGAAAGTAAAAGAAGTTGGCTGGAAATGGAACTCAGGGATCTGTCCACTGCCTTTGACAAAGCATATATGTTTCTGAGTTGCCAAGAAAATAAGCATCAAGTGTAGGAATGAACTCCTGGAAGAGGAATGAGTGTGGTAATGTGCACTCCCATGTTCTTCTGATTCATGAACAACTTATAGTAACCTATTATGGCATTAAAGTATCTAACTGACCATTCATTCATTGCTAATGTTTTGTCAATGGAAGCCAATGATTAGAAGATAGTTTGTTGACAGTTGGAGAATTCTGATATCAACCCATCAAAGCTTGCACAAGGTGGCTCCTCTTTATTTGAATGGAGGGGCAGAGCAGAAATAGCATCGCTGCAGCTTTTAATATAAAAGTTAGAGAAAAGGGAGAATCAAGAAAGCTGTCAAGTGGCTGAAGGAGAAGCATCTTGCATCTCTTTCTCTCTATAATATAGGAACTGGCAGATCCGATGCCTTGTCAGGTTACATATTAATTCCCTTCATTTTATGCACTGCAAATAAAACATTTATTACAAAGGCACCTTAATTTGCCAATATGTTTTGAACCAAAGGAGAACAAATCTGGTTGCACCAGTTCCTGTGAAACTGCACACAACTTGAACGTCCATTAATATACATTATCCTGTTATATGTAAACACCTACTCATAAACAGTAAATAGAGATGTGTGGAGATGATTTGGAAGACCCTAAAGCAACAAATAACCAGGCTGAAATTCAAGAGTGATGCTCATTCCCCATGGCTATAGATTTAATCCTCCTTAATGAAGAATTACAAGGACTTCATTTTAAGGAAGATATCAGCAATCAGATTTTTTCCCCCAAATGCCACCTCAAGTATTCAAATACTCCCAGTCTTTAAACGTGGACTCTGTATAAGGAAAGTGGGTCCCCTATTAAGTTGCTGCCATTTTCCCATCAAATTCTGAACTTCATGTCTGATTACAAAAATTTGCATGAAATGTAATTTTTCCTTCTGGGGTAAATGCATAATTGGAGTACCTACCTCTGCCTTAATTACATTTGTTAAATTAAGAACGGGAATATGAGAAATTTAAATGCATGCAGTTCTGCAGCCAGACAAATGACATGTTCGGCCAGCATCAGTGCCTGTCCCTATCTCCTGTTCCAATTTCTCTCCCATTTCTCTAAGAAGCCATACATAAAAAAGGGGGAGAATTACAACTGAAACACACACACACACACAAACTTTATACATGATGGAACAATGGACGATCTTTTGACATTTTCTGTGCTGTTTGCAGGAGAATGAGATAAAACGTAATAAATTCATATACTTCTGCTTGTTTCTTGGCTTTGGCAGCTACAATTTCCATCTCTTTATGCAGGATTCCTGGGGTGCAGAAATCCTTGATAATGCCAAACAATTCAACACTTTATTTCCTTATTGCTCTGTACAACACAAAATATAGTCCTCAAGCTGCCAGCTATTGGAAATGAAACCAGATGCCATATTCCTTTTGCACATGCAAAATAAAATAAAATAACTGAACCTCATAGGCAAAATATAAAAGAAAGTCATAATGTTGTATATGTCAGTCTCAGTAATAAATGACTGAGTGGCAGCAGCCATCAGATGAAAGGAACTATCATTTTTCTATGAACACTAAGAAACCATAACTGCCATCACCATGGATCCCAATCCACATACTTTCCCATTCCTCCTTTCTGTCCTTTGTTGGAGAGTACATTAATGGGATGACACCTGACCAAACAGCTTCACAGGCATCTATTCAAATAAACATTTTCACAAGGGTCCAAATAAACATTTACTTGTTCGCATCCTGGAACAGTGCAAGACCATCTGGTGAGTCAAACGATTAAAAATGTTTTTCTCGGTGATCTCTTGCTGCTCCAAGGTCCTGAATCCTACTGGCAATCTCAACTAAAGCAGACCCATTGAATAAATTGATGAATGGTAATTCAACACTTATGTAAATCTCATTGATTCAAAAGGTCTAATCTAGTTGGGATTACCAATTTGATTTAGGGCACAGATTTTATTTGACAGTCTACATTATCATGTAGTTGCTAATCAAATATGGATACAGCTATTGACAAACATTAAGTCACCCCATGAAAATTTTGGTTATGTCCTACTGTCCTACTACACAGATGTTGTTACAGTGGTCTCAGAGCCACTTATTGGCCGGGGGGGGGGGAATTATGTAGGGGCCAGAAACCAATTTCCCCTTTGGACATCCCCTCCCAGTATGCCCAAATATCCCCATTTACCTTTGCAAGACCACAAAGGAAAACAGAGGTGTTTGGGGATAGTACAGGGTGCTGGGATGTGTATGGTAGTGGGGTGGGGGTACTTTCATGGATTTTCAAACACTGCGGGGCTTTCTGCATAGTTTTGAGTTTGAAAATATTTGAATTGTTTGAAAATGATGAAGTTTTAATATATTTTTTTTGTAGGAGTTGGAACGTTTTGAGAACTGGTAAGGGGCTTCAGGGACAATGTGCATCTCATGTACTGCATGTTGCCTACCCTGGAACGACAGATACAAGCTAAAGGAAAACACTTAACTCACACCGAGAAGCCCCATTGATTTAAATGAAATATGATTTTCTCTGCTGCTGTGTTCTACTCCTCCAAATTATTATTTCTTTCTTTGAAAACCAGTATGGGACCTTTTCTGTAACAATACTTGCTGGAACAAAAACATAATCCATTGGTAAAAATCAATCAGTTTCTTGAGTTATTTTATGCTTTCAAATTTTGTTGTTGTTGTTATTCCCCAAAATAAAACTTACATCATAAGTGGATGGAATTAAATGCCACTTATTACTGCTGTGTAAATGGCCATCTCCTGAAAGGGTTATTTTATACTTCTGCTTCTGCAGAAATCAAAAGTTCATCTGTGATTGTAACTTTTTGTTGTTATTTGCCACCCTATAAGTGAGAGAGCTCTTACAGCCGCAGTCATCAGCAGTCCTTGTCAGGTCTTGCAAACTCAGGGCCATGTCTTCCTTTATTGAATCAAACCATCAGTAATTTATTTAATTGATTTATGTCACTTTTATCCCAAATGGGACTCAAAGTTGCTTACAGTATAAATTGTAATATGCTCTTCTCCCTTTCCTACTATTTTCCACTTTGTGCATGTGTACCTTCAAGCTGCTTATTGACTTATGGCATGTCCATGAATTTCATAGGGCTTTCTTAGGCAAGGAATATTGAGGTGTTTTTGCAATTTCCTTCTGAAATATAGCCTGCATCACCTGGTATTTGTTGGTGGTCTCCCATCCAAGAGCTGACCTTACTTATTTTCCAAGATTATATAGGATATGATGCTGTTGTTGTTGCTGAGTGCCTTCAAGTCATTTCTGACTTACAGATACCGTAAGGCAAACTTATCACAGGTTTCTCTGGGGTTACCATGGTTGAGTAGGGAATTGAATCAGGATCTCCAGAGTTGTAGTACACTGGCTCCCATCCTTTTAAAAAAGAAACCCTTTCCCCATGATTTATTAAGCATAATTGTATTCTACTCCTGTCCGTAAAGAATTAAGAATGTTACAAAGACTTATTTTTGTCTGGATTATACTATAAGAATCCAACCTCCACACAAAAGCCCATCTATGTGAAATATAAGAGAGTGGCCCATTCCAGTGATGTGTTTTCAAGGGTGCCTAGAAGAGAAGAAAGCAAAAAGCCCAGTTTATTTATTTCCTCGGTGAATGCCAAACTCTTTCTGTAAGCATATTAAGCTCATTTTTCCCTTTTCAAGAAGCATGGGAATTGATTTACCACTAGGGGAAAAAATGAACCTAAGAAACAAGCAAGTGGACACATCTAGTATTCAGATTTACAACCCAGCGCTCCCATCTGCCCCAACAGTAAATCGCCTCTATTGGTACATGGATTCTGGCAGACAGAACGAAACCTGCCAAGTTGTAATCACCTGCATCAGACTGGAGGAGCCGCTCATTATAACTTCTGTCCTCCAGTTCTCTGATTTACATATATAAATAATCCTACTCAATGACATTCACCCGGGAGACTAATAATAGATTTTCTATGGGAACAGACACAGAAAACATAAAATAAGAATGATACGCACAGTAAGCCAGGGCAAAGAGCCCCAGAAGAAGGCCAGAGAAGCCATAGTCTGCATCCTCCAACATACTTCCTCTATGCAATGTTTATTGGTCAGTTTAGCTCTGTTGTTGTAACAGACATTAGAAATGAAAAAAGAAAGCATATATAAATGGCAGCTTATAAAGCTGTTGTCCAACACTGTTAGAGGGCTTTGGCCCTAGTATAATTGATAATATAATTCTAACTATCATATGGCAAGAGGGAAAGAAGACTATTAAGGGTTTCACACGAGAGCCAGTATGATACAGTGGTTT
This sequence comes from Urosaurus nigricauda, assembly GCA_034509955.1. Taxonomy (NCBI): domain Eukaryota; kingdom Metazoa; phylum Chordata; class Lepidosauria; order Squamata; family Phrynosomatidae; genus Urosaurus; species Urosaurus nigricauda. The sequence goes on from JAOEGL010000009.1 coordinate 11,356,485, forward strand.
GAGCATTGGACTCTGGATAGCAGGGTTCATAGAATCATAGAATCCTAGAGTTGGAAGAGACCACAAGGGCCATCCAGTCAAAACCCCTGCCATGTAGGAACTCTCCATCAAAGCATCCCCGACAGATGGCCATCCAGCCTCTGCTTAAAGACCTCCAAGGAAGGAAACTCCACTATACTCCAAAGGAGTGTGTTCCACTGTCGAACAGCCCTTATTGTCACGTAGTTTCTCCTAATGTTGAGGTGGAATCTCATCCATTGCTTGCATCCATTGTTCCAGATCCTGTTCTCTGGAGCAGCAGAAAACAAGTTTGCTCCCTCCTCAATATGACATCCCTTCAAATACTTAAAAAGAGCAATCATATCACCTCTTAACCTTCTCTTCTCCAGGCTAAACATCCCCAGCTCCCTAAGCTGCTCCTCAGAGGGCATGGTTAATGGCTTAGGCAGCTGGGGATGTTTAGCCTGGAGAAGAGAAGGTTAAGAGGTGATATGATAGCCCTGTTTAAGTATTTGAAGGGATGTCATATTGAGGTATTCAGATCCCCACTTGGCCATGGAAACCCAGTGGGTCACCTTGGGCAAGTCACACTCTATCAACTTCAGAGGGAGGCAAGGGCAGCTGCCTTTAGCCCTAGCCTGGTAGACAGGTAGTGGCGAAATAAAGTAATGGATGTATGTGCTGAACATCTTTGGAGAACCAGAGTTAGCTCCATGAGGGCTCTAAGCATTGTGTCTTTTGCTCCTGAGATGCATGGCATTTCAGTTTAATCCTTCTTCTCTCATAAAATCAAGGGGTACATGTTAAAATACCAGCTTACATGCAAATCGGCCTTCTCTTTACTGTGCTCTGGGAAGAGACGTTCTTTCCCATTTTTTCTCCCTTGCAATCATTTCCGCCCCTCAAGTATGCTGGTTCATTTCCAAATTTGGAAGCTTCATTGCCTAAAACCTTAAAATCTTTTTGAAGTTCCATTAATACTTTTTAATGTAAAAACTGAGCAGATTGTGCCTGCCGAGTGAGACCCAGTCTTCACAAGGTTCCTTTCTGTTTTGTTTTGGATTAACAGTTATTGTGCCAGAGGATAAATCGTCATGTTTTAGCAATGAGGTCCCTAGTGAGCCTCTTTAAAAATTAATTAGCAGTATGCAACAACATATTTGCAATGAATAGTAATTTTTCTAAGATCTCCTTTACCCAATCACCCGCTTCTGTTCTTCTAAATCACCTTGCTAGCATGTCTGAGACCTGCAATATTTTTCTGTGTGGAAGAAGTACAATGGTTCCTCTGAACAGTGGCTAGTTATACTGTATTAGCCCAACAGTATACAATTTAAAACCTTTTAACACCATCATTTCTGTAATCCAACTGGTACATTTTTTTCCTGAACCACTACTCTTGCCACTACTATGATATCAGTTCTGACCAAGTAACAGGACAACACAACAGCAAACAAAAAAATAGGGAGTGAAGGAGATGCGAGAAGCTTTGTTGCTGCTTTTCCATGATGCATGCAGAGGAACTGTGAAACTGACTAAACCAGATTGTAAGCTATTTCTGGTTTAGTCAATTTTACCCTATACGTAAAAACATGGAAAACAAAACAAAACAAAAATATAAAGGCTTTCCTTTAGGGTGTGTGTGTGTGTTTATATTTGTATGTTGCACAAACTCGGATGAAGGGAAGTAGCCTAGGAAAGCCCGTAAAACTAGTTTTGCCGAGAATACATGCCAGTAGATCAAAGCTTGAACAGATGAAATTTTAAGATCCTTGGAAGAGGTCTTTTCCTATATGTTTGGTGGGAAAATGAGAAAATGTCTTTCTCATTGGCTTTCACAATTCCCTGCTATGGGAGAGAGTAGGGGCACATTCACACTACAAAAATAACCCCTGGTGTGAAAGTGAGTTACTTCCTTGGCGTTCACTTGCCCCCCAAATGTACTTGGTGCACTTTTTTGGGGGGGCAGGAACCCAAAAATCCACTTAACCCGGCATATTTGATACCAAGTTTTTTCCTGAAAGATCTGCATCGCTGGCAATGTGAATGCGCTACCAAATCAATTTGGAGCACTCTGAAATGATCCTTCCTGAAAAGGAAGGGAGCTTCTTCCACCACTTCCCTCAGCCCAGGGTGTGTGTGCATGTGTGTTGTTTGCCTTTGTTTCCGACTTATGATGACTCTACAGCCACCCTATCATGGGGTTTCCTTGGCAAGGTTTCTTCAGAAGGGGTTTTCGTTGGCCATCCTCTGAGGCTGAGAGAGTGTGACTTGCCCAATGGGTCACCCAGTGGGCTTCCATACCCACTCTGTAAATGTACAGTGCTATATAAATAAAGGTTAATAATAATAATAATAATAATAACACTCAAACTTTCCTTCAGTGGCACGGGTTGGTGGGGGAGGATTTTTCTCATGCCTCCTGCCAGTTTTCATGGCTCTCGAAACCCTGCAAGGTGCTTTTCTTTACACACATACACACACTCCCAATTTTCATTTGTTTTGTTTCACCAAAGGTCCCAGAATAAACAACCCCCAGCACCCCATAAAGCCACCTCATAAATATAAATAAGGACATGAAGGGCACTGATGTCACTACAGATCAAAGCTAAATTGGTGGCAATTGAGAACAAAAATAACAACAAGCTATTATTTGTATGCATTTCAATATTTAGATTGGGAGAGCCCTCATACAGCCCTAATCATACATGTGGCACATTCAGCCATGATGCCTACTGATTGATCCTGGATCAACTACAGCCCTTCTACCTGATTGACCCAGGATCAATCAGTAGGCATCATGGCTGAATATGGATTTGAACCTGGGTCTTTCCACTTCTTGAAGATCTAAATCTCAAAATAGTATGGCCACAAATTGGCATACACCCCCAGAGCGATATTTCCCTAAGCACTTGGCCTCACTTTACTTGTAAGAATGAAAACTCAACAGAGTAACCCAGTAGCAATTCAAAGTGCTACCCAAGATGCCCATGTAATTCTTAAAATCATCATTCAAAGCTTTGTTTTTGGTCATAAAAAAAAATCACACATTGCTGCTGGCAAGAATATACAACCACAGCCAGCTTACACATTGTAGTAGTGACTAAATCCATCAGTCTGCCGAGTGTTGGCGACAAAGGACAATGAGGTAAGGAGAGGCAGAAAGATTTCCTACTCAGTCGCATTTCACATAGGTGAAATGAATGATGGAGAATTCTTGGGGACATCTGGAAAGCATTAATTTTATGGTATGTTTCATATCACAGGCAGGTACTTTGAACTGAAAGCTGGTAGCAATCCTCCAATTCCCCCTGGGTGGGCTGCAGTTCAGTTCTTTCAACCTACACTGCATCAAAATGATAAAGGGGCTAGGGACACCGCAATGACATATTCCAAGCTTTAGCTTTCTGCCTCTGGGGAAGGGGAGTTTAAAAACACAAAAAAACTAATTACAAACAATAACAACAAAAAGAAAGTATTTAAGTGTTACTGATTCCTCCCCCCCCCCCCCCGCACTCTGTATATCATGGCATGAGCTGTTCCACCACAAATTGTAAAGGACTCGGGTAAATTAAAGGGCTTAGCAGCTGCTAGGAGTAAAAACTTCTGAAGATACATTTGTTTTATGAATAAGTAATCGGTCAGGGATGTGAAGAATATTTGTAAGAACGCAAGAACACCTTTCCTGGATCAGATCAAGAGCAGGGGTGGAAGGGATAGTGGGGCAGTTGGTCCTAGACTACAGAGTTATTTTAAAACGTGGCCTCAGCCTACCTACATATTACTGTAATGGATTTAATCTTGTCTTATCTTAACAGAAAACATTAGAAATATTTAGAACATTAACTTTCAGACAACTGATTTTATTTCAATCAAAAAATTATGGGTTAGATACAGACTTAATTTTACTTTCTCATTAACATCAATGAGACTTAATATAGTCATGTCAGCTAACTTAATGGGTCTGCTCTAAGGATTCTAGGGGCATATCCACACTGCAGAATTAAAGTAGTTTGACACCATTTTAACTGCCTGAGATTTGTAGTTTGGTGAGGCACCAAAGCTCTCTGACAGACTAAGCGGGATATCTCACCAAACTAAAAATCCCAGGATAATGTAGGATAGAGTTATGGCAATTAAAGTGGTGTCAAACCACTTTCATTCTGCAGTGTGGATATACCCTAAGTCTATATCCAACCAAATATATTATAAAACCTACAGAATTTGGAAAATTATTTTTAAAAATCATTTATTTTTATTTTTAAAGAAATAACTTGTTATAGGTATTCATGACAGGCTCTAGGTTCACCTTAGGGTCGCCATAAATAAGAAACAACTTATTGAAGGCACACAACGGACACACATGCTACTCAATTGTAAAATGTTGTTTGTTGTTAAGTGTCTCTCAGTTTGATCATCTTGGCTTTCTTCGCTTTCCAGCTCTCACATCCGTACATGGTGATGAGATGAGAAATACAACGCCTCGAACAATTCTAACTTGAGTGCTCAGATGTAAATCTTTACTCTTTAGAATCTTGTCCAGCTCTTCCATGGCTGCTCTTACCATTTCTTCCGATTTCTTGACTGCAGTCTCCATTCTGAGCAATGTTTGTTGAGCCCAGGTACGAGAATTCTTTTACTATTTCAATTTCTTCATTGTCTAGGCTGAATGCGTGTAGATCCTCTGTGGTCATTATTTTTTGTTTTCTTTATGTTCAGCATTAAGCCTGTTTTTGCACATTCTTCTTTGACCTTTTTAGATAATTGTTCCAAGTCTGTGATGCTTTCATCATACTTTGTAGAAGTAGGGTGTCACGGATTATCTTAGATTGTTGATATTCCTTCCTCCTAACTTTACTCCTCTTCTTTCCAAGTCTAAGTCTTCTCTCTCTCTCTCTCTAATATATTCTGCATATCGTTTGACTAGATTTTTGAGGAAATGGTTTCAAACAGTGACATAATATTTCTGGATCTCCCCTCCAAGAAATAGTGTATGGGTATTTGAACCATTGATCACACATGTTCCTAAGTTATATGGCTCTTATGCCTAAATTAATCTGCATATGAGATTTATGTATTTCTGCTTCTTAGGAATACCATTTCGGCTGGAAAATAAACAGCAGCTATGAATACTGTCTCAGTTGTCACATTATTATAAACATGGTTGGGTGTGGGATGCAATTACTGAGATGAGAAGGAATGTAAATGTAAAAAGTATAAAGATTTATCATTACTTTAACTGGCCATTTACAAACTATAGCTGACTGGTAGTACAGACATCCTAGCACAGATTAGCTGATTAGCATGTATATTATGATAAGTAATCAAATAAATAATCAGATGTTGTGTGCCTTCAAGTTGTTTCTGACTTATGATGACCATAAGATGAACCAATTACGGGGTTTCATTTGGCAAGATTTGTTCAGAGCGGGTTTGCCGTGGTCTTCCTCTAAAGTTCAGAGTACATGACTTGTTCAAAACCACCTAGTAGGTTACCATGGCTGACTGAGGATTTGAACCCTGGTTATTTACATCAGGAAGAGCCGCAGTCATTTTATATACCTTATATATAGAAGAAACTTTATACATTTCAATATATATTAATGTAGGGAGGCTGATGACATTTCTTATTCTCAGACTGGTATAGTGTCCTCCTGAGAGCAGGAGACTAGTCTATGTATGCAAGGACTGATCCAATTGCCCATATAACCCTACTCTTTAAAACCTGTTGCCAGTCCCTACTCATGCCCTGTACCTGCTGCCTGAGAAAGCTGCCTCACTCTACCTGATGATACTGAAAGCTTCCAATATTGACCAATGAGATACTTCTTGAAAGCCTAAAAGCAGCCTTCTCCTGCTGTTCATTCCCCCAGTATGTAATATGCAGAGGTACACTGATCCTGCCTCTAAATGGTCATCCGTGGGATTTATCGATTGAAGTTAATACCACAGAACAGCTTAAAAGGAATTTTGTTGTGCCTTAAAAATTCATTTTTATGTTTATACAAACTTAAATGGTGAACCAGTTAGTTGACTGAAATTGACATGATGGATAGACTAAGATATTCGGGAAAGTGGCCAAATGGCTGATAAGACCAGGAAACTGAGGACCTTATCAGACGGCAGGAATTTCTGTTTATTGCAAAGGGAGCCAATTCGAATTCATGTGAATTCGCTAGTTTAGCGAATTCACGTGAATTCCCATTGCGTTTGGAATGTGTTCAGAATGACTTCCTATTGCCCGAAATTGCATGAGATGCTTTAATTTGCAATAACGTAAGACCCATGATTGCGTTCGGAATGACTTCCCTTTTGCCCGAAATTGCGTGAGATACTTTAATTTGCAATAACGTGAAACCCCATGATTGTGTTCGGATTGCCATTGAATTATACTTCTAATATCTGAAGTCTGATAAGGTCCTGAGGCAGTTGAGTTAGAGTGGCTGTTGGTGTAACAGATAACCAGAAGGGTTAGGAGATACAGAGGCTAGATCAAGGTTCTGTGGGAACTCAGACTATAAAGGAACATTTATAAAGTCAAGTGAAAAAAGCTGTTAAACTTTGTAGCTACTTAAATAAGTTATACACAGTATCAAGCTTAAATAACATCCTAGAAGAAAGATACTATATTCAACCTTGCTTGTAAATAAAAACTGTCCCTTGGTTTCAACAAGGAGTTGCCTGAAGTGTGCTTACAGATAACATCATCCACACTACCAAACATAAGTAAAACACATATGTAAAGGGGGTTTAAGACATTTGGCAGTGACACGTTGTCACCCCGTCACAATTCCTATCCGCCTAACCACATGAACAAGACTTACATACAGATACATATCAAATTAAAATGACTTCCTATCCTCTAACTTTACATTTCTGCGATTTTGCACAACTGTGTTACCATTCAGTCAGCCTGTGCCATACGCGGCCTTCCCTTCTGCAGCTTTCAGCATACACTGAAGCTGCAGTAAAATTTAATGAATGGTGCATGTGCCCATCCCGCACACGCCGTGCCACATGCATGTGTCCCATTGTTTTCAATGGGGTGTCAGCATATGCAGTTTTTCCCTTACGCGCGGGGAGGGGGGGGCGGTCCAGAATGGATCCCCCGCATAAAGAAAGGGAGGACTATATTTAGGAAAGAAAGAACAAACAAAGGGACTCAGCAGTAGGCCTCTCTTTTACCCCTTCGGGGCCTTCCTTCTTGCTCTCCCTCTGCACTTGCCCCTCAACCAAGTTCTCCCTTTCAGTGCCTTTCATTTCTCTCCTGGACAGGTGAGAAGAAGCAGTAAAACAGCCCATCAAAGCTAAAATTGGGTGGGTGTAGATCTCCTGGGCCTTCTGCTGTAATTCTAAACAAGGATCCCACTTGGGGTTGAATAAAATTTAATAAGCACAGATCCCTACGTAAGATAAAGGGGAATGTTCTCCTGTCTACTTTGCTGGCCTAGATCACCTGCTCCCCAGGGAGAGTTGCCTCTCACAACAGGCAATGAGGTATAGTGACTGGAATATTGAATTAAGTCAGTCCAGGTTCTACACTCCACTGAGAAACGCAATCCACTAAGTGTGCTTGCATACCTTCCAACTGTCCTGATTTGGCACAGGTAATCCTGATCTGTCATTCCATCTCCTGGACAGGCTGGTGGGAGGTGGAGTTGGAGACACAGCTCAACAAAATAAAAATTTGTTTATTTTAATTTATATAATGCATATACTTGCAGGGCTGTGCTATTTTATCTTGCCTCGGATAAGACATTGGGGAAAGTGATCTGTGTCACTTACTAGACCTGGTTTGCAATATACTAAACTATCTATTGCTAGTATGTAGAGCTCCTGTTGTCCTTTACAACCAGCTGGCCTACAATAACCTGTTTGATCATTAACAATGTGTGAAATATGCTTATATTAGTTGAAACTTTAAAGCTTTCCTCCCCACTCCACAAAAATTAAACACATTGTCTTCACAGCTCAGAGCACATGTGAAAAACATTATAGGGAGACCTGCTGGGAATGATCCCTCCCAGCCCACATGGTGATTTACCCCTGCTACAATCCTAATGTGTGGAGTTACCAGTTATCAAAGCAGTTTGGTACCTGCTGTGCTGAGTTCTCCATGACACATCAGCCATCTTTTGGAGATGGTAGTGTCAGCATGGAAACTTTGACATGATGACAGATGCCACAAGTTACAGTTACAGTCACAGTGATGATGCATCATCATATTCCATGTGATTTTTTTGAAGCTGTGCTCCCGTTCTAATTCTTGATTCTCTCCAGTTTCTTTCCAAGAGTTATCCAGGACCCCCTCCACACACCTCTAGAAGGTGGAATCAAAACTGTGTCCATAAAATCCTGTCTTTTTAAGGCCACGGATATTTTCATTCCTGTTTTACTAGCTGCTCCTATGAAGGAATTCGGTTACGCAGATGTATAAAAGATGTAAAAAACGTTTAAATTATTCACGTGGCATTTAAATATGAATCTGCTACCACTGCAATTTATGAGAAATAGAAGAGCTTGTATTAAAGAACTATCACCCCCATTTTGCCTTCTTTTATTTTATTTCAAAGGAAAATCATTTTGCATTTGATTGCATAAAGTGAAAGGGCACACACAGAATACTACATGTTCCACTACATCTTTACAAAGTACTCATCTACCTGCATTCCATTAAATAGCTCATCAACCTCACCACTAGATAGCAGTACAGCCACACATGCCTTGGACTATTTCTAGTGATGTTTCTGACAGATCAACAGCACTAACCCAATTTCCTTGAATACCCAATGAGCAGCTGGATAAAACTTCAAGATTTCCTACCGAGACCAAGGCAGAGGAAACCATATGCCATGTGAGCTGGGGGCATAGGTCAGGAACTTGACTCACATGTCCAGTGTTCTCCATAGATCAGACTTTCTCCTGTAAAACAAGATGAAGTGCTACAATCTGTTTCTACTCCCTACCAGTAATGGCCATCAATGAAGCTTGCAATTGCCAGACACAGTCCCAAAGAAAGGAATGAAATAAAAATATATGGAGACCTGTGGGATCAGACCAAAGGCTCATCTGTCTAGAGGCTTCTAGGAAGTCTCTGAACAGAACTTGAGGTTTAATGCCACTAAAATGCCCACTGGTGTTCTTCTCCGTTAATGTGTTTCATCTCCCAATGAAACCATTTAAGATATTGGGCATGATCACTGCCTGTGACAGTTTCAATAAGTCAGACCCATATTATGTAAAGAAGTACTGTATATACTAATGTAGAAGTCTAGAAATTTTAATCCAAAAATTGACCCAAAAAACCTAATTCAACTTAGCCACAACGTAAGTACTATACTTTAACTCTTTTTAAAATAAAAGGCCCTGACCCCTCTACTCTCTTTGCTGTGGCTTCTGGCCTTTTTGAATACCCGGGTGGGAAAATAGCAGTGGTGGCAGCTCTTTGGCACTTTTATCACATTCAAGGCTATAATCATTGTTCACGTAGTTACCATTTTCTTGACTTTCCTTTACATCGTTTTTGATGTGCACATTTTTTAGTCCTGCCTGCACCTGGTTGCCTCCTCCACAAATCACACAGCTACAATTTACCATAGTTCCCCTCTCATCCAGTCAGCCTTTAGGTCGAGCAGAAACGTATGCTTGCCAGAAGTTTGTAAGTTCTTTGGCATTGTTTTTCCCCATGCTTTGTGCTTTTCACCTACACACTGCTACATTTTACCCTTGATTTATCCATGGGTCATATCAAAATCCATAATTTTGGCCCCAAAAACCTACCCTTGACTTATACATGAGTTTGACTTACCATCAAGTAAACATGGTAATACTAGGCACCTCTAGGATAATGTCAACAAGATCCTGTTTTGAATACTGGCAGAGCATAAACCCCCACCGGTATACTTATAGTGTTGATCTAGAAATTGACATCAGTGCTTTCTCCCCAGGTGTACCAGGACAGCTGGGCAGCTCCACCCACTCATTGGCACTGGGTACCATCTGGGTGCCATTGAGCATGTGGGGGAGGTAGCATTGTTATCTTCCCACATAAATTTATTCCTTCTTATTTGGCATGAAATTGACACATCAACATCACCCAGGCACACTCCAACAGCCAATCAATGGCTGGGGGAGCTATGTCCAGGTCCAAGTACTATTGGGTGAACATATTGCACAATATCTTCTTCAGCAATGCTTTAAAAATATTAATGCTCATACCACCATATAATACTAATGCTGGTACCACCTAGCATAAACCAATAGGATTCTGCCCAAAACTCTGTGTCACTCATGCTACAGTTCAAGCATGGAGTCTTTCAAATAGGAAGCCTTAATGACTTGGTTAAGATGATTTTTCCATGTGCTCAGTCACATCCTATTTTAACCAACAATAAGCCAGAATTCCTCAGTTCAGATAGTACAAACCTGGAGTTTTACAGCAATGCTGACATGCAACAGAAGGGGAAAGAAGAAAGGAGAAGGGAAAGCATTCGGCTTCAACCCTCATTCTCATCTTCATAGAAGCCTTGAATGATCATCCAAATTGGGCCAATTTACTTTTTCAAATGAAAGCAATAAGACCATTTTCAGTTTTCTGTCAGTTATATTTTTCTATTAATCCTGAAATGGAAAAACTGTCAGCTTAGGTTTTTCTCCCGCGGATAAGAATAGACCCATCACAATTGAAGTTACACAAGTGCTTTCAGGCCAAGTGTCTCAGTCTGGCCTTGCTTGGTCAGCATGCCTTGGGCTTCACCTTCCTACCATGGTCAGGTCAGTAGGGCACTGGAAGACTTTAGCTGTTGGAAAGGCTGACTCCAGGGGAGTCTTATGAAGATTTGTTCATGAAAGGCTACACTTCCACTAATAGTTTAAGCTGGTTTAATGTGGTATTAAATCCCATTCTTTGCTCACTTTGGTGGGATAAGTCTGTAAAATTCATGGCAGAGGAAAGTCTGTAAAAGGACATAGGTAAGAATGACTAAAATATTCAGATTAGTTCCAGGGTAGTTCACAGAACTGAATAAAAAAAAATAACAACCAAGCAATTGAATTAGAAACACAGGCAATGTTGTAAAAAGCAGCAGGAAGACCAGTTTCTGAAATTTTGTATTGTTTCTACAATTTTGTCTCTTATTTTGCTGCCAAAAATGGTCCTCACATCCTATGCATAGTTATAAAACGCATGGGAGAGTGAAATGTTCTTTGTCTAGCACCTAGCCAATGACAACAGAGGCATGAGGTCTACCTCTGTGGGAAAAGCACTGCTTAGATATAAAGTGAAACGGGCCTCTACATGGCAGCCACTCTCCTTATTTCTGACAGTGGGATAGTGGCCACTTCTGAATCACAGCCTCAAAGGAAGAAATGCCTTACTGAGAGCAAATGGCAAATTATGCAAATCTTCATCATCTTTCCACATGCTCATTTATATCTGTATACATGTACGTTTAGAAATTGTGGTTATAATTGCTATAAAAATAGCAGTACCTCTCAACTATGTGGTAGGGTATGACCAGGTGGCCTGTGTGTCTGCTCAGTCCACAGTAATAAAATAGTAGATGGATGGATGGATAGATAGATAGATAGATAGATGATAGATAGATATCTGCTGACAGCTGTTCAAATACAAGGTAATCCTCTGCAAAGACATGGCTATGACATCCAAAAACAGTGGAGCTGCTCAGAGAAGATAATTAGCAAATGTCATAACTTCTCAGGTAGACTAACCGGACAGCATGCATTCTTTCATATAGCTGGGGTCTCAAACTATGTAAGGCATTACAGATAAGCACCAGCATCTTGAATCAGGCTTAGAACCATTAGGGAAACCCACAGAGTTCTTTTAACACTGGTGAGATGGGCCTTGTTAAAGAGTCTTAGTACAGATATGAGAGCCAGCATGGTATACTGGTTTGGGTGTTGGACTAGTACTCTGGAGACCAGGGTTTGAATCTCTGCTTGGTCATGGATGGCCACTGAGTGACCTTGGGCAAGTTATACTCTCTCAGCTTCAGAAGATGGCAAAGGCAAACTCTTTCTGAACAAATCTTGGCAAGAAAACCCTATGATATGGCGCCATAGGGCATTAATTCACAAATGACTTGATGGCACACAACAAACAGGTAACAGCCAGCCCTCCATATCCATGGATCTTTAATGCAACAATTCAACCATCCATAAATTGAAAATATATTTTTTAAAAAATCCAAAAAGCAAACTTTCACTTTGCCATTTTATATAAGGGACACCATTTCACTACACCATTTATTTAATGGGACTTGAGCATCTACATATTTTGGTATCCCTGGGGTGGAGTTGGGGGTTAAGTGTTGTTCCTGGAAACTAAGGGCACATTGTATGAAGCCATATGTTCCTCCAGATGTTACTGGACTCCAACTGACTTTTGGGCCCTAACCGGTATGGCTAGTGGTGAGGAATAATGGAAGCTGCCACACCAATTTCTGCTCTAGCAGCTGAAATCTGTATATAAGCATCAGAGGTTGAAAGTAACTTATTAAAACTATGACTTGTAATTCATTCCTTTTCACAGTAACTAAGACATAAATTGTTCCACTTTTGAGGACAATTATTGGAATACTGTATGAAGGCTGTAAATTTTATTAGGATTTTATAATTTTATATTTGTATGTTATATTGTAACTTTTAATTATGTAATCCTGCTTTGATCCTCGGGAGAAGCAGGAAGTACTAGTAAAAATTATTATTATTACTATTATTATTATTACCAACTGATGATACTATTTTTACTTAAAGGATGACTTCACTCCTTTTACAGTATAAATGTAACTTTTAATATGAAACATAAAGGTATGATGGAGACTGGATAGCAAATGGTTCAAGTGCTAGTTCATGCACTGCCCTTGATGCTGCCTTATGAGGTATGTGGGAGAAGAGGATGTTTTGTACTAGAGGCCACTTTCTGTTAACATTCCATTTCTTTTAAAGTACTTAGAAGGAGCTGGTGTGGTCTAGTGGTTTGAGCACTGGACTATGACTCTGGAGACCAGGGTTAGAATCCCGGCTTTGCCATGTAAACCTACTGGGTGAAATTGGACAAGTCATACTCTCTCAACCTCAGAAGATGGCAATGGCAAAACCCCTCTGAAGAAATCTGTCAAGAAAACCCCATGATAGGCAACCTAGCCTTAGGATTTCAGTAAGTCAAAAATGACTTGAAGGCCCACAACAACATTTAGAAGTATTCATCTCATATATTTTGAACAATTTGAAAGTAAAGTGTTGACTTTTTAAAAGTGCAAACATAATGGCATCTAATTACTTTTTTAAACCTTGGAACTATAACTATAGTTACTTGTTAAGGTATTTTTTAAAGTCTCTGATAAGCTCTGTTGAGGTAAATGGCAGCCTTGCAATGATGTATGGCCCCATTCATTCCAATTCAGCCACACAGGAGAATTGCCTAGTGTTTCTTTAGGCAGAATCCAGAATGGAAACCAAGAGGAGGGGGAAAGACTGAAACATAAAATTCTGATAAATCAGAGCACAGCTTGATGCTCACTAATTACCCAGTAATACTATTTATATGCTGCTGGCACTCTCTGAAACGAAGCTTCTACTAAGGGAGGTCCACATCAATATTAATGCTGCTGCTCTCATGTTAATACCCTGAGTCGCAAAGAGACAAAGACGCACGTTCAGGCTCGATGGGGAAGGGGGAGGGGAAATAATATTTCTAAGTTCAGAGGCAAATGCACGTGCACCAAGGCAGAAAAAGAGAAAGAGGGACACGTAAAAATAAGAAAGGGCAAAGCAAGTTGTATAACAAACAACTGTAATTGAGTCTCGCAGTCCACATCCAGGTTTTTCGCTTTAATCAATTCAAGTAGAAAGTAAGATCAGAGCAAAACCAAGCCAAGCATTGTAGTTTCCTAGCTGGCCAAGAATTCAACTTGTAGAGGTGGGGAGGTACACACAGGGCTCATTTCGTCCATGGGGATTCTTGGCAGATTCTAGATGGTTTCAGATTGAGGAATGCTGATGTCATGGTTAATGTACAAAATTTACTGCCATGGACTGGCAGTAAAATTTGATTTAAACCACAGAAGGCTTTAAATCAGACATGGGGGGGGGGGGTCCTCCAGAATGTTGGACTGCAATTTCAATCATCCCTCAATAAGCTGGCTAGACCTTATGGAAGATGTAGTACAAGAACATCTGGAGACTTACAGGTTCATGCTTTAAATACAGATTAGATAAAGTCTCCTCAGATGCCAAGATTGATAAAGAGATCGATCACAGATTAGCAAAAGCATTCGGAAGGCTTCACAAAAGAGTCTGGAGTAACAAACACCTGACATGAAGCACAAAAATCAGTGTATATAGAGTCATTGTACTGTCCTTTATGGGTCTGAAACATGGGTCATCTATTGCCAACATCTATGACTCCTCAAATGCTTTCATCAGTGCTGTATACGCACAATCCTAAATATACACTGGACTGACTATGTGATGAATGTTGCTGTCCTGGAGCAAGCAGGGATCATCAGCATTGAGGCCATGCTATTGAAAACGTTTCTAGGATGGAGGACCACCACCTCCCAAAAATAGTACTCCACAGTGAACTCGCCATGGGTCAGCATAAGAGGGGCGCCCCAAAGAAGAGATACAAGGACTCCCTGAAACAACATCTCAAGCTTGGCCAAATTGATCACCAACAATGGTCTGCCCTGGCCTCACATCAGGAGGCATGGAGATGAAAGCACTATCCACAATGCTGCAGCCTCTTTCAAGAACTCACACTGAACGAGTCTTGAGGAGAAACGACAACACATAAAGAACCACATCACCCAAGGAGACTTTCTGCTGTGCTTTCTGTAACCGGACTTGTTTATCCTGGATTGGTCTTTTTAGTCATCAACACGCTTGTAGAAAGCGTGGGATGAGTCCTTCCTGAATCTTCGTTAGCAAAGAAAAGCCAGAGAGAGATAAAGTCAACGCAGCATGTGGTGGCTACATCAGCGATTTGATCTGTTCCTGAATTTTGCTTATGTATGTCAGCTGATATACTTATATACCAGAGCCAGTCCTACCATTTGGCAGAATGAATTAATGTCCCCAGGTGGGGGACTCTACCTCTTGAGTTTCTACCCCCTCTGTTGGAAGACAGAACTATGTAATCCAGTGAACCTATCTTGGGTCTCCTAAAGTAGCTGCCTCAGGTGTGATAAAGAACCGTATGAGCAACTTTGCTGAATTCAGCTGCTAGTACATTCATCTGTAGGTGGGATGAGGAGAAACTGCATTTTGTCCCTTTCCTCAGGCAGCAAAATGTATCTGGCCTGTCTTGATGTATATATTTCATTGTGAGATCATTTCACTGAATCAAACAGAAATTGAATTCTGTTTTGAACTTCTAGCAATAGATTACATGATATTTGCCTGATTGGCGATAGCATACTGACAGTGATTGGGAAGTTGCAACTGCTTGTGGAGAGGTTTTGCCTTCAAATTCTACTGATGACTTCAGGAAAGGGTAGTTTAACAAACATAAACTTCATTCATCTATTTGAAGGGTGGGTTGGGACAATAGATTTTTTTTTTACATACAAAAGAAGCAGATATTGTCAGAGTGCCATTCATCTTAGTATCTCAGAAATATGACTTAGGGCCAGAACAGACCAGCAAAAAGGGATGGCTTGAAGCTGCCTCTGCTGAAGATGGATTGGGGCCATGGCAAACACATGTCACAGCCCAATCACCCTTGAACCCAGCCCCAAAAGGAGTGGAAATGATGTGCTTCTCTTTGGGCCAGGAAAGCGGTGCCTTTCGCAGCCTCATCACAGCCCGAAGCTGGCTTCAAGATGCTCCAGCAGCTTCTGGGCGGCTTTAGGGTGGCTTGGGAGCACATGGCATATAAATGCCGCTCTCCCAAGCTGCCTGGATGGCAGCTTTAAAGGGCCATCTGTTCTGGCCCTTAGTCTGCATCCACACTGCAGAAATAATCTAGTTTGCCACCAGTTTAGCTGTTACGGAATTCTGGGAACTGTATGTTGTTGCTCTGGTGCCACAACAGACTGCAACTCTCAGAATTCCATAGTATTGAGCCACGGCAGTTAAAGTGGTGTCAAACCAGATTATTTCTCCACTGTGGATGCAGGCTAAATCAATTCTCAAGTGATGCTCTTCTCCACCCCAGTTGCTGTGATGTTTAGCAAGATGTGGATTGTAATGTAGTTGGTAGCACATAGAAGACTGTTGAAATAATTCTATCAGCAAAAATGGATGTTGGGTGTGTAGTCAAAGTAGATATTGTTCCGCCAACAGACCAGGGTCAGACAGTACTGTTATTTCATATCTTATATTCATCACTTTCCTCCAGTTTCACTCATGGCTGGCAACCCTTCATTTGCAATTTCATAGGAATGGGCCTGTAATTTACAGGTAAATCTACCTTTGGAAGCCTATTTATATGTGTCCACCACTCAGAGAGACTAAACTGGAAGGTATATGAGGCAAGGCTATACTTTCCAACTGCCACAATTTGGCACTGACAGTCCTGATTAATGCTCTGTTGTTTTCTCTTTTTCATCTTTTAAAAATGGTTTCCTTTTCCTCCTCCCACTTTCCCTCTTCATTCTGGCTTATCTCATTTGCTTCAAACGGAGTTCAAAGTGAATAAATAAATCAAATCAACAAAGCAATTTCTGTTCAATTGACGCTGCAGTGGGAGAGGAGAGGAGAGATGGAATCTTGCCCTTCCCAGCAGGCTCTGGCAAAAGCAAACTGCTACAGTCTCTCTTATGTTGTAAGTTCTTCCTCATTAACATTTTGTCCACACTGATGTTGCTTCACCACACACGTCCTAGTTTTAATCTGTGAAATGCTGGAGAGTATGCACAACCTTTTGGGTAGCAGCCCTCTGACTCTGGAACTCCAGCCTGAGAGAGCTCTTCCATTATTTTGCTTTTCAAGTGGAGGAAATACTGTTCTGTTTCATAAAATTTCTAATGCCGGGCAATGTTTTTATATTCACATTCAATTTAATTTCAGTAACGTTTCAGTCTGCCATTGTATGATTATTATTTTCTTACTACTGTGAGGTTTGGAGTTCTTTGTTTTTGGGGAGGGAGTAGATTCTATAGCAAGCTACTGTGATTTTTTATTATTATTATTATAGTAGATCACACTGATAGACAGTCAACACAATGTATACCTTGGGCAAACAATATCATTTCTTAAGCCTCTGACAGACCTTGATTCATCCCTTAGCAGATTTACATATTCTACAGCCAGGAGTGTTTATTTTTTCAAAAAAGCCTGCATGGCAAGCGTCATTTTAGAAGAGGCGTGACTGTGTGCTTGAGAAACAAAGGAGATTAGCCTCTTCTCAGGTGCTACCTGCTACAGGACCTTTGCTCTATAGCAGGTGCTGCCTTATATTTATGCAAATTTAATCAATTAATATCTTAATTGACCAAATCTCAAACAATTAGTCTACTAAGATCGAAAATGTAGACAGGTGAGACAAACAAGGCTGGCTCCAAGTCATTTCGTTTTGCCTGAAGCAAAGGAGACCGTGTGTGGCACACGGTACAATTCTCTGAGCCAGAAAAAAGCCCAGGAAAGCCAGAAGGAACAGCTGGAGGGCTGCTACTGCTGTTTTGCTCCAGCACTTGGCACCTGAAGCAATTGCCCCACTCTGCCTAATGTTAAGGCCACTCCTGACTTCAGAGATCAATGTGTTTCTCATCTGTGTCAGTTTTATAGCTGTTAATTTCTATGCCTGTTCCATCTCTTCAAATGGCTTTTTTTAAATATATATATATACATATATATATATCTCCTCCTCCCTGCACTTCTTCGATGTATTCACTCAATTCACATTTCTGTACTAATTTTAGTCTAAACACTATTATTTACATATTTCAAAAGCTGAGAATGTGTCTCAGAATTTGGAGAAGTGGAAAACTGAAACACAACCGCATTCTGGCCTGTGTCCAGGAAACGCGTATCATATCTGTTTGCTTAAAAATGCAGACCAAATGAAATGCTAAGCATCCCCCAGCAGACAATCCCCATTTCATTCCTTATCCACTTATTTCTTTTCTTTGTGTATTTTCCATCTCTTTGTGTTTGTCTCTCCCCATTTTATTTTGAATAGCAATCTCCTGAACTTTGAACAATCCCCTCCCCACACACACACCAGCTGTTTCCTCACTTTATGTGAAACACAGTAGAACTCCTGCTAGCAAAAGTGCTCTCTGCATCAGGTCTCCTGTTGTCATTGGAATGATGAGCAATTTTTCTCCTCTGATTTTTCCCTACATCATCATAAGCTATTTGTTCCAAATATGTTAAATACTCTGAGTAGAACTCTGTTTTCAGAGTTAATGTCAACATGACAATTTTCTAACTTGTGAGTTTGGAGATCTCTAATTTTACAGCCAGAGAATTTGTGATGTTAGATATTTTTCAAATGTAATTTCAATGTGGGGGTTTTGTTTTGTTTTTTGTAATTTGTTAGCCATCCTGAGCTCTTATTAGGAAGGATAAGGTACGGTATAAATCAAATTCATGATGATGATGATGATGATGATGATGAGATGTGGAGCCAAGCACGGTATCCCAGCTTGAACCTGGCTGAGTACCATCCACCAATACAGTGACCAAACCGCTGCATGAGATATTGTATGTCTGTTCTGTGGTGAGTCCATGAAGAGGTCAGAGCATGCTAGGAACAAAATCTGAAGAGGCTTCACCTGAAGCCTAGTAAGGGGAGTGACAAATGTTGTCAAGACCATGAATCCCAGAACAGTCTGAACAATTGTGAGAGAGATCCTTCTGCTGAAAAGAAAGTGAAGAGTTGCTTGCTGATGTGCCAGATATCTATCATTCTGTAAGGAGTTTATCACACAGGAGGAATTTCTCTCAATTGCAAATGGAGCCAATGCACAATTACGTGAATTCGCTAGTTTAGAGAATTCACATGAAATCTGATTGTGTTTGGAATGCATTCATAATGACTTCCCATTTCCCGAAAATGACCCCCCCATTGCCCCAAATTGCGTGAGATACTCTAATACGCAATTACGTGAAACCCCATGATTGCGTTCGGAATGACTTCCCATTGCCCGAAATTGCATGAGATACACTCATTCACAACAACGTGAAATCCCATGATTGCATTCAGATTGCCATTGCATTATACCCCCAAATTCCATCATATGATAAACTCCTAAGAAAGCTACCTGCATACAAGAGTCCAAAAGTGCACCTATAAACTTTCTGCTTGAAGATAGTTGTAGGTAGGACTTCTCATGGATGACTATAAGCCCGGTCTTATGCGCCTTGAAAATGACCTTAGGCTCAGAAAAGGCCTTTTTAAAAAAAATAAGAAGCGACCTCTACTCCCTTCTTAGTGGTAAAAACACATCAAATGCTCCCTACCCTACCTAGAGGGGGCATGGGGGCAAACATTTTTCCAGCGTATGTAGTGAGGATGTGTATGGTCCTTCAAGGTCTCCAGCAGGGCTGATGTGGTCCCACAACCTCCCAAAGTTGTCCAATTTACTTTAAGTCCAACCATGGATTTACCTAGCCAAGTCCTATATTTATAACTGAGGGGCAGAACCTTTCCAAGGTTTGTGGCAGCAGTGTTTCTCTAAGCATGCTATCCAATTGGAGATGCTATGGGGACTGAACTCAGGACCTTCTGTAAGCAAATGTGATGCTTTGCCACTGAACAAGGGATATGAAATAAACTGAATGCACTGTTATGTGACTGATTCTATGGGTGTATTTATATGGAGAAATGTAGCTTGTGAATTAAGCTTTCCATAGAAACAACCACAATGTCCTGCTGGCAGTTCTTACAACTGTTGCTCATGTTTCCTTAATAATAATAATAATAATAATAATAATAATAATAATAAATTTTATTTCTATTTTCCAGCCTCTCCCTTCAGATCCCTTAGTCTTTGGCAAGCTTGAGAATGAGCTTCTAGCAATAGTGGCTATTTCTTTCGAGACAGAAATCCTCATAGGCTGTGCTTCTGCATATAAATGCATCCCAGGGGAATGTGAGTTGAAAGAAAGTGTGTTCGGGACTGGATTAAGACATATTTAAAGACTTCAACTATGTCAAGATGTTTTCTTAACATTACCACAAAGGTGTATTATTCTAACAAGTGCATAATAGTCAAAATGTGTTACAACAGGTGTTGATATGTATTAATTTGGAGGCTCCCCATAATCTAAGACCCTAACCCCTTCCATCACCCCCAGCAACTCAACAGTGATAAATACAGGGTCCAAGGTACCAGGAGGGCAATACTGTCCTCATCCTGTTCTCCCCTGCCCCAAGCTGTACCCTATTTAGCTTGTGTGCAAATCCTGGGTGCAGTTATGAAGGGAGCAAGAGAGCATTGCCCCTGAATAAGAATGCTGTTCCGTATTGAAATTGTCCTTCAGTCTCCAAATTTTTAGCATTGCAGTAATTAGGATGAGCATTTAGAAATACAGTTTAGGCAACCAAAGAAGAAGGTCAGGGAAAGTTCCAAAGAGAATGTAAACACACAATGAGCCCCTATATTAGGAGAAAGGTGGGATATTAAAATATTTAATAATAATAATAATAATAATAATAATAATACAGCAAATATTTAAAAAATATCTAGGGATAGCTGTGTTGGCCATACAGCAAAGTACAGTAACATCCAAAATCCACAAGACAGTGATATGTTGATTGACCAACCAAAATACACAAAATACATGATGTAAGCTTTGGAAGATGTTATTGTACAGCAACTACAAGTGTTCTAGGTGCAACAAAAAAAATGCAATGCCTCAATGTCTACAATGCTAGAAGTTTGTTGCATTAAGGAAAATTTCATGAGTGGGGTAGAATTCCTACATGGGGATAAATGAACTCATTCTTTTCACTCCCTCATAGCTACATCCCTGATGTGGATCTGTCCCATAACTAGCCCATGAATGTGGATTTGGGGGGAATGCCAGAAGTCTAAATTCTTCTAAACAGAGGAATTCCTCTGTTCATTTGTTTAGCATATAATCATTGCTGTCCTTGCTGTCACCTTCTGAAGCACGGCATGGTAAATGAGAAGTCTTTGGCCCTAGATACCTATCGTAACTATGCAACAGGCCATTTTTATCATGTCACCACTCTGTGCTTGAAGCAGATGGGAAGAAAGCCAAAGAAAGGCCAACAGGGGGACTGTGTCTCTTCTCCAAGAGGAGCTGATGTGATTTACAACTGCCAAAATATGAATGGGGAAGGTATAGCCTTCCAGGATCTTCTTGGACCGTGACTCCCATCAGTTCTCTGGTAGCCAGCAAAGCCAACGGTCAGAGATGATGTAGTGGCAGTCCAACAGTATCTGGAGGGCCACAAGTTGCTCAACTCTGTTCCACAAAAATGCGAGCGACATATTGGATGAAATACAGCTCCAAATTTTGTGATGCAATTCTTAGTTCAAAGTGTATTTTTAAAATGTGTGGTTTAAGAGAAATATTATATGTGTGTATGTCTGTGTGTGTGTGTAAGATAAATTTAGAAATGTGTATTTTGGAGGGACAGAAGGTTTTAGAATAAGTAGATCCATGTGTAGCATATATATATATATATATATATATATACACACACACACACACACACACATGCAGTGGTTCATATGAACATGGATAGAATATAAACGTAGGAGAAAAAATATGTAACAATGTAAAATAGTGTTATGTGTCCATGTCAATTCACCATGATGTAATACTGCATAGCTTGAGAAGTCTCATGTGATGTTCTGAACTACATAGCTGGATAGCCGCTAAAGAAAGTCACAGGCCTTGGTTTAGTGTGTGTGTGTGTGTGTATCTCTGCATTGGTGGTGGTGGGGAGTCTAGATTTTTTTCTCCCAATGGTCACTTAAAATTTTGAAGAGATGCAAAATGAAAGCAAACCCTAGAGCCAAACAACAGAACTCTTATCTCACACACTATTTCTGGAGGAATTGTAACTTGTGGTTAGTCATGAAGGTCCAGAATCAAACCCAATATTGTTTGCCATTCTGAGCTAGGTATAATTAAAAAAAAATCACAACACACACATATAGCTGAAAAGTGAGGAGATGGCCTCAGGCAGCAGATTTTTGGATCACAAAGAGGCAGGAAAATGGTTAGCTGTTAATATATGACCACTATGATAGAGTATTGGACTGGGACTTGGAAGATCCAAATACTAGTCCCTACTCAGAGGTCTTTTTACACCACAAAATTACAGTGGTTTGCTTCTACTTTAACTGCCATGGCAACTTCTTATAGAATCCTGAAATTTCTTGTTTGGGGAGAAATATTTAGAATTGTCAACCAGAGAGCTCTAAAAGTTGTTCCCCATGGCAGTTAAATTGTAATCAGAGTACTATAATTATTTATAGCAAAAGAGTCACAAATCATGAAACTCAATGTGTGATCTTGGGATAGTCTCCTTCTTTCAGTCTGACCAGCCTCACAGGTTCCTTTGAGTGTTTCAGGGCAGGGGGAGTATAGAGGAACACAGCCATGTCCATTTCCTTGATTATATTGGATCAAAGGTGGATGATAAATGTAACAACTAAATAATAAAATCCCACTATGAGGTGTCCAAGGCAGCTAAAGATGTGAGAAAGAAAAGGAATGCTTCACTAGCTACCAATGTTTATGTTTGACTTTTTTTTATAAAACATTTTAACAATATATAAAGTACTGTATATTTTTGCATTGAAAAGGTTCCTGTAAGAGCCATGAAACACACACACACTTAAATAGAAATTGTAAGACCATAAAACTGAACAGGTATTCACCTAGTTTGAAAAATGGAGACAGGACTTCACATCAGTCTCTTTATGTATAGCTCTCCTGATTCTTAATTGGGAGCATTCTTAATTGGAGTGATAAAAATGGTTAAGCTGTTAGCTCAGGTGCAAGGGGAAAATCAGGGGCTTTTTGAATTATTAGTTCAATAAAATTGGTTGATGATACTATTACTTTTAACTCCGGAGCACATTAACACACACACACACACACACACAATCCCTCAAGTTTGGAGTATTTAACATTGGCAGAAAACTACGGAGAGTTTTGTTTGGACAAGAATATGATGTGGAGGGGGAAAGCAGGATATTCTTTTTACAGGAGATACCTGGGATTGGGAGGGCCAGTGTGGTGTAGTAGTTTGAGTGTTGAACTAAGACTCTGGAGACCAGGGTTTGAATCTCCATTCAGCCACAGAAACCCACTGACCATCTCTCAGCCTTAGAGGAAGGCAATGGCAAACTCCTCTGAACAATTCTTGCCAGGAAATCCCCACAATAGGTTCACCTTAGGGTCGCCATAAGTCAGAAAAGACTTGAAGGCACACAACCAGCACCAGCACCAGGGAATGGAACTGGAGATTTCTCCATGCAAAGCCGATGCAGTACTACAGAGTTGCCCTTTCCACCGTCAGTCATCATTTTCCTCCTGACATTCATTGCTTATAGCATCATCATAAATACAGAAATAGACATTTTGCAAATATTTTGGACTATCTCACCCACAATCTCTGATCATTAACCATATTGCCTTGGAATGGTGGGGGTTGTAGTCACAAACTTTTGGAGCCACCAAGTTTCCCACCCCAATATATGGAATGGGTAATCTCTCAATAGTTTCTCAAAAACTCCTTCTGGGAAAATGAGTGGAATAGATATAGCAGGGTATTTTTTTTAAAAGAAAGGAATTATATTGATCTTTAGAGATAAAATAAAACCCAAAATCCACAAGTGGACAATACCTTCATCAAGTATGTCACAAAATCTATAAGCTTTTGAGTTCTCCAGATGGAAAAAAAAAGATGGATGGTGGGAAGAAGAGGAGGAGGAAGAGGAGGCAGTGGTGGCTGCAGCACCACTGCAGAGTTTTAGGTCACTTTGATTTGCAATTAAAACCAGTTCTAGGGTGGATACCCGAAGGCCTGATGGTTCAGAGTTATGAAGTATCATACCTCTGGGAAAGTCCACCAGGGAGAAGACAATTTGGTGGTTCCTCTCATCTGGAAATACAGAAGACGAAACTGCAATCTGAATATTTGCATCTAGATTTATGCAACTCATGTGACCCCTATGTAATGTTTTCACTCATTAAGTCTCCAGGCTCCGTTGTGGAACTGATTTAAATGCAGTCTTCAACTGCATCTAGCTAAAAATCTTAATGATTCCATACTTTCCTCTTCTGCCTTTAAATTTTTTTTTAATTGTCATAGGATATGATGGAACAAAATTAGTCATATTATTACAGATGGGTTCAGATTCAAGAGAACATTCTTACCTGCAGAGCACTTTTAAATGAATTGTTCTCCAGCTGGCAAGAGGTAGTAAAGGCAATGCCTCAGAACTCAGTGATGGCCCAGACACAGCCCAGTGCATTCAAAAATGGTTTGGAAGCAAATGTGGTGAGTAGCTCATCAAGTATGTATGTTGGACAGCCTTGGTGTGGACTGGAAAGAGTATGGTGGACAGGATTAGAATTCAAGCCAATCTTCACCATGGGAGAATGGATCTGAAAATCATCAAGACAGAACGTCAAGGTTTATGCAATATAATAGAGATGTGTGAGTCAAATTTATTCACATACCAAAGGTTAATCAAGATTTGGTGATCTGAAACCTTTACATTTTCTAAAATACTGGATCATGGCACTTTGTCAATCAATACATAATGTATGCAGATGGTATATTAAAATTGGAACCTGTCCAGCTCAGTACTTGTACGGGAGAGAAGACCTATAGTTATAGGAGTGGAAGAGAACATCTTCCTTCTTTTCATGCTTATACCATAGAGAAGACCATGCTCATGGAGGGGACCTCGTGAAGGTATCTTACCCAAGCCCCACCCCACCCCAAAATCTAGAGCTTGCATTGACTTCCTCAGTACTTGCTATAATCTATTCTGTGACCATGTCAGATTCAAACCACCTTGAATCCCATTTTGGGAGAAAGATGGACTGTAAGGTCAACAAACAAACAAACTTCTTTCCCTGTTTTAGCAGGCTGCTGTTAGCGGTAGTTGCAGTGGAATGAAGACAGACAGACTGATACAGGGAGTGGACAGAGTAGTAGACAGACATGTGATTACTACTAGAAGACATTTGCAAAAATGTCTCAGGAGGACATTGATTGAATCCAGCTTCTATTACAGTGTTGTACAAGTACACACAGACAAAACTACAATTTAATTCAATGCAGGGAATGCCAAGATACTTTGTAGGCTTAAGTAGAGGATAACAGGGCATCTTTTCCTCAAATTCAGTTTCTAGGGAGTTTGCCACATGGGAGGAATTTCTCTCAATTAAGAATGGAGCCAATTCGCAATTACGTGAATAGTTTAGCAAATTTATGTGAAATCTGATTGCATTCGGAATGCTTTCAGAATGACTTCCCATTTCCCAAATATGACCCCTCCCATTGCCCGAATTGCATGAGATACTATAATACACAATTACGTGAAACCCCATGATTGCATTCGGAATGACTTCCCATTGCCCGAAATTGCGTGAGATATATTCATTTGCAATAACATGAAACCCCATGATTGCGTTTGGATTGCCATTGCATTATACCCCCACATTCTGTCGTATGATAAACTCCTAGGATTGGATAAACAGTGGTGATGAGACAGTGTCCAAACAAAGAGGACTGGCCAGAAGGCTCAAGAGGAATGGCCAGGGGGCATAGGGGCAATGCCAATCCTGTCTTAATTCCACTTATTTCCAGATGGTCAAGGAAAGAACTTAAGTTCACACCACACACACAGCATGCCCCAGAGGTAGTTCATTTTCTAATAAACATTACCTAAGAATCATATTCAGGGGTAGCTGTGTTGGCTGTACAGCAAAAATAGAACACACTCTAAAATACACAAAAGACTGATACATTGATTGGCCAACCGAATTGCACAAAATGCACCATGCAAGCCAGTGGTGCTTCAAAAGTGTGCATGATCTATGTTGCACATTTTGTTTGGCCAATAAAGGCATAGCTGCTTTGTGGGTTTTATACATTGTCGTATTATTTAAGAATGTATCCTTTACATTTACAGCTTCAGAGGATGGCCTAAGCACAAACTTCTTTGTCGCTACAATGGTCTTTGTAAAAACCTCTCCTCTGTTGGAACAATTAAACTTTACAATCCCTCCCCCTTGATTACATCTCCACAAATATTCTCTGCTACAGTCTCCCATACTTCCCTTGAGCTACTCTTCCCAACACCCAGTAGGATACATGAAGAGCAACACAAATTCACCCAAGAGCCATCGTAGGGGGTTCAATCCGGTCAGGAGATATGTATAAAGCTACGGTTTAAAAACTGCATTGGGAATATGGCAATTATCTCCTCTCACCACATTTCTCAGCCCTGACTGAGGTTTAATTAAAACCAAGTTAAAACACACACATATACAAAATCACTATTTCAGATATCACTCCTCTGCATACCATTTTTTCCCCACCAAAAGGAAAAATAAAGCTTTTATCACAGAGTTTTTAATTTACTGAGAGAACCTTCCCGCTCAGTTGGATATTATTCACTCATAATATTTCCTTTAAAGAAATATATATATATAAATTAGCTAATCCCCCATAATCTCCTTGAGTTGCACCTAAAACACAGTTTCTTGCAAGTGACCTTTTCCGGAAAGGCTGTTTCTATGGCAACAGCATTGTTCGATTCAGTCAGGAGAAAAATACTGCACAAGGGAGAAAAATACTTAATTTTGCGGCATTTTATGACACATTTAATGCTGACAACATGTCAATGAGGGCAAAACCTATACTCCCCAGTGTCTCTTTGGGCCATTTCAGATGGAAAACCAATGACCAAACCCTGCAAATGTTGATCGCTATCCAAATTTATGGGGTGTATGTGTATGCGCATGTGTGCACATGTATGCACACACCAACACACACACACTTGTTTAACATATAGGCTCATTATTACTACTATATGGACTAACCTCTTGCATTAGATCATAAAAAACCCAGGCTCTAACCAATGAACTAAGGTGATGACTTTTGGTTCAGCTACTGCAGATCTCTGGGCATAGTATCAAAGGATGTATAAATCCACAGCTGACTGTTTGCTCATGCGTGCCCTCTGTATTTCTCTTTTCTGTGCCCCTTCACCTTCAGTTGTTCCTTTCACCTCTCTCCCATACTCATCTTCCTTTACTCCATTATTTCTTCCATCTCACATTTTCTAGCTTTCAGATCTACTGTGATCAACATTAAGCTATGTCATGCAAAATAAGCCATGCTAATTTATGTCCCAAAATAGTCAAACATTGGGGAACACTGAAGGCAAGCAGCTGAAAAAGAAAGGACATTTTAAAAGCCTTGCTCTATTTGAACTTTGGTCTGAGCTAAAAGCAATGAGCTCATGATGATACTACTTAAGGAGATACTAGTGGGAGTAAGAAATAAGAAGCAGCCCAGGCTAGCTATAGCAGCCACATCTCAGTGACACACACAGCTGTGTGGTATGCTTTCGAATCTGACTTATGGTGACCCTAACATAAACCTATCATTGAGTTTTCTTAGCAAGATTTGTTCAGAAGGTTTGCATGCCTTCCCCTGAGGTTGAGAGGATGTGACTTGCCCAAGATCACCCAGTGGATTTCATGGCCAAGCTAGGAAGAGAACCCTGGTTTCCAGAGTTGTAGTCCAACACTCAAACACTACGCCACGCTGGCTCCTACCCAAAGCTGACTGCTATGCTATGGCGAGTAGCTTCACAATACAGTCTGCCCCTCACATTTTGTGGCTTTGATTATTTGCAGATTTGATTAATACCGTTATGTTCTCTCTAGGAATTCGTATATTCTCCAGAGACATGCTGCTGGAAATTAACCATAAAGTTGCACCTGAGGATATAGCAATTACTAGAGAAAACACTTCTCTAGGCATTTGTAGGTCCTCCAGCATGATTCTACACACAACTTTTGGCAGGACTCCAGCTGTACTGGAGGGCTAGATTCCTAGAGAGGTCAAAAAGTAGTGTGTTTTAAAAAAAAATTGTTGTTTTTCCACTTTCACCAGGGTCCTGTGGCCCTAATGTCAGCAAATGTGGAGGGCCTACTGTACCTTCATGTCATCAAAATGTTTATGCCTATGAAATAAAAAATTGGATCTACCAAGTCCCAGATTAACACTCTATCCACTATGCTGGCCTGAATAGTCTCAAGGACAAGCTGTCTTCCCTGATTTTTGAGCAATAAGTTCAGTTCTCTAGTCCCATTTAGTCGCTCTGTTTGCAAGGAGCTCAGCTGTTGAACTGTGCCACGTAAATCTGCATTTTCTTAAACTGCATTCACACTGCAGGAATAATCCGATTCAACGCCACTTTAACTGCCATGGTTCAATGAAAAAAGCTAGGTCTGCCCATGTGCAGAATGAGGTGGCATCATTTCATTGTGGCTGGGGTGATCGAAGATACCACTTTGAATGCTCCCTCCCAACCCCATATAAAAGAAATAGAAGAAACAACTATTCATTTTGTGTAAGGAAGCCAGCTAGACAAGCTGGGAAAAATAAAAACATGCAGCTTCCAATGAAATCAAGGCAAACCACATCACAACCACACTGGCTTAGAATGTTGTGTCTAACGGGACACAAACTTTGCCTCCAGCCACAAGGGTTAGCCAAACATTTCCCTACTGCCACAACCACTCAACTACTGAAGGAAGCCGGAGCGGCTTGGTTTACCAAACAGAAATACTTGACTGATGACTGTGTGTCAAGGATGCTGCAGAAAATCATCTCCCTTCCACCATGTTCTCCTTTTTCTCTGTGGCAAGAGCTGGGCTTGGTTACATTATTTTTGGACTACAACTGTTTATTGAATGTTTCAGATAGGAGAACAACAATGCAGAGGAGAAAGAGGAAGGAAGACAGGAGACAGAGTGGGGATGATGGGCTCTCTGCCAGGTCAAGAGTGCCAGTGAGCGCTCACGAATTCTTGCTCTTGATGCCTGATCTGCATCAGTTTAGGCAGGAGAGACGTCCTAGGAGCAAGAGAACGCAGGAAACTGAATTCCACATTTTCACTGGCATACCCTCAAGATTCTCAGTTTAGCAGAGTCAGTCCCACTTTACTGTATATACTCATGTATAAGTCTAGAAATTTAGGTGAAAAAATTGATCCCAAAAAACCTGAGTCAACTTATCCATGGGTGAATGCATGTACTGTATTTTAATGCATATTGTGAAAGGCAAGAGTTTAATCTGCCCTGGAAGCACTGACCCCCTTCTACTCTCTGAGCCATCCTGCCTTAGTATGAACACAAATGGTTATCCTTGCTGTAATTTTTTAAGTTCTTTGGCATTGTTTTCCTTTGTTCATCCTTTACATCCTTCATTACATGCCCCTAAATTTTATCCTCGACTCATCCACGGGTCATATCAAAATCCATAATTTTGGCCCCAAAACATGCCCTCGATTTATATACGAGGTCGACTTATAGTCGAGTATATACAGTATCCTCCGTTATCCCACTTTTCAACTGCTTTTAAAATGTCCCAGTTTCTCTTTCCTCCTCCTACTTTTGTCTCCAGTTTACTTCAATTGCTGCAAACTGGAAATGTAGTTTGTATTCAGTTAACAAAGCAGGGGACAGATGGGAGGGGAGGCTTCCACTTGTCAATAGGCTCAAGGAAAAAGCAAACTGCAGCAGCCTCTCCTAACTGGTGTGTCCTTCCTCATTAATAACTTTTGCAGTCTCAGCTACACTCAGGTGTTGCTTGGCCACACATGTCCCAATTTTCATCTGTGAAATTTCTGGAGGGTATGCACTGGCAATGCTGACTGTGAGATTATAGGACTTGCAGTCCTCCAAGTAACATTTCCAAGCAATGGACAAGAGCCATTGTGCACAGTACATTTTTAAGGTGTTGCTATATTTGGACACTGTCTGTTTTCAACATTAAAGTCATTGTTTAACCTACAGAAAGAAAAATAACACATTAATACCCTGACTTCCTTATGCAGCAAAATGGGAGCAATGATCCAGATGTATACAACGTTCCTTCGGATCCTTGATATTAACCTCTTTATGTGGTGTCTGATTCCAATTGGCAGCATTTGTCACAGCATCCTCACAACAGGATCCTCCTCTAAGAGAGACCCCTTCCTTCTTTTGTTGAAAATAATCAGCACAACTAAATATATGACTTATATTTTCCTTCCATTCCAAATACTCATCCAGAGTCTGCTACACCAACATTCATGTCTGGACTTCATTTAGCTAATATATTCCAAAGACCTTCCCTTAGGAGACTGGCTCTTTTCTCATCAGTCACTCCAGATGATGATGATGATGATGATGATGATGATGATGATGGTGATCAGGAGATGATGATGGTGATCAGGAGCTTGGAGAAGTTATGTTTTCAACCACATATCCCAGAATCTTCAAGTCAGTGACATGCTGGTTGGGGCATAATTCCAGGAATTATATTGCAGAAAAAGTAACTTTTCTAAACTCTGAAAAAAGTTTCTGGATAATTTCATGAAATCTACTAGCTCTTGTCCTGAAGTCCACCTCCACGACAGCTTTGTTGATGACAAATTATTTTTTATGTTATTTTCTAGGCAAGAGTAAAGAACTTGTTACAGCCCTGAGAGACTCATCTCAAAGCTACATCATGAGCTGTAGAAAATGTGGCTCATTTGCATATGTTAGCTGCATGTAATCAACATAATTTGGATATCATTTTCATGAAGAGAAAAGATGACAGACTTGAGCTAGTGGACACCTTGCAATTATTCTAGAAAATTGGTACTGTAAGATTGTGGAAAATCTCAGTTGAGCCCCTGAAGAATCTTGATGGTATGAACTGCAAAGGCAAGACCCCCATCCACCAGAATTTAGACACTGAATTCTTTTGCTTGTTTTTGAAATCTTCGGCATTATTTTCCCCTGATATGTCAGGAGCAGATCCACAGAGATATAGCACCATAGTGTGCAGGGGCCTAAGTATGAAACACAGGTCCCTGGAAGAGGTAGTGTTTGCCAGGTTTTCAATACACAAGTACAGGACAGCTTAAACTTGTGACATGCAAGACTGACAACCAGGAAGTAGCCAATAACAAGTTCTCTGCAAAATTAATATATCATCTACATTGATAATTTACATGATGCACACAGTTCTGTCTTTAAGAACAGCCCACACTCCAAAATGTAGCATTTTGTGGTATTTTATTTAGTTTTTCAGGTTTTCCAGGTCTTAAATAAAGAGCATCCTTTATAATATGGGACATCTGACACCCTCAAATAGTCATGGTCTGGATTTTAAAAGGCTCGTAGGCTGCCTAAAACCTATGCTGTAACTATCCTAGTTTTCTGATCATCAGCAAAGAAACTGGGGAAGGGATGTATAGTTCCATGGCAGAGAGCATATTTTGCATATACATAGTTTCAGGTACAATTCCTGTCCCCTCCTGGAAAGATGCTGCCAATCCATGTAGACAATATTGAACTAGATGGCTCGACCTGAAACAAACAGGTCCACGTTAAACTGAAATCTTATATTCTTAATTAAGCCATAGTCCAGCAGTTGGGGAGGGGTTTGAGAAAATCTTAAAAGACTGCCTCTTCTCATATCAGGTCTGTGAAAGCTTATGCTACAACTTTTTTTGCACAGTCTCAAAAGTGCTACAAGTTCCCTTTGTATACTGATTTTCCAGACTGACACCGTTATGTCTCTGAATTCTTTCCATATGAGCTTATCTGGAATTTGAGACTTTCAGCAAAGGTCCTGCTGCCTATCTCAGAAGCCCAAGAAGCTAGTTGGGTGAATATATGGATCTGGGCCTTTTTTCCGGCAGCATTTTGCTCATGAAATTCACCAAAGGAAGTCAAGCTGCTTCCATCAAAATGGTATTTTTCTGTGTGGCTTTTCCCCTCTCGAAACTGGCATTCAGAACTGCTTTCAAAGAACGTTGGTTATGTATTTTATTGTACATTGCTTTAGGGGGACAAGTAGAGAGAAAGCATAATTAATAAATATTTAAAATAAATAAATAAAGCTCGTGTTTTACACCTGGACCTATACATGCATGTTTTGAGAGAGCATGCCAGTATAGAGGGTACAAGATAATAACTTCTGAGGTTTTACTTCTTTCACTCATAGAAAAACACTATCAACTGCATCAATCTTCTAAGGGCAGCAGTTCTAATTGATTTTTATTTAATCCATAACTCCAGTGTTTGTTTTATAACAGGTCAGCCTTAAAGACAGTTTCATTACTAAATGGGTAGAAGCATTTATAATCTGATGTTTAGGATATTAATAATTCTGTAGAGTTCTAATATATATTGATTATACCATTCAAACAAATACGTGCCATTTTATTTATTAGAAGTCAGGCTTAACGACAAAAGTGCTGTTTTTGGAAAGTAAAATTGAAGGGGCTGTTTCCCCCTCAACTTGTAGGTAAAGAATTTGGAAGGTGTGGTAGAACACAGGTCTCTGCATTCAGAAGGGGTCAGTTCCCAGATAGTTGACTATAGAATTTTACACATTATGGCTGAGAGAGATCTGAGAAAGAACAGGCAATGCCCTGAACCATAGAAATGACACTTTCTCATGGCAGAGCAGAAAAAATGGAACCAGACTCCACATACAAAACTCTTTCTCCAGTGGAAGCCTTTTGAATAACATGATCCTGTATTCTCCAGTACTTTGGACAGATTTGTCCTGTTTGCCTTCTGTTCTTATAGGTAGAACCTTTCACTTTCTGCAACAGTTATCCAACAAATCATGGATTATTGGACTAGGATAAACTATTTGCTTATAGGGCTGCCAGGTCAAGAGTATCCCAGGCTCTGAGATTTCAGGGATGACCCCTGATCATATCATTCAGAGTATGACGCCGTTAGGTTTGCTACATTAAGTAGCAAGTATAACTGCTATATATCTAACTTTATGGGGGGGGGGGAGGGAGGAATCCCATTTCATTAGCAAACTCATAAATCCATTCCTTCACTCAGCTGTAGGTCTTTTGAAAAGGGTAAAAGAAAAAGAAAAACCCTGTGGCATGTGGTGGTTTCAAACTGGATTTGAACTCTAGGAAACCAGGGTTTGAATCCTCACTCAGCCATGGAAACCCACTGTGTGACCTTGGGCAAGTCATATTCTCAGCCTTAGAGAAAGGCAATGGCAAACCTCCTCTGAATAAGTCTTGCCAAGAAAACTCCACTACAGATTCACTTGAGAGCTATCATAGGTAAAAACCAACTTGAAGGTATACAACAACGACTTCTCATATTCTCTTATTCTCTTATACATAAGAGGACAGCCCCATCTCCGAATGTGCACAGGAAAACCATTGGGAAACCTTCACAGCTCTCCCTTCAAATTTCCCAAGAGATGCAGCATCACGGTTTCTCCCCTCCCATCATTAAGTGGACCAGAAGAATAGTGCTTGGTCTTCCTACATCTCCAGAGATATGGACATGAAACAATGAATTCAGATTACAAGAAAAAAAATATTTCACCTAAACATTAAGGAGGATATTGTTATGGCGAAGCTCTGTTGTCACAACAAATGACAATTCCCAGAATTTTGCAGCACTGAGCCATGGCAGTTAAAGTAGGGTCAAACCAGATTATTTCAGCAGTGCAGATGCAGCTCCGGTGAGGCAGGTTAACTTGAGAAGCTGTGCCTGGCTCAAGGAAACTAAGGCTGCATCCACACTGGAGAAATAACCTGGTTTTGCACCAGTTTAACTGCCCTGGCTCAAGGCTGTGGGATTCTCTGGGCCCCACAACAAACTCCAACTCCCAGAATCCCAAACCGGGTTATTTCTCCAGCGTGGATGCAGTCTGAATAAACTTTTTGTGGAGAGCCTGGGATTTGAACCTGATATCCAATGTAAAATGGCAGCTGGCTGGGGGCGAAGGTAGACCCAGAGCTCATGCTGTCATCCTTGGTCTGAGAGAAAGCTATATAACTTTTGGCAGGGTCGGAGAAGGTTTTTTGACTTTCCAAAATCTGTAACAGTGCAATAATTGTTACAAGGCCAAGCCAAAAGAACCAGCAGGTATGTAATTATTGTGTTGTACATTTAAACTAAACATTTATTGTTGTATATTTAAGCCAAATTGGGAGGGGGTCCCAAAATGTATTTCACTTTTTGCAATCTCTTTTAGGGATCTGAACGGTTTGACTGCTGGCCACCAGCAATACTTCTGAGGTTGCTGCAAAATGCTATCCACAGTTGCCATATCTTTTAGCCCTTTGAACATATGCGCACCCCCCACTCACTCGCTCTCACACACAGCATGTGAATGCCTCCGTCCGTCTACATTTCTTCATTCAATGTGGCAAATGAGTTAGACAAGAGGCAACAGATCCCTTTTCAGCCTCTCCCCCAATTTCTACCTTAAAAGTAAGACAAAATGTGGAAGATACTCCTGCCTGCTAGACCTTGCTATTAACCCAGCGCTCCCCAAGACACATAGCCAAGGGCTGAGCTAACTCTCCATCACTGGGCCTGAGTGAGGAGGGGGATTGTTCGGAGAAAGTAGCCCATTGGCTGGTTGCTATGGAGACCGACATACCACAGTCCTGACCCCTGAGAGGTTTAGCACTCGCCTCAGCAGGGCTGCCAGCAGCTGGACTGCAGCTGTTACAGGGGAAGATCAGCCAAGAAAATGGGGAAGGGGGGGGGGACTCCATCTCCCACCCTGCTGCCAGTCTCGAGAACAGCCAACAACAGTGGGATCATCTACAGAGGCCCTCCTTGGATGGGGATGAACAAATATTTGCTTACGGCCAGTGCGGTTGTCCAAGTGCAAAACAGCATGCGCAAGGTGGAAGGCACTGTGCCCATGCAAGCTTTGCAACTGCTATGCAGATCAATGACTGCACAATGCTTTGGGAAGGGCTAGAGCTGATGATAGCACAGAAGACAGGGCCTGAACAGACAAGCCAAAAGAAAACTGCTGAGGGTCACTTCAGAGGTGTGCTGTTTAAATGACACACACACACATCTAAAGAGGCCAGAAGCTGCACCAAAACTGTGCTCCAGTCCTTAGGACTGGAGCATGGCTCTGGCATGGTTTCCAGCCTATTACCATGTTTCCCCGAAATTAAGACAGTGTCTTATATTATTTTTTGCTCCCAAAGATGTGCTAGGTGTTATTTTCAGGGGAATGTCTTATTTTTCCATGAAGAAAAATTCACATTTTTATTATATATTGTATATATATATTTATATACAAAAACTTTCCTAGGTCTTACTTTTGGGGGAAGCCTTATATTTAGCATTTCAGCAAAACCTCTACTAGGTCTTATTTTCTGAGGATGTCTTATTTTGGGGAAAACAGGGTAGGACGTGTGCATCATTTAAACAGCACACCTCCAATGACCCGAAGCAGTTTGATTTTGGCCTGTCTATTCAGGCCCACATCCATTTGTATTTCTTTTTGGCCTTGATGGGCATGCACATGCACATGAAAGGCAATCTACTGTGTGCATGTGTATAAAAATCCATGCGCAGGCACACATCCTCTCAACAAAAGATTCCTTGTTTCCCTATGCAGATACTTTATTCATTTATTTATATCCTGCCCTTCTGAGGTTGGGACTCAGAACAGCTTACAACATTAAAAAAACACCTGACAGTTAAAAACATACAAAAATAGTATATTAAATTAGAATTAAATTGCTACAATAATTAAAACAAATTCACTGCTAAAATAAAGTTTAAAAAGATTAAAATGCTTAAAATACATTAAAACAATGTAACAGCACTCCGTAACATGGCTTAAAAACTTTCTGTTTTAAAAGCCTATCTAAACCAGTAAGGTTTTAGCCTGATGGTGGAAGGATAACAAAGAAGAAGCCATCCTGGGCAGGGAGTTCCAGAATGTAAGGGCAGCCACGGAAAAGGCTCTCTCTCATATCTCCACCAACTGCACTTGTGATGGTGGTGGGATGGAGAGAAGAGCCTCCCCTGAGGATCTCAGAGCCCGGGCCAGCTCATATATGGAGACACGGTCTGCCAAATAGCCTGGACCTGAGGCATATAGTGTCATCACCAGCACTTTGAATTGTGCCCGGAAACAGACTGACAGCCAATGGAGCTGTTTCAACAGGGGCGTTGTGTGAGAGTATCTTTTTGATGTATCCCTCCACACAGCAGAGATGCTCACACTCTTGGTATCCGCAACACATCTAGAAGCTCCTTTCTGCATGCTTTCTGCAATAGGGATGTGTACCTTGACAAATCCTGCAATTAAAGACTTCCATTCCTACCTCTATGTCTGGTTCTGTTGTTTGTTTGCTTTGTAACAAGACAAAATCTTTCTTTGTTTTTGAATGCTTTTTCAAGCATATCCATGCTTGTGCCCATATTTCAAATTGTACACATAATAATTTTTATATGTTTTGTGGGTTTTTAGAGCTATGAGGCCATGTTTATACCTGACGTTCCACCATAATTCTTTGAAGATGCCAGCCACAGCTGCTGGCAAAATGTCAGGAATAAACTATTCTAGAACACAGCCTCATAGCCCGAAAAACCCACTAAAAACTATGGATGCTGGCTATGAAAGCCTTTGACTTCACAACAACAACAACAACAACAACAACAACAATTTATTTCTTACCCACCTCTTCCCATGGACTGAGCCAGGGAACAACAACAATGAACAGACACACGACATCAGTTAAAACTCATCCATTAAAATATACATCAGTTTAAAAGGACCTACATAAGATATTCATATATTAAAACCATCCACATTTAAAATTCATCATTTAAAATTCACAGTTTAATACATTTTGATGGCTTGACTGCATTCCCACTGACTAAAGTGTATTTAACCAATGTTTCTTCCCATGCATACTTTCTCCATGTGCACATTTCCCACCTCCTGTCACACAAAATGTATGTGCAGAATTTGAAATGCAAATTGTGTGGGCCCATAGATAGTCTGGGAAGTGTGGGCTGGGAAAAGTTCCCAAAAATGTTGTAGAAAATTACACACACACACAATATCCCTGTTCTGGATAACATCAGCTCAACAAGACATCAGCTAATGCTCCTAAGCATAGCAAGGAGGGCATCAGTGAGGGGGGAAAAGCTGCCTCTAGGCTTTATTTTAGGCAGACACTTTATTAAATTCAATGTTCCTGATTTCAAAAGCCTCTACAGAAAAAAAAATCTGCTTAAGCAGAAAATTGTTCTATGTTGGACACTGCGAAGCCATTGAGGGATGGTAGAATTATTAGAATTTGTTTCACCTAGCTATTTTTTTTTTGCCATTCCATAATCCTTCACTCTCCCCAAGCGGTCTTAGATATACAGTGCCAAAGGGGGAGAGTGTATAACTGGAGAGCAGTGGGGCTCTGGTCAGGCTAATCTGTGCAGGGATTTTAAGCAAATACACTGAATGCAAGGAGAGGCAAGATAGTTTTTGCTAAAGATCATGGTATCAGCGTCATCAATCAGGCAACTGTGCAGGGTATAAAGCGCCATTCATTCCACCACTTTTGTCCCTCTTTCCATTCCTTTACTGAGTAAATTTTACTGCCATACATAAAGTCTTCCAGCCTTGGAGTGTTGGATGTTCTTCCACAAGTCCTTCCCTACCTCCTCCTCTTAAAATGGGTCATGCCAGGTTGCAAGATTACTCCCCCAGCTTTGTTTGCATGTGCCTTTTGTGCAACATCTTTCCAATACAAAATTCACCAGAGTCGTCTTCGTCTTGTTTACTGCATCATAATGACAAAAGACCAGTGTGGCACCTTTAGGACTGAAGGATTTATGGGAACCTTTGTGGAAATACATCCTACTTCCTGACTCCATGCACCTAAAGGGCCGTGAACCCACAAAAGCTTGTGCTATGAAAAATCTATTAATCTTAAAGGTGCCATGTGACTTTTTATTTTCTCAGTTCATTTTTTATATCAACAAGAAAGGATGTCTTGATGCACTTAGACACCCATTAGAGACACCGCAAGATATGTCATAATTTAGAACTTTTTTTGTGACAAATACCCATGTACAAATGGTGCATGTGTGTACGCATGCACATGCACACAGAATCCAGTGCATTTGAGAGAGAGAAAGGCTTTCTAACAGAAAAACTACCGCTCCTGCACTAATCCCAAAGAATGACAATTTATCAAAAAATTGCAATGCTTTCATTATCTTGCTCAGGAAGAGAAAACTTTTGACATTTTTTAAATTGCATTTAAAAATGAAATAAGCAAAGACTTGCATCCCTGCTCCTGTGATGTATAAAGAATATGTTCTGCCAATGAACTCTGTAAAGCTCCTGTAACAATAGTCTTGAAAGAGAACCCCTCTGTAGGTCTAGATTTGAATGTGAATTTACCTAATTTTCACTTCCAAAATCAACTTTAAAATTAAAAAAAAATATTCTTGGATATTTCCAAAATTTTCAATGCAGTCTTCCAGTCAAAGTATATATAAAGTGTACACATTTTGAGAACATGTGCAGAAAAATGCATGCCTTAATGAATTAACATAAAAATGGCATATTAGGGAATGTTATTTGCAAAAATGTTTTTATTATGAAGTATGCATATAATAATGTGTAAATTAAAGCATTATTAATATTCATGAAAATATTTTAAAATGTCACGGACACTCCTTTTGTAAAAGGCAAATGCTGATTATAACCATTCTAGGGGTCACTCACACGTTGTTTATTTTAACGCGGCTATGTGAATAATTTCACACATTTTGAGTTTGTTATTCACACTATGGAACTACATGTAGGCACATCTCTGTTAATTCAGTTGCTCACATGTGTCAGCACTTGAATAAAGATGGAGTCAATGATGCAAATGTATGTGAAGCATATTAAGGCATGCAGAGTTTTATCCCAGTTTATCCTGTATCTATTTGCATCACTATTCATAGAGCCAAGAATCCGAATCCTTTAGAAAAACTCGGGGGAAAGATCTTATTGATTATCCTGGGTTAAGTGGGGGGTTTTGGCAGCCCCCCACCAAAACAAAAAACAAAAAACCTTAATCAGATTCATTCAAAATGAATGTGAACAACAAAGATTCAGCCCAGATTCTACCTGGATTATTCTATCTATCTGAATAATCCCTTAATTTGACATACGGTAAGATTAAGGCACATTACCCCACTTCATCAAATAAAACTTAGGTTTTTTTTAATGTGGCACAAAACTGTTTGTTGTTTTAAGAAAATGAGAAAATTAGTAAATCTGAAATTAATTTATCCATCTTTTGTAATGGGTTAAAAGATGGTTGTACTTCCAAATCTTGTAGAAACATATTTAA
Source organism: Urosaurus nigricauda (assembly GCA_034509955.1). Classification (NCBI taxonomy): domain Eukaryota; kingdom Metazoa; phylum Chordata; class Lepidosauria; order Squamata; family Phrynosomatidae; genus Urosaurus; species Urosaurus nigricauda. The sequence goes on from JAOEGL010000009.1 coordinate 11,395,838, forward strand.
ATGTGTTGGCAATCTTCTCCGTATACATGACCATAGCAGTCTACAGCAGAAAGGGGCCTGGTTGTCAACAATCCAGTTATCAGTTCCAGACATTAAGTTAGTATTACTCACTTTCTGCTATTGAGGTGTGTTGGGGAGTGCTTTTCCTTATGCCCTGTCCTTCATGCAACAGTACTAAGCCAAAATCTTGCTAATCTACCATACCAACCTTCTATAAAACAACAGATTCTAAATGTCAAACAAACAAACAGTTAAATGTGGGAATAAATGCAGAGCTCCTGAATTTAAATCAGAAAAAAAAATTGATGATATCTGTTGTCCACCCATATTTCTTCTTTACATTTTTTCGGATTCTTCACAGCTTTTCCTAAGTTCTGTCTTCCATGATACCTTATGTAAATCAGTTGTGTGTGTGTGTGTGTTTTACACACAGAATGGACGCAGAGCAGTTTTCTCCATATATCCACTCAGTTTTGTTCTCTCAGAAATGTGAAACAAAGCACCACTGAAATCAAACACATCACACTTGGGCAAATAGACACAAGGGCAATCTTGCTTTGGATAGCAAATAGATGGGCAATCTAGCTGGTACAGAATTCTAGACAAGTTAGTTCCACTCTGAAGTGCATGATTGTGCATGCCATGCTCCACTCAGCAGTTCAGCTGTGATGGGCAAAGATGCACATAACAGCCCAAGTGTTATAGAGAGAATTGAGCAAATAGTACAAGAACCCAACAGTAAGAGGCAGAAAAACTGCTAGGAGGAATGACTCGTGGTCTTAGATGTCTCTACACGAATGCACAGTGCATGGGAAATAAACAAGGTGAACCTGAACTTTTAACATAGCAAAGCAAATGTGATATACTGTATATACTCGACTATAAGTCGACCTCATGTATAAATCGAAGGCCAATTTCGGGGGCAAAATTATGGATTTTGCTATGACCCATGGATAAGTCGAGGGTAAAATTTAGGGGCATATATGAAAGGATCTAAAAGATGAAGCAAAGCAAAACAATGTCAAATACCTTCCAAAAGTCCATCAGACATAACTCTTTGTGCTTATTCTTAAGACTGGATGGATGAGAGAGTAAAGGGGGTCAGTGCTTCCAGGACAGATTATACTCTTGCTTTTCAGCAGGGGATGGGTCCTTCTTTAAATAAGAATTAAGATATAGTACTTACATTGACCCGTGGATAAGTCAACTCAGTTTTTTGGAGTCAATTTTTTGACCTAAATTTCCAGACGTATACTTGAGTATATACAGTAATAGGCATTACTGTAACCTGGTGAAATGAGTCTCATAGTTGCCGAAAATGTAAGGTCCAAGAAATTCATCACTTGCCTTGCAGACAATTTCATTGTCCAGAAGGTGGAAAAGACCCCAAGGGGATCAGCTATTTTAGATGTGATCCTATCCAACAGTGATGATCTGGTTATTGGGGTGGAAGTGGCACGATCCTTAGATGGGGATGCCCATGTTCAATAAAAAGGGCTATATTAAAAGGAAGAACAAGGAAATGGTATGGCCTCTGAGAGGAGAAGACTGCTGCATGAAGAATGGGGACAGAGAAAAGGCCGCACATTCTTGGCTTCAGTCTACTCTCAAAAGGCAAACCGTTCTCAGCCTGGGGAAAATGGAGCAGATGAGGCAGCAGGGGAAATCTAGGGGTAGCACAGTAGCCCTGTAGGACAGTAAAGAGGTAGTACTGGAATACTGAGCTACTCTAAATTAATTCAAGTCTCCAGGGCAGACAAACTACATCCATGATTATTACATTCCGGTGATTCACAGACGTAATCTCCAAACCACTGGAAATAATCTTTGAAAACTCCTGGATGACAAGATAAGTCCAAGAAAACTAGAGGTGTGAAAATGTCCCCATCTTCAAAGGTGAAAAAAGCGAACACAAACCATTGCTGCCCAGTCAGCTTGACATCAGTACCAGGGAAAATAGAGAAAGTCTTTAAACAGACAGTCTGTATGCACTTAGAAAGGAAAGCTGCGATCAATAAAAAAATCAGCATATCATAAAAAATATACATGTATTCACAACACCGTCTTCATGATACAAGTATGTCTCACTGGGAGTAGAAATTACCTCCACTACACTGTTTCATAAAGATGGATGTGAATGGAATATGGAATATAATTCTCAAATACTAGATACACACACACTATTTGAATTTGATATATATAGTTATAGACATATTCTCAAATATTCAAATACCATGCAACCACACCCATGTCATTTCATTCACCCATTCACTATTCTGTTTTCATTGGTGGCCTTAGAACACTTGTACTCAGTAAGGGCCTATACATTGATAAATTATGATCACCACATTAAAGTAGCTGAAGACTGGAAAATCATGAGTATTCCACCAGTTAAATGGCACACTGTTAATGGAAGAAATAGTCACACATAACACACACAATAAACCAATCCACAGACCAATAACCAGTATGGTAGAGTCATTAGAGTATCAGACAATGATGAAGTAGACTTAAGTTTAAGATAAACTATCTCTATTTCATGACTGTACTTTAAACTAATCTACCTCTTAGCGTAAAAATAAAACTCTGTGTGCATGGGGGGAAAACCCACCATAACCCTGCATGCCACTTTCATCTTCTCAAGGGACAGACTGTTTTTGTAATTAGAAAAAATACTGAAATAAATTCCTACTGCCATATTTCTGCCACAGAATTATTTACTTCTTAATTTCTGCATACAAGCCTTTATTTTGCAGGCATCCAGATCACAGACAGAATGTTTAAAGTCAAATAAAACAAGGGCAAGACATTAGCCTTTTTGAATTATCAGCTCAATGCACAGCCAAGACCAAATTTCAACCCTCTCCCAGTTTCTCAGCAGGCTACATTCTTTTGCAAAAAGAAAAAGAAAAAGTTCTTCGGTGACATGAATTGGAGATGCTCTTTTTGTGTTATGTGGAAGCTGAGTAACATCTGGCTTCATTTTTGCATGCTCAACCCTTTAGGAATCTAGCTCCAAGCACTCTTAGAAATCTTGGTTTTATGTAGAGAGAGAGAGAGAGAAAGAGAGGGAGAGAGGTGATTGAGGTCATTTCCAATCATGCAGATTTATTTTGGGAGGAGCTGTTAGGAAATTAATAAAAACATTTTCTCTTTCTAATTCTCTTCTCATTCCATTTTTTAAAAAATCACTGTTTGATTTAAACATTTTTACCTTTCTTTACCTTTTTTTTTTAATTGTACTTTTTGCAAGTTGCCTTGAGTACCCTGAAGATGGTAAGGTAGACACTAGCCATACCCTTTCCTGCCATCCAACCCTCACCCCCATTTTCTATGGAATTTATCAGACGACGGAAATTGGAAGTATAATCTAATGGCAATCCAAATGCAATCATGGGGTTTTACGTTATTGCGTATTAAAGTATCTCATGCAATTTCGGGCAAAAGGGAAGTCATTCCGAATGCATTCATGGGTTTTACACTATTTCATATTAAAGCATTTCACGCAATTTCGGGCAACGAGGGGTCATTTTCGGGTAATGGGAAGTCATTCTGAACGCATTCCAAACACAATTGGAATTCACGTAAATTCGCTAAACTCCAATTGGCTCCATTCGAAATAAAGAGAAATTCCTCCCGTCTGATAAACTCCCTAGTCTCTGTCAAAGTCAGCCTGGCTGAGCCTCATCTGAGTATTCCCTTGCCTGTTTTTTTGGGGTGTGCGTATAAAATCCTAAGGTCGGTGTACTTCTTCAAACTTTGGGTTCCCCATTCATCTCTGGACTGTTGATATCTCCCCCTTGTGTGTGGGTGTTTTGACTACAGAAATAGCCATACTGGAAGACTCTTCCAAATTCTGTTGACTTGGTTTTGATGTGGTGTGTTTTGGTTGTTTTTTGCTTCTGCCTTTATTTGTTAATCTCTGCGATCTTATATCAAGGATGAATAGCATAAAACCCTGCATGCAGTGCCATGCATTAATTGTGCTACACAACCCTTGTATTCAACAGCAGCATTACACATTTGAACCAAGACACTAAAATGTACAACTGAATAAAAAACAAGCACATTGCTTTGAAATATACAAAACAGCAAATAGCTTAAGTGCAAAGCAGGCAATTCAAGAAAGTGTGCTAAGATACAGACTATAGGTTACACCACATGCAATCAGTATGCAATCAAATTTTAGAGATGAGAAGCTAAGGCCCAATTTAAGGTCATATTATCAAATTAGTTGTTTTATACGGTTGAAAGATTGGATTACATCAAAAAATGTAGGAGTGTTGCAAACGGAGGGCTGTGATTTGAAATTTGGATGGGACAGCTTTCTTTGGTATGATGCAGCTTAAGTAGATGCTTAATTCAATAATCATTATGTAAGGAGATCATTGTTGAAAACTTAGAATAGATTTAAAACTTTATTTTATTCTAAGTCGCCTCTTTGGAGTTCACCACATCAAGCACTGTTTGGGAGAGAGGGTTGTTTTTTAAATTAAAAATGAGTTGTTTCCAATGAGTTAATAATAGTGGGCAATGGGCAATACAGAATGAAATCTACATAGAGAGGAATTGGAAACAGAAGGATTTAGATTTTATTGGTTTTTCTACAGGTTTAAAATGGATTTAAAAATTCTAATTTTAAATGGATGGAATCAAAATTTGTAACACAACAAGCAGTGTTCACCATTATTATTTTTTCTGTCCTTCCACAAGTGAAATGGATAGAATCTATTAAGGAAGTCACAGGTATGGATGTGGAGGAACTAAGCAGAACAGTGGAGAACAGGGGGTCTTGGAGATGTCTCATCCACAGGGTCACCATCGGTTGAGATTGCCTAGAGGGCAGTTAACAACAACACAAATGTATGCACAAAAGTGCATAGATGCTCTTCCAGCAGCTGCCAATCACCCCCCCCCCATCCTGCCCATCCACTGGCCCACTGCACATCCTGTGCAACTGTTTACTCCATTACAGAATTGATCAACTGCCCATACAACACAATGGTGCACCCAGTGACACACAGGTACAATACGATCATGGTGGCCCCACTGTACATGCCCCTTTTCTGCTCTATTCCCCTAAGGCTCCCTCTTTTACCAGACAGATTGTTTATTGTTGGTTTGTTGTCAGTTTGTTCCATGAGTTGTGCGATGGCTTGATGGTGCAGCTGACAATTCAAGCACTTGTGTAACATAATATTATTATTATGAAAAATAAATTAAAACAAAATATGTAGCAATACAGAACTAGCAATATCTATCCTTCATATTCCATGTTATATCATCTTCTATGATGCAGTAATTGATTTATTGATTAATAATTCAATAATCAGTAATTGTTTGACTTACCTCCCCCCCTCCAGGACTGACTTTGCTATGGTATTTTAACTTACCATTCTTTATCCTATTCATTTACATCAGTTTTCCTACAATTCTATCTCAGTATCTTCTGTATTTACTCAACATGGTACAATGTGACTTTACGCTGCATCAATAGAAGTACAGTGTCTTGATCAAGGGAAGTAATAGTGCCGCTCTATTCTGCCTTGGTCAGGCCTCACCTGGAATATTGTGTCCAGTTCTGGGCACTACAATTCAAAAAGGATGTTGACAAACTGGACCATGTCCAGAGGAGGATCACCAACATGGTGAAAGGTCTGGCAACCATGCCTTATGGGGAAAGTCTTAGGGGGCTGATTATGTTTGGCCTGGAGAAGAGAAGGTTAAGGGGTGATATGATAGCCCAAGTATTTGAAGGCATGTCATATTGAGGAGGGAGCAAGCTTGTTTTCTGCTCTTCCAGAGACTAGAACACGGAACAATGAATAAGATTTATGTAAAACATAAATGAATTTCATGCTTAGGCTTGGGTCTCATCTCCCAGATATCTTATTATGTATATACAAATATTTTCAAAATCTGGGGAGGGGGGAGGGGACCCTGAAATTCAAAACATTTCTCATCCCAAGCTTATCAGATGATAAGGGAGAATCAATCTGTAGCAAGACTCCAAAACGCTAGTAGCTGTAGTAGAAAATAATGACTTTCCCCCAAAAAAAGATTTTTAAAGAATTCTCAGAATGCAATCATGATGATATAATCTTAATGGGAGAATGGAATGGTGTCATCAATCCATTAATTGATACAACATCACATAAAATATTTTTTTTTAAAAAGAAACCAAGTCAAACCACCAAGATTATTTTCAGATTTAATAAATAACTTCTCACTGATGGGACACTGGGAGATATACATATGGGAAGGAGAGAGAGTTTACTTACTATGCTGACAGAAGCAATCAGTGTCAAGCATAGACATGCATAAGAAGATTAAAGCGAAGGATGTTCTCCCTAAAATCACATCAGAGCATAATCCAGTTCGGTTGACACTGGTAAGCAATAAGAGAAAATATAACTGGAGGTTGAAGGAAACATTGTTGAAAGATGAAAAAGAAAGAACTAAAGAAAAACCCAACGACACAGTTTGAATCCATTGTTCTCGGTCCTAGTCTCTGTAGCAGCAGAAAACAAGTTTACTCCATCCTCAATATGAGGTCTCTTCAAATATTTAAACACGACTATCGTGTGACCTCTTAACCTTCTCTTCTCCAAGCTAAAACATACCCAGCTCCCTAAGTCGCTCCTCATAGGGAATGGTTTCCAGATCTTTCACCATTTTGGTCACTCTCCTTTGGACATGCTCCAGTTTGTCAATATCCCTCTTGAATTATGCTGCCCGGATCTCTACATCTGGCATCTATAATGTCAGAAAGATTGAAAATAATATTGCAAGACTTCATCCATGAAGAAATAACTTTCAAGAAACAGAGACACATTGGAGTCATCCATCTCCTGGTATAGCTCACAAGCGTAACAGTGATATGTTGTCTGTTCCACAAGCAATCCTATGGAACACCAAGGATCTGGATCACTGACACTTGAAGTGAACAACAGAGAAAACCCTGTTTTTCCAGGAATTATTTTAATTTTTTGCTCTGAAAATCTTGATGTCCCCATTACAGGGAGAGTGCCCTCTATTCTTCTCCCTGGGCATCAGCAAAATTCTTATTCCGTGCAGAGCTGACAAAGGCCATTCCCTTATTGCATAAATCAGAAGGTTTTCTCTTCGCGGTGCTCCTCATTAACTGAGAAGGAGAAGGAAAAAATATGGTGGCTTTTATCAGTCTAAACTGTACAATCATATCACCCACAGAGATTTAACTGGACTTGTTTTTTTCGAACTTCGGCAATAAAAACAACCCAATAAAATGAACATGAAAATATATTCATTAGAATTTATAATGCTCATTAAAACTGCCTGTGTAGAAAACCATGACAGAGAACCAGAGAAGTAGGAGAAAATGCAAATTATACTGCATGATGGGGGGGGGGGGGGGGAGAAGAGATATTTCTCTAATCGTCCAATCAAATGCCAGTCCAATTATCTGTGGCCAGCCCAATGGGTTAAAATTATACTGTTCATCCTTGGACACAGTGTGGAGTCTAAAAAGTGTTTCATTTTAATAAAAATGAGATCTGGACGCTGCAGAAACCAGCTTCACTAATGACGTGTTTACACAGAAGACGACAATTTCTATTTAATGGTGATTACTGCCAAGAACAAATTAAACTTCCTGAAGTATATGGGTTAGAGATAATGGGAATGATGGTGGGAGTGGGGGGAGAAAGAGAGAATGAAGATTGTAGAATGTGTGTAAATGTATGTATGTGTACCCAAAAAAACTCAGCATTTGTGTACAGTCTAAGTGTGAATCATTTTAAAAGCCTAAGAACTTACAGGTTTCATCAGTCAGATTGACTAGGGCTCAACCAAAACTGGAGGGATAAACTTTATGGAAAAAGAGCAACCCCACTGCACCTAGTTTTCTTTTGGGTCTGCAACGCTGGGCAAAAATGCCCACTCATTTCCACTGAAGTCGAGAAATATTACTCTTATTCTGAATTGGCTTTCTGACATGTCCATGTAGACAAACCATACTGGTTACTTAGTATCTGTTTTAGGAAGCCTATTAGAATGTGGGGCGATGACCCTGATTTGGCTTTTTTAGATCATCATGTACAAGTATTCAAATCAACCTTCAATGAAGCTACCTTTACTTCATAATTTTTATGTATGCTTCACATTTCAGGAATATTGTTCAAAAACAGGGCGAGAGGCAATGGATCTTATACTTCCACTTTCATAACTGCAAACACTGGGGGCTTTTGTCCAGAGCTTGTAATTACAAGTAATTATGGCTGCACCTGCACTGCAGAAATAATCCAGTTTAACACCACTTTAACTGCCATGGCTCAATGCTATGGAAGTCCGGGAAGTATAGTTTGTTGTGGCACCAGAGCAGAGCTATGGAATTCCATGTGTGTAGATGGAACCTATATTGCCTATAGTAATTGAAGCAGCCGGACTGGGCTCTACAGGCTAATGGTTACTCCAACCGCTACTCTGGCAGAATGGTTGCCAGACCCAGAGAAAGCCCTAGAAGTGAAGACAAACAAACACCCAAAGGGAAGGTATTTTTCCCCATACATCGAAGGAATCACAGACAGAATAGAGAAAGTGGTGAGGAAAACAACCTCCATATAATCTACAAACCAATCAGGAAAATCCAAGAAATGCTGCACACAGCGAAGGACAAGAGAGACCCTCTCATGGCCGCAGGAGTTTACTGCATACCGTGCAACTGTGGACAAATCTACATAGGGACCACCAAATGCAGTGTTCAAACACGAATCAAGGAACATGAGAGACACGGCAGACTGGGTCAGGCAGAAAAATCAGCAGTAGCAGAACATGTTATAAACCACCCTGGGCATAAAATGCTATTTGAAAACACTGAAATTCTGGACCTTGCCCACAACTGTCAGGGTAGAATGCACAGGGAAGGCATTGGAATCCATAAACATATAGACAACTTCAATAAGAAAGAAGAAACCCTTAAAGTAAATAAAGTTTGGCTACCAATCCTGAAAAACATCAAAATCATAACCCGGCAAGAGCAAATGAAAACCACTCAGGATGGGGGGGGCAGGGGGGTCCCAGCAGACAATGGATCACTAATTAAATAGACACCTATAAGCCTTGCCATTCAACAACAGAACAACACACAAATTAACATGTAAATCACTTCCTCTCAACCAACAGTATATATACCCCATTCTCTTCCATGCCAGCATTCTCTGAAGATGCCAACCACAGCTGCTGGCAAAACATCAGGAATAACTCTTATAGAACACTGCCTCATACTCTGCAAAACCCACAAAAACCCTCCCAAAATACATTTTAAAAATTATGAAAGAAAGAAAATATTTCACCATGACTGCTGAAATTAAAAAAAAAAAAAAGAAATCAGAGAACAGGAAAATTAATGTGAGAACAAGACAGAATGAACTGAGAGACGACTGGGCACAACAAGGTGGTGCAGAGATTAGGCTTCAAGGGTGGCATTTGGGAGATCAAGCTTATACAGGTTTATCACACTAGGGGGCAAACAGGATTTAAACAGGAATTAAACAGGAAATGTCCTATGTTAAACATAAGGCATTTCCTGTTTAATTCCTGTTTAATTCCGGTTTAAATCCTGTTTGCCCCCTAGTGTGATAGTCTTAATAGGGCTGTAAACACATTGGGTGACCATGGGCTGGTCATTCTCTCAGCATGGCCTATCTTACAGAATGATTGTGAGGATACAACAGGCCTGTACATGAAGTTGAGGTCAGTGGAGCAGAAGTGGGATATAAATGTAATTACGAAATAAATAAATAAAGATGTACTAATTTGTGGATTCTAACTCTGACTTTTCAGATGCTGTGGAAACAAAGTGAAGATGCTCCCCATCCTGTGTTCCCCACTCTATGCATTGGGATGATGGTTGAAACAGGCTTATGTAAGGACGTAATGCAAAGAGAAAACCTTTTATAGATAGAGATTGACCATATTTTCCGTGAAAGAGAAAATATCCTTGTCTGAACACATGCCAATCAGTCTTGTCATCAGTTCCAAAAATATATGTTTGAGGTGGACATCAGTAAAGCTTCTGAGAGTAAAAAAAAGTGCTCAATATACTCCTCAGTGACAAGTAGGTTTAATGAAGCTGTGATGTTGTAGAAATTATACATGGTGTTGTACAATAATATCCAAAATCCACTAAACAGTGATACCTTCTTTGGATCAACCAAAATGAACAAAATACATGAGATACACTTTTGAAGCTTCACTGGCTTCTTGATCAGGCAAAAATGTTAACATTTATACAGGAGAAGGAAAAATATGACAATGTTAGAGTCAGAATTTGTCAATATGGTTTTGTTGCTCTCAGTTAAGATGGTATGAAGGGATATCTATGTAGGAAGAAACCATTCCTTTTGGTCGTGTGGGCTCTGGGAGACAAAGGTTGCCTCTGCACTGCAGAAATAATGTGGCTTGACATCACTTTAATTGTCGTGGTTCCATGCTATGGAGTTCTGGGAAGTGTAGTTTGTTTCAGCACCAGAGATCTGCTCTGGATTATTTCTGCAGAGTGGATGCAGCCAAAGAGCCTTAAAATCCAAAAAATAAAATTTATACTCATTAGCAACACAAAAAGATGCTTCCTTTGAGATCCAGGCTGCTCCTGTCCTTTGTGAGGCTACATGGGGTTGTTAGCCTGTCATTAGCACTCTAAAACAGAAATTGTTTGCTAGGTGAAAAGGACATCTAGAATGACCATTAGGCATTCAAGACCTGTCTGCCAACACTGTATTTAATAATTACAACAATGCAATCAGATGCTTCTGATTATATAGCACCTGCTCTGTAATGTGTAGGGCCCCAGGGGGTCTCACTCGATTTGCAGTTTGCTTCACTGAAAGGATGAAGAGCTGGACAGCTTGCCAGGTTGGAAAAGAAACACTAAAGAAGGGAAACAGAGAAGGTAGATAGGGGCAGCGGGAAGCTAGACATTCCAATGCTCTCCCACACCAACAGAGAGAAAGAAGGTCACAACTGGGGCTGTGAAGCTAATCCACAATCTCTCCCCTAAAAGGCATCTGGCAAAAAACACTTGTGCTAGGGTGTGACGGATTTCACTGTCCCCCTTTCCCATACCACTTCCCTGATTTATATATCCCCATGCCCTGCAAGCTGCTTTTGGCCTCAATGGGGAAAATGACAGATCCATATTTGGATCTAAGCCCTGTCTCACCTGTCATAAAGTATAGTAGCTTTGGCAAAGGGAGGAGAGGGTTTTTGTAGAGAAAATGACACTATGGGGTAAGGCTAACAATGGGAATATTGTGTCTAGATTGAGGGGAGGCCTATTCTGCTTTGGTCAGGCTTTGCTTAGAATACTGTGTCCACTTCTGGGCATCACAATTCAAAAAGGATGTTGAAAAGTTGGAGCATGTCTAAAGGAGGGAAACTAAAATGTTGAAGGGTCTGGAGACAATGCCCTGTGAGGAGTAATTTAGGTAGCTGGATATGTTTAGCCAGGAAAAGAGAAGGTTAAGAGATGATATGACAGCCTTGCTTAAAATATTTGAAAGGATATCATACTGAAAATGGAGCAAGCTTGTTTTCTGCTGCTCCAGAGAACAGGACCTGGAGCAAAGGATTCAAACTACAGGAAAAGAGATTGCAGCTCAACATTAGGAAGAACTTCCTGACAGTAAGAGCTGTTTGACAGTGGAACACATTCCCTCAAAGTTTGGTGGAGTCTCCTTCTTTGGAGGTTTTTAAACAGAGGCTGGATGACCACCTGTTGGGAGTGCTTTGAAGGTGTCTTCCTGCATGGCAGGGGGTAAAACTTGATGGTCTCTTCCAGCTCTATGATTCCATGATTCAAACTCGTTGTCCAGCACTACTGTCCTAACTCAATTCAGTCCTCCTCTACCATGTAGCCGCTGTCAGAGTGCCTCCTCCACAAGTGAAGAGTTCAAAGCATGGTTGGTCACATTGGTTGCCTCTTTGTTTCTCTCTGAAATGTTCTGCTTGTAAAGACAGATATATCTCAATTTAATGAAGTAGATATGTTCCTGGCCATTACTACTGTAACAGAAAATTTGGTACCAGAGGCACAAATAACATGGAAAGAACAGAGATTGGTTGCTACACTAGAAAAGAAGAGCAACTGAACATGTTTCAGCAAACTAAAAAACCCAAAATTTCCACAAGATATTGCCATAGCAGAAAAAAGTAGAATCATAGTGCTGTAAGTGCATACTGTATTGATACACAGCAGAGCTCTGGTGCCATAACAAACTACAATTCCTAGAATTTCATAGCATTGACGCATGGCAGTTAAAGTAGGGTCAAACCAGATTATTTCAGCAGTGCAGATGCAGCCTAAGGGATTCTGGAGGCAGCTCCTGTTTACCTTGCTTTTTGTAGGCAGGCACATACCACTGCTTTAGGACTGGCTGGACCAAGTCCCCATTCTTTCCCAGCTCAAGCTTTATTGCGTTCTTTATTGCAGAATGGTTCTCCTAACCAACACTGAAAGTCTGTGTGTCTCCAGACCTTCTTCACCCTCTTCCCAATGCTAAAAATCCAGCTAGATGATGAGGAGGACAAAGTAGGTTGGGGATGAGCATGCATAAAAAGACTGTATATAAAGGAAGTTCACTGTCAGAGGCTTTTTTAAGTGAGATATAGCTGTAGTTGTTTTATTAAGTTTCCATTATTCAGATCCCCGTTTCTTTACTTCCAGTCATATCTGACATTTGTTTGAGTCATGTTTCAGTACCAGCTGACCTAATTTGCACTTTCCAAATGATCAGACAATCTGAAATTCAAATGTCCTTTAATTTTCTGTGTTTCTCTACATTTTGCAATGCATTTTTTTCTCATCTTAAAATGTCCAAAACTGTGTCAACAGCAGAAAACTGCATATAAAAGAACAGTAAAAGGTTAAGGTAGTCCTAACTGACTGTAGGGGGTGGTGCTCATCTCCGTTGCTAAGCCGAAGAGCCAGCGTTGTCCAACAACTCCTCTTGGTGGTCATGAGGCAAGTATGGCTACACTGAACACTGCTACTTTCCCACCAAAATGGTATCTATTTATCTACTTACATTTGCATGCTTTTGAACTGCTAGGCTGGCAGAAGCTGGGGCTAGTGACAGGAGCTCACCCCATCATGCAGCACTTGGGCCTTGAACTGCCAACCTTCCTAACTGCCAATTGTCAGAACTGGTGTCTTAACCACTAAACCACCACATTCCTCATATAAAAGAATACAAGTAGAGAAAATTGCAGACAAAAATCCATACATTTGGAGGAAGGGCATAGAAACATGCATACATGGGGAAAATGCAGTTAAAAAAGATGTGTGCCATAGATGAAACTGTGTTAAAAATGCATGAAAATTTTTGTAAGAATTTTTAAAAAAACTTTCAAAGATTTGGCAGCAGGGAACAATTCAGATAATATTGGACTATTGGGGTGTCAGCAAGTCATCAACAAAACAATCAGTTGCCTACAACTCTCTTTGGAATTTGTAGAAGGTTTTTTTTGGGGGGGAAAAATCTCTCCTCTAAATTTCAGGTAAACTAGTTTCCATGTTTGAAGAGCCTTGTGGTAATTAGCAAAATACAACTCTTTTCTTACTTCAGTGGTTCTACAATGACAATTCAGCCTATAGACAGGGAACCCCTGGGACAGCATTAGCTTTATGAGACAAAGCCAAGAAGGAACTACACACAGAAAAATACAACATATGGAATGAGCACACACAAAATATAATACATAATCCATACCAGACATAATTTTTGCCTTTGCTGCAACTAAACGTTCATCTTCGACTCTTCAGTACCTTGCATTTCTATGTCTGGAACAGCTATGCAAAAGAAATTTGAAGATTTCTTTTGTTGTTTGCAACAGAAATCCAAACACACACATCTATGTGTGTCAGTCCCAGAGTACGCTAGAATCTGAGCTCCGTATCCAGAGTTATGGAAAAGAACATCAATATGCAGTTTTAATATCTGTTCTTATCTAAGGAAGAACAATCAATTCTTTGTACAAGCAAACCCACCTACTAACAGTTCTCATTGCGGGAATTTAAACTCAAAGGCACAGAACAACACAATATCTATGAAGATTTCATAATAGTAGTATTAAAATTATAACTGAAACTTAATGAAGAATTTATAATATACAGGCATGCAAACTCCAAGATTAGACTCTGTGGAATAGTGGTTGGTTCAGACAAAGCAACAGTAAAAAAAAATTCACAGAAATGCAACTTAATTATCTTTTGACTCAAAATACATAAGCAGATGCACAAACAATCCTTTGAAGAAGGCAGATGCGCAAACAATCCTTTGACTCACCCAAGGTCACCCAGTGGGTTTCCATGGCTAAGCAGGGGTACGAACCCTGATCTCCATAGTCATAGTCCAATGTTCAAACCACTACGCCATGCTGGCTGTCACATTGCATACTCATGGGGAAATACACACAGAAGAACATACTGTAATATTATCAGAAATAACTTTTAAAAATATTTTTAGGGAAAATTGCTGGTAAAATGTTCATATTAGAAAAATGTATATAAAAATGACTACATTTGGGAATGCAACAGCATTTTGTGCAATTATACTTAACTATTTGATTTATATTCCATCTTTCTCTCAATATAGGTTTCCAAAGTGACTTACAATGGCCTGACACACACAGGCAAAAAACAATGTCTTCTGGCTGCTTTGGGCATGTGGTGTGCAGATGATGTGCACATCACCGGATTGGCCAGAAGATGTTATGGAGCACATGAGGTGGCCTCAAGGCACTAGAAAAAAGAATGTGGAAAAAGTGCTCCTCGCTGGCGGCCCATTTGGAACCATGGTAGAAGTCTGCTTTAAGAGTGGGCCATACAATTTCTGCAGTTCTCTGCTAGTCGCTGGCTGGTTGCAGGCAGAACAGCCTCTGGCTGCTCTCTCATGCCCATCTTCTTGACCTCAATATAAATTAAATTAAAACAGCTAAAACAGTTTGTGGGACAAAAGTTTTAAAACAATCAATCCGGTTTTTAGAAAGCATTCTCAATGCTGGATCCTGACTGAGTAGAAACATGAGGATAATTGATGGTTTGTTGTTGCAATGGTACTAAGCATAAACCAATGGTACTAAGCATAAACCAAAGGTTGGGCTGCAGCTCAGCAGCAGAACATAAACTCTGCATGCAGAAGGACCTCAATTTCTGTTTTTTTAAAAAATAAAAAAATTAAAATAAAAGTGCAATTGGACATAAAATGTTCAGTGGAGGGAAATTGTGCAGTTGGAAATCTAGTAACGTGCAGTTAGAAACAATGGAAATGGGAGAACAAGACACATTAAGTTTAAGTGTTTGTTATGGACCTAAATGATAGCAACAGAGCGCACACAAATTAGCACTCCATTTCAAAACAAAATGTCAAAACTATATTAAAGTGCCTTCTTCTTTTCACCGGAACCTCTTCCTTTACACCTGTACTGTTGATAGCAGTCCTGACTGCAATGTAAAATGTGCTAGTTTATCCGGCAACCTTGGTTAAAACAGAAGTCCAATTTTAGAAAGGATCCAACTTTGGCAACACAAATTTGATGTGGTAGTAGGAATAGCCCTTGCACTAATGTGTCAGTGAGTTGGAATTTAAACTTTTACAACTGCCCATACGCAGCTGTCGAATAAATTGTCCTGTTTATTAATGAACTAATGTAGATTAATAAATTAATAACTGTTGTTAAGTACATAAGAAATATTAATTCTTGTTGAGAAATTGTCACTAATATGAGGTGTAAGCAAGGATCAAAGAATACTTCATATTTGTTTGGCTCCTCCTATCTTTTTAGAAGCCTCTGACCACTCCAGCATCAAATGAACCCTGACCACTGAGAGACCATGGTGACTGGACACTACATTCCTGAGGCCGGCCGCTGTTGCAGTCTGGAACAGACCATAGGCAAGGAGCAGTCAGATGGGTTTGGGCTGCCTTAGGCATCCTCAGCATGGCTTCCAGCCATGTCAGGGGCATGTGTCATCTGCATCCCCCACCCCCAAAGTGGCTGGAAACTGCTCTTTTTTTTTCCAGGCCTAAGTCATGCTTGCTGAACAGGAGCCCCATTTTAAGAGTCAATGTAAACAATGGGATGTAAATTATTCTTCATTTAAGTCCCATTGATTTCTTTGGGTCTCCTCTAAACATGATGACACTTGGAACCAAATCTTAGTCTGATGGAGACACTGTTGTTTTCAACCGGCAGGAGTATATACATGGGTACAGACACAAGAAGAATATTGTTAGAATTCTGTCAGTATCTTCATTGATGTATACTAGCTTGTTTGTGTATAACTCTATCTATCTGTTGTTGTTAACCACCTTCAAGTTGATCTAAATTCATGGTGACCCTGTCGATGAGACATCTCCAAGAGTCCCTATAGCCCACTGTCCTGTTTAAATCCTGCAAACTCCTACCCATGTTCTCCTTAATAGAGTCCACCCATCTAGCATGTGGTCTTCCTCTCTTTCTACATCCCTTCATCTTATCTATCTACCAAATATCTATCTATTGGATAGAAATAGATATGCCAGCAGCAATTAACACTGCAGCTATTTGATGGCCCTCAAAAGTCTACACCACAGTAAATCCGTTATACTTTAAAGTGCCATGGGTCTCTGTAAAGATTAACATGGCTTCCCTTTATGGAATTTAACAATTCCAGAGGAGGCCTGCAAGGGATGTGCCTCTCTTCCCAACCTATACAAAATCTGTCAGTGCATTTAGGATGACATCCACAGCAATTGTGCAATTTCAGAGAACCGAGAAAGCCAGAAAATGCTGGCACAGAGATGGCACCACTAAGCAGGTCAAGGGATTTTCAGGTTTAAGGAATGAAGAAGAACAGCACTTGGTTTGTAACACTCTGCTCTGGGGTTCAGGCACATCAATTTTCTAAGGAAAAGGATTGACAGGAAAAGCCAGCAGAAACTGAGTTCATGACTGCTTGTTGTAAAACGGCCTTTGTATCAGCATAGAGGAAAGCTTAAAAGAAATCTTGAATATAAACCATTCACTCAGAATTATTTTCATTAACTGCCTTTATCAATGAAGTGGATTATCTAATTTTTGAATTTGATAAAACTCAGTTCTCCCCGACCACCCTAACACAAACACTTTTTCCCTATATGCTGCTTCAGTAGCTATTTTTGTATTCCCATATAAAGAAGAATGAGGTTGGTGGGAAGGAGAAAAAAAGAGACCCTTCTTGCATGGATGGGTGAGAAATTGTGTTTTAGGAATTCAGTAAAATGTTCCAAAACATTTCCCAGTTTTCATTAGCACTTTTTTTTGCTCAAGGTTCAATCTACAATACCTAATGCTTCCAATTATTCTTTGCTTTTAGAAATAACTTTTAAAACTGTGAATGGCTGGGACTGTTTCCTCATTGCATATTTCTGAAGTAATTCCTCTGTATTTAGGACACCTGTTGTGGCAATTTAAAGATTTAAGCAAGAGAAAAATCTATTTCTGCACAAACATTTTTACTAATATATATCTATGACTCTTACATAGACACTGATTATGGATTTATTATAAGTATTTATTATAAGTATTTCCACCCACCAGGTAACACAACATGATATATAATTTAAAACAATACAATAATCCGATAAAATTGCACAGGGTTCCACAACAGAATAACAGCAAAACTATGACCAAGAAAAATGTTAAAATCCATTCAAAATATAGCAAAACCATATTTACTAACTGGAAATAACCCAACGATAGAGGTGTGATGGCTTAGGAAAAAAAAAAACTGGGAAAAATTGGTGGGACATTTCCTCCCAGAAAAAAACAGACTAATGTTGAAGTTTGCTTCTGTTTTATTTAATTTGCGTTCCTAAAGAACATGTTTTGCAATATCTATAGTGTACCAATATTAGATTGTTTAGCCTCCCTAAATTAATTTTATATATATTATTAAATTATGATGTGGTTTGTAATCCAACACAGTTTGGAAGGTGCCAAGTTGTAAAAAGCAGCTTTTATGGCTCAAAGGTAAACAGACACATCACAAGAAATCCATGCCACCACAATGCTTCTAGTTTTTGGCTGCATTTGCTATACAAAAGTGTAAATCTGCAGAAGAGTTCCAAGAATCCAAAGTTTAGGGTGTGGAAGGGCTCCTGTTGTTTCACTTCAGAGGTTTTAAAAGTTACTTTTTTGAATTATAATTTCCAGAAAATTCCAGGCCAAGGAATTCTGAGAGTTGTGGTTCAACGTCTTCTTGTTGAACTGGTTCTTCCTTTTCTTTTCTTTTCTTTTTTTAAAGAAAACTCTTTTCCATGCTCTGGGCAGTCTTGTGATGTGATTCTGAAACTCTCATTTCACATTATGGAAGGTGCTCCACTTTCTCCTTTGTGTTTAACTGACTATCATATTTCACTAGTGACAAAACAATTCAAGGCAGTTGAACAGGATGCTTTATCTCACAATGAATCTGCGTTTCACAGACTCAGCAGCACTCTTATCTGGACAGTTTCCTCAGTTCTGATATATATGACATGGGGGGGGGGGGGCAACAAAATTGCATTTTTCCATGCATGGCTCTTATAAACAGGCACAATGTAGCCAAAATGAATGCACTTTCCACTTGTAGATCTTAAAATCATAGAGTAGGAAGAGCCCACAAGGGCCATCCAGTCCAACTGCCTGCTATGAAACAGATGAAACAGCAGAAGGCATAAAATGCTTAAGCAACATTACAAAAGACTGTTCTCTGTTTGAAGGCATCCATAGCCTCAAGGACAAGACTAAGGAGTTTATCACATGGGAGGAATTTCTCTCAATTGTGAATGGAACCAATTCGCAATTACGTGAATTCGCTAGTTTAGCGAATTTAGGTGAAAGCTGATTGCATTCGGAATGCATTCAGAATGACTTCCCATTTCCCGAAAATGACCCTCCACCGCCTGAAATTGCTTGAAATACTCTAATACGCAATTACGTGAAACCCCATGATTGCATTCGGATTGCCATTGCACTGTACCCCCAAATTCCGTTGTATGATAAACTCCAAAGTCATAAGAAAAGAGAGCAGGAGCCTTGACCATCGTCATTTGAAACCTGAAAAACAAATGAAGCAGGCACACAACTTACCTGGTCACAACCTTCTCCACTATACTAAAACCAAATTTCTTTCACCCCAAACTTGGTGTTCTCATCATCATCATCATCAACAACAACAACAGCAATGTTACATAGAACAGCAACTTCCTTTCTAAGCCTGTAAATCTCCGTATCGGGTGTAGAGCACAATTCTTCCACTGTTTAGTTGTGGATAGCTTCAGTATGTCATTATTTTCATTCTTCTTAAAAGAAGATCTTCCTAAGCTTCACTTGCTTTCTACCCTCAAGAATAATGGGCTGCCAAGTGGTTTGTGCAAGCCAGAGGAAAGTCCAGTAAGCTTTATATTTGACTTAGATTTTTCCATCTTTTTTGCCAAGCAAAACAAAATAAAACTGAAGAAAGCATCAAATCTCAGCAATACACAGAACAATGAGACAGAGTGCAAAAGGATAAAATAGTGTTAATCTAATGTGATGGAATAAAATTTTAAAAGAAACTTACTTCCCAACAGTTGAACACTGTGGGCTATTCCCTCTGGCTGGGAATATGATTCAGAAAAGAACTCATGGATGCAATACTCTGATAATCAGCAGACCAAGAAAAATGGACACGAGATAAGACAGTGCCATTCTGCTCCCATGTAACATAAATATTCAGGCCTAGCCTTCAAGAGAGCTTGCAGGGTGGTGGGATTTGGCTGACAACCAGTATGTTTAATAACACAGCTAACCCTAATCCAAATCAAGATACGGAGAAATTATCTTGCACAGACATCTGGAATTGTTTCAGGCCCTTTGAGTAGATTCACTCCCCAAGTTGGCGGTATTCTAGGGCAAAGGGCCTTCTCTTCTGTTCAGAAATATTTTGGCAGATATTTTCTTTTTTCCCCCTAGAAGGGATGCTTATTATGACTATCAAAAGTGCCTTTGCTGGAGGGAAAGAAGTTTTTTCATCTGACTGTATTTCTAGCCTATGCTGAGAACGCTTCCCAGTGTTCAGTTCTGGACCTGAAGCCAGAGTGAACATGTATAAAAATGTGCTTTTTGGTCCTGTAGCCACACCTAACAAAGTATACATCATTCATATATTTCACACCCTTAAAACTATTTTCAGAAACAATCCTTTGATGCTACCCCACTCTTCAGGTTTTAATAATTTGTAAATTGCCTTGCAGCCATAATATTGGGGAATAAGAAGGTATATAAATGAAATTGTTGTTGTTGTTTTCATGATGCTGTTACTTTGTTTTGAAAAAAAAATGACTATACCCAACCCAATAAGGGTTGTTGTTGTTGTTGTTTACATATTAAAAGGTAAGGACAAAAAAGAACATGGCAAGATTGTCAGCTTCAAATCTGAGAGTCTTATTGCAAAGCACCGATGTAGCATGGGCTGCTCTTTACCCACTCTGCTTTAAAGCTCAGGCCCCCAGCTCCATTCCCGGTTGATTCCAGGGTTCAATGTGAAAGTGTAAGTATGCATGTTGTGTTGCCAATTCCTCCCACCAAAAACACAAGAATGAGGAGAGGGCTTGGGAACAGACCCAGTGAGGGAATGCACTTGGGCCCATCATGCCATTTGGAACAAGGCATAAAGTGGAGTCCTTCTTGTTGCACAAACTTTACACACAGTTTAAATAAACAACAGCGGGATGGCAGTGATTCTTCCACAAACTTCACCAGCAGTAGAAATCCTGGATAAGTTTCCTACATGTCATACATGCTGCAAGTAAAGGTGTTGGATGCAAGAAGAGGGAAGAGTGGCAACCAGTGCAGCTACTGGCTGAATTCTGTCACCTGCATGGCCATCAGAAATACCACTTATTGCACTGCCATACTACCTAGTTAGCCAGGTTTTAAATGGATTCCCCTTGTGGCCATTTCCACAGTCTGTTGGGCCAGAAACAGCTCTGCATCATCTCCAAACATTTTCCTGCCTTGCCTCTGGAACATCACATCAACCCTGCTTTGCTCTAACTTGTGATATCACTCACAATGACCCACCTCCACCCTGTTTTGGCTCTGACATTTGAAGGAATAGGAACCCCCCAAAAGAACTGTTATCTGCTAAGGGCAACCAGGAAAATATTAAAGGTTGAAGCAGAGAGGAGAATAACCATGAGCTGTTGACTTTATTAACTCAGTGCTTTGGTTTTGTTGCCTTGCCCTGAATTTTCTAGAATTATATGGATGTGCTGTACTTTTGTCTTCTGTCAATACTGTGGTTATGCCCTGTATTATTTTTATTTTTACCTTTGGTGGACCTCATTTTTACACCACTAATGCTCTTAATTCTTACAAGCATGATTCACAATGTATCAGGCAGAAGCGGTATAACTTCACGTACTACTAATGGGATCCTTCAGAAGTGAGGCTGGCATCTTTATGGGGTATTATGGCCTTTATGTTAGCATTAGGACTGCAGTGATATGTATAATTGCGTGTGTGTGGATAGGTTTGTTTTAGGCCCCTAATGATGTCTTTCAGCAGCCTCTGCAGTCCTATTTCATCCTCCCCCTCTTTCTCTTCCATTATCAGATTATGAGGTGTTCAGAGACATCCCACAAAATGTTCTGAAATGCTGTGTGAAATGAAGTGTTAATGGTTGAACATCATATGCTCTAACTGTACTTATTTACTAGGCACCATCCTTATTTTCTGTTGCACCTCTTTGCTATGGAAGTGTCCCTGGTTTCACCTTTTAGCATGCTTTATTTACATTTTCTTGGCCAGAGGCACTAGAATTTATCATTCTTCAGTGTCCAGTTCCCTCCCCTCAATTTCTTAGAAGTTGCAGTTTAATACTCCAATTATGGGAGGAAAGCTTCCCCCCCCCCCACACACACTATTTTTTAAAAATCTGAAAACAGATTTAAATAGATCTAAAAACAGCTAAGGAGGCCACTGTTAAAGATGAGTGAGGTACACCACAGTGATCTGAACACTGTTTCTGGGGTAACAAGGGGAAATGGTTGCATCTAGTTTCTATTATACATGTCAGCATGTACATGAATGCAAAGGCATACAGAATGAAGAAAATTTGTCATTTCATGCATGCCACAAAATGGGTGGGCACCTGAAATACAACCCCTTGGGGAAGGGGAATGATTCAGTGCCAGCCAGCTAAGCACTGGGAAGCACTATTAAATTCCATGCCCCTACTATAATCATTTTCTTCAAAGAATAATCTGAAACTTTCTGGACAGGCTTCATGAACAGACAGGACAAAGAAGCTACCGTGTATACTCGACTATAAGTCAACCTCATGTATAAGTCAAGGGCAAGTTTTGGGGCCAAAATTATGGATCTTGCTATGACCCGTGGATAAGTCGAGGGTAAAATTTAGGGGTATATAGGAAAGGATCTAAAGGATGAAGCAAAGCAAAACAATGTCAAATAACTTCCAAAAGTCCATCAGACATAACTCTTTGTGCTTATTCTTAAGACTGGATGGATGAGTGAGTAAAGGGGGTCAGTGCTTCCAGGACAGATTATACTCTTGCTTTTCTTCAGGGGATGGTTCCTTCTTTTAAATAAGAGTTAAGATGCAGTACTTACATTGACCTGTAGATAAGTTGAGTCAGGTTTTTGGGGTCAATTTTTTGACCTAAATTTCTAGACTTATACATGAGTATATACAGTACATATCAAGACAGAAAATCCTACAGAAGGGATCTGTCTCACTGAGATCTTTGCTCTAGAGTTAAAAGAAGAGTCTGAGCTGCCTCCCAATTCCAAACAACATAGTCTGTGTTGGTGGCTACGCAAAGGAGCACTGCTTGCAGAGGAAAACTCCTCAGCCTAAATTAGGGATGGGAATCATGTGGTCCTTCTGGTTTTGTTAATCTAGAACTCCTACCAGCCCTACCAAGAATAGATAGTGGCGATGAATGCTAGGAATTAGACCTTACAACATCTGCTGGGCCACATGTCTTAAATCCAAAAAGTACCCTGTTTCCCCGAAAATAAGACATCCCCATAAAATAAGACCTAGTAGAGGTTTTGCTGAATTGCTAAATATAAGGCCTCCCCTGAAAGTAAGACCTAGCAAAGTTTTTGTATATAAATATATATACTGTATATAATAAATGTTCATTGTTTTGTTCAACAATAAATGTAAATTCTTCTTCATGGAAAAATAAGACATCCCCTAAAATAAGACCTAGAACATCTTTGGGAGCAAAAATTAATATAAGACCCAAGCCCAGTAGTCCCAGAGAGTCAATCAATCAATCAATCAATCTATATATATGTATATATTAACTTCATGTTAATCAGCATTCATGGAAACACTAATGGTCCCTGTTGCCTCCTAAAAAAATGTGAAGTTGGATAGCCATCCGTCAGGGGTGCTATGACTGTGAGTTCCTGCATGGCAGGGGGTGATCTCTTCCAACTCTATAATTCTATGATTCTATATTCAATAGAAATGTTTTGGAATGTATATTTCATGGTTTGTTACCCACAGCCCAAAGTGGAGATGTGTTGAGCATCCACTAATAGGATGCCCCACTAGTTCTACATATACATCCTTTCTTTGATAGTATCTCTCAATACACTGGAGATGTATCCAAAATGAACCAATTTCCCCTCAAAATGATTTAAAGATTCTAAGAAATTCTTGCTTGTTCATTCTGCAACCTACTATTAATCAATCCACAAAAGCACACTGCTTTGTCTCTTGCTAAAAAAATCTACTTGGGAGCTCCGTCAGGAAACCCCTTCACCTTCATCTTCTAAAGAAAGACCATTTAAAGAAGCAAATACCTTTAAAACGAACACACTGTAATCATGCTGTAATCTTTGCATATTAAAGCTGCACAAAACAAAACCAGGAATACGTGCTGTGTAGACATTGCAGAGAGTGATGTGTTAGAATGCAAATTGAATAATCCCAGCAGGCATCCATCCATTATAGGAGGCTTGTGCTTTGACCGGGACTGGTTCGCAATGTCTTTGTAAACTTGTGCCCAGTCCCTCACAGTGAATACTGTATTTCCAAGTGGAAGAGCTCATCCCTCACAAATGAAATGTGTGCATGTGCTGAGACTATGTCCTTGCAATATCCCTGTTTTCACCAAGGTCACTTCTAGTTTCATTCAGTCCTCAGTTCACTTTGCTGAGCTTTCCACTGCTTTCTGTATTCACTTATTCTGCAAGAACCCTGTCCTGCACAGTAGGTGCACTGCAGGTGCAGTTGTGCTACTGAACTGATAATGCCATTATAATTCCTCTGGAATTTAACCCCACTTTTTGTCTGACCCTGTATGGATTTCTCTGTTTTTAAAATGCAATTATGCTTAATATAGTTTTGAGCTGAAGAATGGATTTGGTTGTACTTGTTATAGAATTGCAACAATGGAGTTTATCATACGACAGAATTTGGGGGTATAATGCAATGACAATCCAAACGCAATCACAGGGTTGCCCGTTATTGCGTATGAGTGTATCTCACGCAATTTCGGGCAATGGGAAGTCATTCCGAATGCAATATTGGGGTTTCACATAATTGCGTATTAAAGCATCTCACGCAATTTTGGGCAATGGGGGGCATTTTGGGGCAATGGGAAGTCATTCCGAATGCATTCTGAATGCAATTAGATTTCATGTAAATTCACTAAACTAGTGAATGTACGTGAATTCAAATTGGCTCCATTCAAAATTGGGATAAATTCTTCCCATGTGATAAACTCCGATTTGAACACAACGTTTGTTAATCCAAATGGTCATTTATGGTGGAGGGAGTGAACAAATAACATATGCTATGGAGCCTTGGTGGCACAATGGTTAAATGCCTGTACTTCAGCCATCCACTTTCAATACCAGCCAGGGGCTCCACGTCGACTCAGTCTGACCTCCCTGTTTAAGTTGCTAAAGTACTCAGTTTGTTGGGGGCAAATAGCTTACACTTTGTAAACTGCTTAGTACATCAGTAAGTGGTACAGAAATATACTTGTTACTGCTATTGCTATGGTCCTCTGCTGCAGAAGGAAGATTGGTAGATGGTTAGACAGATATATAGACAATCAGTCTTCGGAAAGGAATAGACAGAAATAGACAGATTGTACACAGAGAACATAGAGTAATATTTGAACAATAGATCGCCTCAAAATCACAGTTGAGGGTCAAACTATAGGTGTGATGTAGGATAGTCGTACATAAGTTCTCTTCCTGTTTCAAAATAGTTCATAGCATAGGTGTGGGAATATTTTTATCGGACTGAAACTATTATGCTGGGGGGAATAAAGGCAAACTCTTCTTCCTCAATTAATAAGGCTTTAAAAGTAGTCTAGAAAAATGGTGGAAGAGAGGGCTCTGAATAGCTATTAGTCATGGTAAAACTATTCTAGCATCTTTTTTTCCAGGATCACACAACAGTGGCAAGGGAAGGCTGACAAAATCAGCCAGTTCTGAGCATCCTATTTCAGTTCTGTTCACGGTCCTGCTCCTGTTACCATTCTTTGTGTTAGCATAGTTGCACAGACACAATGCAGAAAAAGAATTCTGTTGCCATGATTGCCAGTATCAAAGGCACTGTACTTCTATATATCATCTGATGAGGAGTCCAAGGAGGAGGGTGGTTCCTGTCCTCGTTGTCCTGTTTGTGGGATTTTCCATTAGGGTCCCTGGCTGGCTGCTGTAGGAAACTGAGTGCTGAAAAACATAGGCCTTTGGTATGGTCCAGCACAGAATTGCTTATTGGTTATTTCTTCTTTATTACATAGAGGTACCACATGCAACCTGCATATTTAGCCCTGTGGAGGATAAAGAAACTCGTGGGGGATTTTAATCAAGAAGTGTTTACCCTTACCTCCACAGTGCTATCAGGTAAGCTGTGAGCCAGAAATTCATCTGATACGAACGTTTAATTTACTAATTTCCACTCTCAGCTGCACTATGAATAATGATGGTGATCCAATTTATGTATGGACGATTCCCCATTCACAACCTTCATTTGGACTGGGTAAAGATTAGCTGTGTTCATGGGTAGCAAGAGGAACACAGACTTAAGCAGTCCTTCCTCAAGTCACAGTGATATTCCTCCCCTCATCCATGCTCTGGGAACTGTGTTCTGGGGTATTAGGGAGGGGATTCCAGATGTCAAGGTGC
The DNA here is from genome assembly GCA_034509955.1 of Urosaurus nigricauda. Lineage (NCBI taxonomy): Eukaryota > Metazoa > Chordata > Lepidosauria > Squamata > Phrynosomatidae > Urosaurus > Urosaurus nigricauda. Next base: position 11,422,049 of record JAOEGL010000009.1, read on the forward strand.
GCTGCCTAAGGCAACCTTCCTGTTGTCATTGCCAAAGGTGATGGCATATGCCTAGTATAAACAGAAGGGGGAGAAGAGCCCAAAGAACAACAAAGATTAATGTGAGGAACCACAAGCTTGATGAATAAATTCCCCCAAATGAATGCCATTTCTGAAAGTGAGCTGTGAAACATGTAAGGCCAAACGCAAATATAATAAGGAGAATGGAAAATATTGACTATCAAAAGTATAGTGACACTGAAAAACAAAAGTACACATGTGTACAGAAACTCTGCGATAATAACTCCTTGCCCAGGTTATTGCTCTTGAGAAAACAATTCACATGAAGCAGCAGCAGTAGTAATAGTAGCAGTAATATCCCACCTTTTTATCAGATTGAGACTCAGAGCAGCTTACAGTTATTGAAAAAAATGTTAAAATCCACAAAATACAAAGTTAAAAAAACAATTTAAAAATCATAAAAAATTAAAACCAGATTAAAATGTATATTAAAACACAGACACACATACCAGCACAGCAATTAATAATATCAAGCACATTTTGTAAGGTGGGCCTTATATCATTACTTATCAAATGCCAGTCAGAGAATATGGTAAACCACAGCTTCCATCATTTCATAGGCAAAAATAAGAACCCACCTGCAGCCTCAGTGCCACATCTTGATCTCTTAACTGTTTACATATATGTATAGTAGCTGCATGCATACTTTTAAAATTTTATTTGCGAAAGTTTATATACCACTTTATTATATGCCACTTTATCTTTAGGAAGCTGCAGGAAATACAAAACACTGAATATATAATTTAATGTTCACAAGGTAAACCTTGTGGTCATGCAACACAATTGTAAATGCCTCTGCAGCAGTCAAACAAGGACTTACATGGTAAGATGATTTGAAAGCCTGGGAAAGTCCAGAATTGGATTACAACTTCCAGAATCCCCCAGTCACATGTGAAAAAAGAAACTTTCCCAAGGTCTGGACACTCACAAAGATAACCAGTTCTGAGCTATTCAGGGCTTTAAATAGCAAGGCTTTAATTCTAGCCCAGTCACATACTGGTAACCAGTGATGTGAAAAGCATGATAAATGTGACCCCAGTACAGAAAGCTCTCACAGTATTATAAAAGTAATATTTTCCTTTAAAACACTCCTATACCTGCTTCAGGACAACTATATACTAAAAAAAAAAGCAACTATTAAAATCCATAAAAAATTAACTTTCAAATGATTAAAATCTCTGCATAAACAAGCACATTCCTGCTTGAAGCCGAAAACACTGTAAAGTTTATACAAGGAATTCTTTCAACAAAAAAATATAGGAACAAAATAGAAACAGTGATTTAGATGGGGAGTTTTTGGAATGCATGGATAAACTTAACGCTTGAGATATTTCATGGTCAACTCGGAATATCACTTTACTATGAATCGACTTACTAATTTATGGTAAATAGAACAAAACAAATTGCATCATGAACTGTTTTAAAAGGAGTAACAAAATTACTCTTTGCAATGCTGGAGCCAAGCACAGCCACCTGAAAGTCCATCATGCACCCCAGTAAACAATTTCATGTATAGGGTATGGAGTGAGGCAAAAGTGATGCAGAAAGTGGTAGTAAAGCACTAGGATGAGCCAATTAGTTTTGTGTTCTACGATTTTACTAATTTAAACAGAAGTTCATTCTGTCCCACCTTTGCATCTGTTTGTGGCTTGTTAGACCTCTGCACACACAGTTGCATTCATTTTGTGTGTGTTTTTCCTATGCTTGAAAATGCATACACATTTTTTAAGCATTTTTTTTCTGTGCATGAAAACTCATGTGCATCTTTTGCAATCATTTTCCCTGAGTGGATAAATAATTTATATATAATTTCTCTCTAAGATATACACTGTAATGCATTTTTTTTTTAAATCAGAGAAAAGTGTGGTGAAATTTGTAAAAGTGACAAAGGTAAGAGGATAACTGTATTCTAATCTGTATATTGGTTTGGGAAGTAGAAATTGGGTTGAATTTTTTTCCAATCATTTCCCCCGAGTGCATACATAAGTTGTCCATAATTTCTCTCTGGGTTATGCATTGTACTGCATTTTTTAAAAAAAAAATCACAGGAAAACATGATGAAATTTGTAAAAGCGACAAAAGTAAAACTGTATTCTAATCTGTACATTAATTTGGGAAGTAGAAATTAGGTTGACTTGTATTAAAATGTGAACAAAATGAACCCCTCTCCCCCATTTCTACTATATAGGTCTGGAGCTCCTCAGTGGCCAAGTGGGAGACCATCTGGGAATCCTTACGTTCCATGGTAGAACAAAGGTAGGATAAGAGAATACTAAGATCACACGTGTTCTAATTGATGCTTTAAAATTACCACTTTTGAGAGGCTGCTTCTGTCTGAAAACTGGGTATAAAATGTTTTAAATAAGCACACACAACAAATAAAGGACGTATTGAGTCCCATCAAATCACTTTTGAGTTAAGCCACTGCCACTGTGTAAACACAGGCAGTGCGCACACAAAATGCTTAGTAATGGGGGTCCATTCGCGTCATCTCCTTCATATTCTGTATAAATAATCCTGCAAGCCAGCTGCCAAGAGAACTGAATGAGCCAAAGACTGTTTAAAAAATATATATATACATGCTAAAGCCAAGCACCGTACCTTTGCCTGGGGGTATGGGGGGAAAACATATGCTCTCTCCTGTATGTGAGCCACCCCTAAACAGAAGGGATCATAACATTCTTGAGCAAGAACCTGCTGCTGCTTTTCGTACGTTTTTAAAACCACCAGCACATCCATGTGAAAATGTGTGCATGCATGCTCATATACACTCCCATGCGCAAACAAAGCATTGCCTGTCACTAAAAGTTGCTTCCTAAAAAATAGAAAAGAAGAAGAAGAAGAAGAAGAAGAAGAAGAAGAAGAAGAAAGAAGCTGTTTAAATGCCTCCTTTCCAAGCCAGCCCCACAGAGCCAGAGCTGAGAATACATTAGCCTTTAATGAAGTGAAACTCTCATCTTGCCGGAGACACCTCATTTAGCGCAATTGTTTCAGAGCCATTACAGAAAGACAATTACAAGGAAGCGGCGAGAGTAATTGGAAATGCTGGCAGGAGTTGGGCGAAATGATAATAAATAAAAATATTCACCCTAATAAGCTTCCAGGAGGGGGTGGGCTGAAGAAAATCAACATAATTAGAACTGAACCTTGGCAAGGAAAAACAGACAGCAGGGTGGCAAGTGTTCAACGCATACAGGAAGAGGAGGGGGAGGAGGAGGGAAAGTGAAATGAACTCGATTATTTACTGGATCTTCAGATCTCAGCACTAGGATGACCCCTAGAGAAGCAGCTTGCCATGAGGAAGAGGAGGAGGAGGAGGAGGGAGCCACTGTCTGTACAGGAAAGATCCAAGGTGCCAAAAGCGATGATAAAGAACACCTTGTAAAAGCCCAGCCACAAGTCGGCTTTGCACCTCCCTGTGCTTGCAGCTTAATGATGAGAAATGCACCGTTATTTCCGATTCATCCATTGTCTTTCAAAACATGCATGCGCTCAGTACATAGCCATGCTCCCCTTCTTTCCTGATTCCTGATAACAAAGCTAAAAAGGATTCCCCGACGTTAACTCTACTCAGGAACAAAACAAAACTCTACCTAACAAGATATGGGGATATGGGGCATGATTTTGTTTACACTGGATTAAAATAATGTGGTAAAGTAATACATTTCCCGACGTTAACTCTACTCAGGAACAAAACAAAACTCTGCCTAACAAGCTTGAAACTCTCATGTTTGGAGCTAACACTGGCCTTAATGAAAAGGGTAACTTTGGAAAAGCGAGATAAATAATTTCTGATGATATACACAGTTGTTCCACCTCTTTCACACTTTCTGGGGTACCCAAGAAATGGCTGGTATGCAAAGAGATATGCAAAGGAAAGGTGGGGTCATGCAAATGATGTGCTCTTTAGTTCATTGAACTAAACAGATTTTTAAAATGTGTTCCAAATAACTAAACAAGCACTTTTGAAGGGGCTGTGGTTGTTGACATGGGTGAACATAGAATAAACCCAGCTCTTCTCTATCTCCTGAGAAGTCCAAACATCCTTCACCAGGAGGAACTCTGTGCATGTTTTTATCAAAGTGACCTCCTCCTTTACACTCTCACAAGCATAAGACACTCATATTGACCTTTTCCTTTGGGCAATTTTGCATTTTTGTACAGGAATAAAGTAAAGCAGGTACAGGAATAAAGTGAAGTCAGTCCTGTGTAGAGCTAGCCTAGATTTTAAATCGGTTCGTTTTGCTATGATTAATGTGGTGACAAAATGAAGAAACCCAGTGTAATAAAACTGATAAAAAGAGAAGCCAGTATTAGATGGAGAGAGACTAGGGTTGTCACAGTGAAAACTAGAGAAGGCTTCTGTACCTTTAATGGTTGTGTAGAAGAGGGAATGTCAGCAGGTGTTGCTTTTTACCTGATTGCATGACAAGCAACACCTGTTGAAATTCTCTGTTTGCACAACCATTAAAGATACAGGAGCCCTCTCCAGTTTTCACTCTGGCAACCTTAGGAGAGACACATATAACCACAACCCTGCTGAACTGAGTCAGCCCAAGATGTTTTGATGCCTAACATGGAACAGAAAATGGTATCCCTCTGTACTTCCAAGTCAAGGTGCATACTACCCAAAGCCACCCAAGTCATTTTGGCATATGAAGCACCCCTCCCATAAAACCCCCAAAAACATACAAGAAAGTGAATAACTTTGCCCTTTTGCAACATACAAAAACCTGCAACTTCAAGTAGCTGCCTCAGTCTGCTCAATGGTAGCTGGTCCTTCTGCTGGATCTGGCCAGAGGTCCCTTTTTAGCACATCATGGTGTTTACTTTTAGGAAGATCAAAACAGTAACATAGAATTGGACCCTCTTTCCAGGATGTAGCTACTTAAGAAACAAAACAAGAACACTGACCTTCCCAATGAGAATTCTGCATAGAGTGTGATATTGATAACCACTCACACCTAGAACTATTCAGTTTGCTCAGGAACAATCCCTTTGATAGCTTTGCCTGCCTCTTTTCTTTTGATGCCCAAACTTTCTTTTTAAATGCTCAACTAAGTGACCACAATGTGAGATATGGGAAGTGACAGAAAATTTCACTGGGGAGGCAGAATTCTCATTTGGAGAATCAATGCTCTCATTTTGCCTTCACCCGCACAGCTCTGCCCCTACTTCTGTGGAAACTGGCATTCAGTGGCATGTTGTCTCCCAACAAGAATTCCATGTAGCTATTCGAGCTAAAACCACTAAAAGTCCTCTCTCCAATTACCCTGACTGGTTGCCTATCATCTACATTCTTGGCCTTCTGAGGAAGCAGACCGAAAATGCATCTACTGTACAAATAATGCAGTTTGACACCAACTTTCAACTGCCATGGTTCCATCCTATAGAATCCTGGGATCTGCAGTTCTGTGAGGCATCAGCACTCTTTGGCAAAGAAGGCAAAAGATCTTGAAAAACTACAAACCTCAGGATTCCTTGGGATGGAACGACAGCACTTAAAGTAGTGTTGAGCTACACTGTTTCTACAGAGTAGATCCACTCTAAAGTGTACTAAAGCTAATACTACAACTGCTTTCTCTCAGTCTCAAAGGTGCAACAAGATCCTTTTGCATTTTTGGACATGACCATACTTTATGAAAATGAATCTCTGGAAATTGTCCTACTATGGACTGGAAAAGTTCTTTTTTTCTGTTACATTTTCCAGAATCCCAGTCAGCCACTGACAGATTTTCCTTCCACTATTTTGTACATGGTGATTTTTTTAAAAAAATGTCCAGGCAAAAACAGGATAATTGTACAGAACAAAGTAAAGTAGGATGTCTCACAGATTGGAGGTCCTGAGTGATGAGTAAGCCAGCAGCATTTGCCTCCACTTATTTTTCTGTCTCTATTTAATCACATCTCCCGCCTCTGTAAGGAAAATACTTTTATGATAGTAGCCCATTAAGTCCATTACAGTATTCAGCTTTAAACATACTGGGAATATCATTGACCTGTAGCAATATATTTTCTGTAAGACACTGGGGTGAGGGAAGATCATAATAGAAATTGTGGCTCAAGAACAATTATTGCCTATGACTGGGGAGAGAAATAATGTTGGTTTGAGAGCAAAGAAATCTCCATCATCAATGGCGATGCAGAAAGAGTTCATCAGATAAAGCTGAAAGTGACAAAAGATCAGCTATTATCTATTTGCCATAATTCTTTTGAGCTATTGTATTACATCCAGTTGTTTTTATTTCACATTAAAATGGTGCGTGTCTATGTAAAACTGTAAGGGTAGAATGTTGACTCAGTATGTACCACGGCTAACAATTTTAAACGCCAAGGAGTCTTTCCAAGACATCTGTTTAGATACACAGTTAGGAACCATACAGAAAATGTCTTTGTTTTGGCCCTGCTGTCGCTTTTCTACAGGTCTGTGAATGTTAATCTTTGGGACAACATTGGAATCAAGCATGCCTGAATCAGCACAGAGGGCAGGGTTGTGTATTTGTATCTCTGTTACTAGATATACAAACAGAATCCAAAGCCTGGCCCCTCATGTCTTTCTACACTGCTTCCCACAAACAGCGCATACACATAGCTATTGAGCTTCTACACTGAATGGAAATTTGTTCAGTTTTCCCTCAGTTATGCCAGCCACCAGGAAGTAATACAAACAACTCTAAGGAAGCAGAGGGCACGGTGGAAAGATCAAGCCCTCTTCACCTTTCCGCCAATAGCACATAACCTCTCCCCCCAGCGCTGGGCCCTTTCTGCTGTACTCAGCATTCCTAAGTTTAACCCTTAAATATTTGGGAACATTCTAAGGCAGCACAGTTACCACAGCTTGGTAACAGCTTACCTGTTGGATTTGCTTCTATTTTCCCCTAAGTTACTCCAGCAAAATTGGTCAAAATTTTGAGCAGACCTTTTGGCAGGTCTGTAGACTTGGTGAATTAAAGGACCATGCTCAAACTCCAGGGCCACCAACAATGTAAATGTTTTTAATTCTCATCCGTGATATGCAGTCTTCTGTCCTGATATCCCTTGACACAACATCAGAAGCTGCCTTTTCCTAGCATTGTCCAGTTTTATCTATTCAGACTGGCAGCCACTTCCCCAAGTCACCAAGAGTGGTCACATCAGTTCCACTTTAAATGGAGATGGTGAGGATGAACCTGGACTTCTTTTCATGTAAAACAGTGCTAGTCAGGTGCCAATCCTAAACCAGTCCCTGCTACATTTTCAGAAAAGAAAGAAATGGTTGTCACGAAACCATTTGTAGATATGGTTACACAAATGATTGTAGTCAACAATCACAATCATGGCAGTTAAATTGGTCTCAACCTGGATAAGTTCTTCAGTGTGAATACAGTCGAAGTGCCGGAGCTGGGCCATGAGCGATCATCAAACAAGAGGCAAGAGTTGGCAATCACAAGAACCCAGGGAATGTAGAAACCCACAACTGGGACGAGGGTATTCTTGGCAGATGGACAGGGTACAAAATGCACCCAGCATTACACCAATTACTATCGTCTCCAGTAGATAGGGTTTATATCATATTCCACCTTACCTACAGCACAAATGACACATGGGAAATTTTTCCAGGCCACACTACCTAGGAAAGGCTCACCAGCAGTCCTTGGGGAGTTAAGGTCTTGTACCAGAACTGCCAGGGCTAGTACAACAAGGCAGCTCATGAATCATAATGCTCACCTTCCATTCACTCAAAGTCTCTTTCCCCAGCCCCCTCTACTTGCTTCTGTTCTTTTCATCTGTTGATATTAGATAAACACAACACAGGAACACTTTCATGCTGAGCTACTGAACCCTGATGACAGCTGTGAGCGGGTATAAATAGATGCCCAGGATTTAGTACCACCTCACTCACAAAAACCAGATTTTCTCTGTATCTATTGCTGCTTGCTGTGAGATTTGTTGCCTTACTTAAAAACTCAGAGAAACAAACAAATTCCCTGAGTCTGCAGCTGAAGACCTGAGGTTCTGCTTCGGAGTTTTAGGAGATTTTCAGATGAGGAAAAAAAAATGGGAGTAAAAGGCATAATTGCGCTATCGGTTGAAGATTTTCAGATGATGTCGCACTCATCCAGTACTTCTCTCATGAAGAACCTGGAATGCTCCTGCAACAAACTATTCATGGGGAAGTCCCATGAATGGCTTCTCAAAAGCATAAATAAAGCATGATTGCAAGGGTACAAAAGTTAATCGAGCTTCATTCCCACTATTGGGGAAACAACCAGGGACATTTACCCTTTACCCAAACTGCATTTCAGCGAAGGCAACATCAGAAAGGAACTCTTCTAGAACATGGCCACATAGCCCGAAAGCTCCACAAAAAACTATGCAATCCATTCTCTTTGCCAGGATCAGTTTTGCAGTGGATTTTAGTCTTCTTTTGGGATATGGGGCATGATTTTGTTTACACTGGATTAAACTAACGTGGTAAAGTAATAAATTTTATTTTATTCTGTGCAGGACAGAAACATGATTTACAGACATGTGCTGTACTGCCAAAATGGTGCATGTGTGAAACGATCAATTTCAGTGTACTAATGATTCATTGATGGATGTGTGTGGAATGCGATCACAATGTTATTTGGTATTTATCTCGCAATTATCATGCAATTGTGCAACTGTGCAAAAATATTGAGCACTATAGCGCTATTGTTGCATTCACTTTCACTACCACAATTATTGCTGAATTGGCCCTGGTGTGATCATCTCCTTAGTGAAGAAGGCCTGGAGAGCTCTGTATTGTTTTGTTCTGCCTCAGCTAGCCTACTGAAGCAATGTCAGATGTAATGGAGGATGCTGTTCTCTCTGCAGTACTGGAAGCAACTGTCAGTCCAGTAAATGGGACAGAATGGCAGATGTGTGTATCTAAGCACAAGAGAAAGAAAGAGAGAGATCTTGTCCTTTCTCTGAGATAGAGGAAAGCTTTGGGTTCGCCGTGCAGTCCTCTGAGTAGAGCAGAAAAAACAAACACTATTACTTTTTAAAAATAATTTCTTAATTTAAAAGTAATTAAAAATGTACCAATTTTTAAAGCTCCTAGAGGACGTTATTTCAGCTTTCTTCCTCACCCCCCCTTCAAGAAATAATAATGCCCTTTTAATATCTATTGGAGAAGAAGAAGGCTTTGCTCATGAACAAGGATGCTTCAGAATGACTAAGGAGTTTATCATACAACAGAATTTGGGAGTATAATGCAATGGCAATCTGAATGCAATCATGGGGTTTCATGTTATTGCAAATGAGTGTATCTCACACAATTTTGGGCAGTGGGAAGTCATTCCGAATGCAATCATGGGATTTCACGTAATTTCGTATAAAGAGTATCTCGCGCAATTTCAGGCAATGGAGGGGTCATTTTTGGGAAATGGTAAGTCATTCTGAACGCATTCTGAACGCAATCAGATTTCATATAAATTCACTAAACTAGCGAATTCACGTAATTGCGAATTGGCTCCATTCGCAATTGAGAGAAATTCCTCCCATGTGATAAACTCCACTGATATCTCTTGGGCTGCAAAGGCAGAAGCAGCTGGAGCCATATTGCCCCACCTCTCGCAGCAGATGTTGCCGTAGGGCACTGATGTTTAGGAATGTATGCTGAGGGAAGGCTGGTACAACTGGAACTTGGGTTAAAAAAGGAACATGAATTTTAGGAGTCCACTGTGTGCCTTGAATGAGAGCTACTAAAAATAAAGTTTGGGGAAACAAACAGACATGCTCAGTTCTTGCTGGCTGGAAGTTTCAAAGAATGGCTCCAAAGAATGCCTCCCCAACAATAGCAAAGAACTTTCTCCCAACTTTGAACTGAAATCAAAGTGCAAAAGTAGTTTGCACTGGTAAACTCAACAACAGGGAGGGGATGAGGCAGAATCTTATCTTCCCTGTATAGGTTCAGGCAAAAGTAAAGTGCTACAGTCTCTACCAGCTTTTTTGTTCTTCCTTATTTATAACTTTTGCCATCTCAGCCACAATCTGATGGCATTTGGCCACATGTGTCCTTTTTTTAAATCTGTGAAATATTGGATAGTATGTAATTGCTGACAAGCAGCTTCAAGGGCTGTGTTCACTTTTCTTAGGGCACTTTGCTTTTAACCAATCTGGACGTATTTTCAGCTAGAGAATGTTTTCAATAGAGGACTTTCTTTGGTAAAGGAGGACACACAGCCAGGGACCAAACATCACAAATTTGTAAGGCAACAGCCTTTCCACTCTAATACTGCAATCTCTTGTCCCATACATTAAATGTAATGAGCCATGGAAAAAAATAGTTCTGACATCAGAGTAATATATTTTACTTTTATTAAAAAACGGTATTTGCCACCTTTTAAAAATAACAGTGACAACAGCAACAACAACAGCCCAACCTGAGATGTCCTATAGTTTTGCTAACAATGTTTTAACTTTCTGGTCATTAATACAGGGTTAACCAATCTGTGTCTTGCTTTTTTAAAAATGAACCAATCTGACTGCAAATATTAGGCCAATTAATTTCAAAATATCATTTTTCTAAACCTATTAGTAAAACACACATAAATTACCCCCCCCCTTCAATTTCTGTTCCAATTTCATTAGTTGTTATGTCCCTTCAAGTCGTTCTTGACTTAAGGCAACCCTAAAGTGAACCTATCATGGGGTTTTCTTGGCAAGACTTGTCAAAGGAGCTTTGCCACTGTTCAAAGGATCTTTGCCATTGTCTTCCCCTGAGGTCGAGAATGTGTGACTTGTGCAAGATCAACCAGTGGGTTTTATGGCTGAGCAGGGAATCAAACTCTGGTCATAGTCCAACACTCAAACCACTACACAACTATGGTTCTATGTTCATACTGTACTTAATGGAAAAGATGGCTGAGCAGCTTCATTTCTATTGCTACGCTAGAACATCTGCAGTTTTTATGAGTATTAGCTTGCTGAAACCTCTTTTAGTTTGTGACACAGTCAATGGCAGTATCCAAAAATCTCTGGGGCTATGCACATTTAACTGAAAATCAATGCAATTGTTTCTTGTAAATCTCATTGAATAAAATAAATAGAGTTAGTTCATGTTCTTTTCCAAAACTAGACTTCAGGGTTTTTGGTTTATTTGTTTGTGTTTCAGGTGCATCATTTCCAAAGATACTCAGAAAGATATGTGGATGTTGTGAAGGAGACATTTAGAAGGTTCACTCTTTTCCTCGGGCTCTGGTGTCACATGTTTTACAACAACATATAAAGCAAATGGTATATTGATTATTTTGTATCTGTGCTCTGATGCACAGATGGCATTGTCTAGAGTTGCCTCAAGCCTGTGAGTGAATTAGAATCTTGCTCAGGGGCCTGTAAATCCTACTTAAAAAGCAGCCCTTGAACATCAGGACTTGTAGGTCTTGATATGATAGACCATTTCAAAAACAAGAAAATGAATCTGTCTCTTGCAGTTTAACTGCACAGCCTATTCTCGAAGAAGGATATGATCCAGACTTGAAGACCCACCAGTTCACAATACTGTATTGCTGGAGATCTCTCTAATGCTGCTTCTGGTTGGTTTCAGAAAGTCTCACCAGATACATGGGAATAACTTTTTTATTTATATTTTAATTTTAATTTTATTAACAAACCTATTGTTAAGGCAACCAATAAATACGTAGACATTAATTTGAACAGTTTAGAATCTAAGGTTGAAAACACATGGCAGAAATAATCCAGTCTGGGAATACTAACTCAATGTTAGGGTATTCTGGAAACTGTAGTTTTGTAAGACATTTAGCCTTCTCTATCAGAGAACTCTGGTGCCACAATAAATTACAATTCACAGGATTCCCTAGCACTAAGCCAGGGCAGTTAAAGTGGTCTCAAACTAGATTATTTGTGCAGTGTGTTTTGGACCACAGATTCACAGAATTATAGAGTTGAAAGAGAACTCAAGGGTCATCCAGTCCAAGTTCCTCAGGTAGCAGACATCTCAGATAATTCTAGGTGCTGAACACTTGCCTCCATCTGCTAACTAGTCTCTACAGCCATTGCACCAGATTCTTCCAACTGATATCTGCATAAAATGTACTGAAGAAGTTTGATACCTCTTAGAATCATTGACAGCAGGCAGGCAAATCAGTTTCAGGGGATTAGGAGAATTACCTATTGCACTGATCCTAATGAACATTAGGATCAGTGCAAGAGGCACGAAAACCTGACCAGCCTATCAAAAACTCCTTGAATGTAGATAGTCTTGGCTCTTGATAAGGAAGATCAAGAGTTATGTTTAGCTCCTGGGACATGTGCTGTATGTGAGGTGGCTTAGGGAGAGAAATCTGTAACGCTAAATATATATTTCAAGAGCAATCACCCATGCTCAAAAATCCAAAGCAACAAAACATTTCCAGAGGAGATTTTGTTTACTCTTACCAGGCATTTTCTAGATGACAAACCTCATATCATTAAATCATAATTCTAAATAAAATCTAGGGCTATCACCTATTTTTGTAAAAAAAAAAAAAAAAAAAAAGCTATTAATTCTATACATTATTACTGTAATCTTGAACCCACTTACCGGGGAGCAAGCCACTGTGGACAGAGTGAACCTTGTATTAGAAACACAGTGGGGCCTTGGTATACGCAGGGGATCCATTCTGGACCCTCCTCTGTGTATAGGAAAAACTGCGGGATTTCAAGTCCCATTGATTTCAATGATGGTGTGTTCTTGCAGGCATGCACACCATTTTGTTTCCCCAGCTCAAGTCTGCATACGGCAAGCCACATATGGGTGGACTGTAGATGGATCTGTTCATTTTATTTGCAATGGACTGCATTTTTTCCCTTCTGCTTTTCTCTGTTAGGCCTCCACAAAAATATGCTGTGTTTTGCAGTTTGGTGTACATAAAGACTTAAATGGATTTTGTATGCCATTTTCCCTATTGTAGATATTTTGTAAAACAAACAAACAAACAAACAAAATAATCAAAGAACTGTTTCAAAATTTTGTGAAGTGTGAAAACTGAGGGATAGCTGCATTTAGATTTGTGCATTAATTTAGGAAACATAAATTAGTTCAGTTACTATAAAAAGCTTGTTCTTGTACTACAAGAATAAGACAAATTTCACATCCACCCCTAATAAAAACATACAGGATTCTGTCAATTGATCAAATAAATTGCACAGTTTGTATCCTAGCTTGGCCATGTAAACTATTGGGTGACTTTGGGCATGTCACACTCTCTGAGCCTCAGAGGAATGTAAGGGAAAACTCCCTCTGAAGAAACGTGCCAAGAGAGCCCCATGAGAGGGTGTCATAGGTAGGAAACGGCTTGAAGGCACACAACAAACAAATAAACAAATGTAGTACTTTTGAAGCATACTATCATCATTTTCAGATAAGATACACATCTGTTGTAAAATCCATCACAAGAAAACTATTGTCTCCTCCTGTGCTAGAAAGAAGGAATACTTCTCCATAGATGGTGCTTGGCATAAAGAATTTTTAAAAGGACTTTACTTTAAAAGATTTTGAAAGTGTTGCTTAAATAATCAACGCTACCTTTAAGAAGATTTTAAACTGATTTCTTAAAAGGCAATTAAATATTACACACGTAAACATATATGCATATGTACATACCCATTCAAATGTTTTTATTATTTTCTAAAAATCAGCCATCATCTTGAAAGACGGAATCTAAAGGCAAACCATTATTTCATTCTCCTGGTAAGGAAACCTTTTCCAGTATTATGGCCAAAAATGACTTTGACCTTTTATGTATTGATAGATTAGCACATAGCATCACCTACATGACACTGAAATACAATGTCTCTTCACTGAAAATACTTACAAATTGGTACATCCACGGAATTACCGTGACAAAAACTACACCTTTACAAAGATGCAAAAGATTTCATCAGTTCAGTTTACCGTGCTTTGGAAATATGTGTAAAAGATCTTATACAAAGTACTATACAAAACTGGTGCAAGAAAGCTTTGGCCCATATTAAAATCTATAGCTCTGAAAGGGAGCATGCTCCCACCCCATGCTAGCTCAGTGATTTGGGTTCTTTAGGTCTTTAAAACCATGGGCATGTATAGGGATATTTGGGGGGGGGGGTGTTTTGTTTTTAAAAAATATTTTTTGTACCAAAAATACAAAAAGAGAGAGAGAGATAAAATAAGAGCTGATATCTTAACATACAACTTCTTCCTCGGTATTATTCTATTACATAATTATAAAAGAAGTAATACAAGTCTTCTTCAACTACAACATCCTGTTACTATGGTGCTTCCATAATATGGTACTATGGTACTATGGTACTTCCTTCTGAGTATTAATTTATAATGCTTTACCTTAAGTTAATACGTATATGTCATCCTATTAAAGCTGCTCTTTAACGTACTATCTTATACTCTCTTTTCTCTTCAGATCGTATAAATCTTTCACCTTTTACAAAATTAGGGATATTTTGTTGGATTAATTGGTTAAACACATTGATGAAAAGGTGCCCAAATAAGATCAGCTGGCCATATTTTTAAGAATATTAAAATTAAAAACAAGTAGTTAAATTTCAGGTGGCAAGTAGTATCTTAGAAGAAATATTATTTCCTGCAGGGAAGTCAATGGCGAATACCTTTGTTGAGGTGATGACTACTCCTTTCTCCAGGACATCTGTTTTTCTCTCATATGCAAATTGATATACATTTAGACTGACCATTGAACAGAGATTTCTTGTATCTCTCTCTCTCACACACACACACATGCACAAATGATCTGACCTTCATTAACAGTGATACAAAACTTCATATTAATTGAGTATTAATTTATCTAATTTGTGATCTGTTAGTCTATTAATGAAAATATTCATATATCCTCTGGTTTCCTATCACTGACAGGAAACCACAAACATAAGATTCCTCCTTTTTTTGAATGATACACAGTAAATATCAATGACTAAAAGTGTGTTCATTTAAAAAATGCACACACACATTAAGTCAGTGAGGAAAATGTCTTAAAATTTACTCATTAAGAAGTGTATGCTAGGGAATGTCTCAAAATATGAATAATTTCCATAAGGGAGTGTCATTGAACCTGATCTGTCTGTCTTTATGTCTATCTGTCTGTCCAAAACAAAACAAAATTCATATGGAATTTGAACAAGATGACAGTGTTTGTGAGATTATGAAAAATGCAATGAAAATGGAATTGATGTTTTTTCACATTTGTTTTCTTCCTCCAAAGTTTGTTCTAGTGCATAAAACAAGATATTGTTAGTGTTGATGCACATACCTGCATTAGAGCCAAAATGTATGAAATTAATAGCGTCCTACCATAACTGAAAAGCACCAAATCTCATCTGATCTTGGAAGCTAAGCAGGGCCAGCCTTGGTTATTACTTGGATGGGAGTCTACCAATGAATACTTGTTACTGACGGCTATATTCCAGAAGAAGGAACTGGCAAAACCACCTCTGAGTTTTTGTTGCCCAAGAAAAACCTATGAAATTCATGGGGTCACCATAAGTTGACAGGCAACTTGAATACACACACACACACAGACACACCATTTGCACGCATATCATGCCAAACAGTCTTCCCCTGCCTTTGGAGGATGAAGACGAGAAATGCTCACACTCATTTGCAGCATGAATGTCTGGCTTTGTTCTTAGGGTTGCCGGGGTCTCCCTCTCCCTCCCACGGCATGCTTCATTAAAAGAAGAAGAGCCAGCCGCACAAAACCTAGCTAAATTCTTTGCTTGCCTAATAAAAGCAACTCTGCCCATTTCCAGGCTCCACCAAATACTTTCAAAAATACAGCTTAAGCTGTCCCAACAGGTGGCCAGAAACCCAACACTTGGAGAGTCCCTAGCCTTATTGAATCTGCGTTAGTGAGAAACATCTGGCTGGGAGCCCAGAATGCAGCCCAGGGTAGTGCGGGTGAGAGAGGCTGGGGCCAAGCTCTGGCTCCAGTTCAGGGTTTGTGGAACAGAAAAAACAAACAAGGCAGCCAATCTGAGGAAGGAGGCGCTTGCCTCTTGCGCTGGCCTTGAGCAATGGCATTTGTGACCCTGACCCCACAGGAAACAAGGATGGGAGGCCTGGATAATTGGGGTGTCTTTGGGGAATTCCCTTAACAGTTTGTTGTCTCCACCTTTGCAACAAATCAGCAATTAAAAATAAAATGATGGGGAAATGCATGTTAGATGGGAGGAAAAGGAGAAAATTCAACCAAAAAAGGAACACATTCCATGTGTGTTGTGCATGTCCCTGTCTGTGTGTGCACATCAACATAATTTGTCAAGTGAGAAGTGCTTGCAGTATAATTAAGCAAAAAAGAACAATATCTCATTACAGTATAGCAGTGGCCAAGGCTGGCACAACCAATTAATTTTAATTTTGATTCTTAGAAAATCTTCACAGTACATACTTGACTATAAGTTGACCTTATGTATAAGTTAAGGGCAGGTTTGGACTGTAAGAACTACAATGGGAACTAATGTGTTTTTCAAAGGTAGTTTCTGAAGTTCTCATCAAGCCCATCGAAACATGTGGGGTGCACAAAGGGGCAATGGGTAGCACTGGAGGGGACACAAATCATAATTCCTTTTGGTGGCCAACATGATTTTGCACCAGAGGGGTGCTTGGAAAGTCACTCCGATGACAAATGCTTATGAGTTCCTATTCCTGCTCAGCTATGGACACCTTTAATCTATTATCCTATTCATTTTGTCTTAAAAATAACTTTCCAAGCTCTGCATCAGAGTAGCTACTCCAAGGTGTTAAAGCTGATGCAGTGTGGAATGTATGGTTCATTTCAGTACTAATGAAAGATCCCTTTTACGCTTAGCCAACTCTTCTGCTACTCATCCCTCAAGTGAAGTATCAGTGGACTGATTTAAAAGGAGGATGGCAAGCGGAGGATAGCAGGTGAGAGTGGCAGAACTTTATATAGAGTCGAGCTACAGTTCATTAACCTGTTAGCGATGATTTACATTGCCACAAATTACTGCAGCCCATATCAGGGATTCATCACTGACAGCAGCAGGAGCTTGTGGGGGAGCATAAATATTGTTAACCACTGATGTGGCCAGCTTCATTGAGACATCACAGAGTAAACACATTGCATGCATTTTGGATTCACATACTCAGGTTTCCACCATTTTTCCTTCCTTTCCAATGTGGTGATTTACACACACACATCCCTAAATCACTCTTTGGGAGAGATCCATCTTCCATCATGACTCTGCAAACAGCTCTTGTATGTTAGGACTGCAGACTAAGTAACCTTCCCAAAACACATCACCCAAACACATATACGTAAGCCTTATGAATACTAAACACAAGCCTTGGTTTCTATGTTTTTGTTTGAATACTGAAGGAGCTGACTAAGGTTTTGAAATGGTTCAATCCCTTGGATAGCTGTTTTAATATTCAGAAAAAAAGCAAAGAGCAGATTTGCCAATATCATGGTATCTACTGTCTCCAAAAGACTTTGGAGAAGTTACTTTTCAGATAACAACTGCCCTAGGATTCAGAGAGTTGTCACCCCCAAAAGTAATATTTCCAAACCCTGGCCACCACTCTCCTTTCACTTGCTCCAGTTGAAGCTGGTGGCTATCATGTCAGTGGAGAAGTAAACCTGGTCCAGGTTTTAGTCCATACTATACTTTAAATGACCCACCCAAGGCATTTTAAATGAACTGTCCAAAATCAATTTAGCACATTGGACAGTTTCTTTAAAGTTCAGATCAAAGGCCCAGTGTGGATTCATTGCCTCATTGTCATAGGAGCTACCAGCTGCCTCTGACTTTTCTGTTGCCAAATCTGTACCACTGCCAAAAAGAAAAGGACAAGGAAAAGTGAAGATGCTGCTGTTACATTTTGTCATTCTCTTCACTAATTGCACAGCTGGAAAAGTCAGGTGAGTGGGCAGCAACAATGAGGTGAAGGGGAAGGAGAACAAGAAGGAGAAGAAGGCTGAGAGTCTTTGGGAGCAGCACTAAGTCCCTTACAAGAGAGTGAGCAAATCAAATCAAATCAGATCAAATTTTATTTCTATCAAGCCAGTGGCCACTGCAATTATAACAAATAAAAACCAGAAGATATAACCAACATAAAAATTAGATCAAGGTGGTTTTCTCAACTGGATGAAAATTTATTCATCACTTCCTACGGATCCTCACAAAACCCTGTGTGTCAACTAGGGAAGTAAAACTTTGCTTATTTCATTCTTGCATATGAAAAAAAATAAATTCAAAACTTTTCTCCCCACTGGGGAAGATTATAAGTTTTGGTGCATCTGGCTGAACGAAAACTGTGCTTTTTGCTAGAGATACACATACAGAGAGAAAGAGAAAGAACTGTTCCTGCACAAAAAGTCAAGTTATTTTGCTACTGCTGTTCCTGATGAAAAAAAGAAAAAGAAAAAAAAGGCTGGTCTTTCATAGTGGCTAACCAAATTTTTCAAACAATGTAGATTTAGAAAATGTTATGATTTTTTATTTATTTATTTTACATTCTTGGCATGGCCAAGAGTAGGGATGGATGAAAATTTCAATGTATTCATATTGTAATGTCAACATTTCCACTTTGCCTCTCACACAACATGTAAACCAAATGCAATTTACAATCGGAAACGTCTGGTGAAATTTTCAAATCCAAACTTGTGTGTTTGAAAAAATGTACACATTTGAAAATCCACATGGAAAATGCATTCATTTGAAAAAATTAAAGAAATAGCTGTGTTAGTCTGTTGAATCAGTATGTGGAGAGATCTTGTAGCACTCATGGGCCATAACTCACAACAATTGAGTCACAACTTGCTTCTGGTGGACAACTACCCATTTCTTCGTACAAGAAAAGAAAAAGAGGTATAATAAGAGAAATGGATCAAGGGGACCAACAGGAATGTGGGAGGAAATATAGAGCTAGCCAGAGAAAGGTTGGGCATATAAAATGAAAACTTGAATGGGGGCAGCTTAATAGTCAAGTTTGGTCCTTGTTCTGAATAGTTTGAAGAACACCTGTATAAGGCAACATGTGGTGAATTCATGGGAGCAGGTAAACAGATTTGACCGAAATACACAACTGCTACACACCAAAAGGCTTATATACGGATATAAGAAACTGCTTTGTATGAAGTACATCCTGCCCAGTATTTTAAAAGTAGAGTAGAAGAGATTCCTGGGATCTCCAGTAAAGAGAGATTTTTCACAACACATGTTATCTGATCCTTTTAAGTAGAGACAGCAGGGATTCAATACAAGACCGTTGGCATGCAAAGCACACCATGTACCGCTAAACCAGGTTCAGACTGTCAGGATCTCAATGGCCCAAAACAGACAGGCCAGAAGTGCCGCCTTCGGACCAATCCGGGGCCATGGCATTCAGATGACACATGCCCCTGGGATGAAGTTGTGCCTCGGCCACATAGGGCAGCCCAAACCCAGTCACAAAAGGAGTGCAAAAAACCCTCCTTGGCCAGCAGTCTGTTGCAGACCATGGCAGTGGGCAGCCTCGGGACTGCAGCATCTGGTTGATGTGGTCCTACACAGTGCAGAGTGAACTCAACGCTGGAGTGGTCAGAGGCTGCCCCAAGCCACCCATCTGTTCGAGGCCAAAGCAAGAAAGCCTGTATTTGGTTGTATTTCCCTGTCCTTCAATATAGAAGTGCACTGCTCTACATCTTTGGATATGTTCCCATTTCCTGAGACAACTGGTATTCTATAATGACAAAAAGATCTTGGTATTTCTATCCCAGACAGCAGAAGAACAGAAGAAACACTGTTGGGAGAGTAGTTATGGAGAGGTCAACACCCAAATCTACAATATACAGGCATACTTCAATTAACAGAGCTTCTTGACAAAAAGGCTTCTTTTAAAAAAGAATTTTTAAAAAAATTCTGAAATAAATTTAACTGCTCTTCTTTTTTGTGGAGTAGTAACCGTTCTGTTACAAAAGGAACACATCTACTTCACCTCTGGAATAGAATAGAGGTACACCTATATCCAAGCCATCGCTGCTCTAAGATCACACAAAGCATCCTGAGCAGTAAAGGAGCTCCCAGTTTAATTTCAGAGTTTATGCTGAACTTCTGCTTGCTAAATCACTTGGCAACTGATGCCAGTCCTGGCTTGCAGCTGTGTTTTGTGCGAGTGGTTATATCAAGGCCTGTATTTGCAGGCACACTTTCTTGCACAGAAAGAAAAAACACAGCAACATTTGCAGAGAAAACAGCTGCTGCTACCTGATTTAGCAGCAAACATGCTGGAACAGCAGGAAGGTTCTCCAAAGCTGTCTGACTTTAAATGTTGTTAGACAGCCACCCTCACCCACATCTAACAAAGCATCTTTTCAGGGGTTTCTCTAAAGCTAATTAATTTCCAAACCAGTGTTTGGAGACAAGAATTTCTGGGTGTGTGGTTTGTTTTTTTCCCTCGCCCCCTTTCCTCTGCTTCTGTCGTAGAGTGGAAAGGTTTATTTTGCCAGCAGTGGAAAAGGATTCACAAACGTTTTCTCTCTGTCCCTGCAGGGAGAGTCACACCAACCAAAAGGAGATTTAATTAGCAAAATCTCGTTAGGCAAACGAAATTATCCGTAAGACAATCCTCCTCTGGACAGGGGGTATGATTAAACAAAGCCATTAATTGAAAAAGTAGCTTCAGTAGCTCAGTGATTCCATTCATCCTCTGCACTGGCTCCCTTTTACCTCTTCAGGGTTGAGTTGAGTAGACTCTTTTCTGAGTTTAATGGAAAGGTTCCCCCACCAAGCTTTCAGGAGATGGGGGAAGGGGGGAAAATCAGGGCTTCAGTGTTTTGTTTGGATTTTTTTTTTAAAGCATCTCATCAAGTAGGCTCTCCTTGCCAGATTTCGGTTAAAGTGGCTTGATTGCATAATGCATATTTGCATAATGTAAATTGCAATCTACTGTTGCAGGAGATAAGAGATGTAGAACAGCCATTTTAAAACTAAAAAAAAAAGCCCCACTCCACAAAAACTCTACATTTAGCAGACAGATTTGCAGCTGGGGGGGGGGGAGGGAGCTGTACCGCATGTACTATTAGACGAAGCTGATTACCAGAACAGTAGTGGCCACATCTGCACAAGCATACAAATTACTCTGGGGTCCTTTAATCACAAAGGTAGTTTAGCCCAGAAAGTTTTGCATTTCAACTTGGGTCAATCCTTAGAATGCAGAAAGCACTAAAA
This sequence comes from Urosaurus nigricauda, assembly GCA_034509955.1. Taxonomy (NCBI): domain Eukaryota; kingdom Metazoa; phylum Chordata; class Lepidosauria; order Squamata; family Phrynosomatidae; genus Urosaurus; species Urosaurus nigricauda. Next base: position 11,443,295 of record JAOEGL010000009.1, read on the forward strand.
CTGGATTAGGGGGCCGAACAGACAGGCCAAAATAAAGCTGCTTCAGGTCACTTTGGAGGTATGTGGTTTAAATGACACACACATATTAAGAGGCCAGAAGCTGCACCAAACGTAGGACTGGAGAGCAGCTTTGGTGTGGCTTCCAGCCTCTTAGGACACATGCAGCATTTAAACAGCATACCTCCAAAGTGACCCAAAGCAGCTTTATTTTGGCCTGTCTGTTCGAGCCCTAGGTGACTTACTATCCGAATGGTCAGGAAAGAATCTAACATGTTTGAATAACCAGAGTTTCACTATAAAGGAAAAGAAGTTTTGCTGGCAGCTGTACTGCCAAAGTAGCCCATTCAAAACAGTAAGAACTTTTTATATAACAGACGTTGAGATTCTTCTTTCACGAGTAGCAGAAAGTTCACAGTATCGCCACGTTACTTTTGGACTACAAATCCCAGAATCTGCTCCCTGGAATGGCAGCTCACCGTGATGGCTGGCACATGCTGGGAGTTGCCATCTAAAGGCTCATCTTTCCATCTCTGAGGCAATTTAACATGTCTTTTTTCTCGTTTACACAAAGGTATTTCAAAGGTAATTCATAGCTATTCCTCAATTACTGATTAATGATCAGTAATTGAGTCCCTATATTCGGATATAATAGTAGTAGTAGTAGTAGTAGTAATAATAATAATAATAATAATTTGTTTGTTGATAAAGTCTGATCAAAAATGAAAAGAAAGTGAAGTCTGAATCATCTCTTGCTTCTGATTGCTTCCGCTTGCATTCCAATAACACTTTCATGCAATGAGAGCTCTGTTAAGGCAAGGTTCCCAGTTACATGACTAGAAACAGGCACCCTTTCTGTCTTTGCCCCTCAAGCCATGAACACTGAGAACTGAGCAAGCTCACTTCTAGTCCTCCCAGGATCATGTTGACTGAATGCCTATGCAAGACCGAGTGAGGCACCGTGAAATAAATTCACAGCTTGTCATTTGATACACAACAACAGCAGGTAAAATTCATTCTGAGCTGTCAGTACTATTTTGCAGGACAGTCATGTTTTTTCTGCTGAACCTTTTAACTGAAAGAACAAAGCTCTCTCGGCTTTTAAATCAGCTCAGGATAGGCTTGTTGTTATTGCCGTGTGCCTTCAAGTCGTCCCCGACTTATGGAGACCCTAAGGCAAACCTATCACAGGATTTTCTGGGCAAAATTTGTTCAGAGGAGAGTTTGCCATTGCCTTCCTCTGAGGCTGAGCTACTGCAAAGTAAATGAGCACAAGATACAGCCAGCAATGTGCCTTCAGCAATGTGTAATTGTGAGGTTGGGGAACGGCACTCTGGCAGCGATTCTTGGTGTGAAAACAAGAGACTTTTACAAGTACATAAGAGCATCCTTATTTTCATCTACAGAATGCTAGAGGGGGCTGTGATTTTTCACATTAATTACCTTGATTCAAAGCACCTATCAAACTGTGGCATTAGAACATACTTCATAAAAAGGAGGAAAAATTAAATAAATTTTTGAGTGTGCATCATTACTCATTACGGTATATTGGGGACATTTGGATGCAATCAGTAACAATGATAACTCACAAATGTACAGTCAGGATAAAGGGAGGGGAGAGGATACAAACCATCACCCACAAATAAAGCAGCCACTTTGAAAGAAGACATTGATCTTCTTAAGCTTAGCAGTGAAAACAGTGACTGTTTAAGCCTAGTTTCCTACAAATGGGTGGCATAAATAATTTTGAAATAATTTTCAAAATAATTGCAATTGGAAAATGCATTTGGAATTGCAATGAGAAAAAGCAAGAGTTAACATTTCACTGTCCCATTGTGTCAGCCATTACAGACTGGAAGAAAGGATATGAAACTTCTGTTATCTTAAAACACCATTACATTAGGAGATAGGTGGAATGTAAGATGATGATGATGATGATGATGATGATGACGACAACAACAACAACCGAGGGAGGTTCGATTAGCCCCCTTTCTGTTCTTTTTCCCCCCAGAAGATAAATATTTTCTTAAATGTTTCTATAAGCATTCAGCTTTGAATTCACTGGGGTGGTACAAAGGGTGTGCTGGTACTTAATATTTAATAGGTTTCAATGGATGTTCTTATGTGGGCTGTTTTTTAAAATTAATTTTGTATTACCTTTTTAATTTTAACATTGGTCCAAAACACACTGCAGAATTTATCCAGGTTGAGACCACATTAACTTCCCTGGCTCGGTGCTAGGAAATCCTGGGAATTATAGTTGATTGTGGCACCAGATCTCCCTGACAGAGAAGGCCAAATGTCTTACAAAACTACAGTTCCTGGAATTCCCTAGCATTCAGCCAGGCCAGTTGAAGCAGTCTCAAACTGAATTATTACTACAGTGTGTTTTGGACCATACACTGTAAGGCACTTTGGGTCACATATGGAAGAGAAGTAGGAAATAAATTAAATGCATTATAATTTATTTAATTATTTAATTTGTTTAAATTATTTCCCCCTTTTCTACTTGCAAGTCAAGGGCAAACACAATGCAACTACTCTAAACTTTTATACAGGAGTAAAGATAGGAAGAAGTAACACCAACAATCTAAGATTGTTCTGGATGACACCACCATAGACTTGGAACAATTACTGAGGAAGATCAAGGAAAAAAGTGGCTTGTTGCTGATCATAAAGAAAACAAAAATAATGACCACAGAGGATCTACATGAATTTAACCTAGACAATGAGGAAATTGAAATAATTAAAAGATTTCCTGTACCTTGGATCATTCATCAGAAAGAAGACTACAACCAAGAAGTAAGAATACTAGGAATGAGAAAGGGAGCAATGAAAGACTTAGACAAGATCCTAAAGAGTAAAAATATACAACTGAGCACTAAAGTTTTAATCATCCAACCCATTGTATTCCCCATCACCATTCCCAGATCCACCAGATCTGGACAGTGAAGAACGCAGATAGCTTTGAGCTGTGGTGCAAGAGAAGAGATCTGAGAACACTGTGCACAGCCAAAAAGACAAACTAATGGATCATAGAACAGATAAACCCTGGAAACAAAGATGATTAAACTAAAGCTGCCATACTTTGGCCACATGATGAAAAAGTACAATTCATTAGAAAAGACAATAATGCTAGGAAAGGAAGAAGACAGTAGAAAGAAAGGGAGTCTGCAAGCCAGATGGTCAGACTCGATTAGGGAGGCCACAGGACTGAATCTACAAGACCGAAGCATAGCAGTTGAGGTCTTGGAGATGTTTCATCCACAGGATTGCTATGAGTGAGGTCAACATGGAGGCAGCTAACAACAACAATAATGGGATTTTCTTTGCAAGATTTGTTAGGAGTTTGCCATTGTCTTCCTCTGCAGTTTAGAGAATATGATGTGGGTTTCCATGGCCAAGCAGGGACTCAAACCCTGTTTCCTGGAGTCCTAGTCCAACATTCAATCCACAACACCATGCTAGCTAAACCAAGAATATGGTACATGTGGCACATTTAGTTGCAGAAGTTCAAAGCATCTCTGCTGCTGGATTGATGTATTTGAAAAAGCATTGCATGGTCAGTAGATGAAACTAAGGATTTAAAGAGTTCAGTACATTAATTCCACTACTGAGCTGCCAATGGCCTCCTTGGAAGAGGAACTCAAGCAAGGCAATGACCTACCTGATTTCTGAGATACAAGCATGTGAATATACCCACAGCATGGCATTAAAAATATGTCCACCCCAATTAAGCTCCAATGGACCTCCTGTAAAGAAGACTCTGCTGGAGCTCTGGAAAGGAATTCCTAAAAGAAAAAAAAATGTTTCTGGAACCTTTCTGCCAAATTCAAGGGGGAATTGTTCTCGTTGGTTTATGAGCTATATCTAAATGAGCTGGGCCATGGATTTAAAAAAGGCCAAGAAGCAGCCTTGCTCTTCATTGTGTATATGCCATAAAGTCACATTAAGGAAGTATTATTTACATTTGAAAGGCATTATGGACCCCAAAGCACACCAGGAAGCATATGAAGGGGACAAATGTGTGGTGGTGGCATATCACTGTAGCTCACAAGATTTAGACCAGACCTTGCGTTTAATACCTAAGAAATAATGCATTATTCATTAGATATTCAACCACCACCACTATCATGAGAATAGCACATTGCTTTTTACTTACAGAGACCCATTTTTGGGGGGTCAATTTTTAAATAAAAAGTCTAGACTACATATACAGTACCTATATGCCACAACAAACTATAATTCACAGACGTCCATAGCATGGAGCCATGGCAGTTGAAATTGTGTCAAACCGGATTATTTATGCAATGGGGATACAGCCTCTGTCTCTGAACTATCACCAGAAAGGAGATGGACACAGTTTATAGAGGTCAATATTTCCATGAAATATACCTGCCTATTTCAGCTCAATGCTAATTCTCCGCACATCATGGCAACTGTTCTTTGTTTTGGATTTAGCAAGTTAAGAGTCATCCAGTAAATATCTTCCAAAGTATGATTAGAAAGAACTACCATAGCTCAGAGAGAAATTCATGAATAATGATATTGTACTCTTTTTTCACCTCCACAAAACAAGTGAATACAATATGGATCTTAGATGATCACAGATGGAAAAATATAGCACTGCTAATTTTATTTATTATGCAATTAAAATGTAATCAAAACAAAAGATGTAGGTAATAGCTTTCCAAGGTAGTGTTGTGCAACTCCATATGTGAACAAATTCAAACAAAACATATGGAGTTCCTGCAACAACTCCACTGTTTGATGGCATCTGGGAATATCACTTCTCTCAAAAAGTATAAAAAATCTGGCACACAAAAAATTGCATCCTTTTAAGACAAGGGCCAGAGTGATGTAGTGGTTTGCGCATTGGATTATGACTCTTGAGACCAGGGTTGGAATCCCAACTCAGTCAAGGAAACCCCATGGGTGACCTTGAGCAAATCACACTCTCTCAGCCTCAGAGGAAGGCAAAGGGAAAATCCCCCTCTGAACAAATCTTGCCAAGAAAAACCCATGATAGTTTCACCTTAATGTCACCCTAAGTCAGAAATGTTTTGAAGGCACACAACAATAACACAAACACAAACTGGTATTATTATACCAATCAAAAGGGCAATCTCAAAATTTTGCACATAGTTTGTACCCCTTTCGTTGACCTCATAAAAGTGTTACACTGATGCAGATTTGGGGATTTGTCTTGTAAGAAACAGAGCAATCCCTCCTTTTTTTGCATTTTTTAAAAAAAGTTTTGCCATGCAGATAATAGTGTGGGCCTGAAAACAATATTAGTACCAACTAGAAGAGACCCACTGAATCCATACATAATGGTTACTTATCATCCAGCGACTGGTTTACAGTACATTTACCCTAGCTGGAATTATCAACTGGCCTGTGTCTCATTTTTTTCCACCTCCAATTTTGATTCCACCTGAAGCAGTTGCTTCATCCTATTGCATAACACAGCTGACCCTGGGCACCAAGATTATGACAACTTTGTTAGTCGGCATCTTATTTTTTAATCTCTATACAGTACTTGGAAAGCTTTTAGTGGTTTAGACATGAAATAAAATTAAAAATTAAGTTGAAGAATAAGAGAAGAGATTAAAAAGATGTCGTTGGCCCATAATATTATTGTGAAACTGATCCATGGAGCCAAACTCCAACGAGTTCATCCTTTCTCAATCTGGTACTCATTCTGGCTGGTGATAATGGGAACTGTAGACCAACATATCTGGAACATATGATGCCAAGGAAAGCAGCCTTAGCAATAGAAAGTAGGAAAGAAGGTAGATTACAACATAACCAATGATAACAAATCAACCAAAGCTTTCAAGGCCCACCCTTTCGGTTGCTTTAATATTAAATCCTGTAGATGCATGGTTAATTAATTTTTGTTCAAAATGTATTTCATCTTGATATAAAAAGCTGTCAAAAGTTAATAGATTTCTGATTTTTAATATGAAACTACCAAAAACTCCACGTAAGAGAAGAGTCCCAAGAGGGGAAGTGGAAACCTATAAGGGTAACCTTAAATGAAGGCAAGTCTTAAATGTCAAAGCTCCCCCCCTCCAGTTTCCTGTCTTTTATTGGGCTGGCCTATTGACTCAGAAAACCCAGTAAAGATTATTAACTCAGGCAGAAGAAGACGGAAGAATAAACTATGACTAGCTCAAGGAGGAGAGAGAGAAGAAATTAAAAAAGGGACCAGAGCATGGCAGTACACTATTCTGGCAAAAATCTCTCCAAGTTGTACTATTATACAGATAAAAACCAAGACATACTTAGCCAATTAACTTTAGAGTGTGGTCAAGATGGGAAAAGTTAATAATGAGGAACAATGGTCACAGTAATAGAGACTGCAGCAGTTTGTTTTTGCCTGATCCTACTGGGAAGAGCAAGACTCTGCCTCTACCTCTCCTCTCCCCCCCCCCCTTACTGAGTGTATTGAGTACAAACTCCATTTGCACTTTGAACTAAGTTTACAATTAATGAAATAATCTGAGAGTTAATATTGAAAGTGGGAGGAGGAGAGAGAAACGGGATGGCTGAGAGTTAATCAGGACTCTCCCTGCCAAACTGGGACAGCTGGAGGGTACGCAGTGATAGTACATAGTGACATAGCACAATTTCAAGGCATTATGGAGAATTAAAATGTATCTACATCACACCTGTCCTATGCTCCCATCAGCAAGTGTCCCAGAAATCAGGAGGTTAGAATGCAAGAGCACTTGAGTAGTAAATTCATTCCAGGTCTGTGAAAGGATATCCAGCAAAATGATGGGTGAAGCAAAAGTCAGTAGTCCAGAAAAACAAAGCCAGCAAGAATTAAACAGAGTCATGAAAGCATAGTCTGTCTAAGGTCAAGAAAACCTGTTATTCACCCAGATAATAAGTTTGTGAGTAACAGAGACACTAGGGAAGTACTAGGAGATTTTTATGGGGAGCTGTCTCCAAAACACCAGGTGCCTAATTAGGTCAAAGAAGGACATAGTCTCTTCTTCCTCCATGAATGGTGGCAATGGGTCCCCATCATCTGCAATTTCCTGCTGAGGAGCAGAGTCCCTTCCTTCCTCAACTACTGGCTCTACAAACTCATAAAACCCTTGTTACCAGGAGCTTCAGATTCCTGGCAATCTGCTTCCTCCTCTCTGTCTTAATCCTCCAAATCCAGAGGGTGAATTTTGACACTACTAGTGTAGTGTCAATGCCATTTTAATTGTCATATCTGCATCATATGGAATCCTAATTTGGAGAGGTACTCAAAACTCTAATGCTGTAACTGAACACACTACAGAGTTCTCTACTAGACAATTCTAAGTATCTTACCAGCCTACATTTCTAAGGATCCTGTAGGAAGGAGCTATGACAGTTTAAAGAGATATTACATAAAACTTTAAAAACACTGTCCAGCAGCCAGTAAGAATGCCAGCGAGTTTCATGCCATCTGTACCTTGCTCACTCCTCCAATACAACCCTTTGTCTAATGAATATCAAAGTGAAAGCAGATGATACCAATCAGCCATTTCAATAGGTCTTAAACGCTCTAAGTATCTTTTTGATGCCCCCTCTAAATCATCAGACTTAGTAGCAAGTCGCCTTAGTAGCAAGTAGCCTATGATAGAATTGCCTTAGGATTGTGATAAGTTAAAAAATATTTAAAGGCGCACATCAACAACAACAATGTTGAACTTGGTTCTCTAAACAATCCCATTCCCAGGATAACCATGACTATTGGGGCGGAGGAGGGAGACCCAGAGGAAGACTGCAGGAAGATAAACCCAAGTCTGAATCCCCACTTGGCCAATCAATTAGGAGAAAGTAAACCTGGGTTAAAATTCCCACTTGACAATGAAATGCATTGGATGACGTTGGGCAAGTCACCAACTCTCAACCTCACCCATTTCTGAAGATTCTAAAAATATGGGGACTATTTAACTCCTTCGTTGATTACCAGTCTGTTTCTATCTGGACAGATTTCAAATTGTTGGTTATGACCTATAAAGTCCTATACAGTTTAGATCCAGACTATCTGAAATACTATATCTCCCTATATGAGCCCATCTGAGTTTTAAAATCTTCATAGGAAGGGTTTTTTGTGGATTTTTCAGGCTATGAGGCCATTTTCTAGGCCATGATCAGTTAAGGGGGAAAGGCACTGCATAATGTGCTAGATTTTCTATTTGCTGTTTTCCTTTTAGTGGTTTGTGTTTTTAACAGCTTTTAATTTTTTGATAGCTTAATTACATTTTTATCTTTTGCCTGTTATGAATTCCCATTCTCTCTCTCCTTTGTTCTTGCCCAGAGTAGCATGGCTCTCTAGCATGTTAAAGAAAACTTTCTTAAGAACCATGTAGTCTACCTTTCTACTTCATCTTCTTTGCAACATGAAGCTGGGCCTGTATATTTCTTGATACACATGATTTTGTAAGTAAACATGTTCTTTTCACTCTAACTGAGAGACTTGGAGACACGTGGGCTGGGAGATAAGTGGACCTAGTTTTTCCTGCTCACCTATATTCCACTGTGTTTGCTCGGCTAGTGAGATTAAACAATCTCTCCTGCTTTCCTGAATTTTCAAACGAATCTCAAGAAAGAAAATTTCCAACACCCTTATCTCAAGCCAACGCAAGCTCACACCACACATATTATAATAGAACTGCAAAGAATAGGTTGCCAGAGAGGCAATGGACAGTAGTGGAGGAAGCCACTTCCATCTGTCCTCCTTTTAGCAGGGTGTTCCTACTGAGAGTTCCTTCTTGCTGCCAACCCTTTCCCTATGCTGAGCAATGCAAAGAACTGTCTCTTCACAGGAGATTTGAAGGAAAGGATTCTGCATGGCCTGGGGAAACCAGACAAGGCTTATCATTAAGCGAGATGAGCATGCTTTCAGGATCAGAAAGGGAAATCCTCCAGGAAGCTTAAGAGGTGGTGTAGCAACTGAGGGATCAATCAAGTGACAAAACCAAAAAGAGAAAGAAAAAGAAAAGAAAGAAAAAATGCAGACAGTCACTTTGCAGCCCTTGGGCTCTCCCGCTGTTCACAGAGTCTATTGCAACAAGCTTTTCAACATCAGCCAGAATGTCTTTGTCTTAGTGGCTCTAAATTTCAGTGCAGGGGCTCCGAGGGGTGGGGAAGAGAGGGTGTCATATTATGCACGCTAGGCAGACTGATAGCCTGCTTCATTTTGCAGCATGACATTCTGTCACTACTACTCTCACAGCCGCTGCTGTCATGCCGTCACCTATCAAAGCAGCAACCAACTGCACAAGAGCAGATGAAATCTGCTTCACTGCTGTCAGTTACAGTGAATCCACTGGAGGGTGGGTGGAAAACAGCACCGGCCTTTTAAACCACTTGTTCTGCTATCAACTTTTATTTCTCAAGATTTTTTTTTTTTTTTTTTTTTGCAAAAGAAATTCCAAATCTATTACCTAAAACATCACATCCCTGCCCAGGATTTATATAGGATTTTTCAGTGCACTATCCATCTTCCTTTCAAACCTAAGAGCTCCCTGCAATATATGTCCAATTGTTCACCCTTTCCAGCTTCATTTAGAGGTGGGTTTATTCCTGTGCTGACATCCCTTGGTTTATGTGCACTTCTGGTGCATGCAGATGCAAAGCCAATGGAATTATTTCTTTTAAAAAAATTCTCTCAGGGACAACACAATACTGTCTCCCATTAACACACACGCAGAGGTGGGGGCAAGATTCTTCTCATTACATTTGTCCCCTGCATAACACTTGATTGATCTTAAAAGTCCTTCTGCCCATCTTTAAGGCCCTGACCTCTGGCATCTGTGGTCTGTGGAGATAATCAAAGGGTCACAGTCATGGGTTAGTAAATTGCAGAAAGCAAAGGGAAGAGTGCCTGCCAACAGCTGGCTGAGCTTATGGAGGTGCTCTTTTCAAAAGGAGTCCAGTTTTCAGTTCTTTCAGAGAAACGTACACTCACTTTTCCCAGATCAATAACAAAGGGGTGGGGAGAACAGGAGCATACATGCAAACAGAAAGGTTATCAATGCCTCTAAGGGAAGAGGGAAGAAGGAAGAAGATCTAAGAAAGGATTTTCTCCCTAGATACATCTGGTCTTCTGTCGCACTCACACAAGTCTTTTGCCTACAGAATAAAACAGAAAGTGCTGGAAAGCTTTACCCTTTTGCGAGCATTAAATATCACTGGCCCAGATCCAGAAATACCATGCATTTCAGTATTTTTTGAAAACTGGAATGGTCACCTTCAAAACTCCCAAACAGCTCTTTAAAGTTCTCTGTTCAGCATTCAGTTTGGCATGTGAGTTTCCTAAATGGTTACAAAGTCCCTGGGTGAAGTGAGCTGTACCTCCAGTTCCTTTGGATCTCTTTTTCAAAAGCTTCCCACCAAATATTGAAATTGCTTCAGCAAAGTTTAAATAATGCTTTGGGGGCATACTCTCGCCAAAGGGGACTTTCTCAAAATGCTCTCAGGGCTGAGAGAAAAGCCAGTCTGTGCAACCTCCAGCTTCAATCTGCTGGGGCTGCTTAGAAGAGGGAAACCTTCCATTCACAGGGAGAAGCCATGCTATTTGAGTTTAACTTGACCTGAGATCTACAGTTTCTCTCTTGTTCTGCCTCTCTCTTCCTTCTCCCCTGCCACACATCTATACACACAAACATACAGTAAAAATCATAACCGGCAATAAACGTGACGGAGAAAAAGAATGTAGAATTCATTCCTACACAAATATACCATGTTCCATTCTTACATCCTTGCAAAATACATCCCAGTAAATCCATACTACACAATCATTTATTATTAGGTATTTATATGCTTTCTTTTCTACAAACTTTTTTCAGATTGTTAATCTATTTCCACAAGATTTAAATATTTTAATAGCCATTCCCTGTGTATAGGAGAATGATCCCTTCTGCTAATCTGCTCAAACAATTTTAGTTGTGATGAGCAGTTTTATAACCAATGATTTCAGGTTATTGGGAAGACTTTTATATGTTACATTAAAAAGAATTTAAAAAAAAAACTAACACCAGGGTATTTGTGATAGAACGGGTAGTAGTGAGCACCAATATGGCTTATTAAACTGACACCTTCACTATACATGCAGAAAACCAGCTTTTCATACTTTACATTTTCACAAATGAAAATGAATCACCGACAATATCCAGTGTTATTCAGTCAAAAATAGGAAAGCTTACTGGACAATCTGGAAAGTCAAAACATAAGTTGCAAAAAGAAAAAAAAATGTCACCTCATTGACAGAGATTAGGTTCTGTTAGCCAGTGAACTAGGAGACGGATTGTACAATAAGCAGATGCAAAATATAATCCTCAATGCCATCTGTAACATTAGGCTAACTTCAGACTAGAGCCCTGGCAGATGCTCTGGTTAACCTGCAGAGTCTGAACATCTGTGGCTGAACCAGTCAGGAATTATGCCCTAGCATGAGCATCTCTTTGGGAGAACTGGATGCAACCAAACCCCTAGCCCAAGTGTAAGGAACAGGAAGGCTGTGCATCACATGTGGTGCTCACCATTTTTTGCAGTCCCCCAAAACATTACCAACCTGCTGTCCACAATTCTTTATTTTAATTAATTTATTTATTATTAAACAAGCCAGGATCCAGGGAGTATGGTTTTCCTTTAAGTGAAAGCACAGCCATGGTGTGGTTGTCGTGGCCACAAGTGTTTGTTATAACTGGTCTCTAGATGTTCACTCCACTCTAGCCCAAGGTGCTAAGTAACCTGCAATGCTTGATCAGTAAGTATCGAGGCTGTCCTGTTTGGAAGATGACTATATGTACCTTGCGAAGCATCTGGAGTACAATGTCATTGCAAGGCAGAAATAAAATCAGTAAGCTGGCTTCTGTGCCACTTTGAATGCCTTGTTTCTGTCTAATTTTTCTTTTAGAAGCACATATAGAAAGTAATATTTTCTTTATGAAAACAACAGTTAGCAACAACAACAGCTATCTATCCCTTTCAGTTCCAGGAAAGTTAGCCCCATCGTCTCCAGTTTATTCAGTTAGTGTTCGGCTGCAATTCCCAGGAATCAACCAGTATCATGGGAGATTATCACACTGCTTTTTTCCTGATCGGGGCAGGGGCTGAGACCGAGCTGGTACCATGTGTTATCACACAGCTCTGTGCCCAGATCAGAGGAATCCTGGTTCCTGGACCTGGTTGGGACTTCTCCCATTACTTTGCTAAGAATAGAAAAGTCCCGTTTTTAGCCAAGGATGGGAGAAGTCTTGATCTGGTACGGGATGCTTCTGATCTGGGCACGGAGCTGTGCATTAAGACACGATCTCAGCCCATGCCCAGATCAGGAAAAAGCAGCCAGTGCAATAATTTCCTCAGTTGGTGAATATAGATAGAATTTGCAGTCCAAAAGCATCTGAAGTGTTGGAAAAACTTGGCATTCTCTCTCCCCCTCCTCGGATAGATAGGGTTTTCTTACATGAAAACTCCACTGTCCTCTCATTTTAAAAACATCCCATTTGGCCCTACTGAATCACAGGGGCAATAAATACCTTTGTAAATTGAAAAACAAACCAATGTGATGTGGAGTCGAAGGCTTTCATGGCCGGCATCCATAGTTTTTTGTTCTAGAAGAGTTGCTTTCTGATGTTTCCGATGTGATTCAGAGGAAGTTTCTCACAAAGAGATTCTCCTGCTACTCTCCCAGTCTCCCATCTCCCTACTTTATCAACTTTCTTCCAAAAGACGGTAAGATAAAGATTTCTTCTTTTACCTGAACTATTCATTAGCTAGGTTAGGATGTAGCCTCTGTGCATATGTAGATTCAAGCCATTAATAAAGTTTTGTTTTTAAACTACAAGCTATTTGTGTTGGCTTTGAGTCAGCCTCAGTTCTTAGGTAAGCATAGTTAGGCAAGGGCACATTTCTGCTGCTCTGATGAATTAAAAGCTAGACCCTAACAGGCTTGGCTTTGATATTTTTGATACTTTGATATTTTGGTTTCCTTAACAAAGGCTGGAGCCTTAGGAAACCTGCATCCCCAACATGAAGGGCTGCATGATATCTACTCTTGCTATAGAATAGCACTTTGGAAAAGCATTGATTAATTCCTAGCGAGATACAGAAAAGGAATATAGTGGCTTATTAGTTTGCTTCCATTTTTCCATGCCCCCTCCTCACAATTTAATAAGTAATACTAGTAAGTTTTATTTATATGCCGCCCAATCACTAGAAACTTGGGTGGCTTACAACAAAATTTCTTGATTCCCCTTCCCTGAAAAATTCTGTATTCCTTTTCCCCTTTCACCAGATTCCCATTTTAAAAGAAAATGTACTAACGGCCAAATACTCACCCTATGCTTTACAAAACAATGAAAAGGAACATAGCTACTACTTCATAAAGAGAAAGCCACATGGGTCGTGGTGTAACTTAACCTTGGTGATGAAGGAAACACTTTGCATGTAGAAAGTCTAAGTTTCAATCCCTACCATCTCCAGGCAAGTCTAGGGGAGAATCCTCTCTGAAAACGTGGGGAGATGCTACCAAGCAGAGTACAGTGGGCAAGATAAACCAACAGTCTGACTCAGTGTAAGGAGACATTTCCTATGTTTTTATCCAGCAAGCCACACCACAGTGTGTTAAATCTCAATGGCTGAAGAGGTCCTTACGGTTGTACGATGGGCTAGATACAGGGGATTTAATAGGAGTAAATGGCCTGCCTGTGAGAAGCAGGTCTACAAAGCTGTAACTTTTAATCACCAGTTCTGTAAGCAAGCACTGAACTCTGTGAGCCATGGAGGGTCAAGGATGAGTACACTCCTTGCTCAGCCAACTGCATGATGTTATGGGGTATCAGGTTAGCGGTTCTTATGATTTATTCAAATACTCATCATAGTCTATTTTTGTACAGGAGGGATGATATCTTCCGATAATAGTTAATCATATACACACATAAATTGGTTAGGAGCTGAGGCATTGTTAAAGTGGAATCTAAAGCTTGCAGAATAAGACTAAATGGGCCGAATCAGTATGCAAAATCTATTGTCTTCATTCTGAGAACTGCCAGCTTCAAGACCGAGCAGCTTTCCCTGTTAAGGAGATGTGAACGGGACCAATCCTATTATTAAGCAGAGCAGAGGTGGGAAAAGCCCTAACCAGCATAATGAGGTTCTCCTGGAAGTTGCAGTTCAACAACAGCTGGAGGGTGGCTGCCTCGGGCAGTACATTTTAATGGTCAAGAAACACCAGCAAGCTATCATTTATCTTCTCTGCTGAGTATGGTGTCTGTGGGATTTTCTGGTTTCAATGTCAAAATAGTGTGACTAGCCTTGGGAATTGTATCATTGACTTTAGGGAAGCAGGGCACCATATTTGCTGCTCTGCCTCAGACATCTTAGGTCAGCCCTCGGTGTCAGGGTAGGGGGAAACCAAGGACTAAGAGGCAGAGAGTCAAAGCTGAAAGATTAAACTGTAAATCAGAGTTGTGGAGCATATACATATATACAGACCTCAATGCACAAGCCAAAATAAGGGGTTTTGCCTTTTATAGCCCTTCCTTTCTAGAATGGCCCAATTATTAGATTAAGGCATGAGTAGAAACTGTGGTTTAGGGATGTAGAATCATAGAATCACAGAACCATAGAGTTGTTGTTGTTGTTGTTGTTGTTGAATCATAGAATCACAGAATCATAGAGTTAGAAGAGACCTCAAGAGCCGTCCAGTCCAACCCCCTGCCATGTAGGAACACAGAATCAAAGCACCCCTGACAGATTACCATCATGCCTCTGTTTAACAACTTCCAAGTAGGGAGACTCTACCACGCGTTGAGAGAGAGTGTTCCACAGTGTGTCAAACAGCTCTGACTGTCAGGAAGTTCCTCCTAATGTTGAGGTATAATCTCTTTTCCTGTAGCTTGCATCCATTGCTATGGGTTCCATTCTCTGAAGCCGCAGGAAACAAGCTTGCTCCATCCTAAATATTACATTCCTTCAAATATTTAAACAGGGCTATCATATCATTTACCAACCTTCTCTTCTCCATGCTAAACATACCCAGCCCCCCAAGTCTTTCCTCATAGGACATGGTTTCCAGACCTTTCACCATTTTGGCCGCCCTCCTCTGGAGATATTCCAGCTTGCCAATATCCTTTTTGAATTGCAGTGGCCAGAACTGGACACAAGAATTCAGGTGAGGTCTGATCAAAGCAGAATAGAGTGGTACTATTACATCCCTTCATCTAGACATTATACTGCTATTGATATAGCCTAGAATCACATTGGCTTTTTGTTGCTGCTGCTGCATCACACTGTTGACCCATGTTGAACTTGAGCAGTAACTTTTCCCAAGTCTGGATTAGACAGGGCCAGTCCTAAACAATACCAAAAAACCTTTTTTTCACTGGAGAACATTCTTATCAGTAGTTCTGACTAAATGGAACAGCAGCAGGTTACAGGACAAGCCCAGGCAGATGGTCTCCTCAGTCTACTGAAAGTCTTGTTTCCTCAATATACTTTCCCCTCGACTTGCTGTACCTCTTTCTGTTTTTACCTCTTACATTCCCCTCCTTCAGTTCTGCTGTCTGTGAGCAACCTATACTTTTCACCTACATTTCTCTACTGTGGGAGGTTTTAATCCAAACCAAAGTAATATCATCTTTGTACCATGCCAAGCCCCAACAAGAAATACAGAATCTTGGAAAGTTCACAACATATGTGTTGTATTTTTCTTCAATAGTTCACTCGAATTGATCAGTCAACAATATTTCAGTCAACAAAACAGAGGAGCTGCCAGTCTTGGGTGGTGGAGGAAATGTGTGTTTCCTGTCTTTCCTACTTACTTGGAATTTTTAAATCAACTTTTAATGACATGTTACTTGGTGCCACCTAAAGTTCCACTTTAATGGTGGGATATAAACCCATTAAATAAGCAAAGAAAGCAAAGCACTGGCTAGTTCAAGACTCCAGCCATATGCCATTTCAGAGAACCTCTCCGTAAGTAAGTGAGAGACGCCAATCAAATGTTCTCTTTTGGGTAGATCAATTCAGCCAAAGACAGCAATGTAAAAATGAGGAACTAGAGCAATTAAAATGATGCCAAGATGTAGTCCAGACTTTACTTTGCAGCATGCATTTGTGTGTCATCCCCACCAGATGATGGTGGCTGTCCTTCTGCCATTCTCTGTAGGGCCCCCTGGCCTGTCAGGCTCCCAATATATGCTCCATAATCTAGTAGCAAAGACCCTACTACAACTAGGTGCCCTCCCCGGTTGTTAGTGACCAAAAAAACCTGGAATTATTTTGCCTAAATTAAGCTCTTCATGGATGTCCACTCATGGATCGGATGTAGAATGGAAAAGAAGCTGAACTGCCCTTGCTTGATTAGAATGGCTAGTAACAACCTGACATTTCTGTGAGCTCTGCCAACCGCATACGACTGCCATAGTAAGCTAGTAACTGATGAATGTGACTAACAGTATAATGAGCACCAAAATGAATTACATACAGGAAGTGAATTAGACTCAAATATACACACATTCAGAAAATGTCAAGTCAGATCAGCCACTTGTATAAAAGACAGAACCCTTTTTATTAATCCTTCAAGTGGAAGAGGAGGGGAGTGCCTTCAAGTATACTGTAGTTACACTCAAATCAGAATATAAAAATTCCTGCACTACTGTCACTGTGTGTACGTATATATGTATGAATGTATTTAATACTCTGCCTTTTCCCCAGGATGTAAATCTATAGAGATACTGGCACCCACAGTGAAGAATCAGATTAAAAATAATGTAATTTGACATTTCACCCTTTCTTCATCCTATTCAGCATTTTTCTAATAATTTTATTAAGTTTCAGAAACATCAACAAATTCATTATTGCATGCCTCATAATGTGCCATGGGGTGATGCAAACCAAACCAAACCATAATTTGTCCATGAACTTTAACTTCCAACAACAGTCCACTCATAAAACCACCAGTAAAATTACTCACCATGTGAAACTCCTGTTGAAAAGATTGGCTTGAAATGCAGGTGCTTCAAGATCCCATTCCTGAAGGTACCTAGTAATATAATGAAGATACTGTGTAAGAAAATAATCATCCATGGCATAGTATTTCCAGTTTCTATGTATGCATAACAAAACTGGACAGTGAAGAAAGATGGCAGGAAGAAAATCAATGCATTTGAAATGTAATGCTGAAGGAGAGTTCTGCAAATATCATGGACTGGCAGAAAGACAAATAAATGGGTCCAAGCCCAAATCAAGCCTGAACGTTCCCTAGAAGCCTAAATGTCTAAACAGAGGCTATTGTAATTTGAACATATTTTGAAACAACATGTTGTTGTTAAGTGCCATCAAGTCAACTCCGACTTATGATAATCCTGTTTGGAAAAGACAATAATACTTGGTAAAGTGGAAGGCGATAGGAAAAGAGGATGACCACATTAACAGACGGACTTAATAAAGGAAGGCACAGTCCTCAGTTTGCAAGATCTTGGCAGGACTTGATAAGTGTTTTGGCAGCCTTAAGGTTAATAGGGTTGCTGTTGGTTGAACTTGACTTGATGACAGTTGACAATAACAAGAAAAGACTAGGATACCAGATAGAGCTGGCATCCTGAATAGGCATAGTGAAGTGAACACCTCAGGTGGCAAATACTGGGGGTAGTACCAGTGGTCTTCCTTGGGATGTTCCTCTCTCGTTCCACTGGCCATTGCCTACTGTTGAAGAATAGAGTCTATGCCCTGCAGCTCCTAAATTAACGTATGCTCAAGAATACATTGGAATCATGTCCTGCCACCAGTGTTGAAATAATATTCAGTTGCCAAACCAGTTGGCTTCCAAAGATGGAATTGGGTGGCGAGGGACACCATCATGGTGTTGACCTTAGGTGTTGACCTTCCTGCTAATCTAGTCTTAGGTATGGTTGAAAACTCTCCCTAGTTATCAGGGTTGAACCAACATTCAATAAGATCGGATTTTGTACTTAAGCTGCAAGGGGTGACATCTTGTCCTTCACTTCAGGTAGCAAAATTTCTGGAGGCTGGGCCTGATTCCTCTCATGCTATTTTTAGTCCTGTACAATTTCAGTGAATGCCAGCTGCTCTTACATTTGTGGAGCTTGCCCGTACATGGGTGGGTGAAAGTGAATCCATTGACCCTTCCTCCCAGCTCTTTTCATTCCCCCAACTTGAATAGCCAAATCAAGATTGTGAAGAAAGAATTGTAAGTTCAATTGTCACCCACACTCTCAATTTACAAGAAAGGGAATTTCATCTTAAAATTGCAGCTGGTAAAAGGAAGCATGGGGCTATTGTGAGAACAAAGTGGATCTGGTCCGTACATTTCATGTTTCATTTCATGTCCCAATACCTTTGAAAGTAAAACTAGTTTTACAGCTGCACTTGCTGGAGGGGAATTTTGTTTTATGTCTGACTTTAGCATGTATAGGTTTTATACCACTTATATCATTAGATTCAGAGATTTACACCATTAAATGAAGAGCCAATAAGAGGGAGTGAAGAGAATATAAAGACAGAGTCCTGTGGAAGCTCTCAGTTTTCTACGATTGTTGGATTGCTGGGAAACAATTCAGATGTACAAGGAATTTAATTCTAGACAAAGGAGTAAATTAAATGTTGACATGTACCAAAAATTTCATGCATGTGAATATTGGGGCAGCCTTGAATATCTTGCAGCCCAAGGCAAAGGACAATATGGGAGACACTTAAGTTTCCCCGATGTCAGGGGAGTCACTGGAACCTGAAATAGATGGGCCAAAAGGAGCAGCTTTTGGCCACTTTGTGGATGTGGGGTATAGATAACGCATACTCATGAAGCAGCTGGAAGCCACTCCAAGGCCACCTTTTTCTAGAGGTCTGAAACCTCTAGAAAAAGGAGTGGCAAAAAACGCTCCTGGACTGATCATGGCTGGAGCGGCCAGAGGCTGCTCCTAGCTGCCCATCTGCTTCATGCCTGAGTCACATGGCCTGATCTCTCTTCTCCATTCTACTGGATGGCAGAAGGAAATCTCAGGTTGAGAGTTGTGCCTTGAAAAGATATTTTTAAAACTGCTTCAGATTGCTTCAAATCAGGTGTGGTAGAATCTCCAGACTCTAGAGGATTCACCTTCCCCCCCCCCCCTTTCCTTCCTTCCCTCATTTATTAAAGTTTCTCAGATGGAGGCTAGCGGTTTGGACTCAACAAGATGTTTGTCTGATAGTGAAGGTAAATTCTGAACTGCCTCAGAATTTGCTGTCTCAAGAGTTCTGCTTTGTAGATTTTTTTTTAAACAGTTAACTTTCCCAATTCTGATTCCATCATCCTCATTCTACCCTAAGTGGCTGAAATGGCAATGCAACTGCCACAAGGGCCCAGGAAGGTGACATTGTAAGTGTCTGTCCTCTAGTCTCAGGTTGTGAGCCTGACACTTCAAGGCAAGTGAAGCTGCTGACCCAACAACCTTGCCAAGATTCCAGCACTGACTGACTGCAGTGGCAGTCCTCCAGTACGGCTGACCATGAATGTGAACATAATTGGTAGGCTTAGTGGTGATGGGAAATGGGAAAATTACATCCAATATTACCTCTACTCTGACATTAGCCAAGGGAAGGAAATTAAGAATTGGAGGTTGAACCAAGGAGTCAGAGCCAAAGAATGCATAGAAATACATCAGAACCAAAAGGAAATTTAATCATGCAAGGTTTCAGTTCCCAAATCCTTCTTGTTTAGTGGTGCTTAATGGTAAGTGAGGATAGGTTGGGTTAGTTGAGAAAAGCTTTACTGAAGGAATTCTATATCCAGGTCAAAGAAGAGGCACTGTTGGAAAGATAAACCATGGAATAGATGGAGGGAATGGAAGATAGATAGATAGATAGATAGATAGATAGATAGGCTGACAATTGTTTATTCAACATCTTACTGAGCTTCTACATGAGTATAACACAGAATTGTCAAGTCGTGGCTCAAACAGGTCAAGAAGGTATTGAAGCAAAACCATAGGCTGTATTACCAGCACTTTTATATCCAACTTTGCTTCAAACCAAAATCCCTTGCAATGAAGGCACTTTCAAGTAATTTGCTAACTTGCTAATCATTATATAACACTGACTGATCAATCAGTTGAACATCATGTGTACAAGGCAATTAGACCTTTGACACAGCCATCCACTCCCACCCTCTGCAACCTTACTTCATACTTTGTGGAACACATAAGGCTTTATTGTAGACATGGGGGCCAATATGGTTCTTTCTGGAAAGATATTTTGTAAGGCTATATTGTCGGGTCCTGGATGGACAAGTGTAGTTGGCCAGCTGGGACAATATATTGCCATGAGACCCTTCAGGAACTGCAACAACTGCCAAACATGCCAGGTTCACCCTCCCCTCCCCTCCCCACAAAAAGGGCTGGAAGTTCATATATGTTTTTGAAAAACAAGTTGTTGCTGTTGTGCACTGCTTAACATTAAAAAAATTCATGTTTTTTAAAATTAGATGTGGAGTTCCACCAATCCCTTCTGGGGACGAACAGCATTTTTGACATTTTCTGGAACCTGTTGCCAGTCCTGGGATAATTTTAGAAGAAGCAATTCAACCAGCCCTCCCATTTAAAAAGAGAAAAGAAAGGGGGGTCTAGAGGGCTCAAGGACTTCAAGAACAGCCTTGAGCTGTACTTTGTCCACCATTGGTCTAGTAGCCCATGCATTTGGTGAGATTAAGTTAATTTTTAAAAGTGACCCCTGGATTAATTGGAGAAATTTAGAATGCAAGAACTCAATAAAAATGCAATATCGAAAGCAGCACTTTGGCACCCCCTCTTCCCTTGCCCACAAAATGGAATGCCTCATCTAGGTTAGTGCCCCCTACCTTGCACACACACTGTAATGAAAATCAGTAGAATCTGTATTTTATTTTATGATGGAGCTACATATTTTAATTGTATGCAAAAGTATGCAGGGATAAGTGATTAATCAGGTAAGGTTTTATGCACTCAGGCACAAGTATCAAAGGACAAGCCCTACACATACAAAAACGCTTCTGGGGTTTTCTCCTGCAAATACACCAAGAAAGGGGATTAGGTTCATTTTCAGAGGAAAAACTGTCCCTCTGGACAATCATGTAGCCCATTATTGTTACTGACACATAACTGGCATGTTAGTTGTTTTAGATTTTTGTCCATCTACCTCCAAATACAATGCATCCGATGAAAGGCAGCACTTGATCTGCAAGGGAGGCAAATCTTTTCTCCTCCCATCCCCATATAACAACATCCAATGCTTAGCCTCACATGGCCACAAAGTATTCCTGTAACCCTCCCCACATACACCCCCAATCCTGCTTCTCAGTGACCCATTGTTCAAAGCAACACCTTCAACAGCTCATATTTTGTTAATTGTACAAGCCTAATGGAGGAATGTATTGGCAAGAAGGGATAATGGCCATCAGGCCAGCAATAAAACAAAATTAATGGTCCATGGGAAGAAATCATGTCCACTTAATATCAGCTTTGAAACTCTAATAAAATAATGTGATACCAACGGCAGCTCCTCTCTCCCCCTCCCCACCTCTCACACATACAGCCCATGCAGATTGCTTACACCACGCTAAATCACTCATAAAGGAGACCTCATTCAGCTGAAGCTCACAAGATCCTCTGGGGAACACAGCAGACCGGAAATATTTAGTGCAAGGATCATTACCGACATGCACAGCTGTAGTAACACCCATAAGATCCAGCCCGGAGGCAACAAAGAACAAAAAACGCCCGGAATAGAGCATGAGATCTTCATCTGAGCTTCTCTAGCCGTGCAACAAACATAGTGCAAGCGGACAGTTTGGTATGTAGCCTGGAAACCTAATTCCTTGGCAGGCAAGTCTGGAGAGAGAAAAGTGGGCCAGGGAAGGAAAGAAAGCCTTTCTGCATGGCCAAAGTATGATCCAACTGCATGTTATTTTGGATGTACGACTTCAGTATTTGGCAAAGAGGAGAAGAAAACTTGCCTCTCTGGGATTCTGATCAAATGCAGATGTGTCGTAAGAAGGAAATAACCCAACTGTATGGTCAACTTTCTACGGCTTTGTATATGGTCACATCAAAATAGTAGTGAGGCTAGAATAGTTATCTGATCTTGTTTCATATACTGAAGATCTCTAAAGCAGTGGCTCTTAATTTTTGAGAATCTGATCTATAAACCTCCTCCTCAGAGAAAACACAATCCTTAGACTTACAGGAAGGAAATTGAAGAGGGAGGGGTAAAAATCAGGTTGGGAATATTTTTTTTTCACCCAGTTCACAAATCTCTTGAAGCTGAACTTCAATAGAAAGAAAAACTGATTTCTCCCCCCCCCCCCCCCACTTCAGTTTCCTTCCTGTTGCTCTGAGATTCTCTAGGGCTGCAAAAGTCAAAGGTTAAGAATCCCTGGTTTAGAGAGACGTGTCACAGATTATAGCTGTTGCATTCTATGGCCTTTGAATCTGTAAAAAGCAGCCTTAAAGATGAACAAGTCAATGAAATTGGCAGAGTTCAGAAGTGCCTTGTTAAAAATCAATATTACAATAGTTACAAATTACTGGAAAAGAAATTATTTATAAATAACTCATTGGGTTGATGCTGTTGCTACCTGCCATCAAGCCAGCTTTGATTTACGGTGACCTTATCGAGTTATCAGACAGGAGGAATTTCTCTTTATTTCGAATGGAGCCAATTGGAGCCAATTTGAATTCACATGAATTTGCTAGTTTAGTGAATTTACGTGAATTCTAATTGTGTTCGGAATACATTCAGAATGACTTCCCATTGCCCAAAAATGACCGCCCATTGCCCAAAACTGCATGCGATGCTTTATTATGAAATAACATGAAACCTCTGATTGCGTTCAGAATGACTTCCCTTTTGCCCGAAATTGCATGAGATACTTTAATACGCAATAACGTGAAACCCCATGATTGTGTTCAGATTGCCATTATACTTCCAATTTCCGTCATCTGATAAACTCCTATGAATGAGGGGCTTCCAAGACACCCTTTTATTAATGGCCCTGCTCAGGTCTTGCAAAGTCAGGGCTGTGGCTTCCCTAGTCTGTCTAGTTGTAATGAGATCTTCCTCTTTCCTTACTGTCTTCCACTATGTCAGCATTATTATTCATTTTCTTCTTCTTCTTCCAATAATGACAACGTAACTATTTTATATTAGAATACAACTGAAACTTAAGGGATAACTCCAATTCATCCATAGTGTAACTTTAAACTTTCAGTTATATTTATAGCCACAGGGCCATGCTAACTCCTTGGGAAACTATAACTTTATCTAATTACTCTGCTTCCCATCAGCCTCAGCCAGAATGGTGAATGTTGAAGGATAATGGGAGCAGCAGCAACCAATGGAGAGCCCAGCCTTCCTCATAGGTTCATCACTTCTGCCCAGCCTTCCACAATCCCACACATCTGGGGCTCCACAGATGTGTGGGATTGTGGCTCCCATCGTCCCTAACCACCAAGATTAATGTTCGATCATGGTGTAAAAGAACACATTAGCAGGAGGTCAAGTTGGTGTACAGATTTATTTATTTTTTTAGTCTCACTTGATCTGGTCAAAAACTTTTTAAAAACACTATAAAACCAGAACTAATTTACCAGACATGCAAGTAGAATGAGCATATATAATAATACTCTTTCTGGTGTGATCACTCTTTCAGACTCCGGAGGAAAATAATTGTTTACCGTTACTCAAAAATGCGATAGCTAGCACACAGATGGCAGACTGATTTTCCCCCTTTCTTGATAAGAAACACTTCTTAACCTGGCACTTCAACTACAGGTAACATTAATTTATGTAGAGGGTTTTTTATCATGTCTATATGGTGATAATGATTAACATTCCCAAGCATCTTGTAACCGAAAAAATAAAAATAAAAAATTCCAGGAGCATATGTAATGATTTTTACTTCAGTAAAAACACCTACTAGAAAGAACACCTACTAGAAAGTGTATTTTAAAGAGACATAAATGAAATGAAGATGGAATTTAAAGTCAACTATCATGATTCAGCCTTGATAAGGTCAAGAAATGCGTATATAAAATTAAGCATGTTTATTGATAACACACTCTTGTTCTGGGCAGTGGCGTCCCCAAGCTTGGTGCGTTGGGCAAGTGAAATTCAACACAGTTAAAACCCTCTAAAAACAGTATAACATAACATTAAAATGTACAAAAGTTAAAAGGCATGACTAAAACACACATACTCCACAAAAGACACCCTGGCATGATGAAATATCAAACTCCTGCTTAAATATAAAATAAAATAAAATACTGTATTTATTTATTATGCAGTGGTATGTCCTTAAGGGGAGGAACATTCTAAGAGCTGGGGGACCCAAAACCATCCAAGTAGAACTGAACTTTAGCACAAAATGCTGGTAAGTTGAAGGACAGGAAAATTCAAGTGCAGGAATGCAATATCCAAAGAGAGGTCTTGGGTGGCTAAAATTCTGGTAATTTCATTGCAGGGCCTATTTGCAGGAAGATAAGAGCTCAGCTCAACCTTTTCAAACTCTGAAATATAAAATTCAATATGAAAGACCTGGCGAGGGCAACAGGTTAGTGCCAGGCTTGCAGAAGCTTCCAGGTTCTATGTTTACAAGATCTAGAAACTGCTACTGGGTAGCAGATGATAGTTAAAACTAAGATTACTTTCTGCATGTGAGCATTAGGTCTCAGTTTCCACAGTTTCAAAGTGTATGCATTTAATGCATCTAAAGAGTCTCACTTCCAAAAACAACAACAACCCGAACACAGACTTTCATACTAGAATTTTGAATGGATCTTCTTTGGTTACTTTCTTGTCTGTATCTTATGTGTATCTTATTCAGAAGAACGTCTCACTATATTCAGTGTGCCTTAACTCTCAGGTAAGGGCACAGGACTGCAGTTTTAAAGAGCCCCCCCCCCCCCCCGGAATGCTTCAAAGCACTTCTCATGAAGAAAAAGGAACTTATTTGTAAACATTTAATCTAAAATGGCATCCTTCCTCAACAAGAATGAGCCCGCTTGAGGCTACGATCCCCATCACCTACAATTGCATTGTGGAAAGAATCAGATTACAAATGTTATCTACAAAAAGATATTATAAAAAATGAACTTTGGTGCCACCCAAAGCTCAAAAGGATTTCATTCCACTGACAGATAACAAATTTTAAGAATAAATAATTGCTAGAAGAGCTTCTCTGTTCACATATAAACAGGGCCTTTATTAAAACGGCAGTTTTGGATGAGCACCACTAAAGTACCCCTCTCCTTTTATTATGGATTAGTAATCCAGAATGTTAATATCTTAACCATTGCAAGGAAATAACATGTTGGAAACCAAATCCTAGGATCATAATGTTGGAAGGGACCGAAAGGGGCATATATTCCAACCCCCTTCCATATAAAAATCCACTGCTAAAGCAATCCTGAGAGATGGCCATCCAACCTCTTTTAAAGACTTCCAAAAAAGAAGATTACCCATTACCCTTTGAGACAGTCCTACAATCAATTACTGGAGCAGAAGTGCGAGATGAAGATGTCAAAATGTATATTTCAAACATCATGCTACAAGCGGGAAGTTTACTGAGTTTTGACATAATAAGTAACATAGGACACTTTCACATGGGAGGCAAGCGTCATTAAAATGTAATTAAAATGTAGTAATAGCATGATCAGGGGAAAGATTATCTCACCCCCGCATGCTTCTCCCATTCATATTCCATGCGTAAACTATAATGGACGCATCATTGGAAACTCCTGTTATTACCCAATGACACGTCCATTATAGTTTACGCATGGGACATGAATGAGAGAAACATATGGGGATGTGATAATCTTTCCCCCAAGCATGCTATTACCACGTTTTAATCACATTTTAATGATGCTTGCCTCCTCCGTGTGAAAGCGTCCATAATAAGTAACATCTTCCTAGCTATTCTTAAGAGCACTGAAGACATTCTAAGAGGCAGTTTTAATAGAATTTTTCAAGTTTTAAACCATTATTTTTTTTAGTAAAGAAAAAAGTAATGAAAACTAAAAAGTAATATACAAATAAACTTTCTCAGCTCAACAACAATTAATTCCTTTTTTAAAAGACATAGGACAGTGAGTGAGGGGAATGCATTGCTTTTAAATGTAGTGACTGAAATGAATGAATTGCTTTTAAAAAGTAACTTTCCAAGTTCTTACTGTATTATTAATTTATTATATTTACTTATATCCTGTCCTTCTTCGAAGGCCGTGACTCAGGGCAGTTTACAACATTAAAAACAATACAATTAAAATAATACAAAAATAATACATTAAAAGAATATTAATCTACTACAATATTTTTTTAAAAAAAAGATAAAAATATTTAAAATACATTAAGATAATATAGCATTGCAGGGCATTCTTTTAAAGTTTTCTGTTTTGAATGCCTGTTCGAAGAGGAAGATTTTCATCTGTCAGTGGAAGGCCATCAACAAAGGGGCCATTCTGGTCTCCCTGGGACGGGAGTTGCAGAGTCTAGGGGCAGCTACAGGAAAGGCCCTCTCCCATGTGCCCACCAGCCGTGCTTTGTGATGGTGGTGGGATGGAGGGGCCTCCTCTGAGGATCTCAGAGCCCTGGCCGGCTCATAGAGGGAGATACGGTCTGCCAAATATCCTGGA
Organism: Urosaurus nigricauda; assembly: GCA_034509955.1. Lineage (NCBI taxonomy): Eukaryota > Metazoa > Chordata > Lepidosauria > Squamata > Phrynosomatidae > Urosaurus > Urosaurus nigricauda. Next base: position 11,469,952 of record JAOEGL010000009.1, read on the forward strand.
CCTGAGCCATATAGAGCTTTAAAGGTCATCACCAGCACTTTGAATTGTGCCTGGAAACAAACTGGCAGCCAGTGTCGCTGTTTCAACAGGGGAGTTGTATGATCTCTGTAACCTGCCCCTATTAGCAGCTTGGTTGCAGCTCTTTGGACCAGCTGCAGTTTACGAAGATCCTTCAAAGGCAGCCCCAAGAATAGTGCATTACATTAGTTTAAGCGGGATGTAACCAAGGCATGTACCAACGAGGCTAGGTCCAGCATCTCAAGGAACGGCTACAGTTGCTGCATATGTTTTAAATGTGCAAAAGCCACTGCAGAGGGCTGGGCCTCCAGGTTCAAAGTTGAATTCAGGAGTACTCCCAAACTGTGAACCTGCATCTTTGGGGGAGTGTGACCCCATCTAACACAGACTGGATCCATATTCCCTGATCTGCCTTCCGACTGACTAGGAGTACCTCTGTCTTGTCTGGATTAAGTTTCCATTTGCTTGCCCTCGTCCAGTCCGTTACTGATGACACTGGTTTAGGACAGCTTCCTTGGATTGGAGTGGAAAGGAGCAGTAGAGTTGAGTGTCATCAGCATACTGATGACACCACACCCCAAAACTGTGGATAGTCTCTCCCAGCAGCTTCATGTATATGTTAAATTGCATAGGGGACAACACAGAACCCTGAAGTACCCCATAGGCTAATGGTCAGGGGATCGAGTGGGAGTCTCCCAGCACCACTTTCTGGGTTTGTCCCTCTAGGAAACAACAAAGCCACTATAAAACAGGACTTCCAAGCTGCATTCCAAAGAGACAGTCCAGAATAATACTGTGATCGATGGTATCGAAAGCTGCTGAGAGATCCAGCAGAACTAACATGGATACATTTCCCCTGCCTAGTTCCCTGCATAAATCATCCAACAAGGCAACCAAGTTCCATAGCCAGACCTGAAACCAGACTGAAATGGTTATCTGAAACTAGATAATACTATACACATGATAATCCCTTACCTACTAGTTACTTATTTTAGTGGAATACCAAAGAGCCTCCATGGGCAATGATAATCCAAGTCACCTCTGTTTCTCCATATTATTCTACCCTCGCAAGATCAACTGCATATTGAAAACCTCATTGTTTTACATCACTGCTCCCTCATCAGTAGACCTCATCATTAATCATGCTGCAGTTAGAAGAGCTGATGATGAGGTTTAAAAAACAAAAAGAGAGAGAGGAAAGAAACCTGCAGACACTTGATGCAACTAGGCTACAGAATTATTCAAACCAAAGTATTTATCTGATGAGACACAAAGGCCTTGTTTGCAGCTGTGTCATAAATTAAACCCTCGCCCTCATGTAGCACAGGAGTTTGCCATCTAGCAGCTGAACAAATGTTAATGTGAACTCCCAGTGTGACCAAGCAAGACTTCAAGAAGTAAACTAAGGCTGGGAAATCTTTGGCATATGTGACATTATGGACCACCACTGCCTAAATCCTCTACTCTTGGTCAGCTTGGCTAGAGCTTCTGGGAGACCCTCTAGGTTAATATTCTTTGGGAAAAGAAAAAAATACACTTGGCATTCTCTATCCACAGATGGGTTCAACTATCCACAGCTTGAAAAATATTCAAAAATATATAAAAATTCCAGAAAGCAAACTTTGATTTTGCCATTTTATATAAGGGTTATCATTTTACTGTGCTATTGTATATCATGGGACTGGAACATCTAGAGATTTTAGCATCCATGGGGGCCCCTGAAACAAAACCCTAGGCCTAGCAGATACCAAGGGCTTACCATAGAAATAACAGTGGGGGAAGGGAGGGTCTTAATATTAGGTAAGACCTGCCTTGTTCCCCACAAGTGGAAGACTCAGTGGGTGTTTAAGTTAAAAGTAGGAATCTTTATAGCTAGAGAAAATGAATCAACACCCATTGCTAGGATGTACAAGAGTAGTGGGCCCTTGGTATCTGCTGACGTTTGGTTCCAAGATCTCCCATCAATACCAAAATCTGTAGATGCTCAAGTACCATTAAATACAATGGCATAGTAAAATGGTGTCTCTTATACAAAACGGAGGAATGTGATGGCTCAAGTGGTTAAGACGCTGACTCTGTTGACTGCAAGATTGGCAGGTTGGCAGTTTGAGGTCCGGTGCCGCATGATGGGGTGAGCTCCCATCACTTGTCCCAGCTTCTGCCAACCTAGCAGTTCAAAAGCCTACAAATGCAAGTAGATAAATAGGTAATACTTTGGTGGGAAGGTAAACAGCGTATCATTCTACTGTTTCCTTCCCAAACCAGAGTGATTGTTCAATCCCTTCCATAATTTCCAGTCACTTTGGCCAATTGGGGGGGGGGGGTCACTCAGTGTGGGGACAGGGCTTCCAGGGGTGAGGCTTCCAAGGGTGGGGACACAAAGGCACTTCACCTCACTGCCCCACTCCACTCTACTTGCGAGTAGATGGCATGGAGCAGGGAGGGTCTCCAAAGAGAAAGCCCACATGCACGGCCTTCCCGGCTGCTCCCTCCTGGACTTTTTCCTTGGAAAGGAAGCCTGGCATGGAGCAGCTGGGAAGGGCATGTGTACCTCCTCTTCCTCCATCCCTGGCATACCAGAGCAGATAAGAAGGGTCTAACTTGGTGGCACCCGGTGCGATCCTCACACCCCTAGTGACTCCACTGACTTCTGGTTTTGTAAAAAGGGAGGAAAATTGCATTTTTAGAGATGCAGTCTGTCATCGTTCCCAGACACCAGGACCTTGCCCATCTGTGTTGTTCAATTGGACTAGCACAAACTATGTTGCTTGGACTTTCAAAAGAGAGAACAGTACAGCAACAACTCCCACCAAATCTTGGGGATTTTGCCTGGTCTGGATGAGCCCTGAGAAAGATGGTGTGTTTCCATTTGGTAATACTGCACCTTCACTGTAGGGGTGAGCTGATCTTTCTGGAAAAGAATGCAGAATTCTATGTCTGTTCAGCATGCAGTTATAGAAACAGCATGCAGTTGTGATAAACACTGGAATCTAGGTTCTCATTGGGATTTCAAAACCCTAGGATTTACCATTATGATGTAAACATCTATCTAATTTCCATCCTCAGCACTGAAGATATTTTGTCAGAGTTTGGAAACATTCCTTACTTACTAAGAGTATTATTCCCATGACAAAAACAGCAAGCTCCTTCTGTCCGACCCTGGCATGTAACCTTATCCTGGAAAGCTTGTCAGTACATTCTTGCGAAATGTTTTCAAACCTCACTTCTAAAGTGTTGCTTTTCTCAAGTCTTTCAAGCCTTCAGATGTTCTCTCCAGCATAAAAAGTACAGCAAAGGGGATTCTAGAAGAAGAGTTATTCAAGATGCATAAGACTCATAAATCTCATTCAAAATAAGTGATGCTTTTATCTTTATGCTGGTGGGGGAGTGGGGGGAAAGCCGCTCTTTTTGGCCTGTTTAGGGCCTCAGTAGAAAAGGTTTAGAAGGCGTTTACTAACAGTTAGTGAGCTCCAAAATCTAGTGCTTTTATGTTAGCATTGGGGGACATACAGATATTTTTAATATTTTGATTCTCCGTTATTTTCACTATTGGCATTAACACTAAGAAAAAATCAGATTTCATAAAGAAAATGGTATACTGTACAACACTTAGATTAATACCATTTACACTTTCCCACAGTTCAACTAATGGTTGGGGATGAAAGGATATGTATTTCCATACAGTTGGGATGTGTTGCCCTGTCTAACCTGCCCCGGATCTGTTGCATCTCTTCTCTTTTTTCCCACATTCGGCCTCCTATGCAACATGTATGCGGCTCACTCTTCCAATACCATGAAGAGACATTGGCAAGTAACTTGAAAGGGTATCAAACATTGTTGTAGTTATGTGCCTTCAAATCCACTCTGCCTTAAGCCTAGGGTTTTCTTGCCAAGATTTTATTCAGAGGAGGTTTGCCATTGCTTTCCTTTGCAGCTGAGAGAGTGTGACTTGTCCAAGGTCAACCTGTTGGTTTAAATGGGTGAGTGGGGATTCAAACTCTGGTCTCCTTGGTCTGCCAAAGTCCTGGTTGGACACTCAAGTCACTACACCATGCTAACTGAGCTTAATTAAATGCTGGGAAGAGTGCGATGATGTTAGACTAAATAGTCATTGTCCCTCAGAAATTCCTGCAGTGGGACTGCCGCATGGGGAAGGCCAACATTCATCAGTAATTGTGGATTTTAAACAGCCATAAAAGGAACTGAACAAGCAGTGAGATTATTGCAACCACCCTAAGAAATGCAAGAAAGAAAAGAAAAAAGCTCCTCTATTGTGCCATGTTTAGTAAACACAACTTGGCTCTGGAAATGCTAATGTGTGTGAAATTGTTCTTCTGAGTAGCTCCAAAATACTGCAACAGATTTAGCAGCGTGCTTTTTTCTCTCTCCTCTAATGAGGCTTGATTTGGGCCATTTTTGAAAAGAAGCTCCAATACCAAAGAGTTCACATTACTTGGCTAATGCCAAAATGTCTACACTCTCAAAAGATTAGAGGAAGAAATAGATCTGGGATTGCAAAAGTGGCTGGAGCTAAGATTCAGCAAGTCCAAATTTAGCCACTTATGTTATGATTATTATTATAAAGCATAGAATCATAGAGTTGAAAGAGACCTCAAGGGCCCTCCAGTCCAACCCCCTATCATGCAGGAGGTCACAATCAAAGCACCCCTGACAGATGGCCATTCATCCTCTGTTTAAAGACTTCCAAAGAAGGGGACTCCACCACACTCCGAGGAAGTGTGTTCCATGTCGAACAGTTCTCACTGTCAGGAAGTTCCCCCTAATGTTGAGGTGGAATATCTTTTCCTGGGGTGGGTGGGTTTCCTTCTCACGTAGCAGGTACCATTAAGAAGGCAGAATAAGAAACTATTTTCTGTGATGGCAATACTACCAGTTCAAAGATCTACAACAAAGTAAGTATGAGGTTGCCAGGAAATCCCAAGCATGCTGCCCTGAATACTGTGGCAGAAAGCCAAGGAAGTCATCAGCATCACCATTTGGCTATCTACGCTGTACCTCAGCTTTGTAGTAAAGGCAGTGGCTTCTTCTTCCTCTTCCTCAGACCAATGATTCTCAAACTCTGGTCCTCCCTGTGGCTTTGGAGGTCAATTCCCAAAAGCCCTAGCAAATTTAGCTGCTCGGGGATATGAAGAGCTGAAATCCAAAATATATGGAGGACCAAAGACTGAGAACCACCATTTTAGATTTCTTTTAGCATGTTCATATGGGGAGATGCGGTCTTTGAAATAGTGTGGATGTGATTTTATCCCTCTTAAAATACGCTAGTAATGTAATTTAGTTTTATATGCTGTTAGAAAAAGAAACTAGCTACAAGCCAGCATTTATAACGAATTACAATTCAGTATTTGTTACAAATTATTGCCAAGTGTTATTGGACTAGTATTATTATTGAGAAAACTCGTATTTCTTTTTTAATGGAAGTTTATATCTAATCTATACTGCTGAATTAATGCAGTTTGCTTCCTCTTTAACTGCCATCACTCAATGCTATGGAATTTATGGGGTTTGTAGTTTTCTGAGATATTTAGCCTTCTCTGTCAGCACTGAGGCAGTGGCAGTATGGTGTCAAACTGAATTTGCAGTGCAGATTAGACCTTACATAAACAAAAACTATGCGAAAGAAGTGTAAAATCCCAGAACACCGTTCCTTCTATGGATCCACCATGCATTTTAATCCAACCTTGAAGCAGCAATGCCTGGTGACTGCTAGACTTCTTTTTTGCTAATCTTCTGACGTTTACATTATATTCCCTCTGGGCAAAGGAGGCTTTGGCATTTGTCTCCTGTTCTATGGATCGGTGACAGAAAAGGTCAATTGGAGCCCTGGTTTTCTACAATCTTCATGCCCCTGAAGAAGCAATTTTAAGTGGTCTCTAAGGTATAAGAACAAACCTGTTCCACCTTTTGAAGGTTTCATACTGAACTTACTTGCCAGTACAGCAAGTGGATGCGGGGAGATGGAGAGCTGTTTGGGCCTCTTGCAATAGAGAAAGAAAAGAAAGTGACAGAGAGTAGTGAGATCTGCAAAATTCTATGCTTGGTGTCAGATGGGGTTGAAAGCAAACACAGGGAACCCTCAAAATGTTGCTGGATTGCAACTCCCATCAATCCTAGACAGCTTAAGGAGAGGGATTATGGGAGCTGCAACCCAACAATAGGCAGTGCATAAAGGTAATGAGTAAGTTTGACTTGGGCTCCCACTTCACCTCCAGCCTGAATTCAAGGTTATAGAGATGATACTCAAGTCTGTAAATAGCTTGGGGCCTTTATAGTTGAAGTGGTTTGTTGTTGTATGTCTTCAAGTCTTTTCCAGCATATGGCAACCCTAAGTTGAACCTATCATGGGGTTTACTTGGCATGTTTCTTCATTGCCACTCTGTGAGGCTGAGAGAGTGTGACTTGCTCAAGGTCACTCAGTGGGTTTCACAGCCAAGCTGGGATTTGATCCCTGGTCTCCAGAGTTGAAGTCCAATGCTCAACCCACTACAGCAAGGAGTGCTTTTCCCCTATATATGCCTGCCTGAGCATTAATATCTGCCAGAGAGACCCTCCCAATATGGATAATATGAAAGAAGAGGACATGGGAAAGGGTATTTTCAGCTGTGGCACCGCACCCCGCTTGTGAGTTGTCTTCCTCTTGGAGACCCAACTGGCACCAGTGATGGTTTCTTTTCATCCCCAAGTCAAAACATAGCTCTTTATCAAAGACTTTGCATCTTACTTCATTTTTAAAATAAATAAATTACTGAGTTGTTTAATACCTTTTTATCTTGTTGAATTATTCATTGATTTGAATCCATAACTGTTAAATTGTTTATGTTGTTTTATCTGTTTGCGACTGCAAGGTCTTACGATAAAAGGGTCTGGATAGAAATGTTACAAATAGATAAACAAATAAATAAATATGTAACTGCAACAAACTGTACTGTTTCAACAAAATAAATGAATAAATATTAATTTGAGATGGATGGATGGCTAGAAAGAAGATATTAGTACTTTAATAATACTTCCATTTGTTTTGGCATGGAATATGAGCACCCCAAAGACTGACTAGGGCTGTAGGCATTGGTAAGCATACAGACCTAGGCATGGATGTCTTTATTTTTTAAAAAAGAGATGTACATACCATTCTAGGCTGCTTTACTGAAGGTGACAGAACAGCTTGCACTCCCAAATTTATCTTCCAGGTCAGGAGCATAGGCATATGGAGAGCAAACAATAACCCTGCTGCCTGTGGAGAAGAGATGAAATGAGTCCTTTCTTTCAAAATAATCAACACGACCACCAAACTGTACAAAACACCTTTACATGTGTTCCGATCAGAATCCAACAGAGGCTAATTCAAAAACCAGCATTAAAAATATATGGTGAAATCCCAGAGTCAAATCGTGGCCTTGATGTAAAGGAGAGCCGCATGCAAACGTAGGAAATTGTCTCGCAACAAAGCCAAACCAAAGCATGGCTAAAAATACATTAAAGGTAACAATGTTATCTCTAACAGATTACTTTGGGAATTAACAAGGACACAATGATATTCCTTTTGCAAAATAAAGTAACAACTGGCAATGTTGTTCCTTTTTTGGTACAACTCATAAGATTTACTCATTACTCCAAGAGGATATTTTATGGGTCATCTGGGGTAATTTTTGGCCACTTTTCTATCTTTAGAAATGATTGATTTTAAAAAAAAAAACTTACTGATTACTGATTATTTAAGTAATATATCTCACAACATAAGGACTAACAAATAACTCATTACTTATAAAACAACAGAACATATTAAATTCCAAGCTGGATCAGATGACATGTCCATATAACCCAGTTTGGAACATCTAATTTTTTTCCTAAAGAAAACAACGTGCAGAAAACCCCACAAAGAGTTCTGTGTCAATGTAAAGACGAACCAATTCATCACAACAGAAGCTTTTATGGACTTTCAGAAGTTGCAATAGTTAACATTTTTGGACCACAGATCTAAGTACCCCAGAGGCTATGTTGGCAGAGAGTTTGAGGAGTTGTAGTCCAAAGTTTTCCAAACTCTACTTCAAGCATTAGCAGTGTCTCTCCAGGATTTGGGAGAGAATTATATATTTCCTAACAAACACATGCACTCCTTTTAAATCAGGAGTGAGAAATGGTGGAAGGGAAAGGGGCCTCATTAGACCTACAGGAGAACTTGGAAGGCTGCATCTGTCCCTAGAAAGAAATAGTCAAAATGTTTTTGCTCCCAAAATGTTCGCTAGAAGATGTGGACATTTTTACCAAGTTTTTTTTGGGGGGGGGGAGGGCTTACTTGTCCATTTGAGGTATAGGAGAAGCCTTTTTTTAATCAACTGGAGGACAGCTGAACCTGTTGGCTCAGGGCAGGTCCAAAATGTGGTAGAAATGCCCCACCGCATTTTGTGGCAAGAAAAAAAAATGCAAAAATTTTGTAAAAATTGTGTGATCTGGGGGGTGGGGGGGGGAGACTCAGGCAGAAATGCCTTCCATGTCCTCTAGAAGGCATTTGGGGCAAAAGAGATCCTTTGGAGGGCCCTGGGGACATATATGGCCTGTTGGGTTCGTGCAACCCATAGGCCACATTTTGTCCACTCTGTTTGAAATTGAGATGCTGAGGGGGACTCAACAAAGCCATGTATTTACCTAATGAATTTAAGGTATTTACCTAATGAATTTAAGTTTTTCCCTATCACTCTACAGTGAGATCAACTCATGCTAGTAGGAGAAAACCAATGAATGGCTGCAGGAAAGAAAGGAGAACATTGCAGTTTTTATAAACTAACCCATTCCCCCACCATTATTTCTAGAGTCCAAAGTCAACACTACAGGGGAATACGCTGATGACAAGCTTAAGACAAGTCCAACCAGGATGCCAAATGTTATGAAAAAACACAAACTGGGCACTGATAAACTAGCAGAAGAAAGAAAGTTCCATTCTGGTTGTTTCTCACTCCTGATCTACAACTTCTCCCAAATGAAAAAGAAGCAAGCCATGTTCCCCCGCCCCACTCACAATTTCCAAATCCTTATATATCCAATTGTCCTTCCCAAATGCCAGGACATTTCTCTAGTACTTGCTAACGTGCAGTCTGTAATCAGTTTCTATCTCACTCTTTTAAAGCTATTTGCCTAAGAAATGTTATGACTGAACAAACAATAACTGAAAAAAGAAAGCATTATGGTGAGCAGCAGTGCACCCTTTAAAAAATAAGAAAATAAACTGGATCAATTTCTAGGCCGACATTCCTCAGCTGCCTGCAGAGATAATTGGTCTTGATGTTTCACCTCTGTCTTTTAGTAGTTCACCTGCTCACAATACCGGGCAAGAATTCCCATATTCAGGTAAGAAAGCCAGTACTGTAGCATGTTGGCAGCGCAGTATGGGAAAGAGTATCTCCACAGATGGCACAGTCTTGGAATTTAATTGACTATTTGCCTGGACCAGTAGCCAAGCCAAAACAACAATGGGAAAATTTAAAAAACTGTCATCCTTCAACATCTGCCTAACAAGGTCTTTTCATTCTGCTTAATGATAAAGACCTGTCCCTGAATTATAAAACTATCTAAATTTTGTGACAGTTTTTGGCTCAAAAAAAGCAATCAAGTATGCACTGAAATACATATTTTCAGAGAATTATGTGCACAAAAAATGCATTTCATTGAGTATTTGAATTTATATTTTGGATACAGGTGTGTTTTTTTAAGAAACATTAATAAATTATTGTGGGAACAGAACAGAGTAAGCTTCTGGATGAACATGCATTAAACTAATATAAGTGAGAATCAGTGTAATCCACCTAGCTGTATACCCATCCCTCCAGATGTATCTGGACAAATAGATATGAGGATAGACAAAATTATGAGCATTACCATCACGGCACAGAATTTTGGTGGGAAGAAGCTATGCTTCTACACTCTTCCCTGGTACCTCTGCTTTCTTATCCCACACATGCTGACATTAAATGACCCTCCAAAATATGGATCTGCGTAATGCAAAAACGGCACCACTCATTGTTACGAGTTATGCTAAATAAATATGAATATTAGACTTTGAGGCAAAAGGCAGGAAAGATGTCTCTTGAGAGAGTCTGCCATGGTATGACTGGTAACCCGGATCTCTTGGGGAAATGAAGCCTCATTCCCTGCCTCCAGCTGACAAGGAAATGATAAGAGCTATCAGTGTTTAACTGTCTTGTCTACCTCCACAGAATGGAGATCTGCCCAAATGGCTGAAACTGGTACATATCCCCCCGCCCCCAATTGTGAGGAACTATGCAACTTCTAGGGATGTTGGGCAACCCATCTAGATGTGAAAGAGGCCGGCGTGGTATAATGGCTTTTGAGCAATGAACTATAACTTTGGAGATGTTTGATTCCTCACTCAGCCACAGAAACCCGTGGGTAACTATGAATGAACCACACACTCTTAACCCCAGAAAACCCCATGACAGGTTCACCTTGGGGTTGCCATAAGTCTGACATGACGTGACATGCACAACAACAATGAACTATCTATACTTGGTTGACTTTGTCTTTTGTAAACAGCTGCATTGTTTTCTGCTACCAAGACCATCTGAGAGTCATTATCAGTGCCTGGCAGGCACATTCACCTCTGCCCTTTGCAAGCACATGTTTTGGGGTTTTTAAAAAAACCCTTCACAGAACAGCACTGAGGTCATGTTTTGCCACATCCAGAGACATTCCTTCACTCTTAGGAGACAGCCTCCAACTTAGAAAGAGGTTAAAAACAGAGACAGAGAACGTGTCTCTCTGAGACTTGTTTCCCTGCTCTGGACTTCAGTCCTCAGTCCTTCATGTCCGAGAGTGAGAAAATACAATTCTGTGTTTTGATCTGTAGTCCCTTAAACTTATCTACACCCCTCTTAGATTGATTCAGAATAGGTGTTTTAGCTCCCATGCCATTTTCCTCTGCTTTTCTTTTGAGAAACAGCTTGCATTGAATTTAGATTGTTCTGTGGGTTCAGCTGCTATCTTTTTCTGCCTTTTAAATAAAGAAATAATTGTTTTTGCTGCAAAATAATCTTGTCCTTCTATTTCATTCTCACTGAGTCACTTAGGTAAATTGTCCATTTTTAAAGCACCAAGCCTGCAAAGTCCAGCAGAGAGTTAGTGCCTGAAGGAGCTTTTCATCCAAGCTAGTAAATCCAGTGCACTCCTCTTGACACCATGACACGAAGGACAAGAGGCTAAAAGAAACCTCAAGTTTCACAGAAATTTTTAAATATCTTCAGAAGAACATCCCTCCCTTAAGATTAAGGAAAAGAAAGCAAAGCTCAAAGGGGACCAAGCAAGTACTGTAAGTACTTGGTATTACATATGTTCTGAAGGAGGGAAAGGCCTGTGAAAAGTAAATGGCAACAGACAATCCTGTCAAAATTCATCAAAACATATCCTTAAAAGTAAGTTTTGAAAGCAAGAAGAAACCATTTCTCATTACACTGATAATGTAACTTTATTTTCTTCCACCTTAATCACACCTTTCAAAACAAGTTACAGGTAACTAAGTTACTTGTTATTTCCTTTTCCCACACTCAGACCACACTAGTCAGACAATTATGGATAAATCTGATAAGATTAAGACTAAAAGTAGGGAGATTTGATAAGTATGCTCCCAGTTCTGTCATCCAAGTTATTGATAAAGATGTTGAATAGCACTAGGCCCAGGACAAAACCCTGTGGCACCCCACTTGTCACTTCTCTCCAGGATGAAAAGGAACCATTGTTGAGCACCCTTTGGGTTCAGCCGGACAACCAGTTACAAATCCATGTAACAGTTGCCTTGTTTAGCCCACATTTTATAAGCTCGTCTGCAAGAATGTCATGGAGAAACTTGTCAAAGGCCTTACTGAAATCAAGATACACTATATCCACAGCATTCCCTTCATCTACAAAGCTGGTCATTTTATTTAAAAAAGAGAGAGAGATCAGATTTGTCTGAAACCCATGTTGATTTTTTGTGATTATGGCATTGCCTTCTAGATATTCACAGACTCTGTTTAATGATGTGCTCCAGAATCTTTCCTGGAATTGATGTCAGACTAACTGGATAATAATTGTTGGGATCCTCTTTTCTTCCCTTTTTAAAGATGGGGACAATGTTCACCCTCCTCCAGTCTGCTAGGACTTCTGTTCTCCAGGAGTTCTCAAAGATTATTGCCAACGGCTCTGATATTACATTTGTCAATTCTTTTAATACCTTGGATGTAGTTAATCTGGTCCTGGAGACTTATATTACTTTAGATTAACCAAGTATTCCTGTAATATCTCTTTATTTTGTGCTAAAATTCATCTGTTCTGTCCTCTGCTCCATTATCCTCAGGTTGAGCACTCTGTGCCTTTTCTGAGAAGACTGGAGCAAAGAAGGTGTTGAATAATTCTGCCTTTTCTCTGTCCCCTGGTAGCATTTTGCCATCTTCTCCACACAGTGGCCCTACCATTTCCTCCTCCTTCCTTTTGTTGTCAATATACCCCCTACACATACTTGCTAGTTGTTTGAATTCCTCTTTGGTGATTTCCCCATTTTTCCATTTCTTATACATGTTCCCTTTAAAACTTTGCTCAGTTGAAAGTTCATTAGTTATCCATCCTGGTTTCTTGACTAATGTAAGTGATACAGCATTAAGCTGGGTAGACCAAAATGTGATTTTGATTTTGTAAGAATGGAACAGGCAGGACAATGCCTTGCCAATACAGGACCTCCACTGCTATAGCCTCCCTGACTCGTGGCCATTCGGGCCCTGCTTAAAAGTCTTTAATGGTAGAAAAGCCCACCGCCTTTCCAAATATGCTGTTCCACTGCTGAATGGGACATTTGTCTTAATGCAGTGGAGGCAAAGATCTAAATTGCTTCATCCTGCTCCATGACAAAGCTTTCCAGGGCCCCAAGATTTTTAAAACCCTGCTAAGCCAAGTTCCATCATGTTCCTCCTTTGCTTATTTTCTTTGCTTATTTTCAGATGAGTACACAATGACCTTTTTATGTTTCATTCCAGTTAGCTTTCTAAATTTGAACTCACTGCTAATACTGGCTTTTAAGCTTTTACCACTGTTGCTTAAATTGTTCTACTTGTTTTAATGCACATTTTGTTTTTATGTGGCTTGCCTGCCTGTTTTTAATTTTGTTCCAATTCTTTGTGATTTATTCTCTCTCTTATTTGTAAGCTGCTTTGGATACTTCTTACAGAAAAGCAGGATTAAAAAAACCCTGAATACTGACATTTCTTCAGAAGTCATTTTCAGGAAGATCAATTGTGTAACTTGTGTAACTGTTGTCCTTTATTTCAGGCAGCAGAAATTCTCGGGCCATCTCTGGCATTAAGTACATTCATCAATTCTGCATTCTAAGTGTGATTGACCTAAGTCACACTTCCCAAACAAACAAGTAAATAAGAACACAGAAATAGATCCTTTTCATTTTTCTGAATTTTGGAATGCAATTCTTGATTAGAAAGCTCCATACTAGGAAAAGCTGCCAAAAAGATGTGCTTGTCAAGAAAAACTGCATAATAAAATAAAAGACATTTTTTCCTGAGGCATGTTAATTTGTACATGCAAAATGATATGGCAATTGAATAGAATGGACTTAGAATTTAATATGAATTTAATACTGTCAGTAAGGTATACAGCCAGCTGGCAACACATAGGGTAGCTCATTGCAAGAAGAGATGATGTGCAACACCAAAACAAGGACATAAATCTGTGTATTGGCATATACTCATTTGTATCATCAGGTGCAAATCATGGTTATAACTTACAAAAATAAAATGCAGTGTGACAGGACTTTCAGGGAACAGGGCTTTTAGTCATAGAGTCACAGAATGAAAGAGTTGGAAGGGTCACATACTCTCAGCCTCCAAGGAAGACAATAACAAACCCTCTCTGAACAAATCCTGTCAAGAAAATTCTGTGATAGGGTTGCCTTTGGTTCGTCATGAGTTGAACGCACACAATAACAACAACAGCTACAAAATAGTGGAGATGATGTGCCTGCTCAGCCTGTTCTCCAGGGACTAACACTTAATGGCCTCTGCTGCTCTCCTTACTTTCAGTCTTAATCTTTAAGCCTATCTTGGAATACAGAGCCCTTCAAACCGAGGGCTGTTGGACAGCCCTTCGAACAGAGAATGATTATCTGAAGTAGGACACATGGCCAATCCACATACACACACACACACACACACACACTTCACTTCTGGACTCTTAACACAGATTCCATGGTCATTAGGAGCTTCAAGCTGAGAGAAGAATGACACACATATCAGATCATATTTATGGAATTTACTTTGATACGGGTCACAAGAAGAGATTACAAATCTATTGAGTTTAGCAAGCAAGGAGAGTCATAGATCAGGGCCCTCTATGAACCACGACTGTCCTAAAAGCTTAAGAAAAACATGCATTTATTACGTGAACTCCCATCCTCTTCCCCAACCCTCTACTAAATGGATTAATTAAATTAATACAAAGACTGTCTTGTTGGGCGCTCCAGTCTCCTGGCTTTTTTAAAAGCCAGCCAGGCAAACAGGAAACAAAGGGTTTAATTCTGTCTGGTTTCATGAAGGGTGCTGTATGTCATGGCCAGGTGCTGGAATCCAGCCAGCTTCTTGGCCCAGCAGCAATGAGACTGTTAGACAGACCCCCCTCACTCCCCACAAATTAAAAAATAAATATATCCAAGCAGGCTCATGCACTGTGACACACACACAAATAGCAAGCGAAGGCAGCCTGCAAACCAGCTCCAAATACCAGCACAGCAGGGAACTGGCAAAGCAGATGCGGAGAAATATCAGAGAGCATTCGAAGACAAACAAACAGACTCAAAAGCAATGCGCTGGGAAGGGAAGAATGTGGATTCTGCACCCCACACTAATCCTGGATCAAAATGGTATCTGCCACTTATTCAATGACACATCACATTTGCCAAAGCACGTTGCAAACAACACCTCCAGTTATTAAACTGTAGCACAGCAAAACTGTTTGCTATGCTCCAGGAGGGCCTAACCTTAAAACATTTTTACAAATACATGGAATAACGCTCATTTACAACAACTCTGGTACCCAATCCATCTGGCCCCTGAAACAGTTAGAATGCATGTTTGCTTTGATCTATATATACTGTGGTTTAGGTTATTTGGAGTCTCAGCACATCTCTCCATCATGCAGGTCACTTGAAAAAAAGTGTGTGTGTGTGTGTGTAGGACCACTCTGAACAAAGGAATGGGCTAATTAAAATTAGAAACTACCTTCTACTAAGGCACACTATTAATACACCTACTTCAGTATTGCCTACAAAGATCCCTCCATTCTCAGCTGGAGCTTGCAGGTGCTGCTGGAAACACTGGCGGAGTGCTTCACTCCCCACTCTTCTCTGCATAGAGAATGGTAGAAGAATGAAAACCAATGGCAGCTGGTGGTTTCCCTGTCAGTGTGCATATGCGTACCTTTAAGAGACCCAAGCCATTTCATAGTGTTTAAAAAAAAAAAAAGACAAGAATATTTCTAAGATCCAGGCTACCTGGCAGACTGTATCTCTCCATACTAGTCTGATGGGGCCCTGAGATCATCAGGAGAGGCCCTTCTCTGAGTCTCACCACCATTACAAGCACAATTGATGGAGACCCAAGAAAGGGCCTTCTTGGTGGCTGCCCCTATACCCTGGAACCCTCTTCTCAGAGAGGCCAGAGTGGCCCTCTTCTTGCTGTCCTTCCATTGGCAGGCAATCAACTTTTTTATTTCAACAGACCAAAAAAACCAAAAAGATTTTAAAGAACAGTTTAGGGGGTGTTGGTTCTCCTCTGTGTACTGCAGGTGTGCAGTGACAAAAACAAAGGACTTTATCGCATGCACTTGTAAAACCATTTTGGGGATGGGAACGGGACTCGTGGGGGCGTGCGTGAACACATTTTACTGCACACACAAGCGTCCACAAAGAGGCCCCATTCCGGCACCCGTCCCTGTCCCATGCTGAGAAGCGTTAAATCTTCTGCTTGGAAGACTTCCGTCTGGACAAAATGGTGCCCGCTGGCACTGAACAGGGATGGCTTGGGTACAGGTGCCGGAACGGGGCCTCTTTGTGGATGCTTACGTGTGCGGTAAAATGTGTTCACGCTCGCCCCCATGAGTCCCGCTCCCGTTCCCAAAACAGTTTTACAAGTGCATGCGATAAAGTCCACAAACTAGGCCAAGCAGAGGTTCCAGCATTCAGCACTGTCTAAGGTGCTTGGCCTCAACAGTAGCTCACACACAGCAGAGTGCAGAAACACAACCCAATATGAAGTATTTGGCAACAAGGCACTGACCAACCTGAAATGAGGCACAGACACAGTTGACTTCTTCCAAAGTCCTTGGAGGCATTTATCATCCTGTTGCAATATGTGCAATATATACAACAAAAGCTCTGACTTCTGTCAACATACACTTGTCTGATATATCTGCAGTCCACACTTTCCAAACTAATACACCAACTTCTCCCTCCAATCCAGTATCCTCAACCCACACCTGTTCTGGGTCCCAGAGTCCTTATATATATTACTAACAACTAAGGATTGACACCTGGTGTTCCTCACCATTTACAGCCATACAATTATATTATAATATCTTAAAGGGACATTTTATCCAACATGTGATGCTATATTGTTTTAAACTGCACTCTTTTCAGTAGCCTGTTATATTTTTAATTGCATTTTATTTATTTTTTTTGAAATGGAGGCTTGAATTGTTTTAATTCCATGCACTGTATAGTTTAATTCTATTTTAATACTCCCTTTTTGTACATGATGGGATACAAATTAACAACAACAACAACATTCAGAGGTGTATTGCTATTACCTTTCTCTGAAATATAGCCTAAGGCACGTGGTATGCCTTGGCAGTGTCCCAGTCAAGTCTTAACCAGGCCTGCTTAGCTTCCAAGATCAAATGAGATCTGGTAGCTTCAGGGTATTTAGGGCTACTCCACATCAGAAGGGCCATGAATCTACTCTGAGTTTTAATCCAAGTTTCAAAGGAGGCTGGCTTTACTTGGGGATGTGGTCAGCACCTTGGAAATCTCCTTTAAAGTTCCGATTAAAACCTGGATTCACTTGCCCCACTGCTGATTCCCAGCCAAAGACATTACGAAGGCTACACACTCCTTGTATGCTATGCAGCCCACAATTGTAATTACAGGTTTCTTTGTTCTTTCTCCACTTTTGGCCCCTGCGCAAAGATGACACGCAAATTTGTGAAGCGTTCCATAATTGAGTAACCAGCTCCAATCCCATTTTAGTGCCCCCCCCCCCATCCATAGTTTCAGACAATATGGGAATTATTGGTGTTTCTTGGTGAGAGGATATCACAAGGAGTTTTACCTTTGCTTCCTCTCCACACAGTACTAACCAGTGTTAGGCATGGTGTAACTGCTGTACTCTCTGAAAGATCCTTCCGCAGAATAGTGAAAGGAAAATACATGATGCTTCCCGCACACTCTGGTTGATTGATCACCCTATTAGTGGATTTTAAAACACATTTGTATTATTTGAATACAATAAATTTAAGTCACAATTATAACACTATGGAGATTATGAGATGGGGAAAAGCTGGGAGTAAAAGGCATACTCCTGGTAAAGTAGTGCGATCGTGCTGAAGATTTTCAGACACATTGCGCTTATCCAAGACTTAACCCATGAAAACCAGCAATGCTCCAGCAACAAACCATTCATGAGGAAGTCCTGTGAATGGTATGTTGCTGGAGCATTGCTGGTTCCTCGTGGGTTAAGTTCTGGATAAGTGCAATGCCGTCTGAAAGTCTTCAGCGCAATTCCATTTTAACTGTCATTTGGTAAGGCACTAATAGTTTCTGGAAAATAATTCTAAATACTTCATCAAACTATGAATCCCAGGATTCTACAGGATGGACCCACAGTCATTAAAGTGGTACCAAAATGTTATTGTTGTACAGTGTGAAAGAAACCTCAGAAAGGGTCATACTCCCCATTTTCTCACCCACAGGAAGGAATCTCTTTTCTAAGGCCACTCCTGCAGCAGCAAAACATGCAGGCAACATTTTAAAAGAAAAGTATACATATATTTCCTGAACTGTTCATTTATATGCAAATGTATGCAGATTTCAAAAAGCACACAAAAGCCAATTAATAATAAATATCACTTCTCTGTCTCCCACCATGATACGAAGTGCTGTGGCAAATCTGAAGAACTGCTCTCATCTATATATATACCTGCCACAAAATAATTTGTAGGGCCTTTTCTTTGGTTTCATTTAACAAATGAGTCAAGGTCAGTGACTGGCTACGAAGGAAAGGACCTTTTCATTTGTGACACATATACTTCTCTTCCAGGAGATTTATTTCAAAATAGTTTCGTGATTTGCTGAACTTGGATAATATCGTTCCTCAGTTTCTACTTAATATTTTTAAATGTTGAATGATCAAATTTGAGTTTTTTCTGCATACCACCCAGAAAAAATATTGCTAATGGGGTATTATGCATTGATCACTCAATCAATGAACTAATAAAGGATTGCCAAGAAGAATCATAATGTATTTGTGAGTCTTTGTGGGGGGGGCAGTTTATAGTGACATCAAATGCACATGAAGACAATGGGGCTCCTACTAACAGCCAAATGTTTCATATTTTGACTGCATGTAAAAGTTTCTTCTCTTCTTGTTCCCATTATAGGAATGAAGATAAAGGGATGACCCAGACATTTTCATCTTGAAGAGGAACAACAAATGGTGCTTTCCCCTCACCTAAACCAAAGGGCATAGCAGTCAAGTTATTCTGGCACATGAGATAAAAAATACTTGTCCCTGGCAGGAAAATAAGATTAAAAATTTATTGCTTTTTCTTGACACCCAAAATCTGTTGCATGAGGTGGATTCTGCCTAACGGTGGAGCAGGCCCCGGGGAAACAGAAGGTGCACTGACCTCAGAGAAATAACTGAGTAAGAAAACATATCCGAGCCACCGAAGACATAACACAATCAATGCCTGTATTGTCAAGCCCACCAAACACACACCAGCAGTGACTTCACTGCTGTGCAGTGCTCTAGCACAAGCCAGAAACCACACATTTAGAGTGTGATTTGCTACAAATGGACAAAGTGGCAGGTACTGGCGGATAGCAGCAGGCATATCCTCCAACATTTGTGAGATGAGACAAACATCAGCACATTTATATCAGAGCAAGAGCAGCTTCCCATCATGTGGTAGCAGGGAGTGAGCCAGCCTCACTGAAGGATTTTGAAAACTGCAAGATGTATTTTCTAGAAAAATGCTGGCATACAACACTTGTGCACCACAAATTTTTCGCTTTCCTCAGAGTACTTTACATCTAAGGGTCAAACTGGGTGTGAGCTAACTGCATTAAATAAACCAGAACATTTCTTTAACACAAAATGGGGTGTGTGTGTGTGTGTTGAATATCCTTGGAATCACAGCATGCAGAGACAAAGGCTTTACCCTTTCCTCACCAACAGCATCAAATACTACAGCTACACTGCACAGCTCTTAGTAACCGAAGCTAATAGCAGTATAGTAGGGAGATCCATCAAAACTGTGTTTGGGGATGATAGGGTTAAACATCACCTCGCTGCATGATGGGGTCCTAACAAACACATCCATGGATTCCCATTCATATACACTGACATCCTGCCTAAGAATGAAGGCGAAGTCGCTTCAGTTGACACGTTCGTGAGAACTGTACTTCTAAAAACAAAGTGAGAACTGGAACCAGATCTTTAACAAATTTTCTTTGCAATGGCAGTTGATGGCTTCCACGTCAGTGGGACAGTGAATCTGATCTGGGTTTTACTGCAAAACTTATTTCGGAACAGGGTTCAGGATCCTGGATAGACTCCAACTGCCACTACTTCTTAGGCATTGTAAGGCTTCATGTGTGCACTTAGATGATGAAAGTTCATCTTTCACCTTGACAAAGTTTTTTTTAAAAAAAAAATTGTTGCAAAACTGCAGAAGGGATGGAAAAGAGGCTAAGCTGGCAGTGTCAGCTTAGTCACTAACTATCCCATAGGCATCCACCTCAACCATTCACACACACATATACCTGAACAAATTGGAAATTTGCAAAATGCTGTGTGTGATTGTTTCCCCCATACCTGCTTTTTAAGAGTACCAAAGGATTCAAACCATTCTGTCACACTTAAAATGTGATTACAAAAAATGAGAGGCACTTGGCTAGCCATTAACTTGCAAAAATGAAGAAAACATCCTTTTTTTCCTTTCATATATTTATATTCCTGGCAAAAGACTCCAAAGAGACAATAAGTGATACTTAACATGTTAATACATTAATAGAATTATTTCACATGGCAATGGTAACTTGTGGAGCTCTTTGTGGGGGTGACTATGGAAACACTGAACTTCAGTCCTTTGGCTTTGTCATGGGGTTGGGGGAGAGAAATTGTTCCCCAGCGTTAAGAAAAAGTAAAAGCAGCCCCGAGATCATTCTGCATTGCAGGTGCTACTTCTCAGCAGCTCACATAAAGAACTGACTTTGTTTTCACTTCTAAAAATAAAGGATTGGTGACTATCAAGAAGATCAAACTGGGACAAGTCTTTTTTCCTCACTGACTTAAGCACAGAGTGACTCCCATCCCCTACAGAGACAGCTTCCCGGCAGCATCCTAGCAATTGACTTAAGCCTAAAATGAAAAGGCCCCCCATCTGCAGGAGACAGCATGTGTACGGTATTCATCTCTGTTCTATTTGCGGTAATCGGCCTGCCCTCCAAAGAGAGCACTCTCTGCCTTCTGCCAAATTTTACAACAATACCGTCCGACTCTGCAAAAGGAAACTCCCACTTGAGCTGAGCCTTCCAAACTCCTCATGGCACACGGGGACCTCAACTTGACAAGTGAAGATCATAGACCAGAGATTATGCACTAAGCTCCTCTAAGGGTACAATTAATTCTGAGTGAAAAGGCTACTGTAATTCACACAGAGATAAGAGCAGATTTCCCCAGTAATATCAGCCTGGAAAAAAAAAAAAAAGGATACTGTCTCTGTGTAACAAAATCCAAACATAAATTGTTACGGAAAAACAATACGATGACCTACCTTGAGATAACCTTGGCTACTTTCCAGGTGTTCTACCAGCTTGGTGACTAAGCCAGATTGTTCACTTAAATACCCCCTAGTGAAATAGCTTTATTTGGTCCTTTTAGTATATGTTATTCCCTTAGGATTCTCCATTCCAGCAGTTTTGAGATGTTTACTTTTAGTGTCGGGAAGGGGGGTAAGAGAAAAGGTAAATCAGTTCTCCGACCACTTTCCTGTCTAGAAAGAGATATTTGAAGCTATCAGCAGTGGAGGATGGAGAGGAATTATTCAGCATGATACAAAGCTGTGTCTTAAGCAGGAGGTGGTGGTGGGTGTCTTGGAGGGACAGTGGCATTTATCTTATAGAAGTGTCAAAACCAGTAGCAAAGAATCTTTCCAAGCGTAGAATGCCCGCCCAATGAAGGGAGCTCACTGCTACAGAAACACACTCTCTAACATTTCACAGATGAAACCTGTGGTCCAGAATGTGGTCAAGATGACAAAAACTATTAATGAGGAAGAGCGGAGAAGATAAGAGAGGCTGCATCAGTTTGCTTTTGCCTAAGGGAAGGGCAAGATTTTGCCCCTTCTTGTCCTCTTCCCCCTTTTGAACTCTGTTTTCAGCAACTGAAGAAGGCTAAAGACAAAGGAGGGACTGAGGGCAAAGGGTGGAGGAAAAGAGAGAAACTGGGACATCTGAAAAACCGCTGGAAAGGTGGAGTGACAGAGGATGACTTGGGACTGTTCCTGCCAAATTAGGACACTTGGATGGTATGAAAAAGCAGAATGCCAAGGTTCATTCTCAGCAACCAAGTCTAGCCAAAATTTTAAAAGCCAAAACAATCAATTCTGTCTTATCCAGTTCAGTACTGTCATCACAAGGGATGATCTTCTTTACAAAATAGTCATATGGACTTTCCTTGGTTTTTGGGAGGCTATGTAACCATGTTCTAGAAGAATTTATTCCTGACATTTCAGCTGCATCCGTGGCTGGCATCTTCATTCTCTCACATAGCCTGAAAAACCCACAAAAAACTATGGATGCCAGCTGTGAAAGCCTTCAACTTCATGTCATATGGACTTCTTACTAGGGGAAAACCCTTCATTCCCAATTACTAGTTCCAATTACTACCACACATAATATAAAGTGCTTATTTCTGATTTCACTAGTCACAGCAAAATGTCTTGTTCTTGTTTTATATCTAGAGCAGGTGTCCCTAGAGATGTTTTTAGACTGCAACCTCTGCCAGCCTTAAAGGACACACTTTCACCCTTGTGTTAAAGGATTCTCATGGGAATCCTGAGTTAATAACCAAAGCATATTAAAAACAAATTGATAATGCATTCCAGGTATACCTCATTTAAGAAAGAAGATGTTTCCTGGACATGGCAGATACTTCTTTAACAGAAAACCTGCTTGGTTGGTTGTGTGCCTTCTAGTCATTTCCAGTTTGTGGAGACCCTAAGGCAGGCCTACGACAGTGTTTTCTTGGCAAGATTTGTTCAGAGTGGTTTTTGCCAGTGCCTCCCTCTGAGGCTGAGAGAGTGTGACTTGCCTAAGGTCACCAAGTGGGGATTTGAACCCTGGTCTGCAGAGCTGGAGTCCAACATTCAAATCACGACACCATGCTGGCTTCTTTAACAGAAAATTTGGTACCAGCAGCAAAAATAACATGGAAAGAATAGTGATAGCTCTTACACCACAAAAAAGGAGGAAAGGGCAATTCAATATCTTTCACCAAAGTTTTTATTGAAAACTAACAACATCCACATAGGAAATGAAATGTCCAGGTCTCAGAAGCCTTGCATAAGCAGACAAAAATATTTTGAACCTTTTATGGGGGACTGGAGTGCTCCTTTCCTTCACTTTCCCATCCTGGAATGCCTCAAAGATGTTGGGTTTAACCTTCACGAAATAACCAAAACCACGAATGTCAAGCCAGTGAATGTGGAGGGCCCACTGTTTATCATTCTGACTTTGATTGTATATTATATTATTAGTGTTAAAAATTAAATATTAATTAATAAATAATTTGCTGAAAATCAAACTTTGCATTCACTTTGTGCTAAACAATTCCTAAAAATACTCGTTTTGCTTTACAAACACATTTCGAAAGTCCGTTTGAATTACTGTTTTTAAAAATGTTTTAAAATGCTCCCCCAAAAACAATATGCCTTTCAAGACCAGCCAACAAAAAGAATTCACAAAAAGGAAAACTGCTCAGCTGACAAAACAGCTCCACTTAATTTTTTATGGCGCTAAATTAATTGCTGCAGTTAGAGATGCTAGATCTGTCACTGAGATATAAAGAAACCAATTTCTGCACAAATGCATTAGAAGACCTTTCCAGGGCACTGTTCTGAACAAATGAGATCACACTAGCAAGAAAATCTAACAACAAACACACACACAAGAAGTTGTTAATACATTTACCAGGCAATATGTCTTCTCCCCTTCTTTTCTGTATCTACAGAAGGCAAGAAAGATTTTTAAAATAAATGCAAGGAAGCACTAATAACATATTGCTATTGTTGTTAACTGCTGTCAAGATGACTTGACACATTATTCTACTATCATTACAAAATGTTACAGCAATGTTAGTGGCAAAGGTTCTAAGACCCTGGAAAGCCTGCCAGTCAGAGGAGACCAATGTTGGGGTTTTTTTATGCATTGCCAAAAAGTAAAAGAAACTCTCATTCTGAAGACGGAGCAAGTTTGTTTTCTGCTGCTCCAGAGATTAGATCATTCAGCAGTCGATTCAAACTACAGAGATTCCACCAAAACATTAGAAAAAACTATAGTTGTTTGTGGGTTTTTCAGGCTGTGTGGCAATGTTCTAAAAGAGTTTTTTTCCTGACATTTAGCCAGCAGCTGTGGCTGGCATCTTCAGAGAATGCTGGTACGGAAGAGAATGGGATATATATATATATACATATATATACACACACATATATATAGTTTGACCTGAGTAGGGAGGAGGGATTTCCATGTTAATCTATGTATTGTTCTGTTATTGAATGGCAAGGCCTCAGGGTGGGAGGATATGCAAAGAGGCTTAGTGTCTCTTAGTGCCCACTCTCTTCCATGCCAGCATTCTCGGAAGATGCCCGCCACAGATGCTGGCAAAACATCAGGAAGAAATTCTTCTAGAACATGGCCACACAGCCCGAGAAACCCACAAAAAAATATGGATGCTGGCCATGAAAGCCTTCGACTTCACATTAGGAGGAACTTCCTGACAGTTTAAAAGTGGAACACACTCCCTCGGAGTATGGTGGAGTCTCCTTCTTTGGAGGTTGTTAAACAGAGGCTGGATGGCCATCTGTCAGGAGTGCTTTGATTGTGTGTTTCCGCATGGCAAGGGGTTGGACTGGGTGACTTTTGTGGTCTCTTCCAACTCTATGATTCTGTTTTTGGACTGTAACTCCCATCAGCTGATGTACAACTGATGTACAACAGGACTTGGAAGGGCAGACTACCAAAATCCTGACTTCAACAATAAACAGGAAAAAAGATGCAACAGAATGGTAGTGAGACATATGGAACTTCCCTTTCTAACAAGTTTTTTGTAAAACCTGTAAGTAGGAAACAGCAACATCCAAATGGGGGGAAAGTAACAGCTTGAAACAATTAAAATATATACATATATAAACTTCACAAGAAGATACAAAGCAACTTCACAGAGCTTTTATATGCCGCATAAATTAGGACACAATGTCTTTAATTTTTACAAACCAAGGTACTTTCTTTCTCCTTTTTCAGATTTATTGCTCAGGAGCATTAAAATGTCTAAAACAGTTTACATACACCATCACAGTGGGAATTTGCTTGGGGATAAGGCAGCTTGTAATTGCAATTCTAAAACTAGCCCTATAAGCTTGAAGTAGTGTTTAAAAAACATTTTAAGGGCTTTATAAAGCTATAAAGTGCCTCCCAACTAACCTAAATGTAATATATCTTTAAAGAGAAAAAGAAAAACTAATCTGCCAACAAACTGGAGACAGGGGATCACACACTACTGATCATTATAATTCAAGGTTCTAGTAAATAATACTGTTGAAATGAAATATAATTTTTGAAGGGATTAAGGGTATTATCTCCAAAATAATATGAAAGAATGAGTTTCGGCTCTTTGGGTGTTTCCTAAGTGCTAGTTTCCAGAAACATAAGAAGCCAGTGCATAGCAATCCAGTGGGTGGATGTGGAAAGCTTTATTTTCAGGAGTGTGCCAGGATATCAGAGTTCTTAGGATCCTATTATATGTAGCAAACAGAAATCATGCCCAGATTTGAAATAACATGTACATTGTCACAGGAGATCACACACACACACTACAACTATCCTGATGTGGCTTGTCGTCCCATGTTTCACCTGTTTAAAATGCCCCAGTTTCTCTTTCCTCTACCCACTTTCTCTGTTTGTTTTCAGCTTGATTTCATTGGTGCAAACAGAGTTCAAAATGCAAAAGTAGTTTGTATTCACTCAAGAGAAGGGGAACAATAAGGAGAGGTAACAACTTGTCTTTTTCTGTAGACTCAGGCAATAGCAAACTGCTGCAGCTGGTTTGAGCTTTTGTATTCTTCCTCATTCATGATTTTTGCCATCTTCATCACACCTTGATATCGCTTGCCTTAAAAGGTCCCAGTTTTTATCTGTGAAACATTGGAGGTTATGCACACATTTTGCTTCATGTGCAAACAAGGTAATCTATTTCCAAACCATGTCAGTTTTATATACATTCATTTGTAAGTGTTGCTCTGTTCCATTAATATATTAATCTATCAAGATATATTTTCTAGAAATGCATATAAAATTGTATTGAACTATTTCAATTTGTATTTTTAATGTATTTTCTCTAAAGGTCTACATACTTAAACCTATGTTACATACTCCCCACCATTTCACAGATTGTAACTGGAGCACATATGGCCAAGCAACATCAGTGTAGAGTCAAGACTGTAAAAGTTATGAGTGAGGAAGAACATATTAGGTAGGAGAAGCTGCAGCATTTTGCTTTTGCCTGATCCTACTGGGAAGGGTAAGATTCTGCAACATCCTCTCCCCTCCCTCCACTGAGTTGAGTGCAAACTATTTTTGTACTTTTAACTCAGTTTCCAACAAGTGAAGTAAGCTGAAGACAAAGGGAGAAATTGGGAAGAGGAGAGAGAAACTGGAATATTTTAAAGGCTTCGAAGAAGTCGGATGGCAGAGGATTAATTGGGAATGTCCCTGCCAAATCGGGACATTTGGAGGATATGACATTATTCTAAAATATATGCAAAAACCAGAGTAAATAAAAAAGATAAAAGATATCTGATTGGCACAATA
Organism: Urosaurus nigricauda; assembly: GCA_034509955.1. Classification (NCBI taxonomy): domain Eukaryota; kingdom Metazoa; phylum Chordata; class Lepidosauria; order Squamata; family Phrynosomatidae; genus Urosaurus; species Urosaurus nigricauda. The sequence goes on from JAOEGL010000009.1 coordinate 11,496,398, forward strand.
GTTTGGGTGATATGACCCGTCAGTGAAAGAGTACATAAATTGTATATGAAAAGTCCCAGGTATCTCTTAATGAAAAGCACTATAAGTGAGATCTGTCGTGACCTTCGGAAATCTAAGCAGTTAAATAATCTGGCACTCTCCTTAGATGTTTTGGACTACAGGACCCATAGTTTCCATTAGATCTAATGGGACTTCTAATCCAAAACAATTGGGGGACACTAGGCTGCCTATTCCTGACCTAGAATATCATTCAACCCTGCTGTTATTCACAACAACTTTGAATGTAATACCATTTTTTTTTTCAGATTCCGAATTTCATCTCCTTCCCAAAACAACCACCAATTTTCCTGACAGCAGGGAGATACCTAGAAAGACTTAAGCTCTAAATCATTTTAAATCCTTAATTCCAAATGCTGAAGCTAACTTCTCACGTTATATTTGAACAGGAAATAATTATAGGCCAGTTTCCTGAATTTGGATGATGTTATTTTTAAAAAGACTAAAATACTAATTTTGAAATGCTTTCTTTAAACATTTTGTAGTCGGGATGAAACACAGACCTGCTTAACTTGGTACGAATCGTCAAAAATAATCCAGTAAAATTTTCAGACATTAATATTTAATAGAAGAATTTTTCAAAGGCAACAGATTGCACAATTATCAATTTTTCAAACTGAATTTAACAACTTCTTCTCTTTCTCTTTTTATAGTGCAAAACGCCACATTGTAACTGGGAAAAATGAGACCCAAGGCTGTGCTAGCTGGAAAAAAATGTGGTTGTAGTTACTTGCGTTTTCATGGGTTTTGTAACACCTTATTAAAGTTGAAAGCTACATATATAAAATTACTGGTGGCACTTGTCTAATCCACTGAAGTTGTATTTCATTACAATACCTCCTGTACAAAAACTAAAGTATTCTTCGCTATGGTCTTCCCCTGCTTGGGTTCATGCGGTTTCTGAAATTCAAGAAAACACATCCACTGTACATGTGTGCATGCTTCCATTAGATTGCGGCCAAATGCTGAATGTAAATTACAAGAAAATATACCTCTCAGCAGACCCGCTATCATTAAGATAGATTTGAAAAACATACCAAGATTTCCATTTAAGAACCACTTTTTCTCTGTTTTAATAAACCTAGTGGTCATAAGGAGAGCATTTTGGCTCTTTAAAGGCTGATATTCCCAGTGAGAGGGCATCTCGTGCACTCGCTGTCAGAACAATAATCCATCTGAGAGATGGAGAAGTCACACTGTCACAGTGGCTTTAGATTCACACCAGAAGCAACTGTGCAATTGCAAAACATCAAATGCAGAGCACTTTCTACCTCTGTTAAACAAAAATGTAAATCCCTCAGCTTTTTTTAAAAAAGGAAGCAAGAAGGATTCCCATCCACCCACCTAGATGTACCTCTTTTACAATGAAGTAAAATACTTTCCCCTTGATGAGCATTAGGAAGGGGAAACAGTGGTGATGGTAAGGATTTATCTGTTCCTTGCAAATATTCCTTGAGAAAAGGGACAGCACTAGAAAGTGGGGTGTTTTGTTTTATTTTCATCAAATGGCCTAATAGGCCCTTTTTTCAAAAGGGCAGATAGACCTAAGAAAATAAGTGCCGGTATAATTATAAAAATCTAAAGCCAGATTTCAGCTGCAGGTCAATTTGGTTCTCAGTTTGGATTTAGAATTCAATTTGAATGTAGAATGAAGGTCACATTGTTTACAGCAGTACTTCTTACACTATCTGATGTATTTCTTACATATCTGATGTATGAAATTGATTATTTTTCTTCCCAGCTTGCCAGGGACTGGCATCATATTTGTGTCCATTGGCTACAATTGTTAGTTGTTTTCTCTCTCCTAGAAACTTCAGCAACTGGCAACTGAATTTGATAGGCCTTATGAAGACAGGGATTTTTGGCCACTAACTGGCTCTGGCTGAAAGTATTTTAATGGGGAGCACTGTACCCTTCCCCCCCCCCAACATTTCCTGGTCTGTTTTTAGTATGTTATAAAACTATTTTAATTCAGTGCTTAGTTGAATTTAATCAACTAGTTTAAAAATTATATTTGATGTTATAAATTATATATTTTCACTGTACCTTTCTTCTTCTTTTTTTTTAAGAATTCTGATGGGGAATTACATCTTTGTAAGTGGACTTAGATCTGCAGGAATTAGAATTGGGAAGTTCCATAATGTCTATATCCAGTAAAGGGTTGCTGTTATGTTACAATGTTAAGGAGCCAGCAAAATGATTGACGCTCATTGGGACTGATGCGCAACAAGAATGATGTGCATTGGGTCACTGGCTAGGGAGTGCTGATGTGTATCAAGATAACTCTTGTCAGTGTCCTTGCCAGTTACACATCTTTGCAATTTACTAAGTGAGTTTTTTGAGCACCTCTGTTATGCAACTCAGGGGCTGTACATACAGCTGTACGTACGACTGTACATACAGCTGTACGTACGACTGTACGTACAGCCGCCCCTTCTTCAGCCAGATCAGGGCCACAGCAACCTCACACCGTGGCACCAATTCAGCCTCTGAAGGGCACAAAAAGGAGCTTCAAAAAGCGGCTCTTTTTTTGCGCCCTCCAAAGGGTATCATAGCCGCAGCAGCGTGGCTGTATGGTACCCCTACATCATCTGGACACAGCTCCAGAGGTGCGTCATGATGCCATGCACCATCTGGAGTGGCTCTGTGCATCTGGGGTGGTGTATTTGGACAAACGTTGAGGACTAGCAGCATCTTATTTGCATTCAAATTGACAAAAAAAATTGAAAGTAACTCTATAAAAGATGTTCTGTAAATACACTATGAGCTTCTGACTCTCTGACATGCAGATTTCCCTATCCACTTTCCATATATATATATATATATATATATATTGCTTTTTGCATTTTAAATTTAAATTTCTGTTTTAAAATGGACCCAATATTACTCTGTGTGATTGTATATGTACCTTCAAATCACCTGTCACCTTATGGAGACTTCATGAATTTCATAGGGTTATCTTAGGCAAGGAATACTCAGTTATTTCCTCTGAAATGTAACTTACAACATCTGATATTTGTTGATGGACTTCCATCCAACTACTAGGCATGTTTTAAATTTTGTGTAGTTATGGATAATTCACCATTATTTTCTTATACTGCCCTGAAATCCTTTTTTGGATGAAAGTACAGCCCATAAAGTTTTAAAATAAATGAACACAATTAAAACTTCAGAGTAAGACTATTGATAGTGCTAAATGGGAGCACTGCTGCCAGTACCTTTCCTACTGAAGTCTATGAAACTTTAAAATGGACTCCACGGTCATTTAATCTGCCAAACCATTAAAAGTCAATTTTATTTTGGCAAAAGCACATCATGATTTGATCATGAACCCAAAGAATGTGTTTATTACTGTAGCTAGTTTCTAATATCTGCTTGCAAGAAAGATACATACTTGGAGCCAATGCATTTAACTTAAATCTTTTAAGCTTGAAGACAGATTATCTAGGAGAGACAATAACCCAAAACATCCCACAGAGTCCTAGCCAATTTAAAGTACATTGTTCAACTGAGGTATTATTCTTGCAAGTGATATCTACAGAGATAATGCAACGATGGGTTAGGCATGTGTATTGGTTCCCTACTGGCAAATCTCTTGCTTACTCTAAATTGGTTTAAGATTCTATTCAAGCATCCAGTCCATTCACACATTTACATTTATATCTGCACACACAATATATACATGAGATGTTTTAAGGTTAAATATATGGCTAAGTTCACAGAAAGATGGTGCAGGAGACCATGTTTTTACCCACATTTACAAGGTTGAATATTCAGCAAGGTTTCCAGAACTGAAGTGGGGGTAGCTGAACACTGGCAAGCAGGTCATTAACAGTTTGGTAACTTGTAGCTACAGTTTTACAAAACAATGGGAAAAGAATATGTTGCATTAATACAAGCAACAACATTATCATCCAGCTGAAAAGCAAAATCAGGATATTTCAAACACTTCTTACTGGTAATTCCTGAGGGGACTCAACTACCATATACACTCGACTAGAAGTCAACCTCATGTATAAGCCGAAGGCAGGTTTTGAGGCCAAAATTATGGATTTTGATATGACCCCTGGATAGGTCAAGTGTAAAACCTAGGGGCACGTAAGAAAGGATGTTAGAAGGAAAGGAAAGGAAAGGAAAAATGATGCCAAGCAAGTTCCTCTTGAATGCTACAGTGGGATTCTGTATGAAAACCAGGAGAACAATGTCCTGGTTGGCATCGAAAGCAGCCATTACCTTAGGAAAAAAGGAAATGCTGCATCTCAGTGCAGTTCAGTCAGTGTGTAAGTTCATGTACAGACAGTTCAACAGAGAGCACAGAGGTCTCCAGCCTTTAGCCATCCTATTATCAACAGCCATGCCTTTTAGATAGAGCAGAAAAGGATATTCTAGGGAGTCTAGAAGATTTGAGAACTGCAAATCTTTGGGAGCACATGTGTACCCAGAGCTGCACTTTGTCCACCCTTGTTCTAGAGGAAGAGCATACCCCACGTACGTAGCTCACCAGATAGTTTCAAATGTGTGTCTTACTTTACAGAGAACAATGTTCTACTTAAAGGAATTCTCTATCTCAAAAGCAGGGCTATTAATAATAGGATGTCTTAGAACTCTATCATTTAGAGGACTGCCATAATTTGAAGTCAACTTGACAGCAAACAACAACAACAACCAGTTCACCTCAGCTTTAAGAATATAGAACCTTAAGACTAAAATTTTCTAAAGCAAATCCCCAAGTCATACCAATCTTATTTACTATTTATTTACTGGAGATACAAGGAAGGTGAACACATTATATAAATATCTTTTAAATCCATCTGAAGTCTGTATTCTAGGTAGATCCTACATTAGTGAAAAGAATCACCTTTGGGTGCCACAGTTACAACAAAGGATTTCCCAATCTGCTAATATGTTTCCGATTTAAGGTGCTGGTGGATATAGATTGGAATATAAATATTTAAATAAATAAATAAACATTAATCCATGGTGATCTGCCATGCTATATTCATGTTTGTTTCACAGAGAGACCTGATGTTGGTTGTAACTAATTAGATTTAGAGGCTATAGATACGTGAGATGAGAAACAAGAGTGTTGAAAATACTTGGAAGTATCCTTTTTAACCAAAGAGAGCCACACACCAAATACATTCTCTCGCTCCCTGACAACAAACTGTAGTCATCAAGCGCTGAAAAGGATCATCTCCCAAGTGAGTATAAAAATAGAACAGTCAGGGATCAGCAATGGGTCAACGTCTTACAGTGTGAACAGTACTAACCTGACTATAATCACAGCATTTCATGTTCTGGTGGAGCATAATTCAATCTCAACACTTATCCTCCAGCCTTAAATTTTTTGGCCATCATCAGCATATTTGACATCATGTTGCATTAGGAGCACATTATGCAGCAGCAGGAATTTAATACACAGTTTACTCTGCTTATAATTTCCATGGTTAAAGTGGACAACAAAGCACAGAAAGCAGAAGTTGCATTATAGGCAGAGCTTGGAAAAATTGTTTTTCATGTTTGTTTGTTTTTTCAGATTCACATTGCATATTAGCACAAAGGGTTTCAATAATAATTAGTATCCTTTTGGAAACAGCACACATACCTCCCTTAATCTCCAAACTAGTTTTATGATGTTTAGAGAAGGGACCCTGTCCTAGTTCTTACAACTGTGGAAGCTATATGGACCTTGGGCTCTGTTTCTGGTTGTTCCCCCTTCCAGATGCACAACCTGAGCTGCAGGAAGCCCTAGCAATATTTGGAGTGTAATAGAAAGGATACTTTAAAGTAAATCCTCTGTCCATTTGGATGTTAAGTATGGGAAGGGAGAACTTTTTAAGTCACACAATTTGCAGCAGTGATTGGCAGGCGGGAGCACTGATCCAGATAGCAGTGGGAACATTTAAACATCCCAGTATGGATCACTCCACAGTGGCCTTTTGTGAAAAACAATGCTGTATTTTAACAGTAGCACTACCTGTTTAAAGCTATGCATACCATACCTCCTCTAATTAGCTTCAAAAGCCCACATTTTTGTGCCCAAACTATGTATTTTGTGCAATGTTTGAAGCATATACTATCTGCACAAAAACATAACCTTTTGCACAAAAATTAAGTTTTTAAGAAAAATCCAGAAAAGTCCATACAACATACAACAAACATACAACATACAACAAACTTTTGTTATTTCTTAGCCAGTGGGGAGAATTTTTTTAAATTACTAATTCTTGCATGTTTGTTTGTGTTTGGTTCATTTGTATGTTGCCTTTCTTCCAACCCATGTGTGAATAAAACAAGCAAATATTTACATCCCTACTAAGGAAAAGAAATATTAATTATGAAAAAGAACTAATTACTGTGGACTAGAAACATTTTCATGTGTGGAATCCTTTTTACACTCCTACCGGTATATTACTTTAACTTTTTAGGCATTTTTTGTATTTTTAATACATCATTTTATGATCGTAAGTCACTTGGGAAGACTTTTTCTCTTAAAAGCAGCCTTCAGAAATCTTTTTAAAGAAAATAAACAAAACCAAACATAAGAATTTCCAGTTTCCTCCTTCTAGAGAATGTGATCACAACCATGAAGATTTGGAAGGTTGTTTTCTATGTAAACACAATGGGCTATGTCGTGCAGCAAGAAGTGTTGAAAAACAGATAATTATTCCCATATCCACAAGTGCATGTAGTAGCAAGGCCCCAACATTCATTGCCATTTCCCAAGGAAATAGTAATTGACAAATAGGACTGGCCCATGGGGATATCAGTCTAAGCTGACTTAATGTTTCCTGACATTCTCAAGAGAGGAGCTGGCTGACTGCTTTGTTGGGGGGGGGGGACTACATTCCTGAGACTCGCAAACTCATCTTTAAGGAAACATCCTCGAAATGTAAATAAAAGGAAAGGAACAACACCACAGCTTGTCTCTGAACTAACTGAGGAGTCTGGGGAAATCTGAAGAGCAAATGGCACAAGACATCATTCTGCTAGCTAAGGAAACGTTGAAGATATTCCAAAGGTTATCTTTGGCCCGGTACAAACTGCCAGGATATGGTGTTCTGGCAGCAATATTAGGGTTAAGGAGCACACAACAACCACACACTCCGTAACGCTAGCACATCACGGTGGTGGCCTAATGGCAGCCTCCCATCCACACGGGGGCCATCATTGTGACGTAAGCTATGTGCAGCGTACAGACGTCGCTGTGCATTGCTTACATCACTGGCGTGCCACAGTGCACCTATGGCGCACCTGTGATGTCTGCTAGGCGCCAGAAAAAGAACCTGCTTTTCACAGGTTCTTTTGCCAGCTCAGGAAGGCCATACGATATGGCTGCTGCGGCTTCCCTCCGCAGGTAAAAGAGGCAGCTCCAGCCCACCCTTTCGAGGCGGTTTGTTTTGCCCCTTTGACACCCAACAAGAGCATACTCTTGGAACATTTATTCAGGTGAAAACTGGAGGAGAAAGAAACCAGGACATTTTAAAAACAGCTTTAAAATGGGATAGCAGAGGATTAATCTTCCTCTTCCAAATTGAGGCATTAAAGAAACAGCATACGTGTTACTTCCTAAAGTCTCCCTGCATCCCTCCCCCCCCCCCCCTTGCCAGCAACATGTCAGTGATTTTAGGAAATGAAATGTGGAATTGTAATGTTTACAAATGCAGGATAATTTTATCATTGTAAAACAAAAGGCAGTTCTTGTTGCAGGCCAACCTTCCTCAACCAGATGCCCTCCTGCGGTGTCAGACTATCCCTGTCATCCACTACAGCCTGCATGAGAAACATAACAAAGAACATACTAAAAATTCAAACTTGTAAAGTATATCAAACTCTGGGATTTAAGATACTGTTTTGTTGCAGATATATTCCAGCATGGGAGATATAATTCTTTACACACTTATGACAAAAATGTGCATTGTTGCCTTAGGATGTTTGCTCCCTTTATTCCCATAGATGTGCAGATGAGTGATCTCCTTCACAAACATAGAAATATATACACTTATATTTAACTTGTAGCAGAATGCAACTCTCCCATGTCTGGAATGCATCTACGTCTGGGCCAGAGAGCAGCAGCAAAGCCAGAACTGCAATACACATTCCATAGGCATGGGAAACTCCCAATAAGAAAAAAATGTAGGTTGGAAGGAAAGGTTTAGGGAAACATAACTAAAAATGTAACGCTAGTGGTCCCCCTGTACTTGTATCAAAGTTCCAGAAAGGTAGTTAATAACCCTGGAGAGACATGGGTCTTGGTTTTCCAGCTATGTCCTGGAAAATAAGAACCAGAAGGAGTGAAAAATAGGTAAGGTGATGTAAAAACTTTATCAATTAATTTATTTTTAAAATTTATTATGGGGGGCACATGACAGGTCTCTTATGATTCAGAATGAAGGTTGCCATCTGCTGGATCTCTACTGCTACTTCTAGCTGCAATTCTGACGTTTCATCACAAGCATTTTTCAGTGTCCAACCAGTATGCAATGAATGGGATATTCAGGATAATATTATCCTTATGTCACTCATCTCTTCTTGTCATGCTACCGTAGGAGTTTTCACTTTTCAAGCACTCATCCCTTATTTCCACATACCTTCACAAATATCAAAATTATGCTGCCATTTCTATGGGGCTGTGTCAGGAGACAATTGGGAGAATATGTCTAGGATTTCTCATGGCTCCCAGGCTGCATGACAGTCAAGAGGCTATGCCCTGCTTCAGAGAGATTATTTCTTTAGAGAGCTCATGGTGAATATATCTACAGTTTGACTACTTAAGACACTAAATGTCAATGGATGGTGGCACATAATTACTGTATAGTAAAGATACATATAGTGGTAACTGCTGGGCTTTGGTTCCAGGACCCCCTATGGATACCCAAATTCATGGATGTACAAGCCTCATTAAATACAATGGTCTACGTATCCCTTATATAAAATGGCAACATCAAAGTTTGATTTCGTGTGTGTCTGTGTGTGTGTATCTCGAGCCATGGATGGCTGAGTCCACAGATATGGAATCCGTGAATACAACTGTACAACATTCTTACCCAGCAAATCTGGTTTGGCCCCAGAATGTCCAAAAGCGGAAGATACTTCGGCTAGTTTCTACCTTCTGCTGGGGAGCCACAGCATAGTTTGGTTCTCTCTGTGGAATAAGGAAATTTGATCTTAATTATTTCATATTTCAGAGAAAACTGACACTAACATACACAAGGCACCAGGGCATTGTTATAATGCTGTGTTTTACTTTCAGACAAAACTGGTGAATGTACAGTTCTAGATAAAGGGAGAACCCCAAATATACTCCTTCAGATTTTGAAAATGCTTACCCATAGAACCCATTCCAGACAGCTACTTTCCAAAGCACAGTTTTTCATCTTTCAAGCAAAAACCCTTAAGGAAGAGAACAGGACTGCAAGAAGGCTTTTGTCCAAAGTATTATATGGCAAAACCAGGGCTAGTCTACGTGTAAGTGTGTTATGCAAATTGCTGTGGACTTTTGCACATTTGGATCAACGCTTATTTGTCTCCAGTTTCCTGCACAACTTTCCTTTTGTTTGCCCTCCGTCTGCCAAAAATGCACAGCCATATGAATCCATGAAAAGCAGATCGTTCAATAATGTACATCATCGTGGATACACAAGGAGACTCCAGTAAAATCTGCAAATCCTTTTTTCAGCGGTGTTCGTGGAATTTTTCACTCAATACCATTTCCACCATTTTCTTTAATTCTACAGTCAGCTTTCCACATTTAGGTTCATAGCAAAGGACCATCACAAAAGTGGGAAAACCATGAATATCTTTAGCCACCCCCCCCAAAAAAAAAACCCCTATAACTTAGTCTATATTCCTATCCCTGTTGGCTATGGAACGTGAGTGAAGCACCAGTTCTGGCCAGTCAGTGCAGGGCATGCTTGGCCTTATAGTCCTGGATTTGGCCACAGAGGAGGAAAGCAGCCATGGTGGGGTGAAGGGAAAGTAAGGATACGCCGTGTTATTTTATTAATGTATGACTTACTAAATTTTCAAAAGTTTTTTTTATATCTATGCACGTTACCTATGCACGTAAACTAAAAAAAACCAACAATTTAATTATTGATAGCAAACAGACAAATAATAAAATCTCTGAACGTTAAACCTGCAAAAGTGGAGGTTCAACTATAGAGTATATGTATTTTCTACCTGATTCCTCCCCTTTCAGCCACTACTTTGCATATTGCTCTTTACAACTGTAGGAAAAAAGGAAAGACAACAAGTAAGAATGCTATCAAACAAACCTGAAACCTGCCTACCTCTACATTGACCCACCTCTTAACCCACCCAAATCCCCAATGGCAAATTATCTCAGCATCTTGGAAGTTCCTTCCTCCATTTATAAACTGTAAGCAGCGTAAGAGAAAGAGAAGGGGATTTTCCAGTGGCTGTTCTCATGTACTTTCAAACTAGCAACTCATTTTGCTAATACACTGATGGGCATAATTTTCTGGACCGGCAGCCTCCAATCTACTGCATGTGTTGGCAAGAGAGGCAAGAAAAGAAAGAGAACTGGGCCCAGTCAGCTGCCTGAACAGGGTAAAGATTAAAGAGGTGACATTTTTTTCAACACAGATCAGTATCATTTTCCCCCTGACATTTAATATGACCAGCTTTGAAAGCCAGACCCAACTTTCCATTGTATGAGTAACAACAGAAGACAGCTGCTGTCTCCTATGCATGAAAATCCTGGAGCTGAAGCTACTTGTAATATAGATCACATTTTGATTTTGAGCTGAGCCTCCTCCCGACATCTGCCCTGCAACACACCATTATTCTGCCAACTATCAGAAACTTCTGCAGCAGCAGATGGACAAAACCATGCACTTAAAAGGCTTTGGCATATAATACATTAATACTCTGCCATAACAATGTATGTTAAATATTTAATTCAGTGAGATGTCCGGTTCTTAATGCTAATCTACTTCATGTCGTTGAACCAAAATCAGAATTCATCTTGTTGCATAAGTCATGGTTTTAGCACTTAAGGGTAAAAGGATGCTTTTACTGGATAAGAAGTTTTCTTTCTTATATGGAAAAGTAGAATCTGGCAGCTACCATATCATCAATAATGAAGCTACTGAGAAATGGAGCTTGACAGCCAGAAAGCAACATCTCCCTTACCTTTCTCCCATGTAATTATCAAGTGGTGTCCCTAATGTTTAAATTGTTGATGACTGTTAACTAAGAGTCACATGTTCATTCTAGTGATGTCACCAACATTCATATTCACCTGGTTCTGAATATTAATTTGGCATCTTGTAACATTTGATTCCATTATAAAAGAAATGCCCAATGTTCATTTATGCCTTATATGAGGCAACAACAATATCATGAGGGCTGGAAACTCTGGAAAAAGTAAACTTGCCATGGTGCCCAAGTCTTTAGCAGGCACACCAGGAATATTACAAGTATCAGGCTTCCAGTCCCCAGGACAGTCTGGACCATTGTAACTGTTGTTTTTCCAGATGTCACTGAAAGCACAACAGATCCAAACTGGGAAAGGGATTCCCCACACATTCAGTACAGTAAAGCGAATTCAGTTAATTTTATTCCACATGTTTAGTGCCAAAGTGATTTTTGAAGGGCCAGAATTAAATGGGAGAGTGCATGTATTGCATTCACAAACTGCATATTCAGGGGGTTGATACCACTTTTGAGCTCCAGAAGCAGGCCATGGCACCCACACATTTTTTGTGCCATATAAGGGGTGCCATAAGTGCCGCAGCACAGCATTATGATGCCCCTTGTGTGCAGTGCTGTTTGGGTGCTGTGCATTAGGGACATCATCATGGCACGCCCCATGCAAACAGGTGTGTGTCAAGATGGTGCCCAGGTGGAGGAAGAAGGGCTTGGAGCATGTGAATGCTTCTTTAGCCCTAGTACACAGTCAGGCCGGCACAAAGTGCCAGTCTGTACTGCCTCTCGGTCCCCAACTAAAGGATCTGAAATGCTCGACAAGGATCTCTGTTTACACCTATTCTTCTTGATACTGTACTGTACTTGTTTTTAAAAGCAGGATAAACAAATTAATGGAGGGTTAAACTATTGATGGGAGCTAACCAGTATACTACTCTCCAAAACTTTACAGATATAAACCAGGACACGTGTGGCCAAGTAACATCAAAGTGTAGTCAAGATGGCAAAAGTTATGAATCAGGAAAAACACACAAGCTAGGAAGGGCTTTAGTTTCGGATTGCCTAAACCTACTGGGAAGGGCAAGAATCTGCTCCCTCTTCTCTCCCTCCCTTCTTCTCTCCCTTTGTCCCTGCTGAGTTAATTGAGTGCAAACTTTGGCACTTTAAAATCAGTTTGTTCCAACTGAAGGAATGGGAGAACAGGAGGATGAGAAAGGGGAGAAGGGGAGAATGAGTGAGAATCTGGGATGTTTTAAAAGCAGCTGAAAAAGTGAAACAGAGGATTAATTGGTACTGGTCCTGCCAAATCAGGACAGGTGGAAGGTACGAACAGAAGCATACCTCTAGCATCATCCACTTCTGGATGACAATCACTAGGGAACAGATTTATTGGTTGGCCACTGCAAGAACAAAATGCTGGACTAGATAAGCCTTTCATCTGATCCAGCATTGCTCTTATTTTCTTTCAAAGATCTGCTGCCCATCACAGATTAGACAATAGTAACCTAGAAAAAACCAAAGGGCTGACTCAGTATAAAACAGCTTTTTATGTCCTTATTTTTACCTAACTTTACCAAGATTTTAATCAGAAATCTTGCAATTTCTTTTCAGTCATCCCAACTTAAAGCCTTGCTGTTAAGTCAGCCTAGCAAAGTTTTTTTTAAAAAATCTTCAGAATCACAGATAATTTTTTATTGGAATAAGAGAACTAACTTTGAAATTACAGACAGATGTGTTAAGAGTCCACATGGTCTTGCAAGAGTAATTTCTAATTAATGAACTTAAGAGAACTTAATGATGGATGTTAAGGGAACCAATTTATACAGTTTTATTTGTTAAACAAGTCCATCTGCTTATGGGTGCTGTTGGCTCCAAACATTAATGATCAAAAAAATCAAGTATTCCTTCTTTCCCTCTATGATTTTCTATAGCAAGAAAAGGAAGCGAAGGTGTGGTGGAGAAACATGAGAGGGTTACCAATGGAAAATGAAGTTAAAAGGAGGAGGGAAGATGAGGTCAGTTGGATGCCCTATAATAGTGGTTCTCAAACTGTGGCCTGGGACCCCTGTAAGGCGTGGCATGAGAGTAGTTCAAGAGGAGCATAAGACTTGCAGGGAGAGAATGAACTGTTTAACAAACATTCTACAAGTATGAAATGTAATCAATACTACTAACAAATGCTGCATAAAATACCACTGCATAACACAAGGAGCATCCAAATAAAATCTAATGACTGACTGCATTTCAACCCTATAGGCCTACTTCAGCAGTAAGGAGTCTCTTGAAGAGCACATTAAATCAGTTTCAGCTTTCAGCAAGATGATGTAATTCTGAGATGTATTCTTTTTTTAAGCAAGTATGAATTCAACAAACCTACAGTGAGGCCTGATCTAGGGTTATAAAGCATTCAAGGCTACTCTGCTTATGGAAGGTCAAGTACCCAACGTGTACAGCAAAGGTTCCTGTTGCAAATAAGTTATTAGAACTGGGAAGTGCAGTGTACATTTAGCTGATAGATCGGCAGGCTTCCTATTGAGTGAAGAGGCAATTCACCTCCAGAGGCTTTCAAGGAAAAAGCAACAGGTGCTGATAGAACACAGCCCTGTCTTTTTTCCTTGTCTCAGGATTTGCAGATCCTAGTCCATGCTCACCAACACATCTGAGAGCATGATAGGACTGCTTTAAATGATAAATAAATAAGGAAGGATATGCTTCCCCCCAGCAATCTCAAATAGGGTAGGCAGCAGTCAACAGAGCCTGAAATGTTGCAGTTAACGTAGTCATCTGTGATATCTTACTCTGGGGGCATAGCAAGGGTGTGCCAAATTACATTTCAAAAATAATGTAATAAGTAGAAACAGTATCTAAAAAGGGGAACAGAATGGCAAATAGTGTTTTCTAGTTACCTTAAGGTCATTTTGAATTGAAATTTTCATATTGTTTGTCATTCTTTTATCAAGCACACATTTCTCCCCAAAAAGAAGGTAATTAAAAAGTAACAAATAATGTACTATATAAATATGATTTTTTAAAAAATTAACAGTAACTAATTACATTTAAGGGCCTAGTAAAAAGTGACATAATGAATATTTTTTCAAAACAAACTTTCCAAGCTCTGGTACGGCAATTCTGGGCTTGTAAGATCTATGTACTTTTACTAAAACCCTCAGGCCCACCAATCAAAGACAAATACAAAATAATAGAGGATAGGGAGCAGTAGTAGCAGTTACTTTATCCATGCTATGAGGACCTTGTGTATACAAATACTGAAGGAGTGTAACTTTCAGTGTGGCCAGAAGAGCTGAATAAAGCAATAGTCATATCACAGAGAGGATAAACACAAAGATGAGCCAGGCGTGATTGAGACTTTTATTGACTTTCCATTTTACTTGCTATTCTTCAGACTTACTAGTAGTAAAAAAGTTTTCACATCCTACTCTAAGTGACCATGAGAGATATCAGTAGATCCAAATCTACTTGCTGCATACACCTGCCCAAATGCAACAAGAAACTTTAAAAGTGACACCCTTTTTAAAGCAAGAATTTTCATTCTAAATGGTATAACTTCTATTAATTATTTTGGGAGATGGTATCTGATTAACCGTAGCTGAATTATCATATTCTCTGATTCAATTAAGATGAATGTGGGTGACACTGTGTTTTAGATGATCTGCACATACTGCCACAAGTGTCATCTTATAAGAGGTATTTTCCCTTTTGACTTACAAAAAACGGGATGCCTAAGACATAAACTGCAAATGACAAGTACTCCTATGCCAAAATAATTATATGTATTTTGAAAAATATGTCTCAAGTAATTAACTGGAAGGTTTCGAAACTGATTTGTTTAACCAGTTCATTGTCATTGTATACTTCACCAAACTTACACTGAGAGTCTTATTATATCCACTTGTTTGCAATATTTAAGTTTGCTTAACGTTGCTGTCCAGCAACAACTTGCACAGATTATAAAGGGGGCTGCACAATCACGTGTGAAGTAAAAACTGCACTTCTAGTAAGAGCCAAAACAGATCGGCATGAAATGCTAGCTTCCTGGCAGCTTGGGGGTGTAGAGTAGAATCAGAGTTGGAAGAGGCCACAAGGGCCATCCAGCTCAACCCCCTGCCATGCAGGAATTCTCAATCAAAGTACATACAACAGATGGCCATCCAGCCTCTGCTTAAAGACCTCCAAGGAAGGAAACTCCACCACCCTCTGAGGGAGTGTGTTCCACGCTCAAACAGCCCTTACTGTCAGGAAGGGCTAACGTTGAGTTGGAATCTCTTTTCCATTACCGTAGCTTGCATCCATTATTCCGGGTCCTGTTCTCTGAAGCAGCAGAAAACAAGCTTGCTCCCTCATCAATATTACATCCTTTCAAATATTTAAACAGGGCTATCATATCACCTCTTAACCTTCTCTTCCTCAGGCTAAACACCTCCAGGCTAAACAATGCACACCCTGACACCACCCCAAAGCCGGCCAGAAGCCACCAGGATACCCACATGTGGGCCAGTTTCACATCGCTGTAGCAGTGTAGCGTTTACATGCCGCATGCCACAGGAGCACCATAAAGCTGCAGTGGCGGCGGGGAGGGGGGGAGCCGGCTTTTTTCTGGCTTAAAAAGGAGAGTTATTTTGCCACTTCTTTTTGGGCTGGCAAAAAGCCAGATTGGGGCCGTGGAGTGTGGTTGCCACAGCCCCAACCCAGCTCTCTCAGGGGCTGTCTCAAGCCGCCCCATTGGGGTGGTCTGTTTCTCCCCTCACTTGTCCTTATTTAGTATTATTTAGGGGCTGTGGAGACTGGCCATTAAGGCCAGCCAGGGGACAGAGTCAGGGTCTGGCATCCACACGATGCACATCCCGACTCCGCACGCTGCTCAAAACAGCGTGGCGTCACAGTGCTTCTCTGGCACTGCATTTACATGATGCAGTACCAAAGGAGCACCTTAAAGCCACAGCGCCACAGCTTTTGCACCCTTTCCAGGGCGCAAAAAGGAGCCGCTTTTTGCAGCTCCTTTTTGTGGCCTGGAAAGGCTAGTTTGTGGCTGCGGCATGTGGTTGCCATGGCCCTGATCCAGCACAGCTGGAGGTGGCTGCAAGCAACCCCTTAGAGGTGGTCTGCCCAGCCTCTTTGTTATTTTTCACTAACTCTGAAATTGTACACTGACAAATGCAATGGTCATGATGTTTTTACAATTGCTGTAATCCGCCTTGATTCCCAGTGGGAAAAGGTGGGATTTAAATAAATCATTTTTTATTTTATTATTATTATAAATGGGACTTACACTTGTGTTACCACATCAACAGATGCAAACCCATTGCAACTGTAAGGGGGGAAAAAACCATTGTAATTTATAAAACAACCAAGCATAATGGCAGCTGCTGGTGGAGGTAGCGTGCTGCTGTCTCTCAGTAGCTTTCTCCCCACACAACCTGCCAAAACTGCCCTGCCACACCAGCAGCCACAGTGGGTTGGTGGCAGAGGCCCCTTGGAAGAAGAAGGGTTTTTGGGGGGAGAGAGGGGAGTGACTGCCCTACCAAGTATTCACTCCTTGCTCTGGGGTGTCACCTGATGTGGTCTGAACCCCCACAAGCACATGCACACATTTCCTAATGACACCCCTGTACATACAACAAATGTTATTAAGATGACTAGTACAATTCTGAATGTAAACAGCTAAGGGGACGGCTTTAGATGCATGAGAATATTTAAGAAATACAGTACATTAATCCCCCTCGGGCCTGAAGATAAACAGAACAAATACAAAGTTTGTTTCTGGATCTTCTTCAAGTTAATATAGCGCTGTTCAGGCTTTTCCCTGAGCTGAATACAGCAATTTGCGTATAGGAGTTGGAGCCACAAATATTAAGTCTTGCCACCAGCCTTGTCCCTACCCTTGCCCCTTCCATTGGGAGGTCTGACAACAGCTTCCAAATGTGAAAAACACTTTTGTTGCAGTTAGGAGCCCTATTTAATTATTGTTCTGAAATGACAGTGATAGAAGCTTCTATTCACTTTCTACTGCGTATGAGTAAAAGCACATGGCTGGCCTCTTTGATCAGTCCAAGCACGTTGGAGATTGGAAAGCCAGGGCCACCTTATCTTGGCATAGGCCACTAGCTCTCCAGATATTTTTTGGAGTGCAACTTTACAATCTTTTATTATTAACTGATTAGGGCTAATGGGAGTCATAGACCAAATACATCACTGAGATAAGGACACAGTTCCACCCTACCCTATTATATTTATTAGTCTACAGAGTGACCAATTGTAGCCATCCAAGGTTTATCCAACTACAGTTCCATCAACACTAGGCAGCATAACCAAGGGTGAGAGAAGATGGGTTTTGTACTCCCAACATTTATAGGGCCACAAGCTACCCAACTGTGCTCAGGCATGACACTTGAAAACAGGGTTTTAAAAAAAGTTAGATAACCAAACAGTTTTCCATAACAACACTGTTGAAGATTTTTTTTTCTATCAATACACATCCAAGAATCCACCACTGCTATTTTTCAAGCCATTTCAATTAAAAAAAAAAAAAAAACAAGAGGGAAAAACATGCAGTTCCACCCCATATTTGAAATCCAAACTGACTCTTCTGACCCTTGCTGGAGACAGCTGCCTTCCTCCGCATTCCAGCCAAAAATAATAACAGAAGAGAGCAGTTTGGAGGAGAGTTAATCTAATCTTCATTGCTCCAGTTTTAAAATATCCTGCTTGGTTTAAGGTTTCTTGTTACATGGAGAGATGTGTTTTTAGTGAGATAGGTCTTTGCATAAAGGTCTTTCATGGAAGCTTCATGTAACTAGAAACCAAGGAAAGCCAGCTCTGCGGCAATCCAAACACACACGCACAGACAGACACACACATACAATCGCTACAAAGCCACACATTGCAAGCTCTGCTGAAGCTGCACTTGCGACAGCAGCAATTATGTCAATGCCGCTGCATTTTTATTAAACTATTTATACATTGTGTTTCATTGTAGAAACCTGCAAAATAAGCCTAGGTGTCAATGGCTCCCTGCTTCTCCCAGAAGAAACTTTCACTTCTGAAATGTTTGTATAGATATTCCCATACTTGTGTAATTGAAAAACAAATCAAAACAACTTTGACTCTTGCATTTTAAGCCATGGCAAGATTTTTATTTTACGTTGCTTTCTTATGGAACCAACTGAACTTTTAGTCTTTGGGAGAAAGGGCTTAGGAAGGATTTATTAAGATGCAAAGTTTTAAAACTCTCACACAACATGCTCCATCTCTATGATAAACAAAGGGTGAAGACGATACCTTTGTATGCTTTATTATTTAAACTCTGCCTTAAATCCAAGGCTGAACTGAACTTCTGTGACATTTTGTTTCAACCTCTTAAAAAGGTTGGACCCTGGAGGAGTCTTCCAAAAGAAATGGCAAAGCAGTTTCTCTTTGCGTGTGGGCACTGAGTAGCAAAGTGGTCCATTCTAAGTCCTGAAAATGCTCGCTCAATTTTGTGCAGCTTTTCTAAGTTACAAAACTGAGATGATACTTTTAGCAGAAATTCTCTGGAGCTAAGAGAAAATTTTAGGAACAACATTTAAACCACAATTATAATGATAAAATGGTGCCTTTGGTGATACTTATCACATTACTTATCACTCTATTAAACAGTTATAGACAGATAAAAAGATGCGAGGGAGGAATGGAGGGGCAGGGCTATCCGGCAGGCAGATCTCTCTTACGGAAAAGAATACCAACAGTGATGGTACAGCCCATTCCCACTTGCTATATCACAGGTGGCAGGACTGACTTGAAGGCCCTCAAATATCAATCAAAATATATACTGTAGACCAGTCATTAATTCATAGAAGAATAGGATAACAGAATTATAGAGCTGGAAGAGATCCAAGGGACAACCCCCTGCCATGCAGGAACTCACAACCAAAGCACCCCCAACAGATGGCCATCCAGCCTCTGTTTAAAAACCTCCAAAGAAGGAGACTTCACCATCAGAGGGAGTGTGTTCCACTGTCAAACAGCTCTTACTATAAGGAAGTTCTCCCTAAAGTTGAGGTGGAATCTCTTTTCTTGTAGCTTGTATCCACTGTTCTGTGTCCTATTGTCCTATTCTCTGGAGCAGTCAAAGACAAACTTAGTCCATCCTCAATATGACACCCCTTCAAATCTTTAAACAGGGTTATTTTATCACCTCTTAACCATCTCTTCTCCAGGCTAAATGTATCCAGCTCCCTAAGTCTCTCTTCATAAGGCATGGTTTCCAGGCCCTTCACCATTTTGGTCACCCTCCTCTGTACACGCTCCAGCTCCAATCATTACTTCTATACTTTCCAAATGCAAGTATTATTTGTGTGTAACAAACATCTTTCTAAGCATCTTAAAATGAGTCACTTAACTTCTTCCATGATGACTTGGTATCTCCCATGCCCCACTGAAGGATTCAGGGGAAAAATAACAACCACCGTCAGGTAGTATGAAACTTCTCACATTCACAATTCCCTAAATGTATTTTTTGTGATGTTCTGTTACTTTGTTATCCAGAATCTCACTTGAAACAGAATAGCAAAGTTATTTGATCTCTCAATGCATGAGATGTGTTTTTCACCACATACAATAATATGCACCCGAAATAGCATGTGAAGCAGGTCTTTGGCAAGATGGCAATGGCTATAGCAATAGCAATAACAATAGCAAGTGTGTTTCTACACCACTTTTCAGTGCACTTAAGCACTCCCTAAGTGGTTTACAATGTATAAGCTAATTGCCCCCCAACAAGCTGGGTACTCATTTTAGCAACCTCAAAAGGATGCCAGGTTGAGTTGACCCTGAGCCCCTGGCTGGTATTGAACTCACAACCTTGTGGTTTATGAGTGAGTGGCTGCAATACAGACATTTAACCACTGTGCCACCACGGCTCGTTTATAAACAACATGTATAAGCTGGTTCAAGAATTACACAAATTTATTATATGTTCTAAATATGTAACCAAGACATGTACCCCATGCCCACAATACAGTGTTGTTCTGTGCCAGCGAGTCATTTCTGACTTATGGTGTCCCTAGCACAGGTTTTCGAGGCAATTTTGTCCAGATGGGGTTTGCCTTTGCCTTCCTCTGAGGCCGAGAGAATGTGACTTGCCCAAGGTCATCCAGTGGTTTCCAACGCTGAGTTTTAACCCTGGTCTCCAGAGTCGTAGTCCAATGCTGAAATGACTACACTCAGGTTGGACCATGATATATAATATAAGCTAAGAATGTGCTCTATCCTGCATTGCTGTTTCAAAATTCTAACTCACATTAGTGAGATTTGCCCAGATCCATCATAAGTATATACTGTTCAAGAACGTTGTCATACATAAATGGATCCCACCAAAATTGGCCCTCACTAGAATGCTGCAATTCCTTGCAAATTTCACTGAGAGAAGTACCTGCTGATCCTAAATACAATTCCACCATCACCATTTTTATCTCCCCAACTGCGCAGCTAAATTACAGGCAGAAATTCAATAGGAGTGGATTTCTCAAGCATGCATCTGTTTATTTTTAACACATCTTTGAGAATCTCACTCTCCTCCACTCATGCTAATTGGGCTCAAATCTGTATTAGCCACTTATTGAATGTTTAAATTTATCTCTCACCATCCTAGTCTACTCACCAGGACTGACTGAAGTTATTGGCCAGTGGTTCCCAAACTTTGGTCCTCCAGATGTTTGGGCATCAGCTCCTAGGATTCTTAACTTTTGGCCAAGCTGACTGGGGATAGAGCTGAAGTCCAAAACACCTGGAAAACCAAAGTTTGGCAACCACTGTCAGACAGACACTTCTTGAGAACAGGTTGGGACTGTGTCTTAGTGAAACCACCAAAAAGCCTGAAAATGCTGCTGTTCAGAATACAGTTCACAGAATCCCCCAGTAATGGGTCATGACACGGGAGATTCTGGGAGTTATAGTCCAAAAAAGAACTTTAAAATTTTTGCTGACTACTAAAATTGAACCAATTGTACAAAATGATTTTCCATCCAGCTCTTTTGCCTTGGATTGCAGTGCTATGCATACAGTCTTGGGAGTATCTATCCATACTTAGGAATGACAACTGGTCTCAGCCAAACTTTGCTTCTAGCCATAACATCAGCATGTACATCTACACTTTGAATTTCAATTTATGATGGTTCAATAACTTCCACACTTTCGATTATAAATCCTTCTTCTTCCCCTCCCATATATACAGAGAGAGAGAGAGAGAGAGTGCAATCCGCTAATTAAATACAAACACTAGAAACTTGATAGTGAACTCAGGCTGCATCCAAGCTGGAGAAATAACCCAGTTTGGCACTGCTTTAACTTGTCTGGCTCAAGGCTATGGAATTCTGGGAGCTGGAGTTTGTTGTGGGGCCCTAAGCAGATGCAGCCTCATTCTCTCAGTGCTCATCCTTTTCTAAAACAGAATGGTACCATCTATGCATTAATGCTCTGCAAAAGTACAAGACAGGGCTGACTGACAGGTACACTGAGAAAGAGTTTACATCACATGCTACAAGATTAAATTCCATATCATACTTGTATCAAGCTAATTCAGAAATAAAAAATCCATTCTCTCAAGAGGGCTGGAGAAGGGAAAGAGAATTCAGTTCAGTCAAGTCACTGTGTTTTTCAAGGAAATCTCCCAAACAAAACCTGCCCGGGTGCCTTCCTTACCTAATCCCATGTGCCTGGAGAATAGCTGCAAAAATGGTTTTGACTCCCATTTAAAAATAAGCTCCAGAAGAAGAAACATCATAACTATGGCCCAACAAAGAACATGAAATTGGCATTCAGGCTGGCATGAATTTAAGAGAGATTCAAGAGATGAAGGCACAAAATCTGGGAGACAAAAAAGTGCACATATGGATAGAGTTGTGGTATAAAGAGATGAGGGAAGATCTGCAACAAAAATGTGAAAGCCTACCAGCAAAGAAAATCTTGAAAATATACCACCTGCCTGGGCTTCTATAATGTTGTTGGGTTTCTTTCTTTCTTTCCAAAATTGTTTCTTAAGAGCAAACAAGTATGCAACCTTTGAGCAGAGTGTTTCTCATCCCCCTCTAGTGGCTAGTTTCTATAGAGGATCTAAAATGATAATTCTGGCAACTGCAACTGTAAATTGACCCACCATTTAGTTATTTTGTAACATTCGGGATAGGCCAGCATAGTATAGTGGTTTAAGCAATGGACTAAGACTCTGGAGATGAGGGTTTGAATAACCACTCAGCTACGGAAACACAGAGTGACCCTAGGCAAGTCACACTCTCTCAGCCTCAGAGGAAAGCAAAGGCAAACCCTCTCTGAACAAATCTTGCCAAGAAAACCCCACGATAAGTTCTCATTTGGGTTGCCATAAGTCATAAATGACTTGAAGGCAAAGAATAACACACACATTTGAGGTCTGCAAAGAGACACCATTAGCCCACTACTACTCTTGGTTTTTGTGAACCACTGACTCCAATTTACTTTTTGTTCTGTGTTTATGCAGAGCATGTTTTAAACACTGAATGTACAAGAGGGGAAAAAGCCAATATAGTGCAGTGCTTTGAGCGCACTGTAAGACCTGGGTTCAGATTCCCCACTCAGTCACATAGAAACCCATTGGGTTGTGCAAGTCATATTATCTCAACCTTAGAGGAAAGCAATGGCAAACGTCCTTCTGAATAAGTTTGCCATAAGTCAGAAATGAATTAAAGGCACACAACAGCAACTTGTCATAGGTTTGCCATAAGTCAGAAATTTGCCATAGGTTTGCTATAAGTGAGAAATGAATTGAAAGCACACAACAGCAACATGTGAGAAAGAAGGAAGGAATGCACAGTGACTAAGACAACAGAAACACAGAGGTCTTAGGGCACCTTCCTCAGTGGATCTGATGCGGAGCAAAGAAAAACACATACACGCAACATTCACTGTATGCACTCGATATATGCTACATTGTACAAAAAATGTGTAATGTTTTTAAACAGTTGCTTTGTTCTGCAGTTCTTAACTCTCTACTCAGTGTGCTCCAGGCCTCTTTGACCTTGGGTAGCATTCAAATTTCCATACGGTTGAAAAGATTTCATTTTTTTTTCCCTTCCAGAAAGAAGAAAAACATTTAGGAGGGAACAGGATAGGACAGATATACTTTGTGGGCTGTACAAGGATAAGATTTATGGGACACAAGAGGGCTTTGCTCTTGCCCCAAGAGCCCATACCTCTACTACTCGGCTCTGAGATGAAAAGAAATGGGGCGACAGACAGTAGAGTTCAACTTATGTACTCCTTGAATAGTCACCTACACCTCTCTCATGTGACAGCTCTGGAATGAAGCACATATTTTGCAAGGAAAAGTCCCTCATTCAAACTAAGGCAACTCCAGTTAAAACAGGCATGGAAATGATGTGACTCTCTAGACATTGTTGGACCGGAGCTCCCACCATGCATCACCATTGGCTATTCTGGCCAGGGCTCCTAGGAAGAGTTACAGTCCAAGAATATCTGACCATATGATTCCAGTCCCTGAGTTTAAAGGGATCAGAAATAACAGGGCTTCTCATCAAGTCTACTGCGGAAGGATGGGAAAACCTTGGCTCTCCAGATGTTTGGGGTTTCATGTGCTACAACCAGGAGGGTTACTGTTGCGGAATAGGGGAAGTTGTTGTCCAGAATAATGGAAGGGCAAAGATTTCCCAGCCCTGGAATAGACAGTGGTTGATCAGTAGTTTGGCTCCATACAAAGCTTCTTCAAAATGTTTGAGATCAGTAGATAACAGTAACATAACACATCCCTGCTATCTGATAAGATCACCTTTAGAGATATAAATCTTAAGGTTTCTGGCAGCAACCCAGACTGAGGCATATACCACACTGTCTGATTTCTGCTTAAGACATTTTTTTCCTCTTAAACCTTTCTTCTAAAAAGATGAAAGAAGGGTTAAAGTCAATTGCTTCAGAATTAGGAAACTTTGCTCTGAAGTACTCAAAGCAATCCAGAGCCCCCACCACCACCACGTTATACACTCATGGAGAACAGAAGTTACCTTCCAAAATAACTCAACAAATCACACTTAGGTTACGTCAATCACCACCTCATCTCGCAGTTTATTTTGATTGCAAGTGCTGAATGTGTGTGTGTGTGTGTGTGTGCATATACACACTTACATAGTTAATGTTTTTGGAAGGAACTGCAATGGGGAAACAGAAAGGAAAGGGGGATGCTAGCAGGGAACTACGGATGTCCCCAATATACTTCAATATGCTGTATAAAGTAACTAAAAGTTTCTCCCCATACTATCCATGTATGTAAGAAACAAATGCAGCTTTTAAAATATGGTTGTAGTCTGGTGTTTAAGATTAATTCATGGCTACAACTTTAAAGTTCATTTAAAGTTACTCTGACAATCTTCCTGCATGTTTTATCCAGAGTATATTTCATTCCCCCATCCTTGCCAGTAGTCTCTTTAATCCCACTGAATCTCTTCTTGTTATGTGCCTTCAAGTCATTTCCAATTTACAACAACCCTAAAGCTTTTTTTTTATTTTCAAGATTTGTTCCGAGGGGGTTTGCCTTTGCCTTCTGGGACTGAGAGAGTGTGACTTGCCGAAGGTCACCCAATAGGTTTCATGGCTCAGCTGGGAATCGAACCCTAGTTTCCAGCATCATAGTCCAATGCTCAGATCGCTACACTATGCTGGCCTCCTCACACTGAGTAGCCACTTCAAAAGAAAAGAAAAGAAAAGGGGGAAATACTCAATTCTTCCCATAGCAGCTACACAACTACTCCCTGTGCTTTCACTATTGATTCACCATCGCAATCCTTGGTGAACATCCTGGTCAATTTCACTGGGGCAGGCACCTGACCTGGTGGAGATATAATTCTCTTTAAACTCCTGGGGAAGCATTAGTGAAACTAAAAATGCTTTCCTCTTCCCTGTGTCAGTCTGATGGGAAACTGTGAAGGACATGGTGGTTGGAGAAGCAGACACATAATGCAATGCAACAGCTATGAAAAACAAAAGTATCTGTATAGACAAAAAGAAAGAAAGAAAGAAAGAAAGAAAGAAACCCAGTTCCCAATTATTCTGAATAACAACTTCCCTTACCAAGCATCTCTCTTTGAGAGTAGAAATATCAAACCAACTGTTTAGCCATTTAGTAAATTATAAATCTTCAATTTTAGTTGAACATATCTTTTGTAGTGCATTTGAAGGTGTTAACATTTGTATTGCATTGAAAAGGATTCAAAGCCCCTCACCACACTACAGATCTGAAGAGTCGTGGCAGTTAAAGTGGTGTCAGACTGCTTTATTTTTGCAGTGTGGATAAGTCCTATAATTTTTCTTCCCAGTACACTGGGAAACAAGTTTTTCAACCATAATATATATGTATATATATTTGAAATTAAAAACTTGAAACAGCATCAAAATAAAATAATATCCAGAGGAGCAGCTGTGTAAATTTGTTGCAGAGCCTTGTAGCACCCTGAAGATTGATGTGTTAGGACATAAACTTTTGTGGATTACAGTCCACTTCATCAAATGGAGGGAGTCTTAACCTCAGTTACAGCTGTAATACACACATGGTGCTGGTCGGGGACAATAAATGGTGAAGTCAGAAATACTGAAGGATCATTAACACTGTCCATCCACAAAACAATTGCTGATTATCGCAAATATCCTAGCACTGAATGAGCAAATGAACACATGAATCCTGAAAAGGCAGGGTTCCAGATCATGCGGAGCAGTGCAATTCAAATTGCCCTTGCGAGTAGAGCCATATCTTGTCCCTTGCTCTGTCTACCTGCTATGAGAACTGGAGTCCCTGAAGGGTTGCTGTGAGAATAAAATATGAAGCAAGGGGAGCCACACAGAACACCTCGAGCATCCTGAGGAAGAGGAAAGAAAAATAAACAGCTCCCTTACATTGTGGATTTATCTAACCCAATACAGTTGACACTGATTGGCAGCAACCTCTCAAGTAGGATCCACTCCCAGCAATACCTGTACACTTCAAGGACTGAAACTTCTGCAGGAAAAGCAAATACTCTGGCCTCAGAGTATAAATGTACAATATTTATACACATTTCACGCAGTAAAATAATCAAACATCTATTTCCCTTCTCAATATCCCAATATCCGAGAACTATATCCAACTCAAGAATAACAACACTACTCATAATTTCTCGCCTTTCTGTGAAATGACAACAAGCCTTTGCTCCCATCACCATCAGTTTCCATTTGCTACCTAGTATGTTTTTATTCTAGCAAGTATCTTGGAAGCCTGGGATGGCATGTATGAATGGCTGTACACATGACTAAGGGGCAGAAGTTTCTTGTTATCGAGAGCATTTCAAATGACAGCACGCGGTTCGAATATCGGTGGTGCAACACATTCATTCCAGGTTTTGGTCTGAATTTTAAAGTAGCAATCCATTGTGCTACTTCAGCACATTGGACAGCTCTTTTAAAGCATGGGCTAAAATCTGAAGCAGATTCACTGCCCAATGGAACTGAAGCCACCAGCTGTTATTGAGGGCCATGCTATAAAGTTGTGTCTGAACCAGTGAAAGCCTGGCCTCTGAATCTCTAAAGCTGACATAAAATTGTGACCTGTGGATGCTGTTGGGATGCAACTCCATCTCCCCCCCTCACTGCATGCTGGTAAGATCTGAAGGGAGTGGGATTTGAAAACAACATCTAGAAGGGTGATAGCACACCCTCCTCTTAAATGCTTAAGTATATGGAGTATATCATACAACGGGATTTGGGGGTATAATGCAATGGCAATCCAAACACAATCATGGGGTTTCACGTAATTGCGTATTAGAGCATCTCACGCAATTTCGGGCAATGGGGGGTTATTTTCGAGAAATGGGAAGTCATTCTAAACACATTCTGAACACAATCAGATTTCATGTAAATTCGCTAAACTAGCGAATTCACGTAATTGTGAATTGGCTCTATTCGCACTTGAGAGAAATACCTCCCATGTGATAAACTCCTATGCTGGATGCAAAACATTTGTGGCAAAATCTCAATAGCCACGTCTTCAGCTTCAGAAAGAGTTGTTCAAAATCTGCTCCGCTCTGGACCCACAACAAACTCCAACTCTCAGAATTCCACAGCCTTGAGCCAAGACACTTAAAGCGGTGCCAATCCTGGGTTATTTCTCCAGTGAGGATGCAGATATTTGCTTGTGTGTCGCTTCCGCTTCTTGTTGTTTTTAATTACAAGCCCTGCTTGTCAGCTTTGATGGGCATCCCTCGCCTCCTCTTTCATCACCTGCTTACTCCAGATGTGTTTTGTATGGTTTATTACTGCTGAAACTTGTGAAGCAAACTGGTTTGGAGTCAATCAAGTACAGCTTTTGGAGGCTTTGGAAAGGTAGCCTCAGGAGTTTATCATATGACGGAATTTGGGGGTATACTCCAAAGGCAATCATGGGGTTTCACATTATTGTTAATGAGTGTATCTCACGCAATTTCGGGCAATGGGAAGTCATTCCGAATGCAGTCATGGGGTTTCACGTAATTGCGTATTAGAGTATCTCACACTATTTCAGGCAATGGGGGGTCATTCTGAATGCATTCCGAACGCAATCAGATTTCACATAAATTCGCTAAATTAGCGAATTCACGTAATTGCAAGTTGGTTCCATTTGCAATTGAGAGAAATTCCTCCCATGTGATAAACTCCACAGTCAAAATGGTTATGGCATGCGGTCAAAGCCACAGGGGACCAAGGCGGCGGGGTGGGTGGCTGGGAGAGATACTGGATAAACCAAGGAAACAGGGGGACATATCCAGGGCTTGCATCCACATTGCAAAAATAATCCGGTTTGGCCTCGCTTTAACTGCCATGCCTCAAGACTATGGGATTCTGGGAACTGCATTTTGTTGTGGCACCAGAGCTCCAGAACTCCATAGCCTTGAGGCAAGGCACTTAAAGCGACGCCAAATCAAATCATTTTTGCAATGTGGACGCAGCCCAGGATAGGAAAAAAATATATAATCAACAAAGAAGCATAGAATCATAGAGCTGGAAAAGACCCCAAGGGCCATCCAGTCCGACCCCTGCCATGCAGGAACTCCCAATCAAAGCATCCCCAACAAATGGCCATCCGGCCTCTGTTTAAAGACCTCCAAGGAGGGAGACTCCACTACACTCCGAGGGAGTGTCTTGCACTGTCATTACTGTCAGGAAGTTTCTCCTAATGTTTAGGTGGCATATCTTTTCCTGCAGTTTGCATCCATTGCTCCAGGTCCTGTTCTCTGGAGCAGCAGAAAACAAGCTTGCTCCCTCCTCCATGCCTGAGTGTTACCTGTTGGGCTTTACACAACCCAGGCTCTTTCCCCATTTTCCTGAGGTCACTGAGCCTCCCTGAGATTTCCACCCTTTCTTGCTGTTTTCAATCTCTTCCTCCTCTTCCATCCTTCCAGTCCTCATAGAAAGCGTCCTCATAGAAAAGTGAGAGTGGAAAGAGAAACCAAGCCTGCATCCACACTAGAGAAATGACCGGATTTGGCACCGCTTTAAGTATCTTGGCTGAAGGGTATGGAATTCTGGGAGTCGGAGTATGTTGTGGGGCCCAGAGCAGAGGTTTAGAAGGACTATCTGGCTCAAGGGCTATGGAATTCTGGGAGTCAGAGTATGTTGTGGGGTCCAGAGCGGAGCTTTAACTCTCTCTGCCTCAAGGGATATGGAATTCTGGGAGTTGGAGTATGTTGTGGGATCCAGAGTGGAGCTTTAGAAGCTCTGTTTGGCTCAAGGGCTATGGAATTCTGGGAGTCAGAGTATGTTGTGGGGTCCAGAGCGGAACTTTAGAAGCTCTGTTTGGCTCACGGGCTATGGAATTCTGGGAGTCGGAGTATATTGTGGGGTCCAGAGCAGAGCTTTAGAAGGACTATCTGGCTCAAGGGCTATGGAATTCTGGGAGTTGGAGTATGTTGTGGGGTCCAGAGCGGAGCTTTAGAAGCTCTGTTTGGCTCAAGGGCTATGGAATTCTGGGAGTCGGAGTCTGTTGTGGTTCCCAGAGCAGCTCTTTAACTCTATCTGCCCGAAGGGCTATGGAATTCTGGGAGTTGGAGTATATTGTGGGGCCCAGCGCGGAGCTGAAGAAGCTCTGTCTGGCTGAAGGGCTAGGGAATCCTGGGAAAGGTGGGTTTGGTGCAGGCAGGCGCCTTCACTGTGTCCAACCCACAAGCAGTGAGCCTGGTCTCAGGAAAGTGGAGGGCTTCTGCAGAGTGAGCTTTGGCAGCAGCAGCAGGAAAGGAAGGAAGGAAGGAAAGAAAGACAGACCTTCTCTCTTCCCAGGATGCCCAAGAGCGCCTCCCTTTGTCTCTTCTCCTGGGCAGAAGGAAGGCAGAAGAAAGAAAGCAGCCCAGCCTTGGCCTTTCAGGGTCAGGGTCCTCTGCAAAAAGCCCCCAGCAAGCCTTCTTTTCTCTCTTTCCAGCCCTGTCCAGAAAAGCAAGCAAGGAAGGGAAAGAAAGAAAGAAAGAAAGAAAGAAAAGAAAGAAAGAAGACAAGGAAGGTGCTGGGAGAGAACCCGGTTTGGCACCACTTTAAGTGCCCTGGGTCAAGGGCTATGGCATTCTGGGAGTTGCGAGTTTGTTGTGGGCCCAGGACTATTAATAATAGCAATAATTAATAATAATAATAATAATAATACTCATAGCCCATTCATCTTTCTTAGCCTCCAAAAGGGGAGGACATGGTGGGAAACTTGGAGGACAGGCCCCAAAAGAACCCGAAAACCTAGTAAATAATGGAATAATAGTAAAAATAATAATAGTGATAGTAGCAATAGTAATAGTCAGTTTCTTATTACTTTAATAATAGTAAAAGGAAAAAGAAAATACTCACAGCCCATTTGTCTTTCTTAGCCTCCAAAAGGAGGACATGGAGGACAGGCCCAGAAAGAACCTGAAAACCTAGTAAATAATGGAATAATAATAAAATAGTAATAGTAAATATAGTAGCAATAGTAATAGTCAATTTAGTAGTAATTTAATAGTAAAAGGAGGGGGGAAAAATACTCATAGCCCATTTGTCTTTCTTAGCCTCCAAAAAGGAGGACATGGTGGGAAACTTGGAGGACAAGCCCAGATCAGAACCTGAAAACCTAGTAAACAATGGAATAATAGTAAAAATAATAATAGTAATAGTAGTAATAGTAATAGTCAATTTAGTAGTAATTTAATAATAGGAAAAGAAAAGAAAAATACTCATAGCCAATTCGTCTATCCGAGGCTCCAAAAGGGAGGACATGGTGGGAAATTTGGAGGACAGTCCTAGACTAAAGCAGAAAAGCCAGTAAATTATTTAATAATAATTAATAATAATAGTAGTAAAAAAAGAAAAAAGGTCTACTCATAGTAGATTCATATTTCTTAGGTTCCAAAAGGAGGACATCGCGGGACACTTGGAGGACATGCCCAGAGAGCAGCTGGAAAGCTGGTAAATAATGTAATAATATTTAATAATAATAATAATAATAAATAATAATAATAAAATGACTCATAGTAATTTAATAATAATAATAAATTCATACTTCGTCAATCACAGAACGATATTTAATAAGAAGCAGAAGAAAAGAAAGGCTGCAGCAGGGCAGAAGGGAGGAATGGAGGACGGGTCCGGGAAAAGGAGGACAAAAGGCAAGCAAAGGGACCAAGTATCCCGAAGGCACAAAAAAAAGGAGGACAAAACACCTCCAAAATGTAGGACGATTACAACGCAAAGCATCCCCATCCCCATCAGACCCCAAAAAAAAAGGTCCAAGACTCTGATAGTAAACAGCAAACTTATGCTAAAAGGAAAGGGGAATGGAGGACAAAAGGAGGACAGATTTATTCCCTTTCTCCCAATTCTCCGCTCCGGCGCCTCTTTCTCACCCAGAACCCGAGAGAAAGAGCTTTTTAAAGCACCCACATTTTAATCTATTTTAATATCTAATAATAATAATAATAATAATAATCTTTAATGATTATAATGATAACACATTATTTTATATAACATCATTTAACACACCCCCTTTGAAGACACCCCCATTTCCCTCCTCGACCCACAAAAAAAACAACAACAACAGCCCCCTTCTCTTGCATCCTTGGATGGAGGGGGGAGGGATAAAAACGTTTCCCAGAATTCCACAGCAGAGGTGAAATAATAATAATAATAATAATAATAAATAATGTGGTTGCCCACAACCCAAAGTCCCTGCCTGGCACCACCAACTAACTGCCTGCTGCTTCTCTGCTTGCAAGAATTTGTAACTGCAACTGGCACTGCCAGCCTCCTCAATGCAAAAGGCTTGGAGTGCTGGCTGGGGCTGCTGCTGAGTGCCTGAATGGCTGGATGCTGTTGGATGCTCCTGCTACTGATGCTGCTGATGCTGCTGCCTGGGCTCCCCCTGAATGACAGCTTACCTGGATGCCAATCTTCATCAGACTCGCAGACTGACAGCGCTGCCTATGCCGCTCGCTCGCTGACTGCCTGGACCACTCCTCCCCCTGCGCGTCAGGCAGGCCACGCCTCCCCCCTCTCCTGGCCACGCCTCCCCCCACTCCTGGTCCACGCCCCCCCCTCCCTGCCTTGGCCATGCCTTAGCCCGGTTTGTCTCCCCCTAGTGGACCCTCTTGGAAGGAAAAAAAAAGAAGAACAAAAAATCCTATCCTGTTGCAAAGGAAAAGGGAGGGCTTTTATAAATAAATAAAATTTGTTTATTTTTTTTTTATGAATAAAATTTATTTTTATAAATAAATTTATTTATTTTTTTATAAATAAATAAAAAATTTTTATAAATAAATAAATTTATTTATTTTTTATAAATAAATAATTTTTTAAATAAATAAATGAATTTATTTATTTTTATAAATAAATACGCTTATTTATAAAAATAAATAAATAAATAAATACATTTATTTATTTATTTATTTTTATGAATAAATTTATTTATTTTTATAAATAAAAATTATTTATTTTTATAAATAAATGAATTTGTTTATCAATAAATAAATAAATAAATAAATTTATTTTTATGAATAAATTTATTTATTTTTATTAAATAAAAATTATTTATTTTTATAAATAAATTTATTTATTTTTATAAATACATTTATTTATTTTTTATAAATAAATAAATTTATTTATAAATAAATAGATAAATTTATTTATTTATTTTTTATGAATAAATTTATTTATTTTTATAAATAAAATTTATTATTTTTATTTATTATTTTATTATTTTATTTATATACCGCCTTTCCAAAAAAGATCAAAGCGGTTTACAAAAGTGGATAAACAAGGGTTCTCTTTCCTCAGGCAAGCCCTGATGGAGCTGGGCCTGCCTCTTCTCTCCCTCCCTTGGCAGAGGATGGCAGTTGGTGTGGAGGGAGAGTCCTCTTGCCTCAGGCAAGCCCTGATGGAGCTGGGCCTGCCTCTTCTCTCCCTCCCTAGGCAGAGGATGGCAGTTGGTGTGGAGGGAGAGTCCTCTTGCCTCAGGCAAGCCCTGATGGAGCTGGGCCTGCCTCTTCTCTCCCTCCCTAGGCAGAGGATGGCAGTTGGTATGGAGGGAGAGTCCTCTTGCCTCAGGCAAGCCCTGATGGAGCTGGGCCTGCCTCTTCTCTCCCTCCCTAGGCAGAGGATGGCAGTTGGTGTGGAGGGAGAGTCCTCTTGCCTCAGGCAAGCCCTGATGGAGCTGGGCCTGCCTCTTCTCCCTCCCTAGGCAGAGGATGGCAGTTGGTATGGAGGGAGAGTCCTCTTGCCTCAGGCAAGCCCTGATGGAGCTGGGCCTGCCTCTTCTCTCCCTCCCTAGGCAGAGGATGGCAGTTGGTATGGAGGGAGAGTCCTCTTGCCTCAGGCAAGCCCTGATGGAGCTGGGCCTGCCTCTTCTCTCCCTCCCTAGGCAGAGGATGGCAGTTGGTGTGGAGGGAGAGTCCTCTTGCCTCAGGCAAGCCCTGATGGAGCTGGGCCTGCCTCTTCTCTCCCTCCCTAGGCAGAGGATGGCAGTTGGTGTGGAGGGAGAGTCCTCTTGCCTCAGGCAAGCCCTGATGGAGCTGGGCCTGCCTCTTCTCCCTCCCTAGGCAGAGGATGGCAGTTGGTGTGGAGGGAGAGTCCTCTTGCCTCAGGCAAGCCCTGATGGAGCTGGGCCTGCCTCTTCTCCCTCCCTAGGCAGAGGATGGCAGTTGGTATGGAGGGAGAGTCCTCTTGCCTCAGGCAAGCCCTGATGGAGCTGGGCCTGCCTCTTCTCCCTCCCTAGGCAGAGGATGGCAGTTGGTGTGGAGGGAGAGTCCTCTTGCCTCAGGCAAGCCCTGATGGAGCTGGGCCTGCCTCTTCTCCCTCCCTAGGCAGAGGATGGCAGTTGGTATGGAGGGAGAGTCCTCTTGCCTCAGGCAAGCCCTGATGGAGCTGGGCCTGCCTCTTCTCCCTCCCTAGGCAGAGGATGGCAGTTGGTGTGGAGGGAGAGTCCTCTTGCCTCAGGCAAGCCCTGATGGAGCTGGGCCTGCCTCTTCTCCCTCCCTAGGCAGAGGATGGCAGTTGGTGTGGAGGGAGAGTCCTCTTGCCTCAGGCAAGCCCTGATGGAGCTGGGCCTGCCTCTTCTCTCCCTCCCTAGGCAGAGGATGGCAGTTGGTGTGGAGGGAGAGTCCTCTTGCCTCAGGCAAGCCCTGATGGAGCTGGGCCTGCCTCTTCTCTCCCTCCCTAGGCAGAGGATGGCAGTTGGTGTGGAGGGAGAGTCCTCTTGCCTCAGGCAAGCCCTGATGGAGCTGGGCCTGCCTCTTCTCTCCCTCCCTAGGCAGAGGATGGCAGTTGGTGTGGAGGGAGAGTCCTCTTGCCTCAGGCAAGCCCTGATGGAGCTGGGCCTGCCTCTTCTCTCCCTCCCTAGGCAGAGGATGGCAGTTGGTATGGAGGGAGAGTCCTCTTGCCTCAGGCAAGCCCTGATGGAGCTGGGCCTGCCTCTTCTCCCTCCCTAGGCAGAGGATGGCAGTTGGTGTGGAGGGAGAGTCCTCTTGCCTCAGGCAAGCCCTGATGGAGCTGGGCCTGCCTCTTCTCTCCCTCCCTAGGCAGAGGATGGCAGTTGGTGTGGAGGGAGAGTCCTCTTGCCTCAGGCAAGCCCTGATGGAGCTGGGCCTGCCTCTTCTCCCTCCCTAGGCAGAGGATGGCAGTTGGTATGGAGGGAGAGTCCTCTTGCCTCAGGCAAGCCCTGATGGAGCTGGGCCTGCCTCTTCTCTCCCTCCCTAGGCAGAGGATGGCAGTTGGTATGGAGGGAGAGTCCTCTTGCCTCAGGCAAGCCCTGATGGAGCTGGGCCTGCCTCTTCTCCCTCCCTAGGCAGAGGATGGCAGTTGGTGTGGAGGGAGAGTCCTCTTGCCTCAGGCAAGCCCTGATGGAGCTGGGCCTGCCTCTTCTCTCCCTCCCTAGGCAGAGGATGGCAGTTGGTGTGGAGGGAGAGTCCTCTTGCCTCAGGCAAGCCCTGATGGAGCTGGGCCTGCCTCTTCTCTCCCTCCCTAGGCAGAGGATGGCAGTTGGTATGGAGGGAGAGTCCTCTTGCCTCAGGCAAGCCCTGATGGAGCTGGGCCTGCCTCTTCTCCCTCCCTAGGCAGAGGATGGCAGTTGGTGTGGAGGGAGAGTCCTCTTGCCTCAGGCAAGCCCTGATGGAGCTGGGCCTGCCTCTTCTCTCCCTCCCTAGGCAGAGGATGGCAGTTGGTGTGGAGGGAGAGTCCTCTTGCCTCAGGCAAGCCCTGATGGAGCTGGGCCTGCCTCTTCTCTCCCTCCCTAGGCAGAGGATGGCAGTTGGTATGGAGGGAGAGTCCTCTTGCCTCAGGCAAGCCCTGATGGAGCTGGGCCTGCCTCTTCTCCCTCCCTAGGCAGAGGATGGCAGTTGGTATGGAGGGAGAGTCCTCTTGCCTCAGGCAAGCCCTGATGGAGCTGGGCCTGCCTCTTCTCCCTCCCTAGGCAGAGGATGGCAGTTGGTATGGAGGGAGAGTCCTCTTGCCTCAGGCAAGCCCTGATGGAGCTGGGCCTGCCTCTTCTCTCCCTCCCTAGGCAGAGGATGGCAGTTGGTATGGAGGGAGAGTCCTCTTGCCTCAGGCAAGCCCTGATGGAGTTGGGCCTGCCTCTTCTCTCCCTCCCTAGGCAGAGGATGGCAGTTGGTATGGAGGGAGAGTCCTCTTGCCTCAGGCAAGCCCTGATGGAGCTGGGCCTGCCTCTTCTCTCCCTCCCTAGGCAGAGGATGGCAGTTGGTGTGGAGGGAGAGTCCTCTTGCCTCAGGCAAGCCCTGATGGAGCTGGGCCTGCCTCTTCTCTCCCTCCCTAGGCAGAGGATGGCAGTTGGTGTGGAGGGAGAGTCCTCTTGCCTCAGGCAAGCCCTGATGGAGCTGGGCCTGCCTCTTCTCTCCCTCCCTAGGCAGAGGATGGCAGTTGGTGTGGAGGGAGAGTCCTCTTGCCTCAGGCAAGCCCTGATGGAGCTGGGCCTGCCTCTTCTCTCCCTCCCTAGGCAGAGGATGGCAGTTGGTATGGAGGGAGAGTCCTCTTGCCTCAGGCAAGCCCTGATGGAGCTGGGCCTGCCTCTTCTCTCCCTCCCTAGGCAGAGGATGGCAGTTGGTATGGAGGGAGAGTCCTCTTGCCTCAGGCAAGCCCTGATGAAGTTGGGCCTGCCTCTTCTCTCCCTCCCTAGGCAGAGGATGGCAGTTGGTATGGAGGGAGAGTCCTCTTGCCTCAGGCAAGCCCTGATGAAGTTGGGCCTGCCTCTTCTCTCCCTCCCTAGGCAGAGGATGGCAGTTGGTATGGAGGGAGAGTCCTCTTGCCTCAGGCAAGCCCTGATGGAGCTGGGCCTGCCTCTTCTCTCCCTCCCTAGGCAGAGGATGGCAGTTGGTATGGAGGGAGAGTCCTCTTGCCTCAGGCAAGCCCTGATGAAGTTGGGCCTGCCTCTTCTCTCCCTCCCTAGGCAGAGGATGGCAGTTGGTATGGAGGGAGAGTCCTCTTGCCTCAGGCAAGCCCTGATGGAGCTGGGCCTGCCTCTTCTCTCCCTCCCTAGGCAGAGGATGGCAGTTGGTGTGGAGGGAGAGTCCTCTTGCCTCAGGCAAGCCCTGATGGAGCTGGGCCTGCCTCTTCTCTCCCTCCCTAGGCAGAGGATGGCAGTTGGTGTGGAGGGAGAGTCCTCTTGCCTCAGGCAAGCCCTGATGGAGCTGGGCCTGCCTCTTCTCTCCCTCCCTAGGCAGAGGATGGCAGTTGGTATGGAGGGAGAGTCCTCTTTCCTCAGGCAAGCCCTGGTGGAGCTGGGCCTGCCTCTTCTCTCCCTCCCTAGGCAGAGGATGGCAGTTGGTATGGAGGGAGAGTCCTCTTGCCTCAGGCAAGCCCTGATGGAGCTGGGCCTGCCTCTTCTCTCCCTCCCTAGGCAGAGGATGGCAGTTGGTGTGGAGGGAGAGTCCTCTTGCCTCAGGCAAGCCCTGATGGAGCTGGGCCTGCCTCTTCTCTCCCTCCCTAGGCAGAGGATGGCAGTTGGTATGGAGGGAGAGTCCTCTTGCCTCAGGCAAGCCCTGATGGAGCTGGGCCTGCCTCTTCTCTCCCTCCCTAGGCAGAGGATGGCAGTTGGTATGGAGGGAGAGTCCTCTTGCCTCAGGCAAGCCCTGGTGGAGCTGGGCCTGCCTCTTCTCTCCCTCCCTAGGCAGAGGATGGCAGTTGGTATGGAGGGAGAGTCCTCTTGCCTCAGGCAAGCCCTGATGGAGCTGGGCCTGCCTCTTCTCTCCCTCCCTAGGCAGAGGATGGCAGTTGGTATGGAGGGAGAGTCCTCTTGCCTCAGGCAAGCCCTGATGGAGCTGGGCCTGCCTCTTCTCTCCCTCCCTAGGCAGAGGATGGCAGTTGGTATGGAGGGAGAGTCCTCTTGCCTCAGGCAAGCCCTGATGGAGCTGGGCCTGCCTCTTCTCTCCCTCCCTAGGCAGAGGATGGCAGTTGGTATGGAGGGAGAGTCCTCTTGCCTCAGGCAAGCCCTGATGGAGCTGGGCCTGCCTCTTCTCTCCCTCCCTAGGCAGAGGATGGCAGTTGGTATGGAGGGAGAGTCCTCTTGCCTCAGGCAAGCCCTGATGGAGCTGGGCCTGCCTCTTCTCTCCCTCCCTAGGCAGAGGATGGCAGTTGGTATGGAGGGAGAGTCCTCTTGCCTCAGGCAAGCCCTGATGAAGTTGGGCCTGCCTCTTCTCTCCCTCCCTAGGCAGAGGATGGCAGTTGGTATGGAGGGAGAGTCCTCTTTCCTCAGGCAAGCCCTGATGGAGCTGGGCCTGCCTCTTCTCTCCCTCCCTAGGCAGAGGATGGCAGTTGGTGTGGAGGGAGAGTCCTCTTGCCTCAGGCAAGCCCTGATGAAGTTGGGCCTGCCTCTTCTCTCCCTCCCTAGGCAGAGGATGGCAGTTGGTATGGAGGGAGAGTCCTCTTGCCTCAGGCAAGCCCTGATGGAGCTGGGCCTGCCTCTTCTCTCCCTCCCTAGGCAGAGGATGGCAGTTGGTATGGAGGGAGAGTCCTCTTGCCTCAGGCAAGCCCTGATGGAGCTGGGCC
This sequence comes from Urosaurus nigricauda, assembly GCA_034509955.1. Classification (NCBI taxonomy): domain Eukaryota; kingdom Metazoa; phylum Chordata; class Lepidosauria; order Squamata; family Phrynosomatidae; genus Urosaurus; species Urosaurus nigricauda. Next base: position 11,534,168 of record JAOEGL010000009.1, read on the forward strand.
TGCCTCTTCTCTCTGCCTCTTCTTTATTTCTTTTATAAATAAATAAAATCAGGGGAGGTTTTTTTTCCAATTATTTTTATTGATTTTTTTCCCCATATCTAATTTAATTTAAAACATAAATTCATCACACGGGGGAGTTTATCAGACGGGAGGAATTTCTCTTAATTTTGAATGGAGCCAGTTCGAATTCGCGTGAATCTGCTAGTTTAGCGAATTTACGTGAAATCCAATTGCGTTCGGAATGAATTCCCGTTTCCCGAAAATGACGCCCCCATTGCTCGAAATTGCGTGAGATGCTTTAATACGCAATAACGTGAAACCCCATGATTGCGTCTGGAATGACTTCCCTTTTGCCCGAAACTGCATGAGATGCTTTAATGCGCAATAATGTGAAACCCCATGATTGCATTCGGAATGACTTCCCTTTTGCCCGAAATTGCATGAGATGCTTTAATACGCAATAACGTTAAACCCCATGATTGTGTTTGGCTTGCCATTAGATTATACTTCCAAAACGGAATTTGGGGTATTTGGGGGTATAATGCAATGACAATCCGAGCACAATCATGGGGTTTCACATTATTGTGTATGAGTGTATCTCACGCAATTTCATATTGATGTTATATTGAGGATGGAGCCTTTGAGGATGCACTTTTCCTGTACTCCTTTCTGGGACAACCAATATGCTCAAAATACCTGTTGCAAGCTTTCAAAGCTCCACTGGCTTCTTCCTCATCCGGCAAAGAAGGCTGTGGAGCTTCAAAAGTTTGCGACATATATTTTGTGCATTTTGATTGGTCTGATAAAGGCATCACAGTTTTCCAGATTTTGGATGTTATAGTACTTTGTTATAAGGCTGCCCCTGAACATGTTAAGTCCACTTGACAAACACGGTGTAGCACAATTTGTGTGTGTTGTGTGCCTTCAAGTTGTTTCCGGCTTACGGGGACCCTAACGGGGACCTATCATGGGGTTTTCTTGGCAAGAGTCATTGAGAGGAGGTTTGCCATTGCTTTCCCCAGAGGCTGAGAGAGTGTGACTTTTGCCCAAGGTCATCCAACTGATTCCGTGACTGAGCTGGGAGTCGAACCCCCATCTCAGACCACTATACCATTCTGGCACTCATAACAGAATTTAACCAGAGCTAAAATTGACAAACTTCCCCTGTCGATTCCTACTGGCGTCATTGGCAAGCATGAAGTTGTGTGTTTGGGTTTGTTTTTTTCTGATGGTGTGATGACACTGGATTTTATCATACGATGCAATGGCAATCCGAACGCAATCATGGGGTTTCCCGTTATTGCGTATGAGTGTATCTCACGCAATTTCGGGCAAAAGGGAAGTCATTCTGAACGCAATCATATGTTTTACGTTAATGCGTATAAGAGTATCTCATGCAATGAGGGGTCATTTTGGGGAAATGGGAAGTCATTCTGAATGCATTCCGAATGCAATTAGATTTCACGTAAATTCGCTAAACTAGCGAATTTACGTGAATTCGAATTGGCTCAATTCGAAAGTGGGAGAAATTCCTCCTGTGTGATAAACTCCCCTGTCTGCTTTAAGCTGCAAGTGCCAAAACCACATCGCTTCTCTTGTGTTATTACGATGCAGAATTATGGGGGAGGAAAATAATATATTCTAGCTTTTCTCAACCTGGATCTGCTGAACTGCGACTTCCAATCACCGGAAACAGACACACTGACCAGGGATGATGGGAGTTGTAATCCAGCACCTCTGGAAGTCAGGCAGTTCAAGCAATGTCAACGCAGGTTTATCAGCAGCAGATTTTCTTCCTTCAGCCAATTCTAAGTCATCCTTTTCTTTTCTTCCCATATTAAAAAAAAAAAAGCTAAGTTTTTGGCAATATGCAAATATATTTAAATTTAAATTTTAAATTTAATTAAAATTAATCTGTCAAAAGGCAGACAAATCAATCAATTAAATATTCTTTAATCAGTGAAAGCCCTACTCAAAATCTTTGGTGTTATTATTAAAATTCTCTAGAAAGAGTCATAGGCTCAGAAATGCAAGTGAAAAAGGAGGGCAGGAAAAGAAAGTTCTTCCTGCTTTTTGTGCTCCTTGGGATAAATAATTCTTTCAACCCACCTTTTTTTTTTTTTTTTGCAAGTGCCCCAACAAACTACATTTCCCAGAATTCCATAGCACTGAGCCATGGCAGTTAAAGTGATGTCAAATCAGATTATTTCTGCAGTGTGGATGCAGCAGTACGGGGCAATATTTGATTTCAGAATCCCCGATACCCTTGTTGTTCTTCTCTCCCCATCTATATAACATTATAAGGAACTGTTCTTGTCTTTGAAAACAAACTACAGTTCACAGAATCCTTCAGCCAGAATGATCTATATCTGTGCTAGCTGAGGCATTTTGGAAGCTGCAATGCATTTCTTCCAACTGTCTTGGGTTGGCAGGGACAGTCCTAATTCAATTTCAGATAGTTTATTGCGCTAGCCAAAGGCCATGACAAAAAGCTCTTTAAAATACAAAAAAACCTTTAAGATAAAAAGTGCAAGAACACAAAAGGCACCGCATAATTTAACATGTTGTGACCCAAAGATGTTGCCATTATTGGTAAATTTCTATGTCGCCATCATAAAAGTCAATTTAATACTTTGCGTGTCCATGGCAGTTAGTGGCAATTTTATTTAACGTTCTCGTTTCTGATATATTTTTTGCAGACAAAAAGAGCCACTGTGTGTGTTACACAGCGATTCAGGTCACTCAAAAGAAACTGAACTGAATCTACCGGAGAGTTCCTACTTCCACTGCCCTGGCCCTGGATCAGCTGAACTTTGGACTGCAAGTCCCAGCATTCCTCATCATTTGCTATATTGGCTAAGGAGTTTATCAGATGAGGGAAATTGGAAGTGCAATCCAATGGCAATCCGAACGCAATCATGGGGTTTCATGTTATTGCGTATTAAAGTATCTCACGCAATTTCGGGCAAAAGGGAAGTCATTCCGAACGCAATCATGGGTTTTACGTTATTGCGTATTAGAGTATCTCACGCAATTTCGGGCAATGGGAAGTCATTCTGAACACATTCCAAATGCAATTAGAATTCATGTAAATTCGCTAGCGAATTTACGTGAATTCGAATTGGCCCCATTTGAAATAGAGAGAAATTCCTCCCGTCTGATAAACTCCTAAGAATACAACAAGCTCTGGAGGGCTGCATGGTACTTACTCCAGCTTTTTAACAGCTTTTAGCAACCATCCATAAACCAGATGTTTGGAAGTAAAACTCTCATGACCTCTAACTATTGGTCCATGTTGATTCAGTTGTAGTTCAGAAGATCTTTTAGATACTACAGTATCACAGAAAAAGGCACGGTGGGTTGGAATCTTGAGGGAGGATAAATGTGCTCAGTTGCAAGATAATACTGCAACATTTTATTGCAAGTCTCAGTTCCCTAGTCCCAATTTTTGCTTTCTAAAAATGCCATATGAAGACAGAGTCAGTGGAGTTTATCACACGACGGAAATTGGAAGTATAATCCAATGGAAATCTGAACGCAATCATGGGGTTTCACGTTATTGCGCGAAAGCTGATCACACGCAATTTTGGGCACTGGGAGGCAATTTTGGGCAGTTCTGAATGCGATGCGGCGTCAATATATTAGCTGAACTAGCGAATTCACTCAATTCCGAACTGGCCCCACTTTCATTTCTTTCAAAATTGAGATAAATTCCTTCCGTGTGATAACGTCCAGTGTGATTTGCCAGGATTGTCACTGTTCAGGGTTTAACTCCATCGCAGATTCACAATGTAGGAGGTCAAATCTCTGCATAGGTTGACACTTCTTGTCTATAGTGCACACAGAGGTGTATTTGTGCACATAAACACAGAGGCACTGTACAGTGCTTGGTCTACCATGTTTATGCAGTTCCTCTCATGAATTCTTGCCTACTACACAATTCTAAAAAATCTGTTAATAAACGCTTTCTAATGGTATGCTGTCCCTGTGCCCTCTTGCCCTGACAAATTGCCTTTTAAAAATCCCCCTTGCTTTAGGAATAGGTATATGTGAAACACTCCAAAATCATCCCAGCATTTTCATAACTCTCACGTCAGAATACAACGGGCTCTTTTTGAAAAAGAAAAGCAGGACCCCTCTTCCATAGCACGAAGATTCCTCAATGAATGTGATGAGCATCCAGCTATTTCCAAAAATATTATATTCTGTATTCCTAAGTATTAATTAAAAAGGTCACAGTAACTTCTCTTTCATAGGGTTGCCAAGCTACCAGGCTTCTTTGTGTGCCTTTATTGAGCAACTTACAAAGAAATCTCATGAAAGTTTACTCAAAAGTAATTCTCATGCTGTTTAATGGGGCTTATTCCTACGTAAGTTTGTATAGGATTGCAGCTTGAAAGCTGCACCATGTATGTATAGGATAAGCGGCTTAAAATCTGCTGCTATCAACATATTACAATTTGGCTGCTTTTGTATATTGTTTCCATGGTTTTCGTGTCATGTTTTAAATTATTTTAATGTTGTTTTTTTAGACAATTATCTCATTAAGCCACCTTGGATTTTACATGATAGAAAGTTAGAACAGCATTCTTTCTGCGGTTCATATACAAAAGCAGCTTGGTCTGCAGAAATCAGCAAATGAAGCTGTTCTGGTGATGATATCCCCTCAGGTTTTTCTGTGCTTGGCTCTATTTCTCACATTAGCAGAATGAGAGTGAGGGCAAAGAGCGATAGATTTTTGTCAGCATCAATATATTGTTGTGAACCATTCCAAACATATATTACAGTGGATGTTATAATCACACTATGGAGTTTATCAGGCGGGAAGAATTTCTCTCTATTTCGAATGGAGCCAATTTGAATTCACGTAAATTCACTAGTTTAGCGAATTTACATGAATTCTAATTGCATTCGGAATGCGTTCAGAATGACTTCCCATTTCCCAAAAATGACCCCTCCGATTGCCCGAAATTGTGTGAGATACTCTAATACGCAATAACGTAAAACTCTATGATTGCATTCGGGATGACTTCCCATTGCCCAAAATTGCGTGAGATACACTCATACGCACTAACGTGAAACCCCATGATTGCGTTCAGATTGCCATTGGATTATACTTCCAATTTCTGTCATCTGATAAACTCCTATGTTAATGTTAACTACCATAATCCAAAGTATTTGGGGGACAGCTTACTTTGAAATGAGCACTTGAGATGCATTGGATTTCCAAAAATAAAAAAATAATACACTGCTGGTGAAAATGAAAGTCGTTAGAATGAAAACAGAAGGACGGCTAAATTGTATAAGTTACTGTGTTTGCTGAAACAAGAAAAGGGTGCAATAATAGATGATATGATCAAATGGTCTACAGATATTGGAAGAAACCTTGAGCTTGATAGTTGAGAAAAAGCTAGAAAGAAAACACTAAAATTCACTAAATTGCAAAATCTGAGAGAAAATCATTGGGAGGGATGGCACCTCACACCTGTTAGAATTACAAAGATTTATAAAACAGGCCAAAATAAATGTTGGAAATATCAAAAGAAACTAGGGACTTGGTTTAATGTATGGTGGAGATGTCCCAAATCAAAAATCTTTTGGAAACAAATACATTTAAATATTCAAGAAACCCAAGGCTGAATCCAACCTGGAGAAATAACCCGTTTTGGCACTGCTTTGACTGGCCTGGTTGAATGCTATGGAATTCTGGGAGTTGGAGTTTGTTGTAGGCCCAGAGTGGAACTTGTGAAAAAGGGAGTTAAAAGTAGACATTTTCTAGCTCTATTCTCAAACCATTTTAAGAGACAACATTTTCACCTTAGTTTACTTTCAATTAACTTTAAGCCATCCATAAGGGTAGAACCATCTCAAGGTTTTGTTTTTTAAACCAAGACAAAGGAAACATAATAAATGTGCAATCATTGATAGTAAAAACAGCAGCCCAAGGAATTTTGGAACAATAGCAAAAACAATTGGTTCTCCAGAAACTTTCTCAAACAAGGAAAGTTGCAAAATCAATCAATTGATTATTCTATCATTTTTATTTTTAAAAAAACACAGGATTCGATCACACTGCAACAGGAACTAGTTTCAAATGGGAATGAGGATCATTTACACTGATCAGCAATTTGCTCTATTTCATAGTGGGAATGGGCCCTCATAAGTCACAAATGATTTGAAGGCACACAATAACAAACAGCAACGCATTCTAGACAATAATTTCCTGCTCTAACATTTCAGTCAAGATATTTAAAATACAGCAACTGGAATGGCAAGATAAAAGCAAAATGTTGAATAAACACATATGTTATAGATTTCCCTCTCCAGAAGCGAAATTATTTTGAAATCAACATAAAATCTGCAGAAGAAAAAGAAATGCACAATCTCAGCATCAGAAGAAGCCATACATTATTTAGAGATCAACTTAAAATCTGCAGAAGAAAAAAGATATGCACAACGCCTACTAAGAAGGCCTAATGAGTTGAACAGGGTTTACTTTCGGGTAAATAGGTATAAGATTCCAGCCTAAAATAGCTCTCCCTCCCAACTGCCCCAAATAGAAATCATTCCACGAGTGTGAAAAGTTTGAGGGTAAAATGTCTTAATGCTGTTAATAATTATCTGTGATAACAAGACTTCTTTTGCCACTGGTTTTCCTCAAAGGATTTCAAAAAGAAAGTCCCGTTTAAATAGCAAGAGCACCATATGGCCCAGTTTTCAATTTTTTAAAAAAACCTTATTATGTGATAAAGAAGAGGAAGGAAGAAAAAGACAACAGAAGGAGCGGAGGAGGGAGGACAAGTGGCCATTTGTGGGCAAAGCCTGCCAGAAGTTGTTTCTCTTTGGGCTATGGGAAGGAGGGGGTCAAGCAGATTTTGGGAGGCTGGTGGCATGAAGGTAATGTTTGTTCCTAGGAGTCTGTGTCCTAGGAGTTTATCAGACGACGGAAATTGGAAGTATAATCTAATGGCAATCCAAACACAATCATGGGGTTGCATGTTATTGCGAATTAAAGTATCTCATGCAATTTCGGGCAAAAGGGAAGTCATTCCAAACGCAATCATGGGTTTTATGTTGTTATTATTATTATTATTAACCTTTATTTATATAGCGCTGTAGATTTACACAGTGCTGTGCATCTCACGCAATTTCGGGCAATGGCCAGTCATTTTTGGGTAATGGGAAGTCATTCTGAACACATTCTGAATGCAATAGGAATTCACATAAATTCGCTAAACTAGCGAATTCACGTGAATTCGAATTGGCTCCAATTGGCTCCATTCGAAATAAAGAGAAATTCCTCCCATCTGATAAACTCCCTAGACATTTTGATACCCAAAGCACTATTAGTCTGAAACCTAGGAAGAGCAAGGACAATTCTTGGGAGATGATGGGTGCTCTAGAGGTACAATTGTTGGGCGACGTGTGCTCATGATTGCTCTGCAAGATAATCAGAGAAGTGAGTTGTAGCATCTACAATAGAGAAGAGTGATAGTAACTACAGAAAAATAAAATAATAAAGCAAAAGGATAGGTGTATAGAGGGAATAAGAAGCTTGCCTCTAAAAGATAATTACAGTTTACTTGACATATAAAGAGCATGGTGTAGTGATTTGATTATTGGGCTAAGAAGTTTATCAGATGACGGAAATTGGAAGTATAATCTGAACGCAATCTGAACGCAATCATGAGGTTTCACGTTATTGCGTATTAAAGCATCTCACGCAATTTTGGGCAAAAGGGAAGTCATTCCAAACGCCCTCATGGGTTTTACGTTATTTCGTATTGAAGCATCTCACACATTTTCGGGCAATAGGCAGTCATTTTGGGTAATGGGAAGCCATTCTGAATGCTTTACGAACGCAATAGGAATTCACATAAATTCGCTAAACTAGCGAATTCACGTGAATTCGAATTGGCTCCAATTGGCTCCATTCGAAATAAAGAGAAATTCCTCCCATCTCATAAACTCCTAAGATTCCAGTAGACCAAGATTCAAATCTGCTTTTGGCCATAAAAATCCATTGGGTGAACATGGGCAAGTGACATTCTCTCAGCATCAGAAGAAGCCAAAGGCAACTTTACTCTGAACAAACCTAGAAAACCCCATGTTTGGGTTTGCTTTAGAGTCCCCATAAATAGGAAATGACTTGAAGTCACACAAAAACAGCTACTGGCTACAATATGACCCTTGCCCTAAATTTTCAAATTTACAACGAGAATTTTGCTCCAGTAGTCATGCACACACCCATCAGTATTTCCCTGGCTGTTGCAGCCACCAAGAAAATGCATGCATGTTCAGCATCTGGATATGAAAATATTGTTTCTGTATGGTGAACTTTGTGAGGAATTGCACATGGAACAGCCTCCAGGATTCCTCACAGCATCTTGTATGCAAATTGAATAGAAGTGCTTATATATTGAAACAGGAGGCTAGAACATGGAGTGAGAAACTGAATGAGCTTTTTATCAAATGGGGGTTCACTCCAGTTACTGTTGACAAGACAGAAGTGCTCAGGGAACAGGGACCCCTCCTATCCTGGATGGGGTTACACTTCCCATGAGATCTTAGATTCACAGCTTGGATGTTCTCCTGGACTCAACTCTGAGCCTGGATGCCCAGGTTTCAGCAGTGGCCAGTAATACATTTGCACAGCTAAAACTAGTGTGCCGGCTTGTTCCTCGAGATATCAGATCTGGCTACATTGACATATGACTTGATTAAATCTCATTGGACTACTGTATTGCTCTCTACGTGGGGACTGGCTTTGGAAAATGTTCAGAAATTTCAGTGGGTTAAGAATGCGGCAGCTAGAATGCTGACTGGGGCCAGTTACAGGGAGCATACGACTCGCTTGTTGAAATGGCTTTGTAGTTGCAAAATCAATGAATCGAATTATGTATGAATTTAAAGACCTCTGCAGGTCCCCTCCAGACCCCTGTCATGCTTGGCTTGCATGATCCAGGCATGGCAGGGAGGAGAATGACCTCCGCGGGTCCCCTCCAGACCACTGTCATGCTTGGACCATGCTTGGTCTTTCTCCCCTCTTTCTTGCCTGGATTACCTGATCCAAGCATGGCAGGGGTCTGGAGGGGACCCATAGAGGGTTTTTCTCCCCCCTGCCATGCCTGGATCAGGTGGTTCAAGCATGGCAGGGGTCCGGAGGGGACCTGTGGGAGCCTTTCTCCCCCCTGCCATGCCTCTCTTACGTGCAGTTGCAATACGAATGAATTGATTTTTCGATCAATTTAATTTTTAAAAAATTATCATTTCAAAGCCAGGTTGCCTGGGCTGCTGCTTATATCACTGATGACGGACATTCATTTTGAAGTGGCGCAAACTAGTGGGGATGACAATCGTGCCAAAAAAGAAGCGGTTACAGAAAAGATCCACTTTCATAGTGGGAATAACTTTGTTCTGGGTTTTGTTTTTTTGTTTTGTTTTGTTTGTTTGTTTTACTTTTTTTCTGTCTCAGGAATGGTGTTTCTTGAATGATTATGCTCTACATCAACTTTATGGGAGTTCACTGCCAACGATTGCTCCAAAGTGTCACGATATTTTTCTGGGCAATGGCAATAAAGTTATTGACCAATCTTTTTGAACTCAAGAGGCTGTGCCTCTGGGCATCTGTCTAGTTTTGAGAATTACTGACAATAATAGAGTGTGTCTCAGTTGGAGGCAGTCAAATAAAAGATATAATGGCTTTAGAAATGCACTAACCATTAAAACAGAGGGGCTTCTCTTGGAGGGTGTTTCACAAAAGCAGATCATTAATAAACTGAATAGTTTTACAGTGTGATCCTCTTTCTGCCAGAGGTAAGTTCCATTGAGTTCAATAAAGGCTGTCTCCTGGGAAGGAGTGGATGGATCCATCTACTGCTTGTAAGACCCGTTTTGTGTGCGTTAATTCACAAGACTCTTCTGCCTTGTTTCCACATTAAACTAGGGGTGTATTTTAAAAAATAAAATAAAATCTATATTACAATTTTAATTGAAATATCTTTATTAGGAGTAGGCAGACTAGAGCAGTTCTTTTGGACAACTCCCACAATCTGTATTTATTGGCCATGGTACATTGGGCTGATGAGAGTTTTTTCTTTTTTATTGAATATTTTACATATATTTACAGAATTTATTTTTATTTTGATCCCCTACAATTCCTCCCTCCCACACTCCCTCTTAACAGCTTTACAGAAAATATGTACTTCATGGTCTATTTTCCATAATATGGGTAATAGTCTGAAGCACTCTGGTTATTTCTCTATACCCCTCTTGCACACGAACTTTTGCAATCAGCAGTTTCCATTTATTGATCCAAGATTCTATCTTTATCTATCTGATATATTTCAATCTTCGTTCTCTCAGAAAATCAATTTTTAAAAAAATCTGCTATATTTTTTTTCAAGATTGGATTTACTCCACACTGATTTTCCTTCCAATCCCAGGCAATTGCTCCATGTACTGCTTTTAATATTTGCTTTATCCTCATTCTTATCCAACTCATTTTTTCCCTTAAATTAAGTGTAATGCTATTTTCCCCTAATATTCCTAACAGATATTTCCTATATCTTTTCCTAATATCCTATTTATTTATTTATTAACTATGATCCAAAATTTCTAAATGAAGGGACAGTCCCACCACATGTGGATGTATGATCCTTTAATATCTCAAGCATTCCAGTAGTTAGGTGAACAAGTCCCATTTATACAGGATAATTGATATGATATTCTATACCAGCATCCCAGCAAATTCATTTGTCGTTCTTTTACTTTAGTATTTTTATTCTTTACTCTTTCTTGAATCCATATTTTAGTCTCTTCTCTTGTATTACTAAATCTTTATCCCAACAAGCTTTCAACCCTAATTCAGTACTGAATTTTATCTCTAGTATAGCCCTATATATTTTACCAGTTAGACCTTTTTCTCAGTTTAATTTTCTTTTTATTATACCCTCTAGGAATGTATTTTTCTTCTTTAACATTAATTGTTAATTCTTGCAAGTTTTTTTCCCAAAATAATTCCTCTTATCTGAAGACAGTACTGAGTGCCAATTAAATAATTCAGCTCAGTTTCCTCCATAGGTTTTCCATTTCTGTCATATAAATCGCCTAATTTTGTATAACCTTCTTCTTTTGTTATTTTTAATCTCTCTCCTATTTCTTGATTGTTATTTCTATTTAGACATTCAGTTGGGAACCATTTTCAATTTTCCATTAGCAAAATTTTCTGCCATTTATCCCATACTGAACATTTAAATGCATTGGGCCAATTATTTCCTCTCTATTTTTATGCCCCAATGCCTTAAATTGGAATATAGATCTATACTCCACATTATTAATTTGCTTTTCAATCCTTGCCCATTTCATTTTCATCATGTTTGAAATCTAATATTCTTGACCTTTGTATTGCTTCAAAGTAATCAAGAGACCACCACTACTATTTCCATACATTTGTGTCAATTTCTTTTACCCTGAAATTCATCTATTAATTGATCTGTCCAACTCTTTCTCAGATTTATAGGTATAGTTTTGGGTATTGTTTGAATTAAGTAGCAGCATCAGCATCTTGATCATTGTAGTTTAATTCACCAAATGCACCTGAGGAAGTAGACTTAAGTCTACAAAAGCTCATGCTGCCACTTCTTTCTTCCAATTCATCTTAAAGGTCCTACATACTGATTCTACAGACTAGCACAGCTATATCTTTGAATTGTAATTCTTGTTAACATTTTTAAAAGCAATGCAAAAAATCTAGAAGTCACCAGGTTAACTACTCAGGATCCATTTAAATAATATTGTGAAACGACTTGTCTAACAAAATACACATGTGCAAATGCTTTTTATTTTAATTTTCAGGCATACTTATGTAAATTCTTTTGAGCTGAGAACTACAATGCAAAATTTGGACAAAGGAAAATTGCATTGCGATTTCCCCCCTTATTTTAGAGGTGTGAATTGAGTCAGTTCACATCTGCAAAGATTTAATTCCTCAAGCATTTTTTCCCTCCCAAGTGTGCACAGAATGCAACATTTTGCCTGGACTGTACTTATGGTATCCACAGGACACCAGAGAAAACATACATATGATGCCAGCATTATGTACTTTCAGAAATAATTTTGTTCCCTACACCTGAGATTGTAATGATGCAGCCCTTCATATGTTGTTTGAAGTGCAAATCCTAGCAGTTTTAGCATTGCCAACGATGAAACATCTGGCAGCTGCAGTCCAACCATGTCTAGCGGACTGTATGATTTCTACCCATGTTTTAGACAAGGAAAAAAAAAAGATAAACAGAAGGCAAAATCCATTTGGAATTTAGAACTCAAAGATTGGAAAATTATCTTTCTAGACCACAGTTTCTAGAAGATCCTGGTCAACGTACCCAGTGGCCTGGGAGATTCTAAAAGTTGTCCCCACCAAAAAAGTAATTTTTCTAGTCTCCGTTTATAGTACTGGTTCTCAAACTTAGATCCTGCAATTGTGTTGGACTTTAGCTCCCAGTATCCCTTCCTATGGGCCAAGCTAGTTGGGGTTTCTGGATGTGGAAGCCAAGAACACCTGGAAGACCAAAGTTTGGGAACCACTGGTTTATAGGCCTCAAGGGTGGTTCCATCTGCACTTTTCCGGTAGTAGCAGCATTGCTAATCCAAGAGTGAGGTAGAAAACTTTCCCACACTCTGTCTATACTGTTGGAAGATTATTTGCATTCTTTCTTCCTTCCTTAGACAGATAGATTTTCCTGCATGCAAACACTGCTGTCTCCCTTCATTCCATCACATTTGCTCCTACTGAATCACAGGGCAATCAGTTTGCAAATTGGTAAACAGACCATGTGATTCAGGTCACTTTTTCTCCTGCCCTGTTGGCTTCCCCAACTTCCTCCTCTCTCAACTTTCTTTGGAAAGATGGTGAGATAAAGATTTCCTCTTTACTCGATCTATTCATTACCTAGATTAGGATATAGCCTCTATGTATAGGGAGGTTAAATCCATGAGTAAACTTTTGTTTAAACTGCAGGCTACTTGTGTTGTTTTGTTTGAGTCAGTCTCAGTTCTTAGAGAAGCAAAGTTAGACAAGGACATGTTTCTGCTACTCGGCTGACTTAAAGTTAGACCCTAACAGGCTTGGCTTTGATATTTTTGATATTTAAATATTTTTGTTTCTTAACAAGCCTTAGGATAATTGAATTGCCCTCCATATACATCCATCTCTTCATCACACATGATCCATCCACCCTTAGGATACAATTGATTTCACATTCAGATCTCAAAGTCTGAAAGGTCTATGCGGCTGTAGGCTACTCCAAAGAGCATATCCAATTGGCAGTAAATAGCACCAAAGAATGGCCCATCAGCATGCACAGAAAAAGACTCATCTAAGCAGTCAGAGCCTCTTTCATCAGCAACATTAAAAAAAAATACCTGATAGAAGTTACACTTCTACTTGTAGTCATTTTATTTGCAAATGAATACCCAAGCAGGCATACATCACCAGCTCTGCAGATTTCGCTGGAACTGGTGACATTGCTTTATGAAAATTGCACTTTGATGTTTGCAGATGTCAGACATTTCAATATATGACCTTATGATACTGTGTGAATTTGGTGGCATAGTTTTTTTTAAAAAAAAAAAAAAAAGAAAAATAACACACAGGTACATATCTTGATATCAGAACTTCAGGAAGACAACCTGCTCTCTCGACCCAGGTCCATCCTGGCTGGTCGTCCAGGGAGGGGATGCATTGAGAACATTCCTTCGGGATGTGATCAATGCGTCTCTCAGGGAAGGCAACGTTCCATCTAGTCTGAAGGAGGCGGCTGTTAAGCCCCTCCTGAAGAAGCCTTCCCTTGATCCCCTGGACAGGAACAACTACAGACCAGTTTCCTTGCTGCCTTTCTTAAGCAAGGTGGTTGAGAAAGCGGTTGCCTCCCAACTCCAAGCTGTCTTGGATGAAACCGATTATCTCGATCCATTTCAAACCGGCTTCAGGGCAGGTTATGGAGTGGAGACAGCCATGGTTGCTCTGACTGACGACCTCCGCCTGAGCATTGACAGGGGTAGTGTGACCCTGTTAGTGCTCTTGGATCTCTCCGCGGCTTTTGATACAATCGATCATTCCATCCTTTTAGATCGGCTGAGAGAGTTGGGGATCGGCGGCACCGCGCTCCGGTGGTTCCGTTCCTTCCTCTCCGGCAGATCTCAAAGGGTGAGACTCGGGGACAGCTGCTCTTCTAAAATCGAGCTTAGCTGTGGAGTTCCACAGGGCGCTATTCTGTCCCCGATGTTATTCAATATTTATATGAAGCCGTTGGGTGAGATCATTCGGAGGCACGGAGCTCAGTGTCATCAGTACGCTGATGACACTCAGATCTATTTCTCTGTGACCAGATCGTCTGCTCAGACCTCAGATGGCGTCTCCCCTCTCAATGACTGCCTTGCGGCGGTAATGGATTGGATGAGGAAAAACCGATTGAAGCTTAATCCAGACAAAACGGAGGTGCTCACAGTCACAGGCCCGAAACCAGGTTTGGGAATACAACTTCCAGTCCTCAATGGAGTCACACTCTCCTCGAAGGACTCTGTTCGCAGTCTGGGGGTACTCCTTGATCCGTCGCTTCACATGACAAGTCAGGTGAATGCGACGGTCAGGAGCGCTTGTTACCAGCTTCGGCTGATACGCCAGCTGCGCCCTTACCTGGAGAGGAGGGATCTGGAAACTGTGATACACGCGCTGGTAACCTCACGTTTGGACTACTGCAATGCACTCTACATGGGGCTACCCTTGTGCCTAACCCGGAAACTACAAATGGTCCAAAATATGGCAGCCAGGCTTCTGGCTGGAACATCCAGGAGAGAGCATATCACTCCTGTGCTAAAAGCCCTCCACTGGCTGCCGATCAGTTTCCGGGCACAGTACAAGGTGTTGGTTTTAACCTTTAAAGCCCGTCATGGCTTGGGCCCATCTTATCTAAGGGACCGCCTCCTCCCATATGAACCCCCCCACACACTCCGGTCCTCTGGGAGGAACCTGCTTCAACCCATGAAGACCAAGCTGGTACAGACCTCCCAGAGGGCTTTTTCGGCTGTCGCCCCCAAGTTGTGGAATGACCTGCCGGACGAGATGCGTCTCATTACATCTTTAGAAGGCTTTAAAAGAGCCCTAAAGACGCATCTCTTCCGGCAAGCCTTTCCAGAGAATGTGAATATCCCCAGCTCCATACCTAGGTTTTAAGGGCTTTTTAAATCTTTTCCTGCATTTTTCTCCATACAACCTAAGCTGGGTCCACTCCCTACTATTGTGTATTGCTGTTTTAATTTATTATGTTTTTTAACTCCATTGTGATTTAATTCTTTTTTAAGGGAGGGTGGTAAGGGTAAGGAAGGGGTATTTTAACTTGATATTGTTTTAACCTCTGCTGTACTCCGCCCCGATTGCTTGTTCAGAGGGGCGGAATAGAAATAAATATTATTATTATTATTATTACACACAAATGCTCATGTACATAGAATCATAGAACTGGAAGAGACCACCAGGGCCATCCAGTCCAACCCCCTGACAAGCAGGCACTCAAAATCAAAGCATCCCTGACAGATGGTCATCCAGCCTCTGTTTAAAAACCAAAGAAGGAGATTCCACCTCACTCCGAGGGAGTGTGTTCCACTATCAAACAGTTCGCACTGTTAGGATGTTCCTCCTAATGTTGGGGTGGAATCTCTTTTCCTGCAATTTGCATCCATTGCCCTGTGTCCTATTCTCTGCAGCAGCAGAAAACAAGCTTGCTCCATCCTCAATATGACACCTCTTCAAATACCTAAACAGGGCTATCATATCACCTCTTAACCATCTCTTCTCCAGACTGAACATACCCACCTCCTTAAGTCTTTCCTCATAGGGCATGGTTTCTAGACCCTTCCCCATTTTCCATGGCAAGTATGAAGAAATTGTGGCATTGGTAACTTCTTGAAAGACAAACTGAACAAATTTCTCACCTATTTGTACTAGTATTCCCATATGATAACCTAACCATCTCTAAGAAAAACAAAAGCTGAAATCTCGGCTACTGTCACTTCCGTTTGTGTTTGGTTCTACCTACTGTTTTAGCTATTTTTTTTAAAATCTATGTTTTTAATGTTTTTATTTATTTTAATTCTAATTGTTTAATTCTTTTTTAGGGGGGAGGGGAATATTGAATATGTGCTGTTTCTATTTTAACTTGTACGCCGCTTTGATTGTCCAGAAAAAAAAGCAGGATATAAATAAAAAGTTTATTACTTATTATTTAAATCTCTGGATTCTATGTCTGTTCAAAAAATGATTTGAGATTCCATTCTAACCAATCTCTAGGCAATGTTACAGAAAAACTGACCCATGTTTGTGGACATTATATAGAGTTGGGGTGGAGAGACGGCAACTGAGTTGACAGATTCATGCAAGCAAACAAGTCTTCCTCTTTTGCTGAAAGCTGTGAAGAAACAGGTCAGTGAGTCCTGACACTGCAATTGCTAAGCTTTGACACAGCCTACTTGATACTGCATCAAACCTTTCTACTGTAAATCAAAGGGATATTATTCAGCCAATGAGACAGATGGAGAAGATTTCTTTGCAAGACACAGCCAGATTGCTATCTGTACAGCATGTCAGCATGACAAACATCATTCGAGGAATAACTTGGAGCGACTCCGTTTTCTCCCTCTCCATCAGGGCGCCTTCGGAGATTTTTTGGGAGAGCCAGTGATTTATGATAATTTTTTCTCCTTCCTACTCTGGGCTTGGAATACAGTAGAGACCTCAGAGTGTCTTGTAAATCAAAAAACGGGATGGTCCTCACACTCTCATTATTATTCTACAAGAGCAATGGCAGACAAGGAGCTATAAAACTGTCTTTGGTGCTAAGTTGTTTCAGTTGGATTTGGTGCCAGACAAAAAGAAGACGGAAAGGGGGGTGGGAATCTAGGTCTTTGGAGACAGCATTATTGGAAGAGGATAGATAAGTAGGGACAGGCATAACACTTCAATCTTCATATCCAGGCCCATAGCAAGAGTTTGCATATTATTTTCTTAGATGGAGCAGGAATGAATATAAAAGGAAACAAATCCACATCAAAATAAATAAATTATGATTTCATAAAGGTCCAAAAAATTAAAAATAAAATAAAAAATGACACCACAGCACTGTTCATAGAGACTGCAACTGAATTCATTGATATTTTCCTTGACAAGATACATATGGGAAAGGCATAAAACTGGCAGTCCTGTCCACATCCACCCCCAGCCCCTGTCATCAAAGCAAACATCTTTAGCATTTTAAAATGCCCATTTGAAACTCTGCTAGGGGAATCAACAGTGCTGTGGTCCCATGGAAGCTGGTGTCAGAGAAATAGCAAATAAAGAGTTAGTACTTGCTCACCTGTTCATTCATTTCCAGACTTGCTTAAGGCAATTGTTTAATGTGCATATATGTGAAGAACACTTAATCCCCAATTCAAAAGCTGCACATTGCCAGTTATGATTAAGAGTTGCTTCTGAGTATGGTCATTCTTTGTGCCCAAGAGGGTAAATGATTTACTACTTGGCCCTTGAATTATAGGGCCAGTGTGTGAAATTTTCCAGAACTTGAGGGGCTGCATAAGCCCCTATGGAGATGCCATTCTCTGAAGATGCCAGCCAAATATGCTGATGAAACATCAGGAAGAAACTCTTCTAGTACATGGCCATATAGCCCGAAAACCCCACAAAAAACTATGGATTTCAGCCATGAAAGCCTTCGACCCCACTGTTGCTGGTTACCTGGTTGTCTGACAAGCAACAGCTGCTGAAATTCTCTCTTCCACACAGCCATTAAAAGGATAGGAGACATTACCAGTTTTATGTCTGGCAACCCTACCTCCACCCTCCACACAAAAATAAGTTTAACCAGAAATGGGCAAAAATCAGCCTGCAAATCCTTGGGGGAGTGCAACTGGTAATTTAATTTCAATTTTAGTGTTCCTTCAGTGTATTTAATCTCATGTGAGCTTTCCCACATCAAATCAGAGGTGATTGGATAGCCACTTTCTGTTTTGAGAAAGGTCCATAGAGGTTTAAACCAGGCTGGAGAGAAGGACAAAATGGTCAACTGAATTTTCTAGTGGCTTGTGGCAGGTATTGGCCATCTTACCTGCTCTTGGGGGGCGGTATTAACTTTGGCCCCTAGCCGGTTGGTTATAGGGGACGTCCATTGGGAAAGGCCATGGATGTGCCCTGCTTTGCAGAAGAAAGTTCTCTAGATGGTTGCCAAGAGAAGAGTCCTGTTTGAAGGGCTGTCCATTCCAAATCTGGTTGAAGGACAAAGAACCCTAAGAAGGAAGAGCAGCAGATGGCCCTTGAAGTTACCAATCAATAGATCAAATCTGAATCGTAGACTGCGCAGGCACACAGGTCAGTTTGTCAGTCTTTGGTAGAATGGCGAATGCATTCCTACTTATGTTATAATGATTATAGTGCTGCTGAAGTACCCTGAAGACACCAGATCTTGTCTACTCTCAGAAGCTGAACAGGGTCAGGCCTGGTTGCACTTGGAAGGGGGACCTCCAAGAAATGCCAAGTATGACAGGATATATTCAGAGGAAGGCAATGTCAATCCATTTTTAAATATTCATTGTCTAAGAAAACCCTATAAAATTCTTGGATTGCCACAAGTGAACAGAGGACTTGAAGATACATACTTTACTGGATTTGCATGTACATGACCACATGCAGACTTTATGGGAAAAGACATCTTTTTTTTTTTTGTCCTCATTTTTGGCAACCCATAAGTGGCCACCGCACTGCACTATACACAGCTGGTGTGTTGGTAAATTAAGAAAGCGTTATAACATGTTGAATGCTCTCTCATCAAAGGAAGATTAAAGTAATGTCCAAACATCTCCCACTGATATGGAAAGTGATGAGCGCATAATAATACTGTGGCTTTGCAACGACAAGGACATTTAGAAATATTTCCATAGATCTCTTACATGTACTGCTTAGTGAGAGCTTAGTGAGACTCGAGGTAGTAAACATCCAGCTCATGGATAACACGTACCCCACCTGCAGATGCCCCCCATCAGCCAAAAAAGGAGAATTCGGCTGAGAGAAGGAGACCTTTAGGATCAGGTATTCTCACTCTTTCTCTCTCCCTCTTTTTAAAAAGATAAAGCCCATGCTAACTCCACACAGAGACACTGAAAGAAATTTTACAAAATGAGGAATAGATTTCGGCGTGCTTCATCTACTCTCAGTTTTTGGAGCTTGTTAACCAGCGCATGTTGGGTCCCAGGTGCAGAAAAACTGAGCTTGTTAACCCCTATCTAACTGCCTAGTCAGTTCTATACTGAAGTTCCTCCAGAAGCTACAACTTGAGTCCATTGCTAGCTGATGGAAGCACCTACTCTGTCATTATTCAAATCTCAATCCTTTCCTAATCCTCCTGACTCACAAAAAGCTGTGAGGGAGTTAGATGTGGCTGCAAGAAACGAACAACAGCATTCTTATTCTGTAGTTCTTAGATTGAAAAGTCACTTTTGCCTCCTCCCTGGCTTTCCTGCCAATGGAGAGTTACTACAGTGGACTCTTTCACACTGGAGGAATTTCTCCAAATTCGAATGCAGCCAATGTGAATTCACCTGAATTCGCTTGTTTAGCAAATTTACGTGAATCCCCATTGCATTCGGAAGGCGTTCGGAATGACTTCCCATTACCCGAAAATGACCCCTCCTTGCCCAAAATTGCGTGAGAAGCTTTAATTCGCAATAACATGAAACCTATGATTGCATTCGGAGTGACTTCCCTTTTGCCCGAAATTGCGTGAGAAGCTCTAATTCGCAGTAACGTGAAACCCCATGATTGTGTTTGGATTGCCCTTGGATTATACTTCCAATTTCCCACGTCTGAAAGAGTCCAGTGTCTCCTTAATGTCTTCTGTAGCTCCTCATCTTCAAACAGGAAAGGGGGGGTTGTAAAAGATTTTGTAAAAAGAAGCTTCAGTATTAGAGGGATTGTTAAGTGAAGTATGTCTGTATGTACAAAAATATGTGAACATTTTTCCAGGGAGGGGTATGGGATCGGTGCAAAATAGATTTGGAAATGGATAAAGGGAGTATTGTATAATCCTAATGTCGACATACTTCTCTTAACAGCTTTCCTAGAGTTTCCTAATTCTGCTCCCTCCCATGGACTTTCTGCCTTAGAAAAGTCCAGTTCCAAACTGCAACTTACTTCTCTGTCTCACCATATTAAAAAAATAATGATCCTGAAAGCATTATAGTTATGCCCTGTTGTGAAGAGCTTAATAACTGCGGTGGTGTGATGACAAGAAAAAAAAGCTCTCCCCCACATTTGTTAAATATTAAATACCCTACAAGTGAAGAGGCATGGATAATTTGTAATATTTACACTTTTACATAACAGGCTTAGGGGAGAAAACAAATTATATAAAACTGCATTGAGTTTGATGGCAAAGTCATTTCACTACTTTTACATAAATAATTAAATTCTGTTTACAAGATTATATTATTGCTGGTGTGCAATTTCTCCAAGAGAACTATGGCAGGTTGTGATGAGAAATTAATGCTCACAGGTTTACATGAACATGAACGGGGGGGGGGGGATCATTTAAAATATATGTAAGGCTGAAGCAAAGAAATTTATTGAACAATATATGTTAAAAACCTTACGACGACGATGATGATGATGCCCATTGTTCTTCAAATGAAGAAAAGCTTGTGTTTTCTACTTCTAATCTCACTCTCTCTATATACATATATACACACACACACACACACAGTTGGTCTTCCATTTTCATGGTGGATCCATTCCAACCTCGACCCCCCCTTACGAAAACAGAATATGTGTAATATTCAAGCCCTATAGGCTTGAATGGGGCATGCCCCATTAAAAATATATGTTGGCACCTGTAAGACCAGGGTTCAGTTGGTATATCGGTCCAGGGCTCTGAGAGCCAAGGAAGGGCCTGTGAATTTCTGATGGCCTTCTCCCTCAAAAACAACCTCACAGCCCCGTTCCACTGCATAATTTTACAAAGGCTAGTAAACATGTAGGTTTTCAGGAATTTTTTTTTCCTCTTCCGGCAGGCCTTTCCGGATAGTGGTTAACTTTTCCCGATTCCTAAATGTTTATCCAGCTTCTCCCTGCTATACATCCAATACTCTCCCGAGGCTGCCCAAAAATTCTCATTGGAGATATTGCATTGTTTTAAGGTTTTATTGATATTGTTTTTAACTCTGTGTTAGTTTAATCTTATTTTAAGGGGTGGGAGGCGGGACTGAGTTGTAATATTTTAACTGTTTATAAAATGTACCCTGCCCCGATTGTTCATTCAGAGGGGCGGGTTATCAATAAATATTTGTTATTATTATTTGGGGGGGGGGGTTACTAGATGGGACCTGTCTATTTTTCCCATAAAAGAATTAATCATTTCACCCTGCATTTCAAGTAGGCTTTCATAATTATACCCCAAAAGCTGTTTACTTTGTTCATATCTTATCGTAACTATATTTTTCTACCAAAAACAAAACAAAACAAAACAAAAACCCTTAAAATTTAAAGTTATACCACTTTGTTATTGTAATTGCGTGCCTTGAAGTCATTTCTGATATATGGTGATCCCAAGGTCCCAAATCATTTCTGATTTATGGCGACCCTATCATGGGGTTTTCTTGGCAAGATTTGTGCAGAGGTGGTTTGCCATTGTCTTCTTCTGAGGCTGAGAGTGTGTGACTTCCCCAAGGTCACCCAATGGGTTTCCATGGCAGACTGGGGATTCAAACTCTACTTTTCAGAGTCATAGTCCCATGCGCAAACCACTACATCACACTGGCTTTACAGGCCTCTACTAGGATATTTATCTTTTGATCCATGCTATACATATAATAGTAAAACAATTTAATGGAGAATTCACAAGTAAATCAGATAGTTGTTATTAAATAATAATTTATTATTTTTTTAAAAAAATGTAATAAAAACAAGGAAACAATGTATTACTTTTGATCTAAGTTAAAATCTTTTTAATGTAAAAGAAAATGTTTGGCTTTTGATGTTCCCTGGGCTTCTATTTGTTGTTTATTTGCTTGTTTAGCTTAAAAAACTTCAATCAATATATAAACAACTTAAAATTATTCCTCAAAAGAATAGAAACCATATTCTTTATTCCAAAGCAGCTTTTTTTAAAAAGAAAGAACCTCAAGTCTGTGGGCTGAAATAACTATAAATATTTTATCATCTAAAGGTGACAGAAAGTATTATAGTTTTATAGCTTTTCCCCATACAGATATGGATTTTTCTATTTGCAGCCATTATTTTGGTTTTCATCCTTCTCAGCGTTTTGCCATGAAGTTCTCAAAACAAATTATTTGTTGGGAAAAACTCACTGCAAAATTCTAAAATATAAGGGTTTATATGTTGAGCCGCACAGTTCTTCTCAAAACGCCCAACAAATGAAATTCTCCCTCACCCTAAATGGAAAGAACTCTTTCATATTTCTCACACTCCCCCAAACTCTTTCACCCAGGTGTCAGGAATACACACCAGACTGTCATTTTCATCTACAGTCAAGTCATGGACCATGGTGGTTTCGTTATCAACTGAAGGTATTCTTCAGCAGCAGCAACAAACTGGAGTTGAGGCTGGTAGAGAAACTCGGGTCTTGGGAGAATAGGGGCAGAATCAAAACAGAGATAGATTTCAAGTATCTATCCTACCTTTCCTTTACCCGTCATGTCCAGCCCTCAACACCATAAACAACCTGCTTGAGATAACACAAGTAGAGGTCCTCCATTTCTTCCACATCTCCAGGGATTCACTAAAGCACACGCACAGGCTATACTAGCATGCAATACGCAGACTAAACCATGGCAAGCAAGGCCTTCTAACGATACTTTTGGATGGTACAAACAGGTGGTTTGTTGCATGAAAGGTCACTGTTGGGTGTCATTTTACTAATGCATTCTTACTTCTCGTTCAGAAAACACAAAATAGGGCTTTTTAGCCTGTTTCAGAACTGGTTTCCCCATGCTGGTGTTAACGCTATGCTGAAATTTTGCCTCTGTCCTGTGTGTTTTCTTTCTGTCCATTGGGTTTGTTAGAAGCATAGAGTTAGAAGAGACTTCAAGGGCCATCCAGACCAACTCCCTGCAATGCAGGATCACAGAATCAAAGCAAGATGGCCATCCGGCCTCTGTTTAAAAACTTCCAAAGTCTGGATGGCCATCTCTCAGGAGTGCTTTGATAGTAGTGTTGTATCACTACTTCTTGATAAAGGTTTTGGAGTGGGGGATAAAGAGCTAGGTGTGTCTTCACCTGTGAAGCCTTTCTTTAGTCTTTCCTGTGTTTTCATTTTCCAACTGTGGCCTGCTTGATTTCTTGCCTTGTTCTTATGAACATCTGGTCTTGTTGTGGATTATGTGTTCTTAAGAACTACCCCCCCCCCCCCGCGCACATTTTTCATTACTGTTCCTTTGATGTGCCTGGGCCATTGCTACATGTTTACAAGGCAATGTGATGTCATGGTGGGATTAAAGGTGATAAGGGTTACTACTGCAGCAAGGAACGCATTGTTTGAATTGTGCAATGGGTGCAAGGTGGTAGAAAAGGATGTCCCACTTGGAGGTTGGGTCAGGGACAAGTAAGATAGCCATTCCCATACCATCCATTAACTACTTTCTTCTTATGAGAAGAAAAAAAAGAGAAAGGTGGAAACAACAGGTAGCAATAAACTAGTGGCAAGCACTGAAATTTCAAAGAACAAGTATGGTTATTGAGGGTCCATTCATGCAAGTTAATACAGTACAAAGGAAATATCTTTAAAGACTGCAAGAATAAGTAGTTAAAATTCCACTCAGTGGGACAGAAAGATCATTCAAGGCCCTCTTCTGTTGCCTCTTTCTCACCTTGCACCAGGGTCATTTATTTTTCCTGCAGCTCAGGAAAAAAGTACAAAATATGTAATACATTTTTTAAAAAAACAAACCCGTTACACGCAACTAGAAGATTCTGTGATAAAATGAAAGACATTATCTACAAACAATGGCAAACAACAATAATATTTTGAAAGTTATCATGTTTTTCCTACTTCCCTTGTCACCAAACATAAAGTAGTTGTCGTTGTGGTTAATTGCTGTCCAGTTGACATCAACTTATAATAACCCTATGAATGAGAGAACAAGTCATCCTATTATCAAGTGGGTTATATGAGCCCCCAGACATGAAGCCATGCAGTAAGGAACAAAGCCGCTAGTCTCCAGCTCTGTTTCCATTTTATTTTCTCATGTTATAAGGCTCTTGGCCAACAGCTCTTTCGGAATACACAGGACTCAACTGCTGGATGGAAAAGTAATCGAACTATTCATTTTGGGAAGGAACATGCCTCTTGATGTTCTGGAACTGTAGCAATTATGGGACTTATTGTTCAAAAACTAGAAGGTCATCTTTTTCTTTCAGTGGTATTCACCGGATAAGGAAGTCATAGTCTTAGGTAGTTTTATGTAGTTGTCTTAATTTATATGTTGGAAGGTGAGGGGATGTTATGTATTGTTATGTTACGTTTGAATTCGTCATGGTTTGGTGTGTATTTGTGTTAGAAGGTCATCTGTGGCCCAATTCTGATATACGGCATCAGACTTGTGGCTATGAATTCTGCAATACTGATTGGGTGAGGTGGTGTCATGTCACCAAAACCCCAGATTTTTGATAATAATGGAATTCAATTTCAGTGAAGTAAGGGAAAATTTGCAGCTTAGCTGGGAATGAAACCTCCATCCAGTAACAAAGCAGGGAGGTCACAGGTGAGACAGCTGAAGGAAAGGGACAGAGTAGGTAAGAAACAATTATACTCGTGGTTCTCAAACTCTTTATCTTGGTGACCCCCTTTATATCTACATCTGGATGTCACACACCCCCGGAATATATGAAGAAAAATATTTTTGTTTGTTTAGCGTTCACATTTTCATTTGCACATTCATAAATATTCATATTTTAACATTTTATAAGGAAATGGCATTGTTCAAATTAGAACTGATTTATTTAAATGCATTCAATATTTAACTCAAGACACATGTAAATTTTACACATTAAAAAGTTTGGGAAGAGGAGGAGGAGGAGGTGGGATCAGGACCTCTGGATCTTGAGCACCTCTTGAGCAACTTTCCCATTATTGTATATACTCATGTATAAGTCTAGAAATTTAGGTCAAAAAATTGACCCAAAAAAACCTAAGTCGATTTATCCACGGGTCAATGTAAGTAATGTATCTTAACTCTTATTTAAAAGAAGGAACCATCCCCTGTTGAAAAGCAAGAGTATAATCTGCCCTGGAAGCACTGACCCCCTTTTCTCTCTCATCCATCCAGTCTTAAGAATAAGCACAAAGAGTTATGTCTGATGGACTTTTGGAAGTTATTTGACGTTGTTTTGCTTTGCTTCATCCTTTAGATCCTTTCCTATATGCCCCTAAATTTTACCTTCGACTTATCCATGGGTCATAGCCAAGATCCATAATTTTGGCCCCAAAACTTGCCCTCGACCTATACATCAGGTTGACTTATAGTCGAGTATATACAGTAATTAGAAAGATACACCTTTTCTTACCACATCTATATCCCTGCCAGAAAAAAGCCCTATCCTTGCCCAGCTACTTTAAAGGTAGCATCCCTAGAATTTAGACAGAATGGAGGGGAATGGTAGAGGGTATATTTTTCATGATGATCTGAACCAAGCTGTTGTCTGCCCGTTTCTAGTGTCTGTCTGTAGTAATACAGATATGATTATTTTCCTAAAGGTAAATGACATTCAGCTATGGCTGGGACAATATTTTATCCCTATTGATTCTTACTTCTCTACTTTTGCTCCGTCCTGATTCTTGTTGCAGAATCCTGATCGCATACAGGAGCTGCTCAAAGGGTAATCATGCAGTGCTCCAAAGCCGTAAGACCATCCTGCCTCCAATATAACTAGGAAGGCAAAAACCTAGACATGGTCACAACTCTTTAAAGATGCAAATTGAGAATCAGCCATCATAACAAGAGAATTCTGTTAATTCTCTTATGAGTATGCAGATTTCAGTGCTGACTTTTGCTAGGCTTATTTGTTTTATTTAGCAATAAATTTAATACAGGCTCCGCGAAGCATAGAGACAGATGGACTATAAACTTTGAATTTTTAGTAGCTTTACTTACTAGGTTAGTGTAATATTTTTTTTTTTTTATCCCTGCTTAAATTATAACTACACGAGTTTATATTGATTGAATTCTGGCTTTTTTAAAAGCAGCCTCTGGTGTGACTGTAGGTCCTGGCAGGAATTCATTTTATTATCTGCAAAGATTCATTCGATTTATCTATGGACGGTCCATGGGCAGGACTGCATCATTGCTCATTTTCTCCGCTCTGGGCCCCACAACAAGCTCCAACTCCCAGAATTCCATAGCCTTGAGCCACAGCAGTTAAAGCGGTGCCAAACCGGGTTATTTATCCAGTGTGGATGCAGCATTTAATATAGAGGATGGAAAGAAATTGAGAGGGAGAGAATTCAGCTGTAGAAGGAACAAAAACCGATCAATTTGTCCAGGACCTTCAGTGCTGAATTCTTAAAACTGTGGATTCGAATCCCTGGCAGGGCGACCAGATGTCCTCTTTTACAGGACACATCCTATATTTAAATCTTCTGTGCAAGAGGAATTCCAAAAGGTCCTCCATTTTGAGCATGACTAAGGAGCCCACTGAGTAACAGCACATTTGCTCATCCCCCTTCGAGAAATGTGTACTTGGCAACCTGTCCTCACTGCAAAGAGGAGGATAGGACTGATCCTTCTAAAGTTCTGTTTTCTTATTAGGAACAGCAGCAGATAGACACAGTGCAAAGGTTGAACATGTTTTCCTCTTAATTTCAGCACAACGGACAAACGAAAGGAATATTTAAATGTCAATTCAGTCAAGGGTTTGTTGCTAGTAAAGTACAATTTTAAGCATTTGCCTTGCTTAGAGTTCTAAGTATATTGCAAGCAAACAAGGCACTTCAATGAAGATAGGTTCATCAGGAAAATATGGTTGACTACATAATACAGTATATGTATAATAGCTACAAATAAAGCATATGAAATGAATTCATATTTATATTAGGGTTGTAAGCTTTTATTTTTGCTTATTTTGCAATGTCCTCCATTTTCTTGAATGTCCTACATGTTACAGCGCCTTATGAAATCTTGTACCCTGTGTGCTGGTGCATATGTGTGTATGTGTTTTAATCGGATTTCATGTTTTGATTATTTAAACCTGTTTTAAGTTTTGTAGTTTGTGGGTTTTAACAATTTTTCAAAAAGTAAGCTCCTTTGAGTCAGGATCTGGGGAAACAGCAGGGTAGAAATAGACATCATCATCATCATCATCATCATCATCAGTTTCTTTATATAAAATTATAAACCAAGAGATTAAGTATTATTAGGTAAAATGGTAATTTTTCATTATGATTTTTAAAGGTGTGTGGATTCTGCTTTCATATGACAGCTTGTTCTGACTTTCTGCTTAATCTCCTGATATCATCGAGATGGAAATAATAATAATAATAATAATAATAATAATAATATTTCTAGCCCACCCCTCTGAACAGGCAATCAGGGCAGGGTGCAACGAGATTAAAACAACAACAATTAAAATAGAACAATCCCACAAAGGTATTTTAGCATAAATTTACTAATTTAAGCCATAATGTTTAAACACAGTGTAGTTTACTGGTGGCTGAAACTGAGCCAATACTATGGATTCATGCTACTGCAACATTATAATGTCATGAACTAGCTTGAAATGAAGTTCCTTCACAAGTGTGTAGCTATTTCAGATCAAAAACCTCTTCCTGGGACTTCATCCTAAAAATTTCCTTGCATATGCAGTAGGACTGGCTCCTGTCTCCTAGGCCTTAACATTGAGTAAAACTTTCCCCCCTTCTCTTTATCCATATCCAATTCATAAGCTTTATTATCAAACGGACTTACAAAATACTTTCCAATAAGTGGGCATTAGCTAACGCTGAACTGCAACAGAATTACTATGGATTAACATATTACAGGCCTATTAAAATCTAATGAGTATGCCATGATTAATGTCATTATGAGAAATACTAAAGGAACTAATGATGATTACCCACTTTCCAGCAAAGTATTTGAGTTTTATTATTAGTGACTGGATGGCTTCCCTTGGAACCCACTCTGGATATTGCCATCTGACAACATTTGCCATGTGTTTGGGACATAGAATTTGCTCCATAGCTTGGCAAACAGATTTTCTTTATTGAATTCCATAGAACCAAGTGTGTGTGTGTGTGGGGGGGGTGCATTTGCAACCCAGCTGTGTTGAAATTAACTGAGCTTTGCCAGGAAAGAGCATGGATAGAGCAATTTCTTAAATGGATATAAAAATAAAGCCCTTGAACTGAGAAATGTATAGTACCTAGCTTGCAAAATAGGCTCTGTTGATTTACAATTGGGGGGGGGGGGGGGGAATGTGTGGCCCTCCAGATGTTGTTGGACTTCACCTCCCACTATCCTTCAAAACTATGGTCCAAAACACACTCCAGAAATAATCCAGTTTGAGACCATTTTAACTGCCTGGCTCAATGCTAGGGGATTATGGGAACTAAAGTTTTGTGAGACAATTAGCCTTATCTGTCATTCCTGGGATTCCCTAGCACTGGGCTAAGGCAGTTGAAGCGGTCTCAAACTAGATTATTTTTACACTGTCTTTTGGACGTTAGGAGTTTATCACACGGGAGAATTTCTCCCAATTTCGAATGGAGCCAATTCGAATTCACATAAATTCACTAGTTTAGCGAATTTACATGAATTCTAATTGCGTTCGGAATGCGTTCCGAATGACTTCCCATTTCCCGAAAATGATCCCCCATTGCCCAAAATTGTGTGAGATACTCTAATACGCAATAACGTAAAACCCTATGATTGCATTCGGGATGACTTCCCATTGCCCAAAATTGCGTGAGATACACTCATACGCAATAACGTGAAACCCCATGACTGCATTCAGGTTGCCATTGGATTATACTTCCAATTTCCGTTGTCTGATAAACTCATATGTTAATGTTAACTACCATAATCCAAAGTATTTGGGGGACAGCTTACTTTGAAATGAGTACTTGAGATGCATTGGATACACTCATACGCAATAACGTGAAACCTCATGATTGCATTCATATTGCCATTGCATTATACCCCCAAATTCTGTCGTATGATAAACTCCTTAGTTAGCTAGGAATTATTGCCCAGGGCTCACACAGACGTTCAAATGTCCAAGTAGGCATCCCCCTGAGCATAACTGTAACTCACTTCGAGGCTGTGCAGACCACCCCTAAGGGGCGGCTTGCAGCCACCTCCAGCTGCACCGGATCGGGGCTGTGGCAACTCATCTGGCCTTTCCAGGGCACAAAAAGGAGCCGCAAAAAGTGTGATAGGCATGGAACGGGCATGCTAGCCATGTAGAATTCTCATCCCAAGAAGGCTAATGCCTCAACAAACAACAGGTTTCCATAGGATGTTGACAAAGCAGTTACAGTGGAATCAAAATGCTATAATTATATGGTGTGAAAGAGTCCTTCTTCTTCTGATTTCTTAACGGCAGTCTCCATGGTGATTTATGACTGAGCCTATAGGGAATTTGGGGCTATTTCAATCACCTACTTTCAAACCTCTTGGCAATTCTTGCCAAGAAAACTCCATGATAGGTCCGCCTTTGGGTTGCTATAAGTCGGAAACAACTTGAAGACAAACAACAACAACAAAAAGTGAGGAGGAAAATTGGGGGGGGGGGGGTTGAAAAGATCTTCTAAAAAGGAGGTTCACTATCAGAGGCTTTGTTAACTGAGGTGCGTCTCTCTTCAATTGTCATCCTGTTGTGGAATCAAAGGCTTTTATGGTTGGCATCCATAGTTTTTTTTGTGGGTTTTTTAGGGCTGTGTGGCCATGTTCTAGAAGAGTTTATACCTGACGTTTCGCCAGTATCTGTGGTTGGCTTGAAGATGCCAGCCACAGATGCTGGGGGAAACGTCAAGAATCTAGGACACAGCCCGAAAAATCCACAAAAATCCTATGTCATCCTGTTTTTGGACTTTCTTTCTTTTATTCTCACTTCTTTGAATAAATAGCATCTCTGATCTGAGATTGTAGCGGGGGTGGTGGGGGTGGTGGAAGGGAAGTGGTCTAAGCTCTCATGGATATTTAATTTACTTAATTAAATAAAGTGATATGTAAAGGACATTAGGTAGACAGAATTGACTGTGTTGCTCACCTAGAAAAAATATATTCAAAGACACTTAAATATTATTACGCTACCTGTGTTTATGTTCTAGCACCACTTCAGTGATTTATCATCCCAGTAGGTTCCTTTCTACCTACAAGCCTGCTGTGATCTTTCTCTTATTCATCCAATGGGTGCAGGGGCAGAAATTTGTGCAATTTTTACCTCAAGATCGTTGTGCCCTCTGGTTAGTAATGTGAATTTTCCACCCTATTTCTTCTTTTGTCCTTATGGCCACAATTTCAATGGGCCTGGAGTTCTAGGGTGAGTCATTTGTTCTTTGCTTCTGCTAACAAACTTTACATGATTGGCTGCAAGGATTAAATCAGATGAGGATCATAGGGGTACACTGAAAAGTTGTACAGAAATGACCAAAAGAAAGCAATGACCAAAATAAGGGAAAAGAAAGGCATTTTGCTGTTATGAAAGGAGGGGCACCTCATCGAGAGGGACCCTTTCAGGGGTTAAACCAGATATTTTACAAATGGAGATGGCCTTGCTGAATGCCCTGAGTTTGGAAAAATTCCTTTTTTCAGACCACATTTTCCAGAATCCCCCAGCCAGCGTGACCATTAGCGGTAATAATAAACGGGGTCTAAATTGCTTGTGAAGAGAGAGTAATTTTAGAGATTTATCCATCGTTTCCCCAAAGGACCTAAAAGCAGAAATGGAGGCAAAGTCACTGTCCTATGTAGAAGAAATAATAATGAACTTAGGGAATAGATCCTACTTTAGTGATGAGAATTTGAATCCACTTTACTAAAGAACTGTCTTTTTGGTATCTCGACATTTATATCTTCAGTCTTCAAAACCGCAAAATAAAATGAGAAGTCAGTGTGGTTACTAAACAGAAAAGAATGTCAGGACTCTGGCCATTTGCCTAGAATATTTTCATCAGAGTATTTTGTGCAGAGAGAACATGACAGACTTGAAAACATAATGGAATGGAGAAAACATAGACATGCATATCTAAATCCCATATACCCTTCCTCTCCATGTCTCAATTAGCCCACAAATACAAAATGCTATTAAAATGTGGCCCGTGCCAAGGGTACCAGTGTGGTACATTGATGGACATTTCTCTGACATATTCTCACTATCTGAAACTATTATTTGATTATTTTTCCAGAACAAAGACATTTCACTTCTTCCACAAATTATGCAGTCCAATGTCCCCGAATTTGGGGAAATCACAGGGGTCAGCAAATCCAGAGTGCAATGGATGAGCCTCGCCCTGGAAAAAACCACCTTCATGATCATGGTATCTCCCCTGCCAGATAAGTATTTCAAATATTTTGAATGAATCTCAAATTAATGCATTCTGATGCAGAACCAACCTATTATCCCTTTTCTCTTTGCACATGGGCAATACAATACAAACTGCACATTCATGTCAAGGTATTTTGTAAATGAGTTCATCAAAAACATGGGAGATATCCAAAATGCTCACCAGCAGAATGTTTGGATCATGGCAAAACTGCAGTATTCCACTTAGGTCCAGAATTTATGGATGTGGCAAGTCTCAATTGAGAGTTGTGGAGTTGTATGGGTTTCTCTCATGATAAATGATAGTATCACTCAGTAGCCAAATAATAGGCCAAGTTATATTTGCTATACACCTTACTACCACAGAGAATTATTGCACATGAAATATAAAGATGCTTCTAGTTTACATGTCTATCCATTAGCTTTATACATATTTTAAACTGTGGTGATTTAAGTACATCACACGTTCTTGCTACATAATTTCAGAGACTTTTGTCTGACAAGGCTATGGCACTAGGGTAGTTCTAGAAGACTGTTCACTTTTAAAATATCAGGTTTTTTTTAAAAAAAAGAACTTTTAAATGACTTCATATCTCATTTTATTATTTCTGAACCTTGCAGGATTTTGTTCTATTTGAAGTTTTACATCCTCATTTCCTGTCAGTTCTATTAAAATTGATTTCCGCCATCAGCAAAGAAAGATAATACAAAATGGGTTCTTGCAAGGAGAGAGGAAAAATAGTTATCCCCATAGGAGCCATTATAACCCTTTATATTATTTGAACTTTCTTTTACTTGTTGTTCTCCTCAGAAAAGGAAAACTTATCCTTTGGCTGAATATAAAGCAAATATGTTTCTCAAGGAAACTGGTGAGAATCTTTAGTGTTTTCCATTACCAAAAAATAAAATAAAATAAAATAAAATCAACATGGTAAGATGTTTGACCATCAGCAGAGTAATGAAGAATTGACTTTACAGTTGTCTACATTCCAAATTTCAGCATTAGCTGATCCAAAGTATGAGAAATATTTGACTATTTTTATATAATTTTGTTGTTGTTGTCTAGATCGAATTTTTGCAAATCCTTTTGGTTATTATTTATATTTTTGGTTTTTTAATGTTCAGCAGTAGACATTACTCTGCCTGTCCAACCCTACCAACACGGACAATTTTCCTTTCTCCTGTGCTAACTCAACATGGCCACTTATGGGAGGATGGATACAGCACTATAGCTATTTCTTACAGCCAATTCTTAATCAGATTAAACAGATCTTAATCTTTAGGCACATATATATAAGAAAAATGATGTCATTTTGGGGTTTTCAATTATAAGAACATTCGCCGTGAATGATTTGTTGCTGGAGCATTCCTGGTTCTTCCCAGGATAAGTCCTCTCCAATGGCAACAACATATGAAAATCTTTGCCGCGATTGCACAACTAGTCCAGGAAAATGCCTTTTTAAACCCCCAATTTCCCCTGTGTGATAAGGTCCCAGGGTTGATGTCACCAGGTGTGATAACGCTTGGTATCACACACACACCCCATTGACCTCCTCCCATACCACACCATTCAGAATCCTTAATAACGTTTTTTGTACCAATATTATTCATAAATCATAATTCCCATATATTGCTGAATGTAATGGCAATAGTTGTGACATAAACAACCAGCAAAATTAAAATCATGCCTTTAAATTACAATATCATATGCACACCCTAAATGTATTTACTTATACAAAGTTTCATGTGATTAAAGTGAAAACTTGGGAAGATGTGGGGCTCCACTCTGGGCCCCACAACAAACTCCAACTCCCAGAATCCCATAGCCTTGAGCTAAGGCAATTAAAGCGGTGCCAAACCAGGTTATTTATCCAGTGGGGATTGTAACTGTAGCTGGTATCTTTTTCATGATGACTAGATTGTACATTGAGTGTTTCCAAAGTGTGGGCCATTGTTTTGTTTTCCACATGTGTGCTCCCTCGCCGTAACCTTTCTCACAGGGCTGTGCAAAGATTAAATGGGAATTCCCTCTGTAGACTTATCGTGAGCTCCTTAAAGGGAAGATAAAGAGAAATGACTTTGCTAAACAAGAAAACAATAGAAGATTTGTGGGTTTGGTGTCTCTTGAGGCATATCATGGAAGATGAGGAAAAGTGTAGAAGAAAACAAAGCAGAGAAATGGCTTTAGAATTCATGCCAGATTAAACGCTCCATTCGGAGAAAGGGGAATCCAAGTTTTTCTCTCTACTTCCACCAGAGCCTATTCAGAGACACCAAAACCACCCACCAAAACCACCCGCAGAAGAATGCCTTTACTTTAGGTCTGTTTTTCAAAGGAGCCCCTGCCATCTAGTGGTTTACCTTACAGCAACAAAGGCTTCGCCTGCCTTTACAGGAGAATAATTTAACGCCACTTCCCACTTAAGCACCCTATCTACAGGCCGTGAAATTAGTTCCAGCAAGCAGCTAATAAAAATATTTAGCAATTCACTAGTCTTTAAATCGGCAGCATAATATTTCTTTATTTGCATCAGTGCTTGTTTCTTCTCGTTCTAATATTTGATGATCAAGCCAGAACGGATCGGCTAAAACTGTAAAACTCCCAAGTTATATTCTTGTGGAGAAAAAAAAGGTGGGGGGGGGCAGGGGAAATAAAGAACAGAAATAATTCCCACAGATATCATGCACTTCTTTCCCACACTGTAAGTGAGCCATGGGAAACATGTGCTCCATCATATATTGGTCAAGCCCAGTTCCTATAAACCTTAGCCAGCACTTAAAAGATCACCAAGGAGAGGAGCTGGAGTCTCATAACATCCAGAAAGCAAAGCTTCCCCAGATCAGCAGGTGAAACACAAAAGCAGGCTCATAAGATCCAACATTCCCCATTTTCCAATAAATGTCTTGGGTTGTTTTGAGGTTGGGAGACCCACATTCAAATCTCTGCTCAGCCATGAAACTCATCTGTGAGTGGCACTATTACTTCCCTTGATCTAGATACTATACTTGTATTGATGCAGCCTAGAATTACTTTAGCTTTTTTAGAATTTGCATCACTCTGTTGATTCATGTTCAACTTATGATCTACTAGGACTCACAGATCCCTTTCACATGTAGTTTTGTTAAGCTAGGTGTCCTCCCATGCTAAGCATGCATTTCATTTTTTTTTCTGCCTAAGTGCAGTACCTTACATTTCTCCCTGTTGAAGTTCATTTTGTTAGTTTGGCCCAGCTTTCTAATCTATTAAGGTTGTTTTGAATTTTGATCCTTTCCTCTAAGGTATTAGCTGCTCCTCCTATTTGGTGTCATCTTCAGATTTGATAACCATGTTCTCTCCTCTTTCATCCAGGTCATTTATAAAGATGTTGGATAGCACTAGGCCTAGGACAGAACCCTGTGGGACTCCACTGATCACTTCTCTCCAGGATGAAGAACAGTCATTGCTGAGCACCCTTTGGGTTTGGCCACTCAACCAATTACAAATCCGCCAAACATTAGCATTGCTAGCCCACATTTTACCAGCTTGTTTGCAAGAATGTCATGGGGAACCTTGTCAAAGGCCTTACTGAAATCACGATGTGCAGTATCCACAGCGTTCCCTTCATCTACCAAGCTGGTAATTTTATCAAAAAAGAAAGAGAGAACAAATTAGTCTGGCATGACTTGTTTCTTGCAAACCCATGTTGACTTTTTGTGATTATGGCATTCCCTTCTAAATGTTCACAGACTGTTTAATAATCTGCTCTAGTGTCCGGAAACGCTGCCAGCACCCACACACAAGCAAATTCTGACAGGAATGGCTCAGCAAGAAAAGCCAAGGAGGCAGCTAGCAAACAGTCTACAGACCTTTCCAGAGTCCAAAAGTAGCAAACCACAAACGAAAGCCAGGGTTAGGATACCAGAAGTCATGGAGGTCAGAACAAGCCAAGGTCAGGGGAGCCAGAAGGTTTAGAGTAGTCAAGTCTGTTCCAGGGTCATAGGTTTAAGCCCAACAAAGGTTCAAGAAGCACAAGGGCACAGGATTCTAGGAGCCAGCACCGACAGCATCCAATATGCTGGAACTGCAATAAACTCTGGCAAAGAATCAGCATTCTCCAGGTGCCTTAAATCAGCAAAGCCCTTCCTTATCCCAGCTGTTCCTTATCTACAGCATGCTTGTCTGCCAGTTTCTTAGATCTCCTTATGCAAGCCTTTTCAGCCCTCCTTTGGCTGAAGGAAGGGACCTGTATGCTTGGTTCTTCCTCTGGAGCAACCCTAGGCTGCTGAGCCTCTGGAGGAGAGCCCATAGAGCTCAGGTCTTGCTGATCCTCAATCACTAGGGCTGGAAGAACAGAGCTGGGATCTGGTAGGGCAGAATTGGTACCTGGCATGGCCTCAGATTGCTCCTGCACCTCAGTAGCCACCACCTCTCCTCATCCTCCAAATCCTCCACTGGACTGGTCATGACATCTAGAATCTTTCCTGATATTACTGTCAGACTAACTGGGTGGTAATTGTTAAGATCCCCTCTCCCCCCCCCCCTTTTGAAGATGGGGCCCTCCTCCAGTCTGTTGGGATTTCTCCTGTTCTTCAGAAGTTCTCAAAGATTATTGCCAATGGCTCTGAGATGACATTTGCCAGTTCTTTTAATACCTTTGGATGCAGTTCATCTGGTCCTGGAGACTTTCATCTAGATTAATCAGATATTCTTGTACTACCTCTTTACTTATTCTGTGCTTTTTCCTCTGCTCCATTTTCCTCAGGTTGACCACCCTTTTCATGTTGTGAGAAAATGGAGGCAAAGAAGGTGTTGAGTAGTTCAGCCTTTTCTTTGTCACCTGTTAGCATTTTGCCACCTTCTCCATGCAATGGCCCTACGATTTTCTTCAAGTTGTTTCCGACTTGTGACAACCCTATCATGAGATTTTCTTGGCAAGATTTGTTCAGAGGAGGTTGGTCATTGCCCTCCTCTGAGGCTGAGAGCATGTGACTTGCCAAAGGTCACCCAATGTGTTTCATAACCAAATGGGAAATCAAACCTTGTTCTCCTGAGACTCAGATCACTATACCACGCTGGCTGTGTCTCCTCAACCACTCCCCAGCTCTAAAAAGGTGAGATGTGACATTATTAGGATTTATTATTGAGGATTAGATTAAAATATGCTGGCATTTTTAATGCCACACTTTTGCCTCTGACTACATCCACCAGTGGAATGCAGGCCCAGAGACAACCCTGGGTGAAAAGCGTTTCTTTCCCTTGCAACTATGTAAATAACACTAAAAGACACACTGGACTCTTTCACACGGGAGGAATTTCTCCCAAACTTCGAATGGAGCCAATGCGAATTCCTGTAAATTCGCTTGTTTAGCGAATTTATGGGAATCCCCATTGCATTCGGAGTAATGCTCCATTTCCCGAAAATGACCCCTCCTTGCCCAAAATTGCGTGCGAAGCTTTAATTCGCAATAACGTCAAACCCATGATTGCGTTCGAATTGACCCTAGATTATACTTCCAATTCCCAACGTCTGAAAGAGTCCACTGTAAGAAAAGGAGTTTCGCACATGCTTGTGCAATACATGTCCAGTATGTGATACCTGACCTGGTGTCTGCCTATGATATAGATATCATCTCTTTATATTATTTGGGACATGGAGTTTCTTCTCACTTGCCTTGCCAAAGAAAAGATGAAGTTTCCCCTCTCTATAATAAATGGTTAATGCACTGTCATTCTTCAAGATCTGCTGATAGCTGGCAAGAACAGAGAAATCAAGTGTTGGAAGAATAGCAGAGAACTTTTGCTCGATTTTGAACTATCACAATGAATCCTTCCACCCTCCAACATGCCCCGGTATTAAAATTGCTTTCATCAAACACAATGAGAGCTGGGAGAAAGGCTTGCCAGTTTGATTTCCGGCCCTCCTGCCTCATTTTGTCAGCCCCACATCATGGGGGGTAACCCTCCATGACTACAGAAAATGATTTATTAAATGAAAAAAGTCACAAGAATGGAGCTTTCCAGCATAACACAATGACATCTCCCCCCCCCCCCCCCGCTGCCATCTTGCTGTTGGGCATCAAAAGCAGTTCCCCTGAATGCAAGCGCCTGAGATGGTAACAATGCAATTTGCTATTTTTGTCCAACTCACTTTCTTTCCATACAATTCCTGTTAATTAAAGCATCCATTGCAGAGTATTAAACCAGCTCTTAGATCACCTTGCCCTGATTGTGATTATATGTTTGCTTGCCTCGGCAATGTGGGAAAGAACAAAATGGAGGCAGGTGCATATTCAGTATTCTCCATCTCCATTCAGTATTCCTCAGTCTGCTAAATCATTCTAAGAGCTGA
Organism: Urosaurus nigricauda; assembly: GCA_034509955.1. Classification (NCBI taxonomy): domain Eukaryota; kingdom Metazoa; phylum Chordata; class Lepidosauria; order Squamata; family Phrynosomatidae; genus Urosaurus; species Urosaurus nigricauda. The sequence goes on from JAOEGL010000009.1 coordinate 11,572,091, forward strand.
TCCTCCACCCAGATGAAGAGAAAATACATGTATCGCCCTATGTTGGCCTAATGTAGGGAAACAGCATAATACTCTCCCTTTTTAGCTTTTTTCCCCTCCTGGCATAAGGTTGAGTCACATTAGGGTCTTGTTGTTGTTGTTTTGCAAAGCCAACAGTTTGTTCATCACAAACTTGTAACTTTAGTGGTCAGTTGTATATATTTACTCTTTAGGACCTTGTCTAGTTCTTTCTTAGCTGCACTTCCCATTCCTAGTCTTCTTCTTCTTTCTTGACTGTAGTAACCATTCTGTTCAATGCTTGGTCCTAGGTATGGGAACTCTTTTACTATTTCTACCCTGTTTCCCTGAAAATAAGACATCCGCAGAAAATAAGACCTAGTAGAGTTTTTGCTGAATTGCTTAATATAACACCTCCCCCAAAAGTAAGACCTAGCAAAGTTTTTGTATATATAAATATATATATACAGTATATAATAAATTTCATTTTTTTTGTTCAATAATAAGTGTGAATTCTTCATGGAAAAATAGGACATCCCCTGAAAGTAAGTCCTAGCACATCTTTGGGAGCAAAATTAATATAAGACAGTGTCTTATTTTCAGGGAAACATGGTATTACCTCCTTTTCTAGTTTTTATGTACACATTTCTTTCATGGTCATTGTTTTTGTTTTCTTCATCAGCATTAAGCCTGCCTTTGCACTTTCATCATTGACCTTCCTTAGTGATTGTGATATTTTCTCCTAGTACAATCTTCACTTCTCCTTGTAATCTAAACCTGCTTTTCTTATTATATTTTCTGCATACAAGTTGAACAAATACATAAAATGCAGCCTTGCCTGACCCCTTTGCCAACTGGGAACAATTTGGTTTCTTGGAATTCTGTTCTAACAGTAGCCTCTTTTCCTAAGTACAGATTTCTCATCAGGACTATCAGATATAGTGGCACTCAAGTAGCCATCCTTAGCTTTTCTGGAATTCCTTTGTATGCTCCGATGATAATGACGATGATGATGATGATGATGATGATGATGATGATAATTCTTACCCACTGTCTCCATGGATTGAGGTGGGGAACAACAAAAGCGCATAAACAATGCACAACATCAGTTAAAACAATAGTTAAAACATGCAACAGTTTAAAAGGATAAATAAGACACACACATTTTAAAATGATCCACATTTAAAATTCATCATTTAAAAATCATCTGGATGAGCCTGCCGGACGAGACTGGTCTTCAATGTTCTTTTAAATTCAGACAGCATATTCAGCTGTCTAATCTCTTCTGGCAGGTCATTCCAGTCTAGGGGCAGCTAAAGAAAAAGCCCTCTGGCTGACAGTTGCCAACCTAATCCTGGCTGACTTGGAGCAAATAGTCCTGAGGACCCGAGCATTCTGGGTGGATTATATGGGAGAAGGCGATCCTGTAGGTAACCTGCATCCAAACCATGTAGGGCTTTAAAGGTAATAGCCAACCATTTGTACCTTGCCTTGCCCGAAAGCCAGTGAAGTGATTTTAATACTGGTGTAATGTGATCTCTCCTGGATGTCTCAGTAATCAATCTGGCTGCCCTGTTTTGCACTAACAGAAGTTTCCGAACCTGGTAGAGAGGTAGCCCAATGTACAGCGCATTGAAAAAGAACAACCTTGAGATTATCAGTGCATGCATTATTATCTTTATGTCCTCCAGTTCTAGGTGGTGTAATACATTTGGAGCAATACAGGATTCTTGGATGCTTGTAGGGATGGGTGGAGACCGTTTCTTTTTTGGAGGAGCTTTCTGCATGGTTTGGGGGCAGAAATTTGCTTTAAAATAATACTGAACCTTTAAAACAAACCTGGAGGACTGTGGGCAGGAAAGTGTGGTCCAGGGCCACCAGGTCCAATTTGCCCACCCTTTATATTCTAGGCGATTGCCTCTGATTTAGTTGGAAATATTCTGTGAGAAGAAAGTAGATATCTTGATTCCTTTCAATAGGTATAAGTAGAATGTTATTTCAGCAGGATTTAGGGATGAGGTGCTGAGAAAACTCCAGAAAATGTGGTCTCCTACCAGAAAATCGGAAAAGCTTAAAATCTGAACAGGCCTTGAAACGTAAAGAACAGTGAGCAGTACTACAGTACTGTAGGAGAATTCACTGCATGTATAAACTTGAAAAAGGGTCAACATGATCATTCATTTCTACAAAGTAAAGCCTTATTCCTGAAGCTGTCAAAATATTAGCATTTAGTAGAAATGAGATACCTCAGGGCACGTCTCATGAAATTGTGGCAGATCCACACAGTAGGGGCTATAAATTGTTCCCAGCTAATGGATGTTTGGCAGCTTTAGATGAAACGAATTTCATAGACCTGGAAGGAGCCTCTTTCAACTTCCTTGTGCTGAGGGGAAATCCAGGGCATTGTCTGAAGACACCGGACACAGCAGCTTTGGTGAAGCTGAATGGGTTTGGTTAGCTCCTGGTCAGGAGACAATGTGGAAACCGGACTGCCTTGGGTTCTATGAAGGAAAGATACAGTGTAAAAGCAAGTAATAAAATATATTTCAATAGCTCTCACTGTCATTCTGATCCAGCCAGTTGCCTCAGCAAAGGGAAGGAGCATCCTGAGCATGTGTTCAAGTTACAGCAAGCAAAGACACACAAGGTCAAACGCCTCTAGATAAGGTTTCAGTAAAGAATGGATGGAAAGATGTAGCCTTCTAGATTATTCATTTATTTGATTATTTAATATCTCATTTTCTCCCTTGTAGAACCCAAAGCATCCCACACCATAAATTATAACAATACTAATGCTATTGGTCTGCAAGTCCCATTGCTCCTAGCTCCCGTATTCAGTTGTGACGGATGATAGGAAGACCACATGCTCCCTGTCCCCATAATAAAGCAAGGCCCCTGTCAGATCCCAAAGAAGGGAAAGCACAGTAATGAGCATTCTGGATAGCTCCTGTGATATCCTGTGAAATAAAAATTATTATTATTATTATTGCAGTGATGAGATTGTTCAACAAATGTTATTTCAGCAAAGACAGGTGGAGCATCTGGTAGAGCATCTCTTTCTCTCTCTTCAGTTCAAATAGTCATAGGACTTTATCAGACGGGAGGAATTTCTGTTTATTGTGAATGGAGCCAATTCAAATTCATGTGAATTCGCTAGTTTAGCGAATTCACGTGAATTCCTATTGCGTTCGGAACGCATTCAGAATGACTTCCCATTACCTGAAAATAGCCCCCCATTGCCCGAAACTACGTGAGATGGTTTAATTCGCAATAATGTAAAGCCCATGATCGCGTTCGGAATGACTTCTCTTTTGTCCGAAATTGCGTGAGATGCTTTAATTTGTAATAACGTGAAACCCCATGATTGTGTTCGGATTGCCATTGGATTATACTTCCAATTTCCAACGTCTGTTAAGGTCCATAGCCAGAAGCCTCGTGTTTTGGGAATCGAAAACTGGAATTATTTTGGTGATTGCACCATTGTATGATGGTTCCAAAAGTTGCTATCCAGTACCTCCTTGTGCAAAAATGCAACCCCAGTTTGAAGGTCCCAGGTTGGCGGTTGCACCCCGCAGGGCCAACTAGTGCCCAAGGACCTCCCAGACACTATTCAAGCTGAAGTCACAGAGCCTAGAAAAGGAAAGAGCCAGAGGGTCATCGAATCATAAAATCCTAGGCCCTTATCACACGTGGATGAAACGTTGCTAAACTTTTGCAGAAGCGCGAAGCTGGGATCATCCGTCGTGCTACCAAAACGTCATTGAGGCTTCCCGCTTTCCTTCTGTTTATCAAAGCATTCGTAGAGAAGTGGGGTTTTTTTTGATAATAATATAATCTACACTGAAGCAGGGTAAGACTAAATATAAGGCATAATACAGGCTGCATTCACATGGGAGAAATAACCTGGTTTAAATGCCCTGGTGGGGCCCAGAACTCAAGGCTTAACTCTTTTTCTGGCTCAAGGGCTCTGGAATTCTGGGAGTGGGAGTATGTTGTGAGGCCCAGAGCGGATCTTTATCTGGTTCAAGGCTATGGGATTCTGGGATTGATTGGAGTATATTGTGGGGCCCAGAGCTCAAGGCTTAACTCTTTTCTATCTCAAGACTAAGGAATTCTGGGAGTTGGAGTATATTGTGGGGCCCAGAGTGGATCTTTAACTCTATTCTGCCTCAAGGGCTATGGAATTCTGGGAGCTGGAGTCTGTTGTGGGGCCCAGAGTGGATCTTTAACTCTATTCTGCCTCAAGGGCTACGGAATTCTGGGAATTGGAGTCTGTTGTGTGGCCCAGGCCCACAACAAACTCCAACTCCCAGAATTCCATAGCCTTAGAGCCAAAAAGGAGTTAAAGCGGTGCCAAAGTGAGTTATTTCTCCAGTGTGGATGCAGCCTACATTACTGTGGGAGGGAAAGGGACGAAAACAGAGGATGGGAGGAACAACAAATAAATCCTCTCTGACTAAACGCAGTGCTTCCCAAACGTTGGTCTTCCAGAGGCTTTGAACTCCAATTCCCAGAAGCCCCAGCCGGCTGGGACAACAGCCAGGAATTATGGGAGTTGAAGTCCAAAAGCATCTAAAGCACTAAAGTTATTGGGAACCACTGACAGGATTTAGAGAGAGAACAAGGCCGCCTTCGGGCCTCCAAGGGAAGAATGGGCCGCGGCGATTGGTGGAGGAACCGCACATGACCCTCACCAGCCGCCAATCAGCGGGCACGATTCAGGTTGGCCTCTTTTATGGCCCGGCTTCAGTGTTGCTCATGGTAACCTATGGGCGGGAAATGAAACGAAGATGTTTATTGGTCTTTTGTGAGTAGTGCTGATAGAAGCCTTGCTGTGATTGGATAAAATTAGTGGGGGATTGAGTTTCAATTCCTGCCAAGAGGGAAATGGGGTTCAAGCCCGCTTTGGGCCCCTTGGTGTCCAGAGGGCAGGTATGGCCGGCTTTTCTCTCCTTCCCATCGGTTCCTCCCCTCTGGGCCCCACAACAGACTCCAGCTCCCAGAATTCCACAGCCCTTGAGGCAGAATAGAGTTAAAGATCCACTCTGGGCCTCACAACAGACTCCAACTCCCAGAATTCCATAGCTTTGAGCCAGACAGAGTTAAAGCTCCACTCTGGGCCCTAGGGTCAATGTGAAGGTAATGCAGGGGCAATCGTTGTTTTATCACACGATGCCAAACCCATTCAGGAGCCAATCGAGGGTCATTCCAGGGCCATTTCAGGGTTAGGTAAAGTTTCAAGTTGTTTTATCACACAACGCCAAACCCAATCAGGAGCCATCTTAAACACAATTAAGGTTCATTAGGTAAATTCAGGGGGAAAGAGGGTTTACCTAACCCTGGAATGATCCCCGATTGTGTTTAAGAAGTTTATCACACGGGAGGAATTTCTCTCAATTTTGAATGGAGCCAATTCGAATTCACATAAATTCGCTAGTTTAGCGAATTTATGTGAATTCTAATTGCGTTCGGAACGCGTCCATAATGACTCCCCATTTCCCAAAAATGACTTCCCATTGCCCGAAATTGCGTGAGATACTCTAACACGCAGTTACGTGAAACCCCATGATTGCGTTTGGAATGACTTCCCGTTGCCCGAAATTGCATAAGATACACTCATTCGCAATAATGTGAAACCCCATGATTGCGTTCGGATTGCCATTGCATTATACCCCCAAATTCCATCGTATGATAAACTCCAAAGATGGCTCCTAATTGAAACCCCGTATTCGCCCCTGCATTGGCTTCACATTGACCCTGGGATAACTTCAAATTGTCCCTGGGATAACTTCAAGTTTTGCTCATGTGATAAGGTCCTCTGTCACACAGTGCTTGGGTCTTGAGCTGCCAGCCTGCCAACCTTGCCATCATCAGTGTCAGTGCTCCTCTGAGTCTGCCTGCTCATTGCAAAACATGTAATAGATGTGCAGCGAGGCTTCAATGGCTTTACAGTAAGTCAAGGCATGAGGGGCTTTGGGCATTGCAGAGGGCGGAATGCCTCTTAGTGCCTGCAAAAGGGCATCTACATGCATAATAGAAACTTATGCATATGGATGTCCCTAACAGAATTCCTGCCATGATGTGGCAACAACTGTTTAAGCATAGTTAACTCTGTATTGTGTTGTCACCTACATGCAAGTGCAGTAGCCGTGAAAACTCACCATCATCCATTATTAGCCTTGCCGGGAGCTAAAAGCATATTCATTCTTTTAATATGCTGCCCATTCCATGAACAGAAGATTTCCTAGTGGAAATCATCTTTCATAATGAGCCATCATCATAACTCCACAGACATCAAAACCCCGGATTTGATCTGGGAGAGGTTTTCAGAGGCTGAACGACCTGATCTCTCTTGCCTTTCAGGATGCCTGGCACAGTGTTTGGCGTTGGGCCAGGAGTATTCATTTTAGCACTGCTCTGGGTACTGACCTTGCTGCTCTGCGTGGTGTTATCCAGAGCTTCTGGACTCGCTAGGTAAGGTGATTTCTCCTGCTGGGAAAGTAATTGGAGGGGAAACTGCTAACCATGTGAATTTTCTGGTAAACATTAAGGGAAAATATGTTGCAGCTAAGAGCAACTCAACAATGGAACCAGTTGCCTGAAGGGATGGTGGGCTCTCCCTCCCCAGACATCTTCAAGCAGAAGCTGGACACTGTGGACAGCCTTCTACTGGGACGAGTTTAGTTCGGAATTTTCTTTAGATGACCTGCAAGCAAGGCCTTCAGCTCTACGCTTCTAGCCATTTATTCTTGGGAGATTTAGGGGTGGGTGGGTTCTATCATTAATAATAATAATAATAATAATAATAATAATAATTTATTTATATCCCGCCCCTCTACAAGATGCAATTGGGGCTGTACAAGATGCAATCAGTTTAATATGGTTATTACTAAATTATAAATTCAAAGTAATAGCTTTAATGATTTCTTACAGGAGATTCTCAGTTGATTTTTGGTGGCAAACGAAAACATATCTGAGTCAGTAACCAGCTTCTGATCTAGTCTGAATATATTTTACAGCATGTGTTTTATTGTAGAGCACAAAACAGTTGGCTCTCCATATCCATAGATTCTGCATGCACGGATTCCACCATCCACAGCTTAAAAATTCAAAAAGCAAAACTTGATTTTGCCATTTTATATAAGCGATACTATTGTACCATCATTGTACACCATTGTACATAATGTGACTTGAGCACCCACAATGGAAATTGGGTACAAAGATAAACAACAGTAGTTTTTTGTGGCTTTTTTCGGGCTATGTGGCCATGTTCTAGAAGAGTTTATTCCTGACATTTTGCCAGCATCTGTGGGCATAACCAGGACTGAAGCCAATTTGAGATGAATCTGGATAATCCATCTCATCCAGGTTCCCCTTGATGTGTTCACTTTCTGGATCATGAGAACTGATGATCTTATTCATGTTATAATAAAAAGTTCTTTGAAAAAAGTGTGACTAGATGTCACTCCAGTCTTAGTGATGATTACTGTGCTATATTCTCTCCCTCTAGGTTTTCTGTCATTCTGGTTTTCTTTGCTGCTGTGATAATCACATTGGCCCTGATATTCTTCCCTCGTGCCAGTGAGTTACCAGCACCCCCTACAGAAATTAAGGTAAAGGTTGTTCCTGCGTCCTCTGTTCATAGTTCTTTTCACTAAGCATTTTGAATTTAGGTTATATTGCAAACTGACACAACTATATAGATCAAATAGTCTGGCTATTTGCATAAAAGAGTGTTTGCACAAAATACATCATAAGTGATCAATTAATTGTCCGTTTCTCAGGTGAACGCAAATGCTGCTACCACAATTCACTTGCTGTTGAGTGGGAGAGGGGAAAAGAAGGAAAACAAAAGCAGTTAGAATGATGCTGCCTTCAAAAGTTGCTAAAAGCCTAGGAGTATGATTGGCAATTGGTACATCATGTGTTTAGGGTGAACAGCCATCCTACTGTAATGTTAAGAAAGAAATTGGCAGTATGAGCTTTCGTAGACTTCAGTCTACTTCCTCAGATGCAGGAAATATACTGAAGTCTACAAAAGCTCATGCTGCCAGTTTCTTTCTTTTAATTATTCTCAAAGGTGCTACAAGATCTCTCTACATACTGATTCTACAGACTAACATGACTATATCTTTGAATTCTCCCTGTAATGTAAAGTCACCCTACAGCTACCTACTGTAATGTAGCCTATAAGGCACAGGCTAACTCCACCTGAGAAACACAATGCTTCAGAAGATTCAGTAAAGTTTTATCCAGCAAATAGAAAATCATAATATATAGTTGTTGTCAAGACTGAATAGTTTCTGCTTACTTCTCACCCACATCCCTTTAATAAAAATCCCAGCCATGTGAAAGTTGCATCATTAGTGGTAGGGCTATATGCATCAGCTTTGGTTTTGGGTTGAAAGAGAAAAGAAATTTATTTTAAGAAAGAGAAAGAAAACCAGTCAGTTCTTGGTGTGGGAGAAAGTGGCCTGCTACAGGTAATAGTGGAAACTGCTATTGGCATTGCTGAGAGAAGGAACACTCTGCCCTCTCATATCATGTCTCCTAAAGCGAATTATGTTTGATATTGCAAGTAACTATGTTGCTTGTAACTCTCCTCTATACTGCATATGGATTGCTAAGAAATGTGTGTATGAACGGCCCATTTCTAGGCTTTACAATTGCTGAATGAGAACTGTAATTTCCCCTTTTAAGGAGATAATGGAAGATCCAGCAAGAGTACAGTACTTTTATAATGGTTATAATGACTGTTAGGTGTCATGGATATAAATTAAGGACCACTCAATATGCGTACCACAGTGTCTTTGTGATGTACTTTTCAAAAACAAGATTGTTATGCTTGATATAATGAGACAGGAGAAATCAATCTGTATAAGGAGCATTGTGGTTTATTGGCTATGACGAATCAATTTACATTGCACATCAGAACATTCTAGGGTCCAGTTTCAATCTCGGGTATCACCAGTTAGGATAATGATGATTTTAAAACAATCAGGTAACTGGTAATAAAAAAAAAGACCTCTTTCCACAAATCCTGGAGAGCTACTGTCAGTCAGAGAAATGGATACTAGGCAAAATGAATAAGTAGGCTGACATTAGGTAGCTTTCTTCATTGCTAGGATTTCCCTGATATTAGTGACATCTAATACAAAAATAGAAATTTAATTCCAATTTGGTTTCCCCCTGTTTGTTCCAGACAAGCTAGGACTGAAGAGTCAAAAGGGGGACAAAATCTGACTAAAGCTAGGTTCCCCTCCTCCCCCACAGACATGAGGGGAGTGTTTGAACTGGAAAGAGAAGCCTTGAAAGGAATGTTGAAATTACCCACCAAAGTCACTATACTATGTACCTTACAGCAGACTCTGAGGGGAAATGCCTTTACGCTGAGGTTTGTTTGTAAAGTGAATCTGCTTCTCCATTGGGTCATTCATTAGGGAAATCATTTTTCCATGAGAAGATGGACAAAAAATGTCTGGTTTCATGTGCATAGACATATAAGTATACAAGCGAGCAACTAGAAGTTTATTGCATGATAACAGGAAACGTTGGCTGCAAGCATTTGTTAAAAGACAGGAGAAGCTATCACACTCCTCCTGTGATTCTTTCCTTGTCAGTATATGAGCTCATTAGATTCATGCAACTGTGTATAATGCCATGCCTTGTGTATACATATATACAGAGAGAGAGAGTTTGATAGCATTGTTGTAAGTAGCTGTAGCATTAGCTCAGTCATCCCCAACCCAGCACACTCCAGATATGTTGGAACACAACTCTGTTTATCCCTAGAAGTATTTCCATTGATCCTGCTGATCTTGATGATGGGATTTGTTGTATAATGCCTCTGGAAGACCCTGGGTTGGAGAAGGCTGCAGTAAACGCATATTTGATCTGATCCAAAAATCTTTTTTTATATTCACCTTGTATCTGTGCCAGGGAATATGTGGCTATCCCAGTGCTGGTCTGCAACTCCTGTCAGTCCTAGCTGCCATAGCCAGTGGTAAGAAATGATGGGATTCACAGTCCCACAGATCTGGAAAGCTACACATTCCCCATTGCTGTCTGAAAGATATGTTCTTAAGCTATCACCAAATCCATATCATTTTATTTTAATGATTCTGTAACATAACCAATATACCATGATAGTAGATTGATAGAACTTTTGGTAACCAAACAATATAGATAGTTTCTTTTTCAGGAATGCTTACCTCTCTGTTTGGGCTAGTTTTTCTATCTGTGAATTTGTCTAATTACTTTTACACCATCTAAACCAGTGGTTATTGGCACAGTTTGTGGTGAATGGATGGATTCGTTCTCCCTTATTCTTCACCTACTAAATGTTAAGCAAGTTGTCATTACTTCACGAGTGGAAACTGTGTGCCCCCTCATTGTTGGACTTAAACCCCCATGATCCCTTATTGTTTGCTTATTATGTTTGTTAGGGCTGATGAGATTGCAAGCCAACAACATCTAGAGCACTACACATTCCCCACCTTTGCATTGATGAATCCCTTGGTTCATAGCTGACAGTCAAGTTAACAACTATTTAGTTATAGTCAACTTAATCAACAGTCAGCTAACGGTCCCTGTGTAAATTGAAAGTTTATAAAATAATCATTGAGTTTTCCACTTTCACTTTGAGATTGTATTTGGTTGGTCGTGTCTTTCTTGATGCATTTCCTGTTATTGAGATCTCATTTGTTTCTTCATCGGTGCTTTTGCTCTGCTTTTTTTACATTCTACTCCAGCAGACCTCCATCATCGCAAACAGCAATTAGATGGATAAAAATTGTGTTTTGCCATGTTACATACAAAAGGGCAGGCACTCTGGTACAAATGATTCATGGATTCACTTTCCCAATTTTTATTTTTATTTTTTTTACAAAAAGTAAATCCCAAGTTTACACCTGTGCATTTCTTCCTCAATTCAAATAACAACAATGAATTTATTTTAAAATGCTCACACTATGAAGTTTTCCATTGCCTGAGATTCAGTAACATGACCTTTAGTCAGTTAAGAAGAATGCTATATGAATGGCTGGCAATAAAGATGTGAATTTTAATTGTGATTATCACATCTTCGACCCTAGGAGCTGTTTTTCTTTCTCTTGGTGCTGACACTTGGCTGCTTATTAAGAGTGCTTCATTTCTCCTTCACTCCCCACCCACCCACATTCCCTTTCTCCAGGGGCAGCTGTAATCCTTTCCCTTCTCAAAAAACACACTTGCAGGTGCTACCTCCAACAGATTTCACCGATAATCAAATGTTTCTCCTCAAGGCTTTTCCCCTGCTGCTAGATTAAAGCCTCCAAAATGGTCAGAATTTCCATTACCAGCAGTTTGGTATCCTCGCGGATCAGCTTGCGAGGAAATTCTTCTTCCCAGAGGTTCCTCATTTCTAATTATTTAAACTCCACATTCATTACAAAATCTTTCTCCTATCCCCTTCCTCCTCAGCTCTGGGAATGCTTTGAGCCTTCTGGCATTAGGCTCCCCCCTGGCTGCATTCCTCCATACGGACCCCACTATCACTGCATTCAAACAGCAAGGGAAATTGCCTTAGCTGTCTTAAGTCAGCTCTAACTTTCTTCGAAAGAACTGTCTTGTCTTACTTTTCAGTTTATAGGACAAATAATCTGCTGTTGCAAGAGATGCAGATGTGTTGCATTTTGCTTACAATATTTATCTGGTGTTTGTTTAAAATATTTCTGTATCACCTTCCAAGGCAAAGCTGCCCAGGGCAGTTCATAAAGTAAGAATTTGAAGGAATAAAATATAAAATATGGTTAGATGAAACAACCATAAAACATTTTAAACAGTCACATGCTATGCATCAGTTAAATGCAGCCTGGAACAGCAAGATCTTTCCGGCCCTTCTAAAAGAGCAAGAGCGAGATGGACAACTCCTGGAACAGGGAATTTCATAAGGATGGGGTTACCAGAGAAAAGTTTATTTTTCTTGTAATGTATCAATAGATGGGGTCTAGCTACATTGACGACATTATCCCCCAGCCAATTAAATTTCCCCTCAGCCCCCAAATTTCAAGCACTGCAGAGAGTGAGACACTGAAAATCATTCACACCCAGAACTCTTACATTTGACATTTTCACATCCCCTTGCTAAATTTACCTGCCCCTTTTCTTTGCATAACTATACTTGTATTTCTAAATGTTCAGATGAAGTTACTGCAATGCTACAGAGGGCCGACTGTATTGATTAAACAGGGGACCGACTGTATTGATTTAAAAAATGTTGAAGAGTAATGGCCTTAAGATAGACCCCTGAAGCACTCCACTTGAGACTTCCTTCCAGTTTGAAGCACAGCTATTGATAACAACACTTTGACATGATTTTCCAACCAGTTATGGATCCATATGACAGTGTTCCCATCTGTTTTATATTTAATCAGTTTTCTAATCAAAACATTAGGGGGACCTTATCAAATGATTTGCTGAAATCCAGATAAATTACATCCATAGCATTCCCACCATCTACTAAACTAGTGACCTGAATAAAACAAGATATAAGATGAGTTTGGCAGGATTTGTTCTTGATAAACCTGTGCTGGCTCCGACTGATGACTGCATTGTCATCAAGATACTTGCAGACAGACTCCTGTATAATATCTCTCCCATCCCCTTCTATCCTGCATATGTATGCTTGTTGGATTTACTTTGGTCCATGCTGCAGAATTAGTTTCAGGAGCAACAATGGAAGCAGAGAGGTACGGCATATGAGAAAAAGAGGCCTGTACAACAAAAGAGTTCGTTTTGAGGATTCTGAAGACTAACCTCAGCAGCAGTCCAGCACAATATGGTATCAATAATACATGCTCTGTGCCTTCAGCACCCAAAGCCTGCTAATTGGCTAATTAAAAAGTGAAGCGTGTTGAACGAGCAAACATGGCACCCACAGGAGACTTGTTCTGTAGCAAAGGCAAGGTCACGCTTGTGTTAATGCTGTTTCATGAAGCTCACCTTTGCTTTAAGCTGAGTGTGTTGAACATTCTCAGGAGCTGGGAAGACAGATTTGGAATCCATGTCTTATTTATTGAATGGGAGCAGATTGGGTGTCTCAGAATTATATTCTTTCTGTTGTTATTGTTGATGTTGTGGCTACTCAGAGCCTTATGGATACAAATTAATTTCCCGTCTCTCCCTCTGTCCTGGAATCCTACATACATTTGCATCCCTACATACATTGGGTGGGCAGACTGTCCTCTGTAGTTCAGTGATATCTGTGTGGACAGAGCACAAATGCAGGGCAGCCAACCAACATCCATCCAATATGCATACTAGACACAAAGCTTTATTGCAAAGGTCAAGCCATAATGAACATGGAAGTAAACTTCCAACAGATTTTATTTTGCATTTATTTATTTCCAAGAATGAAAGGTACTCTGATGGGAGAATAAAGTTTATTGCATTTGGTAAAACATCTTCCATAGAATGGAGAATAAAGCCAGAACCAGAGCCTAAAATTTTAGCACATTGGCCAGTGTCTTGTTGGTGACACATGCAGATATATTGTCAAATTATGTCTCCAAGTGCTTAATGGTTGTGGACTTGGGTGTTTAGCAAACACCTCCTCAGTGTTTGTAAAACTGATATGTGTGCATGTGTGTGTGTGTATTAAAACAAATAACTTGTTGCAAGAAACATTCAGGGTCCACAATATCGTCATCTGATGGCTGAGTGTTCTCTGATGTGAAGCTTTTTATTTGCTCTCAGAAAGCCATGGTTAAACGGACTCATCATTTTCTGTGCTTCTTTTCAGTATTTCCCAACTACCTCTTTATTTACGTGGCCCAGTTACAGTCTCCTATGAAAGCTAAAGGGCCAAACACTCTGGTGGTTGACTAACTGGGAAGCAATGCTGGAATTGTTGTATATATCTCATTGAAGATCATTCTTCTGTGCAGCTGTTGCAAAAAGAAAAAGCCAAAATCCTTGGAGGTTTGGCAGATGACTAGGAAAGAAATTAAAAATGTATTTATTCATGTTAATAAAATTGTATTTGATACTTACCAATATCAAATATGTGATGGCTCAAGTGGTTAAGACACTGACTCTGTTGACTGCAAGATTGGTAGGTTGGCAGTTCGAGGTCCGGGTGCCACATGATAGTCACTGGTCCCAGCTTCTGCCAACCTAGCAGTTCAAAAGCATGCAAATTCAAGTAGATAAATAGGTACCACTCCAGTGGGAAGGTAAACAGTGTTCTGTGCAATTATGCTGACCACACGATCACAGAGTAGTCTCTGACAAGGCTGGCTCTTCGGCTTAGTAACAGAGATGAGCACCACTCCCCCCTATGGTCAGACATGACTTGACAATTTTGTCAATGGGACATACCTTTATCTTTTTTAGTATCTTCATACAAATGTTTGGAGCAACCATACTTTGAATGCTTCGTGCAGTTTTGATCACAACACATTGTAAAACTGGGAACGGTGCAGAAAAAAAAATAACAAAAACAGACATATTTCCATTTTAGCTTCACACAACAAAACAAGACTGAGAAGTGGACTGTGACACACTTCATGAGATGTTCATGTCCTGTTTGTGCCTATTACCAGCTTTTGGGGAGAGGGGGAGATGCTGCACTAGATAGGCCTTTGTTTCATCTAGCAGATCTGGGGGGTGTTGTCTGGAGTTTTATACAGTATTTTGGTGCCAATGTATAACTATGATACCCAGTTCTTTGTCACTTTTTCATCTAATTCCAAGGGAGCCTTTTCAATTCTTAAGCAGTGTTTGATGTCAGTATCAGATTGGGTGAGACTGAACAAATTGTAGCCTAATTTAGGCGAGAGAGGTGTTTTTTATCAGTTGAAAGTGGATCAGAAAATAGAGATTCTAACAGTGCTGGGTGGGAAACGCCAGAGGTATAAGATACAGGGGTGGGCAAAATGAGGGCATTGCTCCCCACCCAATAAAATATTGTCCCTCAATGAAAAAAAAAAGTCCCCAAATTTCTAGCATTACTGTCAAAGTTACCGAGGTAATGTGAACACAGCAGTTGTTTTTTTTAATTATTGTTTTATCAAATAACAAACTTATAAAAAATAGAAATAACAGACCTTGGGAATAAGCAAAAAAAATCCACCCAATAATACATTCTTTCAAAGTTATAAAAAGATCCAGAAAGAGAAATCATAGATCATTTTGCTATAGTCGAGTGGTCATAATAAAATAAAAAAATCTATAAAATCAATACCATATAACAATTAAATGAGTTTAAGTAAACTGAGATGCAGGGCTTTAAAAACCTGGGAAAACAAATTCTTCATATGGTGCCAAAAAGATAACAGAATAGTTGCTAAATTACTACCTTGGGGAGTGACAGAAAACCCCTCTTCCCCATTGCCACCTGACTCAGCTGAGATGCCAAGGTTGCCTGGAAGACAACCTCTGCCAATGACTTCAGCCCACAGAGAGGGTGATATGGGAACAAGCATCCCTTCAGGTCTTTTGGTATTATTTGCTTCTGAAAACTGTCATCAAGGAGATACCCTGCTGCATGAGTCATTTACAAACTTTATGTTTCCTTCAGATTGTGGACACTTTCTTCATTGGCCGTTTTGTACTACTCGCCATCCTGAGTGTGGTTTTCCTAGGATGCCTGTTCTTGCTTTTGATCCACCACATCCTGCAACCTGTGTATGCCAAACCAATGAGAGCCACTTCATAAAGTGGAAGAAAGTCTGACAGCCACTTTGTGATGCTCTGGTCCTGAAAAGTGACTTATTTTGTAGAGAAAAGTGCTATTGATATAATGAAAATATATTACTATTATTAATGGTGTTTTTAATTAAAAAATAGTTGTGCTGATGGTGTTTGTTATATAATATCCTGAGTTTTGCAGGATGTATCAAGTTGCAAAATCAGTTTAATAAAGATGGTAACATGAGTTCTAAGACTGCTTTTCATGTTGTATTTCCACTTTGAAATTTCACCTTCCTTGGAAAACATGTTTCTACATTAATACACTTGCACAGCATTGCAGGTAGGGTGCATTGATACCATACCAACCAAGTGTTATAACTGTTGATAGCTATTGGTTCCACTTTCTCCATAGCGGTTTATTAAACAAATTCAAAAATGTTCATGAGTTAAGTACTAATTTAACTGTAGCCAGCCTCTGTTTTCCTTTTTACTCTCTGCAGAGAAACCTGGTCTGTGCATTTCTTTGTAGCACCTTCTGTTCTTAGTGGGTTTAATTTAATGGATCCCTAAGGGCTTATTTATTGTCTCCCCCTCCTTCCTGACACAGGTGAGAGATGCTAATGAGTCCCTCTGAGAAGTCACTTGGCTGAGTTGTTCTAAGAGGACAAAATGGAAACAGATCATTTTTCTTAGTCACCAGATTATTGTTGTCCACTTTTTAAAAGTCTCGAGGGAGTATCCCATATCCAATTTAATGTTTTTTTCTAGCATGAATCTCAGTTTGCCTGCCCCCCTAAAAAAATTCACTTCCATATCTACATGCACACACAGGAAAAAATATAATATCTGAATGTGTAAGACAGAAATATCACCTGTGTATAGTGTATATATATGTGTGTGTGTATGCTTCTACGTCATATTATGTATCATTTCTGGTGGGAACACGAGAACCTAGAGAGTTTTTGCCAGTCAGAGCAGACAGTACTAATCTAGATAGATGAAGAGTCTATCTTGTCTTGTGCAAGTAGCATAAGACAACTCCATGTGTTCCTAAATGTACAACATAGTATACAGTTGATTGTTGCTTCTGATTGCCATAAACAACTCATAAACTAGGAAGAATACCAAAACATGAATAACCACTGAAAGGTTTCATTTTTCCTACTCACTTCTGTGCATAATTTAATCTATTGAAATCAATGAGCTGAGGTATGTATTAACTGCACATACCGGTAATCATTTCAGGTATCATCATAGACACGAGTGCTAGAAAATTTTAAAAGAAAGTGGATCTGAATTCCATATCTGCTGCCAAAATTCCATATTTGCATAGTCCAATTGCAAACGTAGCCTATATATAACCCTAACAATGTCTCATTATTGGAAATGAGAGAACCAGAGTGGCTGGAAATACCTTCAGTTGCCTTACACAGGAAGCCACTGTGTTAATGTCAGTGTATTCCATTATGCGTGCCATTTTTGCTGTGCATATTTTTAGTATGGATGCCCCAAAAGCAGATCTTTTCCTTACTTCCCCACATGATTTTTTTTTGGGGGGGGGGGGGTCATTGGTTCCATAACTTATGGATATTCAATCAACTCTTTGCTTTGACTTTTCATCTTCGTTCTAGCTCAGTCATCCTCTGCAGGCGATTCTAATTTACCCTGGACTGCGATCTCCCATTTTGCTGGCACTCACTACAGAATAATTTTCATTTGGCCTAAAAAATTAAACTTGAAATAGGAGAACTGCCCCCTTTTCTCCTAACGAAAGAGGTATGTGAGGTGGCAAAGGGCTCTTTCTAACAAGATTGTAGATACATTTTCTAACTTCATTAAAACTACTTGCCTTGGGAGTGAATAAAAAAAACACAGGATAATTCTAAAATAGCCAAACCTCCTTTTTAACAAGAGGAATAAGTAGGAGAGTAATTGGCCAGCTAAGGAATACTTTAAAACCCAGCAAATGCAGGGAAAACTTCCTTAAATAGATTGTCAGGGTTTCCATATCATATATTAATTGGCAACAGTCCATTGGAAAGCCATAAAGACCCGGGGAGGTGGCAAGAAATTACAAGATATAAAGTTGCCAGTTCACTTGATTTTATATATATATATTTAAAAGATTCTTATAGACACAAATCACAATACTTGTGGTGGTAAAGTAATAAGGCTGTGATTTCATTTCTATGGAGAAAAGGTTGAAAAATATGAGCTTGGCTCAGAAATAAAAAGATGTAAAGTAGCAAACAGCCATTTTAACAGAAATTGGTTGCATTGGTTACAACCCAGCAACAAGTTAAGTACACATTGAGCACATTTAAATCAATGGTTTGAAGTATGTTTAATGCAGCACTTATTGACTATCGGTGACAATCCAGCAACTTATGGAATTTATTGCCACAATATAACAGTGATGAGTAGGGATATGAAAATCTTCCCATTTCATTTTCCTAGCATTTCTCTGAATCCCACTAACATCTTTGTCTTGTCTGAACTCTGCATCGTGTTATGAGAAATATTCTTCCCTCCCACGTATAAATTTGTGCACATTTGTTTAAAATACTTTATCCATTTTCCCTATTGTGCCCATTTTCCAAAATATGGATTCCTTGTTGTATGCTATGATACTTTGGACATTTCATGAGAAAACATGACTTATTGAAAACAACTATAGTGCTGGAAAAAGTGGAAAATGGTAGGAAAAGAGGAAGACCACATTGGCAGTGGATTGACTCTATGAAGGAAGCCATGACCCTGAGTTGGCAAGAGATGAGCAGGATTGTTAATCATAGGACCTTTTGGAGGGTCACCATACGTTAACAGCGATCTGCCTATACATAGCAACAATTTACTTATGCTATTTGGTGGGGCAGAAAATTGGATGCTCGTATTTTCTTTCTGATAATGGGAAACCCAAAGAAAAGATGAAAAAGCCAAAAGTTCACTCTTGATCAGGCCTCTTCTTTCTAAGTTGTCCTGCTGTTTATAAGTTTTCTCAAGTTGTGGCCTATTTACATCCCAGCCTGAAGTGTCCATTCCCTTCCTCCTTCCTTCTCCATTGGTAGGAATTGCATAAAATTCTTTTTCAACCCCAGAGAGATTTAATTAAATGTGCTAATTCTTCAACCTCCTGCTGTAATTTGTCAAGTAGCTCTGTTTTTAAGGCTTGCAAACCCTAAGGTCAGACACAGGGTATCCAGGGAGCCTGAAATGCTCCAGTGCTTGATTTTTATGCTTCTATCTTAACATGTGATTTGCTTGTTTTTATGTTATTATAAAGGGACTGGCCCACTTGGATACAGTAAATGTTTTACTATTGGGCATTACTGAAAAGTATACAAAGATCCTTTGCATACTGATGCAGACTAACACGTCCATGGCTTTCCATATTACTGGAAAGTGTTAGCATATATGAGATTCTCACACATATAGGGCAATAAGCACATTATATTACAGCTCAAATGTGGTGAACCTTTGGCCCTCCTGCTGTTATTTAATTTCAGGTCCCATTATCCTAAAATAGCTGATCCCCTTGTTGCCTCTTCCACCTTCTGGGCAATGAAATTGTCTGCAAGGCAAGTGAGGAATTTGTTGGACCTTACATTTCTGGCAGAGTCTTCTAACCAATATCAGGATAGTTGAAATCCCCCATTACTACTACATTTCTCCTTTCTAAAGGTGTGGCCATCTGTTCCAGCAAGGCACCCCCCAAGTTTGGAGGTCAGTAGTAGACCTACACCACCACATCCCTGGCATTTTTTCTCCTTCTTAATTTTTTACAGAGATGCTCTCAACGTGGCTTCCAGGATTTAAGTCATTGATTTGTTCAGAGGTGTACGTATCCTTAATTAATAATGGTACTCCACCTCTCTTCCCGTTTGGTCTACTTCTCAGAAATAGGTTATACTCCACTATTGCTACATTCCATTCATGGGACTCATCCCACCAGGTTTCATTAATGGTAAGAGCATTAGCATCCCACCAGGACTCATCCCACCAGGTTTCATTGATGCTAAGATGATATTGTGCTAAGAGCTCAAGTTCATCCTGTGCTCTGTGCATTAGGATAGAGACATCTAAGACTATAGACCATTCCCCCATTTGACTTTTAAGATGTTTTCCTCCTGCTATTGGCTTCTTGTGCTGTTTGTCTTGTTCTCTATATAACATTTGGGATATTATCTCTAGCGCTTGATGAACTCCTGTCCTCAAAAATACTGTCTCCCTCCCCCACATAACTCAGCAAAATATTCCTTCCAAATGCCGTGAGGTGCCACCCACCCCTTGCCAGAAGACCACATCCATGAAACTGCACACTGTGGTCCGGGAAGCCAAATTGTTTCTGGTGGCACCATCTGCGGACCCAGTTGTTCACCCCCCACTATTTTTCACGAGATCCAGCTCAACCATAAATCCTGGGAGACTTCCTCCCCCATACCCTCCACATCTAACAAGATCAAAAACCTCTACAGGGTACAAGTCTCCGATATATCCTGGCTTGGTCAATATCCAAAGCCCAACTCAGTCATTGTGAACACTGCTCAGTCCTGGGCATCTCAAAGACTCCACTCAACCTGAGCTTTCAAGAAGGGGAAGAAACTGGATTGAAAGGGTAGAAAGTTCTACTCATCAACCACTCTCCTCTGCAAGATCTCAAACTGCCTTGTCTGTATGGGAGCATACCATCAGCTGTGGGAAAAACTAATGCCCACTCTCGACAAACTGGGGGTGATGACCAAAGGATAGCTTCATTCCTCCAGTCTGAGGCTCACCAGCTGCCTGGCCAACAAATAATGTCCTCTTGTCACATCACAGACCGTGGTGGCAAAGTGGTGGCTACCTGATCACAGCCCATTACTTTCATAACTCACTACATAGTGAATTCAAGATATCAGGCTGACACTGCTTTCCAGCCTTGCATGTACTTTTGCAGTTTGACTTCTGTACTGTGTTTTGATGTTTCAGGGTAGTTTCCATTCCTTGAAACTCTTTCTATAGAGTTATTGCCTTGTATGAATGAGAGGTATTATGCTCATGTTTCATCTTTGATGTCTTTGATTTCAGTTAATATTCAATAAACCTTTCACTTGTTTGCAATGACACAATGTCTCCTTCTTATATAGCTTGCTACTCTCCTATTTGTGTGAATAACAGAGACAATGAAGGAGGACAGGTTACATCACTGTAACTGTACGACTTCAAGCGGTCATCTGTGACCTCAAACAACTCCACCCATCCTCTCCTCATTGTGTCTTGCCAGTCCTAGGAATTGCTGCATCAGCCTCCATGGAACTTGGCAGGAAACCCCTTAATGGATGGCTGCTGCAGGTGGACTACCACAAAAATGCTTCCTAACAACAGGTAAATTAATAAAATTACTGGTAGGGTGCTTGCTTCTAGTTTTATCAGAATTATAAGTGATCCTCTATTTCCATGGGGGAATCCATTCAGGACCCCCTCCCCACGAAAATGGAGACTCACATGTATTCAAGCCCCATTGGCATGAATGGGGCGCACGCCCATGAGCGCACAGGGGCGCGCCCCATTGATGATAACAGAGGTCGCCCATCCATGAATATTCAACAACATGGATCTTAAGCCTGCGAGAAAGGAGGGGCAACTGTAATTGATTCTTTCAGACATTTAAGAGAGTTTGGCTGGGAGGGGTGGTTTACACATCAGATGGATGTGTACAGTTCAAGGCTGCAAGTTCCTGACCTCTGTCATTCAAAACAAGGGTAGAGAATCTCTTGACTCGCCAGATGTTTTGAAATTCACCTCCCAAAATCACGAACCAGCCTAGCCAATGGCCAGGAGTTATGAAAGTGGATATCCAAGTTATCTAGACAGCCAAAGTATCCTAGTCCTGGTTTAATGGAAAATTGATACTATTTTCCTGAAATGTCCTGTCCTTTTCATACAAAAAGCAATTTCCTTTAATGTTTTAAAGAGGGAGAGTGGGAGCAGAAATCCAGGCATTTGGGAGGCTGGTAGGAAGTGAAATAGGAAACTAGAGAAAAGGGCCTTGTGCTTCCGTTTGTACTTACTCTGGCTCCATCTAGTGACACAACCAAAGGGAAATACACAACCAGGCAGAGCAAGAGTTACAGTCTGCAGCTTTAGGAAACATCAGACTTTATCAGACGGGAGGAATTTCTGTTTATTGCGAATGGAGCCAATTCGAATTCACATGAATTCGCTAGTTTAGCGAATTCACGTGAATTCCTATTGTGTTCGGAATGCGTTCAGAATGACTTCCCATTACCCGAAAATGACCCCCCATTGCCCGAAATTGCGTGAGATGTTTTAATTCGCAATAACGTAAAACCCATGATTGTGTTCAGAATGACTTCCCTTTTGCCCGAAATTGTGTGAGATGCTTTAATTCGCAATAATGTGAAACCCCATGATTACTTTCGGATTGCCATTCGGTTATACTTCCAATTTCCGACTTCTGATAAGGTCCATATTCAGAGGTAGCTGTGTTGGCCATGCCGCAAAATACAACATAATGCAAGATCCATAAAAGTGTGATAAAAGATAACACTCTTTTGTAGATTTTGGATTTTACTCCACACCTTTTTCTTTTTTCTGAGTAGTTCATCCTTTGTATCACACTGCCATCAGTTTTCACGCCCATTGTGTTTCCTTAACCCTCCAGCCTCATACAATATTGTGTGTGTGTGTGTGTTGGGAGGACACCTGGAATCTGAAGTTAATGCACCTTAATGGAGAGAAGAGGCATTAAATATCCAACGTAAAGCCCACCAAGATCCTCATCATCCCTGCTTGGACTGTCTTCACATGGTCAAACTTTCTAAGCTTTTTTGAAATGGGGGCCTTTCAGGTGCTATTGGGTTGCAGTTCCTATAAGCCCCAGCCAGCATGGGTAGTGACAGGGTTAAGAGTTACTGGAAATCACCAGTATCCAGAGAGCCACAAATTCCCCATCTAGGCCTGATGGCTGGAATGTTGCCCACTGACATTTAAACTGTGGCTGCCTGGGGTTTGAGACTAACAATTTCAGAATAAGGTGGCCACTGCGGCCTCCGCCACCACCACAGGTTCCTATGGCGCTTGCAGCTGTGTGACAGGCAGAAATCCAGAGACTGACAAAACTGAGTTCAAAGTGCAAAAGCAGTTTGCACTTAGCTCAGCAGGGAAGAGAGGAGAATGGGATCCTGGCTTCTTTGTTCCTCATTAATACCTTTTGCCATCTTGACCACACTCTGAAGTTGCTTGGTCTGGTTTTCATATAAAAGGTAGCATCTTGACTGAAGACCTTCAGCTTCCATCTGAGACTGGAGTTCCAAATCAGCTACTTTTGGTAGGAAAGAGACCCTGTTTCAACCGCTGGAGCAGACACACCTGCAGAGCCAGACTTTTCACTGGCAGTCGTCACCATTTATTGCTTCATTTCAAAGAATGGACTCTTCTATTTTCAGCATAAACCTCTTGCTTCATGAGTTAAGGAGGAGATCAAAATGTTCAGGAAACACTGGCTAAAAGGCTTGCACACAGGCCAGATGAGGGATTAGCATTACCAGCACAAAGAGCCTGAAGTCATTAGTGCTGAAATCTGCCAGATCTCCGTAATGCCCTACAAGGTGTTAATCTGCTCAGGCCCTTGCCTTCCATTAAATATGGTCTCACTGCAAGTCTAACCTAACTGGCAGGCGCTTTCTCTTATTGCAACCTGTGCATTTCCATTTTGCCAGTGTCACAGTTGCCATGGGTGCTGATCTGGCCGATTGATGTAGAAGCATTAAAATGGCAGTGCTTGGAAAGTGAGTTTTTAAAAGTAATGGGCTCCTATGACTTGTCTTATTATTGGGAAAAAGTGATTTTCTGCTTTTATTCATTACAAGGTTGTTGCATTGCTTTTTCATTATGTTTGTTACTCCTCTCCTCAAAACCTTGTAAGGATTGATTAAAATGGATTAAAACCTAAATATAATCCTAACAAATAGTATGCAAAATGCCTAAAAAGGCCCCTCAAAATTAACTCTCAGTAGAAGATGTCACACCAATGTTACACCAATGGAATGACTATGGGCCAAAACACACTTCAGAAATAATCCAATTTGAGATCACTTTGACTGCCATGGCTCAGGGCTAGGGAATCCTGGGAACTGTAGTTTGTTGTGGCACCAGAGCTCTCTGACAGAGAAGACTAAATATCTCACAAAACTACAGTTCCCAGAATATCCTAGCATTGAGCCAGGGCAGTTAAAGTGGTCTCAAAGTGGGTTATTTCTGCTGTGTGCTTTGGCTCTTGGTCCCATACTATTGAAATTCATAAGTAATGCATTACCAGTAACTACCATACTTGTGCATCATTACTACCACAATCTGGAAAACAGAGGCCTAAATCCTGAATGGAAGAGAGCTTTTGAACCAATTGGATGAGTGTTGTCTCATCACCACCAAACAATTGGTTGAATGGATCTACTTTAGTTGGAACTAACCAACTGCCAGAGATGTTTTGAACTAACCTTGAAAGCAGCTGTAGGGCTTTCTATATTAACATGTGTGGTTGTTCCGGTCTATGACCCTAATAGAGATGTATGTAACATGTGTGGACAGAGCAGCAGGCCAGTAATACTCACTTGATCTGGCATACAAATTTTGATCTGGTATGCAGCCCTCCACTTCCTTTTGTGTTGCTCTTACAGAGCTCAATCGGACCCAAATCCGTCAAGAATCTGATCCTTTGCTGACAAGTATCACCACGCGAGCATCTGTTTCCTGCTACTATTGTTCCAGTATTTCAGTGGATGGGATGGACAAGCTGAGATAATGCCACAGCACGGTAAAATAGTTCTGCATGCAGAACCACATTCCAACTATATTTTTAACAAATTCTAGATTCACTTCTTAGGCCCTGCAACATCCTCCTTCCACATCCACACAGCGGCTGGCACAGCAATAGCAATAGCAAGTACATCTCTATTCCGCTTACCAGTGTACTAAGCGGTTTACAAAGTGTAAGCTAATTGCCCCCAACAAGCTGGGTACTCAGAGCCAGCGTGATGTAGTGGTTTGAGCATTGGACTACAACTCTGGGGACCAGGGTTCGATTTTCAGCTCGGCCACCAGGTAACCTTGGGCAAGTCACATACTCTCAGCCTCATGGGAAGGCAATGGCAAACCTCCTCTGAACAAATCTTGTGATGAAAATCCCACTTAGGGGCACTATAAGTTGGAAACTATTTGAAGGCACATCACCACCACCACACCACCACACCACCAGAGACTGGAGGAAAGGGGATTAGAAGCATCCCACTATAATTACATCATTTGCTGAGATCCACTAGGTTCCTCCAGAGGTCTAAGCAGATTATATACTCCTGTGTCAGATGCTTCTCTGATCCCCACCTCTGTTTTCCACCAGCCATGGAATAGCCAGGACTGGCTGCAATGGCTAAATGTAACTTGCAATAGACTTTAGCTGTTGTGGAGTAGAGGATTTGCTCATTGTGGAAGAGAAAACCAACCTTCACAATGTCCTAAAAAAAGATACATGCGGGTATAAGGTGGATTTATGTCTAAGAATGGCACTAAACAGGATGCCTGCTTATGGCTGCAATCCTGTGCAGCTCAGCATAGACTCATAGTATTCCACACGCACACCTACACTATGTAGCCATGACTTATTGAAAAGCTTCTGAAACCACCTCACACAGCTATTCTATGATTTGAGGCAAGTCAGCAGGATCACAGAAGCATCTGACTAGGTCCTCATGGTGAGATTTGGAATGCAGACCCAAGAGGATCTCAGCACAGATGTAATCATTTGCAGGGCTCAGCAGGAGAAAGAAAGACAACCACAAAAGCACATCCACACCTGCAAGGGAAATGTATGAGTGTGGACGTCCCTAGCAGGATGCCAGACTATGTGTGTCAACCAATAACAAATCAAGGATCAATGTCCTGCTCAGATCTTGGAAACGCTAATGCATTAACACTGAAATCATTAAATAATTTTAAGTTGTTGATATGTTAAGAAACATGTTCAGTCACTTTCAGTCAAGTAGAGGGACACATTTTTGCATTTTCAGATTTTTTTGGGGAGGGGTCTGGA
This sequence comes from Urosaurus nigricauda, assembly GCA_034509955.1. NCBI lineage: Eukaryota > Metazoa > Chordata > Lepidosauria > Squamata > Phrynosomatidae > Urosaurus > Urosaurus nigricauda. The sequence continues at coordinate 11,597,847 of JAOEGL010000009.1, forward strand.
AGGATTGAGGAGCTCTGGGGGAGTCTAGTGCTCATGGGACAATTATTCAACACATATGAGTTTGAAACCTCAAGGACCTCATGGTCAATTGGCAACAAAAGTGGATCCCTGAGTAATCTTTAATAATTAATCTTTAAACATTATGTTTAATCTGCAAATCACCCTGAAGGCTTTTTTGTGTGGAAGGAGGAGATAAAAATATATTTTTTTTAAAAAATGTAAACATTGATTAAATAAAAAGGGAATGGGATGTCACTTTCAGAATCTGGGACTGGACGATCATTTGCTCCTGTTCATGTAAGTTTCAGAGGGAGCAAAGTTGAGATTTCCATCACTGAAGGAATTCTGCTGTTATCCCAGGTTCCTGTCTATCCAGGAAATTCCATCCAGATAATATACGGATGCACAAACTGATAAGAGCACAAGGAAAGCATGCTGAAACACAAAGCAACAACAAAAAAGCCCAATGCCAAGTGGACTGGAAAAGAAAAGGCATGAGAAGGGTACGGTCAGGAAGCAAAGGATTCTAAACAGTCCACTCATAAGGATAGAAGCAGCTGCCAGCCAGCAAATGAGAACAACATGCTTCCATTTTCCTGGCAAACCTAATCTGCAAAGATTTTAATTAAAGATTTTAAGAAATTGGTTTTATGCAAATGACAGCATGGAGGGTTCTCTTCTTCTTACTTTATAGGGTGATGCATGATTCCTGTGAGGAGGAAGCCGAAAGGGGCCCCTTCCCGACGAAGGCAACACTAATGGTTTTATCACACGTCTCGTGATATTGGATGGTATTTTTAAACCCCTGCTACTGGGGACAAGTGATTAAATGAAGAATTCATGTTCTTCCCCTCTCCTCCACAACACTTTCGTTTCTTATTTTTAAAAAGGAAAGAATGTAAAGCTTTGCTTAAAAAAAAAAAAAAACACTGAAGCAAGTTAGCTCAAAATGTGAATCAATAAAACAAACCAGTTTTTAAAAAAGCATACAGAGGGAGCTTTTGAAGCACAAGCTAAGTTTCTTGCAAGGCGAGGAAAGGAAACTGTTAACAGTACAAATGAAATGGGGGAAACAGGACATATTATTGGGGCCCAGACATCCAGAAGCGGGCTATTGCAGATGTTTTTGTCTTTCTTGGTAGTATCATTATTTGTCAATTGTTTTTGACATCCCTTGTAAAAATCAGTGAATTTCGAAGTTAATAATAATGATATACAAATTCTGAAAATTGGAATAAAGATTTTTAGCTGGTCTGGCAGAGGCTCAAAATGACCATGAAGCAGGACAGGAAAGGAAAAACAGATTGCTCAAGAGTTGCTCCTATAGTTGCTAAATGAAGCAGCATGACTATGGCAGCAAAAGAGGAAGGTCCTTCTACCTCCAGCAGAGTCAGGCTCTGGGCTGTTCCTGGTGCCAATGACCCTCCTACATTCTGTACCCTCCAGCTGTCTCAGTTTGGCACAGACAGTCTCGTTAATCTTGCCCTTCTCAGTAAGCTCAGGCAAAAGCAAACTGCTGCAGCCTGACCTAGGTTGTGTGTTCCTTCTCATTAGTATTTTTGTCACCTTCACCACACTCTGATATTGTTTGACTACAAATGTCCTGGGTTTTCATCTGTGAAATGTTGAAGGGTATGCTGAGATTCCCCCAGGGTCCCCCAGAGGTCTCAACAAATGACACAGTCTTTTTGTACCTGGCAGGATGGATGGGAGTTTCTCAAAAAGGAGATACTGATAAAGGCGCAATTTGAAACAGTTCCAATCAGAAGGAAAAATGGGAGATGTCTCAAGAAACCAGGATGGATGACTAAAGAACTATCAATGGAGCTAAGTTTTAAATAGGGCATATATAATACATGGCCTGTTTAAAACCTAGCTCCGTTGAAAGTTCCTTAGTCATCCATCCTGGTTTCTTGAGACATCTCTGATTTTTCCTCTTTGTAGGAACAGTTTGAAATTGTGTCTTCAGTATCTCCCTTTTGAAACACTCCCATCCATCCTGAACTCCCTCCTCTTTTACTATTCCTGACCCCAGTATTTCCCCGAGTTTACAGAAATCAGCTTTCTGAAGGTCTAGAATGAGTGTCTGACTATGCTTATGTAACAAACTCCAGGAGAAAATGATCACTCCCACCTAAGGATCCCAGCACTTCCACTCTATTAACAAAGTCATCCTTCTTGGTCAGGATCAGATCCAGAATAGCTGACCCCTTGTTGCCTCCTCCACCTTTTGGACAATGAAATTGTCTTCCAGGCAAGCGAGGAATTTGCTAGTCTTTAATGTTTTGGCTGAGTCTGATTTCCAACAAATATCAGGATAGTTGAAATTAGCCATCACTACTACATCTCTCCTTTCTGAGTGTGTGGTCATTTGTTCTGGAAAGGCATCATCCAATTCCTCCATGTGACTTGGGGGTCTGTAGTAGACTCCCACAATAACGTCCCTGTTGTTTCTCTTCCCTTTAATTTGTATCCAGATGTTCTCCACCTGGCTTCCAGGATTCAAGTCCTGGATCTCTTCACAGATGTAGGCATCCCTGACATATAATGTTATTCCTCCTCATTTCATGTTTGGCTTATTTCTCTTAAAATATATATTCCTACATTCCAATCATGAGACTCATCCCACCAGGTTTCAGTGATGCCTATTATATCGTATTTGCTTTGTTGTGCTAGGAGTTCAAGTTCATCATCTTTATTTTCCATGTTCTGACCATTAGTGTAGAGACATTAAGGGCCATAGATTATCTCCCCCAGCTGCCTGGGTAAAGTTTTTTTTTCCCTCCCACTGTTGGGTTCTGCACTATTTGCCTTATTCCCTCGATAAAAGTTTAACTATTACCTCCAGCTATTGATGAACTCTTGCCTTCCAAAGTACTGTCTCCCTCCCCCAGATAACTCAGTTTAAACCCCTCCTGATCAAATTTTTGAGACTACTGGCAAAAATGTTTCTGCCAGCTGGCATGAGGTGCAACCCATCCCTTGCCAGAAGTCCCCCCTCATAGAACCGTAGCCACGAGCTGCATAATAGGCCACAAGCTAAACATGAATCAACAATGTGATGCAGCACCTTAAAAAGCCAATGTAAATCTTGGCTGCATCAGCAGGAATGTAGTGTTTATCAAGGGAAGTAATAGTGCCCCTCTATTATGCTTTGGTCAGACACCACAATTCAAGAGGGATATTGACTAGCTGGAGCATGTCAAGAGGAAGGCTACCAAAATGGTGAAAGGTCTGGAAACCATGTCCGATGAAGAGTGGCTTAGGGAGCTGGGTATGTTTAGCCTGGGGAAGAGATGGGTATATTTTGCCTAGAGAAGGTTAAGGGGTGGCATGATGGCCATATTTAAATATTTTAAGGAATGTCATATTGAAGATGGAGCAAGCCTGTTTTCCTCTGCTACAGAGTCTAGGACATGGAGCAATGAATTCATATTACAGGAAAAGAGAACTTCCTGACAGTAAGAGCTGTTTGACAATGGAATATGGCACCTCAGAGAGTGGCAGAATCTCCTTCTTTGGATGTTTTTAAACAGAGGCTGTTGGGAATGCTTTGATAGTGCCTTCCTGAATGGCAGGGGGTTGGACTGGATGGCCCTTGTGGACTCTTCCAACTCTGTGATTCTATGATTTATTGTACCCTCATTACCAAAGAAAGTAACTCAATGAAAATAAGTATGTGACTTGTAACTCATTGCATCCAAGCTTTGGTGAATCAGTTTATTCAGAAAAAAATTAATTATAAAAATAGTCAGAGCAGGGGAACTTCACAACTTCAAATATGAAGTGAAGATCTGGGCCTAAGTGGATCCATCAATGCTTATTTCACCTCCACTTGTAGTAATGAGTTAGGAAATTGCTGGCCTTTAGGGATCCATTCCCAGCCACTTCTGTGCGTTCATGGAGGGCAGGAAGCACAACATCCAAGAAAGAGAACCTGACTGTACAGGAGTTCCATTTCCATAATGTGCAGCCTTGAACAGGAGTGATGCAAGTAGCTGAAAATCCACTTCAGGGAACCCAAAGGAAGCACCTCTAAAGTAAGATGAGCAGAACAAACAGCTTAGAGAAAGGACCAAACAGACCAGAAAACCGAGGTGCAAATGGGTACCTAGAGGCTGCTAACAGTGTAATGGATTGTACAGAAGCCAACATAAAGCTGCCCATAAAGGAGAGCAGGTAAAAGAGGCCTTGATGTCTTTAACAGACAACTGCATTTTTGATTGTCAGAGAAATCTGGCTCCCCAAAGACGCAAGTCTTTTAGTTTGCTTTGGAGTGTCAGGACTTGTCAGGAAACCCTGTAAATCAAAAGCAAGTAAAATGATTCAACAGCCCAACTAAGAATCTTTAGAAGCATGCCTTGGGAATCTCACACATGAGAGAAAGACCACCACCTGCCAAAGATGCTACCAGTTGGGTCAAAGAGAATTTATCCGCTAGTTTGATTTTATCCATTTCAAAATCATTGGAAACTAGGGTTTTTCTCTTTCTCCTGCTGCAGATGTTAAATTAGCATGGGAAAGTCACAAAGATTATAGTACGTTGTCTGTTGCTGCTTTTGTGAATGGCCATTGGCCAGGATCCTGCGGGTGCACTGCATTATCACTATGCCAGGAAAGGGTATGGCACAGGAAGAAAAAGGGTACCAGTGCAGCAATGGTGAAAGAGATAAGACAGTGGCAAAATAGCCAGGAGATTTTGTCAGCCTTCCACTGGGAAAAACAAAACAAAGCAGGGCAAATATGAGTGGAGCACACTATTCAGGTCACTGTATCTTACACACATTTGAACTGTGCATAGAATTATCCTAGCCAATTTCCTGATCCATGTACCTTTTTGGGTATGCTTGTAGGTAATAATAGACCTGAGGTTAAGTGGGTTTTCGACACATTATTAACTGAGGTTAATACATAAAACATCTGATGAAATGAGGTTCTCATTCATGAAAGTTTACAACATAAACTGGCTGCCATTCTGCTATTGACATATACCTTATCTTATGCTATGTAAGTGGTGAATTATTCACCACGGCACAATGGAGGTTTTCCGCTTTCAGCGATGGAAGTGAGATTATGCCCACAGCAACATTGCCCATTGCAGTTGTGCATTGCAACTGTACCTCTGTGCATTGCTGTTGTGCATTGCACAACAACACTCTGTCATTGACATATGTTGTGAAATGCTGCTATCTTGCATGTGGGTTGCATAGTGCTGCCATAGCATATTTTCACTGTGCTGAGGGAATGTTGGATTGTAGTCACAGTCTTAGTCTTTAGCAGAATTTGGGAAAGTTTCCTTTCCAGATCACAGTTCTGGACTGCTGGATGGGGAATTCTGGGTACTGTAGTCAAAAACATTAATTTCCTCAGACTCTGTTCTGTAAAGGTGCTACAAGGCCCTTTGGTTGTCTGCTAAAACAGGCTAAAATAGCTCCCTCTGATTGTTTTTTTAACCTCCAATGATGCTGATCTGTGTTAGCAAAATTCTCAGTATTGGTTGCTTCTATGCAATCTGTGATCTATGCACAGAACATACTTATATTGAATAGGCCACTAAAAGCAGACCCTTCAAGCCTTCAAACTAGGGAAAGACCCTAGTTGAGAGTATGGAGCTTTAAGTACCAGCCTTCAGCCCTGAAACAAGCAATGACATTTCGCGAGGAACGACAAGGATGACTTTCTCTCGGTAATGATTGCTATTCCATATTCCCTTCAGGGCTATCAGATAAGGCAACCAAGGAAACCTGAGCTCCAGTATCTCTGTTTATAGAAATTAGCAAACCAGATTCTCAGGTTTGCCATATCAGTGAGAACTGCAACACATTATTACAGTATTGCATCCTCTCCTTCAGGCTTCAGCCAGCTAAGCAGCCAAACATCTTCTAAGACAGTGTTATGCAAAGGGGTGGACCAGTGGACTGGTTCTTGGCTACCTGTCCCTGGCAGGCTTCCATAATAGAAAGAAAGAATTGTAGCCAATGGACACAAATATGGTACCAGTCCCTGGCACATGGGGAGGATTGCTGGCCCCTCACATCAGATAACACGAATATGTCTGTTCCATGAGGTTCCATTCTATTTACCTTCCTACCAATTAGCATTCATGCCCACAGAGTATCCTCACATCTTTTTGGACATATTTTTTTAAAAATTCCCCCCTTAATATTTTTAAACATTTATTTTGTCCTTTGGGAAAACATACTTTTTTTTTTACTTCTAGAAAACCCCAAGACTTATTTTGTTCTAGTGACACTCTTAGATCTATAAAGGTATCCACATGTGGAAAATGAGTTTGCTGTGTATACATGGGATTAGATAGAGGACACTCCTAGAAGAGGTACTTTATTCATTTAATTTGGTATTAGTGAAATTAAAGACCAGCTCATTTGCTAATCAATTAATAAGCAGTTACAGAGGTCTGATTTTGGTGATAAGGTCACCCACATGGGAGCAATCCTCCTATCAGGGGAAGCTGGAGGGAAATATGAGTTAGGGAGCAGAAAGCTCCATAATAAGTTCTGTTTTCAAATTTGAACTTGAAAAATATGCCACACTCCAGTGATGTTCTGAATTAAATTGCTTCCACTAATTCAAGCAACATATTCATTTGATGGAGAGGCCTAAATCTCTCAACACATTTTACTTTCCCGCTGCCCCTGTATCACTAATGCCAATCCTCAAAGGTCTACCAGTCCTCGCTGGAAATTTCATGGATACCTTTAGAAGGGCCAAACCAATAAAAAATGTGATTGCCCTGGTTACCACACACAATGAGATCTCCAGCAAGGGAGCCTTAAAGAAGTCCATTAACATTTATAGGTGCCAAATTAAAAGTGCGGATTCAATTAAGAGGCACAGCTGTGAAGATATAGTGGCTGTTGGAAAGCAAGAGGCAGGAGGGATATCGGAGGTCTAGCAGTCTTCCTTCTTCATCTCCTAGGGAGAACATGGTAAAATACATAGATGTTATTCCATGTAGACACCCATTATTGGTCATGGCTAATGGTCAGTGAGGCTGGTGAGGCAGAGTCATCAGAGATCAAGCCAACTACATCTATCTTGACAAACAATGCTCTTCCTTGCAAGGTCTAAGAACACTTTAACCAGAATGCTGTTGGTAATATGCACAGGTGTAAGTTGTGCTGTCAATGTGGAGTGATTTTTAGGACAATGTGAAAGGTATATATTCGGTTGACGATGGCAGGAGCAGTGTTCCACTTTCAGAAGCATTGCAGATGCACAATAATGCATCTAAAGTAGTGTGTCAATGGGCAATGTGTATTGTGCATTGCCCACAATCTTGGTACATTGAAGTGACACCTATTCACTGTTTCTCAAGCATTGTGCTATGGTGGTATGCAGTATAAGGTTTGTGTATGACATGCTCCCCACTGAGGTGGGAACAGTGCAAGGGGGACATTTCCAAAGAGGATTTCAAATAGCCAGTTCATGTAGGGAGAAAGTCAGAAAAGCTTAAGCACAAAACAAGCTCAGGCATGCTAGAAATGTTAAAAACAATTAAGAGAGGGGGTTGTTTTGACAACAACAGCAACAACTACAACATATTTATTTATATCCCGCCTTTCCATAAGGATCAAGGCTGGTTACAATGAAATACATAAATAAAATACATATTACAAACATAACTAAAAATACATATCCCCTTATCCGTTACCCTTAAACTAAAACTAAAATAACACTAAAAATAACAACACTAAAATGTCAGTTAAAATTAATTAAAATAGGCAACAATCAGGGCAGTCAAAGGGCAGTCCACATCAGCTAAGGCTGACGGCTCTGAAGAATAATATAGTGCAAAAGGAGACAAAGAAAATCAAAGTGTGCAAGTATGACACATCTCACCCTCCCCCCATAGTTATGAGAAGTGTGCAAGTGGGCTAGCAATAGATAAAAAAATCTTCCAATCCTTTCTCTTTCTTTATATCTTTTCTCAGTGTCACACTGCAAAGCAAATGCAAGAGGGATCCAACAAGGTCACTAACACAAAAGAACCCTTCCATGCCACTGGGCAGCTGTTAATATTTGGTCATGGTGCTAGCAAGGACTCCAAAACTCATCTGCCGGGTGGCAGAGGGCCTGCTCACTACAGATGCCATTGTGGATTTGTCATTTGTCCTAATAAAGGTCACTTTTGGAGTTTATGTGTTATTTTGTGTTTATGGACAAAAATGGTTGCCTCATTTTTAAAGAATTGTATATGGCAGTATCTTTCATCATGTGGTGACTTTCCAAGGTTTTGGGCTCCTATAATCCTTCCCCAGTGCCTTTGTTGAATGCCAAAAAATCTAAAGGGCACAAGGCTGGAGAACTGCTCATTCTTTCTGTGCTCAAAGTAAATAGAGACGCTCTGCTTACTCTCTTGTCATACCCAGAGTTACAAAGACACAATGAAACTGATTTATAAGAAACTCAGACAAAAGAAAGCAATTCTTTTCACGCTGTTCTTAATTTATGTTTTGTTTAGTTTTCGGTATTTGGAAGTACTCCAGTTCGCTTAACAATGCTGCAAGACATTTCCCACATCAGCAGTGCCGCCTAGTGGGTTAGCTGATAAATATATACAGTATGTATTGTGTATATTAAATCCTCTTTTCTGTCTATAATATTGTGAAATTTGGAGTTTGGACAGAAGAAAATTAATGGAGCCAAGAAGTACTGCTGGGGGCTCCCTTAATGGCACACCTTTTGTTAGGAAAGGGACAAGTGTTATGTCTCCATGGGAGCGAATGACTAGAAGATTGCTTCTTGATACAAGTAAATGGCTGAAGATGGTTAGGAGATAATCTGAGAAGATGATGGATCCTTATTCTCTCTCTAGATAGGAGCCAGTTAGTGAAGAGGAGAGAGCGATGTAGAAGACTGAAAAATGAGACTCTGGCAGAAACAGCTACATTTTGGCTCTTAGACCAAATAGCTCTTGAGAGAGTTGTCTATATCCAGAGAACCAAGGTGGGAATAGTGAGGTTAGGTTATTTAAACTGTGCCTTGAGCAATGCCCACCATATGCATTTGTAAATAAGGTGAATAATAAAGTGAAGTCAAAGGCTTTCCTGGTTGGCATCCATAGTTTTTTGTAGGTTTTTTGGGCTGTGTGGCCATGTTCTAGAGAGTTTCTTCCCGATGTTTTGCCAGCATCTGTGGCTGGCATCTTCAGAGAAGATGTTTCTTCCTGATGTTTCACCAGCATCTGTGACTGGCATCTTCAGAGAAAGAAGATGCCAGCCACAGATGCTGGTGAAACATCAGGGAGAAACTCTTCTAGAACATGGCCACACAGCCCAAAAAACCCACAAAAAAACTAACAAATAAGGTTTTTGTGTCATCTTTAATGGCTGTCTAGTCTACTATAACTTATGGTGACCCCATGAATGAGAGACCTCCAAGTCACCTCAGTAGCCCTGCTCAGCTCTTGCAGACTCAGGGCCTTGGCTTTCATGATTGAGTCCACCCATCTGGAACACAGTCTTCCTCTTTCCTACTGCCTTCTACCTCACCAAGCATTATTATTGTTTCTAGTGAACCATGTCCTTATTCTGGGTTTCTTAATGTTGAACTGTAAACCCTGCCTTTCCACTTTCTTCCTGGACTTTCTTCAGGGGAAAAAAGTGTTGCTTTTGGACAACTGTGTCCCCAGGCCAATCAGAGCGCCCTCCAAATGCACGAAAACACATGAATAGCCTCCACTCCCACAGCACTCAGGCACCCCACACTAGCCCCAAATATCTCTTGTTTCCTCTGCAGTGCCTCTCAAAATGGTAACAGAAAGTGATGTGATGTAACTTCCTGCTGCCATTTTGTGATGAATGAATTTAGGGTTGCTGTGGGGAAGTTGCAGCCTATGGGTGCACTGGGTGGAATTGGCTCCTGGCGCCCCAACAGTTGCCCACCATTGATTTAAACCATAGTGACTGTTTCTAAATTTGCATTTGTGTACATTGAAATCTTATTCCAGCCAGGAACAAGGCAGCTAATGTGTTAATGGGAAATGGGCAAAAGGCTCTCTTTTGTCCGGTACTTTGCAACGTCATTGGCTGTCAGGCTACAATCAAAATGGTGGCTTTAACATTTAATGCTCTAAATATTTTGGTGCTGGGTTGCCTACAGGATTGTCTCCTTCCAAAGATACCAGCACAGTTCTGAAGGCCATACTCAGAGGCCTCATCCAGGTGCTCCTGCCAGCTGTGAGATAGTTATAAAAGAGGAGGTGGTTGTTGCTAACTGCCATCAAGTTGACTTTCACATGGCAACCCTATGAATGAGAGTTCTCCAAGCTACAACATCCTCAACAGCCCTGCTCAGGTGTTGCAGGTGAGGTGATCCATCTGTAATGCAGTCTTCCTCTTATCCTACTGCCTTCTGCCTTTCCAAGCATTATTGTCTCTTCTAGTGAGTCACGTTTTCTTATGATGTCGGTGAAGTACAACAATAATCTTGGCTTTTTGGGAGAATGCAGGCCTGATTTGCTCTAGGACCCATTTGTTTGTCTTTTTAGCAGTTGACGTTATCTGCAGCTAATTCCTTCTAAAAGCACTGTGCAACACACAGACTCGGCGCTTGCAGATTGATCTGTGACCACTTTTCTTTCCTCCATCTTTATTGGTAGAATCAGCACTTTGTAAAATAACATCAGGCACAGATGTTCCTCAGTGTGTTAAGTTCCAAGGAGGTGAAGTCAATTAGACTGCAAGTTTATACTGTACATAAACACTGCGCTTGGCAGCAGCGCGCTTAGTAATATCAGTGGAAAGATCCATTGGGTAATTAGTCTGACAGGAATCTTGGCACGTAGTTATTCTCACTAGAGAAAAGATTGGGCTTTCTTCAGCAAAAGACCCCCTTAAAAGATTAATTTATTTCCAGTATATATTACTTTTTTAAAACACACACACACACCAACTTTTGCACAAAGCTGTGGCTCACATCTGGAGAACAGGTTGATTATTGCACATCTGGTTGCAATGTACTTACTAATTAACAACCATGGATCTGCACTTGCTGATTGCCAAACATCTAATGCAATTCTCTGCCAAGGCGTCCGTTACAGCCAGTAATGCCTTGAGCTTTGGGGTACATGGGTCATGGGTCTGGCGTGGAGGCTGGATCTAGTGGAATTCCTGTGTGCAGTTCTGTACAGCAGTCTGGGTTTTGATATTGTCTTTACTCTCATGGCAATGGTGGTGGGAGCTACACACAATAAAAGTAAAGTTCCAGTTGATTGGAGATCTCAGTCTACAACACCTTCTGTATAAAATGTGGATAGTGTGTCAAGGAAATTTGGTTGGGATATTCCCATGGTGGAAGAATAAGGAGCTCAAGAAGTCCAAATCTCAGAAAGCAAGCAAGCTGAGAGCTCTTGCCAGCAGAGAAGGATAACCATCTGACTGAATAAAACCATAAGGCCTGGCCACCCAGCTGTACCATAGGGCTATCTCCCTCAACATGAAGAAATCTCAGCTGAGTCAATGAGCATGCATTATTCTGCATATAAAGACTAATGCTTTTATCCTAAATTATATTTCATTTGCTTTTAGAAGATGTGTAAGACAGTGGTTGCAATGTTATTGTATGTGGCAGAGACCTTATCACATAGAGGAAGCAAGTGTAATTAAATCATCATTAAATCATGCGCTACCACTTTGTCATGGTTCTGTCCATGTAGTTTGGTGAGGGGCTTAGATATTTCTGCTGTTAGAGCACACCAGTGCACTCCCCTTGCACTAGAGCTCTCTGGTACTTGCTATTGCTATGAAAGGTTTTGCTATAATGTGGCAGAGCCTTTCATAGCAATGGCAATAGCAAGTACTTTTTTATATTGTTTATCAGTGAACTAAGACTCCCTAAGTGCTTTACAATCTGTAAGCCAATTGCCTCAACAAGCTAGGTACTCGTTTTGCCAACCTAAAAAAAGATGGAAAGCTGAGTGGACCCTGGAGCATTGCAGAATCAAACTCACAACCTTGTGGTTGTGCATTTAACCACTGTGCCACCAGGGCTCCTAATTCATAGCATCAGGTAGTTGATTCATATCATCAAAGGAATGTGACAATGGAGTGTCTGCACTGCTCTGTGATAGCTAGCATGGTGTAGTAGCTTGAGTGTTAGACTATGACTCTGGAGACTAGGGTTCAAATCCCAGTTCAGCCACGGAAACCCTAGGGCAAATCATACTCTCTCTCTCAGCCTCTGAGGAAAGGAAAAGCAACCCCCCTCTTAACAAATTGACAAATCTTGTCAAGAAAATCCTGTGATAATACTAACACATATACTGGGAGGGAATCATGTGGCCCTCCAGGTGTTCAACTGCAACTACCAGCTTTCCACACCACTGACTATGCTAGCTAGGGCTGCTGGTACCTGCAGTCCAAAAAAAACATGATCCCTACTTCAACCAGGAGTTAATTTATTACAGACAATAAAGGTTTCTTGTATGATGTTTCATCAAGAGAAGAAAATAGCATGAAAGGGAAAGATTTAGAAACTTTTTTCCTCTTGCAGTGGTCTTTCCACTTTGGACTGTAGCCTCGGCAGACAACTTCTTCCACAATGTAATCATGGAACCACAAGCAATGTTGAATTCCACCCTTAGTAACTGCAACAGTGACAGCAATGATGGGGAAACCAAAATCTCCCATGGGACTGTAAATACAGTTTCTTTCCTTCCACCTAAGCAGACAGACACCAACAACCAACTGGTCCAGCACCATTTTTAATAATAATAAAAAAAGACCAATAACAAAAGGGATACAACTGGCAATCGATTAAAAACCGAGGCCTTGGGATTTGGCATGGATAAGATGCCAGTTCCTTTGGCATCTTTGGTGTATCTTGGGCTTTGCTGCATCATTCTTCCTGCTCTCCTCTGCCCATCACTTAAAAACAAAAAATAAGAAATGCAGCTGGCAAACAGCTCGGCTGGTGTTTAGGATGAGAGTTCAGTTTGTTTCTGGCACACGTTCCATTTTGGCTTCATGAATTCCTCCCACCGTGAACTCAGGGGAGGGGGCAACGAAACCATCCCTCTCAGCAACACTCTTCCTTATTGCCTCCACCAGGCTCCTCCTCCAGTCAGATGGCACACGTCAAAATTCTTTAAAGCTGAAAGAACCAAGAAGATCTATTAGAGATATCATCTCAGACTAGAGTCTTTTGCAGATGGAACAGCTGCCTTCTTTAACATAAGGTGGGATCTACATACATATTCAGAATGCTTCCAAGATATGAGAGCAGTTGCAGCTTCTGCTGTGCTTTGAACACAGTCTTCAAGCATTTCAAAAATAAGGAAGACGCTGTTTGAAAACCTCTCATTTAAAATATTTTTACACTAGTTTGTAGTCTATGGGTTTTCTATAGGCTGCCTTACAAATGGGAATAAACTGGGAAAAATTAATTGCTGCGGCAAAAACACATGACTCAGCTGCCTTCTGGAAGTTAGTGTCCAGGGGGTTAGACAAAAAAGCAGGACTACTAGACTCCCATATACTGGTTAAAACCTGGGAATCATCCTATATATAGTAATCCTATATTATATCTAGCTACCTATTTGTCTCATGCTATACATGGTGCTTTACAAGTAAAACAAAAACAAAAACCCATCTCTGCCAAAGGTTTACATTCTTCATATTATGACCCACAGGCAGCTAAAATGGCAGCATCCATGTCCGAGATGGAGATATCAGTAGATTTGGGGGAATCCTAAAATTTGCAGAAGTATCCCCCCACAAAAATACTCTCCAGGGAAGACCCCTTGTGGTAGCATCTCCCATCAAACAGATCAATGAGATTGAGCATATCCAGTGGCCATGGAATGCTTCTGGGTTGTTGGGAATGGAGTGGAGAGAAATGGAAAATAGGTAGGTGCAGAGGCATGGCGTGGTGTGACGTGGCATATCCTAACCCAGGAAAGGATATGTCTGGCTGGTTGGAACCCTGAAAAAGAGCATTTCATTTTGCAGCAATAATACAGTATTAAGAGCTGATGTGAAATCTCTGTTCAGCTATATTGCTTACCTATTGCAATAGGTGAAGCTATTGTTCTCTGACTGTGCCTTTTACATCTTGATCATAGCTAATTATTGCATATCCTGTTCTAGGTTCAGCCTCAATTTCATTTCAAGAAAAGTCAGGAGGAGAACTAGCCAAACCGCGGCTATCCTCAGCAAGCAGCCAAATTCAGCAATTTCTTGAAAAGTCTTCAGTCTCATGAAGCCAAATATCACCAAGCAGATATATTTAAAGCCCAGTAGTCCCATGCAATACAACCAAAGTTGTAGAGTAACAAGAAAGGAACAAGAAAGCTTTCAGTCAATAGCACCCAAGACACAAGAAAGCAGGAGTTCTACCAATGGGCTTGCAGCAGTGTTGTGAACTTACCGTGACTTTTGGCCCCAGAGCATGCCTACTCAAAAAGTGGTGTTTGACCTGTAAATACAACCAACATGCAGTGGCACCAGAGTTCTTGGGATAATGGCAGAGAGAGTACATGGGAAGTGAGGCTATATCATACCTTTCACTATTCAACAGGGATGCACACTTTAAAACCATGGTTCTCAGGGTCTGTCTAGGCAATCAAGGACACAGATTTGTCCTTGATTCACATAACTCTCCTATGTGCCTTCTGTTCTCAGTGACATACTATGGGCTAGATTTTATTTTAGTCCTCACCAGAGAAGACCCATTGAATCCATTAAATGTATCTACCTGTTGTTTTTTTGTGGAGCTTTCGGGCTATGTGGCCATGTTCTAGAAGAGTTACTTTCTGATATTGCACCAGCATCTGTGGCTGGCATCTTGAGAGTATGATAGCCTGGAGAAGGACTGGATATATATATCCTGTGTGACCCTGGGAAGGAAGGAGTAATTTGCAAATGTAGGGTCCCTGGGTCACACAGGATATATATATATCCAATCTGAAGATGCCAGCCACAGATGCTGGCAAAACGTCAGAAAGGAACTCTTCTAGATCATGGCCACATAGCCTGAAAGCTCCACAAGAAACTATGGATGCCAGCCATGAAAGCCTTTGACTCCATATCTACCTGTTGACTCAGCAATTAACCAAATAGGTCTACTCTATTTTGAACTAATCAACAGGATGTCAGCTTACATGTATTTACTTATTTGCTGAAATCCCTAACTGGGGCTCCCGTCTTCACTGGCCAGTCAGACACAAAGCCTAGGTCTTTTCTGTGGTGGCACCTTGGTTGAGGATTATCAAACAGGTTGAAGGAAAACAGAACCTGTTTCTAGGTTGTGGACAAAAAGGGGAGCTAGAAAGAAAGAAAGAAAGAAAGAAAGAAAGAAAGAAAGAGCTATTGTTCTATCTAATTTAGAGATGGGAATCATGTGGCTCACACTGGCCTTTCTGAAGACCTTAGGCCCTTCTTGGTCTCCCCTAAATGTAAAGAAATACAGCTAAGAAGGAAGAATTGGCATCCCCAAGCCACCTGTTCCTGTTACATCCTCACAAGAGAAATGGACCCCTGGAGCATATTCAGCCTGGCTCTAATAGCAAACTCAGGTGGCGAGTGTTGACAAATGGAACAAAATCATGGACTGTGAGGAAGAAGAAGAGGCATCAGGATAACCCTGAAGTGTATAGAAGTACCCACCAACCAGAGTTTTAAAAGAAAACCTAACAAGGAATTGCCTCCCACACCCACCCAGAAATGAGATGTTAAATGTTGAGGGTCAAGATACCAAATTATCAGCTCTATAAGAACCAGTACCAACACTTAGGGATGGGACAGTTTGGAGGACACAGCACTGGTTGGAAAGGACAGGCATAAGGCCAGGGACTCTAGAAACTACAGATTTCTTCACTACTCTCCAAATGTGCCAGACTACAATTCCAGGCATGGTTGATTATCAGGAGATGTATTCTAAAACAATGGGAAAATATCCAGTTGGGGAAGGATGCTCTAAATCCTAACCTTAAATCCTAACACTACAAGGACTCCTGTTGTTAAGACTCATGTAGGATTTTTTCCCTCCTCAAATGATTGTCCATGCCTGCCAGCTTTCAAAACCAGTGATTTAAATTATGTCCAGTGTCTTCTCTCTCGCTCTCTGACACACAAAATTAAAACGTTTGGCAGGTGATTTGTTAGCCCACAAAGCTTGATTCTTTTATATAGTATGCATGATAAAACTAGGAAGGAGAAAACCATTTGCCCCCAGGACTGATAGTTTCCCAAGATTTGATTGCTGTGAAATTTCTTCATCTGTAAATTTATTTTTATTAAAAGGTCTTAATGCAGTTATTAAAAGACATTAGTATAGGAAAGGAGGGCATCTGTGAGTGCTAGGACATAACTCAGGCAGAAAGAAATCAGCCACTGAAAGATACAATCTATTCTAGTTAGTGCTCTGCTGAATATTTATGAATTTCTATATGCTTTTTGAAGACAGAATTCAGACATAGACACTGGAAAAATGCCCATCTCAGCGAATAAATGTATTATTTCAACATGAGATGGGCTGTAGTCCACAAACGCTTATGTCAAATAAAACCTGTTACACTTTAAGGTGTCAAAAGCTGTAGAACAGAGGTGGGACTTGTAGGTTTGGGCTCTAAAGTTCCCATTAGTAACGTCTAGCCAATGGTGAGAGGTTATGGGTATTGCAATCTGAGGATGTCTGGGGGAGCACAGTTGCCTACCACTGCTTTTGAAGTGTAGACATCCAGAATTTCAGTGCCCTGCAAATGCACATCTGATGCTTTGCCCTCTTAAAAGTATATAATCTGATTGGTTGTGGTGATTGTTCTCTGTTTTGTATATAGTCAGTAAGACTTCAACATTTCGCTTTTTTCCATAGAAATGTTGTGTTACAATCAAGGTTCTTTGGACCCCTTCATACCTTTCTTTTGCAATAACCTATTTACCTCACAGATGCCATGATGGAAGAAGAAAACCAGGAAAGGGGGGGGGTGTGAGGGAAATCACACACTCAAATTTACACATTTTCCCTCTATTAGATGGGAAGACAAAAGGGATGGACATACTCACACTGCAAACTATTTTGTATCCAACACTACTGGGTGAGTTAATGCCACGCAAGAGCTATGAAGGCACACAGAGGAGAAGGTTGCTGTTAGTATTGGTTAAGGAAACATGGTAGGATTTTTTTTTTCCAAAGGGGTAAAACATTTTTTAAAAAACCACAATGGTCAAATCTTCACTTGGCTCTTTGGTTTACCGGCTGTAAGCATGGCCAAGGATGAAAAGCAATCTGTTCACAGTTGGGCTAGAGCAGAACTTGGAAAAGTTACTTCTTGTACTAGAATGCCCAGAGTTTTCCAGACAGCATGGACACTGGCCATGTTAGTAGAAGGATTCTGGAAGTTACCAGAAACTAGGTTTTCTTAAGATATGACTAGAGATACAATGGGAAAATTTGGCAACTCCTATCTTGGCTTAATGAGATGAGTTTGAACAACGGTTTTGTCTATTTATTAATAAACACAAGAAAGTTTGTCCCTCTTGGTACCTAGCTACCACACACAGCAGTTAACCAAAGTTAAAGCCAATTAAAATATGGTCAAATTATCAAATTACATGAAGATAAAAATAATGGTTCCATGCACATAGCCTCTTCATGTCTCTCTTTGTAGTGGGAAGCCTTCCATTAAACTACGATTTCTTCTTTTTTTCTGAACTGGGAAACTATGGTTAACAGCTTGAAATAAGCCAGAGTATTAACCTCAAGGCACAGTCTAATGTTCTGGCTTGTTCTAAAGCTTTTAGAGTTTCTTACTTTGGACAATACAAGAGACTATACTAACAACCCAAGAATCCTCCAGACAGCATGGGCTGGGGGATTTGGGGTGCTGTAACCTCCCCAAAAGTAACTTTTCCAAGTTCTGACATAAATTTTGGCATCTTGTGGTGTGTGACTACTCCCACTCTCATGGTGCCCATAACAGACTTCCCTAGCAGCAGCTCCTAGAAAAAAATTAATTCTTCGCTCCCACGATCTACATATATCAGTCGGTTCATGGGACACTGGCCAGGATGACTTTGGATGAAAAAAAAAATTCTGAGTAAGCAGAAGGAACTCAACATTTCAAACAATAGGTTTAAGGCTGCAATCCCATGCACCACTTACCTAGGAGAAAGCCCCACTGAACCCAGTAGGATTTACATCCAAGTAAGTGTGCAGTAAGCACATGGGATAAAACCACCGGGATAATTTTGATAGGATTTCAGTAAAATTGAAGATGGCCATAACTGTGGCAGGAGAAGTTAACAGATGGATAAACTTGACATTGTAGAGCAGCCTCCCCCAACCAAATGTTTTGGACTAGAAAATCCATTACACACCGTCAGTGCAGCCACATGGGCGTGCTGGCTAAGGAGTATGTTATTTCGCAAATGCAACTATGCAAGTTACTACATGGGGAAGGTCGCTGTAAGTTGAAGTTGACTTGACGGCAATTAACAACAACATGGTTGCGGAAGGCTGTGCTGCAGAACTCAGCCTGGATGTTTTTGAATCTTCCAATGAACCAAACAGCCTGACAAGAAATTACAAGCAGCTCCTGGAACAGTACATTTTACAGGTTTGGGGTTCTGTCAACACTTACCCTCTTTTTCTCGTGTAACTTCCACACCATCCTCTCATTTCTTTGAATACCACACGTGACAGAAGCTGAAACAGAAAGACACATTTAAAATTAGTTTCTGCAGCTGCTCTTGTGTGAACAGCTCGCTGTAGCTGGACTAGCGAATCATACTTCAGTGAGAATGAAAAGATAATGCTCTCCATTGAACCTTTGCACCTGAGGCAGAAGGTTAATTTAGGAGACCAATAGCAGTCTTCCAAACAACAAGGAAAATTGCTAGGAGCAAAAGTGCACTGATATAGAAAAGAACTCACTAGGCAAGCCAGGACATCAGCCGATATCAACATGTAGAAGACATTGTCCCAGCTGGAGCTTGAGATCAAACCTGCTAGCAAGGGTCCAAGAGCAGCACCTGCAGAACAAAAAAGAACAATGCAAAGGCTCAGTCAGAAAGAAGACAAAACAGGAGCCACTTTGGAAACCAAGACTGTTTCCAGCACAGATAGAACAAGGAGCGCATGTTGGCAAATCATACATAAGGAGTGGGAAGCAGGATGTGAAGAGACAACAAGCATGTCCTTGCAGATGGAATTGCCATACTGGATGCAACCAGAGCTCCATCTACCTTCCAATCTTGCCTCCAACAGCAAATGCCCAGATGCTGTTCAGAAACTTATGTGGGGCACAAAATGGCAGGTATGTTTGGTGATCTCTAAACATAAGGATGTTGTACACAGCTAATGTGGCAGAGTATCATTGACAGGCTGACCATAAATGGTCAAAGTAGTAGCTCTAATTGGTATAACCACAAATTTTAAAAGGAGACAAATTGTCTATACAATTTAAGTACTCCTCACTCTATTCTAAAGAATGTGATTTCCCCCCCCCCCCACATGCAATTCAGAAGAACCTGGGCTTCTTGCTGGTGGGGGTGGGGGGAAGCTCCTTAAATTCCACAGAAAAAGGAATCAGTTTTTACTGGAGTATTTATAAAGCTGTGCATTTTCAAACATGTGGCTGTCCATCCACTTTGCAAGGATTTGCATGCATTTTCTGTGGATTTTTGGCAGAAGGAGGGACAATAGATGCAAATTTGTCCAGGAAAGTGAAGGCAATTAAGTGTCTATGTGAATGTGTGAAAATCCATGGCAGTAAACATGATGCACTTATGTGTAGACTAGTCCCTATTCTCTGGTGAACATTATGGAAAAGACCATTGTCCCTCTGAAATCTCTGTCATCCTAGTCTTCTCAAAACAGTGTATTAGGCTCCAAGGTAACTCCCATTTTCTCTAGCAACTGACCTACAGATCCAGTTCCATCAATAATGGCTGTAACAGTGGAGAGGGCCTTTGCATTTCCCTGGAGACTTTCATGAGTGCCCTGAAGTATACAAGAAGAAAAAACAACAGCAAAATAAGTTTCAGGCAAATACACACACACACACACACAGACTCGACTGTAAGTCAAATTCCAGCAGACATAACTGTTTGTGCTCACAATGAAGGTTGGATGGATAAGAGAATAGAAGGGAATCAGTGCTTCCAGGAGAGATTATGCTCTTGCCTTTCACCAGGTGATTTTTCCTTTTTTAATAAGAGTTAAAGTACAGCACTTACACTGACCCATGGATAAGTTGATCCAGGTTTTTGGGGTCAGTTTTTTGACTAAAATTTCTAGACTTATAATACAGTACATATACAACACACATACATTGCCATTAAATTTTTTAAAAGTGTAAAATCATTTAAAAACATAACAATGTTATACATTTGTAACTCTTATAATTATAATAAATGTAATATCCTGATTAACTTTTTTCCAACATGAGAGGTCATTGTGGAGGAAGGCTGGCCAAAGGGACAGTGCTGCAGCTGGAAAACATCTCTGTAGTACCTGGTGGATGTATGTAACTAATGCTTTGCGCCAAATTCCTTTAAATCCCTTCCAAGTTTCAGATTTCATGTGCTCTTCTCAGCCAAGAATCTTCATTCTCATGAGGCTCCCTTAGCTAAGGTGTTGTGTTTGAGCTCCATGGAAAGAATTTTCTTACCCATCCCCTCTGTCCAAATGAACTTCTGTACTGTGTATGTAATTCTGTTTCCAGGAACTTGTGCTGTGCCCAGAAAGTAGATCTAATGGAAGTGCAGCCTTCCAGACTTTGTTGTACTACAACTCCCATCAGTCCCAGTCAATTCTGAGATACAATGGGGCATGTAATCCAGGACATTTTCCCATTTAGCAGCATCAAATGAGAGAAATACACTCTATATGCCAACTCAAAGTAAAGATCTTGCTGTCAAGTTACACCTAACCTACACATTACACCTAGTGTGCAACCACATCTCCATTTTACCCATCATTTTGCCCTCCAGATATTGTGGACTACAACACCTATCAATCCCAGAGGGAAGTGCCAATGGTGAAGGCAGTCATAATCATTTGATGTGCACAATGCTGGGAATGGTTGCTTTAATGCATTACGGGGAGAAGAGGCTGGGGTTAGAATCTTGTTGGTGACATACATTGGTGTAAAAGGCATTTATGCTGTTACAGAAGGAAGAGCCCAGTAGCCCTTGCCCTGGTGCACACCAACATCCTGTGACACAGTTCTCTGTCATCACCCCAGCTCCAGGCATTTATCAGATGCCATTTTTGCACCTTGGCACTTTTTGGGTGCACTTGAAAGGTGAAGGTTGCCTTTCTTTTCTTTTCATCTGTATGCAAGGAGACTTACACCATATTGCAACTGATAACTGGCATGAAAAACAGAGGTGTGCCCGAGAGCTCATAACTGCTATTAAACACCCACAGAAAAAAATAGGAAAAAGAAGTGACTTCAGCAATCACTGGTATATATTCATTGATGCAGACTTGTTCTCTGCTAGTCTGGTAACTAGAAGTCAGACTTAGAATCAGGATGCAGAGGAGGAAGAGGCTTAATTGTGCCTTTCTCTACATTGCTGGAAGGAAAATAAATAACTCTTCCAGGATGAAGTAGCATGCTTAATGAAAGCTAGCCATTTTTGCTAATGGACCTTTTTCTCTTGAGGAGCCCAGCTTAGCCAGGGAGGAGGGATTCATCCCAATCATGCTGGGAAAGGAAGGGATAGGCCTAATCTCTTTCTGCACTACATTGCAATTGAGCATTGCCCCATTTGCTTATAATAAATTAAAAGTAAAAACAAGATGTAGATTAATCTGATGTGTTGCATGTTCTGCAAAAACATGTCAAAAGGTAAATAAATTCAAAGGTCTCAGGCATAGATGCTTGGATGCACTTCTTACCAAATCAGCTGACACTGCCGTCGTAATAAGAGCATAAGGTCCATTGACAAGGCCACCGCAGATAATAAGCATGACTGCAAAGGGAAACCAAAGAACATCAGCTGGGTAATCCAAACAACTTCGTTTCCAGCTACACATCCTACTGACCTAATTATGTAGGAACGTGGCTTTCTTATGCCCAGGATCTAGAAGTTGCTTAGTTTATTTCATATATATACTAAATATATACTGATTAAAAGTATTAATATACTTATTTTCTGGGCATAAGATGTGCAAATTTATAAACTATAGCTCCATTTATAAACTATCGATCTATCTAGACTTTAAAAAGAATCCAAAAATTTATAAAACAGCAGCATATGAACAACCCCAGAACAGATGAACTATAGTATTAATAAAGCTTTAACAAAATATTAAAGCAAGGGTTGCACATCAACAGACCAAGGGCCTCAAATGGCTCTAGGGCCATAGCTGGTTCACCCCCTCATAACACAAAATGTGACTGAAGAAACAGGCTGCACTGTTCATGGAAATTTCCAGAAAACCACTGTATCTTACCTATTGATGTGCCTAGTCCATTCTGACCAATGTAGTTGTACAAGAACAGCTAGAAGAGAAAGCAAAGAAGCAACTAAGAATTCTTAAGCTGAAAAAGTATGCACTGCCACTCTTCCTCCTCTTCTTCCCCATCAATGGTCCCACCTGTTACCAGCAAGGAGAAAGTAGGATCTACGGCTTCTTCTTCATGCTACCACTGTTGTCTGGGGCAGAGGGAGTGGAAGGTGGAAAAGCAGCTTGTAGTGGTGGAAAGACCAGGCCAGAAAAAAACCCATTAGGTTTGGCCTTTCACAGACCAGGCGAACAATTGCCGCCAACCTTCCTTCTTCCATTTGTTGCTAATCAGCATGCATAATGCTGCCAGGTTTTGAAAACAACAATAAGGTACATTTAAAAATTTTGACATGCAGGTCTAACAAATAAAATGTTGCTATTAACAAGTTTGTGGTCTACCTGAATACCAAATGAAAGAGTTTATTTCATTGACCTCAGTCATTGGCATTAGTCAATGGCATTCTCTGAAGATGCCAGCCATAGATGCAGGTGAAAAATCAGGAATAAACTCTTCTAGAACATGGCCACATAATCCAAAAAACTAACAAAAAACTATCGATGCCGGCCATGAAAACCTTTGACTTTACCTTAGTCATGTGTTTATCTGGAACATTAACATATTGTCCCCATTTAGAAACTTCATGATGTATATATTTCTTCCTTTTCATAAACCAAAAGGAAGTCCACAACCAAAAATATAGGATGAAGAGATCTTGTTTATAAATGGAAATGCTTTCCAAGCCTCAGATAGGGAATATCTCTTATAATAAGGGACACCTGTCAGTCCTATAAGAAGCAAGTTTTCCCTTATAATAAGGGACACGGGGCAATGCTAAGCACACAGCTTCTGCAGCTGGAGATGCTTGGAGAATACTCACCATAGGGGCAGCCAAAATGAGCATCGCACAACATGTGGTGGCCCTGCCACCAGTGTAGTCAGAGATGACACCAGCCATAATGCCTCCTGCATGACAAAAACCACATTTCATTTTCCAGTCAGGAGAGAGAAGAGAACATAAGATCTGACAGTGGCACTGGTAGCTAATGTCCAACTGTGGGCCTTGCTCCTTAGGAGGTCTGCCAGGCATTGCAACATCAATGAATTAGGAAGTCCATGGTTCTAATGGGCACTCAGCCCTCAGCTTAAGCAAGAGACTCTCTCAGTCACCTATCTGCAAAATGGACTATGAAAACTGTAAGGCAACCCTTTCAAGGGATTTTCTTGGTAAATTTTGTTCAGAGGTAGCTTGTCATTGCCTTCCCCTGAGACTGAGAGTATGCGACTTACCCAAGGCCAACCAGTCTACCATATGACATCGTTGTAATGCTTTCCTTTTGCCAAAAACAAAAGTGCCCAGCTTTGCTATGTCTGTGTTTTTCCCTGAGAGGAATATATTTGCATGTATAAATCTAGCTAGCGTGGTGGAGTAGTATGAGTGTTCGACTACAATTTCAGAGATCAGGGTTTGATTCCTTAGCCACAGAAATACACTGGCCGACCTTGGGCAGGTCACACACTCTCAGATCGAGAAAACCCTGTGATAGGGTCGCCATATGTCGGAAATGACTTGAAGGAACACAACAACACAAATCTGTGAATATTTATAATAAATTGCCTGAAAAGAGTTCCAAAAGAGCCTGCTGAAACTCCCATACTTGAAAAATGTTTAAGTGGGGTGTTTGATGTTAACCTGGACTGCTTGGCTTAACCACTACCATGAGATGGGAACTCTGGTGACCAGAAGCTGATAAAGGTAACCCCAGACAGAACCCAGAATTAACTGATAAGGGGCAAAGACCCTCAGTCTACATTAGCCACGTAATGTAGGGCCAGTCTGGAGCATTATGTCCCAGGCTCACCCTGGATAGCAACTTTACACATTGAGCTGAATCTGGTGCAATGCCGTTGGCACACAGGCCAGTGGAGCTAACACCACATCGGCCCCGTTGACCTGTCCTCCTCAGTGCCATTGCTGCCTCACCAGGTGAGACTCTCCCTGTGAGATCCTGGCCAGTGTTGGTACTTCTACTGAGTTCAGAACAGGGTGCCTTGCCATATGATCAACACCCCTCCTTGTTGATTATATGGGCACCCTACATAGTGTGCATTTGTTAGTTTAGTTGTCTTAATTTTTAAAAATTAAAAAGAAAGGGAGAAGACTTGTGGATAGTGAAGAGGAGGTGGAAGTGAAAGACAGGGGGATAGAGGAGTGTAATATTCAGGCTGGGGCCAGCGGCATGACCTTGTCCCTTCCCCTCTTGCTTAGGATATCCCTCCTCGCCTGGAGAGCAGACACCTCAGCTATCCCCACAGGTTCCTCTCCTCCCAAAAATATATGGAAAGCCCAAATGAAAATAAGTCCAACAAACCAACAATGCCGCCGACATCGAAGAGAGTGGACATATCTCCAGCTTCTTTTGAAGACAAATGAGCTGTGGAAAAGAAAAGCACAGGTAAAGGATTGTAGGAGCAGAGAGGATCCAATGCTAATGTGGCTAAATGAAGAGGACATTTTTTTACACACACGGGGTCCCAGGCTGAACCTTCAAAGCATTATACTTTGACAGTCCTCGGCAGTTTCTTGTGACTTACCCACATTCACAATGTAGAGGGGAAGCCAGTAGAGGAAGGTGTAGCTGACTAGTTTGGCAAACAAGAGGCAGAAGGAGAATTCCACCACTCCCTGTAGAGGAGAGAGGAAGGGAGAAATAAATCCATTCACAGCTATCAAAATTGTTTGGGATAGAGCCAAGGGCCAGAACAGACATGACACAAGACAGGAGTTCTATTAGGAGATCTTTCACCATTGTTGATGGAAAGGCATGGTGAGAGTTACGTAAATAAATAAGTATTTTTATTTCTTTCTGAGTTTTGTTATTGTATATTGTATTTCGTATGCTCTGATTTGTTGTTCTTAAGATGGTCTGTGACTGTAATAAATATTTATCTATCATAAATAAATCAAATGTATGTACAGTGGTCTATTCTTTTTACTTAAAAGAACACCTCTCTATGAATCTCCAAATCCTCCACTGCAACTCTATGGTCAACATCTATCAGAAGTTGATCACAGAATCATGTTGGAGAACCTACACATGCCTAGACAAGTATTTTCTCTAGGAACTCCTAGCATCTCCAGGAGTTCTTATGGTCAACTTCCACTGGAATTGTGCTGGGTGACATAGAGATTCCTAGAGAAAATATATTATTCAGAACTGCAAATAATAAAATCCATAAAAGTCAATGCCACAAATGTGCAAGGCCAACTGTAATAACAAAGTAATACCACATTTCAAGAAGGATATTGATAACCTGGAACATGTCAAGAGAAGGGTTTGAAAACCAAGGTTTGAAAACCAAGCCTTATGAGGGATGATTTAGGGAACTGAGTACATTTAGGGAGAAGACTGAGAGATGATATGATAGCTATCTTAAATATCTGTAGGGATGTCATGTAGAAGATGGAACAAGCTTGTTTTCTGCTCCTCCAGAATGAGACCAGTGGATCCAAATGACAGGAAAAGTGATTCCACTTGGACATTAGGGGGGGAAAGTCTGGGGCTGTAAGAGCTGTTTAGTGAAATAGAGTGCTTCAGAGAGCAATGGACTCTCCTTTTATGGTGGTCTTTACACAACGGTTGGGAGGGCATCTCTCAGGAGTATTCTTGCATGGCAAGGGTTGGACTAGATGGCCCTTGCAATTCCTTCTAAGATTCTGTGATTCTGTAATAAAACCAACCCATAGTGCTTCTTGAAAGATTATACTCACTGGTATTCGGAGAGCACCTATGAAACTGATGGCCTCTCGATCCTCTGGCAGTTCTTTGATATGTTCTGGAACATCGATGATGTTTTCCCTACTGTGGGTAGAGATGTTGAGGCTTGCATCACTGATGGAATGTCCTGCCTCCAGGCCTTTCTCATCTGAACTGGAAACCTAAGAGAAAACCAAACATCTCAGGAATTCACATGGAGATATTACAGAAGACATCTCAACTTATTCTAGTAACCTGTCAGATACATGGAATACTTCTACTGGCTAATCTTCAGTTGAGAGGGACCCTGAATGCTTCTATTGGCCTTGAAAGATGCCAAATAAAAGCAGTCCTATCCAGTTAATCCAAGTAGGACCTGCTAGCATACTTTATTCCATTCTTCCAGCGAACCAGCCAGGTATGCCTTTTTTTCATAATACTCCCACCCTCATTTTCTGTTTCCTCATTCTCAAAGATTCTCAACAATGTCAGAAATCTGAAGCCACTGAACATGCCTAGTTCTCATTGGGCATTTTAAATGCAACCCCCAGAGTGTCAGTTCCCTTTTTTTAAAAAAAGAGTATGTTTGCAAACTTTGGGAGTCCTCAAGCCTGCTGACATCTCTCTCTCTCGTGCACTGATAATATATGACTACATAAATATCTAAATTTGCTGTTAGTACATAGTGGGAGTGGGGAATGTAATGTTCTCCAGATTTATCTGGACTGTAACATCTATGATCCCTCACCAGTGCAATGCTGGCAAAGGCGAATAGGAGTTCTAAGAACAAGCAGAGAATGGAAAAGTTACTCTTTTGGAGTGTAAGACCCAGAATTATCAGTCAGCATGGCCATCTTGGAAAAGTTACTATTTTGGACTACAGCATCAAGAATCTCCAGTGGCTATGCTAGTTGGGAGAGTACTGGGAAGCGTACTCCAAAACTATTGTTTATAAACTTTGATCCTAAGGTCCCAGGCAGAAAAAACGTGGGGCCTGTTAACTTTTTTAGACTGCAGATTCAGGGGATTGTTATCCAAAACTCTGAGAAATTTGAGACTTACATGATGAAGAGGTGGACTGCAGTCAACATCTTCTGGATCTGAAAGAGAGGGCAACTGCATTAGTAGAGAATGCATTGACTACAGAGTGAGATAATAGTTGCAGTCACACCAGGGGAAGGAGCAGCCAAGTGTAATCTGATCTGAAATTTGTGAACATCAACAACTGCAAGAATAATATAATAGAGTAATAAAGCAATAATATGCAAGGTCAATGGAAAATGTCTTCAACCATTAAAGAACAGAAGGTGTGTCTGCTGAAAGCTGTTATCTGAAAAATCACAGGGACAGAGAGGAGATTTATTCAGGGGGGAGCCGTGCTGGCCATGTAGCAAAGTCCAATAACATCCAAAATCCACAAAATAGTGATACTTTTATTCAACCAACCAGACTGGACAAAATACATGATGCAAGCTTTCAAAGCCCCACTGGCTTCTTCTTCAGACAAAAGTGTTAAAAAGCATAAAGGAGATATATATATATATATATATATATATGCCAATGTTAGTCAAAGGCCTGCTTGCACAGACATTCCTCCACTGAACAACACACCAATAACACTTTGAGAAAATGCAGGCCTATGGCTAACATCTCCATTAAAAAAAAAAAAAATCTCCCATATGACATTTTTTCTCTCCATCTGGCTGATGAAGATGCCAGTGGAGTTTCAAAAGCTCCCATCATGTATTTCAGCATTTTGGTGGGCTGAATAAATGTATAAATGTGTATAGATTTTTGGATGTTATTATGCACTGGGGAGATTGGTTATACTTTTTCTGCCACGAGGTGGCAGTATGTATTTATCTGTGTATGGAGTTTATCACACGAGGGAATTTGGGGGTATACTCCAAAGGCAATCCGAACACAATCATGGGGTTTCATGTTATTACGAATTAGTGTATCTCACGCAATTTCGGGCAATGGGAAGTCATTCCGAAAGCAATCATGGGGTTTCACGTAATTACGTATTAACTTATCTCACGCAATTTCGGGCAATGGGGGGTCATTTTCAGGTAATGGGAAGTCACTCTGAACGCATTCCGAAAGCAACTAGAACTCACATAAGTTCGCTAATCAGCCCTGGTGGCGCAGTGGTTAAATGCCTGTACTGCAGCCATTCACTCAAAACCATAAGGGGACGAGTTCAAGAACAGCAAAGGGCTGAAGCTCGACTCAGGCTTGCATCCTTCCGAGGTCGCTAAAATGAGTACCCAGATTGTTGGGGGGCAAATAGCTTACAGTTGTAAACCGCTTAGACACTCCTTAAGGATATGAAGCAGTATATAAATGAAGCTGTTTGTTTTTTGTTTTTGAATTCGAATTGGCTCCATTCGAAATTGGGAGAAATTCCTCCCATGTGATAAACTCCTATGAAAAGTTGCAGATGTATTGGTAGGAAAAGAGCTCCTCTAAACAAGGCAAACAGGTAGGGAGGTTGCAGTATTTGTTGCTATAGTTGTCAGTTTTCAAATGTACCCAAATGACACTGTCCCAGAACCAGCAGCCACATTTTATTACCATTAAAAAAAAAAAAAACTCAGACATATCAGAAACACTCTTTTTTTCTCTTTTCATTTTCTAAAGGTGTTATAGTGCTATAGTGCATCTCTGAAATGATACTTTTGCACAACTCCTTTGAAAAGAAAAATTCAGAGAAGAAAATTTGCCCTTCGAATCATAGGGCCACATCACAAACCGTCATATCACTTTTAGTGTACAGTCCTAGTCTACAGTCAAGATATTGCTTCAAACAGGTCCCCCCAACAAGAATGGACTGAATGGATGTGAAAGAAGTAATGATGAACAAACCACATATAAACCCAAAGAGGCACCTCAGGAAAACTCATGCTTCTTTGGACCACTCTGGGAAAGCCCAAAGTTTCCTTCCTAAGTTCTATAGGGATCAATCCACAGTGGTTCTTAATTCTCCACATAGAAATTCATTAGCCCATGAAGGATACAGGGACTGATCTTCATATTTAATTAGTTCATAATTTGAGGCAGTTCTGATATTTGCATTTGTCTGTTTTTATTTTTATAAGTTGGCCTATCATGGCTTTCTTGAATTCAGATCTATCCAGGCATTTTCACCAACAATTTTCATCAGCCTCATACATAATAAGTGCTTGAGGACAATGGGCACTATAGTTCATAAGTTATTTTGGATGTGGATAGCCCAATGTTCAATCCCCAAATTAGCAAATTTATCCCAGCTTTGCAGAATGCTTGGGAAGGAGGGCAGGATCAGGCAGCCTTTTTGACTCAGCACAGCTCCCAAGACTCACATTCAATGAGGAACAAGAAGCAGACGACACCCATGGTGGCTATGATGATCCCAGGCACTATGAAGGACAATCCCCATGCGCTGGAAACCCAAGCGCCAGCAATCAAAGACCCCAAGATGTTTCCGACCGATGTGTGTGAGTTCCAGATGCCCATAATGAAGCCTCGTCTGAAAAGAAAAGAAGACAAAAACTGGTAGGTCAGTCTTTCTACTAGGCTAGAAAACATGCTACCTGTTTTAATGGATTATCCAGACATGGAGCCATAGGTTGGCTAAAATCACTAGTTCTGAGACTGGAAAAGTTATCCTCTGGACTACAACTCCCAGAATCCCTAACCCATGTGGACAATGGCCATGCTGGCTGGGGATTCTGGGAGGTGTAACCAGAATTTAACCAGTGGTGACTAGCTACTTCCATGCTTTGAAGATGCTATATTCTAAATTGGACTATTGTTCCATTTTCCAGCGCAGAGTTATACTTTTTGTTCCAGCGAGGAAATAAATCAGGTACTTCTTCCCAAGATTAAGCAATTGATGATTGAAAGAAAAGCAGAAACCCGCAAAATGCAGATGATAGGAAACCAGACTCACTTCCCCTTTCCAAACCAGTTGCCGACACATGCCACCACGGATGGCCAACCAGTTGTCTGCACCAAGCCATTGAAGATCTAGGAGAGAGTGAGAGAAGGAAAGAAAAAGAGTTAAACTACAGTCGGCCAGCCAACAATGACTCAGAATATGTTCCCTGTAGCTCTGCAAAGTACTTGGGCCTAGAAAAATACTAGATGCCTGCCCTTGTTATACCCATAAGAACACAAGCTGATACTTGCAACAAAATGCAACAAAATGTTGCAGCATGGAGTCCTTCTGGTTCAGAATCCCAGCCACCGCATCCCATTTTCGTTATGGCCTCCTCGAATCAACAAATCCTCCTTTGCAGTAGAGCTGAGAAGAATTACTTGCATGGATTATGCCTCTCAGAATCTCTTAGGAGTTTATCACATGGGAGGAATTTCTCCCAATTTCAAATTGAGCTGATTCGAATTCATGTAAATTCGCTAGTTTAGCGAATTTACGTGAAATCTAATTGCATTCGGAATGCGTTCAGAATGAATTCCCATTACCCGAAAATGACCCCCATTTCCCAAAATTGCACGAGATACTCTTATACGCATTGTGATTGCATTTGGAATGACTTCTCTTTTGCCCGGAATTGCATGAGATACAATCACACACAATTACGTGAAACCCCATGATTGCGTTCGGATTGCCACTGCATTATACCCCCAAATTCCACTGTATGATAAACTCCTTAGCCACCATGGAGTATATTGTGGCCATGCTGTCTGGGTGTTCATGGAAGTACAGACAGGAAACTTTTCTGAGTGATGCTTCTAAACTAGAAACTATGATTACAATGACTCATTGCAACAGCTCTACTGGCTGCTAGTCTATTCCCAAGCACAATTCAAAGTGCTGGTGATGACCTATCAGGTCCTATAGAGCTTGGACCCAGGTTACCCGAAAGAACGTACTCTCCCATACATTCATATTCTGAGATCATCTCTCTGTCCCCACCACCCTCAAAGATACGTCAAGGAGGAAAATGGGAAAAGGCCTTCTCGGTGGCTGCTCCCTTCCTAGAGAAGCTAGATTGACAAGCTTTTTGTTTGTTTCATCGGAGGACTGGGGAAAGGTCCTTTTGGAATATGCTACATTGTCTATATTCGTTTCTTTTGTTGTTTTAGACATGCATGCTTTTAATTCTGTTGACAGTTTAATTATATTTAAAGTTTCAATTTTACATATATATATATATATATGTCTATTTTGCACACAAAAAAAGATAAAATTGGACCAAAAAAACCCCACAACAATAACATCAACAAAAGCCAAAGAACTGCACGAACAGAAACATTAGAAAAGACAAATGTAAAGAGGAAGGGAAAAAAATCAAAGAAAAATATAAACATCAAATAGTTTCAAACAACAAAATACAACAAAATATCCAGTCTCTCCATCCTAACCCCAGAACTTCCCACTCTGCTCATGGCACACAAATTAGTTTGTCATATTAATTCTCCATTCTATTTTACAACATTTTATAATTACTGCCTATTCTACTATATATATTAAAAGTTCTAATACATATAATAAAATATATAGAAGAGGTTATCTCGATTCTTATACATGCACAGTCTGCATTTTTTTCCTCCATAAATATCAACAGTGGCTGCCATGTATTTAAATATCCTTGTGTGGAATTTCCTTTTATCAAATTTGTTAATCTAGCTGTTTTTATTAAATCTAACAATTTATCTAACCACTCTTTAATGACTAAGGTCTTCTGTTTCCGATATTTGCATGATGTGAACTTTCAGCTATGGTCCAAAACACACTGCAGAAATAATCCATTTTAAAACTGCTTTAACTGTTCTGGCTCAATGCTAGGGAATTCTGGGAACTGTCATTTTGTGAGCCATTTAGCCTTTTCTGTCAGAGAGCTCTGTTGCCACAATAAACTACAGTCCCCAGAATTCCCCAGCACTGAGCCAGGACAGTTGAAGCAGTCTCAAACTGGATTATTTCAGTGTGTTTTGGACTACATCTGTTTTAACTTTTGCAAGCTGCTTTAAGTTCAAGGACTGGGGAAATGGCAGGATGTAAATAAATAAATAAGAAAAACGCAGCGGCAGCAACAACAAGAGATTTGGATCCTTTGGTAACTGGTCATACACACCCCAAATGAGTCACAAAGTCTTCCTCCTTGCTTAATAATTCCCACTGGAGCCAAGGACCTTGAGGCAGCTAACCGGAATCAGGGGTGCTCCTAGGACACGAAACCTTTTTCCTTTCTCCCTCCTTGCTCCAGATTTCCCCATGATCAAAGCTTGTCTAACCAACTGCACAAACCAGTTAGGAGTTTTGATTCCTGAATGTGTAGGGAGGAAACGTAACCCAGACAGAGACAGTTTCAAGTGATGAAAGCAGGTAGGAGGAGAATACAATCAGGCAGCTTGCCTAACTAGTTACAAAAATAGTTCCATGTGTTGCAACACACCATGGCAACCCACAAACACAGAGAAGATGCTCTACCCATCCTGCTATTAGAAGGATGGTGCTCACGACAATGACTAAGACACTTAGGACTCTTCCCTGTACTCTGCAAAGTATTTGGCCTAGAAAATAATGAAGTGCGACACCCCAAAACAGAAGA
This sequence comes from Urosaurus nigricauda, assembly GCA_034509955.1. Taxonomy (NCBI): domain Eukaryota; kingdom Metazoa; phylum Chordata; class Lepidosauria; order Squamata; family Phrynosomatidae; genus Urosaurus; species Urosaurus nigricauda. Next base: position 11,630,645 of record JAOEGL010000009.1, read on the forward strand.
GGACATGAACAATGGAAGTTCTCACATAAGTGAGGTGGCAATTCTGCTCTGGATTTCAGTCTGAACTTTAAAGGAACTATCCAAGGGGCTGGGCTTACTTTGGGGATAGTGATTGTGCCTTTAAAGTTCAGAGCAACATCCAGAATGGATTAACTCCAAGCTCAGGTTTGGACAAAGGTCCAAAACATAACCCAGATAACTGTGCCACTGAAGGCATAAAGTCTGCCTTATTGTTGCTGTAACCCTATTACAGTGGGAAACTAAGGATTTTTCTCTCTTATGCATTTCTCAAACAGAGCATGGAAGGGGAGGATATCCAATCATCACCACCACCACCACCATCTCACCTTGCTCCAAAAATTGGAGCTTCCAAATTATAGTCAGCCCTCCTGACTGTCAGGCAAGCCATCTGCAGATGGCCCTGTCTTATTACAGTACTGCCAATGGTGTTGCATGCACAGAGCCATACTGATGTGGCCATGTGCATGTCAACATCCCTTAATGATAATGGGAATTGTCATCTTTCAATTTTTGGCATCCACATGGAAGTCCAGAACCAAGCTCCCACTGATGCAAATGTTTCAATAGTCAAAACCCATTTTTGTTTTTAACAGCTCCCGAGTCGACCTACGGTGACCCTATGCACAAGACATATCCAAGAGCCCCTGTTTTCTGCTTCACTGCTTAGTTTCTATGATTCTAGTTCATGTAATCCCATGCCTTATCCCCAATGATTGAATCAATCCATCTGGCATGGGGTTTTCCTCTCCTTCTTCTGCCCTCTACCTTTCCTAGCATTATTGTCTTTTCCAGTGATCCATGCCTTCTCATTACATACAGAAGTCAATATTAAAAGCGATTAATTATATTAGACTGTGTTGTAGAGTGGTTTGAGTGTGGGACTAGAGACCAGGATTCAAAGCCCCATTTGGCCATGGAAACTGCTGGGTGACCTTGGGAAAATCTTCTCTCTCTCTCTGAGCCTCAGAGGAAGACAATGACAAAAACCCCTCTGAACAAATCTTGCCAAGAAATCTCCATGAGAGGTTCACTTTAGGGTCATCATAAGTTGGAAATGACTTGAAGGCACACAACAACAAGAAGCAATGTTAAACCAATTTAAAATATAGATTTAAAAGGCCAGGAGAAGGCCATTGTAGCATCTCTCGGGAGGGAGTTCCACAGCCTACAGGAAACCACTGAGAAGGCTTCTCTTGTGTCCCCACCAATAATCTGTGAGGTGGTGGGGATTAAATAAGGGCCTCTCCTGGGGATCTCAAGATCCAAGGAGATTCATATATGGTCTTCAGAGCCTGGACATATAGCACTTTATAGGTCATAATCAGTACTTTAGTCCAATATTGTTGATTCTAACTGGAAGGAACTCTCCTGGGTTGCAAACAGAGATCCTTCTTATCATCTGGTATCTGATCCTTTTAGCTGGAGATGTAAAGGACTGAATCTGGGACCTTCTGTATGCAAGACATGTCTTATCATGTAGACTATAGACTATAGACTATAGTCTATAGTCTATAAAATATAGTCCATAGACTATAAAATATTGACTTAGCTCAAAGAGAAGAGAAGAGAAGAGAAGATTGTCCATCCAATTTCATCTCAGAAATGCCATTAGAGTGGAATCTTACTGAATTACTGATTTTCAATTAGGCATAAACATGAGACCAAGCTACTCAGCCCAAATATGGTAACATCTTACTCAGCAGTTCCTGCATCATCAGGCACCATAATCTCTCATTTGACTGCAGTGTCTCATTCGGACAGACACATCAAGGATGGAAAAACAGGCTGCATCATTTTCTAATTTTTTTCCAATGGCTAAATATGCCTGGCTTCTGTTCAGCCAGTCTGCAACACACGTGACTGTCAAGTCTACAGATCTGACCATATGAAACAGTTTTTCCCATCAAGGGACAAACAGAGAGACGCAACACCCAGAGGGCAAACAAATGGCAAAGGAAATTTAGAAAAGGAAGCCTAGGCAATGAGATCCTGTTAGAGGACTGCTGAGGAAGACTGATCTGACAGAAGTGCCTTAGGATATTTTTATATGGTTCCATCAGGATACATGCCTTTTTACAACAGTGTTCCTCAATCTGGCCCTCCCCAGATGTGGTTGACTACATGACCCCCAGCTACAGGTGATGGAGAAGGCTGATATACACAGGCATGTAAAAAAAGGAAAAGAAAAGATAAAGAACTCCCAATTCTACCAATTGGATCCTAAATATTAATGAAAAGAAGCAGATATTCATGCATGTTATGTGCCTTCAAGTCACCAATTGACCCATGGCAAAAGGGTTTTTAAAGGCAAGGAGTATTCAGAGCTGGTTTTGCCACTTCCTTCCTCTGAAATATAACATATGGTCCTGATATTTGTTTGTGGTCTCCCATCCAAATACTAACCTGGGCTCATCCTCCCTAGCCTCCAAGATCAGATGAATCTGGTGCCTTTAGGATATTTAGGTACCAAGATACCAAAATACTAATATATTTTAAATCACCTACAAGTAGCTCCAGATCTACCTTCTGCCCACCCTACATATGTAAAGAAGCTATCTTATAAGAAATCAAACCAGTGATCCTTTAAATTCTGTATTTGTAATCCTGATCAGCAACAGGCTTAAAATTCAGTTTTGAAGCAACCAAACCTAAATTGTCCTATTATTTTAAAATCCTTTACCCTGACATCCAAATGGCACGCCTACTCTGAAATGTGGAAGGAGGGAAATGCACAGCAGAGAGAGGTGGCTAACTTCCCTTCTTCCTCATGTGGAGCCCTGAACCGAGGGACTCTTGTGCTGTGAACTGTTCCACAAGCTCTGTTGCCTGCATGCAGTGCCAAAGAAAGGAGACAAGTCACCCTTACGGTGTCTTGCACTGCTGGAATGAAAATTGGTGACATCTCCTGTACCTTTTATTTGTGTGTATAAGAGGGAATTTCAGCAAGTCTTGCCTGTCATGCAAGCAGGTAATAAGCAACACCTGATGAAATGCCCTATTCTACTCATTGGCCCTACAGACCAGCATGAAATGCCAACATTGAGGTGGAGCAGGTAGCATCATGACCTTTCTGCGGCGCAGCATTTACACACGCTGTGCCAAAGAAACACAGAAGAGCCACCACAGCAGTGGCATAGGCAGCTTCTTTCCACCCCAAAAAAGGAGCGGCATTTTGCCACTTCTTTCGGGGCTGGAAAAATGCCAGGGCTGTGGCCCTGATCCAGTGAGCAAAGGGGCAATGCAGAGTCGTCCTTTAGGGTCATCTGTTTTCAGCCTCAGTTTTCCTATTGGCAGGTCTATTGATGATCTCCTTTCTTCCATGGTGGCAATAGTTCTCTTAATATTTACCATTTTAACTTTCCATAGTGCATTGCTCTTGACTACTGTGGGAAATTCAACAGGCACTAGCCTCACAAGTCCCATGCTATAAAGCTGTTGAGAGAATTTCATTGGCAAACATAAGGAATCTCCATACCTGTACAAGCACAAAGTACCAAAGTTGATGGATATTCCAGTAGTAGCCCAAACCAAATAAGCATGTAAACAGCCCACTCAGCAACATGCCTCCAGAGAGATAGTAGCGCAATGGAAGGCGTTCACCAAAAATTCCACTGCAAAAGAAAGGGACAAACAGCACATCAAACACAACAGCTTTCTTCCCAAAAGATCCACTTAAGAATTACAGAATAACAGAGCAGCAAACAGAGGCCATAGCTAGGATAAACCATATTTTGCTTGCAAAAGATCCCAGGTTCAAATCCTGATATCCTTGCCTGTTTCTGAATGTGTTCTAAGTCAATTATATTTTTTCCCCTAGAAAATCCCTCTTTTTGTCCATTTTAAATCTGAGCCCCAACATTACTGATGGATATGGAATAAATCCAATTTTATTCAAACACCTAGAGTAGACCAACAGGGCTTACATAAGTGATGACTAACATGCCCTAGTTAATGAAACAGGTCAACTCTAGTTGGGAACGAACACTGGATTTAGCCCAATGAGTCTAAAAAGAATAGAGAAATATCATCAGAGGGTTCATAAACACAAAAGACACTTCCATGCCAAGTGAAGACTAAAAGAAAAAAATGGAGCATAATTATTAACATTTACTAGCTCTGTGGTGCTATCCCAGAGTAGACTACTGAACACAGTGGGGCTTATTTTTAAGTACCCATGTGCACAATTGTGTCGTGGGTCTCCTCTTTTAAATACAAGAAAAACAGTGAAGCCATCTAGTGAAACCAGAAGTGGTGACTTCTCTTTTTCTGGAGGTGTTTAAGTGAAAGCAGGATATCCACCTGTGAAAGATACTGTAGCTGACTCATACAGAGGTCTACCCTAGGAGATCTACAAGACAACCTCCACATCTATTATTTTATAAGATACAATCTTGTTTGTTTGTCTATTTATTTTTGTCTATTATATCTTGCCTTTCTCTCTGCACGGGATTCAAGATGGCAAGACGGGGTTATGGCTCTTCTAATTATAAACAAAAACTTTCTCCCAGATGTTATTGGAGAGCAGCTCGCAAATCACTGCTCAATGTAGCTACTAAGAGTATTCTGTCTTATGAGGTCAACTTATTTTCCAGGAACACTTGAGCTGTGTACTGCATCCAGACGCCCTTTCCTAGAAACTGTAGCTGACGAGGGAGACTTTATCAACTTCTTACACTCCAGTTCCAAAAGTGTTGCATTTAATAACCCAAATTGAACACTTTGTGGTCTAACAGTTTATTCCAATGTGATTAACAACCTGACTTATCTAACCATCCTTTGTTTGCCATGCCATTTATAAGCCTCATTAGCAAACTGTGTGAAGGCTGGGTCCGGGCGCAATTAGGTTGAAGGTGATGGAAGTGCCGCCCTCCAGATTATGTTGGACTGCAACTCCCATCTGCCCTAGCTGGAACAGTCAAGAATAGAGGATGACTGGAGAGGCAATCCTACAACATCTGGAGTGCCAGGTATTTCCCATTGCTGCTTCATGTGAAGCTGCCTTTGCCCATCAATGGTTTATTTTTGGTCCATCATTGGTCCATCCCTGAGCCCTGGTTGTGCAGTGGTTAAATACCTATACTGCAGCCATTCACTCACAATAGCTGCTATTGTTATTGCTCTTATGGGCTCTGACTGGCAGTGGCTCTCCAGACTTTCACCTGTGGGAAATTCTAGGCATCAAGGAAGATATTTCCACTCCTACTGTAGGTTACACGAGTCCCTTGAAATGAAACCAGGATGCTGGAAAGTTGCTGGTGGCTTTTTTTAAAATCACTTTTTTGAAAAACGAGGGGTGCCCCGAAATTAGAGGCACATCTTGTTTTAGAGAAGAATTGCACTCCCTAGAAAAGCAACTTTCTCTTAGTTTTGGAATAGAATAGAATTTGGAATAGAATTATTTTCCTCTAGGGAAAAGCTGGCCATAGATTCTCATCCATGGGCTACTGAGTAGGATCACTGAACCAATATTGTACTGCTGAGTTGCAGCTCTCACTTTTTTGTCTCCTTGCAGAACCATGGCATAGACACAATCCTGGAAACAACCCAAACAGTTTTTAAATAACTGCTTAGGGGACAAAAGAGCCAATCATGGGCCTCAGCAAACAGATCCATTATTTGGACAACTGTGCCATTGACAACACAAGCTTTCCATTAGCTAATTTCTTATCCACCAGCCATTATGAATATAATTTATGGGAATTTGGTGAATCTGAATTGTTTTCTGCCTGGTTGAGAAGCAGGCTGACTGTTTCTTGGGTGTGGCTGACTTCTGACACATTGTGCCAGAATAATAAAATGTTATGGATTTGTCCTAAGAACACCTCTTGGGTTATTTGCTGGTTTTTAAAAATAAGCATGTTAAACTGTCAAGTTGCTGATATCCTCTGTGACAAATTGTATTACAAACTGAACGTGAATAATGAAGATAAACTTTAGCAGGGAAGGTAAACAAAGAGCAAATCAAAATTGCCAGTGACAGAGGAAATGAAGTGAAATGAAGACCCTAAGAACTGCCTTCCAAAAAGTATTCTAAAAGCCAATTTTCTAAAAACCAGAGTCAGCCACACCATCAAGCTGAGAGAGACAACCGCTTCAGGCGGCATGTACTGGGAGCAGGAACAACTGTTTATCCTACCCCCTCTGCTTGGGGGCAGAACTGTATGTGTTGCTCAGCTGGTCTTGCATCTCTTACGTTAATGTCCTTAGGAGTAATGGGGGAACTTATCCTATTACATGTACTGAAGTAAGGTTAACAGAATGATTGTTCATTGCCTCAAAAAGCAAAAGTCCTACTAAAACAGAGACTGAGCAGTTGGACTCATAGGGGAGAACTATCATCTATGGCTACTAATGATTAGGACTATATGCAGCCTCTAGATTCTAATAGCAGGATGCATCTGAAGCAAAAAGAGAAGGCACCTGGCTGTCAGAATCCATTGCAAGTTCTGTCATAATGTATGGAAGGGTATTAGTTTGGTTACTGGGGAGGATGGGTATGGAGTAGTCTTAACAAGGGCTGAAGCAACGTACCATCATGGGTTAAACTTCTTGGTAGAGGCGTCTGTTCTTGAAGTTTGCTTAAGGAATGTGGAGGAGGAATTTTACCGTGAAGCTGTAGAGCTTAGGAACTTGGGAAAGGCATGTAGGTGGGCAGGAGGGAGATAGTGCAAACCGTTAGGCTTTGCTGTGAGAATAAAGTATGAGTGCCAAATAGCAGTTATAGTGGAGTTATAGAAATTGTGCTCTTATATTATTGTAGTGGATGGGATTTGTTAGATTTGACCTAAATGCATTTCTTATGGCTTCTGTTTCTAATGTCTGCAATAAAAGTCTTTTGTTTTGACTTCATCAAAACAATTAAAGAGTTCATCGGTTCTAATGCTAGCCTTTAACCCTTGCTTGTGGGCTTCCCAGGAGCATCTGGTTGCCCACTGTGTCAACCAGGATTTTGGACTATATGGACCACTGACTCTGACTCTGGAAGGTTAAAATGTGCATTAGAGTTAATAGGAGTTACACATAAAAATGGAACCATCTATCTGAGGTGTTTCCATTCATTCTGTTACTTCAGTATACAGTCCTTTGTATGCAAGGGGGATCCATTCTGGACCACCCCATGAATACCAAAAAATGCAGGACCTCAAGTCCCACTGTTTAATATGGGGACATAAAGTGTGCATGGCCCCTGGCATGGCCACATGCATTCACCTCCTTTTAGACCACTGGGGCTTGTCATCCACAGAAGTTCAAATGTGCAGATGGCAAGCCCACAGATAAGAAGACCTCACTTTGTTGCCAGCTCACTCTGTCAGGCTAAGGTATAATGATAAGAGCTGAAAACCCCATCCCTAATCCCTGGGAACATAGCCATATGAGAACCAAACTAGGCACTGAGCAAAACCTGTGTGGTTCAATACCTACTAGACCATACCATTTCAGTAAACGGATGGAGAAGTTATACGTTAGCAGGACCAAACAACCAGCTTGAATCATTACTGGACCATATCATTCCAGTATGTAGGTGTCTGAATATGCTCTAACATTGTTTTAACCCCTCCATGTAGGAAACTAAAGTTGCATGAAAGACTAGATCAAAATACTTCTCCATGCAATTCTGCTGACTTGTAGATCTTGTCTCTGCATACTGCCTAAGTATAATCAGATTCTTAAGCAGGTGACAGATTTTATGGGGAATCTTCATAAGCAGAACTGACTCCCCGATGCAACATGCATTGTCCAATCTGTGGACAGCCATTAGTCTAAGGATAGGAACATGAGAGAGCAACTATCATTAGTTACCGTGGACTGGCTTTCTGGAGAGAGAACTAACAGAAGATAGATTTATAGTCTCCTCCTTTCTGCATTGTGGATACATACCTGATATACATTCCTATGGCATAGGCAACCAGGAAAGCATTATCCAGTGCTCCAAACAGCTCCTTATAGTTGTCCTGATCTAGAAGAAGGGACAGTACTGTTTATAATCTGCTTCAACGAGGCATGACGAAGTAGCAGAAATATCCAAATTCAGAGCAGGCTTCAGGACTGAAAGAGCTGACACATGAAAACAGAGAGAAAGAAGAAAAACCTGTCTCCTGATCAACTCTAAACCTAGCCACTTCTGAAGTACAGTACAGATTAAGCCTCCCTTATCCAGAATTCTGAAATCCAAAATACTCCAAAACCCCAAACTTTTTTCATCCATGGCTGAGATAATAAACCTTTGCTTTCTGTGGTTTGGTGTACACAAATTTTGTTTCAAGCACAACTTTATCATCCTGTCAAGGAAGGTTAATTATAGAGTACCATCAGGTAAATGGTGCTTTACAGCAGTCTTCCTATAATATAATTATTTTAAATATATATAGTCACTGGTCTTGAATTAACAGCTTTAAAAGCCTAAAGTAGGGATTGAGAATGTGTGGTACTCCAGATGTTGTCTGATTTTAACTCCCTTTATCCTTCACCCGGGCTAATGGGAGTTGCAATGCAACAACATCTGGAAGGCTCCTGCCTTTTGTTTATATAAAAATGGGGAAAGCTGCCTTATACTATCAAATCAGTAGTTGTTCATCTAGCCCAGAATGATCTACACTGGGATGGGAACTTTTAACCCTCCAGGTGTTGATATCATGATCATGACCACTCACATCTCACCATTTTCTAAGCTGATTAGCACTGATGGGAATGAACTGGAGTTTAGCATCATCTGGAGGGCTGTGGGTTCCCCAGTCTGATATACACAGCATGGCAGAACATCACCAAGGTTTCAAATCTTCTCTAGCCCATCTTGAAGGTGCCAGGGATTGAACTTTGGACTTTTTGCAAAAGAAAGTGGTAAGCGTTCTACTCTTGAACTACACACCATCCTAATTTCACAGTGTGATATTATTTGGCTCTTTAAGGCCCTTTCACTTTACATAATTATAGCATTATGATTCCACTTTAATCACCATGATCCCATCTTTTGGAATCCTGGGATCTGCAGTTTAGGAAAGGGGCATTTAGCATTCTCAACCAGAAAGCTCTAGTGCCTTCTTAAACTACAAATTCCAAGATTCCATAGGATGCAGTCATGGCAGTTAAAGCAGAATTTTCTAGTATGAAAGCTCCCCTGTTCTACACCAGCTTGAAAACCAAGAGGGTGACTATTTTTTCCAGGGCTTGGAAAATTTACAAGGTCTTACCAAAAGGCTTCCAGTCGCACCACGTTGTGCTATTGGAACCATTGTTCGGATTGGCTCCCCGTGAGGTACAATTGTAATGTAGTTCACTCTGGCAAAAGGAGAAAAAAAATGGCAGGTGAAAAAAAAAGAGTCAGGCATATATTAGTTTTTTTAAATTATGGTTATATGTTATCTGTATGCATGGCAACTTTGAATTGGATAAGAAGCCAAGTCCCTGTCCCGGTAAACATGCAATGTAGGAAACAGGGTAAGGAAACATTAAAAAAAGTAAAGGGGGCGACAAATAAAAGTTTTCTCTCACTGGATTGTTTAAAATGGTTCTAAAATAGTTTTATTGTATGTATCTTGCCTCAGACAGTGCAGGACATAACTATTTCAATCAATCAGTCAATCAAAGGAGAATACCATTCAGTTCACTTGTACATTCAGATGTACCTATGAATATTTACTTGGATGTAAATCTCCCTATATTCAATAGTACAGCAGTGTATAGCAGAGGTGAGGGACTTGTGGCTTCCCAGATATTCCTGGACAACAGTTCCCATCACACAGGCAGGCTGGGGCTGATGGTAACTGGAATGATAAAATCTAGAGACCTACAGGTTCCATACCATACAGTATTGCAGGCTTGGGCTTCCTTTGAATTAAGAATAACTCCTGACTTTCATGGAGTTATGCTACTTACCTTTACAATACTTATGGGCTTCCGTGAGAGATGGAATGTGGCATAGCATAGGAATGTCAACACAAGAATCAGTCCCCGATACCTAGAAAAGATCATATAAAATATTGAATCATTTTTTAAAAAAAGAAAAAAGTGAACACCTAACAGTAACTCTGAAGATAATCCAATTCATGAGAAGGCTAGATTGATGTTTGCATCTGTCAGGTTTATGGGAATCTATTATTAATTAGAACACCATGGGTACATTTACACTACCCAATTATAGTGGTATCATTCTGCGTTAATTGCCAGGATTCCATAAGTCTCACCATCCTTACAGGACACCTTTACAAGATGCCTGAAGATGCCGTGGATCAAACCTGAGGTCTTGTGCATGTAAAGCACATTATAGACAGCCACAGTGCCCAGAAGACGCTGACAACAAACCAGCTGCTTTTCTTTGCTTCCCCTTTTCTTATGACCACATCTTTCCATTCAGCAAAATAAGTGAACCACAACACAAAGAAGCATGTTTTCCAGGTCACATGAGAACAGTGGTGGAAATTCAGTCATGCATGCGTAAAACTCTGCTCCCGCTTTCTGCAGCCAAAGGCTCACTCATTCCATCCTCAAAGGAAACAGAAATATCAGCACCTCACAAGACCTAACTTATCAAGACTACATGAGACTGCCCAGCAACATGACCCCAGTCCATCAAGGTCATGCTTGGGGAAGCTACACAAGGATCTGGAAAAGAGACTCTGCATACAAAATCAGAGACACGGATATGTCTCTGCTACGCTTTGGAGACTACAGATGTACAGAGACTACCTTATATGGATTTGTAAGTTGGTTTATGCTGATGTAAATAGCTAGCAAGATCTCACAGAATCAATCTCACAGAATCACAGCTTTAGGAGAGACTACAAGGTCCATCCAGTCTAACACCCTGCCATGCAGGAACACACAATCAAAGCACCGCCAACAGATATCTAGTGATATCTACTGATACCTTAAAGTCGTACACAACATAAAATAATAGGGAAAAAAATTAAATTAAATTAAAAATTAAGATGAATACATAAAAAGCTAGAACAATAAATAATCCACTGAAACAATTATTAACGAAAATGATTTAAATCAGATATAGTTCTCAAACTGGGCAGCTCTCTGGGCTGCCCTGCATGTTCCATAGCCCATCTCAGTAAACAAGAAAGCTGCTTTTGTTTTGCTTTTCATTATCCATTTCACTTCTGCTTCAAAACAAAAGAGGCTCAGACTGATAGAATCCTTAGGACAGAAAGAAAAGGAAAGGCTTTAAAGAGTACAAGTATATGTGTGTATTTAGGAGGTGTTCATGGTCAATTGCATTTTATAATGTCAAGCCAAGATATTGCTAGATTCAGAGTACTCTATTAAATCACTATATTGATTGTGCCATGCATATGCCCTATTATGAATATGATGCAAGATTCAGAATGACAAACACAGCAGATTTAAATGCCAGGGTAATAATAATAATAATAATAATAATAATAATTCCATCTTGATTACAGGACAAATTTCAAAGTCCATATTATAGTAGTACCTTTATTATTAGATCAATTAAAAAGGCACAAAATTCTCTGAAATTCTGACATCTAGCCCTGAGGATTTTGGGCTTGTCTAATAAAGATATTACCACAATATGGATCTGGGCAGCAGAATCAAATTGTAATACGTTTTCAAGTTTTCAAGATTCTTTATGGGGAAGGGGAATAAACCGACTCCTGCAAAGAAAAGTGGAGTGGGAGGAAAACTAAGTCTGAATCTTAATATATGACATGCTTCTTGTCTACATCCAAGGAGGAAAGTGAAGGAGGAAAAAAATTAAGCCTGCCAAATTCCAACCAGACGTATACAAACTATCCCAATTTGATAGGGACAGTCCCTATTTGTCATCTCACCTTTTCAGCTCCTTTTAAAATGTCCCACTTTCGCTCTTCTTTCCCCACTTCACCCCTGTATCCCTGGGTTACAAGACAGAAGGGAGTACAGTTTTGCCCTTCTCAATGGTTGCTTTTGTTAAATGCCATCTAGTTTACCGACCGTATGAATGGGAGACCTCAAAGTCACCCTGTTATCACCATCTTGCAGACTCAGGGCCACGGCTTCCTTCATTCTCTCCATCAGGAATGTGTTCCTCTTTTCCTACTGCCTTTTCCATCTCACCCAGCATTATTGTCTTTTGTAGTGACTAGTGAGTCATGTCTTCTCAAAATATGACCAAAGTATGGCAATCTCATTTTAGCAATCTTGGCTTTTGGGGAGAGTTCAGGCTTGTTTTGCTCTAGGACCCATTTATTTATCTTTTTAAACAGTCCACAGGATCCTCAGAACTCCAGCATCGCATTTCAAAGGAGTTGATTTTCTTCCTATCAGCTCTCTTCACTGTCCTGCTAGCACAACCATACATAGAAATGGAAAATACAATCGCATGGACCATCTTAACTTTAGTATTTATTGATATACTTTGAAACTTTTAACTTGTCTGGTTCATTCATAGCTGTCCTTCCTTGTCAATAACTTTTGCCATCACATTGATGCTTGTAGTAATGCGATGGTTTTAGGAAAGTGATTATAGCACTGATTGTGTAACACTGTATTTTATTGATATGTTGGAATCCCGCCTCGATCTGACGCAGAGGCGGGAAATAGAAATAAATTTTATTATTATTATTATATTATTATGATCTTTATTGCATTCTAAAGTTGCTTGGCTTCACATGTCTTGGTGTTCCTCTATAAAATGTTGGAGGGCATGCTGAAGTGGTATAGTCTATGAAAAGCTATGTCATTTGATCCTGCATTATGTAAATGTATCATTTTTATCAGGTTTCTGGGAAAGTTGCTTTTTGAAACCACAGCTTCCAGAATCCCTCAGCCTGCATGGCCTTTTTGGGAAGTTGTAATGCAAAGAAAAACTTTTACAAGCTCCATTTCAGGTAATCTTCCTTTCTTTCAAGAACATCAAATCAGTGTATGTGGCTCTTTTCCTTCCTACTTGACTTTAACAGCAAATATGCAATATTTCTGAGATTAAGAAAGCAGCTGGACAAAGGTCACCCAGTGGGTTTTATGGCTCATTGTATACTTGACCCAGTCGACGACTCTGACCACTACACCACACTGGATGGAACCAAGTCTAGAGAATAAAACTTATCTCCAACATACCCTCCTGAACAGTTTGACACAAATGATTTACTTGAAAATGTTTCAGCCCTACCTGTTGCCTTGTTGTAATGAACATCTTGAATTATCCTTTCCCTTTGGTTCAGCTGGCCAGTGTCCCAAGAACTTGTAAATGGCTTTATTACACTTTTATAAAAACTTTGCTATAGATAAGGTTGCCGTATGTTTTTAAAGAAACGTGCTCTCTTTCAGTAAACAGAAGAGTTTTGAAATAGCACGTCCATGCAGAAATTACGAGTCTATCCCCAGTTAAAGCAACATTCTGAAATCTGATGCCTGGAAGAACAGGAACATATCTTATTTACCATACACTTGTCCTACCTAGCATATAAAGAAATTATATGCTTAACAATTAAAAAATATCCGTACAGTATAAAACAACACTTACTGAATATTAAAACAATCAGATACATGTAAACAGATACTGGATTGATATGTGCATGTATAGTTTCTACTGATTCATGCATAAAATGGCAGATGTCAAAGTCAGTGTGGTAGGCCAGATGCATGTATGTGGAACAGGAAATTTCATATCATTATAATACTATTTAAAATCAACCTGCAGGGATTGTCCAAAGATGTGTATCAAAATCTATCTATCTTAAGCCAGTGGGTGGAAGTTTTAGAAGGTAAACCCTTAAAATTTTGCAGGTTGGTTATTTTTGGCATGTGTAGAGTTTGGTTTGGTTTCCTGTATTTTCATAGACTGCATTTCAGCTATAGGTTTGTACAAAGCACGCATGTATATGTGATTTTTGTGCATGCTTAAAATGATTCTCCATGTTCTCTTTGTGAGATGTCCCCGAAGAGAGTCATGTAGATGTTTGTCGGCTCAGAGACTTTGGGTAATTTTTGGAACAGGGCCTTCCTTTACATACCTCCTAAGTCTCTCCTTTACGCCAAGTGTGGTTTAATGTTTCCAGCCTGTCTTTCTTTCATTGATATTACAGCCATGTAAAGTGACCATGGCCTGGAAAAGTTGCTTTTGTGGAATGCCCCTATTTACTGGAACTCTTTCAAGTTCTGAAACTGCTAGCAAAAGTCATTCCCATTACCTTCTATCTGATTCTTTGAAGTGGAGAGGCCAGCAATTGGACACATGAGCTTCTATATGCAAACTCTGTGTTCTTGTAACAGAAAGCTATGACCCCTTTCCTCCATACTGGAAGCAGACAGCAGCCATAGATTTTCCAGGGCTTACTAGATATACAGTTAAATGAGAACTTGGAAATGAACACACACACATACACACACAAGTCATACACATACTCACTGCAGCTCCCATGGCTGGAAGATCCTGGGAGTTATAGATTGGTCTTAAAGAGAAAGCACAAGAAGCAAAATGGGCAGCAATGATGACATACTTAACCTAACTGGAGAAGGCAGAAAATGAAAGATAAGGTTAAGACTAGCTTTAAGAGTAATTCCTGCACATCTTTGTCATCCTGAATGTACTTTTCCCCATTCCTGTCCAGTTATAATGATCTTTGTTATAGCACTTTGTCTGTCTGCCGAACTGTACATTTGACTGCTGTGTTTATGTAGCACAGATTTGTGCAATAAAAAGGAAGATAGAGAAGGAGAAACAGATACACAGAGAAATCTATCAGCCTTCGTTGGACTGTCTCTCCACACGTTCAGGGACTATTAATAAATTGCTCAGGATTAAGTCGGTGTGATAGGTCTCTGGGTGTTTAACTGGGGGATCACAGACAGTGTTGGTTAAAGATAACACAGATGTCACTATTCTGGTTTTGACGTCTGCAAGCCTGTAAAGATCCTGGGTTCATTTCGACATAAAAATAATGACCTTCCTTTCTCACCAACTCTGAAATGTCATAAATCTGTCTCACCTCTTCAGCAGCTCAATGTCTGTAATGCAGTGAAGGACACCTGCTATTATGGGAGCAGCTTTCTCAAAGACTGAGTTCTATACCAATCACTCAAAGGTTGCCAATGCAGTTGATGGAGCATTTTTTTCCCTTGTCACTCCCAAAACTAGGACCTCAACCAAATTAGTGGATTTTTTTTTAAAGGAATTTCACATAGCCATTAGGAAGAAGCAAAACTTGTAGAAGACAGTGGACTTTGCCACACGAGAAAAGAAAGGTGAAGCCAATCGAGAGAGTAGCAGCTTTCTCTGTGCCGCTCCACATGCCCTTGTAACATTTCCATTCTCTTCCCAAGGGAGACTGTTGTCAAAGTGTGCCTTTTGCTGAATGGGAAATCAGTGGCCTTGTTCTTTCATGGAAAGGCACTTTCAGAATGGTGCTGGGGGACTCATTTTTGGCTCTTTGGCCATTGGCCTATGGAATCCCTCAGAGTTCAGTCCTATCCCCTATGCATCTATATGAAGCCACTGGGAGATGTTGCCCAGAGTTCTTGGGTCAGGTGTCACTAATGATACCCAGCTCTATTACTTCTTTCCTACCTAATTCCAATGAAACTCTTCCTGTGCTAAACCAGTGCCTGGCAGCTGTCATGGGCTGGATGAAGGCAAACAAATTGAAGTTTAGTCCAGACAAGATACAGAAGCTTCTGGTCAGTTGAAAAGTTGAAAAACAGATCTAAGAATAGGGATCCAGCCTGTGCTGGGGTTACACTCCCCCGGAAAATACAGGTTCACAGTTTGAGACCACTCCTGGATTCAATGCTGAGCCTGGAGGCCCAAGTTTTGGTAGTGACCAGAAGTACTTTTGCACAGTTAAAGCTAGTGTACCAACTGCACCCATTTCTGGAGAGGTCAGTGCCAGCCATGCTTGTACATGTTTTGGTTACATCCCGTTTGGATTGCTGTAATGCTCTCTACGTGGGGCTGCCTTTGAAAAAATGCTCAGAAACTTCAGCTGGTCCAAAGAGCTGCAGCCAGGTTGTTAACTCTCTTGTTGCAACAGCTCCATTGGGTCATTTCCAGGGACAATTCAAAGTGCTGGTTTTGACCTATAAAGCCCTATACAGCCCAGGCTATTTGAAGGACTGTATCTCCCTGTACAAGCCCATTAGAGTTTTAAGATCATCTGGAAAGGCCCTCCCCTCTGATCCATTAACTTCTTGGGTGTATTTGGTGGTAACAAGGACAGGACCTTCTCAGTAGCAGCCCCCAGACTTTGGAACTCCCTCCGCAGAGAGGCGAGGCTGGCCCCATCCTTGCTCTCTTGACAGTGGCAGGTTAAAATATTTTTGTGCCACCAGGTTTTTACAAAAGGTTAAGGCTGGGCTGATAGTTGATAGTGAATTCATAGACATTTTCCTTATAACAACCCTCTTTAGAGTATTCCAAATGGAGGAACTGGAAAATAATAAGGCGGGCCTGCAATTACAAAGGAATCCAGTTTGCTCAGTCGTGTGCACAGAAGACATGTTGTAGATGCATGGACAAAGAATGTAGACTGCAGGAAAGAAATAAATTCTCTGATAGTTATGCATGGGGATGAAAGGACAGGTCATGGCAGATATCCTGTGCAACACAATCCCCATGTGTAAGGCATACAGGGGCTTACAGGGGCTTACTAAATTGAACTTTGGACTTTGTAGGATTTTTTGCCCCAAGAATATTAGTTCAGCTCCATCCAGAGCTTGGAAGGGTTACTTTTTAGATAATCAATTTCAGAATTTCCAAGCCAGTGTGGCCCAGATGGAAGGAGTGTTGTCAAAATTCTGGATCCTATTACTAATTCTAACTAGAATTCACCCATTGAATTAATGGGATTTAAATGCTGTGTACTGACTTACTATTCAATAATTGGTTTCAGAGTTCTCCTCTAATTGGGAATAGCCAATAGGCTGACAGAAATTTAGGCTGACAGTGGTATCTCACCATACACAGGTTTGACATCCATGGAGTTGAGCATCGGCGGATGGCAAGCCCCATTATTCCAAATGGCACAGCCACACACATGTCACACCATCATTAGGGACAATGGGACTTGAGTTACCACGGTTTTTCATATCCGCTTGAATGGGAAGGGACTAAAATGCAAAAGGTATGAACTATTAGGATTATTTTAATAATGATTACTAACACAGTGGCTGGGAAGTAATATAAAACTTTTTAGCATAACTTCAACTGTCAATAAGGCCAAAACACACTGGGCTTTTAAAGGAATAACCATTTTTTACCATTGTATAGCACATGGGACTTTGTCTTCTTTCACCCTTCCACTGTGAATATGTGCTTTCCAGGTTTGGTTTTGTTCCCATCTAAATACAAGCAATAATATTTAATGCATCTCCCAGAAAATGTTTGATCTGCCATAATAATTTACAAATATAAAATCCTTCTCAGTTCTGGAGACAGAAATCTGACACGAACACCCCAAAACATTTTCCAAAAAATGCATTCCAAAACACTTCCAAAACACTGTATCTGTGACTAACACATTACCCTGAGACATTAGATTCCATCTGATCTTGGAAATTAAGCAGTGTCAGCCCTGGTTAGTACTTAGATGGGAGACCGACAGCAAATACCAGGGGCTGTAGGTTATATTTTAGAGGAAGAAACTGGCAACTACCTCTAAGTATTCCTTACCTAAGAAAATCCTAAAAAAAATAATAGGGTTGCCATAAGTCTACAGCCAACTTGAAGGCACATACATGCAGGCATTCATTAGGACTTTCATTCATTCATTCTGCAGAATGGCACTTTGTTGAGATGACCTGATTACTATCTAATTGCAGGCAGAACCAGAATGGAGGAAGGACTCTTTAGCCTTGTAAACACAGGACTCAAAACAAAAGCAAGCAAGTTAGAGTAAAACAATTCAACTTTAGAAGGCAAGTGTAATTTCATTAAGGATCCACTGCACTGGCTGATAAAGGATACAACTGCTATGGACTGAAGTGCTTAAATTGATAAGATTAGATATCTCCTGATGGGATTTCCTCTTCTTCAGCATAAGCAGAACTACAGTAGATGAGCACCACCTCTTTCAGCCCATGACACAACAATGGGAATGCATTTGCCTTGCAACACCTACATTAGCTAGATAAAGCACTGCTGACCAAAGAATAATGGGCAAAGTTTATTTTATCTATTGTTAAATCCTATGCATTCAACAGAACCCCAGAGGAGGATGCATTGGCAAAGTACTCTTCTAGAAACCAACCCACAGGACAACAAACAGTGTGTCCAAGAGTAACATTTAAGGGGGTTCTTATCATTTAAAATGTAAATAGAGTAACAGCACTTTTGATTACTTAATTGCCAAGTACCTTGGTTACAGATCTGGTTTACAAAATCCAGCACTGTGGATTAAATCCTAATGGTCCTGATGGTGAGTCAACAGACAGGGTAAATCCCATTGATTCAATGCATTTATTCTGTTATTGTAATTGATTGCCATCAAGTCAGTTGTGACTGATGGAGGCTCTATGAATGAGAGGCCTCCAAGATCATCAACAGCCCTATTTAGGGCCATGAATTCCTTGATTTGAGTCCATTCATGTAGTGAAGTGTTCCTCTTTTCTTACTGCTTTACCAAGCACTATCCTCTTTTCTTATAGGACATGTGGTCTCATGATACACTCAAAATGCAGTACACAAAAGAAAGAGTCTTTTTATGGTGCTGTACTGTTTTTAATATTTCGTTTAAAGTAAGATTTTAATTCTGTTGTTCTTTAATGCTGCTCTAACCTTAATTTAGTATGTTTCTAACTATGTATGTTTTTATTGTATCTTCTGCCTTTTTGTAAGCTGCCTTAAGTCCCAGTCTAAGAGAAAAGCAGGATTGTAAATAAAGTGTTGGATGGATGGAGCAGGGCAATGTGAGTCATGCATATTTCCTTCATAAGAATCATGCTACTCTCTCTCTCGTGAATAAAATCAATGATGTTCGAAACAGTTCTTAGAGTGGCAGAAATAGGGATTTGTGAAGACTGTCCTTCAAACCTCCTCCCCAGTTTCAAACACAAACTCTGCAGTCCTTCTCATACAGTACTCGCATGAGAGCAACCATAATTTTTAGGAGAATAGGCCCTTTCCCCCTATACCTGAGCCATTTTCTTGATTCTCAACTGAGCAGCAAGGAGGAAGAGAAAAGACAGCACACTGCACAGATTGTTTCGTCTTGAAAGAAGGATAGCAGGCCAGATGAGGAAGCTTTGTGGCTTCAACTAGCCTTTGGGTAGAGATTCTCCACTATTGCTAGAAGCCAGAAATGAAGTCCTCTAGCAGCCCCAGCCATCAAAGCCAAAGATGATGAATGCTGGGAGCTATAGTCCAGCAACATTTAGAGGGTCGCACAATTCCCACTCGTGCTGTATGCAAAGAAGCATGAAGACAACATGGTTGAGAGCTAAATTACAAAGGAGTTTATCACACGGGAGGAATTTCTCCCAATTTCGAATTGAGTCAATTTGAATTCACGTAAATTTGCTAGTTTAGTGAATTTACATGAAATCTAATTGCGTTCACAATGCATTCAGAATGACTTCCCATTTCCCGAAAATGACCCCCCCAATGCCCGAAATTGCGTGAGATATATGCATTGACATAAAACCTATGATTGCATTCGGAATGACTTTCCTTTTGCCTGAAATTGGGCGAGATACACTCATTCGCAATAACCTGAAACCCCATGATTGTGTTTGGATTGCCATTGCATTATACCCCCAAATTCCATCGTATGATAAACTGCCTCGCACCCTACATTACAGTCACTGTACATTGCTCCTGGAAGATCGGATTAATTCAGATTAATTTCCATGACTCATGACCCATTCCCACATACTGGAAAGCACAGCTGGTCAGTGAAACCTTGAAATGTCAGAGGTTGCCTGATGTCTAAGATTCTTGTATAAGGCAGCCCTACCCTCTCTTCTCTCCCACACACATTTTTTTATTCTTCATAATAGTGAAGTAGGCTGGGCTGAGTGGCTGTCATTAGCTCAAGTGACCACAGAAACTTTATGGGGATTTGAACCTACTAGGCTATGTACACTGGACAGTGAGGATGGGAGGCACAGCAAGATGCAGAATTCAGGCAGCAAACCTTTGGGGAAAACATCATTGTGAAGTTGAAGACTCTCTGAAGATGCCAGCCACAGACGCTGCTGAAACGTCAAGAACAAACTCTTCTAGAACATGGCCACATAGCCCAAAAAAACCCTACACAAATATCATTTCTGGTAGGGTCTGGTAAATGCATATTCATTTTGGGCTTCCAAAATGCATACTAGTGTACTATTGTTATTAAGCCAAACAAACAAAAAACAAAATTGTAAGCAACCTTTTGAGACCACCAGGTTATTTCATCAGATGAGAGAAAGATCTGAACAATTTCTGCCAGAGAAATTTTAGGGAAAGAGGTATTGATTTTAGGAAAGTGTTAAGTGATACTAGCTCAAGACAGACTTTCTGGACTAGCCAGTCTTTCAACAGAGAATCAGCAAGTCAACTAGATATCCCCAAACCCCCTTGATACATGCACTTACCTCAAAGGAATATATGTTTTAAAATTCAATTTATATGAGCACTGATCAGAATAAATTGGGTGGCAGCCTCCAGAACGTATTTTGTACAAGAACTCAGAAGGAAGTGTGGCTGCTACCAGTATTGCTTTTTTTAAGTTTAGTACTGTGTTCTTGCGATTAAATTGAGGCTGTCCTACTTTGGCCACATTGTGAGAAGGCATGAATCCTTGGAAAAGGCAATAATGCTAGGAAGGAAAGGAAGAGGGCAGTAGAAGGAGAGGAAGGCCGCATGCCATCATCACAAAGGTCATAGGCATGAGCTTCCAGGACC
The DNA here is from genome assembly GCA_034509955.1 of Urosaurus nigricauda. Lineage (NCBI taxonomy): Eukaryota > Metazoa > Chordata > Lepidosauria > Squamata > Phrynosomatidae > Urosaurus > Urosaurus nigricauda. The sequence goes on from JAOEGL010000009.1 coordinate 11,651,493, forward strand.
TGAGCAGAGAGGGGTCTTGGAAAGGTCTCATCCACAGGGTCACCATGAATTGAGGTCAACTCAAGGGTAGTTACCATCAACAAATCTGTCCAGAAGTGGTTTGGAAACCTGGGTCCCCAGTTCCCACTGGACTTTAGCTGCCAAGAGACCCATCCAGCATTGGGGAGCTCAAAAACATCTGAGGATAGGGAACATGGCAAGAATCACAAAATTGATAGTTTTTTGTGGAGCTTTCGGGCTATGTGGCCATGTTCTAGAAGAGTTCCTTTCTGACGTTTCGCCAGCATCTGTGGCTGGCATCTTCTCTGACAGATGCTGGCGAAACATCAGAAAGGAACTCTTCTAGAACATGGCCACATAGCCTGAAAGCTCCACAAAAAACTATGGATGACGGCCATGAAAGCCTTCGACTCCTCACAAAATTGACTTGAGGGTGTTCATGGAGGAGGAAGAGGAGGAGGAAGGCTGGGACAAGTGTCTTTCCCAGCTGGAACCTGGAGGTGCCTGGTATTGAACCCAAAACCTTGAGGCGCATACACAACATGTGCTGGGTGGCCACAGACTTTTGCCCAGCCGGCAACCTCTGGACAGCATCACCCTGCACAGATAAGCCTTGTTTCTCCAAGTCAGTGTGCTCTTTGTTTTGGAGAACTGAACAAAGGAGACATGTCCAGGGAGAGCCCTCTTGGCTCTGCAGCAAAGGACAAGAACACCCCAAGCTCCCCAAACAGGGATCCCTTTCTTGGACCAAGCCAAATGCGCAACGGACACGGGGCCAACAGAGTTGCCACAGGTAGGTTGAGCATTTGGGTTGGTCCAAAAAAGGGATCTCTGTTTGGGGGAGATTTCAAGGCAAAGGAGAGGGGAACCAGGCACCACCTGGGTTGATCCACCAAAAATATCCCTATTTTTGTGGATTTTAGAACAAAAGGGGAGGGGAAGCAAGGATGACTTGGGTGGGTACAAGAAAGGGATCCCTGTTTTGTGGGTTTCAGGGCAGAGGAAAGATAAACCAGAGATCATTTGGGTTGATCCATTAAAAAAAAAATCCCGTTTTTGTGAATTTCAGGACAAAGGAGAGGGGCAACAGGGTCCATTTGGGTTGATCCATCAAAGAGACCCTGTTTTTTTGTGAATTTTAGAACCAAGGAGCCAGGGACAATTTGGGTTGATTCATGAAAAAAAAAAAAATAACCGTTTCGTTTTTTGTTTTGTGAATTTCAGGACAAAGGGGAGGGGAACCAGGGACGATTTGAATTGATCCATTAAAAATAGTATCTCATTTTTTTGTCTGTGTGAATTTCAGAACAAAGGGGACCAGGGATGATTTGGGTTGATCCATTAAAAAAACATCCCTGTTTTGTGAATTTCAGGACAAAGGAGGGGGGGGGACCAGGGACAATTTGGGTTGATCTATGAAAAAGAAGACCCTTTTGGGTGGGTTTCAGGGCAGAGAGTGGCTCCAGAGGGTGCAGGAGAGGCATCCCCATCCTGCCATCCCTCTCTTTCTCTCTTTCTCTTGGGATCCAGGGAAGGAAGGGAGGAAGGGCGAGGAGGGAGGGAGGCAGAAGACAAGGGCCGAGGCCTTCCTTACCAGCTTTCCCGGGAGAAGGAGCGCAGGAAGCGGATGCCAGGGGCAGGGATGGCCTTCATGATGCTGGACCCAGGAGCAGCAGCAGGAGGAGCAGCCAAGGGCCAGCAGCAACAGCAGCAGCAGCAGCAGCAGCTGCAGGGACTAGGAGCGCTGCTGCCATTTAAATGCCCCGCTGAGGATGGGCACCAGGCACAAGCCCAGGGAGGGAGGAGGACTGGGGGAGGGCCAAGGGAGGGGAGGACCCAGCTGGGAGGGAGGGAGGGAAGGGTGGCATCAAGGGCATGCTCCTCCTCCTTCCAGCAGACCCAGCCACTGCCCTGCCTTGGGGGGAAAGGGAGGCTGGAGACTGGAGGGACTAGGAGTAAGAGCCATCTCTCCAGCAGCCCTCCACTTTCATCCCATCCGCACTGCAGGGACCCCCCGGTTTGAGAGCGCTTCAACTGCCCTGGCTCCATGCGATGGAGTTCTGGGAGTTGCCCATAGGGAAGCATTGGGGAATCCTTGCCCATAGAGAATAATAGTTGCCCACAGGAAATCATTGGGGAATAGTTGCCCATAGAGAATAATAGGAGAATAGTTGCCCATAGAGAATAATAGTTGCCCATAGGGAATCATTGGAGAATAGTTGCCCATAGAGAATAATAGAATAGTTGCCCATAGGGAATCATTGGAGAATAATTGCCCATAGAGAATAATAGGAGAATAGTTGCCCATAGAGAATAATAGTTGCCCATAGGGAATCATTGGGGAATAGTTGCCCATAGGGAATCATAGAGTAGTTGCCCATAGGGAATCATTGGAGAATAGTTGCCCATAGAGAATAATAGGAGAATAGTTGCCCATAGAGAATAATAGTTGCCCATAGGGAATCATTGGGGAATAGTTGCCCATAGGGAATCATAGAGTAGTTGCCCATAGGGAATCATTGGAGAATAGTTGCCCATAGAGAATAATAGGAGAATAGTTGCCCATAGAGAATAATAGTTGCCCATAGGGAATCATTGGGGAATAGTTGCCCATAGGGAATCATAGAGTAGTTGCCCATAGGGAATCATTGGAGAATAGTTGCCCATAGAGAATAATAGGAGAATAGTTGCCCATAGAGAAGAATAGTTGCCCATAGGGAATCATTGGAGAATAGTTGCCCATAGAGAATAATAGAATAGTTGCCCATAGGGAATCATTGGAGAATAATTGCCCATAGAGAATAATAGGAGAATAGTTGCCCATAGAGAATAATAGTTGCCCATAGGGAATCATTGGGGAATAGTTGCCCATAGGGAATCATAGAGTAGTTGCCCATAGGGAATCATTGGAGAATAGTTGCCCATAGAGAATAATAGGAGAATAGTTGCCCATAGAGAATAATAGTTGCCCATAGGGAATCATTGGGGAATAGTTGCCCATAGGGAATCATAGAGTAGTTGCCCATAGGGAATCATTGGAGAATAGTTGCCCATAGAGAATAATAGGAGAATAGTTGCCCATAGAGAAGAATAGTTGCCCATAGGGAATCATTGGAGAATAGTTGCCCATAGAGAATAATAGAATAGTTGCCCATAGGGAATCATTGGAGAATAATTGCCCATAGAGAATAATAGGAGAATAGTTGCCCATAGAGAATAATAGTTGCCCATAGGGAATCATTGGGGAATAATTGCCCATAGAGAATAATTAAATAGTTGCCCATAGGGAATCATTGGGGAATAGTTGCCCATAGGGAATCATAGAGTAGTTGCCCATAGGGAATCATTGGAGAATAGTTGCCCATAGAGAATAATAGGAGAATAGTTGCCCATAGAGAATAATAGTTGCCCATAGGGAATCATTGGGGAATAGTTGCCCATAGGGAATCATAGAGTAGTTGCCCATAGGGAATCATTGGAGAATAGTTGCCCATAGAGAATAATAGGAGAATAGTTGCCCATAGAGAAGAATAGTTGCCCATAGGGAATCATTGGAGAATAGTTGCCCATAGAGAATAATAGAATAGTTGCCCATAGGGAATCATTGGAGAATAATTGCCCATAGAGAATAATAGGAGAATAGTTGCCCATAGAGAAGAATAGTTGCCCATAGGGAATCATTGGAGAATAGTTGCCCATAGAGAATAATAGAATAGTTGCCCATAGGGAATCATTGGAGAATAATTGCCCATAGAGAATAATAGGAGAATAGTTGCCCATAGAGAATAATAGTTGCCCATAGGGAATCACTGGGGAATAATTGCCCATAGAGAATAATTAAATAGTTGCCCATAGGGAATCATTGGGGAATAGTTGCCCGTAGAAAATAATAGGAGAATAGTTGCCCATAGGGAATATTAGGATAAATACTTGCCCATGGACAATCATTGGGGAATAGTTGCCCACCCATAGAGAATAATAAAAGAATAGTTGCCCATAGGGAATCATTGGGGAATAGTTGCCCATGGAGAATCATTGGGGAATAGTTGCCCATGCCAGTGCTTTATTAATTATACCAGCAATGCATTTTCCTTGAGAGGCAATGGCAGCTGGTGGCTCAAATGTCAGTTGGTCAGTGAATCCACTCCAGGTTTTAATCCAAACTTTAAAGGAACTATCCAAGATGCTGAAACCAGTACCACAACTAGGTTCAAAACCCTGGATAGCCGTTTTCACATTTAGACTGAAACCCAGGGTGGATTCATCATTTCACTATTAGAGCAAGCATCTGCCACTGTCAAGTCCCAAGGAGTGGAGCCATTACGTTCAAAGGGGCATCCTCCCAAATAAGCATGTACAGTAAGCCCTTGAAAGTGTTTACTTTTAACTGTAGGAGATTATTATGGCATGACCTCTGTTAAATCCATTAATTCTTATTTTAGTCTATATGGAAGACCTTACAAGTCAAAAATGAAGAATGTATGGTTAATGCTGCTCACAGCAAGAACAAAAGAGCATCTCAATGGAAATTTAGATGGTTATATCTAGGAAGGATTGGTTAAAATGAGCACGGACTATGATCCAGATAGTCAGAGGTTTAGAGAAAAGAAGATGAAAAACTCATTTGTAGACATCTTGGATTCCACCTCTCTCCTCTTTTTAAGAAAGTGAACATTTGGACAACAGGAAAGTAAACCCTAACTGAGCTTTATTTTGAACTCTTTTGTAATAATATTCTGATTCCTGCCTTCCTCTTATTGATAAACTTCATGCACATGGTGTTCCAGTGTCCTAGCATCTGCTCCAATATATTAATAGGCATTCCCTTTAGATCTTGATAACCTATCTGGAGATAAAGTGAGTGCACTCCATTCTGTTCTCGGTAAGCTATCTGCAAATATTTGTCCCATTCTGTAGACAGGTGAGAATAAAGGGCAGGGTTTTCACTTGCCCACAGCCACCTTGGAGGACCTCAGCCTGGATTATGTGCAAAGGGATGAATTAACTGAAATATTTGTTCCTCCTTCTACAATGTTATAAAAATTTTGGGATGGAATCATCCTACTCTGTTTGAGATGCCCATTGTCCTCTTTTAATCCTCTGTTTGAAGGCTTGTCAAAGGGCAGTCCTCTATGTCAATGACTGTTTGGTTCAAGTTTAGTTAAAGGGGAAAAAACTCTTTGTTGTTGTTACCTTCCCTCAAGTTGATCTCGACCCATGGGGACCCTTATGGATGAGACATTTCCAAGACCCCCTATCCGTATGATGGCTAATGGAGTGCATCAGGGAATTCCAAAAGAATATCAGCATGTGTTTTATAGACTATAGCAAAGCCTTTGACTGCATAGATCATGAAAGTCTAGGGACATGGGAGTGCCAACACATCTGATAGTCCAGATGAGGAATCTGTACTCAGGACAAGAGGCCACTGCCAGAACAGAATATGGAGAAACTGAAGGGTTCCTACCTGTCAAAGGCATCAGACAAGGCTGCATCATTTCACCCTCTCAGTTCAACTTGTATGCAGAACATATTATAAGAAACCAGGCTTGGACACAGAAGAAGGACGAGTGAAAATAGGAGGAAGGAACATCAACAATCTAGATGACACCATAGTTCTAGCAGAAAACCTCACAGACTTGGAACACTTACTTAGGTGGCCTCAGTTTGGTCATTTTGTCTTCCAGAGAGTTTTCCGGTTTGATCCGCTCTAGGATCAAGGATCCATTTGTTTGTCCTTTTGGCTGTCCAAGGGATCCTCAGCAATGCAAAGGCAGGCTTAATGTTGAATATAAGGAACACAAAAATAATGACCACTGAGGATCTTCACAAATTCAACCTAGACAATGAAGAAATAAAAATAGTAAAAGAATTTTCATACCTGGGATCAAACATTGATAGAGGTGGGGGCTGCAGTAAGGAAATCAGAAGACGATTAAGAATGGGGAAGATATACGACTAAGCACAAAAGTTAGAATCATACAACCCATTGTATTCCCTATTACTATGTATGGGTGTGAGAGCTGGACAGTTAAGAAAGAAGATAGGAAGAAAATCCATTCATCTGAGATGTGGTGCTGGAGAAGAGTACTGAGGATCCCTTGGACAGCCAAAAGGATAAACAAATGGATCCTTGATCCTAGAGCAGATTAAGCCGGAAACCTCTCTGCAAGATAAAATGACCAAACTGAGGCTGTCGTACTTTGGACCCATCATGAGAATGGAGGACTCATTGGAAAAGACAAGCAGCTCAATACCAGTTTTTTCCCAAACCGGTTTGAAACCCGTTTGTCCACATGCTGGAGTGTCTGGTTTGTGTATGTTGTAATTACATCCATTGCATTATTGGTGACCTGCCCTGTTTGTCACACTTTTGTGTTTTTGCTTTCTTGGATTCCTGCACTGTGCTGTTTATATGCCGGTGCGATGGTGCACATTTTTCACATTAAGTCAAAGTATCTGAGCTTCTTTAGCTCTGGAGCGCAGCTTCATGTCGAATTCATCCCAGTTTCTCCATCAGATGGAAACAAAATTAATGGTAGTGCAAACAATTACCATTCTGGTGCATTTATTTGTGTCCTTCTCCAGTTATGTCTGCGTGCATATATACTGTATATACTGATGTGTAAGTCTAGAAATTTTAGTCAAAAATTGATTTAAAAAGCCTGGGTCAACTTAGCCATGGGTCAATGTAAGTACTGTAATTTAACTCTTATATTATAAAAGGAACCACCCCATAGTGAAAGGCAAGAGCAAAATCTGTCCTGGTAGCACTGACCCCCCTCTTTATCCTTTCATCCATCCGGCCTTTAATATGAGCACAAACTGTTATGCTTGCTGGAATTGTATAACTTCTTTGGCATTGTTTTCCTTTGCTTCATTCTTTGGATTCTTTGTTACATGCCCATAAATTTTATTCTCAGCTTATCCACGGGTCATATCAAAATCCATAATTTTGACCCCAAAACCTGCCCTCAGCTCATACATGGGTTGACTTATAGTTGAGTATATATGGTAAGTACATGCACGTTGCCAGTTAACTTATGGTGACCCCATGAATTTCATAGGGTTTTCTTATACATGTGTTAAATTAGGTCATGTTGGGGAACTGATGGATGTAAGGAATTTGACTTCCCTCCCATGTGATAAACTCCTAAATAAGATTGGTACACAAAAAGACCTGCTTTGCTGAGGGAATAATTGGAATTGGCTCTTTCATACACACTAGGCCTTAAGTTACAGGCTAACAAAAGCCCTTGAAAAGGGTAAGAACAAAGCTTTGCAAACCATATAGGCCTGGGGAGGGTATCACATTTCCTTTTACATTTCCTGACAAGAGGCTGTACAATTTATGTGCATGTATGCATATGTAGCCAAAGGTGAGCTTACTTGAATCTCCCAAAAGCCCTTGATAAGGATACTCATAAAGGTGTTTAAATAACTACAGGGTAAAGGGCAGAGTTCAATAACAGATGAAATTGTTGTTAAGCAACAGGAACATTAGTACTACCCCAAGCAGATCCACCTGAGCAGATGCCAGATCAACACCTGACTTAACTGAAGTCTCTCCTTCAGTCTTCGATTGTGGCTCGTTTGATTTTGCATCCCTGTTTTTACATGATTTTACATTCTTGTTTTTATTGGAATGTAAAGTCAGAATGAGCACTTCTTTGTATATACTGAAGAAAGTACTGAAAATTCTAATGTAACCTTGTTTAAATGCTGGAAACAAAGCACCCAACACAGCCCCACAAGTTTTCCACACTATCAAAAGTTTTGGCGGTAGAACCAAGGTGACTGTTTATCACACAGGAGGTAATTGTGTCAATGTGACACAATTCATGGAATTGCTCAGGGAAGACATACAATATAACTAGCCATTCACTAAACATCATATGCTGAATGTGATTAGAAATGTGTGATCTCAAATATATGTCAGGGATATATCATATATAAAAATGAGTTCAAAACCCACAAAATGTGCTACAAATGCCATTAAATGTAAGGCATTGTATTCATAATTAAAGTAAACCCACTGAAATCAATGAGACTCAGGAGATTATTGCACTGACTTTCCACCCAGCCTCAACATGGTCTGAAAATTTTGACATTTTTTAAAAACGGGTGTTATTATACACCTCCGGGCCTTGTCCGGAGGAGTCACGTAACCAGTCTTGGTATCTCATACTCAACCGTCATTCTCTGGCACGTTTTGAAAGAACAGGAGTTTCCCTTTCTTTGCAAAGTACAGGAGGCGTACGGATCAGGTTTGGGACGCCAAGACTGAGTACGCAATGGCTCCAGACTGGGCACGAAGTTGTGCGATAACACCCATTTTTAAAACGTTTTAGAAAGTTTCAACCCATACTGAGGCTGGGAGGAAAGGCAGTGGAGTAATCTCATTAACTGAGTCATGACCAGCCTGTGTTTAATTGATTCTAAATACAGGTGGAGACATCTCACCGTATTCAAAAGTACGTACAAAATGGCAGAGGTGCTGAAGCTCTTTAGTTGGTGGGTCGGGAAGGGATGTCCTGTTTTACAGAAAACTGCCCTCTGGCTGAAATGCTGTTAGAAGACATCTGCAATTTGAAGGGCTGTCCAGTCCAAGTCGGGTCTAAAGAGGAAGCTCTATCAGCAGGGAGAGAAATGCAGGTTGTCCCTCAAAGACAAGACTTGGACAAGACTTGGCATTATCAACTTGGACAGCCAGCACACAAACTACCTGGTATGTTTCAGTTTTCATTGGGGAATTACCTCTTCTCCAGTTAAGTTGGCATGGTATATAGTGGTTTGAATGCTGGTCTAGGACTCGGAGAGCAGAGTTCAGCCACAGAAACCCACTGTGGGAAATTTCCCATGGGAAATCACACTGTCTCAACTGTAGGGGATGGCAATGGCAAACCCTGTCTAAACAAATCTTGTCAAGGAAACCCTAGTGAGGGTTGCCATAAGTCAGAGTCAGCTGGAAGGCACATAACAATAATAGCCCCATCTCTTCAGCCTTATTTTTTTTTAATTTATATGTCCCCCTTCCCCCCCCCCCTTTTTTTTGGTTAATGGGACCCAAGGGAATTTAGGAATAAATAGTAAAATTATATTAAAATTGACATTTTCTCCTTCCTTCCTTCCTGTATTGCGCAATATTCAGACCTTGATCTTTATCACATGTGCTGCATGAATTTCTATCACTCTGAGCAACTGGCCTTGAAAGGTACAATATATCCATGACACTGACTACGGCGGCACAAAGTAAAAAAGAAAAAGGAAGAAAAAGGAAGAAAAAGAAACAGCATCTGACTTCCTTATCTTAACATGTTGTTAAAGCATTCTGTAATACATGCCAATTCATCTCATAACATCTTGGTCACCCTTGGAAATATATAATCAAAAGTTAGTAGCCTGAAAAAGCCCAAACGGTAGCCATTGGCTTATAGAGGTGAACGAGAATAGCATTTCTAATATGGACACATAGAGAAAATGCTTCCCTTCCCTGATGGCCCACGTTCTATCTGTAACTGATACAAAAAAGGAATAGAACCCTTCTGTGTTGGATAAAGATGAATGAATCAGTTACGTTCATTTTTTTAAAAATCATTTTAAAATTCAATATGAAGAAATATGGTAATTTTAGTAAGTTCTTATTAACAACAAAAGCAACACCTTCATCTTTTTGTATAGGCCAAACTCAGTGTACAGCTGTTCTCAGTGTAGAAGGGATACCTCTCATGGATAACTGTCTGAAAAACGATCTGTAAGCCGCTCTGAGAGCCTTTAGGGCTGAAGAGCGAAGTATAAATACAGTAAATACAGTAAATAAGGAGAGAGCAGCCCTAATAGTTAAGCCCATTATTCTCAGATACATTTGATGGGTACAAGGGAGAGGACTTCTTGCTGGCTGTTCCTAGACTTTGGAACACCTTTCCAAGGGAGGCTAGGATGGCTCCTTTCTTGCTTTTCTTCAACTACAAAGTGATTTTTTTTAGCAGTTGAATGAAATGGTCCATTTCCATGAAATCTTATATTCCATGAAATCTTATATTATAGTAATTGTACTCTAATACAGCTAGAGGGCCAGATGAAACTTAGCCCGGGTGCCCCTAGAGAAGTGTGATTGGGTTCAGGTTTTTATAGAAAAGACTTTCATACTATTATCTCAGGCCATTGGGAACATTCAGATACTTTTGATAAGCTCCAATAAAGTTATATGGACAGGTGGTTTAAATAAATAAATGTAGGATTTAAAGTTGTCCTTACTGATGACAAAGAGGAATTTTGCCAATGTGGCATACACACTGTAATGAGCATTTCCACCTCTATTCTGCCTATGCTAACAGCACAAAATATGTGACATGTAGCCTGTCGTAGCATCTCAGCAGACCTGGTGTGAGAAAAGCAAGCTCTTCCCAAGTCTTTAGTGAAGCGGTGGGCAATCTGTGGTTCTCCAGATGTTGTGGTGGTTCCACTTCCATCAGTTCTATCCAGTTTAGCTAATGGGAATGGAGCGCAGGCGTTGCAATTCAAAGGTTTCTTCTCAAAGAAGAAGTTGCTTCTCAAAGGTTTCAAGTGGACCGTTCTTGGCACTTCTGTACTGGAAGGCAGATTGTCAGAATAAGCCAAATCTCCTTGTCAGTCCTGGTGATATCCTTCTTCAACCACTGTTCTTGTCACACTAAAATTAAAGCCGTCAACCAGTTCAGATTCCCATTATTGATTCTTGGGGAAAGACATCCAGTCTTTTGTATTGATAAGATATCCCATTGCCTGGGGCTAAGTATAGGTCTCAGAAACCTAGGCATTTATCATACGACGGAATTTGGGGGTATAATGCAATGGCAATCCGAACTCAATCATGGGGTTTCACGTTATTGTGTATGAGTATATCTCACGCAATTTCGCGCAATGGGAAGTCATTCCGAATGCAATCATGGGGTTTCATGTAATTGCGTATTAGAGTATCTCACGCAATTTCGGGCAATGGGGAATCATTTTTGGGAAATGTCCTCCCAGTCTGAGCCACTCCTGCTTTCCATGGTCTACTCATCAGATAGGTAATTATCACCCACCCGCCCCCATAAGCCCCTCAAACTCTGCTATCCAGTTTTCATATTTCCATTTTGGTTAGCTCTGTGTGAATTGCTCTTGTGTTGTGTGGTTGCACTCTGCATCTTTCTTAAAACCCTCTTAATTCACCACCAAATCCATTTAAAGTAACTTATAGCCCTTCCAACTTTTCTTTGGATAACAGATGAGGGAGTGTGTGTGTGTGGGGGGGAGCAATCCAGCAACTTCATCCTGACTTCAGGCACACAGAGACCATCCTGCCCAGCTGGGCAGAGAAGGAAAAAGACCAGACTGATGATGGCATAGTAATTTCGTGTCTCTCATATAAAATGGCAAAAATCAAGGTTTGGTTTTTGAAATATATTCAGACTCTGGATGCTTTAATGTGTGGATAAATAAAATCTGTGGATATGGAGGGGTATGGGAAAGAATGCTTCTCTACCTTATGGAGATATTTACATCCATGTCTTGGAAAATAGCGTGTTGTTTTCAAAAATGGGGGATGGTGATGAAAGAGATTTAAATACTGTAAAAAGAGATAAGCATATATATATATATGGCTTCATATTAGTGTTTTTTTTTCTTTAAAAAGTGTATTTTCCATCCCAAGTTTATTATTATAAACCTGGGGTAGGGGACGAATGCTTTATAGACCGGGCAGCCAAAAGCACCTGCTATGTGGAAAACACATGAGGGCAGATTATGTTGGATTTATTCATCACTAGACAGGATAGCATTCTGCACAGCATCTGAGAAAACACACCTTCCAACATTTCACAGATAAAAACCCAGGCATGTATGGCCAAGTAATATCACAGTATGGTCAAGATGGCAAAAGTTATCACTGAGAAAGAACGCACCAGTTTGGATAGGTTGCTTCAATTGTCCTTTGGCCAGAAGGAAGAGCACGATTCTGCCTCTCCGCCCTCTTTGATGGGTTGAGTGCAAACTATTTTTGCATTTTGAACTCCATTTGCAGCAAATGAATAGGCCAGGGAGGAAAGAGGAAAGTGGGAGAAAGAGAAAGAAATCGGAACATTTTAAAAGCATATGAAGAAGATCAATCTGGACTGTCCTTGCAAAATTGGGAGAGTCAGAAGGTATGAGAGATGAAAAACAGTTTATGGGTTGCACACCACTCAGGACACACCACTCAGTTCTTTAAGCCCTTGCCACTGTTTTCCACTCCCCATCCATTAACTACCACCTGAGGCAGCTGCCTCACTCTGCCTAAGGACAACCACCTGAGGCTGAGGCCTTGAAAACTTAAAGAGCTGGCAGAGGAACTTCCCACTGTAACAATGTTTATTCTGTCTACAATGTAAAATACTGGTGTATTATCTTTACAGTGCTTCTTTCCTTTTGGTCTTCTGTAACTCTTAAATTTATTAGCAAGAGGTTGTATAACGTGACCAAGTTGTTATTCAGTCTCCCAGAGACCAAGTGAAACCACACTCATAATCCTTATCGATAGTTTTCAGGGCCCCTACTGAAACTCTCTGCATGCCCTCTTCCCACCTCCCCTGATATCTTTTTATATTCCACATACACACGTGAGGCATTGCATAATTCAGGAGGCATCCGTACAGCTAGCTAGAGAAGGCTTGATTTGCACTGCTGACCATCAAAGACATCTGAACACAGATTTGTATGAATCACACCAGGACATGGTTCCATGTGTCCATTCCTTTTATTTGAAAAATGTGTCTTCAGTGCCAGTGAAATGTGCCTTCATTTGAGGAAGAAAGGTGGGCAGTGGAGAAAATCTGATCCACCACAGCTCTCCTCACATTGTCATACAGTATTTCTTTGCCATTTGTAGCTGGCTTGGCTACAGTGTTCAGCATTCATGCCAATGCTATGCTCTAGCAGCAAAGCACATGGTAGCAAGGGGTCATTGTCTCTGTTCTGGTTTGCTCATTATGATACGGATATAGAGAAAAGCCTCAGGGTGTTAGAAGAGATGGTTTTATTCTTGCAACTAGCTTAATGCATTTCAGACTAGTAATAGTTAATGGCCTTCTTCAGGTGCTGTTGAAAGATAAAAGAAAGAAAAGGGACAATATATAAGCAACCAAATTATAACAGGAAACAAGTTACAGTTAATACAAAGTATTGTATTAAGTTGTCAGCAACACAGTTTGAGGAGAACAGCAAAGAGGAATGTGCCCATAAGAAGGTGACAAAGACTATGAAGTGTCTGAAAACCAAGCCTTTGAACAGCTGTAGGAGGTAGGCATTTAGCCTGGAGAAGACTGAAAAATGATATGATAGTGGTCTTCAAATAGCTGAAGGCCTGTCATACAGAAGATGGAGCAAGCTTGGTTTCACCTGCTCCAGAGTTAGGGGCATTACAAATGGGCGGCTGGAAGCTGCCTCTTCCTGCCCTGGGTTGGTGCCATAGCAGCCACACGCTGCAGCACCGACCCACTCTGAGCAGCTTCCTAGAAGGGGTGTCATGGGTGTGCTCGCGCACCATGATGGCACCCCTTCTGGCCAGTGCTGTTTGGGTGCTGCACACCATGGACGTCAACATGGCACACACTGTATGGATGGGCATGCGCCATCATGGTGGCCAGGTGGCGAAACTAGGGCTGGGCAAGTGTAGACTCTCAGCCCCAGTTTGCCTACTAGCCGACATAAACTGCCGGTCTGTACGGGGCCTTAGGCACTGAACTCAAATTGAAAGAAAGGAAATTTCTAAAAAAATATTAGGAAGAATTAGGAAGAGTGTTAAGATTACCATGGACAGCCCCCCCCCCAAAAAAGGGGGGGGGGAACCAAATGGGTCCTTGAACAGATCAAACCTGAAATCTCCCTAGTAAACAAGATGATCAAAGTGAGGCTGTTGTACTTGGGTCACATAATGAGAAAAGACAATAATGCTAGGAAAGGTGGAGGAAAATAGAAAGAGAGGAAGACCGCAAACTAGATTAATAGATTCAATGAAGGAGGTCACAAGTAGTATAGAACAGGGTGTCTTGGAGATGTCTTTGAATTCTGGTCTCCTGTCCAATGATGCCTTTCCCTTAAGCCCTATTCCAATGATGCCTTTCCCTAAGATTCTCTATTCCAGTCCCTCTCCCACCCCATTCTCCAACTTTACTCAATGTCTAGTCAGCATCGCATGGCCACTTAACATGCTCAGAACATAGGCTTCCCCCAAATCTGCTCCTCCCTCCATTTTCATGCACAGAGAGTGCTTCTTTGGTTACATCAGGATCAGTAGCTGTACCTGAACATTAGAAATCAAGGGCATGATCAAACAGCATTCTGTGAACCTGTGACACAGCTGCAAAACAAATTATAAAGTTAACCCCCTATTATAATGCTATTAAAAGTTGTCCATCTTGTTAGAAGAATGTAAGCACTCATTACATGATTTATTGCCCATCCTTGAATATGAACAAAGAAACACCCTGCTTCCAACAGATAATGAAGGTTATGTAACAGCAAAACTTCCGTTTATTATTATGTACTGCCACGAACACTACAAAAGATATCAAGAAACTCAAATAGCTTTGTAGACTATGGCTGAGGTTTCTACATCACAGTCTACGTTTTGTAACTTTATGAATCTGTAGCTACGTTGCAGAAATACAACAAAACTCTGCTAGTGAATTACAAGGATGTGAATTAAGCATATCTGTGCGTGAGGTGCTCCTGTTATTCCATGGCACATCCTAATTGGTATCTAATTGGTATCTGGATGGCCATTAAGGAGTGCCTCGATGCACAGCAGTGCCTATGGCCCATCAGACCATGGTCGATCAGTCAGTCCACTGGCTATAGTATGCAATGGACAGCTGTATGTTGTAACATGTGGAATGTGGATATTGCACTACTCCATTCAATTTTATGCACACATAAGACCATTTATGAAGATCTAAGTCACAAGCAAGCAGAATGCCATCTGATATCTAGATCCAGGCTGCAACGATATCATGACTACAGAGTTCCATGTTAAGAAAGTCAAAGGCAGCATGAAGCCCCTAATCAGATATCAACTTTTGTCAAGATTTACACTTATATGAACTAATTCTTGGAGGTGAACTCTCTTGTCATTCTTCTGGTCAAAGCAGGTATTTCCCCCCAGGACTGACCACCAGGATTAAAACTGAAAAGTGACAGTAACAATGTGCAACCCATGGGGTATTTTGTGTGTGTGTGTGTGTCTGTGTGTGTGGGGCAAAGCCATGAATCTCAGATTTTTCTTAGAAGTTATTCACATCTAGTTTTTAGCATAACTATGCAAAAAATCTCACTCACGCATTCCGCTTTTGTTGGTCACATTTTTTTAATCGGTACCACATTCTGCATATTGTGTTGCTCACGCAAGTCAGCATTGCAAATAAAATGGAATCAATGATGCGGCTGTGTTCAAAACACATTGAAAGCATGCAGTTTTATCCTAGTTTATCCAGATCTATTTGTATTGGTTATTCACACAGCTGACAATGTGAATCTTTTAGGGAAATGGAATCTCCTCCTTTGCAGCTCTTTAAACAGAGACTGGATGGCCATCTGCTGGGGATGCTTTGACTGGGAGTTCCTGCATGGCTGAATGGGGTTGGACTGGATGGCCCTTGTGGTCTCTTCCAACTCTATGTTTCTGATTAGCTTCCAAAATCAGATGGGATCTGCTGCCTTTAAAGTATTTAAGCTCCTCCATGGGGTTTGTATTGAAACATGCCAAACTCTTTACTTACTCATAGGAATTCTGGGTTAATATTGCAGCATCTGGAGGGCCATGAAATCTCCATCCATAGTCTACAGGGAGCACCTTTAGGGTTGAGAAAAGTCACTGAATGAGTGGGTCAAGGACCAGTTTTTGTCACTGTGTAACTTACTGTAAATGGAGATCCCATGGTCCTGTAAATATTGCAAAATTCACTGGCTCTAGTCAGCACCAGGATGAGGAGACTGGCAGTCCGATATGTCTTCCACCCTTACTGTACACCCTCCATTAAGAATTCCTACAAATAGAGAATTTGGCGTGTTTCAACACAGGCAAAGCTATCTTTCTCTCCTTGCAATCCAAACCATAGTTCTTGTTAAAATCGTAAAGATACTGGAAAGGAATGTACAGGGAATGGAGTTTACTAAAAAATTCATTTGGATCTATACGGATAAGACTGGCTACTTCATTCCTTCTCAGGATCCATGACTTTTCTTTTTTCTGTTTAATTATATATCTCAGCTGTCTGTAACCCATTGCAAGGAATAGTAGTAGTCCCTTTTCTTAACAAATGGCTTTTGTTAAACAATGCCTCCTGGCGGCTACTTGATGAACACATGATAAAACACACACACAGAGAATGTATTTGAAAAATTAGTTTTCACTATGAACCCAGATTGACTAGTTTACTGTGGCAGCAATCAACCTGAATGAAGATAGTAATTGAGGGACCTTTTGTGATAGAACAGTGGCAATACCGTATATGAAATTCATTGTGAAGTATATGGACTCTGGAATTGTGACACCAATAAATTTGTCATTACATTTCTTTGAAGATGTCTTCAGGTTCCACGTTGTGATAAAGTCCTGTTTTGGTTGTTCTATGTGTGACTTGCACATGGTGAAACTTAGCAGAGTTGACCCTACGTTAAAAAGTATTGTCCCTGTGTATCTTAAATGCTTTATTAGCTGTTTGTTGCTCCCACTGACGCAAATTGCTAAAGTTATCGGCTAATGAGTGGCACTAGGGAACCACATTAGAGAGATAAATGGTTTCTCTAGAACACAAGAACAGAGCAATTGAAAATCAAGCTTCAGAAAGTGCTAGGAGGAAAATTTGCCTGTGGCTACCTTTGGACTCTAATGGGGATACCCTGGGAAATCTCTTTGGGTGTACTTATTGACAAAAAAGGCCTTTTACCCCCCCCCCCCTTTTTTCTTTTTGTAAATAGCGAACAAAATCAGACCTTGGAAAAGTTAGTTTGGGGCAACATCTCCTAGGACCTCAATCATGGTAGTCTAACAAAATAACTTTCTCAGGCTCTGCAACCAATAATAAATGTGAGATTCACTATTTTGTGCGAAAACCTGAAGATTTAAGCAAGGGTGTTGAGTTAGAACCAGTTAGGCCAAGTGTGAGTAGCATCCTGTAGTTGGAAACTATTTATTTACTTGATCCAACGTAATCCTCACCTTTCATTTCCACAATGGAAACTCAAGATTGTTAACAGCATCACATTCAAAACAGTTACAGTAAAAGCTCATAAAAAACAGGTTTAGACTGTGTTGGCTCAGCTCTCTTGCCTGTTGATGCTTGCCCTATAAACATTAGAAATATTACTTGGAAGGGTCAGAGGAGCAGCAGATAAGACAGCCATAACAATGCTTACTACTACACAAGTGGGGGCATGTAAAATATCATCAGTTAGGAGTGGCCGAGATTTTAAAGTTCTGAGTTTGACTTGTTTGAGAATTAAGGCAACTTTCAAAATTTTCCTTTAAATTATTTTGGATCATTTATATTAAGATAATAGAGACGATAATAGAGGCTATTTTATATATAACTAGCACCAGCAATGATGAATCTCCCACCAAAGCATTTAGAATAGCTTTTTTTTTACCCCAGTAGTGAAGGTGTGTGTATGTGTGTGATGTGAGTGTGAACAGTATACTGCAGAGCTAGAAAAATTACTTTATGTGGAGTAGTATCATGGTCACTCTTGGGTGGGGAGAGTTGGGAGTTTTCCAAAAAAAATAACTTTTCTAAATGTTGGTTTATACATTTCATTGCACATTTTCAAGGCAGAAATGTAATAAGGTTGGGTCGGCAAGTCAAAGTTTAACCCAAGAAACCTAGTACCAATACCTTTTTAAAATAACGAGAGAGACTTTTTTGTTTACACACTCTAGGCGGTACGAAGCGGTATATAAATAAAGCTGTTTGTTTGTTTGTTTGTAAGTTTGTTTGGACCATGTGGGTGAGGGAGAGGACAGGCATATGAAGCCATGGAGGCAGCAACCTTCTTTTTTTTGCCACCCGTCTTTTCTTCCTCTCTTCCTGCCCAGTGAGATGCTGGTCTTAAACATTTGTTCTGATCTCTTTCAATAACATTTTGATACCACTTTAACTGCCAAAGCGGTTTCTTTAGAATCCTGGAATTTGTAGTTTGGGGAGGTACTCAGAATTTTGACAGTGCATTCTAAGTATCTCATGAGAAGTACAAATCCCAGGATTCTAAAAAAGTAGCCTTGGAAGTTAAGTGTTATCAAGATGGTATAATTCTGCCATGTGAAAAAGGTATTTGAAATTAGGTTATGATTGTCCACTCTTGCTTTGAAATGTTGGCTAGAATCTTTACTAGGAAACCAACTGGTATAAGCATTGAGGTGGGAATCCAACTTCATGACCTTCCCACTTAGGAGTTTATCATACGACAGAATTTGGGGGTATAATGCAATGGCAATCTGAACGCAATCATGGGGTTTCACGTAATTGCGTATGAGTGTATCTCACGCAATTTTGGGCAAAAAGGAAGTCATTCCGAACGCAATCATAGGTTTTACGTTAATATGTACAAGAGTATCTCACGCAATTTCAGGCAATGAGGGGTCATTTTTGGGAATTGGGAAGTCATTCTGAACGCACTCCAAACACAACTAGATTAAACTAGCGAATTCACGTAATTGCAAATTGGCTCCATTCGCAATTGAGAGAAATTCCTCCCATGTGATAAACTCCTTAGTTACAAAAATCATTTAAGTGGATGGGGCAATGTGCCATTTCTCGGCACAAACCTTTTGTTCTTAAAGACCTGCAGGATTGTGGCAAGGATGTGAAAATGGACTTACCTTGGAAGAAGAGTGAAGACATGGAGAAACTTCCCATTTCTGCTGGCAAGTAGACCTTTTTATTTACAGAGGCCTTTGCTTGTTAACTGCTTTTTAGAGAAAGGCCTTTCAGTATAGGGGAGACTGCAGTTTTATCTTCATTATTGTATTTTAAATGTTTTCTTAAAATGTTTAAGTTAGATGGGCTTTTAAAATAGGAATGTCTATCAGTGGTTTCATGGATATGCTAAACAGAATTAGGGACAAGACGATGCTAAAAAGGAATCACCCAAAATCATTATCTGAAATGACTCAGATAAATTTGATGTTTCATAGTCTCACTGTTTCATAGTTTCATGTAAAGGTATATTGTGCTTTTGAGGCTAAGGAGTTTATCACATGGGGAAAATTGCAAGTTTAAAAGGGTCAGGACCTGCAGTTATCCAGCATATTAGGCACAATTGTACAAATGGGTTTCACACAACATTGGAATCCAACAAGAAAGTGACTTGAACCAGGAAATAAGCATTTTTGGGAAAATATGGGAAAGTCATTTCCATTTCATTCACAAATTTGCTTTTTTTGTGTGTGCAATTATTGTAGTGTGAAAGCTACAAGCACTTCATTCATGGGATTCTCCTTTTTTGTGTTTGTTGCCAGATTTCCCATGGTTCTTTGTGGCAAATTTACTTCCAGTGCCATGGAATAAGTAAAATAAGTACCCACCCTTCTTCATAGCCAGAGTTCTTAAAACAGCTGATGCAAGCACAGAAAGAGAGAGAAAGGAGAGTGCAGTCTAAGTCCCGGCACGCTCCTCCGTGTGTGTCTTGCTTCAGCCACAGTGATCCCAAAACAGGAGTTTATCACTCCCAATTTCAAATTGAGCCAATTCAAATTCACGTAAATTCACTAGTTTAGCGAATTTAAGTGAAATTTCATTGCATTTGGAATGCGTTCAGAATGACTTCCCATTTCCTGAAAATGACCCCCCATTGCCCGAAATTGCGTGAGATACTCTTATACGCAATTATGTGAAACCCCATGATCGCATTTGGATTGCCATTGCATTATACCCCCAAATTACATCGTATGATAATCTCCACTGTCCCCTTTAAGGGCTTTTGGACTTCAGCTCCCAGAATCCCAAGCTATTGGCCAACATGGCTGAGGCTTCTGGGAGCTGATGTCCAAAATCCCTTAAAGGGAACAGTTTGGGGTCACTTCAGCCTTCCCAATGAATCAGAGCTCTTAAAGAAACAGCTGAGGCAAAGGTAGGGACAGAACAAGCGAGATAGAGATAAGGCTGAGTTCCCCCTCGCTCTTTCCTCCATATGTCTGTCTGTCTCCAGCTTCAGCCCCCATAGCCACGTCTTTTAGAGGAATAGCTGCGGAGGGAAGGCAGGGACACACACACATACAGATTTGTTGCGGTCAACATGTGAAAATTATTTGTGCATTTGATCACTTTTTCAGGATGCACGTACTTTATCATTATTAGGATGAAGGCACATTTGGTCCTGTCATGGGAAAACCATTTGTGCATTTGCACACACGTGCAGATTGATCTCATTTTCTGCACGGGATAATAGTGCTTTGAGTGTGAAAATCATTTGCGAAATTGTGCGTTAATAGAGAAATAAGCTTTCACAGATCCAGTTTACTTCATCAGATGCATTCCTTTCATCCGATGAAACAGAGTTAGGCCTGAAACAGATGGGCTGAATAGACTGGCATCAGGCTGCACTGGTGCCATTTGTGCTAGGACTGCGGCAACCACATGTGCCCAGTCCCGATCTGGGCTGTGCCACCAAAGTCCTAAACCTGGCTGCTGGAAGGAGTAGTTTCTACCACTCCTTCTTGGCCCAGTTCTTTCCAGATGACGTGACCTCAGCATGGCTTCCAGCCACATTCAGGGCATGAGCCATCTCAAGGCTACACCCCAAACATGGCCAGTACCCATGTCATTCAGCCCGTGTGTTTCCAGCACATGTCTATGGAAACTGTGGCCACTAACATCTTTCTCAGTTAATCTCAAAGGTGCTACAAATTCCATTTGCATTATGCTTATCTTGCATTTCTTCCAGCTTGGGACTTATGGCAGGTTGTAAATTAAAATGATTACAATATAAATTACAATATAATTAAGACATATACAAAGTTTACATTAAAACTATTAGCCTATTAATCATATTAAAATAATTTGAAACACATGGTTAAAACAGTACAATTTAAAACAAAACAACACCCTCTTACAGCCCTTTCTTTAAGCCTTTAGCTCTAAAAGCCAATCTGAATATAACAAGAAGACAATTCACACTGCAAAAATAATCACTCTAGCCCCCTTTCATAGCAGCCTCCACAAAGACTCTCTCTCACGTTCCCACCAATTGTATTTACAGCAGGATTGAAAGATCTCAGGATGTGAACAGGCTCATAAAGGAAAATACCATCCCTTCATGACCTTGCCTATAAGCCTAGCCAGGCAGCCCAGACCTAAAGGAATTTATAGGTCAAAACCAGCATTTTGAATTATCTCTCTGGAGATCACAGAATAGTGATTCTGCCTGTACAGGATGGAGTTACTGTCCCTGAAGGCTCAGGTTTGCAGCTAGGAGCTGGATACCCAGATTTGGGAAATAACCACTGTCTAACTGGTAGAATTGAACCAGTGAGCCAGTTGTATCTATTCCTGCAGATGTCAAATGTGACATGAGAAATGCTTTACAATCAACGTGGGAGCCTGTAACATTGGGCTGCCTTAGCAAGTGTCCAGGAATTTTATCTGGTTAAATAACACCATACTATCATCTGATGAGAGAACATAACTTCCTTATTACAGAAGCTTCAGTGAGTACTGATCTGTTTCTGGATGCAATTCGAAGTGCTGGTGATGACCTTTAATCCCTATATGACTTAGGACCGAACTTTTTGGAAGACCACAATCCTCTGTACTTCATTTGTTGAAATATGTCCATTCTGCCTTATATTCAAAGATGTGGCGTACAATAAATATGAAAGATTGGGTAATTCTAAGAAAACTATAGGATATGTAATGAAAAAGACACCTTTGCCCCCAAAAGAAGAAACTGGACTTACTCTTGTTGGACACTCCTATTATCGAACAAGTGCAAATAGTTTTCATTAGCAGATTAAGGTCTAACTTTAGCCAATATTACTGCATGGTAAATCAAGTGACTATCTACAGAGATGAGGAAAAACACAGGCGGGTCTGGGCTCCACCCAGCAAGGTTATCTCAGGCAACCAAAGAGAGGGGAGAGGCCCGTTTCTTGGAAAACACACTTGAGCCATAAATCCCACACACTGTAACAAACTTTCCATATACCTCCATCCTAAAAACACAGCAATGCAAATGTTATTAGCATAGTTCATTACATTGGCAAGTGCTATAATCGACAAATGGTATCTAAAATGTTGTTTTGCCACCTTACTAAGTCTTTTCAGTGTGTCTATAGCATGAACTTAGCCTTCCTCAAACATTATAGTTCTTGTCACCTCCCGGGAACCCTTGGGAATGCCAGTTTTCCCACACTTATATTCAAACATAATCTAAGATTCCACTCTGTGTTAGAGCCAAGCCAAAATTATGGGTACCTGCATGTGAATTTAGACTGTACATATTCTTGCTCAAGGTAGTGGTCTGCTGAAGAAGAAGCAATAGAAAAAAATGCTCTATTGATCAGGTAGAGAGACATAAGACTTGTCTTTTTATACCAGACCTGGACAATATAGAAGCTTCAGGTTTAATGATCACAAGAGTGTGGATTCCCATTCTTTTGTGTACCTGGACATACTAACCATGGTAGCTCATAAGGTTGGTCCCAGCCTTAAGACAGAACAAAGCATTTCACACTTGTATTAAAAGAATCAATTAAAAACAGAAACAACTCTTAAACCTTCACTTTGGCTAATTTTGTTTGTTTGTTTTTTAAATCTAAGACAATACATATTTAAGTACTAAAAGAAAGATCTTCCCCATTATCTGTGGAGTTTGTACAAGTCAAGGAAAAACAGAACACTTTGTTGGAACACTGTTATTCATATGTGCAAAAGTTACACTCTGCTACCATGACATGCTTGTATGCCACCATTGTTGTAAGTGATTAGATATAACACAAGCAAGCATATCCTCCAATTACAACAAGAATTCATTTGTGGTTGTGCTAAAACACAGCAAAGACAGAAAATGATATCTGGCACAAAGATATAAAATATGAAACATCTTTATTAGAATAAATCAACAACAGAGAACTATCTTCCTGCATGTTACCCAAAACAGTGTGGTTGTAACTATAAAATACAGTTGAAAAGGTTGTGCATTCGAGGACTTTGGTATCTCATAGCAATTTCCTTTGCCAAAAGCGATCTAAACCTTCACTTTAAAGTTTATCTCTCAGAAGAGGTGTTCAGAAGCATTGTAGCCCAAAATCTGGGTTCATATTACAATAAAGGGAAAAAAAATGTTATCATCTGAAGAACCTGTTTGTATAATTCATGTTACCATATTATGAATTGTCTAGCTAGTTAAAGAGAACAAAATTCTGTATAGCATCCACGTTTTTGTATCTACTAGTTCTTACCTAGCAATGCTTTATGGCCCATACTTTTACTTAAGTTTCTTTTATCTGAGTACTTCACCAATCCTGCCTTTTTAAGCACCAGCTTTCTTTGTACGCAATGTGATCACCTTTTTACAGAATTTTTATTTATGACCAATATTTCACAAGTTAGGTTTACAGACCTTGGTGGAGAGAAGACTTTGGTACAATCCAACAATCTGGAGATTCTGGTAACCATTTCAAAAATTCCAAAGTTCTCTTTCAGGAATTCTTTGAATGAGCATGTACAGAAACAAAAGTATGGACAGCAAGTCTTGTGTTTGAACCACCATTAAGAACATTACAAGATGAGATGACAGATTGCAGTGCCTGGGCATATGCTGAAAAAATAACGAAATAGCATTAGGCTTTTACTGGGGTATGAAGGGGGATATAAAAAGGATGGAAATATATCAAGAGCTTCATAAAATGATGTGTACCAGAATTTTTTTTTCTTCCATTGTCATTAGCATAAGCCACATATTCAAGAGAAGAAATCTGTTTCTGAAATATAGCAACCACTGCACCATGCTTTCAATGAGAAATGCCATCAAATATTTTTGTAGCAGAATATTTTTATAGCAAAATGCATGTTTGTAGATTTAGGATTTGTCCAATCATATGTTTCAATAGTAAGCAATTTGAGTGGCATTTTTTAAAAATTGTTTTTCCACCAGTTATAGGCTTATGTTCCAAGCTTTCTTGCTCACATAACTTGAATGTTTTCAGATGCACCAAAATTTGCCTCAAAGTCTTGAGTGTCTTCTAGATTTAGAAAGTTAGCTTAAAATGAAATGCCTGTGAGAAGGAAGCATAATCAGGGCCCTTGTGGTTATGGCTGGAGCTTAGAAAAGGTTTATTTTGGACTTAAACTTCCTGAATTCACCATGCCAGTTGGGGGAGCTAGTCACAACAAACAACTTCAAAGTGGCATTTGAACAGACTCCAGAATGAATGGTACTGTTAATAGCCATAGCAATAGCAAGTACATTTCTATACCACTTTTCAGTGAACTAGCATTCTCTAAGTGTTTTATATGTGTAAGCCAGTTGTCCCCGACAAGCTGGGTACACATTTTACCAACCTATGAAAGGAGGGAAGGCTGAGTGCACCTTGGAGCCCTGCCTGGGATTGAACTCACAAACTAACAGGTAAGAAAGAATATATATATACATATATAATGGATTGACATTTATATTAAGGACAAGAAAAATCACAAAATTTCTTTGGTAGATGTGTGAAATAACGGAGATACATTGATGTTAACATATAAACAAACATGGAAAAAATGATGAACAAATAACAGAAAGGGATGGGTAAAACAGATAAGGAAGTAGAAAGAATATTAAGAGAGAAGGGATAATGAAATGTAATTAAAAATGATATTTAAAATCAACTTGCAGGGAAATTAAATGTGGGGAAATTAAATTGGGAGAATTTATCAATTGCTATTAACAAAAAGGGATTAATAAAGACTTCAAAAGACCAATTACGATACCTTTGTGATTTTTATAGAATACACAGTTGTTGGCACAACTATCTGGATGACAGTCCCAGAAATCTGACCCACAGAAGCACAATGGAGGCAAATTGATCTTATACATTTTGATTCTCTCCTGCATCTGGGCTCGTAGTGCTTCTGCATATCTGAAAAACAAAACACATATACAAACTCAAATTCACTTTAATATCCCTATTAAAGGTGAATTACAACAGCAGACTCATGACTTGTTAGTAAATACAACAAATAAGGAGCACTGGTGCTCTTCAGATATTTTCAAGTACATTCCTCATGAGCTCCAGTAAATCTGGTTGAGTAGAAAAAGGAAGAAATACATAGAGAGAAAAATATGAAAGTTAAGCAGTCAAAAACCAGAAACAGGACTCTGATACAACCTGTTCTGGGCAAAGGCAAAGCGTAAGAACTGCATGGAGGAGTTTGGCATCTAATGAAAAAGGCTTAATTTAAACCACATGATGTCTTGCCTTGCCTAGGTGAAAGAAGAGGACAACCCTATTCCTGGGATAGCTTTTTCTTTACTGTGATCTAAAAGCTAGTTTGTGAGATGCACACACTTAACTTCAGTGGGCGTTCATATTAACAGAAGACCAAGATATGCAAAAGACAATCTGCTATATAAGTTATTTTTTTAAAAAAAATCAATGTAAAAAACCAAGGAACAAGTAAAACAAACAATAGCCACAGTCCAATAGGCCAATAATCATTGGTCTTCAAAAGCTTGGATAAACAGCTGAATTCTAACTTGGTGATGAAATGAGGGCAATAATGCTACAGTGACTACAGTGACAATACTGAGAAGGACCTCTCATTCTATATAATCTATTTTTCTGGTGGAATGATGGAGAGCCCCACTCCCCACAATATACAGGAAGGCGTGCTTCCTCTTACGTACTGATGTGGAATATCATAAAGAAATGTGGCCTGCTAAAGGTCAGGTGCCTTTGCTGGTGGTGCTTCCTGTCAGTGTAGTGTCTTTTATAGAGATATGTATAGTACATAACTTCTACAAAAAACAAGGGAAGGCTATTGCCAGCCTGGTGATTTCCCCAAAAATATGCAGTTGGCCACTGTACTAACAAGAGACTGGCATAGATGCACATTGATCAGACCCAGTAGAATGCATAATGTGTGATCTTAATTCCTATACCAGGCATTTTTGAATGTAAAGAAAGTCTCCTTCAAATATTTCAGCTTACCGTGCATATTCCTTATTTCGCTGCTGTTTTTCCACTACCTTTTCCCTTTCTTTTGAATCCTCTAGTTTAAGATGTTCCAGTTTTTCACAAGCTTTTCCTCTGGAGTTAGAATCTCCCTTGGAGAGCCTTTCCTGTATCATCTGTTCCTTTGCATGGTGCTTCTCCATGATCCTCTGTTCCTCTATTTGGCGTTGCTGCTCTTTTTCTCTCTTAATTCTGCAGGCAGAAGAGGAATTATATTCAGTCCATCAAAAAAGCCACTTATTTAAAACACTGGGTTAAGGAATTAGAAGCTGACTACAATTGCACTCTCAGTTCTGCTGTTACGTACCCTGTGAAATAAACTGACAACAGTAAACAGTGGTCCAAAGGGCATTCTTGTGGCTTCAGCATAGTAGAGGCTGGCAAACACAGCATCATTTCAAAAGCCCACCTCTGCATATCTCCTGGCATTTTTATACTATGTACTATATAGCACACTGCAGTGATTATCATATTTATTTATTTATTTTTAATTTATTGGTTTAAATTTATATCTTGTTTTTCTCTTGGCACAGAATCCAAGTCAGCTTACAAAGTACAGGTAAAAGCCTATTAATAAAAAAGATAAAGATCTTCTCACCTCACCTGTAAAAGTGATACTCCAAAAGAAAAATGAAGACCAAGGCTGCTGCAAGGTGGTAGCTATTGAGAGGTAGAAGTCCTTGGCTCAACCTCAGCCAGTTAACTTCTACATGGCCTTTATGCAACCCACATTCTCAGCACCCCACCCCTCCTTTCTCCTCACACACAGCCCATCCTTGCTTCACTGTATGGAGATAACATACCTTAGAGGACTGAGCTAATATTTCTGAATTGTCAGGAATAGCACAGTATGAGTATTATCTGTTCAGCTCTCCATATTTTTGCCCCAACTAACAGTTATTAAACTACCACTAAGACAAACATAACATTTTAAAATGTATAATAATAAAAATAAGGAAGGGTAGGAAAGCATAAAATACAACGATTAAGAAAGCTATGTGAAAGTAGAAAAAACATCTAAGAAGTATGAAAAAGTAAAGCTTCCTGTTCCTTTGTGTTGCTTGTTGACTTATGATGACCCCATGAATTTCCTAGCATTTTCTTATGGAAAGTAAGACCACTACTTAATTTAAATTGCTTTCTAATTGTTTCCAAGAAAGAATTAGAAAACATCATGGAGAAAAGACATATTATAGAAGCTATTAGCTGTGAGACTTAAATGAAACCTTCATATGCAGAAGCAGCACACCTCCAAAGTTGCTAGAGGAAGGCTGTTGCTCTCAAGCCTTCTATGAAGTTATCAGTCTTGTAATATAAGATTGCTGGATGAGATGGAGTTCATCTCTCTCCTATGAAATGCAAAATACCAGCTTATAACCACTGCCAACTTTCTGAGACTGAGAGGAAA
Source organism: Urosaurus nigricauda (assembly GCA_034509955.1). Classification (NCBI taxonomy): domain Eukaryota; kingdom Metazoa; phylum Chordata; class Lepidosauria; order Squamata; family Phrynosomatidae; genus Urosaurus; species Urosaurus nigricauda. The sequence goes on from JAOEGL010000009.1 coordinate 11,679,110, forward strand.
AGTACAAGAGTTTTTAAAAAGGAAAAAATATTTGCTTAACGAAGCCTTACTGCCAAAGAAAGGTGACATCCACTTGATAGCTCTCTTCTCCCCCTCTAGAAATCTCCTTGAAATTCAATATTTGTACAGACTTTACTACAGCATCATAAAGTTTTCACTAGTACAAGTCTGTGGGAGCAAGGGCAGGTTAACTTGGTACTTAAGAACTAACTGTAGAAGATTGGCTTGTCCCCAAGTTGGAACAAATCCTGGTAAACAAGCATCTATTATGAGAGGATAAAACTGTGTTATTGAGAAATTACAGCTGTTTGAATGCAATTAGCTTCTGTACTCAAGTGTGTTTTTTGTAATTTTATTTTTTTAAATACATCCAATAAAATAAACTGCCTTTGAAGACTAGATCTGCTTGAAAATAAAAAAATAAAAGTTACAATGGCATTAAAATGCATGGTGAAATGACTTGCAATCCCCTCACTTGCTGTTATGTATGAAAGTGATCACAAGAGACAGCAAGGCAGAAGTACAAAGCTTATAGTTGAGCAGGTGGACTGAAATAACAGGCCATTGCTCTGAAGACCTTCCATTAAACTGCACACTTTTAAAAATCAGTTACATGTTTTTACATTATCACAGCAAAAACTTATTTCCAATAGTTTTCAGTTTTACACATTCTTCTACATTGTTAACATGATCACAAATACATCCCTAATAAATTAAGAGCAAAGGGATAGCAATACATTGAACACGTACTTGTCCATTTTCCTTTGCCATTCCTTCTGTCTTTGTTGCTCCTTTACTTGTTCTCTTTCGATATCCATGAAAAGTCTTCTGTATCTGAGATACTGACTTTGACGCTACAGGAAAAAAGGTGTTTCAACCCAATGTTTGGTCAAACATAGAACCACCATTATCAGCATTCAAATGCTGCATAGCATTTGTTAGCACTTATTCCACATGGCTGCAGCAACAATGGAGGTCACTTCTTCCTTTCCCTGAACACCTGGCCTCAGTTATAGTCTCAGTTATATACAGTTGTATCAATGAAGACTTAATGTAGGATGGATCTGTTCATTTTGCTATTCCCCTCCTACCATTTATCCTTTTGTTTCCCTGATAGCCTGTGGCCTGAACTCCATTTTCTAAATTGTTCAGGTGGCAGAAAAACTTTAAGTCCTTTATACATATGTATTTTTTAAAAAAACTAAAAAACTAAAAACAAAACTTGGCCTCATGGTTATGTATTCTTTGCACACTGCAACGGGAATTATGTCATAACAATTTATTGTAGCAGTTCACTCAGAAGGAACAAATGCCTTCAGAACCAGGTTTCCCTCTGCTGGTCATTCTGCTCAACTTTCATTTATGAAAGCTGAACATTCTAGTTTGTTCTTAAACTTGTGCCCTCAAGTCCAAAACTAGAAATGCATCATTGTGCATTTGCTTATAATCTTGAATTAAACTGGGAACTAGCACTGTTCAATATCACAATTCGGATGTTACACAGCACCATTTCAATGTTTGTTACTCCTTTTCTAAAGACATAGGCTAAAATACATAGAGCAGACTTTTAGTAATAGCATATCTGAATTCATGCAGAACCTGACATTACAGTGAATCCCACTGTAAGGGGGTACAAGCATCCTCACCTGAAGAGACCCACAAAACCAGCAATTTAAGCTATGACCGGAGCCCATCTGATTATTACACTACTGCATGTATAATACACATTGTTGTTCTGTGCCTTCAAGTCATTTCTGACTTATGGTGACCCTGTCATGGGGTTTTCTTGACAAGATTTGTTCAAACAAGGTTTGCCATTGCCCCTGAAGCTGGGAGAGTGTGACTTGCATTTTAGTGGGTTTCCATGGCTAAGCTGGGATTCAGACCCTAGTCTCAAGAGCTGTAGTCCAACACTCAAACCACCATGCCACTCTGGTTCTCAGCGTAATACATACAGGTGTAGGTATATCTATATACAATTCCCTTTCAGTAAATAGCAATACCGGTAGCAACAGCAAGTACATTTCTATATTACTTATCAGTGAACTAAGCACTCCCTAAGCTGTTTACAGTGTGTAAGATAATTGCCCACAACAAGTTGGGTACTCATTTTAGTGACCTACAGAAGGATGCAAGGCTGAGTAGATCTTGGAGCCCCTGGGATCAAACTCACAACCTTGTGGTTTGCAGTACAGGCATTCAACCATGGCACCACCAGGACTCCCTATTCGGCATTAAAATGTTCAACATTTTTTAAAAAATAAGTGGCAAGACAGAATTGCACATCTAGCCATCACATCACTGTCAGTTAACTAAGGGAGCCTACCTCCTTCTTTGACTCTTCTATCTCTCTTCCAGGCCAAAGTATATGGGGAGCCCAATTCTCAGTGCCAGATGCTGAACAGGGTCCTTTCATTATCTCACTATTAACCTGAAAACAGTAAAAACCGTAAGGGGAAAGTTTCAGAATTTGACTTCTGTTGAACTTTTAACATAACTAGGTGCTCTCCAGCTGTGCTGAACAATAACACCTATCATCCTAGCCAAGATGAGCTAATGGGAAGTACAGTCTAAGGGATCCAAGACAGCACCAGCTTAGGAAAGGACTTTCTTCTTAGTTTTTAAATAATATTTTTAATATTGCATATTATGAAATGTGAATCTCATTGCATAGTGTGGATATTATAGATATGATTCAGTCAAATTAAAACAGTTTCATGTTCCAATGACCTACATGGTAAAGATCTATGAATTTTTTCAACTCTCCTACTTAAATTAAAGGAACTTACAACTGCTTAATTTGTCACAATTCAATTCCATATTCTGTATAATATCATAAATTTGTTTATTAAGACAAAGTGAACGGCTGGAAACAACTTATGTTCAAGCAGGTGCAAATATGGTTATTCCTTTTCATGGGAGTGTGATTCCAACTCTATGATTCTATTATCCATGAGTCTAAGGCCTGAAACACACGGGCAAAAAGCACTAGCTTCGGGCTGTGTTGGGGGCTTGGCATTTATACCACGCACACCCCCAAACTTCTCTGAAGCCACGCCAACACCCCTTAAGGCAGTCCAAACCCGGACAGAAAAACCTGCTCCTGCAAGAAGTCTGTTTATCACTGTTTATTACTTATTTGTCCCCTGAGTTAACAGTATAGAACCTGTGGAGATGATTCAACTGGTAAAATAGGAATAAGGTAATAAACATTTTTATGTTAATACACACACAAACACCCAATAACTATAATGGAATAATTAAGAGGCATAATAATTTATTAGTTATATTAACAGATATTATAGGTTTAAAAACAGTAGAAGAATGCTACTTTAATTATTAGTTAGTAAAAGGACCGAGGTACACGGCCCAGGAGCAGCCAGAGGCTGCTCTGGCCCCGATCATGCCAGAACCACAGCAACTACACAGCCCACTCCCAAAGTGGTCTACAACCACAGTCCCAAGCCACTCTAGTCAGGAGTCGATCTAAATTTACTCTTTTTAAAGCCGGCTTTTAAATGCCAGGCCCCAAAGCAACTGGAAGCCACCTTATTTGGCCTGTGTGTTTCGGGCCTTTGTGTTATGTTTTTTGTGTTATGTGTTAATTGTTCTGTCTTTGTTATTACATGTTAATATAAGTCACTTTGGTTGAACATTATTGTATTTTATGAAATTTAATAAAATTTATTTTTTTTAAAAAAAGAACCGATAAGACGACTAAGCTAGTGTGCCAAAAATCCATTAGTTGGGAACAGACATTATCTGCTGTTGAACCAAAAGCACATTAGCCCAGCTAGACTCAAGTATTGCAGGAGGAGTCTTACTTTTTTAACCTCTATAATATAATTCATGCCCTTTCCTTGATGTTCTTGATCTTGCAGTTCTGCAGGAAGATCGTGGCATCCTACAAGAGGAAAATCTTCATCCACACCCTTTTCTGCATTTACTGGAGTTGTCGTGCAAGATCCTGGCACCTAAGACAGATATAGGTATTATGTAAGTCCACTCTGCTGAATATTGAGTGTAAGCCAAGTTAAAGTAAATAGTTTAAAAACTTGTCAAAATAAGGTATAAAAATGCTAAATCAATATGAAGACAAGCTGAACAGGTAATAGAATTCAACTCTTGCCTTTGTTTTGGGATATAGGATGATAGCAGGTCCCTATGTCAAGTCATCCACAAATCTCTATGAAATGGGATGCATGAGAAAAAAGGTATACACAAAGAAATGAAGAACTAACTCCTTCCCTTGACAATGCTCCATCTTCTCAAATCTGAAAACAAACAGCCTAGCAATAAGACTAGAAGTACACTCGTCTCTCCACATTTGCGACTGACTTTTGCAGATTTGATTATTCATGGATGTTATTAATATGTTCGCGCTAGGAATATCTAGGTCTTCCAGCGCAACTCTGTGTACTTTAACCAAAAGTTTCACTGAAGAACCTAGAGGCTCCCAGAGAGAACACTATACTAGGCTTTTGTAGCTCCTCCAGCACAATTCTATGGTCAGTGTCTAGCAGATGTTGACCACAGAGTTGCACTGGAGGACTAGAGATTCCTCAGGTAAACATAGTGCTTTTGTTATTTGCTGTTTTTCCACATTCACGGGGGCCCTGTGCCCCCCAACTCCAACAAATGTGGAGGAATGAGTGTACTAAAATGGGGGGGGGGGGTATTTTAGGTTGCTGGATAAAAAACAGTATTGAAGGAGTAAAGCCTCTTTTCTCAACATGGTGCCTTAAATCTACTCTCTGTCCTAATGGGACAACCCAAGTTGCAGCATGGCATTGCAAAATCCAGCTGCACCTTCAGTTTAAAAATGAGGATGATAAGGGAAGTTCACATTATAACAATTGTAACTTTCACCTGATTATATCACATTGTAAAAATACAGATAAGCTATCATGAGATAATGCTCTCACCGCCTCAAGCAATAACCTAATAGAAGGAGATAAGGTGACACACATATCTGAAATAATTTAAGTGGACTGTGTGAAAAAGTCATATTTTGTCAATATTCACAATATTCACATGTCAATATTTGTTGGGAAGAATTAAAAGCCTCACGTCATGCTCTAGGCTGCTACTGCTTAGAAAAGGGTTGGAACTGCTTACATTTTAAAGGAAAACAATGTATAAAAACTATTGGGCTGAATTATTCTGCTAACCTTAACTAATTTAGAACCACTGAATCAATGTGATTTAGCGTTGTTCACCATATAGCTGCTATTCAATGGGTCTACTCAAGCTGGGACTACCCAACAGAATTCTATTTATTATTTATTACAGTTATTCATAGTCCAGCATGCAAGAGAATAGTTCTTTTATGATAACTTACAACTAAAATAAAAACACTTGAATAAAAACTAATGGTTTAATATAAACTTAAGGACTATCCAGCCAGAGCAAGGGCCTGAGATGATCTTCATTTGACTTTCTTCTGATCTAAGAAAGGAAGAATATTGTAAATTATCATCACCTCTTTATCTAGACAACTCTTCCAAATATCTCCTGGAAGTTCTGGAGGTGCATCACCTGACACAGCTTTCCGTGAAGCCAGTCTCTGACGGACAGCCTGTTGCACAGTCTTCCTTACCTTTGGAAAGATATATAAAAGGCAAGCAAAAGAGTTGAGCTTTAAAAATGGGGTGGTGTTTGCTTGCTCTTTGACTTTCACCTTCTCAAGAAAGAAATAAAAGAGATACTGATTTCTGGGAGGCAGTTTTGCTAACTGGTTAATACAGATTGATATTTTGTTTTCAGGAAAGTCACAGAAAGCAATGCTAGAATGGTTATTAATCTACTTTTAAAAAAAGTCCAAGCACTCAGAACCCAGTATTTTGCAAATTCCCACCTGCATTCCAACATTCATTATTTGTTAACTCAACGTACCAAGATGGACTGGCCCAATTGATAGGAATATGACCTTGCCCAAGTGGCATAAATGAACTTGCCACTAAACCATGCTGGCTCAAGACTCAGCAGCAGTAGTGGGATAGGAGGGCCAAAGCCCTAACATTCAACTAGCAATTGAAGAAGACTGAAAGTGGCCTGCTGCAGAAATACATAATATCAGAACTGAGCCCATCCTGAATTCCAGTTCTGGGACTGAGGTGAGATATAAATCTAATGTTTCCCACTCCAACCCATACCTTGGGACATAGTTAAAAACAACATGGATACTGCTTTAAAATCTTTATATATAATGAGTTTACTAACATTCATAAACAAACAAATGAAAAGTATGCCATGATTCAGAATTTTCAGCTCTAAAGGCTGCTCCACCATTAAAGGCTGAATAGGTGCCAACACAGCAATTTATTCCTTATCTTGATCACAGCAAAACCCCTGAAACTCCATGCTAAATCCCAAGAAGTGTTTTAATAACTTTTCATGTTTGCAAGGGTTAGAGAACATTAACCATTTATGAATGGCATCTAAGAGTTCAAAATCACAGAAATCAGAATTTGCATCGTCTGGACCAAAATATATGCCTTTAAATTTTATGCTTGCTGTCATCTTGGTGGTTTTGCTGTGCGCCTTCAAGTCATTTATGATTTATGGAAACCCTGTGGCAACCCTATCACTGGGTCTTCTTGGCAAGTTTCTTCAGAGGGAAATTGCCATTGCCAACCTCTGAGGCTGAGAGAGTGTGACTTGCCCAAGGTTACCCAGTGGGTTTCATGGTGCAGCAGGGATTAGAACCCTGGTCTCCAGAATCACAGTCCACCACACAAACCACTATGCCACATCTGCTTAAAAATAAGGGCTGGTAGGAAAGCTAGATTTAAAATGTTCGGGAAGAGCTCAAGAAGTTATCAAGCAAGAACTTCCTAACTGTTTCAGCCATGTTCCTTTTCCAACACACCTTGATCTGGCAAAAAAACAAAACAAAACAAAACAAAAACGCCCTGCTAGCCCATGAAAATATATGACTGTATATAAAGTAATGATAAACCCACTGTTATCAGTGGCAAATAACACACACTAATTCATATGGATGGACAAGATGAGCCAATATACATGAAGAAGGAAAACACCCGGACAAGTGCAATGAGTTCTGCTCATTTCCTGTTGAATTTTCATTTCTTGTTAATGTTTGATAGCATGACCCTGAAATCAAAAAAGCCAAATTCAATAAAACCACTTCCGTACCACGCTTGGATTTCTTCTTCTACTTCATAACTCCTTAGCATTTCTTGCCCACCAAGAGAATAAAATTAATGTATCATAGTTTAGCATTAGTAAAAGTATCTGCTCTCTTTTTCAGATGCTAAACATAAGGAACTGAGCTCCAACAGAAGGAAATATGATGCTGCTTACAGTTAAGAATAGATGTTCAAAATCATACTATTGCAGAGAAAAACACTCACGGTTTTGGCTTGTGCTTTTTCTCCCCATTCTACTATGAATTTAGGTTCTTCTCCAGAGATGTGTTTACTGCTAGACCTACAAATGGCAGAATCATTGTTGCATCTGTAAAAACATGTATTTTTCTTGGGTGTCGACTGCAATGCAGAATCTGAAAATCCTATTGCCACAGAACTTTCTTTTAGAGCCTGCAGAACAAGAAAAGGATAATAAGAGACAGATATTTCCAAGCTTAGTTCAATGAAAGAAAGAACAATTAAGTGGTTTTGGTCCAAGACAATGAAATGCATCTTTTGAGGTCAATTTTACTTTAAGAGATAGAGCCAGTTTGTCCAATAAATCACAAAACATCTTCTTGTTTACAGTGGATGCTAGTAGTTCTAATAACAAATTGTTTTCCTATCAGGTGAGAAGAGTGAGATGGGAAAAGAGAAGTGAACCTATATGAAAAATATTTCTCAGGCTACAGTGAGAATAGCCTAAAAATGTTCTCATAGAAAACTTTGTTGGGATAAAGGAAAATGTACAATGGGTGTTACTTTGGATGATTCAAGAACATCAGCCAATCAGATGCTGGCTGGGGAATTTGAACATTTTGTTGTCAGTTGGGTTTGGCAGGTTTTGGCAGTTGGGCTGAGGATTCTGTTAGAGTCAGTTGACTCTGTGGATAGATGGTGGACTGTATACATGTTTGTAGATAGCTCTGTACATACTGTAACTTCTAAGAATAAAAGCCTCATCTGAGAGACCTTTGTCTACAGTTGTCTCTTAAGTTATTATGGAAGAGGAGAGGTACTTCTCCAACTCACAAGCTGTTGCCTACACTACAGTCGCGAAGGTGATCCTGGCACCAAATGTAACCGTGATGCCTCATCACGGACTGTGCTACTCAAACGCTAACAAACTTTGCATTGGAGGTTGAAAAACGGAGACTGAAAATCTGCTTGAGGAACAGAGTAAGACAGGGATTGCCATCTGTATACAGTATACAGGGGGAACCAGATATTCAAAAACATTGTCTTACTGCTTCATAGGACTTCTGCAGCTGCTGTTTTCTCCGCTGTTTCACATGTTGGTTCACTCTGTGTTTCACTTCTTCTTGAAAGCGTTTTAGAATCCGCTCTTTCTCTTTTAGTTGTTCTTTGTATTCTTTTTCAATCTGAGCTGCTGTGGACTAAAAAAGAAACCCACGACTTGAAGATTCAACTGTTCAGAGTAGAACTGACAATGATCAAGAATACACATGTTATCTGATTCCTGGCCAATTCCAGGGAGATCAGTGCTTCTCAAGCTATCTGATGTGGGGGACATAAAATTATCTTCCCCAATGTGCAAAGGACCAGTGCCCTATTTGCACAGAACGCTGTTACCTCCCCACCAAAGTGATATCTGTGGAGTCGAAGGCTTTCATGGCCGGCATCCATAGTTTTTTGTGGAGCTTTCGGGCTATGTGGCCATGTTCTAGAAGAGTTCCTTTCTGACACCACAATTCAAAAAGGATGTGGAGAAACTGGAGCATGTCCAAAGGAGGGCAACTAAGATGGTGAAGGGACTGGAAACCATGCCCTATGAGGAACGCCTCAGGGAACTGGGGATGTTTAGTCTGGAGAAGAGAAGGTTAAGAGGTGATATGATAGCCCTGTTCAAATATTTGAAAGGATGTCATATTGAGGAGGGAGCAAGCTTGTTTTCTGCTGCTGCAGAGACTAGAACACGGAACAATGGATGCAAGCTGCAGGAAAAGAGCTTCCACCTCAACATTAGGAGGAACTTCCTGACAGTAAGGGCTGTTCGACAGTGGAACACACTCCCTCGGAGTGTAGTGGAGTCTCTGTCCTTGGAGGTCTTTAAACAAAGGCTGGATGGCCATCTGTCAGGGATGCTTTGATTGGGAGTTCCTGCATGGAAGGGGGTTGGACTGGATGGCCCTTGTGGTCTCTTCCAATTCTATGATTCTATGATTCTTTGACGTTTCACTAGCATCTGCGGCTGGCATCTTGATATCTATTTATCTACTTACATTTGCATGCTTTTGAACTGATAGTTGGCAGCAATACATTGCTGGGGATTCGATCTGGAACTTGCAGTCAAAACGGAAAGCATTGTGTTCTCTTACTTTCCGTTCTGACCGCAAGTTCCAGACTGAATCCTCAGCACCTAGACTTCGAAGTGCCTGAATAGAGCAAGCGGCAGAGGCAGTATAAATTTAGATGGCTTGGTAGAAAACATGCCAAGGTAGAACTGAAAATTTGAAGAGAGTAAAAACATTTCAGCAGGCAAACGTTTTCCGCTTAGTACTCACGAAAACTGGGCTCTCTTCCTGCTCTGCGTCGTCTTGGGTACTCTCCACCCAAACTCCAACAGGCGCCACATGCTGGGTCCTCTCGGCCAACACGTTCCAGTTGACTGCTGCCGACTGAGGTCTTCTTTGCCCCTTGGCTGTTCTCTGTTGCAGCTCCTTCTTGGGTGGCAACATCTTCCCAACGGGCAAGCTTCAGGCCTGGGGCTTCTGGAAGGAGCCTCTGTTGAAATACAGGGAAAGAAAAGGAGAAGCAGAAGTGACCCCAGCAGCATAAGGAATAGAGGAAGGTAGGTGTTCGTGGAATAGAGCTGACCACAATCATTGCTGTGGTGTCTGCCATTATGAGGCATATGCCTTTTCCGTGTTTATCTATTTCATCTGATTAGCCTTGTTTGAAAAGTTTCTCAAGCTCTGGGCCCCACAACAGACTCCAACTCCCAGAATTCCATAGCTCTTGAGGCAGATAGAGTTCAAGATCCACTCAGGGCCTCACAACAGACTCCAACTCCCAGAATTCCATAGCCCTTTGATACAGATAGAGTTAAAGATCCACTCAGGGCCCCACAACAGACTCCAAATCCCAGAATTCCACAGCCCTTGAGGCAGAGAGAGTTAAAGATCCACTTACCTGCCCTCAGTCACTGGCAGAGGAAGTGACGCAGCGCCATGGCAACCACTTCAACAGGCCCCGCCCCCGACAGAAACGCTTCTCTCCTCACCGGAAGCAGACTCAGTCCCCTCTTGCTTTGAAATCGCGCGCTGTTTCCCGCCCCCGCCGCCTCATCCCCAGGCAGCCAATCAAAAGCGAGGAAGGACGGTGACGTCAGCAACAGCAAGTCTCTCCCTCAGAGCCTGAGGGGGGCGGGGGAGAGGGACGTCGGTGAGCTCCGGGTGGCCACGCCCCACAACCAGTGGCCACGCCCACCAACACACCCTGGCCAATCAAAGCTCTCCGCCGTGGTGGCGCAGTGGGTTAAATGCCTGTACTGCAGCAGCTCACTAAACCGTAAGGATGCGAGTTCGATCCCAGCCAAGGGCTGAATTTCTCTGAGGGAATGTGTTCCACTGTCAAACAACAGCCCTTTTACTGATAGGAAGTTCTTCCTAATGTTGAGGTGGAATCTCTTCATCCTCATCTTAATATTTTTTTACCACTTCTGATTTTAGAATCTATGGATTTTAGAGGATGACCTATTTATTTTATTGAATTAATAGTAATGTTATTTATCTTTTTTTTTTCAAAATTGTATATATATATCTATATATATAATATTTAATTGAATATAGATTTTTATTTTATATTTATTTATACCCCGCTCTTCATATATATATGAGTGTGTGTGTGTGTGTGTATATAATGGTATATTGTGTGTTATTTTGTATTCTGTAATTTTGTAACTCTGTATCTTTGTATTTTTTTTATTGATCTAATCCCACTTCAGTCTGCAAAATTATATATATATATATATATAATAAATATACTTATAAAATATGATTTTATAATATTTTATAATTATTTTTATTTTTATATTATTATTTTATAATAATATAAAATAATAAAATAGTTATAAAATATCATAAAAACATATTTTTATAAGTATATTATACACACACACACACATATATATGTATATGTATATAATAATAATATTTATTTATAGCCCACCCAATCACTAGGAATCTGGTGGGTTACAACAGATTAAAATACATAAAACACAATAAAATACAGAATTATATCTTCCCACCCACCCCCTCCCTAAGCTAAAATGCAATTAAATCATCTCAATTAAAACAATAAAAATACAATGGTGTTAAAAATTAGTGGACAATCTTGTTAAACAGGGCAATAAGATCATGTCACAGTTTTATATATATATATAATATATATATTATAGATAATATAAAAATAATTATAAAATATTATAAAATAATATTATTATTGTTGTTGTTATAATAAAATAATAATAAAATTGTTATTTTGATGGGAAATGATATATGATAAATAATATTATTTATTAGTATTAATGTTAATATAATAATTATATAATTGATAGCCATTAAGGCTGAAGAGCAGGGTATAAATACCAAAATAAATAAATAATATAATTATATTAATAATATAATATATAACTTTATTTAATTATATTAAAATTATATTAATAATAAAATATAATATAATTGATAATATAATATATAATTATAAGTATATATTAATATACAATAACCAGACTAGACAGAAATGGGAACCATGGATAAGATACCTGAACGAATAAAAAGGAACATATACTAGTATTATTTTTAATTGATTCTCGAGGAAAAAGCAATCCACTTAGTAACAGACAGTAAAAAGAATGATGATAATTATCAAAAAACGTTTATATATGATTGAGAAGAAGAACGATATGGTTTTTTACGTACCAGAAATATACGTGTGAAAAAAAGCTGTCAAGGCGTATCTTTTCCGACAGGCCTTCCCAGATTAGTTCCATTTAATTTCTGTACTCTCCCTGTTTTGTATGTATTATTCCAATATATTTTAGTCATTAAAGCTGCCTTGATTGCTGCAGCAGAAAAGCGGGGTATGAAAATAATGTTTATTTATTTATTATTTATTATTATTATTTTCCTGTAGGGGGTCCTCTGGGGTCCGGCTGGATGACCTCGTGGCCAAAGCATGCCCCCGACCGACAGAAGGAGAAAGAGTTGGAGGAGGAGGAGAGGAAGGCAAGGTAGGCTTTGGGTGGCAAAATCCCATTGTCCCCAGCAGCCTCCATGTGGCCACGGCACCATCGAGGTCAATGGGACTTCAGTGCATGTGGATTTTGCCATCCGGAATGGGTCCTCTGCGTATACCCTGCGTAGGGTATTCCTTATCAACATCCCTTATTTTGGCTCTAAGCAGAACCAGCACCATCAGACATCCTTCAAAGATGTCACTCTGCCCTCTTTACTCATCTTGTTAAAAGCCTACTAAGCCTCACCCTTTTGCATCTCTTTTATACTGTGCATTTAGGAGTATTTAATACTGATTTTATAGAATAAAAAATTGAATTAAAATTGAATATTGCTATTAACCCTCACGGTATCATACAGTCATAGAATCATAAAGTTGGAAGAGACCTCAAGCCACCCAGTCCATCCCCTGCCATGCAGGAACTCTCCATCAAAGCATCCCCGACAGATGGCCATCCAGCCTCTGTTTAAATTCCTCCAAAGAAAAAAACCTCACCACTCTGTTTACCTTAACATCACATAAACATTTTCTTGTTGCAAAAGCTTGGAGAAATTCTCTGCCTAGCAAAGGGGCTTGTAGTAGCCTCACAAGTGATGGAGACAAACTGGATGAAAAGGAAGTATCATTTTGTTTTGCTAATTGAATTTACATTTTATTTCCTAGACCTTAAGAAGCTTTGTTTCCTAGTACCAGTGCCAAAACAACAACAACAACAACAACCCTTTATTATTGCCTTTAGCATGGCAAGACTACCCTAATAACATACTAGGCTTATTTGAAAAACATATCTCGGGAGTGATAAGAGAGTGGCACAGAACCTGCAAGCTTGGGTTCAAAATGCACCTCAATATTTCTTCAAAAGTAACTATAAATAATTACTCCACACAAGAGATCCTAATTATTCTCACTTGCAATGATACTTTTGAAATGTAACTTTGATGCAACATTGTTAATAAAACAAACCCCAACCCGGGGGGAAACTGTGCCCTAGGAAGGGCAGCTTTAGGGAGCTGGGTATGTTTAGCTTGGAGAAGAAAAAGTTAAGAGATGACATGGTGATAGCCACGTTTGAATATCTGAAAAATATTTGACAAGCTGCTACACTGAAGATGGAATAAACTTCTTTGTTGTTGTTGTTACTCCAGAGACTTGGTAAGACGTGGATTCAAACTACAGGAAAAGAGATTCCACCCAAATGATAGGAAAAACTTCCTGACAGCAAGAGGAACACATTCCCTTAGAGTGAGTTGGAGTCTCCTGTTTTGGAGATTTTTAAAGAGGCTGGATGGCCATCTGCCAGCGTGGGTTGGACCGGATAGCATTTGTGGTCTCTTCCAAATCTATGATTCTATGATTCTGCTTGTTTTACTTGTACCGTACCTTGTTAGTTCCAAACTCTGTGTTCAAATACAGTTGGTTTAAATGTGAGGCCCTTTCTGGTCCTATCACTTTCGCCCTTTCAATGTGGTAAGAATCAAAATGTAGTAGAAGGGAATTACTTCTGAGACACCAAGTGATGTGAAGGTGGCCAAAGTTTTTAGTGAGGAAGAACACACAAGCTAGGAGCAGCTACAGCAGCTTGCATTTCCCCTGAGTCTACTGGGAATGGCAAGATTCCTCTTTTCTCCCTTCTGCTGAGTTGACAAGAGAGCATACTACGGAGCTTATCATTTGGCTTTTAACAATTTAACAATCTGGCTTAAAAGCTTAATTTGGGCAACATCCTGATATTATCAGAAGGTTTTGGCCACCAGATTTGCTGCCCAAATACATCCCAGGTCCATCCCTGTTTCCAGGAGTGCTCCGTGCAGCTCTTTGCAGATCTGGGAGTTTTCCAGCTTAAGAAAATGGCCAAGTGCTCCTGGAAGCAGGGAGGCACCAGGATGTATTTGGGTGGCATATTTGGTTGCAAAAACCTTCTGATAACATCAGGATGCTGCCTGAACTGAAATTTAAACCGGGAGAGGTAAACCAAATTAATAAACCAAGCGATAAGCTCCTACCTCTGCACTTCAAACTCAATCTGCAGCAAATGAAAAGTGAACTGAAGACAAATGGGGGCAATGGAAGGAGAGAAACTGGGGCATTTTAAAAGCAGCTGAAAAAGTGGAACAGCAAAGGATTAAGCGATTTTCTGTCATTCTCATATCTGGGAGTAAACTGAGTGTCATGGAGGTTTATCTGACCATATGATCAATATATAACAGAAAGGATATACTGGCCAGCTGGAACAAAGTCCTCCAGCATTCAAAAAGATACCAAAGATATCAAAAAGATTTTATTCGTGAGTTTGCAATGCGTGGAAGCAAGGTCAAAAACCCCAGTAGCAGCAAAGAGCATCGAGATTAGCAGCTTTAGTTCAGAAAAGAAGAATTCTCAAGGAAGAAGGGGGGAGCTTTTTTTTCAGACATTCCCCTCCCCCCCCACCAGTGCTTTACAAGAACAGATCCAAAACCATCTAAATTGTGCTCAAGAAGCTTCCAAGTCCATGGCCCTCTGGAAAAAATCCAATAAGAAGAGCCTGTTCTGCTACGCTTTTGGAAGACATTTAGTAAGAAATTTAAAGAGTTGTTGGAGGACTTCACAGTCCGTTTTACCACTGCTGTAATTGTCTGTTTCAGAACAACTGGAACTATTTGCCTGTAAATACTGGATTTATTAATGACAACAGAGCTGGAACTGTAAAATGCGCTGAGTTTGTTTCTGCTATTGGCTGCCTCTGGTAAACCGTGTCTTATTCAGAAGATTGGGGACAACAAAAGCAAACTAATTGGCACTCCAAGTCTGGAATGCTGGCCTAGTTAGGAGGATGAAGGAAGGACAGGATAACGCAGCCAGAGCTGGAGTTAAAAGCAGGAAAGCTCAACAACAGTGGAAAGTGAACAGTGTCAAAGGGAAAAGGTCGGCCGATTTGCTAAACTTGGTTTGTGTCTTTAAATCTGGAGTTGGCAAGTGCTCAGTCGATTCTAATAAAATCTCCAAGCTGACTATTGCTATGGCTGTGTTTGTTTCACCATGCTTCGTATGGATTAGACTTCTTTTAAACGTGCTCTTTAAAGGGAGCACTTGAACCAGGTTGCTTATGAATTCAAAATTGTGTTTTGATCAGATTTTTATCCTTGGTTCACTTTTTGCCTCTGAATTAAAGAGACAGAAGGTATAAAAATTAGCCCATGGCTATTCAGTGCTGGTTAAAGGCAAACCTTGGGGCAAACTTCTCCTAACCTGATGCTGCAAGATGTGTTGATCTGTAACCTTCCTTAAACCAGGTTGCTTATGAATTCAAACTCTCCTAAGCTGCCTTGAAGATTATTCAATCAAAAGGCAGCAAGATACCAATCTAAATAAATAAATGGTGCATCTTTGAGCCGAAGAAGGGTCTCAGATATAGTGTGGCCATGTTTTTATATTTACAGAAAACAGTCCTGTATTTGAAGCAGTTACAAAGGGTAATCTTCTGCTTGAAGGTATCCTCTTCTTAAACAGATTCCAATCCTGATCACTTTTAAGAGGCAGAAGCATAAACAGTCCAAGCCTAAGAAGCTGTCCATCAGCAAAACCTGTAGTGTGAAAAAGACTGTGGTCTTTTTCACACTTTGCACTTTGATAACACTTCAGCTGCCATAGGCAAAGAGCCAAGTACACTTCTCCCTCCACATTTGCTGGGGTTAGGGACTCCCACGAAAGTGAAAAAAACTTCAAATAAATAACCAGTACTTTTTTTAACCTGAGAGAACACCTCTCTAGGAATTTCTAGGTCCTTCGGCAGAACTTTTGTGATCAACATCTGCCAAAATTTGACCATAGAATCATGTTGCAGGATCTACAAATACCTAGGGAAATGTTGTCTCTAAGAATCTTTCAGTCCTCCTGGTCAACGTCCAGATAAATTCTGCTGGAGATCCCTAGGAAGTGAGTATATGAACCAAATGTACAAATAATCAGTCCCCAAATAGGGAGGGATGAGTGTAGTCTGCCTAGAGTTCACTGTAAGAAAGGAAGAACACAAATGTAACTGATCAGTCAGCAGAAGTAGAATTCAGAGATAGAGCCATCTGAGAAAGTAGACCAAGTTTATGAAAGCTGATGCTACAAAGTCTTTCACTCAGTCTCAAAGGTGCAACAAAATCCCTTTGCATACTGATCAGCCAATAGATTGAAAATTATTTCATCTATTAATCCTTTCTGCTTATTATGAAACCACATCATCTGAAGAAATTTCCCTAATTCTCCCCAACAGAGGCAATTTTGCCACTGAATTATAAAAACCCAGGAAGCTAAGTGAAAGCCAGACTTGCCACTGGAAAGAACACAAAGTCTTTTCAAGGCCTGGAAATGAAAAAGGCTCCCCTAATTCCTTGCATCTACTCAGCAAATCATTCACTTCAGGGAATCGTGGGTACAATGTGGCATGTGTCAATCTCCCTAGGAACTGTGGGAAAGTCTACAGACAAGTGATCTGGAATTTTAAGTCTCCTTTTTCCAAGGAGGCTAAAATCAGGATTTTGTGGCAAGGTTGCCTTGGAAAGTTTGGAAATATTGTGTGAGTGTTCCTGTTTCTTCAAATACAGAATCCCTTGACACTGAGGATGCAGGGTTCATGAAACCAGAAAACATCAGGTCTGACCGAAAGAGAAGAAAAGGAAAGAAAAAAAGCAGCAACACCCCACGACAACACACAGTGCTCTGTCTATTGAAAGAGGACTTGGCAGAGTTCAGTGGTGGCAGAACAACTCCAAGCGGTACTAAGGGACGTGCCCAGAGTGGACAAATCATGCTAATTGTCTGCAAGAAGGATCTAAAACTAAACCCAAAATGAAGAGAGAAAGAGGAGTCTTGTCCAGAGTTCTCAGTATTCCGGGTCTCGTGCACGTAGCTTGCCTCCTCATAATCTACTATACAGGTAGGAAAACAGGACTCTTCAAAGCATTTGGGTAGAGCTTTGGGGCTTGGCAGGTAATCCTGTGAAAGGATGAGTGTTTGGTTCAGATGCTGAATGCCTCTCTGTGAGCTGCATAGTTCCTGACCAAAGAGGTGAGACTTGTCCAAGCGACAGCCCTAAACATCTTCTGTGTCCCTTTGCACAGAACAGGGTTTCTCTGGCAGTGGGGAGGAATGTCTTCCATTGCATTTCAATATACTGAGAAAGGACTTAACCAAGCCATGCTTTATAGATTAGGGTATTGATCTGTGTGCCTCTGAAATCACTTTGAGCCATGTGCCATTTGAGTGCTTGCCTGTTCTTCTCTGATGAGTTTTTAAAAGGAGCCAGTTTGATCTCACAAGTTGATCTGGCACATATATGGAAAGGCAAGTGAAGAGATCAGAAGTGATACACATCATTCAGTGGTGCTTTGCTGAAAAATACTGTGATGCTTGAAATGTAAGTGAGAGAGTCTATGCATTGAATGCCAGTCCTAAGTTTTTGGCTTGGGCTTTGACACCCTAAAAGAGATATGAAAGCAAATTGTTGCATTTTTTAAAATAATGCACTGGAAGTGGAGTGGATTCTATATGCATATATACACACCACATTTTAACAAAAGGAAAATAGTGAAGAATTGGTGTGGAGCAATGTCTAAGAGATTGTTTTAACACTCAAGAAGTTCTGAGTTCAAATTTTGCCACCACAATGGACTTACAATGGACCCTATACATCAACGGACCCAACATCATCCCAGACTTATTATCTTTCTTTCCATAACAAAGGGACAATTACACCTGCTTTACAGTGTTATTGTAAAGATATGGGAAAAATACTATATGTAAAATGTTTTTAATTCTCCAAGGCTTTATATAAGTGCAAAGGGCGTTTATGTTAATTTCTAAAAGTCTGATCTTAAATTATGAGACATGTGGAAGTAAATTAGTCATGATATAATCCTGATTGGAAACATTGGACAGGGATTTAGCTGTGTTACTGATTGTTCAATGTAATCCTATGCCTATTTGCTTAGAAATAGGTTTCAGTAAGTTGAATGGTCTTTGTCATAAATAAAGTTGCATAGGAGCTATCAAGACCTTTTCGGGAGTAAACCTTACTGAACGCAATGGGACAAACTCCAGAACAAACATGCGTGAGTTGCACTGCGAGGTTATAATCTTGTATACTAATTGAGCTCAGTGGGATTTAATTCTAAGGAGCCACATATAGGCTTTTAGCTATATGAAACTGAACGAATACTTTATTCTTCTCTGCAAGTTGTTCAGAATCCGGATGCAAGATTCTAACATGGTGGGAAGGGCTGTATTCTTTTCATTGCTACATCATCTATTGCATAGTTCCACTTAAGTTAACAAGGTTATGCTCCGGTTGTGAATTGCCGCCATCATGGCTTAGCATGTTATCCTGCCTTAGAAACATTTTTCCATTTTACCTCTGTTTATGCCACAGAGGGAGTCAGTTCATGCACATTTCATGTGGACTCCATTCTCCAGCAATATTTGTTTGCATATATAAGTACATACAAAGTTTTCAAATCCTTTCTGATTTATGGGGACCCTAAGGTGACCCTATCATGGGGTTTTCTAGGACTGAGAGTGTGTGATTTGCTCAAGGTTACCTGGTGGGTTTCCATGGCTGAGTAGGGAATTGAACCTTGACCATCGGAGTTGGTAATCCAAAGCTTAAGTGACTACACCATGCTGACTCTGAAGGTGAATTTAGTTTGTACCTAATAGTGAAGCTGATTGTGTTTGGTGAAACACAAGGCTTTTTGTTTGTTTTGACAGGGCTGAGCATGGAAGGGCCCGAGTGCCAGAATGCAAAACGAATAAACAAATGGAAACTCCAAGCAGATGTGCAATGCCTGAATGTAAAAATATAAAAAATATTTTTAAAATTCCTATTTATCATTTAAAAATGTCCTCCTATTCAAAGCAACAGGAGATAAATGTCTATATAGAAAGATCTTGTAGCACCCTTGAGACTAACTGAAAGAAATACATTAGCAGCATGAGCTTTTGTAGAATTCAGTCTACATCCTCAGATGCATTTAGTGGCGTGGAAATCAGGGACAGACATACAGTCTAGCCTTCCCTGTCAGAGAGCTCTGGTGCCATAATAAACTACAGTTCCCAGGATTCCATAGTATTGACCATAAACTGGTGTCAAATGGATTATTTCTGCTGCGTGGATGCAGCCAATGTATTGTTCAAAGGCGAGGAGAAGTTCAGCAATACATGGCTGGTTTTCCAGCCCCTGATTTAATTTACTTTTGAACGTGTTCCTCTTAGCAATGTGCTGTGTTGATGCTCATGTTTTTCTTCTCCACTTAACGCTGTACAGTGGCAACAGCCTGGACATGTTTGTCATCTCTTGTGCAGTGAGCATACTTGGGACACGCTGTCCTCAGCATTTCAGCTGCCTGCTGTTGAATGAAGACGTGTTTCTCTTTGTAGAACAGGACGTCTTTAGTGCCCTCCTTGGTTTAAAAAATATCTCTTGAAATCCTTTTCGCTAAAGGACCACTTTGCATGGAACAAAATTATTACATAGAGGGTGCTTCTTTACAGGAATTAATGAGAATTTTTCAGGAGAGATCTAAGAGACCCCCATACATGAATTTTCCTCTTTGTTTATGTGCACTGGAATGACCATGCATCCCTAGCGATGAATAATGCAGCAGTCATATACATGCTAATCTGCATGCTGCATGATTTATATTATTTTCTATATTAATTTTTTATGTTAATTTCTGTGTGAATTGTTGAATGTGTAAAACAGCCATTTGAGTCAATTGTTTTCAGGAACAGAGCATGATCAAGTGTAGCTTGGAATGCACAGACGGGCCGCATCTGCTCTGCAGAAATAATCCCATTTGTTGCCACTTTTACTCCCATGGCTCCATGCTATGGAATTCTGGGAAGTGGCATTTTTTGTGGCACCAGAGTGGAGTGGAAATAAGCATCAGAAGGCTACTTCTGATAGCATTTTTCACAATGGAAGTTATGAACCACTTGGATCTAAAGCTGGGAGTCCTAGGTTCATGCTCTTCCACATCCAAGGACTTACTGACCATATAGTCAGCCCTCCATATTAACAGATTCTGTATACATAGATTCAACCATCCATGGCTTGATTTTTTTTTTAAATTCCCAAAAGCAAATATTTATACAAATGGGGTTATGGAAGGGACACCATTTTACTATGCCATTGTATGTAATGAGACTTGATAGCACAGATGTTGGTATCCATAAGGGTGTGTGTGTCCTGGAATCAAATGCCAAATGTACCAGATACCAAAGACCCACTGCATTTAGATATCATAATGAACTAGGACAAGAACATGTGACCCTTAAATTGTTGAACTGCAGTTCCCATAATCCCTGGCCATTTGGCCATGACCACTAGATCTCATGGGAGCTAGAGTCCAACAGCACGCTTACCACTCCTGCACTAAATTATAGTTTATCATGTTGGAAAGGAGCCCTGATTTTGCTCCTCCTCTGGTACAATTGTGAGAACATTGGAGATTTTTCTTTCTGATTGCAAATAATTATGGTTTAGTATTCTGCCCAATGCTAAACTGTGGTTAGTCTTAACTATGACTTGTTGAAATTGCTTTATAAACGATACCTTGAAGTTTCCTAAGGGAGCCCTGGGGGTGCAGTGGGTAGATGCCTGCACTGCAAGCCACAAAGTTGTGAGTTTAATCCCAGGGCTCCAAAGTCCAATCAGCCTTGCATCCTTTTGTAGGGTGCTAAAATGAGTACACAGCTTGTTGGGGGCAATTAGCTTACTGCTTTATCACACTAGGGGGCAAACAGGATCTAAACAAGAGTTAAACAAGAGTTAAACAGGAAATGTCCTGTGATAAAGATAGGGCATTTCTTGTTTAACTCTTGTTTAACTCTTAATTAAATCATGTTTGCCTCCTAGTGTGATAAAGCAGTTCCACTTTGTAAACCGCTTAGGGCAGCCATGGTGAACCCATGGCACACGTGCCGGAGCCGGCATGCCAAGTCCTCTCTGTGGGCACATGTGATCACCCCAGCAGAGTTCGCCGTAGGCATAAGTGGCCGGTGGTTGGTGGAGCAGCTGCTGGTGTTATCATGCCCTCATGCTCCTGCCGCCATTCAGGCTTGAGTCTTTGAACAGTGAGGAAGCAGTGAGAGGCACAGCAAGCCCATCATCCTCGCTTCTGCCAGCAGCCTAGGTAAAGAGGAGGAGGAGGAGGAGGTGGGGATAGAGGACAGGGCACAGTAGGTGATGGGGCGGAAGGAAGAAGAGGGAGGAGAGAGGAGGATGGGGCATGGCAGGTGCGGGGGGGGGGGGGAATGATGACCTTAATCTGTCTTGGGGATTTCTTGGTAAGATTTGTTCAGATGGGGTTTGCCATTGCCTTCCACTGAGGCTGTGAGAGTGTGACTTGCCCAAGGCCATCCAGAGGGTTTCCTCGAACAAATGTAGATTGAAACCCTGGTCTCGAAGTCCTAGACTACTACACCACAGTGGCATGCAACATAATAAAGGTCGTTAAGCATTTTGCCAATTAAAGATTGCAATTGTACATACATTTATAAGAGAGAAATCTCTGTAGAATTGG
Source organism: Urosaurus nigricauda (assembly GCA_034509955.1). NCBI lineage: Eukaryota > Metazoa > Chordata > Lepidosauria > Squamata > Phrynosomatidae > Urosaurus > Urosaurus nigricauda. The sequence continues at coordinate 11,701,068 of JAOEGL010000009.1, forward strand.
CTGTGCATGTGGTAAAGAATAAGACATCAGGATGAATGTTATTTTGACTTATAGATAAAGGATGCCATTCCTAGATGTCAAGCGCCCATCCAAAAAATTCCCCACAAATAATTAAAAAAATAGCATATTGTGGAGAAAAGTTTTATCTCAGCCCTGTTTTCTATGTTTTCTATCTGCAGGAGTGTTGTAGCTTTTTTAAATGTAGAAAAGCTTTTTCAATAACATGATCTCTCCTCCTCCAGTCCGGAGTGGCCCAAACCATTCTGTCACAACATTCTGCTCAACTTACTGGTTAAGCCTATGAAATAAGCACTTCCAATTAAAAAAGAGATCAGTGATGCTTTGCTTTGATTAAAGCATACATTTCATAATAATGCCTCATTCTAATTTTATTGGAGAACTTTTGCAGATTCATTTCCACCAGATATTTATCCTAAAACACTTGTTTGGTGTTTTCTAGCTAGCTTGACAGCGAGGAGCACTACAACAGAATAATGAAGGAATGAAAAAGATATTGTCTGTCTATCATACTGGTATTCCCTTTACATGCTCCGATGTATGCCGTTTCCCTGCGAACAGCTCATTACATGCTTTGCCTTCCAGGGTTTATTGTTGTCCAGGAATGCCTGGTCCTTGGTCACTGTTGCTATTCAAGGTGCAAGCCTTGTTTCTTTGCTCCCATGAAGTCATGAATAGGTGCGGCCAGATGCGTTATGGTTGCCACTCAGCATTAAGGCTCCTTGGACCTTGCAGTAAAGACATATGCAAGGCAATGCCATTCACCCATTGGGATGGCAGTCCATTTCACTCAGATTTGGGAGGTGGAAAACACAAGCGTGTGCTATCATCACTGTTCGTGGAATATTTATGGGGAGTGTTTGGTGGAAGAGGCTGGGAAATATTGAGGCAGAACTCATTTCCACTTACTTTTAGAAACAGTTTGTGTCAGGTATGGTTCTGAAATCTACACAGAAAAAGGAAAGAAGGAAGGAAAGAGTGGGGGGCAGGGGGGAGAGAGAAAAAGAGAGCCTATATATATTTTGTTTACTGCCTTCAACCAAACATCTCTCAGGACAGTTCACAAGACAATACAGACCAACGATAAAACAAAACCAGACAATATATTCAGTATAGTCAATACAGCTTAGCAGAGGAAATCAATTATACTTAAAGAATGGGTGAATAGTTGATAAAAATGTTGGTACAGATATTTTAAAAATACTTGGGAGAATGGCTCTTTGCCTAGTAATTAAAAAGATAACAGGATAGGATCCCAACAATCTTCTCTGTCAGGTTGAGAGATTCTATAGGGATGGTGTCAGCTCCCAAAAGGCTGTCTCCCAGAGTTTGGAAATGTTGGTTTAAAAAAAAAAAGCCTATAGCTCCCAGAATCTCTAAGGCAGTATGTCATCTGTCTCTCCTCAGATGATAAGGGCCCGGACACTAATATACCAGTGTCCCATGCAATGCATAAAGTGGTTGTCAAGTTTCTCAAAACAAGGTTAAAATTTCAAGTGACAAACCTCTTCTGATTTAGATGTTCCAATATCATGGCTACATTTTTAGCAGTGGTTATTGAGAATAATGGGCCATAAAACAAAAGAAGATAGGCATGTCTCTAAGAAGCGGGCCATTCTAAATATATGTTCTGGGTTACACTGAATCTGTGCTAAACCCAAGTCCCACTGTCCAGGACTGGGAATGCGCCCCTGTCTCTTGCTGTCTTTGCCCAGCTGCTGCTGATTTTGTTTGCCAGGCCCTTGATGGCGACGGATGAATCACAAATGCTGATGTTCCTTACACTGTGGCCTTTTAAGCTTGAGCCAGGAAGGAACTAAGGCCAGCAACGGGGTGCTTTGTCCTCGGATCCTGGCAGTCTCCTTTCTGCCCCCCAAGAGCTGGAACCGGTGCCTAGGAAACCAATTTCCTCCCCCTCTCCTTTTCCTGCAAGGAATTACTAAAACCTGGATACAGAATGTACTTTAAAAAGGAACCCGGCCTTCTAAACAGTCAGGGACGTTGCCAACGCCTAATCCTCCACCCCACCCCTTTGCAAAAAACGAGTGCTTTTGATGCTATTCATGGTGTCCTAGCACTGGTAGAGTCCACAAAAGGACATCTAGTCTAACCCACCTGCTGTGAGAGAGGACCACCCATCCTCCTCTTCTTCCCTTGCCATCAAACTGACTCTAGGCAGGCCTTGCAACATTAGCTGGTTTTTGTTCAGGTGATGGCTGAGTTTTGGCTGAATCCCAGTAGGATTCACTAGCATTGATGCTTTCCCTGGGGCTGTGAGTTGCACCAAATTAAAATGGTCCACAATGCTTCCCTTTCATCATTGCCTGGGGCTTCCTGTGTTAAATTTCGGACAGTGCCCTGGAGCACTGCTGGGCAAGGATGTGGTGGTTAGTGAAGTTGTGGTAGCTTGGAAGTTCAGGAGCTCTTCATGACAGTCCTCATCACCACACTGCTGAAGAGTACAAATGGAAAAAAGTGGACTCCTCCAGAGTAAATGTGTGAGAAAAGTGTTGTATTTGTTGCTGTAGTTCTCAGGGTTTTTAAAACAAAATATTCAAATGATGTTTCTCTTGTTCCAGATGTTACCCAAATTGCAGGGGGTCCCGAGAGGGTGCCCCTACTTACTGAATTCAACGGAGAAGTTAATTTAGCTCAATAGGAATCAGCAAGAGGGCTAGAGTAACTATAGCCAGGATTTTTAGCCTATGTATATCCGTTCCAAACTCAGAGCTCCAGAGGCAGGTTCCAAATTAGTTGGTTTTGTTTATTAGAATAAGTGGAAATTAACTTTCACTCAGAGACTTACATTGACACATGCATACAAGAGCTACAGGTGTAAAACATAGGAGCCGGATAGCAATTTAGAGGATAGGACAATACATTACTGATTCCAGAGACTGTTCTCCAGTTGGGGGCATTGACAAAGTTGAATGCCGTTTCTTCACAGTGATTGTCAATGCAGAGAGTGAGTCATGTTTTCTCAAGATAGTCTCAGTTTCATCATCTGGTTTGACTCTAGGAGCCGTTTAAGGTCTTACAAGTTTAAAGATATAAAGTGCATGGGCATCACTAGCGGAGTGTGGGCCACACCAGGTGACACCCTAAGGGGAGGTGACACCATTGTTCCTCAGTCATCTGCCTTTTGGTGTGGTGTTTGCTTGTGTTCCCTTAAATCACTGCAGAGATGGTGTAAGTGGGGCAAATCTCAGTGGCAAGAGAAAGGAGAGGTCTCAGGGTTTTGTTTTTTAAAATTAAATTTAACATTTTAAAATTTAAAAAAGTATTATTTAAAAATGTCCTGAAAAACATCACATCCCACCAATTTTTCACTTTAATTACATGAAACAATGTACACGTAATCACATTTAGGCTGTGTGTATGATATTGTAATTAAAGGCACAATTTTAATGTTTATGTCACAACTATTGCCATTACATTCAGTGATATACAGGAGTGATTATTTCTGAGTAACATTAGTACAGAAAACATTACTAAGGATTCTGTATGGTGGGCTATGGGAGGAGGCCAATGCGAGGTGACACCATGAGTTATCACACTGGGTAATGCCAACCCTGAAGATGCCACTGGTAAAGTGACCCACTGAAGGGGCAACCTTCAGTTTTATGTAAATGTGATAATAGCCCAAACATTTACAGGAATGTGATAAAACATGTTTTTTCTCTTCCTTAGACGGGTGGCAGTTTTTTTGTACAGTGGGCCCTTGTTATCTGCTGGGGTTTGGTTCCAGGACCCTTCGTGGATAACAAAATCCGTGGATGCTCAAGTCTCATTCAGTATAATGGCACAACAAAATGGTGTCCCACATATAAAATAGAAAATCAAGATTTGCTATTTGGAATTTATACTTTTTTGGAATATTTTCAAGCTGTGTATGCTCAAATCCGTAGATAAGAAATCTGTGGATAAGGAAGGCCAACTGTATTTTGCAGCTGGATTTTGCAATGGGATCTAGGACAAAGAAGTTGTGTGTGTGCACATTTGAGCATGTGTGTATGTGTGTGTGGGGGGGGGGGACAGGAAGGTAAGTGGGTAGGTAAGTGGGAGAATGGGATGGAGGTAAAGGGAAATTTCAACAAATCTTGCTTGTTTTTTGGTTGCATGACAAGCAACGTCTACTGAAATTCATTATTCTAGATAACTACGAAAGATACAGGCATTCTTTCCAGCAACCCCATGTAACACAAGGGAGAGGAGAGTGTGGCCTATGAGCTTCATGTGAAACTGAGGCTGAGGCTGTTTTTGAGACTCCCAGTATGTCCTGCATGTTTGTCATATAGTGAGCAGCCCTAGCTAAATATAGAGAGGTTCTGCACTGGAAATCTTGCCACCAGGCGGCAAATTTGCCACAGCAACTGTGAACACCATGAAGTTTATCATATGACAGAATTTGGGGGTATAATGCAATGGCAATCCAAACGCAATCATGGGGTTGCCTGTTATTGCACATGAGTGTATCTCACGCAATTTGGGGCAATGGGAAGTCATTCTGAACGCAATCATGGGGTTTCACGTGATTGTGTATTAAAGCATCTCACGCAATTTCGGGCAATGAGGGGTCATTTTTGGGAAATGGGAAGTCATTCTGAACGCATTCCGAATGCAATTAGAATTCACATAAATTCGCTAAACTAGTGAATTTACGTGAATTCGAATTGGCTCCATTCGAAATTGGGAGAAATTCCTCCCATATGATAAACTCCCATGGCAGTGTAAAATAGTGTGACCTGCATCAGCAAATTCCTAGAGCAATTAAATAAATGACATTCAAGGTATCCAAGTCAATAAGCTAATGGTTATTTCTGTCTTTTTAAATATTTCATTTGCTGATGTTTAAATATGAAATTGCCACAAACAGCAGTGGAATAGAACAAATTATCTTCAATAATAATATTTTATTTGTATCTTCCCGTCTCTCCCTGCGGATCTTCAACTGTTCGTCCCTCGTATTGTCTCCTCTGACAGTTGTTTTTCAGAGTCTAAGGTAGAAAAGATACTTTCATTTTTTTCAAACTGTAGTTTCGTGAGACATTTAGCCTCCTCTGTCAGAGAGCTCTGGGTCCACAATGAACTATGATTCCCAGGATTATTTCTGCAGTGTGTTTTGGACCTATGTTAGGTTAAATCAAATGTGTTTTTTTTCTACAAGTCATTCTTGATAGTAGGTTTCCCCTTCTGTTTGCATCAGGCACAGGGCAAGGGAGGGCGGGTGGAACAGAAGAAGAACAACAAGAGGGATGGTGAGTGTGTGTGTGTGTGTGTGTGTGTGTAAAGAGAGAAGGGTTGCATACTAATAGATCGCATGACTTTGGGACTTGTTTAAGCTCTTTCTTGTGGCCTGTGTGCAGTTCCTAATATAACATTTAATTGTCACCCAGCTGATTCATGCTCCTCTCCGCAGCATATCACTACTGGTTTTGTTTAGATCCGAGCACTCAGGCTACAGGCCAAAGTCATTCGGAAGGCAGCTTCTTTGATACTGAGGGTTTGTTCTCTCCTCTCAACCGTTCTGCATCCTATTTTCATCCTGGCTGTGCATTCACACAGCCCAACTTCTTGAATTTTGCAGGAGTAAAGCTTGCCGGGGGGGGGGGGCTATTTTGGACTACACGTTCCAGAATTTCCTAGCCAGCATGGCTAGTGATCATACGGGCTGGAAGTTTCTGGGTGCTGTAATCCAAAAAAGTAAGCTTTCCATACTTTGTTCAGGATGTAGTACTTTAAGGAGAATGAGTTGATGGCACCAAGGTGTGTGTGTGGGGGGGGGGGGGGACTGGGTGTCACCTCTCTTTTGGTGCACCCCCTACACTCCCCTAATGACATCAGTGGCCTAAAGGAAAGCAAATTGTTAGTTATTTGTTATGCTACCTTCAGGGATGAAGGTGAGGTCCTTGTGAGATTTGCTAACTCACCTGACTAAGTAACTTGTCTAGTTTTGGATACTATGCACCTTGACTTGAGGAGGTGGGTGCCATTTGCTACTTCACTACAAGTAGCAAATTTTTTTGTCCTAAACCTATCTATCTTACTGATTCTGCAGTATAATAAAAAAAATCCAGTTCATTCAGTCTGTGAATAATACAGTAATCCTATCCATTTTTAGTTTAGGAGATTATCAGAAGGGGGACAAAACGCGAGAAGATTTTCATACGATGTTGTGCTTATCCCATCATTATCCTGTCCAGAAACCAGGAATGACCGCAATCACGCAAAAGACTTTCAAATGACGTTGCACAGATCCCAACATTGTCCTGTCATTAAAACAGCATTGCCTGGCATTTTGTATTAACGGGAGTTTGCGTTAATGCAATGCTGCTTCAATGATGGGACAATAACGCTGCAATCTGAAAGCCTTTTGCAGGATTGCAAAGATGGGATAATGATGCGGGCGCAATCCCGTCCTTATCCCGTATGTGTGTGATAATCTCCTTAGTTATGCTATGGGTGACACCATTACTGTACAGGGTGACACCAACCCTACTGACACCACTGTTCGGGGTATTTAGGCCTCTTGGGTTCTCAGTGTTGAGTGCCAAAGTGTTGCTCCCTTTGACTAAGACTGTTCCGTTGAAAGATGAAACTTTTTTTCTTTGCATACTTGCATCATTCTTTATTGCTCCAGTGTTAGTCTGAATGCCAATGAACTCATTCTTTTGTGAAGAGACATATTTCTGAGTCAACAGTGTGGTACTATAGCAGCCCTTCACATTTTTTACTTTTCTGATGCTAAGGAAAGGTCAAAAAGCTGTTCCTCATCACTTTTTTTTGCCTCTGCTTTTTCCAAACCAAGGAGGTGACTGGACTCGAAGCTAAACAGCGTAAAACCCATCATTCCACTTGACCGCCTCTCATGCCATTGAGAACAAGGGCTTAAATAATTTCATCAGTTCAACTGTGTGGTTTTCAGGTGCAATTCACTAGCCACATACACTGCCCTCATAAGTATAACCTGAAAGTTACTTTCGGACTACTGTTCCCAATGTCCCCTAACCAGCAGGAGTAGTACCTGTGTTGACTGGCAGAGTCTGGGAATTGTGGTGGTTTGAGTGTTGGTCTAGGACTCAGGGAGACCAGGATTTGAACCTTCACTCAGGCGTAGAAACCCACTGGGTGTCCTTGGGCAAGTCACACTCTCTCAGCCACAGAAGAAGGCAATGACAAACCACTTTGGAACAAATCTCTGATATGTTCACCACAGTGTTGCCATAAGCCAGAAATGACTTGAAGGCACACAGCAACAGTAACAACAGAACTAATTTCCCAGGCAGTGAGCACAATCACTTTTTCTCCCTGTTTTTCCTGGCTTAGAAGAAAAAAAGTTGCAGGTCCAGGGATATGTATCCCTTTAAATAAAAGAGTTAAGTTATCAATATGGATTCTAACAGACAGTGCATAGTCAATATCAACAGACAGTGCAGTGCAAAGCATAGTGGGTTTTTTCCCCCAGAATTGTGTCCCATTGTGTATAACTGAGTTTCTCTGTCCGTAGTGCAGTTTGTTCCCATGCTAAATATATGTATAAATTTGCAACTTAATACAGTGTAATGCTAAGCTTGTTTTTTTTCTCAGAATTATGTTCCATTGTGTACAACTAAGTACCTCTGTATGTGGTGGGGTTTCTTTCTACTATATGTATATGCATAGATTTACAACCTAAATAATTACTACAATGAATTATGTGATACGGTCAATGGATTAACCAGAAATTAAATAAATAGGAAAAAATTTTTTTGGAAAAGAACAATCTAACAAAGTTCTCTGCCACCCCATCCTGAACAGGTTCTAGTGACAGCTAACCATACTATCCCTGTCCAAATCTCACAACACCTACTCTCTGGGGACTCATTCACACTACACAATAATAGCATTACTGTTCACCCTTAACTGCCATGATTCATCCTATGGAATCCTGAGATTTGTAATTAGTGAAGTACTAAAATGCTCAGAAGGAGAATTCTAAATATCCTATCTAAATTCTCAATCCCATGTTTCCATAGGACAGAACCATGGCAGTTAAAGTGGAGTAACAGCACTATAATTTTGTAGTATGAATGGTCTCCAGGACTTCTGCTGGTTACCACCAGTGGCAGCTATACAGTCATGGCAGTGTGCATAAACTGGGGCTTTGCATTTGCTGGATCCCCTAGCAAAACCCCTCTCTGCCAATATAAGAGGATAACTACTCCTCTTAATGATAACTACTACTCCTACTACTACTTCTCCTTCTTCTTCTTCCCCCCTTCATGCAATCGATCTGACTATTAGTCATCATTATTAACTTTCCACATAGATTTCAATGGAACTAAAACATGACCGTTTAGTTTCTGTCCTGTTCTCACACACTGCACCAGTAGGCACAGTGCCAGAAGTTCAGAAGTAAAAGGAACAAGAGGTGTATCCGGTTACAAACACTCCAAGGTCAGAGGCCAGAGATTAGAATAGAGTCTGAACAGGAATAGCTGTTGCAGAGTCATGAACCAATCAAGAGTCAGCCAAGGTAAATCACAGTTTTGCTTTCAGCAATTCAAATGGAGGAATGATTTATAATGCCAGCCTGATCAGCCACACCCATCTTCCAGATCATATTGCAAGAGTGCATTTCACAGTTGTGCATGCATAGCCCCTTACTTCACTGGTAGGGGACGGCTTGGGTTTGTGCCAAATGCCAAAGCCGGTGTCTTACTCTTTCCCCAGGCCTTGGAACACTTTCTACTAACTTCTCATCTGGAAAAAAATCAACTGTCTGTTAGGTTTCTGTTCTGGCTGTGGTATGTCTGTTTTGTCATCTCAAGGCAAACTCTCAAGGGAGGGCATGAGTTTCAACCCAATGTCAGTTTCAGTCAGTGCCTCAGTTGGCAGCGTGATTACTACTGGTAGTTCTTTTAAGGGATTTAGCCCTTAATGCTTAATTATTAACATTTATTCATTCATTTTTTTCATCTGTTTGCTTCTTCCCACTAGAGCTGCTTGAAGGAGTCAATATCACCAGTCCAGTGTTGTTAATTCATGGTACGGTTGGCAAACCTGCCCTTCTATCCGTCAGATACACCAGCACCAGCCGTGACAAACCTGTGATCAAATGGCAAGTGAAACGTGACAAGGCTGTGACTGTGGTGCAGTCCATTGGCACTGGGATCATTGGAAACCTGCGCCCGGAATACAAGGATCGGATTAAAATCTTTGAGAATGGCTCCCTGTTGATCCATGAGTTGCAATTATCTGATGAGGGAACATACGAAGTGGAGATCTCCATCACAGATGACACTTTTACAGGGGAGATGAACATTAACCTTACAGTGGATGGTAAGTATGATTTTGGAAACATAATAAATATTGGCTGAGATCCTGCATCATACAGAACATAACCTTACAATAACATAACTATGTCACTGACATGATAACTCAGCCATGTTACATAACTGCACTGGTGCCCAACAGGGCACATCACAAGATGATCCCTTGCCCATTGGAGGCTTCCACTGCATAAAAGGCCACCATGAAATGTGGCAATATTTTCCTGTCATCCATGACTTTCCACTGTCCTCCATTCTGGATTACATGTGTCCTGTTTCTCTGATGGGAGCTGTTGCACCCTCTTTCTTTGCACAGTCGTTTCAAAAGTGCATATTGCTGTACTGTTGTGCATCATGCCTGTTGCACAATAGTCACACTGCTCACTATATTTCTACAATAGTCCCAGTGGCTCGGCTATGATAATGCTCCCCTCTTGGGAATATGATTCTTGCACAATGCCACAGTTCTAAACTGCTCAGTCATAAGGTACTGTAGTTCATAGTGTTGTAAATTTCCAACTGGATACCAGCTGCTGTTTTGTTTTCTTTTGGAGTGCTGGGCATCATATACCTACACTCTGGGGAACTGGGATTCTAATGTGCCAGAGGTCGCCCTACTTTGAGGATTATCCTAGGCTTCTGGACCCAAGGAGGATCTCTGACTCACTTCCCATAGTTTATCCTACCTTCAGACCATGTAGTTATAAAAACAGCTGTGGATCCTGTATTCTCAGAGAGCCAGCATCGTATAGTGGTTTGACCACTGGACAATGTCTCTGGAGACCAGGGTTTGATTCCCTGCTCTGCTCAGCCATGGAATCCCACTGAGTGGTCTTGGATGAGTCACATACTCTTGGCTCGGAAAACCCTGTGATAGGTTCGTAAGTCAGAAATTATTTGAAGGCCGGAGCAACCTCCTTGAGAACCTCAAGCAACTTTAAGTCAGGGGTTCTGAAGGAATTGGCAAGATTAAGTAGAAATAGCTCAAGTAGAAAACAAAAAGTAAGAAATAAATCTAATTTCCTTGGGGCTTCATCTTGTGTTCACTGTGACCAGAGGGTCTTAAAATGCTTTATCACAGGGAAGGGCAAAAATCCCAAGACCACCTGAAATATTAAAAGCAATAGGCTCAGCAGAGTCTTTACACCATGCTCTTGTTGGCCTTTTGTCATCAGACAAAAAGGAGAAAGGAGCCCTGAAGGTAAATTCTATTAATGTTTAGGTTTTTAAAATTTTATTTTTAAATTGTCTTCCCTCTCTCTCCTCAGCATGGAGTAGGCTACTCAAGGAGGTGGTCCATGGACTAGTGTGGGTCCATGGTGAGCATCCAGGAAAGTAACAACTCTAGTCAATGGGCACAAATATGGCCACAGATATCCCATCCTAGGAGTAAAGTGGGATATAAATTCAATAAATAATAAAAATAAATGCTACCAGTCCCTGGCACACTCGGGTGGGGATGCTGCTCCCTCACCTGCATCAGAAAAGCTTAAGCACTGGTCTTGGGTAGTGCTTCTCATGTTATCTGATGTAGTGGACCAGTGATTATTCTTTTCCCATGTGCCAGGATTATTACCTTTTATGCCCATTGACTGAAATTGTTCCCCCCCCCTTTCTTTCCTGGAAACTGGTAGACTGGTAGCCAATGGCTTGGGGAGCAGCACTGCTTTGAGAAGCAATAGTCTATGGGATGCACTGGATGGAGAGTTTATGTCCACCTACACCTCTTCTGGTGATTGGGAGGCAGTGGTGGTGGTAGCTTCTTGGCTGTTTAGGCTGGCAGCGGCAGCTGGTCACTATTGGGCATGGCCTCTCCAGTGCTTGCCACCACTCCTCTCCCTGCCAGGTCAAGACCAGGTTAGCCACAGCTTCTGAGCTGCCACCGTTGCTTTTGTTGCCACTGCCCATGGGGGGGGGGGGGTGCCAGCATCCCCCAAAGAAATGGGCAGTAGCAGCAGTAGTGACAAGGCCAACTTCATGTTTCTACCACTGAAGGGCAGTCAGAAAGTGAAATGGTTTGAGATGTGTTGCACATGACCAGTCTCTTCATAAGAATTCATCTTGACTTTTCCCAACCATCCAGTTCATTTTGGATTAGTCAAATTGTACCTGTGGAGATCAGATGAAAACAAAAATGCTGTTATTGTGGGGAAAGTATCAGGTGATAGCCATTTTCCATGTTTACTTTGTTAGGAATTTACAAGATTTGCTTATTTGTTTTTCTAGTTCCAGTGTCCAAGCCTCACGTTGCCCTGGCCTCCTCCACTGTTCTGGAACTCAGTGAATATTTCACTCTGAACTGCACCCATGAGAATGGCACGAAGCCCACCTACACATGGCTGAAGGATAACAAACCCCTTAGCAATGATTCCCGGCTGATCCTCTCTCATGACCAGAAGGTGCTGACTTTCACCAGAGTCCTCATGTCTGACGATGACACATACAGTTGTCTGGTTGAAAACCCCATCAGCTATGGGCGCAGCATCCCTGTAAAACTGACGGTATACAGTAAGTAGGGCCAATGGAGATATATGTCACAAAAGTGAATGTAAGAAAACTGGGATTGGAGAAAGGCAAGATTTTCAAGTGGATAAGTGGTATAGACATGTACTTGCTATTGCTAAATATGCCTCCCTAAACTTCATTTAGGGATAATAAATAAATAAATAAATTCATTTATTTGCTTATTTAATATACTACCTTTCTCTTGGAGGGGGACCCAAGGGAGCTCACAGAAGGAAATCAATACAAATTTACCCATGCAGTTTTAGAAAACAGTTAAAATATTCACAATTAAAATTATAAAACTATTTTAAACTTACAAAAGTTTAAAAATAAATAAAACACTAACTCAAATAAGAAAGCCCTCCTGGCACAGTTATATATTAAAAGACTACTGTACTTAAACAAAAAGGTTTTCCCCTGAACCCTATGGCGGTTAAAGTGGAATCATATGGCTATAATTTCAGAATAGATTTCATATTGGGAGAAAAGCAAGATATAAATAAAATACAAAATAAAATAGCAAAATATTGTGATGGAGGCTTCTGGTCTTTCACCAGAGCTGATGTAATGGTCCATGGCTGCTGGATGTTCAAGATTTTAAAAATAATGCCTGCAATTTTAAAGTACTTGTCTCAGCTTCCTCTCTCCCTCGCCTTCCTTTGATATGTATCCCATGGCCATCCCTCAGCCCCTTTGCCTTGGGTGAAGGAGGCAAAGCTGTTTAAAGCCTTGTTAAAACCAGTTGTGTGCTCAGTTCAATGCAACTCTCTTTCATTTGTTCACACTCCACTTCCTGGAGTCAGGAAACCACCTCACCCCACAAGTATAAAGGGTCAGGCTAATTTCTTTTCTGCCCTTGACTCAAGACAAGAGTTGGGATTTACTCTTGGGCCATGTCATGTGAAATGGGCCAGCTCAGTTGGACTTAGAAGCTTCAGAGCTTCCAACTGGCAGGGAATAGGCAATGCCAAGGACAGCAGCAGGATCTCCATGGCATCCTTCAATGCAATTGCTTGAAATATTGTCTATAAAACTCAAGTTGTAGTTATAAATCACAGCTGAGGCTGGATCTGTGCACACTGTACTCAGATGGTACTGGGCAATAGGTGTTCCAGAATATTTTCTGCTGGAATTCCCCACTTCATGAACATTTGGGTGATTTAGGAATTGTTTATTGGGTTTCTTTGTTTTTGTAGAGGCTCCCACAACAGTACTAGGAAACTGTGACCAGTTCTCATAAAAACGACAACACCCAGACTCCCTCATCCAGAATGGTTAATGATCATGCCGGCTGGAGGATATCAAGTGCTATATTCTAAAAAAATAACAATAAATGCAATGGGACCTCACTAATGCTAACAGTTCTGCAATGTTCTGAACCTAAAGCATTTCTGGCTTAGAAAAAGGATATGCTCCAACATTTCACATTTGAAAACTGGGATACGTATGGCCAAGCAACATCAGAGTGAGGTCAAGATGGCAAAAGTAATTAGTGAGGAAATACAAATGAGCTAGGAGAGGCGGCAACAGTTTGTTTTTGACTGATCCTACTGGGAAGGGCAAGAGTCAGCCCCCTCCTTGCTTTTCCTCTCCTGTCCTTCCTGCTGAGTTAAGTGAGTCCAAACTACTTTTGCACTTTGAACTCAGTTTGTTTTTGGCTTACAGTTCTAGAGCCCTTTCATGCTACACAATTACAGCAATATGTTTCAACCTTAACTGCTGTGGTTCCATTCTATGAAATCCTGGAATTTGCAGTTTAAGGAGAGGGAATTACTCTAATAAAAAATAAAAAATTCTCAGCTCAGAAAACTATTGCCTCAACAAACCACAAACCTTAAGATTCAATAGGATGCAGCTGTTAAAGTGGTATCAAAATGCTGTAATTGTGTGATGTGAAAGGGTCCCAGTTGCTGGGGAAACATGAGTCAGGGTCTTGTTGGTGGATTTTCCAGCAACTTTTGGTTGGCTGCTGTGTTGTTTTATTTATAGCCCGCTCCTCTGTATCCAATTGGATACTGCTGGTTAAGACTAAACAAACCTTTGGTCTGATCGAGTATGGCTGTTAATGGTATGTAAAACTGTGTGGTGCTTAGATAAACATAAGATGACATCTGAGACCAGAAAAAAATATAGCTGAAGTCCTGAAGTCTGGAACAAACCTTAGTAGGAACCTTACAGATCTAACAGGTTTTCCTTATCCTTTAATACCGCTCTTGTTTTCCATTTCTCTAGGAAGGAGCTCCCTCTATATAATCCTCTCCACTGGAGGCATTTTCCTTCTAGTTACCTTAGTTACCGTCTGCGCCTGTTGGAAGCCTTCAAAAAAGTATGAACTTGAATATCTTTGTTTGTCAATCTACTGTCAAAAATACAGTCCTGTTCATTTAGAGTCAGAGACACAAGAAGGCACTCACAGTGGTCCATATTCCAAGTTTGAACCCCTGCAAGGTCAAGAGAAGTCCTGTGATCATCCATAACAAAATTCAGTTTAGATAGGAGGGGGCAGCATTGAATGTCATTGATGGCTTGGTGCAAACCAAACAACATTGATTAGGTCAATGCTACACTTGCTATAAGGCTGGTTCAGAACTTGGAAACTTCTCTGGCCAGTGTGGTGTAGCTCGATTGAAATGACATTGACCTCTTCCAAGCCATTTTAATCACTTGAAAATTGACCTTTTTGACTTATTAGATTCGCCACTGAAATGACAAAATAACTGAGAATGTTTTGCAAAAATTCAGTGATGCCTTACTTCAAGCAGGAGTAGGGAGCATGTGGCTCTCTAGTGGTTGTTTTGACTGCAGCTTCCATTATAGCTTATGGTTGAGGTACTAGGAGCTGCAATCCAACAATAATTAGAAGACCACTTGTTCTTCAACCTTGCTTTATTCAAAACAGATCAGAGTCTTAAAAGCCATCCTGTCACACACACCCCTCCCCCATGAGAAGTTGTACTGAAGAATTAGAAGTGGAAATCAGAGATTAACAATATAATCCTATGCAGAAGTGAGCCTAGGGAGTTCAGGGGGACTGACCTCCTAGTACATGTGCAGAAAACAAAGCAAAATGAATTCCCAAAACAAAGTTGCAGGGATCCTTTGTAGTGAAACCATTTCATCTGAAACTGAGAGGTCATTCCCACTACAATTTGCAATGAATCGTGATTTGGGGTATATGACCTTCATTCCCACTTGCAACCAGTTCCGATCCTCATTGGATTGATTTCAGTTGGGGCAAATGTAAAAAAACCCCAAAACAAACCAGTTTTAACTGATAGTGGTTATTTTGCGGTTCTTTTCAGAAAAATCAATTCTGAAGCCTGTCCAATAAGTGGGAACACCAGATGAATCTTGCATAAACTGACTTTCCAAACTCACTAAAATAACATAAATTTGGGGCCCTTTTTACTTTAGGAACAAAAGGAAAATGGAGAAGCAAAGCTCCTTGGAATATGTGGACCAGAATGAAGAACATTTAAAACACGATGGTAAACTGTCCCCTTTATCTGCATTCTGTCAAGATGAATTAATAGGTTATACTTATTCTAGCAAGGTTATTCTTTAGGGCTCCACCAGATTGGTCTAAAGAAATCCTCCAATATAATTCTTTGAGATTTGTTGCTTGTTGCTGCTGCCATGTCTACTTCTTCCGTTCTTTTTATGAGCTATCTGTAGCAGTACCTTTGGTCTGCACTGTAGATTTTCCAAAGGTTTTTGAAAACTAGGGTGTGGTTTGATGATATCGTCCTGTTTCGAACACCCAGTTTTCTCCTTTAAAATCCCCCCAAGAGTTACACTGCAATAGAACTATTTTTCTGATGCACTTTCGTTGTTGTTGTGTACCTTCAAATTGTTACCAACTTAACCTAAGGTGTCACGGGGATTTCTGGGATGAGTAGTGTGACTTGCCCAGGGTCACTCAATGGGGTTCCATACCTGAGTGCCGAATAATGCTATAACTCTAAGAAAAAAATGGGGAAGGGAGAAAGAAAACAAAAGGCGAGGTTAGAAGAAACCCACTCAAGGGTGGAATAAAATGTTTCAGCTCGTGTCAGTAATTGTCAAAAAATAATCTAGGGCAATTTCATTTGGATTTTATTTATTTATTTATTTATTATTATTATTATTATTGAATCCACAAAATGAAAACAAAAACAAAACCCACATATGTTCTAATCTAGTAAGGCCCTTTGTGTCTCAAAGTCTCTTTCTGCATCCTTGTCTCTTCCATAACCAGGATCATTTTTACTGATTTCTCTTATTTTAATGCAGTAGAAATTATCCCTCGAAGTGGGGAACATGAACGCAAGAATCCAGTTGCTTTGTACATCTTGAAAGACAAGGTAAGTTTCAGCCACTAAACTTTAATGGATGCTCTGGGCATATGTGCTAGAGCATGTTACTTTATTTGATGGTTTTAGAAAAAACAGTTTTCAAAAAATTTCTCCCTAGGTGGTTTGCATGATTTTTCTCCCTAGGTGAGTTGCACGAGTCAATACAGCAACATATTGATGCTATACAAAAACAGCATTAAAATATTAATAGAGAATCCTAGAATCCTAGAGCTGGAAGAGGCCACAAGGGCTATCCAGTCCAACCCCCTGCCATGCAGAAACTCTCAATCAAAGCCTCCCTGACAGATGGCCATCCAGCCTCTGTTTAAGACCTCTAAGGAAGGAGACTCCACCACACTCTGAGGGAGTGTTGTCCACTGTCAAACAGAATTTACTATCAGGAAGTTCTTTCTAATGTTAAGGTGGAATCTCTTTTACTATCCTTTTCTCTGATATAATATGATCACACAGAATGCATAAATAAATAAGGAAAAAAAACAGATTAGGATAATAGCAGTGAACAAAATACAGTAAAATTGTGGTAGCACTACAAATTATCCAAGAACAGACTGGAAAGAAAGAAAGAAAGAAAGAAAGAAAGGTAGAGCCTGCCTAAAGTCCAGCTAGAAGGGGACTTAAAAGTATTTTCTTGAGGAGAATATTCCCGATATGTGGGGCCCTCGCCAAAAAAAGCTGTGTCCCTGGTACTTGCCAGGCTGACAACTCTTGTGGAAGGATCAGAAAGTGGTATTTAAACTGGGTAGAGAATGTGTATACCTAAAGGTGTTGTTTCACCACTGGTAATGCTAACTAGAGCTGAAGGGATTTGCGGTCCAACAAATGGATTAAATTAAATAGCGGTTTACTGAAAACTCTTTGTTTTCAGAGAAGGTGGCATGAAAGGGCTCACTAAGATGCAAGAGGACCTTAGATTAGCTGAAGCTGTAGTGGAAACTGACTGGCAGTTAATTGAGCTGTTGCAACAAAGGATCCAAGGCAGCTAACAATATAAAAACATTTTTTTAAAATTTTACAATAAGAATTTTAAAATAGTTAAAATGTCTAATTAAAATAAAACTAGCATAAAATGCATAAAAAGTTAAAAGCGTAACTAAAACACAGACCACATATAAAAACCATCCTGTCATGATTATTATGATAAAAAGCCTGCCTAAATATTACTTCTTATTAGTATCCTACTTCCTCTCATCCACTGGGACTCAAAAGTGTCCTACAGTTTAAAAGTACAGTACAATTTAAAAACTTGCAGAAGTGACAATTAAAATATAATCAAACTGTTTCACTATTAAAATAGATCATTTGTTATTATTATTGTCTGGTTTTAGGGGTATTTTTGGAGAGACATGGAGTATTTAAATTAGCCTTTAGTTATTTATTTAATGTTTTTAAAGTGTTTTTACCCATTGGGCATCACCTGGGGCGAGGGTCAAGAAGTTATAAATAAATGCCATCAATCAATCAAGCAATCAGTCAATCATATATGAAGAAGTTGGTTTTCGAATTTGTGCAATAGCACTAATGGAATGTAAATTGATCACCACTTTCTTCTACCGTACAAAATAAAAACAGGAACCCCTAAACTGATGTTGCTTAACCTGGTATTGCTTTGTTGGAAAGGGCCAAAGGGGACCAATTACTGTTTCGAGGGAGTTTGCCACAGCATTCCAAAAACAGTCATGCTGTAATGTCACCGCAAGGGGGCATGGTATTCCCACTTACGTGCAAAGAATAGTTTATTTCAAAATATTTTTATTCCACTCCATCCCTATATAGCTTCAAAAGTGATTTAAACAGTAATAATTTAGCAATCAAAACAGGGAAAGGAAAGTTTAAAATAGACTGGAACCACTATAACAAAAACACGATGATAGCCTCAGATTTCAATAAGCAGCCCTGAATGGTTGGCCAGAGCTTGTAAAGTTACACTTGAGGAATAGTTGAAACAAATACAAAGTCCCTCCTCTTTTTTTTTTTTCCAGGAAGAAACATTTGGGATAAATATTTGCTGTAAAGTGGCCAATCCTAGGGTGAGACAAAATATTTAACACTTGATAAAACACAGACACTTTCAATAGTAAACAGCGCTGCTGAGTGCCAATGTGACTGTTGTCCAGATGGTGCCAGCAAATAAAAAAGTGGGGAACGCCAGCATGCTCAGGGGATGCTAAATTATACAAAAATCTTTTTAAGGAACTTAACATATTAAGAGAAAGGGCCAGGGGGAAAGAGAAAGCATCATTCTAATAAGCTTCCTCATGAGACAGAGTAGTGACTGGCACTTGGGAAAGAGCAAGAAAAGCCAGCGAGAGTGGAATGCCTTTCTGAGAGGTAGCTTGCAGAAATCCAGCTAGCATGCCATATGTTGAAGAAAGCCAATGTGCCATAGCAGTTTGAGTGTTGGACTAGGACTGGGAGACCAGGATTCAAATCCCCAGGCAGCCAAAGAAATTCACTGGGTGACCTTGGACAAGTCACACTCAGCCTTAAAGAAAAGCAATGACATATATCCTCTGCAGAAATCTTGCCAATTTTTTTTTAAAAAAAACCCAACCCTCATACATAGGCCATAAACTGGAGTTGATATGAAGGCACACTTTAAAACATGTGGAGAGCCAAAGTTCCCCCACTTCAGATATACAGTGAGGCCTTGGTATTCTCTGGGGTTTGCTTCCAAGGCCCACCGTGGAGACCAAAATCCGTAGATGCTCAAATCCCATTATATACAAGAAGGTAGTCAAATGGTGTCCCTTATATAAAATGGCAAAATCAGGTTTGCTTTTCAGAATGCATATATTTTATAAATATTTCCAAGCTGTGGGTGCTTGTGGATAAAGAATCCATGGATACAGAGGGCTGATTGTAAAGAGTTTTTTGGAAACTTGTGTCCTCCTCTTAGGGTTTTATATAGCAACATTTTGCTGTGGTCCTCTGTATGAGCATGGGTTTAGGTCCTGACTATTTCAGAGACCGTATTTTCCTAAACAAACCTGCTAGAGCCTTAAGATCTTTAGGAGAAGGCTTTCTCTCGGTCTCACCACCATCCCAGGCTTGCTTGGTGAGGCCTCAAGAGAGAGTCTTCTCAGTGACTGCTCCCATCCCCTGGAATGGGAAAGCTAGGCTGGCCATTCTCCAACCCACTGCCTTCTTGATGTGTAGAAATACAATTCCCATTGCCTCTACTACCATAGACCATGTTGTCTGAGGATGAAGGGATTTCATCTATAGGGCACTAAAATGGTGAAGGCTAGATTATGGATCATTTATTTGCTTCATGACTGACATCTTGTGGTACCAATTCTTATAGCAGTCTACTGTTCTGAAAATGGACTGACAGTGATCACTTCTTTCTAGGCCCAGTGCTGATTCAGGAACTATGTGACTATAGAACAAAAGTGTATGTGAGAACTGGAGGACAAAGCAAGAGACAGAAGAGAAGCAAGCCAGAAGTCAGGACTAAAGAAGAACCAATGACATAGGGCTAGAGTAGATGGGTGGCAAAGAGCAGCCTGCATCCACTCTGACCAGAACTGGGTCCAAACCTCGCTGACCACACCGCCGGCTCTCAATGGGGGCTGTGCTTGCTAGGGCCAACCCGCATTTCCAGGGTCAGGATTATCCTGGCTCCTTTTTCTCCATTCCAAAGACCAGAGTACACCCTTGTAACTGCTTCCAACCGCTTTGGAGACGTGTGTCTGATTGGCATGCCTCTAAAGTGATCAGAAACCACTTCATTTGGCCTGTCTGTTCCATCCCATAGAAACACACCAGAGCTTGCGTGTGTTCTTGGGTTAGCTAGAGAACAAAACATTGTTATGCCGTTTCCAATAGGTTCTTATGGCAAAATTGAGTAGATTAAGTCAGTCCAGTTTCAGAGTGTACTTCACTGGCAATACTTCAGTAGCTTCCCTCTCTCGTTGTAGTTAAATGGCACTGTGGTCGTTTAGTGAAGTGACAGTTATTGGTTTTCACAGAAAAAATAAAGGTAAAGGAATTCATCCTATATTATTATCATCATCATAATCTTTATCATCACACACACAAATGGGACTCAAGGCACCTAGGGAGGGAGTTCCAAAGTCTGGAAGCGGCCACCAAGAAAGCCTTCTCCCTTGTTCTCACCAAATGAACCCGAACAATATGTCTATCTTTCTGCAATTGAATATGTTCCACTGGTGTTCAGATCACCTGGGCACCCACCTGGAAGTTAAAGTCCAAAATATCTGGAGGAACAAATGTTTCCTATCCCTCTACACACAGATTTATTCAGCTGTGTCCAATATCATACCTTTTTCCATTTGCCATTCTCACTGGTCACTGAAATGGATAGATTCTAATTTTTGTAAAAGTAGGTTCTAACTTCTTTTTTGCTCTCCCGTCCCCATGACAGGACTCTCCAGAAGCTGAAGAGGAACCCCATCCTGATTCCCAAAATGTAGCTGAAACCTCCCCACCCAGCTATTCGTGCTCTCCACCACCTCCTGGAAGGTCACCCGGACTGCCCGTTCGGTCTGTGCGTAGATACCACCGCTCCCCAGTCAGGTCTCCAGTCAACTCCAGAACACACATATCCCCTACCAGGTCCCCCAGCTCCCCGGGGTGTACCCCAAACACCACACGCATGGTGCGGACTGCGGGAGTTCATATCATCCGGGAGCAGCAGGGGGAGGGGAGCACTGTGGAAATCAATGCCTGAAAGTCATTGGCAGTGTGTGCATAACTATGTTTATGTCTGTGTATGTAGCGAGGAAGCCTCGCTGTGCCTGTGAATGTTTCTGGGGGTTGGCCTTGGGCATTTTTGCACACACAAGTGGGTGTTTCCAATTATAGGAAGACACCTGGGCTCTGCTTGTAGATAAAAGTGGGAATCACACAGCGTTCCACTGGCTGGATGGACCCGCTTTACAAGGTTTACAGTAGATTCACTGCTTCCATGTGTTGTTTAAAGGCACTAACCTGAAATTTGTTGTAACATCCCAGGAGTAGCACACAGCTGTTATTAAATCTTTTGCTTTTGAGAATGAGGTCCCACTAATTCCCATAAAACCTTGTGTTTCTATCCAACTCCTTTGAGACCTTTGTGAGTATTGGTCATGGGTGGGAGAATGGACCCAATGGGAATTTATGTACAAGTCAAATGTCTCAAAGCATACTAGTGGACTTCAAGGTTATCAAGTGATTCCTAAATATCAACCTCTTTTTAATGATTAGGATATCTTAGGAGTCTCCAAATAGTCTTACATCCAGACTGATTAAAAAGACCAGAAAGTCCCAGATTTTGTTCCTGTTCTTTTTTATTTTATTTTGGAAATCTATACATGTTTTGTTTATTTTAAGTTAGTATAAAATCAGAAAGAACAGGAGCAAAATCTGGGACTTTTCAATCAGTCTGGATGCATTGTTATGAATCACCCAGTTTTGGGCTGCTATAAACACTTCTAATTGTAATCTCAGAGTGACACCATTTAAAAAAGATAATTTTCAAGAAGTTATATTCTATTTCACCATCTTCTTGAGACACACAGACTAGAAGAAGGATGGGTAGGCTTCAGTACACAATCTACATTGTTCTTTTATAGAGCCCTGAGCTCTTCCACCACCACTATCCAAATCCAGGTGCAAAATACCATCTCAGGTGGCCAGACATAAAATGAAAACTAAAGAACAGACTTCGTCTGACTACATGGTCAGCCTAGAAATCTGTGATCAGTATTAGAACCAAGCTCATAAGTGTTTTTACAGAAAAACCAACTTTTGATTATCTGATGTATTGGTTTTGAGCTATCTAATATTTTGGAAGTGAGAAGTGGGCTGGGAGGTGACATTTCATTTTTGACCAGTGCTAAGAGTCAGAAGCAAAGAGTCAAAAACGCTTTCAATTTGGTGTAAACCACGCAAAGATTGCCCAGTTCTGCTCTCTGCCCACTCCTGGTCTAGAGGTCCCCAGTTCTAACATTGCAGATAGTGAGTCACTGAAAATTGTTAGAACTCTTAATGTTTGTTGCTAGCACTTGTACATTCATTGTATTATCATTCCCTTGTGTCCCTTTGCTTGTATTTCTAAATGCTCAAATGACATTTTAAAGGTATTGCAATGATAGAAATTTGGGGATAGAAGGAAAATATAATTGAGAGAGATGATTCTTATTTGAGGGCAATGCCCTCATTTTGCACACACACCCATGAGTATACCCCTGAGTGACGCTAATGCTATCCAGGGTGTCTTTAGTCTTTTTTTGTTTCAGGATCACATTTGGCAAAGATATCTGTAAAGAGAGCCTTGGGAGCTGCCAAAAAAAAAAAAAAAAAAAAGCAGACCATACAGGGATAGATGGACAAAGAATCTGACTTTGTATGGAGCAACTTTCTTTTCCTTTTCCTATGCTCTGCTGAAATTATACTTTTCCCTTTTTTATAGTAAATACTATATAATTCAATTAGCCATTCCAAGTTCCAACCTTTGTGGGATTTGCCCTTCTTCATGGTAGCGCTCATAATCCTCCCTTTTATCTACTCAACAAACCGGTAGGATTTTAGGCAAAAAGGTTCATCAAAGAGGCTGAGATCACTCAACAAGCTTTGTAACTGTGGTGGGAATTTTTGAATTCTGACCATCTAAGTCCTGACCAGACACTAGTCAGTTATATCACACAAATTCCCTTATGATGATTCCTGGCTCAAGGACAGAAATCCTCATTTTCTATTTCTGTAAGAGCCAAGGGGTATTTCTGAAAATGGTGATCCATTTAGCTGGGGGTAGCCTTGTGAGCAAGATGGCTATGTTTCTGACTTCATGTTTAGAAGCAAAATCCTGCAGGTGTGTACATGTCTGCACAAGCCTTTTTTGTTTTTGTTTTGCTGAGAGCTGGACCTTTATCCTAATCCCAACTGAAGTAGATCCATTGAATGAGCAGATTTTTTAAAAAAATTAGGGCAACACTTTTGAAATTGCATTAATTTCCTGGTACTGCTGTACGTGGGAATACCAGTTGGATCTAGGCATTTGGATGCAAATTTCTGAGATGTAGAGCTACAAAGGAGATCTGGAGCACCTTTCTTTGCAAGCATGGGGTGGGGGATATAGCTTACTAGGGAGAGTACATCCTGTACATGCATAATATCACAGATCTGGTCCCTCACAACTTTATTTATGAAAGTATTTCTTGAATCAGATATAGAGCCTAGGGTGCAGTCACTGTCAGGCAGAGAAGATCTTATGGAGAACCTGTGGTCGTCCAGGCATTTTTGGACTCCAACTTCCATTTTCTGAAGACAACACAAACTGTTTGATAATGATGGGCACTGTTGTCTGGCAATATATAGAGAAACTAAGGTAAGCCACAGGTTCCTCAAGTTTGGAATGGACAATGCTCAGCTAAATGGGTCAATGGTTTAAGGTGATTTTGTGTTCACATAAACCTAGCAATGGACAGTTCTTGTGGGCAGCTACTTCCTAGTTTATTTTGATGTGTGTATCGAAGGGAAGGGGCTGAATGGCTAGCATTGCTTTGTGTTCATAAGCCAGGATAGAAATCAAAGGTAAGTTTGCCCATGAAGCAGGGCTACACAGAGCCAGACCTATTATCTTTCTAGCTACCCTGCAAGAAGTGTGAGGGTGCAGACACTAAGCTTGAATGAAAGACCAAGCTGACCCATGCTTTTTAGAATTTGTCAAATGAACATAATTTATATATTGCATTAAACCTTAGTGATGAATGTGCTTATGAGACTTCATTTTTCTTATGCTGGAAAAAGATCTTATGTCACGTGGTCAGTAAAGCTGAACTAGAACTGCAGCTTTTCCCCAACAAGCTTTAAATCAAAAAGAGAAGCAGTTACCAGAAATTTTCTTCTGTTGATTTTCTTCTCATCCCAAATCACCCAATCGACATATCTTCAACTTGGTATAAAATAAAATAAACCTTATTGGGTTTATACTAGCACCTTCATGAAACTTGTGTCCTTCCAGAGGTTGACAAACTATCATTCCCATAAGCCCTCATTGTTAGCCAGGTTGGTATGGGCTATTGGGAATTGGAATTCTGTATCTGGAGAGCTATATGTGACTCAACCCAGGTATATTGGGGAAATAATCACTTTCCAGACATTGTTGGACTCCAGTTCCCATCAGACCCTAGCACTACTGACAGTAGTCAGTGGTGATGGGGGTAGTGGTAAATGCAAGTTTCATTAGTTACTTGTTTGGGTTAGGCAGCTAGTTGCACAACCATACTTTGCTATGAAATGAAATAACTATTTCTTTCTTGTAATCTTTACCTTGTAAACCCAAGGAACAAAGGAGATGGGACCATTTACAAACAGATTCTGAAATTTGCTACGCCAGCAAATGATTGAATAGTGAGGCATACTAGCGACTAAACCAACACAACATCATTGTCAGTGTTAGTAATCTAAAATATCAATGTTTGGAACTCAGCTACCTTTTCCTGGATGTCTCCATCCCATTCCCAAATGGCTCAGGAGTGGTGCTGCCTAAACTTTTTGGAGTACCACTCTTGATATTGGATACTGAGAAAACTTGGTTTATTAACACTGGATGTTTCTCATTGCACAGATCCAAGCCTTAGCAATAAAAAATATTGTGCAGCTCCTTAATGATTTTTTATGGCAAGAAAAATGTGGGAAAGTTGCACATGGAAGATACCTTTTGTTTGGATTCCTGACAAAATTCTGTTAAAAGGGTAGACCAATGGCACAATAAATGGCACAATAAAAACATCATTTGGAAGCAGGCTTTTTTTCAGAAGTAACAAATTCCAGAGCAGTAGCTAGTGCTCTGCTGCAGCAAAACAATCTAACAATCTATTAGTCAGAAGACTAATAGATCTGTTTTGGCATATGTTTTTCTGAATGTTGAGCCCTCTTCAGGAGGTCTTGATCACCCAAAGAAAGGGGGTAAGGAGGCCTTGATTGCACAAAGAAAGGGGGAGGGAGGCACTGATCGCCAAAAGAAAGGGGGGAAGGAGGCCTTGATCGCCCAAAGAAGGGGAGGGAGGCATTCATCGCCCAAAGAAGGGGGGGAGGAGGCCTTGATCGCTCAAAGAAAGGGGGGGAAGGAGGCCTTAATCGCCCAAAGAAAGGGGGGAGGGAGGAGGCCTTGATCGCCCAAAGAAAGGGGGGAGGGAGGAGGCCTTGATCGCCCAAAGAAAGGGGGGGAGGAGGCCTTGATCGCCCAAAGAAAGGGGGAAGAGGAGGCCTTCATCGCCCAAAGAAAGGGGGAGGGAGGAGGCCTTGATCGCCCAAAGAAAGGGGGAGGGAGGAGGCCTTGATCGCCCAAAGAAAGGGGGAGGGAGGAGGCCTTGATCGCCCAAAGAAAGGGGGAGGGAGGAGGCCTTGATCGCCCAAAGAAAGGGGGAGGGAGGAGGCCTTGATCGCCCAAAGAAAGGGGGGAGGCCTTGATCGCCCAAAGAAAGGGGGAGGGAGGTGGCCCTGATCGCCCAAAGAAAGGGGGGAGGGAGGCCTTGATTGCCGAAAGAAAGGGGAGGAGGAAGCCTTTATCGCCCAAAGAAAGGGGGGGGGGGAGGAGGCCTTGATCTTTCTTTTTTTCAGCACAGATGCTTGTATATGTTTCTCAATCTAATTTATCCACAGCTTGGGAAAATTGCCTTTTTTGTCTATGATTTCATGCTGATTAGAGGATATTAGCAGTTGTCCAAAATGACTGTTTTTCTGGATCGAAATGTATCTAACCAAACATATACCGTGGCCTATTTGTGAAGTCGATGTTGGTGACAGTAGGTGGCAACATTGTAAAGCGGTGCCGAATATTATTCAGCCTCTGAGTTCTGAGGTCCTGTGCACCTGAGTGCTAGTTGCGGTGAAGCAAAAACAAGAGAGTTTCTTCCTTCATACCTTATTATGAGCTTCCCAGTGACATTTATTTGCTGTGGAAAATTTGTGGAAAATAAGGTGCTGGACATAACAGGACATTTGTCTCATCCAGCAAGAGTCTTCATGAATGAACTAAACTGAATTTGTAAGGCACCTGATATGAATTCCATAAGTTATCCACTCTGAGAACTGAACACTGGTCTAGATAAGCCTTTGCCCTGATTCTGCAGATTCTTCTTACAATTTTAAGTAGCATGCAGCTTCAGGAGTAGCAATAGCTATTGGTGGCTTTTGACAGATGAGGTGTCCAACACTCAAGTCCAAAGTGTAAAGTAGTTCCACTCTGATGTGTGCTACAGCACTAAATATCCCAGTATGTGGGACCTCAGCTCTCATCTCTTGGAGGACCAGTGTTCAAAAACCACTGCAGTAGAGCATCTATGGCCTGAAACAGATGGGCCAAAAAGACCACAGAGGGACTGTGCTGGTGCCATTTGCACTGGAGCTGCAGCAACCACATTGCACTGAGTCCTGATCCAGGATGCCACCACAGTCCTGAACTGGGCTGCAGGAAGAAGCAAGGATGAGCCCCCTGGTCCAAATACCTGCTATGTGAATATACAACTAAAGCATTCCGGAAAGATTTCCCTCCAACCTCTGTTTAAAGAATTCCAAAGAAGGAGAGTCCACCATCCTTTGAAGTAGTCTATTGTAATGTCAAACAATTCTTATACTCAAGAAGTTCTTTACAGTGTTTTGGGGAAATCCTTTTTGGTTGTTGTTGTTGTTGTTAATTTGAATGCACTGGTTTCTTTTCTGGTCCCTGGATGAGCAGAAAGCAAGCTTGCTCCATGTTCAACATGAACTTCATCCAGATATTTAAAGATCATGTTACATCTCAAACTTCTCCAAGCCACAAACCCAGGCCCTTATCTCATTTCTCATAGGGATTAGATTTCTTCAGAGTGTGGCCTTTAATTATCTTGGTTTCCCTTCTCTGGACCCTTTCCATCTTGCCCATAAAACTGTGGTGTTCCTGAATTGAAATATGATTGTGTCAATGCAAATGCATGCCTAAAGTAAATCAGGTGTCCCCTTGATACTGAAATTTGCACAGAAGCATTTTGGGAAACACATTTAATTTTCAGATCTTCACTGACACTAGTTTGGAAAGTGCTTAAGCTCACCTTTGTTTAGTGTACATACTTAGCTATGATACCGACACACCTCACCTGCTGTTCATCTCATTAGAATTTCCTGCCTGCTTTACAAAATGTTTCACTGTGAAGAGCATGGACAACAAGGGGATTTTTAAACTACTTATGAAAAGATTGTTGTGTGTGAGAGATCATCGGGGGGAGTGGGGGAAAGCAGTGGAGTATTTAATCTTTTCCTTAAAAAAAAACTCTTTGCAAACTTGAATGCCTCCTTTCCTGTGCCTCAGTTTGAGGAGTGTATTGCCATTCACATTAGCTCATTGCATTTCTTAATCCATGATAAATGTTGGGAAAGATGGTGTTACGTGTGGTGGAAATCCAACCAGACCACATGAAAGGGAATTAATGAAACAGAGTCAATCCTATTAGTTCCGGCCTGTATGGCTTTGAGGTAGAGACAGAGAAAGGGAGGAGGCATTTATCAGCAATAGAGTGGGGTGGGGGAAAGCAGAGCCATAAGATGATGCTAAGAGACAGAAAAGCAGTGCAGTACAGTGAGTTAGATCTTGGTTCTGTTCTCATCCGACACTGAGGGGCGGTACAAACAGTCCCGAAGGGGTGGCCTCCAGACGCCCCTTCTGCAGCTGGATTGGGGCTGTGGAAACCTCATGCTGTGGTCCTGATCCAACCTTTCCAGGGTGTGAAAAGGAGCCACAAAAAGTGGCTCCTTTTTCCACCCTGGAAATAGCACCATAGCGGCCTTGCCACAGCTATACAGTGCTCCTTTGGGTCTGTGTCGTATGGACGCAGCGCTGGAGGAGTGCCACAATACTGTGCGCAGTGTGGAGCAGCATGCAGCGTCATGGCACTCTGGGGGCGGAGTCAGGGCGTGCGTCATCTGGACGTGACGCCCCAACTCCACCCCAGGCCAGCATTTCCGGGGTCATTGAGTAGCATTAGACAAATCATTTAACTTCCATATCTTCTGTAATACACATATTTTATTATGTAGTACATCCAGCAGTACTAGTGTGGCAGTTTGAGCATTGGACTGTGGCTCTGGAGACACCAGGGTCTAAATCCCGGTTTGGCCATGGAAACCTGCTGGGTAACCTTGGGCAAATCACTCTCTCTCAGCATCAGAACATGGCAACAGCAAACCCCTTCTGAAGAAACTTGCCAAGAAAACCTCATGATAGTTTTATCTTAGAGTCACCATAAGTTGAAAACTACTTGAAGGCACACAACAATAAACAACAAGTCCATCCAGACAGCACATCCTGTCATTCAGTGTTAGCAGATAATTTCAAGTTCCTACATCTCATAAACCTCTCATAATGCAAAGGGATTTTGAGCACTTTTGAGACTGATTGAAAAGATGAAATTGAGAGCACAATCTCTCATAGTCTAAGGTTGTTAATGAAGTTTGATACCACTTTAATGAAGTTTGATACCACTTTAACTGTCTTGGGTCCATCCTATGGAATTCTGAGATTTGTAATTTGTTATGGCACCAGAGCTCTTTGACAGAGAAGGTTAAATATGTCACAAAACTTCAAATCCCATAATTCCATGGCAGTTAAAGTGTTGTCAAGCTGCATTAATTTTGCCGTGTAGATGCAGCCCCAATTTGAGTCATCAGATGCAACATCCGATATAATAGATTTAGGAGCTAAACAGATGGTCCCAAAGTAGCGGCTAGCTGCTGCCCCTTTGAGCGCTGGATCAGGGCTGCAGCAACTGCACGCCACGGCCCTGATCAAGCCAGTCCAAAAGAAGAGGCAGAAAGCTGCTCCTTTTGGAGCAAGTAAAAAAAGCCACCCTTGCCACTCCGACGGTCTCTTTTCCCCATTTCTTTGGTGCAGCTTGTCTTAACGCCATGGATCCGCCCGCCTTCTGATCAGTCCAGCTTCCCGGAAGCTTTGGGGTAGAGTTGGGGCATGCAGTCACCACACCCCCATTCCACCCTGATGCTGGCCCTTTTGGCCAGTTTGTACAGCCCCTTAGTCTATGACTATGCATCTGGTGAAGTAGATTTAGCCTATGAAAGCTTATGCTGCTGACTTCTCAGTTAATCTCAGAGGTTCTCTAAGATCCCTTTGCATACTGTTTCAGACTAATACAAGTAGGTCTTTGAATTCTTTTTCACAATGTTTTGTTTGTTGAAGAATGACTGCAGGCATCTGTTTCAGG
The DNA here is from genome assembly GCA_034509955.1 of Urosaurus nigricauda. NCBI lineage: Eukaryota > Metazoa > Chordata > Lepidosauria > Squamata > Phrynosomatidae > Urosaurus > Urosaurus nigricauda. Next base: position 11,730,456 of record JAOEGL010000009.1, read on the forward strand.
GCTTGCCATGGCTGGCTGGCTGCTGAGGCCCAGATTTTTTAAGAGTTCAGTATGACTTCTGTTAGTTATTTTAATGTCTCATGATTTCTATTTCAATAACTTCCCCCTCTTCTGAGCAGGGTTTCCCCCTTTCTAAATATGACTGCTGTCTTTTCTATTGCATGTTGGATGGAAATTCAATGCATGCATCTACATCCAATTTGTGCATAAGGTTCCTAAATCTTACTAGGGAAAAAATACCCCAAATGGGCTTCCATATGCCACCTTTCTGGAGTTTTGCTCTTTAGAACCTGGAGATAGATTTGTAAATCTCCTCACTCCTACTCCAGTATTTGTAGTAGCTGTGCTACCAAGTTAAGGAAAATGCTGGCTGTGTGTTAGCCACTCTTTTGCTCTCCCACTCTTTGTGAGACAATGAATATGTGTGTGTGTGAGAGAAAGAGAGGTTAAAATCCACCATCCATTCTAATGAGTGGCAGCTGTTTGCTTGCTTTGCTTTTAGTGGGGTTGTGCATCAATCTTAGGCTTTAATCCAAATTCTAATGGAGCTATCCAAGGTGGTAAATCCTACAGCAAAATAGATTGGATAGCATTTCTTAAAGTTTGTACTAAAACTCAGAATGGAGTCATTGCCCCACTGACAAGGAAGCCAGCAGTTGTCACCGATCATGATTCCTACGGCAGGGGGCCAATGTGGTGCCTGCTGTGTTTCAGTAGAAGGAAAGTAGACAGATATGGAACTACCAAGATTGAATAGCAAGTGAATGCAAAAAAGTACACACCAGATAATTCAACTGAAGTTAAATATTTGCAAAAGAAGCACAGTCAGCATTCGTAATACATATTAGTGGTGATTTTAACACAATCATCCTGTATTTTGCTTTGCTGATTAGTACTTGCAGCAGGAAAAGGAACAATTGTTCTGATAGATAGAATCAAACTTCTTGATAACCCAGCAGTTCCATGCTTAAGTATCCCTTCCCAACCATGGAGGTTCTAATATCGGCTCAAATAACTAATCAAAACCAAAGATTACATTTTTAAACCAATGACCAGATGGTTTTGCAGAAACAGCCAGCCAGGCGCTCAGAGACTGCAATGGAACATCCTAAGTTAATAGGCCCCATTGAAACCAATGAGACCAGTTTTTCATGATTTCCCCCTTCATTTCAGTGGGACTCAAGTTCAACTAAAGAAGCTCAGATCAATAGATATAAATGATTACATATATCTTTCCTCATCCTATTTTGCATTAGAGAAATCCTGAGGAGTCTTGGGATGTTGCTGAGTAGCTTTTCATCTGCACCATGAAGTAAAAATTCAGTGACAGTTGGGTGGTCTAATCAAGGGGGGGGGATAATAACATTCACTAGAGTTGTATTTCATGGCTGTGGTGATAGGATAAGACAGGCATGTCCGCTCTCACAGACATAAGTTCCCTCACCAGCCCCCTGAGATCTGGCTGGGAAGCATGTCTGTCTCTTGGCAGCACAATCCTGGCACAGCTCTCAGAATGTACTTGTCAGACCTCCCATGCCCAAAATAACATCTCTGGATTGGACAAATAAAAAATCTGAATTGGGCCAACCATGGCCGATAGATATGATAAACACAAAATGTACACTTATATGAACTTTCAGGTAAAGTAGCGAGTATGGGCACACCATTCTTGCTTCTCTGTTTTTATAATAGACAGAAAAATACATATTTGGTTTACTTTAGTCTACTTCTTTCTTTCTGTACCATTTTTTCTCTCTCAAGGAAAACAAATTAGAGGAAGAGATCCTGCATTAGCATTGTAGCTGTGATGATGAAGCTCGGTCATATTAGTTATATCTGATGTTGATGTCATCAGCCCAAAACTAGCTTCAAAGCCTGGCAGTACTGCGACTGAATCATTTGTTAGGAGATCAGGGCACTGGGGACTCTTTCAAACGGAAGGAATTTCTCCCAACTCCGAATGGAGCCAATGCGGATTCATGTAAATTCGCTTGTTTAGCGAATTTACATGAACCCCTGCTCCATTCGGAAGAACCCCTGCTCCGTTCGGAATTACTTCCCATTACCCGAAAATAACCCCCTCCTGCCCAAATTTGCATGCGAAGCTTTAATTCGCAATAAAGTAAAACCCATGATTGCATTCGAATTGGCTTCCCTCTTGCCCGAATTTGCGTGCGAAGAGTTAATTTGCAATAACATAAAACCCATGTTTGCATTCGAATTGACCTTAAATTATACTTCCAATTTAGCCTCGTATGAAAGAGTAGTGGGAAATGTTGTCTACAGCACTCTCCAGGCCATGGTAAGCTTTGGGATAAGCAGCTGTGGCAGGATCCTAAGTAGTCCTGCCTGTTCTCATGACACCCTAAGAGAGCACCCCAATCTCCAGTGCCTCAGAAATGCTTCAGTCAAGCCACTGTCAGGTTCTGCAAGTAGATTTTGGGGGGGGGGGGGGGTCACATGTGGTTCTTCCTGACTGTAAATGTAAATCCTTAGCTAATACTGTAAGTTCTGCTTACACTATTGTAACCACTGGGCACGATGTCAGCCAGATTTATTTTTAAAAAGCCATGAGAAAAGAAGAGGGAGAAGGAAAAGGAGAAACACTGAACACGATGCCAGCCAGATTTCTTTTTAACAAGCCATAAGAAAAGAAGAAGAGGAAGAAGGAGAAGGAGAAGAACTCGACTATGCACAATCATTCATTCGTGCCACACTTTTCTCTCTGAGAAGCTCAAGACTTGCCTCTCGTAACTGAGAAACACAGGTGGCTGGTGGCTTCTATGTCAATGTGATGGTAAATCCACACTGGAGTTTAGTATGAATTTTAAAGCATCCAAGGTGCTGGACCTATTTTTGTGTCTGGAGTTCAGCATCTTCCATAGTTCCTTTGAATCTGGGCTGAAACTCAAAGCAGATTCACCAACTCAGTGATTTAGAAACTGCCAGCCACTAGGGCTGAACAGTGGCGAGTAGCCCATGATCAATCAATAAATTTCATAGTCAAGTGGGAATCAGCCAGATGTCTCTTTGTTGCTATGTGTCTTCAAGTCATCTTGTGACTTATGATGACCCTAGGGTGAACCTACTATGGGGTTTTTTTTAATGGTAAGATGGAGGGGGGTGCCATTGCCTTCCTCTGAAGCTCTGAGAGTGGGATTTGCCCGAGGTCACCAAGTGGGTTTCTATGGCTAAGTGGGGATTTGAACCCTGGTCTCCAACAATCCTTGTCCCACACTCACCACCCCAGCTTGCTTTGATTCTTGAGATATTTTTTTTTAAAAAATGACACCCTCCCCCTATTCTGTATATAGAAGCTGACGAGAATGCTGTTTGAATCTTACTTCAACAATTTAAGACATCTTCAATGACACATCTACTGGCAGTGGACTAAGTTAGAGGGCTCAGGGTAAAACACATGACCCAAACAAATTTGTTCTTCAACTCCAACAGCTTGTACCTTTCTCCTTTTTCTAATGATCTATTGCTGAGGTGGCCTCCCTAGTGATGGTAAACCTTGATGACCACAATATAAAGATCAGGGTCTTGAGGCTAGCTCCTCTGTGGCTCAACTTGAATCAAGTGAGATTCCTGTCTAACGAATCAGAGCTGGCTTACCAGATACTTAGCATTTGAAGAGGTCCAGAATTTAAAGTGTCTAGAATCTAAAATCACTTAATCATTTGTACCAGAACAAGGTCCCAATAACAGAGAAAGGCTACTGAGCAGTTGCTTACAGAGCTTAGGGGGGAAATACTTTTTTGGACCACAATTCCCAGAATCCTCCAGCCTGCATGGTCAATAAGTCTGCATCTTTTGCCAACACAAACCTAAAATCGGACCTGGTAGGAACTGTTCTATATAAATACATCATGGTCTCAAAATGTTTTAGGGACTTTTAATGTTATATCGGCCCCAGTGGAAAGGTAAAATAGCAAGGTTTGGGGGCAGAATGGCCATTTATGTATTGGCAAAAGAATACTGGCAAATTATGTATTGGCAAAAGAGAAAATGCATCACCATATGGCAAATTTCAAGGTAATTGCTATGATTTAAAGAGAAATAAAATACATCTTGCCATAGTGGGGAAGTCTATAACAGATGATCTGTACTTCTGCTATACATCAAGTATCCTGCTTTTCCTTTCCTTTATCTTGGCCACAGAGTGTTGTTACAAGCCAACATAGCCAATGATGTCGAAAGACAGGAGCTGTAGTCCAACAACATCCCAAAAGCCACAAGTGGAACATTCCTGTTTTAAAGGAACCTGGACAAGCTAAACTACAACACTAAAGTTTTGCGGCATAGAATTCTAATTACTTCACTCAACTACAGATCCCAGGATTTCATAGCACACAGCCATGGCAATTAAAGTGGTATCAAAGTGCTGTAATTGTGCAGTGTGTATATACTGTCAATCTGGGTTGCACTAAACTCTCATGCAAATAGGGAGCCACCTGCATAACTTGCGATCTGAGATTGGGAAAGTTACTTTTTTTGGATCACACTTCCCAGAATCTCCCAACCAAAAGGAAACAGCTTGTGGAGCGGACTTCTCTGCTTCTGAAACAAACAGGACTCTCACCAGTAAAGGAAATTACACGACAAGGGCAGGTTTTAAGCTCTTCCTAAATTCCACTCCTTCCTCCACTGAGTATTTTGAAAAACAGTCCCTCTCCCCTTCTCCCACCTTCACTTTATCTCCCCCCCCCGACCCCCAAATCATTCCTCACAGAGTGGGAAAATAACTGGAACAAAGCAGGCCTCGATCAGTATTAGACTAGGGGATTCTGAGCAGCTCCCCTTTTGTCCATTGCCAGCTGGGAATGAGTTACAAAGAGAAACCTCCATTCCCTTAGAGCCGGGGCCACCTCCATTGAGCTGCAGTCAAGCAGAAGCTGGCTCTGGTCTCTCACCCCACTTCTTTTCTTTTTCCTCCCTCTCTTTCCCCCCCTGACACAACAAAACCTCCTCCTGAGACCTGCTCTTTTCCTTGACGGGCTTCCCTTTTATTGAGCCAGCCCAGCAAATGAGATGTCCTTTCTGCTTTAACTAACTCGGGGAAACATCCGCAGACTCTATCTTTCCTTTCATGGGAGTTTGGCTTGGCATCCAAGGGGTTGAGGGAACTGGAGGGGAGAATGGGGAGGAAAAGATGGGGCTGGGCGAGGGAAAGAGGAAGGGTAAAATGGTTGCTATAGGGATCATGCCAAGAGTTGTGTTGAGGGGAGACACCAACTCAGAGAAAGCCATGGCCTCCCCAACATGGCTCACCTGCAGAGAGGAGGTGGGGAGGGTGGACAGGGACATGGAGTTGGGGGGAGTTTTCCTTCACTTTTCCCCCCTTTTTTCTTTTCTTTTTTAGGTTACAGGCTTCGCTGTGCTCCACTTCCCACTTTGTTGGCTTCGAAGCTTCTCAGAATGCAGAAAGTCGGGAAGCCCAAACAAAGGTCTCTGTGGCAGGAGGGGAAAATGGCTTCTCCTCAGGAGGCATTTTAAAAACCCCGTCCTCCCGTTGGGATGATTAGGGCCCAATTTAAAGGTCACTTTGGCAGGAAAAAAGGCCCATGCTGCTCACAGTTGTGCCGCAGCTACCTGCCTGCTAGGCCGGAGTGTGTCTCCGCGGCTCCCACTGGGCTGGGGTTCACAGGTGAAAAGCAAGGGAAGAAGCACAAACCACACACGCAACCACTGCAGAGCTGCTGAGGAAAAGAGAAGGAGAAGGGCTGAAATTAGCTGACTCAAAGGCATTGCTTCAGTTTGTTTTGTTGTTGCTAACTGCCCTTGACTCGATCTTGACCCATGGCGACCCTGCTGATGAGACATCTCCAAGACCCGAGGTTCAAGGTATCAGTTAGGCAGGTCGATAAGGCAGTCCAAGGTCAAGGGTTCCAGAGAATCAAGATAGGTCAGCAATCTAAGAAGCAAGGATTTGGTCCAAAAAGCCTCAGGAGCCAGAGACAAAGTCTTTCCTCCAAGAAGATAATCACTGGCAACCAGACACACATGTTCCAACTGCCTAAATATGCAGGGCAGCAGGCATTCAGGTGTGTCCGATTACTAACTCATTTCTGATAAAGCCTCTGTGACCTTCAATAAGCCTCCCTTTTGGCTCGATACCCCCTGAAGGTAGGCACACTTCCCTGATCTTCCTCTATGTCCACAGCCTCAACCCCAGGCAGACTTGGCTGCTGAACCTCTGGATTGGCCACAGACTCTACTACAGCAGAGCTAGGGCCAGCCTCAGGCTCCCCAATTGCAGGTTCAGGTCAAAGAGGCTCTGGCTCATCCTCTGAGTCATCCCCCAGGCTGAGCATAACGTATAAAGAGGTAGAGTGATCAGATGTAGCCTTTGTCAAATGGGAACCATTCTGTTTCTCCATGTTCTGTTTTGACAGTGGCCTCTTGTCCTAAATACATCAGGACTATCAGATGTATTGGCACTCCCATGTCCATAGCCTTTTATGATCTATGTATGCAGTCAAAGGCTTTGCTGTAGTTTATAAAGCATGTGCTGATTTTCTTTTGGAATTTCCTGGTGCACTCCATTAGCTATTGTATGTTTGCAATGTGGTCCCTAGTGCCTCTTCCCTTCATTTACTCCACTTGGACCTGTGGGATTTCTCTCTCCATGTATGGTTGGAGTCTATGTTGCAGAATTTTGAGCATGATTTTGATTGCATGGGAGATTAGTGACATGGTTGCTGCAGTCTTTTGTATCTCCTTTTTTGTGTATGGGGATGTATATTGATCATTTCCAGTTTGTTGGCCATCATTTTGTTTTCCATATCTGTTGACATACCTTGGTTAGCACTCAAGTTGACTCTGTCAATGTGGATTATAGCAGCTCAATTGGGATATTATCTGTTCCTGATGACTTATTCCTTAGTTAGATTTGCTACTTAGAGATATTTAATGTAGAATAGTGGCCAACATCACAAATAAATTAGAGAGGTATTTTTATAAAAGCTAGAGAAAAAGAAAGATAATTTAAAAGTCCAGGAAGGATAATTGAATGTTTCTGAAAGAGACAAACCTGCCCCCCCCCAACAATGTAAACTGTTTTAGACAAGACAGCCCTCTCTCTAAAGGCCTTCTCTCTTTTACCTTGTTTATCTAGAAAAGTTCCTGGAGGCACAAATCTAACTTCCATTGAGTATTGCTGCTTCACTCTTGCCGACATTACATTGACCTCTCCGCTCAACTCTAGCAATAAAAAGGGCTCAAGCACTTAATCTTTACTGGGATTTATGGGTGCCTCTTTGACAGACTACTCTTTCTGCCTCCTGGAAGGTCCTGGGGTTGACCTGGAGCTGCTGAAACCCTGCCTTTGGGTTAACCTTTTCACTTGACACAACCCTGCTGGACAAGGAGGTGCTGTATAAAAGCGAGGGGGTCATGTCCTGTCCATGACTGCTGTCACAGTTCCCACATCTATCAATTGGGTGGGTCTCTGAGGAAAAAGCAGGGCCTAGGGTCTGAGGTCATGGAGTTTCCAAACAAATGGGAACTGCTTCATGTGATGGCTACCTTCACCACTAATGGAAAACCACGTTTCTCTCTGACTGGCAGTGACGTAGCTGAATGCATCAGAAGTACTCTGGGTAATTGGTGACAATCACCTTACAACAGCTACAAGCTAGTAGAAGAGGATGCAAAGACTGGCCCTTTCTTGCTTCTAAGAGCCTCTTTACGCCTTAAATAAAAAGTTATATGTCTAAGATTTTTCAAAGCTAGGCAACTGACCAACTGCCATCAATCGCAAATCACTTTGCTGCACTTTACCCCTCCCTCTGTTCTTGCAGAGTGAAAACAAGGAAAGAAAAGAGGGAAGACAGTGCTGGACAGCTCAGTCAGGCAGCTCTACCCAGTTGTGTCAGTAAAGAAATGCAGGGTTAAGGAGTACGGCCCATGCTGGGTGACATCCCAGAAAAGGGGAGACATTTCGTTGGTTCCAGCTCCCATTGTACAGTTAGAAGGGCTTAGCGGTCCCCTCCTGCAGTCTCTGTGCTGCTGCTCATTTCTTCGAAAGAGGAGAGGGGAGGGAAGAGCTGTCCCCTCCTGAAATCCTCATAAGAAGTCCACCACCTTGCCCCCCTGAGCAGCCTCCTCAGCAGGTCCCCTGCACCGGGTGGCACCACTGCAGCTATCCACCCAAATGGGGGGACTGAGTGGGAGTGAAAAGCAATGGGAACAGCTAGATTAGAACTAGATGTGTGGAGAGTGATCCTGTGCATTGCAGGAATGGAAACAACCCTAATTTATATAAGCTGCATTGGGGAGTCTTACAGACTTACAGGCTGGAGCAAAAGAAAGAAATGGTAGAAAAAGAAGGAAAACAAGAAAAGAAAAATAGGCAGGCATTTAAAAAAAAAAACAGGTCATTGTGTGCAAATGGGAGTTGTTTTGCTGCAGAATATTTACATCATGCAAGCTTTCAAAGCTTCACTGGCCTTTTCATCAGTCACACATGTTAAAAGTTATACAGGTGAAGAAATGTGATGCTAGAGTTACAGGTCTACATTTTGTCTCAAATGTTACTTCTGTTGTCAGTTAAGATGATCTGGAGGGATCTCAATGCAGGCAGAGGTCACTCCCTTTTTTGGCCATGAGGGGACTAGGAATGAAGGACAGTCAGTAAAAGACAAGCAGCTACCATATGATGGAACTGGACGGGATCCTAAAATGTAAAGGTATAATTCTGAACCCCAAAATGAAGATGTTCAAGCCATTATATTCCTCATCACCATGTATAGATGTGAGAGCTGTGCAGTGAAGAAAGCAGACAGAAAGAAAATCAACTCATTTGAGATGTGGTGCAGGAAAAAAGTGCAGAGAATACCAAAAAGACAAACAAATGGATTCTAGAACACATCAAGCCAAACTCCCCCTGGAAGCCAAGATGGTTAAACTGAGGCTGTTGTACTTTTGTCACATCATGGGAAGGCATGAAATGCTGGAAAAGACAATAATGTTACGAAAGGTAGAAGGCAGTAGAAAGAAAGGACAATTACATGTCAGATGGATGGACTCAATCAGGGAGACCAACTTCCAGCGTATGGCATGTTTCCAGCTTATAGCAACCCTAAGAGTTTTCTTGACAAGATTTGTTCAGAGAAGGGTTGTCGTTGATTTCCCGAGGCTGAGAGCATGTGACTTGCCCAAGGTCACTCAGTGGGTTTCATGGCCGAGCTGGGAATCTAATCCTGGTCTCCAAAGTAATACTTCAACACTCAAACCACTACGCCATGCTGGCTCAATAGATAGATAGATAGATAGATAGGATGATACCCCCTGTCTGTAAAGAAGCTGGTTGTGATCCACAAAAATGTCACGCTATCCACGTCTCTCCCTCTCTCTGAAAGGTTCCACAGTCATTCATTCTTCTTTTGTGGCAACAGTTTAAAATGGATACCTCTTTGAAAACGGCTTTTATGTTCTTACTTGTTTTGCCAACCAGAAAGGGAAAGAAGAAATTAAAATGCTTGACTTCTTGGGCAAGGGGGATTCTCAGCCCTGCTTTTGGGAGCACAGATGTATCTGCTGGCTCCTTGAAGGGATGGGAGAAAAGCTGTGCTCAATTAGGAGATGCTAAACTGGGCAGACAGGGAGGTGTGAGGAGCAGCACCACTAACAAGGAGTAAGAATGATAGATGGCTTGTGTGTTCGTGAGTTAAATGGCTACACATCTCTTTAGGGCTAATTATGTTTGTTAAATCTGTCAGAGTCAATAAAAAAAGTCCAAGAAAACAAGTAAGGAAGTGGGGAGTGCAGTGGGGTGGGACGGGGGGGGGGAAGAGTACAGAAAAGTAGGTGCAACAGCATCAAGGAGGATAGCAATAAAGACAGAGGGATTTTCTGCACTGAAATGATGAAATAATTGGTGGTGAGCTCAATAAATGTAATTGCAACCATCTCGGGTGCATTGAGCTTTTGTGACAAATGAAAATGTTGCAGGCCCCCTTCAAGGCACACCGGCTCCCCGGCCTCCATCTCCAGCCAGGTTGACAAAGGAGCAGCCGACAAGCGGTTAAATCTATCAAGGGATGGTCAATTTTGTTTGAAAACACTCTTTTCTCTCCCCTTTCCATCTCCACCCCACAACCTCTTGCAAAGTGGTGAGCCTTCTTTTATGCAGTCAATCTCCCCTCACCAGGATGGCTGGAACTCAACTTTTTTCCTTGCCTGGTCCCAAAAAAAGAGAGAGGGAGAAGGTATTTTGCATGGGAAGGGGTTTTTTTAAAGTGTGTGTGTTTGAGAAAAAGAGAGAGTGAGAGAGAAAGATTGGATGGGGGGCATGAAAATGAAAAATGTCTGGCCTTCAAGAAGGAAGCCACAAAGAAAATTTCCCTTTTCTTCCCTGATCATTTAATTTAGTTCTTTACAATATTGGGGGTGGGAGTGGAAGGAAAGGGGTGAAAAGAGAGGGACCCTACCCACAAATGCCCCCTCCCTTCCTCCTGATGTCACAGATGGTGTAGAGAAGCAGCCTGCTCACAGCATGGGGCCTATATGCTTGCCTCCCCCATTGTTTGCCCAGTTAAAAAAGAAGAGGGGAAAATACAAAAGCAGTTGGAAAACATGCTTAATAACAAATTCCAAATAATTTCCCAAACAGAGCTAGGCAGTGAGGGGAGAGCTGGGCAGGCAAAGAAGGAGGCAGAGAGAGAGAATAAGAGAGAAAGAGGGGGGCAAAACCTGCCCCCAAGGCTTCTTGGGCATTTGGACAAGAGTTTTATTTGGATTCCTTGAATGCTACCAGAGGGGAGTTGGTTTTTTCCCCTTTGAGCCAGCCATCTCTCCCTTGGCGCCTTTTCCGCTGCAGGATGTTGCCTGGGGTTCTCCTGCTGGGCTTTGCATCCCTCCCCTGGGTTTGGGGGGCTCAGAGATGCCAATGCCACTGCACCTGCCTGCCCGAGCAAGTGGGAAAGGCCCTACAGGTGTCACCACGCAGGCAGACCCGGCAGCTTCGGCACAGCCACCAACTTAGGCAGAGGCACAGGTTAAGAGGTAAGAAAAAACCCACCCCACCCCACATTTTTTTTAAAAAAATAGCTAGATTGCAGAGAATCCAGAGCTGGCTTGCCAGCACAAGTCAAGCCCAGCAGGAGACACCTGTTTCATCTTGCTTAACATCCCCCTCATTTTGAGAGCTTACATTCTGAATGATTTCAGATCATCACAAGGCTTGTGCCAAAGTGTGAGGCAAGGCAGGGGCAGTATTGCTGTCCTGACCTTTGGTCAGCTGACGCTTGCTAGAAAGGATGGCTTTGGTGGCGAGGAGACATTGCTGCTCCATGGAGAATGATCTCCAGTTTGTAAATGTGTGGACTTAGGTTTCACACCTTGATCTTGCTCTCTAATGCAGAATCACCTTTGAGTTGGAAATGTAGAAATGCATGATGCCATAAGAGGATGACTAACCAAGGATGGCTAAAGAAGATAAAAGGGGTGTCTGTGGTGTTTTTTTAGGGCGGGTTCATGTGTCACTTGTTATTTTCTGCATGATTCAAAACAAAGTGTAAGGCCTTTGGGGCAGAAACAAAGAACAGATGCAGGAAAACAGATAGAACAGACAGATCAGGCAAGAAAAAAAAGAAGAGAAAGATTCATTTGGAAAGAACCATCAGATGTAGAGTATCCAACAGAGTTAATCCAGCATTCAGGTATGTGAGGACACCAGCATTCCCAAGGCAGCCCTGCCCTGCCCTGCCCTGCCGCAGGATGAGGAATGCACCAGAGTATAAATTGGGTGTCATAAGTCTAAATTGGATGTCACTGGCAGTATAAATTGGATGTCATGGAAGTGCAGTGCAACTGTTTATTATTTCCTCTATTACCATTGTGTTGTCTTTGACATGGACAGTTAGAGGTGGTTAGATTTTCTCCAAAATAATTGGCCTGATTCTGCATACTATGCTCCTTGACTTGGGAAGTGAGATGGGGTGGGAGTGCTCTTTTTGCACTTCTTCAGGCAGCATATTCTCTTGGGCCAAACCTGGATGCATTTTACTTCCATGGGTTTTTCTTGAAGGAAGTTTCTCAGTAACTTTGTGTCCAAGTAAGTAGGATATGTGCCCCCTAACACAAAGGTGACAACCTTTTAATAAGCAACCACCAAAACCACTAGCGCCAGTTCTAACTTGCAGATACCATACAATGCTTGGAGCCGAGCACTTTGCCACCACTTCTTTTGTTTTTCTAGAGAACAGTCAACCAATTTATCTGTTTCTTAACATTTCCAGGCAAAATACTAAACATAAATTCCACTGTTCTTGCTTCTGTTTCAGTAAGGTTTTACAAAAGAATATCATTTGTCTTAAACACATTTTTAAAAAAGGTTCCTCAGTGAAATAACCAAGGGAAGAATGACCAGTGAATGAAGAATAATGGTAAGGAAGGTGCCATTATCATTTGCAGCCACTCACTCAAAACCAGAAGGTGGCGAGTTCAAGACCAGCAAAGGGCTGAAGCTCGACTCAGGCTTGCATCCTTCCGAGGTCGCTAAAATGAGTACCCAGATTGTTGGGGGGCAAATAGCTTACAATTGTAAATGAAGCTGTTTGTTTAACAAATTGTAAGCCGCTCTGATAGTCTTGGCTGAAGAGCGGGGTATAAATAAAACATTATTATTATTATAATGCTCAGAAGAAAGAGAACTATGTGATATGGAGTAGATTTTGTTTTTCTTGAGATGTATGTTGAGTGTGAAGGTTGTATTCGCTACACAAACATATTTACTAGAGAGCACAGCTTGGCAATGAAAGTCAACGTAGAGACATTTGCACCTCTTTATTCTTTGTTGCCTTTGTCTTTTTTGATGTTGTTGCTGAATGTTCAAATGCTTTGAATTTGTTTCTTTTCTTTGTGTATGTGTAAGGGTATTGTTTATTATGGTCCCATAAGCATCTAGAAGCAATAAGATAGATCCAAACTATATTAGTTGGACATAGGTCCATGGAAATTAATAAAACTTATAACATATAAGACTACAAAAGGTTACCAGTTGAGAAAGTGGGGCAACAAGTATTTAATGGGACTTTCTCTGCCAAATTGGGACCGTTGGAGGGCATGATTCATGTGCTTGTACATCTTGCCTTTTTAGGGTAATTTCATTTTACACTTGAGAAAAATTTTACTCTTTTGAGATTTGTTCTTTTGCAACACAAATCTTCCACTGAATTATGGCTCTTCCCAAACCTCTGTATCCTACATGAAAAATTATCTATATAAATCACTCTCAGCTCTTTGCCTACACTCCAGCTGTCCTAAATTTGGCAAGAACAGCCTTTTGATTGATCCCACTTTTTCAGCTGCTTTTAAAATGTCCTAGTTTCTCTCTCCTCTTCCCCCCTCTTTTCCCCTTTGTCTTCAGCTTATTTCAGTTGCTGCAAATAGAGTTCATCCAGTTAGTTGCCCATTAAAAATTTGTTTGAATGAAAAGGTTTTTTGCCTCCTGGTGAAAGGACAGCAGAGGGGGGGGGGCAGTGTGGCTTCCCATGGAAAGGAATTCCTCAGGTTGGAAACAGCCACTGAGAAGGCTCTCTCCTGTCTCCTAACCAGATGATCCTGCAATGGTGGCAGGCCTCCTTTGAAAATCTTAAGACTCTGGCAGGTTCATATAGGTTTTGCACAGTTTTACTAAATAGTGTCAGGGCAGAAGCAGGGAGGAAGTCATTCTAATGGCTTTCCTAAAATGATCATTTGGGAAGAGTCTATAGCTCCTATAAAGGAGCTCTGGTGGCACAGTGGTTAAATGCCTGTACTGCAGCCACTCACTCAAAACTATAAGGTTGCAAGTTCAAGACCAGCAAAAGGGCTCAAGCTTGACTCAGGCTTGAATCCTTCTGAGGTCGCTAAAATAAGTACCCAGATTGTTGGGGGAAAGTAGCTTTTGTAAATCGCTTAGACACTCCTTAGGCGATATGAAGCAGTATATAAATGAAGCTGTTTATATAAAATGAAGCTGTTTGTTTCCACCATCCCACAATATAAAACACAAATGACTACATCATGATACAACCTGCACTTTCACACTACATAGTTACAGCACTATGATTCCACTGGAACTGCCATGGCACATTCTGGGGCTTGTAAAGCTCATTGGCAGAGAATTTTAAATGCCCTGCTATAAACTGCAAATTTCAGCTTTCCATAAGATGTTGTCATGACAGTTGAAATGATAGCACTATAACTGTGTAATGTGAAAGGGCTCTATGGTACTAATGTTAATGAAATAACTTTCAAGGAGAAAGATGTGTTACTCAGTTTCAGCATAAGAAGGAAAACAGGGAAAGGAGGGCTCTAGCAGTCCCTTTGAGACTGACTGATATATTTCGACGCAAGTTTCTGCAGACTCCAGTTTGTTTCTGAGGAACTGGAGTGGAGTCCACGAAAGCTTATACCACGTTCTGCTAGAGCCCCCCCCGGCTTTCCCTCTTATAATGTTATTGAAATTGACCTTTGCATTTTGTATGCATGACAAAGGTCTTTGTGCGTGTTTTTTCAAAGGAGGAGACTGACAGCCTGCGTTGATAACATAAGCCACCTTCAGGTATTCAATAGGGCTAGAAAATGAATGCAAACAAATAGAAGAACGGCTTCACTCCTCCACTGTGTGCACTCATTAGAATCTTTGACAATGACACCACCGAGCTCTGAGCTCACGCAGTTAGGGATACTGTATGCAGTCGGATTCCTCTATTCAGAGTTGGGATGGACAAAAATGTCTTTTTTTCACTTTCTGCCACATTCTAATTCTCTTCTCCAAGCACAAATTTGCCCAAGCCCATTCTGATCTGCCTGAAAATTTGTATGCAGTTTTGTATACAGTTAAAGTATGCATTTGGGTGGTGGTGGTTGTAAGCATCTTTCTCTAATGAATGACTTTTTCCATGAAAGTTTTCCTTACATTTTCAGCCCACAGTTTGGCTGTAGAGGACAGCATCACAAATGCAAAAACCAAAGCATAATTGCTGGCTGAGACATTAATCCAGAAAGTGTATATTCTGTTGTCATGTGAAAATGTGATCCAAATAAATGGGGTTTCCCTTCTCAGAGAGAGAGAGAGAGAATGAGAGAGAGAGAAAGAGGAAGGAGAGAGTGAGCATCCTCTATGAGGGGATGCCTCTTTGAGTTCATGAACAGGGGCAGGTAAAGTACGAGAACAGCCAACGTCCACAAGTCAATGTGATACCTTTATTGGGCCAACTAAAATGCACAAAATACATGATAAATCAAAGCTTCACTGGCTTCTTCATCAGGCAAAGGTGTTAAAAATCATACAGGAGAAAGAAAAATTATATATATATATATATATATATATATATATACATATATAGTCATAGGCCTAAATTTTCTCAAGTTAATTGTTGTTGTTGTTCTGAGTTGAGATGGTGCAGAGGGATATCCTTACAGGCAGACCCCTCTTTCTACTGGCCATGTAGCAACAGGAACAAAGCATTCCAGGGTACAGAAGATAAAATTTGAATTTCATTAGCAATACAACAAAAAGGCCAGAAGGAGGAGGGGCTTGCTTGCATAGATAACCCTCCATGCAATCTCAATACCAACAACATTTTGATAAAATGCAGGCCTGTGACTAACATTGTCATTTAAAAAAACATTCTGTATGATTTTTAACACCTTTGCCTGATGAAGAAGGCAGTAGAGCTTTGAAAGCTTACATCAGATATTTTGTGCATTTTGGTTGGCTCAATAATGGTACCACTGTTTTTTGGATTTTGGATATGTTTCCTAGGTGTAGGTAGAGTCTGACTGAATAGTTCAGTTTTGCTATGTAAATAGTCCCATTTTAGGTAACACCTTGCATTTGCTAAGTCCTGTTCAAGATCACCAGTATGGAAAGTCAGCTTGGTGTGTTATGTAAATACCGAACCAACCTTTCTGAAACATAGGATGGAGATAAAAGGGATGCCTATAGAAGGAGTATTCGTGTGACTTTCTGGGAAGAAATCTGATTCTGTCTCATTTGGCCTTCTGAAATCAATGTTATATCACCTGCATCAAAGAGCATAGGCCATGGATGTGCCGCTCCTCTGGATATTCTGCCTCACATCTCTTGTAGGGGTTTGCTGCGGACAGCATGCCTATGAACCAGCGCTCAATAACAGAAAGCAACAAAGCCAGAACCTTGTATCCAGCCTGCGAGAGCCTTAATTTGCAAGCCTAATAATAGAAACTATGGGCATTCCTATGCATGAGGGACTTTAGGATTAACTGTTGCCCAACTTGGCTGAATGAAGTTGGGGTATACTATCTACTGAGGCGACAGCCAGAGACTCTAAATCAGTTGTTAATCTATCCCAGATTTTAGTCTGAAAATTAAGGAAAATACTCAAAGTGGTGAACTCCATTCCCAAAAATGATTCTACACTTTGGATAGGTCCACCTCACTGACATGGAAACAACCAGTTGCCACTGGTCCGTTGAAATCACAGCCAACCTGTTTCCTAAATTTGTGATCATCACACCCACTGAATGGCCCACAGGCATGAGTTTGCTACAGGCAACTGCTTTCTAAGCAGAAGACCATATCTATATACTTAATTCAATGGTACTTGCTAGCCAGACTTTGAAAATATTTCGTTTGTTTTTTAAATGAGGAACAATAACTTCAATAAGTTTATGATTTTAACTGAGTGATGGATCTACTGAGTTTTGGAAACACTGATTGTAACTGAGTAATGGATATACCACTCTTGTGGTATAATTGTAACTTTTAAGTTATTTTTATAATTGCAAGGGAGGATCCTACTCAGTGGTGGTGGAAAGTCACGTACTGGTAGTTCAGCTGATGGCTTGTGCTGTCTCCTATCTCTGCTTTCCATACTCTATTGAAAGGTTTGAAGTGGCAATGAAGTAAATTGCCAAGCGATTGATTTATAGCATCGGCCAAAAATTTTTAAAGTATCTAAAAGTAATGTGAAAGCAAAAAGTGTTCTTTTTGTTGTTGTTGTTGTTAAATGAAGCCATAACAGCTACTAACTATGTGTGTTTCCCCAGCTTTTGAATGATTGTAACTACTTTTAAATGTTATTGTCCAATCTCTGTTTCCACGGGAAAGGCTACATATTGCTCTATTGTCTTTAGGGAATTAATGGCTAAGCTCCATGCCACTGATTTCAAAGTTACATGCTGGCCATTCTGGTGCACAGACACTTTGTGTTGGGTAGCACAATTGTGCAGTTGTTTGAGCAGTCCAATGGCAAATGTTCACCATCTGGCACTGGCTAGTCTGAGTGTGGATTGCAATACCAGGAGAATCTGTGAATAGGGTGACAGAATGGTACAAATTCTTAACCATGCTTACAGCAAGTGAGGTCGCATCCTATCATTAAGAGGCATATAGGAACCCGGAGGTCCCTTTGAGACTAAATAGGAAGAAGAAAATCTGGGGATAAACTTTTGTGCAATTCACATCAGATACTATTAGCATTAGTCAAGTCAACCTCCAGTCTGAATTTGTGTTATTGCTTCCTTGATTACATTGTATGTGTCCCTTTGTTTTCTCCGTATGTCTGAAAGCTAGGACCGGATGTCCATTTAGACATACAACAGTTACTGGAATTGATGCTTTGCTTGTAGCTAGTTGCATCTCAATTACCTGACAAGTTTGATTTTGCCATTATGAGAACTATTACAAAGTAAGTTATCTTTGCAGTCTTGATCTGGCCCATACTCCAAATCTTTTGCAGCCTTTGCAAAACTTGTGGATCAGCAGAGTCAGGTGATGGCCAAGTAAGAAGAAACTTCTTGTGGATTTGTTTTAGTGAGAATGAAAAGGATTTGTTATTTTTTAAAAGTTATCTATCTATCTATCTATCTACCTATCTATATATATATATAATACAATAGTTTCATATTCCTTTGGAGGGGTATGTACCTTGGTTAGATAATATATTGACAATAAGGGACTTGTTATGGTTTTTGTGCTAATTCCCAAATGCCATCTGGTGGCTTCCTAGGCAAACTGCAGCTTAGAACATCACATCTCTCTTCAGAGGAAGGCAAAATCAACCTCTTGTTGAACAAATCTTGCCAAAAAAAGCCTTGTGATAGGCTTGCCTTAAGTAAGAAACAACCTGAAGGCACTCAACAACAAAAAAAGGGGATAGAAGTACAGCACCTTGATATCACTAATTGCCATGGCTCCATCCTATAGAATCTTGGCTCTTGTAGTTTGATGAGGGATATTCTGTTTTGGGACCAAAAGGCAGCGACATGGAATAGGTTAAGTTTAGTTTCGGACCTTCCCAACATGAGCTATCAGAATGAGTAATTCTGGTTTAACATTTTCCACTCCTGCAGAGGCAAACTATATGTGGGAAGTTATTCTTCTTATTTAAAGACATAGCTGCATTAGTCTGGACAATTAATATGCAAAGGTATCTTTGAAAGACAGAGGTTGGTAGCATGATTTTTCATAGACTTGAGCCTACTTCATGTATGGGATGCATGGGGTGGAGCGGAAAGCCCAAGGACACAGTATAGAGCAGTCTGTGTGTGAGATTGTCCATATGAATGCAAAACTTTATGGCTATGGAGATGAGGTGACAAGGTTACTATTTCTCTTATGTTTGCAGAGGGAGCAGTGCTCAGCAGCAGAGCATCTGTTTCACACGAAGAAAGTCCCAGATTCCATCTCTGCTATTTCCAGTTAACTCTGTGCTGGAACAGACCAGCAAAAAAGCCGGCTTCCCAGCGGTTTGGGGTCTGGTGTATGCACAACACATGCTGCCAAGCCGGCAGGAAGCCAGTGTCATGCCGCCTGGCCATTTACATGGCAGCCACTTTACAGCACTCTGGCGGCATGTTTATATTTAAGTTTTTTGTTACGATCAATAAAAATTGATGAAAGTACTAAAACAGGACACAAATAAAAAATTTTGATTAGTAACCTGAGATATTATAGAGATGGTGTTATATTTCTTTCAAGTTATTTGTCTTAGGAAGTGGCAGACCCTGGCTTTACTGTGAAGCCAGAATAAACTGGAAAATTTTAAACAGCCCCCCTATTTTGACCATGCCTGTGTGTGGAGGGGGTGGGCCTGTAAGCCGCCGTGTTTTCAAATTTGAGAAGAAGGAGTGGAAAAAGCTGGACTTCACTCCCACCCCTTCCTGTATCCTGTGAAGAGTCCAGGAAAATACAGACAGAAACCAAGTGGGTTGGGAGCTGCCTTGATGAAACTGTTTGGAGCTGACCAAAATGTGCATGCACAGATGTGTTGGGGTAGAAAGATAAAAAGCCCTTGTGATACTGAGTATCACAAAAGGATTAGCAAACCGTGAAAAAAGTGAGTCCAGTCAATCTCTTTAGGTTCAAAATCTCTGAAAGAAGTGGTTTCAGCAACAAGATTAGCATGCCAGGAGGAAGAGTAATCCAGTTGGTGCTACAGAAGATCTTGATTTGGGCAGCATTTCTTTTAATGGAAGGTGAGTGAGCAGTTTGATTGGAAGAATCTTTCATTTATGCTAGACCTCCTTTCAGCCTGGCTGCCAGAACTTGGAAAGGGTGAGATGCTAAGATATGCTGAAAGGATGGCGTTTATCATACGACAGAATTTGGGGGTATAATGCAATGGCAATCCAAAAGCAATCATGGGGTTTCATGTAATTGTGTATGAGTGTATCTCACGCAATTTTGGGCAAGGGGGGGGGGGTCATTTTCGGGAAATGGGAAGTCATTCTGAATGCATTCCAAACACAATTAGATTTCACATAAATTCACTAAACTAGCGAATTTACGTGAATTCAAATTGGCTCCATTCGAAATTGGGAAAAGTTCCTCCCGTGTGATAAACTCCGATGACTAACCTTACTTGCCTAACTTTGCCTTGAGAATCCCCCTCAATATTATTGCATATGTAGTACATCAGAGATCTCATGCCTCAAGGATTACCCAGCCCAGCAAAGTGGGATTGTTTCAGTTTCTATCAACCTGTTTTTGTTCTTTGGATCTGGGGTTGCTTTCTTTGGCTTATTGGCATGCTTTATGTAAAGTTCTTTATTTTTGTCACACATATGTCTAGCCTTTCTTCCTCTGAGTTCAGGGTGGCATTGAAGTTTCTCTTCCTCCTTCTCACTTCGTCCTGACAACAAGGAGGTCAGTCAGGCTGAGAGAGTTTGGTCCTGTAAAGGCAGTCAGGCTCAAAGGTCTCCTTTCACGCTACACAGTTATAGTACTGTGACTTGACTCTAACTACCTTGACAACATCCTAGGGGCATTCTGGGGTTTGTCCTTTGGTGAGGCACTAGATCTCTCTGGCTGGGAATTCTAGATTCTCCTTCTTAAGATGCAAATCCCAGGATTACATAGAATGGAACCATGGCAGCTGAAGTGAAAGTGTAGCACTATAATTGTATAGTGTGAAAGGGCTCATCATACAATATGTTTCATGACTCAATGAGGACCGGAACCTGGATTTTCAATGTCTCAGAGCAATACTCTAACCACTAAACCAGAGTGGTATATGAGAGTGGCATCTGACCCTTTGTGAGCCACAACTGAAATCATTACCCAGCTAGCATTTGGACTTCCAGATCTTGACAAACCATCTCATGGTGCCCTCTTATTTGCAGGGCAGTTCATTCCAGAGGGCATCTCAGCTGGTAACAACAGCAAGGAGAGATGTGTGACCTATCTGGGGTACTGAGAATGAGTTAAATAGCTTGTGTGTTAAACTTTAATTAGTTTTCATCTTATTGGAGACCATTTTTGTCTTGTTTCTTATGAATTCACATTTGTTTGAGTCAACGAACAAACATAAGGAGCAACATTATTTTTCTAGGAAAGGGGGGGGGGGGTCTTTGGCTTTGCTTGTTTTGGGCTTCAACACCCAGAAGCCTTGGCCAGGAACTGATTGTGGGATTTGTAATCCCAAATATTGGGATGGCCACCATTTTTGTTGTAGAGTGAACTTGAAGCAGGACTCTTCTGACATTAATGGTTATGCAGAAGATGAAATTTCAGCAGATGAAGCTTGGATGACAAGCAATCCTTGCTGAAATTACCTCTTCTACACAACCATTAAAGGCAAAGGTACCCTGTCCTTTATTTCACTTGGCAACAGGAATTCTTGAAGCCATTTGTATTTCAGCTGAGCTGCTTATTCCTCCCTTTGTTTTTGTTTATTTCTGGGTTCATGGAAACAGCCTTTCTTTCTTTCTGAAAAGTTTCTAGATCTGATGTGTCATGGAATATTCTGAAAGAGGCACTCTGAAAGTCACAGTCACTCTGACTGTAATGCTGCTTTTTTATGCAGTTGTTGGTAACTCATTTTCTATTTTGGACAAAAAGATTATGGTGTCCACAGATATTCATAGCATGGGCCAGAATCAGCAGCTTCTCCAGAATACTGAACAATAACTCCTTCTTTCCTCCGTAATCCCCCCCCCACCAATCTCTATCATCACCCACATAAATTATTTTCTGCTGTTAATTGGAAGTGCAGTTTGGAACGTCAGTCAGCTAAGAGGATGAAAGTGTGTAGAAATTGTTTAAGGACTAAATATGGGAAAACAGGAAATTCCAGAGATCTTGCATGCAAGTGCATTGTGCCTACATCCTCTTCCCCTGCTGCATTGTGTGAAGATGGTGAATCAACATGGTCCTTAGCACTGGCTGAGAAAAGATATCTGGGGAGGAGGACACGGGAGGGGCAAACTGTACTTTTAAATGGGTGAACATACAGAAAGTGCCTTTAAATCAAGCAAGTCAAGAGGCCCAACAATGTAATCCTGAGGTGGGAAGCTGGGGCTGTTGCACGGAATTAGAAGGTCACCCTGGTAGTCTGTTGTAACTAAACAAACAAAAAGTCTTGTAGCACTTTAAAGAATTTTTATATTGGGTACAAATCTTCATGGAATACAGGCCACATCATCTGTTGCCTCATGTATCTGATTGCACTGGGTTGCAATGCATCCCCTGAAAGCAAATAAATAAATTAGTCTTTAAGATACCTCAAGACTTTGTTCTTGTGGACACGTGCATCAGGAAGTTAGACGAGAACTTTGTTTTCTCTTGAAGAACAAAAATAGATTTGAAATAGGAAACCTCTGATTCTTGGTGCATTTTGCTGTCGAAATAATGCAGATTGACACCACTTTAAGTGCTGTAGCTCCATCTTATGGAATCCTGGGATTTGTAGTTTTATAGGGTCTTTAGCCTTCTCTACCAAAGAGTGCTGGTGCCTCACAAAAGTACAAATCCCAGGATTCTGTACGATAGACCTATGGCAGTTAAGGTGGTGTCAAACTGCATTATTTCTGTGTAGATACACTCTCCATCCAGATACAACTAATTGAAGCATCTTCCAACAAAGCATGAAGAGGGTTGCATCTGTTTCTCTCCTCAAATAGAATACTAGAGGCTGGTGGCTCCCAGTCAAAGTAAGTTCAGCAACTTGTATAGTGCCTTTAAAGTTGGAACGAAACCTAACGTTTGGAGTGAAATTACTGCCCCATTGACATGTGAGTCAGTTGGTATCACTAGTATGAATAGGAGAACATTTCCTACCCATGGTTAGTATCCATGTGATCTGGGAATAGGGGGGCATGTTCATTCTCAGATTTGTCATTCTCCATTCAAGAACAACGTAACGGGGGATGGACTGAGGCTGGGTTGTTCCACTTCCTTCTCTGTGTGGTATTTGAACACACTTGATATAAGGATTGTATAGGGCTTAAGGATACTGTCACCTTGTTAAAAGTAAAGGTTTTCCCCTTTGATAAGGTTGTCAGTCGTGTCTGACTGTAGGAGGTGGTGCTCATCTCTGTTACTAAGCCGAAGAACCAATGTTATCACAAACAACTATGACCATGTGGTCAGCATGACTGCACAAAATGCTATTACCTTCCCACCAAAGTGGTACCCACTTTTACATGCTTTCAGACTGCTAGGTTGGCAGAAAGGGGGATTAGTGATGGGACCTCATTCTGTCCCATGGTGCTTGGATCTCAAACTGCCAACCTGCCAATCTTGCAATCGTCAGATTCAGCATCTTAACCATTGAGCCACCATGTCCTGACCACTTAGCTACTGAACTGTATTAAGCCACTATCCTTATAGACAATTAAGAGTCTCAAGCAATGTGAGAGAGAGAGGAAAAAGGAAAAATTGTGTTCAGATTTGAAGGCTTCCACATTCAGCAAGGTGCCCTGCTGGGTTTTCTTACATTACTGGATTCCAGAGGAAGGCTTGCTATCTAGCATTTGAAAGTGAAAATTGGATAGTGGTAGTAGAGCTGTGATCAGCGCAGAACTTCTGCTTAAAATTATTTTTCCATAATGACCCTAAGTTGTAGCCCTCTCTGTGGCAACATGGGTAACTAAAATGGTAGGCAACCAACATTTTAACCAGAATTTGCTACTTTGATTTTGACTGAGATTTGATCACAGCATGGAGATAATCTGGCAATTTTGGTGTGGGCAATCTGCGGTTCATGGAGAACTACATAATATTTCAGACTCTGGTTTTAAACTCAAAACTTGGGGATTGGTTTAGCATCTTTCCCAACTGGCTGGGCTCCTTCTTGACATTTCTTATGCATCAATGGCCCCCATGGATGGTGAATCATAGAATCATAGAGTTGGAAGAGGCCACATGGGCCATGCAGTCCAACCCACTATCATGCAGGCATAGTGACAGTTGCTGGTTGGCAAATGGACAACCTCCATGTTTTCATTTCCTCTGCAGTTGATTTTTCTACACTTTTCTCTGAAACAGGGTGTGCTGGGACCCAGATTGTAATACTATTTTTTCTAGTGAGGTAGTGGAGGCAAGAAGGCTTTTCAAAAAGCAAAAGAAGGAGACAGAAATAGGCACAGAACTGCTCTTCTTAAAAAAAAAGAGAGAGGTGGGGGAGGTCAAGAATGCCAAAACTGCTGCTGGGAAAGAGAGGTATTATATCTGAAAGAGGTGTCTCGAGACCCATCGGTCTGCCAATTGTATTCCTTGCAGCTGAAGCTTTATAACATTTTGTCTCCTCTGAGAAGACAATGTCAGGATGTTTTGCATGGGAAGTTCTAAAGGAAATACTATTCATTACAAGAATAACAATGAGTAGGATTCTCGAAGGTGTAGATCAACAGAAAGCCATTATATAGAACTTCAATAAGAGGATGTGGTGGCTTTTACCACATCTCATTAAATCCTAAAAATCTGTTCACAGAAAATTAATATTTGTTCTTAACATATGTTGACCTAAAGAACATATTTCGGATGATAAATGCACATTCGTTTACTACATTCACACACAACTATAGATCAGAGGTTTTATCCCACCAAGAAGTCAGAGAAACAAACCAACAACATGGTTTATTTCCAGTATGTGGAAACATCTCCTTCTTGTACTACACAGTCCCCCAATTTCCCCAATCAGCTTCGTTGGTGGAATTCTGTAGTCCCAAATGTAACTTTTCCAGACTCTGGAATCCTTTCACGCAATACAGTTATAATGCTATCATTCCACTTCAACTGCCATGGCGCCATCCTGTGCAATTCAGGTGTTCTAGTTTGCTAAGGCACAAGAGCTCTCCATACCCTCCAACATTTCACATATGAAAACCATAACAAAAGTGGACAAGTAATATCAGAATGTGGTCAAGCTGGGAAAGATTGTTAATGAGGAGGAACACAGAAGCTAGGCTGCAGGAGTTTGCTTTTACTTGAGTCTACTGGGGAGGACAAGCTTCCACCCTCTCCTCTCTCTAGTCTTACTGACATAATTGAGTGCAAACTACTTTTGCACTGAGAATTCAGTTTGCAGTTACTGAAGTAAGTTATGGATAAAGGAGGAAATTAAAAAGATGAAACTGGGACATTTTAAAAGCAGATGAAAAAGTGAGACTACAGAAGAATGTCCCTTCCAAATCCTTCCCAGTAGGTTTAGGCAAAAGCAAATGACTGTAGTCTTTCCTAGCTTGTATGTTCCGCCTCATACATAACTTTTACCTTCTTGACCACACTCTGATATTGCTTGACCACACACATTTTCCAGTTTTCATTTGTGAAATGCTGGAAGATTTGTTGTATTAATTATAAATAACTAAAAATGACACCAAACAATCCAGAAATATAGAGCAAGACTAAAAGATCGGAGGAGAGGATATAAAGGTGTGGGTTTTTGTTTTGTTTGTTTGTTTGTTTTGCTTCATCCTGTTCCCCATTTGTTATTACTCTCCCAGGTTCAAAGTCTCGCTCTGAAGAATTCATGCCACAAATCCTCGATCACCCATCTGACCTTGTAGTTCGCTGGGACCAGCCAGCCACCCTGCACTGCCGTGCTACTGGGAACCCACCACCCACAATCGAGTGGTATCGCAATGGGGAATATGTGAAAACGAACAAAGATGATGCCACTTCCCAACATCCTCTCCTGCTGGATGGGTCCCTCTTCTTTCTCCGCCTCAGCCAGAAGAAAGGAAAATCGGATGAAGGGGTGTACAACTGCCTGGCTAGAAATCATCTTGGCACAGCCATTAGTAGGAATGCTTCACTTTATGTAGAAGGTAAAGTATTGGGATTATCTCAGAGAATCAAAAGTTGAGGAACTAGCTTTATTTGCAATGCAGGAAAGCAATTTCAGAGAAGCCCTTCTTTGAATTTAGCTTTCTTCCACATTTGATGAAAACAAACAAACAAAGCCTCTTTCCATCAAGTGCATGTCAAAAACTGCAGTGCTGCTAAATTAAAATAACTGAACAAGATTCTTAGTTGTTTGCTCTGGCCAAAGCCAAGAGGCATAACAATTGTCAATATGGAGATCATGCTTTACCTGGCTGCCATGGGCAGGAAAAGGTGGGAACCATAATTTAGCAAGAGAAACATGGTTGGAAGATACATAAACATTTGATGCCTGACTGAAGAACTAAGCACTGTAAGCCTTGATGAGCAAACCTTCCAATTTCTGTGTCTGCCACATTGAAATGTTTTAATTCAAAAATTTTCACCACCCAATTTATGATTTATTTTTTGTTGTTTTGAAGGAAGAGTTGGAAAATCCTTGTCAAACTCCTACATGCATATGACCCCTTTATTATATCAACTGCACTCACTGTCAATTTGTTTCAGAGTACAATTCAAAGTGTTGGTTATTAATTTTACAGCCCTAAGTAGTTTGAAACCAGTCTCTTTGAAGTGCTGTATTTCCTCCTATATGTCCCTGCCCATTCTTTATGATCAATTGTTGTGCTTCTGAATCTGTGCTTGATATCTGAGGCACAGCGGGTGACATCCTGCAAGAGAGCTATTTATGTGGTAGCAACCTGTATGTGGAATTCTATGCCTCAGTGAATTAGACCCTTCCTGTTGGTGTTTTGTTGGCAAGTGATAATGTTTGTCTTAAAACATATTTTGATCCGGCCATTTAGTTTATTGATAGTTTAGTTCTTTGGCTGGAATCCTGTTGGAACTTTATGCTTGTGTGAGTTACCAATTGCACAAGAAGTTTTACATTTTGTTGGCTTGCGTAAGGAGGTCTCCGAAACTAAGGGGATCCCTGAAATTTCTTCATACAAGCATTCCCATGTGTTGTGCAAACAAGCCATGTCATTCCTATGCATGGGAACACTTTTGTCCAAATCATGCCATTCTGGCTACCTCAATTCTCTCTGCAGTTCTGCAAAATTACACCAGCAGAGTATTACAGTAATCTACAACACAATTTTAGCCTTGGCATTTAGTTCTCTGATGCTGCTTTTGGTCAGGTAATCATAATATGGCGGTGACTTATTACTATGTAAGATTTATATTTAGGAAACCATTTTGTTTTCCTTATTATTATTTTGCAGAGCAAAGGTTATACAGTTTGATGTAAATAAATGAAATGTTTAGGACACAGAATCAAGAAAGGAGGGGAAAGTTACAGAGTTGTAGACTGAGGTACTCTTTAAAAGCACCATGTGTGATATGGTGTGTGTTCCTTTTTTTATCATTGTTCTGCATCATAAACACTTTTGCAGTCTTCCTACTTGCGTGGCTCAAATCCCATGCACTCTTTTCCCAGGGTAATGTTGGGATGCAAAATCTCACATCACATGCGGTACCCCTAGACAGCATTGGCTTCTCCAACTCTGAGTCCAGAACGTTGCTCTTGTAAGACTGAATAAATACTAATTATTGATACAATTGAGAATCCTTTTTAATATGCAGGGCGAAAGACTCTCCAATTAACACTTAATTAATGATCAGGCTCTGTTCAGTTCCCTTGGCCCAACATAAAGGCCTATGATGGTGTTTGGCAGGTATAAATATTCATAAAGACGAAGAAGGGTTTGGGAAATGTTAGCAGTGCTAAATTAAGTGTGCTGTATACTGCATTTCAACTATGTGCTTGGAAATGGTTCCCTTCCTTGGAAGTCTATTTGCCTTGGCCTTGCCATGAAGTGCTGTGGATCATGCACTTCAAATGGAGTCCTGACAAAGTGGTTTTCCCATTTCCAGGCCCCTTCTATTACACCATTGTTAACCTAGTGCCAAGTTGACCTCCCTTAGGGTGACCCTATGGATGAGAAACCTTCAAGTTTCCTAGTTATCAACAGCCCCTGCTCACGTCTTACAAACTTAGGTCTTTGGCTTTTTTGATTGTTTCTATCCACTTGTACTGTGGTCTTCCTCTGTTCCTTCTATCTTCTATCATTCCAAGCATTATTATCTTTATTAATGAGTCATAGCTTCCCATGATATATCCAAAGTACGACAGTTTCATTTTAGTCATGGCTTCTAGGTAGAGTTCAGAGTTGATTTGCTGGTCATATGGGCAGTTCATGGTACCCACAGCACTCTTCTCCAGTACCACATTTCAAATGCATTGGTCAGCTTTCTTCAATGCCCAGATTTCACAACTGTACATAGAAATCAGAAATGCAATCTGGACAATCCTGACTTTAGTATTCAATGATATATCATACTTATAGGCCACAAAAGCATGGTCAGCAGGAAAGTGATGTTTTGGCCTTTTGCTTCAGCCATGAATGTGGCTGAGCAGGTTGGTCAATTGGGCAGAATG
The DNA here is from genome assembly GCA_034509955.1 of Urosaurus nigricauda. Classification (NCBI taxonomy): domain Eukaryota; kingdom Metazoa; phylum Chordata; class Lepidosauria; order Squamata; family Phrynosomatidae; genus Urosaurus; species Urosaurus nigricauda. The sequence goes on from JAOEGL010000009.1 coordinate 11,758,484, forward strand.
AGGTAATAGAAATCTGTACTGTAGAACAGATGCTGGGCAATTCCTAGCAATTTTCTGCCCCTGGAAGCATCCATGGACTGTCAAAAATGTCCAGAATAAACCATTTCCCAAAAGTGGTCAGCTTCTGTTGCTGAAAGATGGGCTTTCATGAAGTTAAATGATAGAGAGGAGGGGGCTGCAACCTATTTAGAAGATGGACTGCTGCTCCTGGACACTTACAGGAAAAGCAATTCACTTTTTTATGGGGGTCTGGGAAGTTTAGAGGGGTCAAGGGCCAGGAGAAACAACAAGGGCCCCATGTCCAAAAGTGAGGGACTACTGGTACTCATTCTGAGAGAGTTGTTGGAGTGGGATAACCTGTGAAATTTGATTTGCCTAGTGGCCTAAAGTAGAGATAGGTTTGAGAAGGGAACCTGATACCAGGTTTGCGAGAGTCTTAAGTGAAAGTAGCTGACATTCTCTATAAGAAAGAGACAATAAAGTAACAACGTGTAACTGAATGCAACTGAAGAAGTAAAATATTGTCAAATCTCTGTCTAAATAAAGAGTTATTGTTGGTTTCAAAGAAAAACTCGTTTGGAACCTGAATAGTTACCATGCTGCTATCCATTCAAAACATATTTTAAGAATAAAGTGGGAGTCATAAGAAGGCAGCAGGAACACAGGCTAGATAGAATAGTGAATACAGGTGAAGGGGCTTGACATAGTTTGGTGGCAGCGGTGGGATGAAAAGGCCCACCACTTGTGATGTCTGATAAAAAGAGCAACCTATGTTAAATATGTGGTTTTTAAAAAAATAGGAAAAAGATCAGTGCTCCAAATAGAAAAATCACAGTTAATTTTTTTAACATTAATGTAAAGAGAACCTCTCATTTCCTCATCTATGATTTTAAAATGCCAATTAAAATCAAGTATGCCTTGAAAGGGCAGGGAAAAATTCTGTACTTTTATGATTCCTTGAGTACTCTCATTTCAAGCATGCCATTTTAAAAGCAGTAATGGATAAGATACCCATTCAATATCTCTAATAGCCAAACTCTAGAAAGTCATATCTGTGTCAGCAAGCTATAGACATTTGGTTTGCTGCAATTAAATTTAATGTTCTCCTTCCAGATGTTGAGATCCTCTTGCCTTATGGCAAAAGATAATCACTGTAGTGATCTTTCTATGTCAGTTGTATACAATCTTTCTTGCTTGGCATCATAGTATACTACATTTCTTTGGTCTAGTCAGCACTGCAGAAATTACATTATTTCTGTGGTGCAGCTTAGACCAAAGAAATGTAGCATACTGTGACACTAAGGAGGAAGGATCCTATACAACTGACTTACACCACTGAAGTCTGACATCATTTTAACTGCCATGGCTCCATCATATGGAATCCTGGGATTTATAATTTGTTGTGGCACCAGATCTTGCCAACAGAGAAAGCTAAATATCAAACAACATTACAAGTTCCAGAATTCCATAGCATTGAGCCATGGCAGTTAAAGCTGTGTCAAAATACATTATTTCTCCAGATTAGACCTTTGTTATAGTATGATCACTGTAAAACCATCAGATCTTTACTCCTGGGCTGGAATGGAATGTGCATGGGCAGGGTTGCCTTTTGGAAACAACTGATATAGAGAAGGGACAGGAGTCTAAATATATCTAACAATAACATCCTAAGGCTGCTGCATGTAAGCACTGGACTCATCTCCTGCAGTTTTGATTATATTAGAAATAGATTCACATCCTCCTGGCAGTATGGATGGAGGAAACAGGCAAAGGACTGAATGTGAAGGGGAAAGGCAGCCCTCTTTGCTCTCTGGAGTTTTTCTTCTGATTGTGTTTGTAATTCAGTGTCAACACTAGTGCTTTCCAAACTTCAGAAATCCCAGGCTTCAGTGGTAAACTCAGAAAACCTATATTCAGTAACTATATAGGTTTGCACCAGAGATGTTCATTGTAAGAATTAAAAAGCAAGCAGTGTGAAAGCTTAATTAAACCACACACAAGTACAAATCATTGGTGCAATAATTTTCTCATTTGTTACCAAAGCAAAACAACCCTGCTTTTCTTGCACTCCCGTGCCATCTCCCTCCTAGGTTTTTCCCCAGAGAAAATGATCTTTCCTGCCTTCCCTGCATGATGCCCTCCTTCCAAAATAAATCATACTCCCCATTGCCCATGAACCAGTTTTCTTCTATTCCCCCCCCCTTACACCATTAACACTTATCAGTGTCTTCCGCATATAGAGGTAGGAATATGTGCAGTAATAATAATGATGATGATGTTTATTTATAACCCGCTCCTCTAGCAAAGTAATCGGAATGGAGTACAGCAAAGTTAAAAAGTACAGAGTAAAACAACAATCATACCCCTTCCCGACCGCCCCTCCCCCAAATTAAATTAAACCAGCAAGTATTAGAATCGACGACAGTTAAAATTAAAATCAGTAGCAATTAAAACAAAGTGCAATCTCATGAACAGTAGCACTTCGGGGTGGCTACAAATCCCCTGTGTACCTTTGCTGTGGTATAATGAAACAACACTGAGTTTATGGGAAAGTCAGAATGTTTATGATGCCACAACCATTAGAAATGTATTCAAAGGTTTTAGTGATCGTTTTAAAAAGCAAAGTTTTGTTGTACTTCATCAGTGAATACATCAAATAAAACATAAGAAGTGAGCATATCATCAGAAGCCTTCCTGTTTATCAAGGAGAAACACATCAGTCATAGTTACCTTATATGAGTTCATCCACGAGTTTCATCTTGTAAGACTTTAAATCTTATTTTGGGTTTCTTCCTTTGCCAAATAAAATAAGAAATAGCACTTTGCCCTTGTTCAAATGGTATTTCATCTGTCCAAATAGGAATTGTTTGAGTTGAAAAAATCATTTTAAATAAAACAGAAATCCTTCCCAAAAGCTATAGTTTTAGCCTATTCTATTTCTGCAAGTCTAAATTGATCTAATTCTGTGCTCTTAAATAATTATTTTTGGAACAATTTTGTATTACTGTCAGTCAGGGTAACCAATAAGTATATATATTTTTTCCCAATGTGAAGCCTGTTCTTTCCATTAAGAGGCTACTGTCCTCTTTTTCATGTGTTTTACCAACATCATTGTTTTTCTCTTTTTATTTTCAAATCAGCAGTTTCTCAGTTTTCTTTCAAAATTTGCATCAATAGGTTCACTCCCCACAATGGATTTTCTAAATTGACCACTATGTCATCATCAAATGCTCTGACTTTCAATCGTGATTATTGTCACCCCACTTTTTCTGCTGCTTTTAAAATGTCCCTGTTCCTCTCTTTTCCTCTCACTTTCCCCCTTTGCTTACTACAGTTGTTACAGACTTCAAAGGGCAAAAGTAGTTTGCATTGAATAAATTCATTAGCTGGAAGAGGAGAGGAGTAGATGGAATTTTTCCCTTCCCTACAAACTCAGGAACATGGAAAGTGCTGCAGCCCTACCTAGTGGGTTCTTCTTCATTTATAGCTGTTGGCGTCTTTAATATGCTTTTATATTGTTTGGCCAATGTGTCCTGGTTTTCATCTGTGAAATGTTGGAGCGTATGTTTATTTATTCTACACTTACTGATAGAAGTTCTTAATGGTCCAAGACAGGCATCTTTCTTTACTTGAATTTGAGGTCTTTGTCTCAGAACTGTAGCCCAGGATGATCAGATGACATAAACCCAAAGGATGTAGGACATTCAAGAAAAATGTAGGCCATTGCAAAATAAAAGCTAAAACACTAACATAAATATAAATTCATGCCTCTTAATCATGCTTTAATGGAGAACATTTTGAAATTCCTCCTGGACAGAAGACTGAAATATAGGAAATATCCTGGAAAAGGAGGATGTCTGGTCACCCTGATTGTAGCCTCTACTGATCTTTCTCTAGCTGTAAGAATATACAGACATGATTGTGACTTTAAAAATGACAGTACTCAGAAACCAAATGGATAATATTTCAAGGATAATATATCAACATACTGCCATCCTTCAACAAGATTTTGTTTTGGGCTGTTTGCATTACCTTGTAGCTCTGCAGGAAGAGTTTCAGCTTCATCCCAGTGACTTGACGGTAACAACAGGAGAACGTTTCATGCTCGAATGCATGCCCCCAAGGGGACACCCTGAGCCAGTCGTCTCATGGAAGAAGAATGGAGTGCCAATAAATATGGAAAGTGGTCATTATGAGGTAATAATGAATGATATTTTGTACATTTGTATGTGGGAGGATGTGGGAAAGGGCCTTTTCTGCTCTGGCACCCCAGCTGTGGAATACTCTCTCCTTGGAGGCCCAATTGGTGCCATCACTGCCATCTCGCGACACCAAATGAAAATACGGCAGTTCACTACAGCCTTTGAGGCCTAATTGGTTTTACTCCAACTCTCACAAGTACATGGTTTTAAATAATTATAACCTTTGTTAACCAGCATCAATCTGTCTTTTACGCTTGTTAAATTGTTCCATATGTTTTAGTCTTAAAAAAAAAACTTTTAAAGAATTGTTTTAAATTAGTCAGGTGGCCTTTATTATATACCGTCCTGACACCTTCAAATTTTGCGTAGGATAGAAATATAGACATAAATGAATAAATAAATGCATGTATTAGAATGGATCCAGACTAAGTCATGATTGGAGCAGACCCTTGAAATCAGTGGAGCAAACAAGACTGTATTGAATATCATTGATATAAAATGGTCTTCTCAAAGTCTGAATTTGACCTACTGTGTGCAAGATATGAGATAGGCAATATCTCCATAATCCCAGCAAGTGTGAGTGGTGGGCAAATATCAATAGTATGAAAGAACATAGGTCAGAAACAAAAGTAGCCCCTCTGGAGCTCCATCATTTTCTTTTCTCCCCCTCTTCTACAGGTCAGCAGTGGAAGGCTACTGGTATCCCATGCTCTGAAGAGTGATTCAGGAACATACATTTGTATAGCCACCAATCAAGCAGGAGAGAGAGCTAGCAGAGAAGCCATGGTCTCTGTCTGGGGTGAGAAATTCAATAGTGACTTACACCACATCTGTTCCTTCTGTGCTTTGCAACTGATTGGCGTCTTTAAACACAGGAGCATGGAAAAGACTACAGCTTCTAGAGTTCCCCAGACTCAGCAAGTTCTTTCTGGGAACTGCAGTCTAAAACAAGTATCGTTTCTAAACTGGTAAAGTCATAGGACTGACTGGCAGTTTGTAGCCCATTTGGAGGGACAGTCCCAATTAATTTTCTGTTGGCCCACTTTTTCAGCTGCTTTAAAAAAGGTCTCCTCCCTCTTTCCCCCTTTGTTCTTAGCTTACTTCAGTTCTTGTAAACTGAGTTCAAAGTGCAAAAGTAATTCAAGAGGGGTGGGTTTGGAGGAGAGGGGCAAATCTAACACTTCTCAGTAGGTTCAGGCAAAAGTAAACTGCAGCAAGGCCTTCTAGCTTATTTGTTCTTCTTCAATAACTTTTGCAGTTGTGACTGCACTTTTTATTATGGTTTGCTACACATGTGCTGGCTTTCCTCAGTGAAATTAAGGAGGGCATGGTTGCTATGGGCTTTACTTAACCACACAAAGAACTGAAGTGTTTATCAAAGGAATTTAGGTTTTAGTTACATATATAGCCCACCCAGTGAGCTCAAGGTGACATATGTGGTTCTCGTTTCTCCTTGCCAAATTGACTAAACTGAGGCTGTTGGACATGACTCAGTGAAAAAGACTATAATGCTTGGTAGAATGACATACAGTAGGGAGAAAGGAACTACAATAAAGAGAGAACAACCCTAAGTTTGCAAGACCAGAGCAGGGCAGTTGATGACCAGAGATCTTGAAGGTTTCTCATTCATAGGGTTGCCAGATGTTGAAGGCAATTTAATTGCAAATAACAACCAAGTTGTTTAGTGGCTCCATAAACAGCAAGTAGTGGATGCTATGCAGTTATCATCTTGACTTCTGCTGGTTGCACTCTGTGAAACAAGAGTCCATCTAATTGTTGAGAACTTCCATCACGCCAAGAAACAGGTTTGATTAAATTGTTCCCATCTCCCATTCTAGAAAAGCCAGCATTCAGTCGGCGACCTAATGATGTTCAAGCGAAACTTGGCACCACTGTGCAGTTCATGTGTGGAATCCATGGAGACCCAACACCAACAGTGCAGTGGCGCAAACAAGATGGAGCACTACCTGCAGGAAGGTGAATATAATTTGTTGTATTCTGAGAACTGATTTCCATTTTTCTCTGTACAGCTGCAGCTTTCACGTGCCCCGTGAAAGCAGAATTACTGCTAAGTGACTGTCCCTAAGTTTCAGGTTGTCTGTAAGTCTCAGGGCCTGGGATGATCCTGAACTGGCTATGCTAGTCTTAATCCATTTGTTGTGTTGTTGCGTGCCTCAAAGTCATTACCAATTTCCCAAACTGAAGTGCTTGATTTTTTTTTTTTAGGATTTGTTATGGTAGGGATTGAGATGAGAGCCAGGATAGCATACTGGTTTGAGGTTGGACTAAGACTCTGGAGAAGAGGGTTTGAATCTCCTCTGAGCCAATGAAATCTACTGGGTGACCTTGGGCAAATCACACTCTCTCAGCCTCAGAAACTTGCCAAGAAAACCCCATGATAGGATCACCTTAGACGTGCCATAAATTGGTAATGACTTTAAGGCACACAACAACACAACAAATGGATTAAGACTAGGGTAGTCAGTTCAGGATCCTCCCAGGCCCTGAGACTTACAGACAACCTGAAACTTAGAGACAGTCACTTAGCTGGTTAATAAAATGGATTAGAAAAACTGATGGAGGATAAGTAGGTAAAGAGCACTAACTAATGACTCTATACAGAACAGGGGCTAGCAACCTAAGCCCTCTAGATGTTTTAAAGAACTCTCCTTGGTCTCAGCCAGCATGGTCAATTGCCAGAGATTATGGGAATTTGTTAAAAACATCTATAGGGCTCTAGAAAATGTTGCATTATTATATTGACCCCAGAGTTTGGTGTTTGACCTGGCACATCATCTGTGTTTGCTGTTTGACTCAGACAAGTTTAACAATAATGCACTGTCACTGCTTAATAACTGCAGCATTGAGTAAAGGTGACAACCATGCATTTTGTACTTCACCTTATAGGTATGACGTAAGCCAAGAAAACATCCTTCAGATTCATGATCTGACAATAGATGATGCAGGAAAATACATCTGCACAGCTCATAACAGTGCAGGAATGATATCTGCCGAGGCAACTTTAACAGTGGAGGGTAAGAGGCTTTATCTACAGGACTGCAGAGACTGGGGATGTATTCACCCTCGACAAGGCTGGCACCAGGGCAACTAGGGGTTGGCATTGTTTGACACCTATCAAAACTGAGTCTCAGCAGATTTCACACTAGACAATTATTACGATTCCACTTTGACATCCATTGTTCCCTCCTATGGGATCTTGGGATTTGCATTTTTGGGGAGGGTCTTTTACAATCCTCAGCCAGGGAGTTCTACTCATCTCACCAAACTATAAATCTACCTTGAATCCCTTGCCGAAGAAAAGCAGGTTATAAATAAAATAAGTAAATTGCAGCAGCCTTTCCTAGCTTGTGTGTTCTTACTCATTAATAGCTTTTGCTATCTTTTGCCAATTTGAATTTGCTTGGCCACGTGTGTCCTGTTTTTCATCTGTTAAATGTTGGAGGGTATGGAATTAGGATAAAGTTCAGGTTCGACAAGGGTATATTTTAGGTTTGTTTCTTGGTCTTTAGATCTGCTAGACACTGGCCAGAGGGAGCAGGACAGGTCAAAAGATGCCCTGAAGGACCTGATGGAGGCCAGAGTTTTCCTCATTAATGTCACTGCTGTCCCTTCTGCTCCAGCAGCCCACCTGCACTGGAAGGTAAGTTAGGATTTCCTAACAAATTCCAGATCTATGACCCCATTCCAATCTCCTAGTAAAATTGTATTTTTGTAATCATATTGACTCAAAAGTTTTGTCAATTTTTGAAAAAAAAATGTATTTTTTTCCGTTGAGGCATATATTCGACCAATAATGTTTTAACTGTTTGCCAATCTATTTCCATTCCTAAGTAATGTCCATTCAGGTCATTAAATAATTCCTTTGTTTGGATTCTTTTACTTTTATATATAACAACCCCCTTTTTCCTTTTGTCTCCTGCTGAAATGAATTCTTTACCTAACTTATGGTTCATCAGTTACTTTGTTTCACCTTTTTTGTGGGTTTATTGAATACAGAATATGTCATATTTTAATTTCCCCAAATAAGGATAGACTTTCTTTTCTCTTCTGAAAACTATTGAGTCCTTTCACATTCCATGACAGACATTTAAGGCTAGTAACTTTGGGCCCGAACAGCAGGCCAAAATAAAGCTGTTTTGGGTCACTTTGGAGGTATGCCGTTTAAATGATGCATGCGTCCTAAGAAGCCAGAAGCCACACTTAAGGACTGGAGCATAGCTTTGGCACAGTTTCTGGCCTCTTAAGATGTGTATGTGTCATTTAAACAACATACCTCCAAAGTGACCCGAAGCAGCTTTATTTTGGCCTGTCTGTTCAGGCCCTTTGATTCTCTCTGAACGGAACTTTGGAAATAAAACCACATTTCTTATCTCTTGCCTTGAAGCTCATTCCCACCAGCCAGACCAAGCACATAGAAGGCTATATTGTATTCTACCGCTCTCTGTTGCCTGTGAGCACACACTGGGATGAATGGAATGTCCCAAGAGACCACCGTACTATTGTTGCAGGGCTTGAAAGAGGTTATACCTATGAATTCAAGGTGCGACCATATTCAGGGAAGGCCCATGGCTTGGACAGCAATATGAAACATCTCTGGATCCCAGAAGAAGGTATGAAAACTCCTCTATTTGACTCCAAGAAACGCAATATCCTAGAGACATTAGGACTAGTGATCAGTTGATTACTTTCCTTGGGTGATGAGGCACATATGAATCTATGGAATTTCCTTAAATGAGTAAGATGATTGGGTATATTTATCCATATACGGTATTATCTGATCTGGTTGGCAATGGCTTTCTGAGGTCTCAGGTTGAAATTTGTTCCAGCTCTGATACCCAGAGTATGGAAACGATGTGCTCTCCCACCGAGATGTGACCCATTCAAATGCACATTCAAATGTGACCCTGCCTCAGATTTCCTTGGAGGTCCTATAGCTGGGATGAGGCCCATTTGGCCCATTATAAATCTTGCACTTTCCTAGACTTCAGAGTTGAGCTCCTTGCAATGGTTTACTGGGAAGCAAACTGAGCAAAGAGCTCAGTTCCATATGACAGCTTCCAGGGCTTTAAATAGGTTCCTGTGAGTTTTCACCAGCCACAGAAGGGAAAAATAATTACAGTAGAAACTTCTTGTAGGTGAGGTGAGGAAACTTGTGGGCCACCTATGTCCAATAAGCTGAAGGTTCCCCACCCCAGCTCTATGGAATTCCTGTCTGGTGTTGCTCCTTGCAAGATGAAAATGGGGCAACATTAGGATGTATACATCACTTCTGTGATGTAAAGAACAAAGAGCCCATGATTCATGCTGCAAATACAGACCTTAATCTTTGGCCTCTCAAGAGATCAAATCATCCCATTTGTCCTCGATCCAAAAAGAACTAAAGTATCTGAAGGACATCTTTTTTTTTCCCCTTGCACACCACAGCTGCTGTCACTTGTGTTTTCCCTTATCATGACTCACAGAAACTATCAGACTCATGAAGCACCATGTAATTCATCTTATGGACTTAAATGCTCTGGGATGCACAATGGCCACTGTGTTAGGAGACTTCAAAAAAGATTGAGACAGATTCATGGAGGATAGGTCAATTAAGTAAACAAGCTCAAATTTCATGAGTTGATATAAATGCTTTTTGAAGGTATTTCCTTGGTCACATTTAAAGAGATCTTGAAGTAGCATAATGAATCTGAAACAAAGCCATGTATGTGGTTACCAAACAAGAGCACTTAATTCTGCTTATTAATGACAGTCATGAGATATTTTCATTTAACCCCATTTTCTTTAAAATGTCCTGTGTTGTTCCAGAACTGAGTGTAGATCCAGGTCTCTCCAAGGGTTCTTTCAGTTCCAGACACTTATGCGACACAGATGTGTTCCTACCCTTCCCAGCATGTCCTTACAACCAATGATAGAACTAGGCATTCTGTAACTCCAGCAGTTGTACGGGCAATTGGTGCTTTTCTTTCTATGGAAAGTCTTAAATAAACGCATTCGTTCTTTTCAGTGCCTAGTGGTGCTCCTCAAAGCATCAGCATAACTACATTCCAAGATGGGAATGGGACTGTGATAATCCACTGGGAACCTCCTCCACATGAAACACACAATGGCATCATTAAGGCCTATCAGGTAAAAAGAAATCTGTGCAACTCGCAGTCAATACTTACACCTCAATACTTGTGCGTGTAAGTGTGTGTGTGTGTGTCTATAGTAGCCTGTTTACTTATGGCAACCCTGTGCCTTTCATAGGGTTTTCTTAGGCAAGGAATACTTTAGAGGTGGTTTTGCCAATTCCTTCCTCTACAATATAATCTATAGCACCTAGTATTCATTGGCAGTCACCCATCCAATTACTAACCAGAGTTGATCCTGCTTAATTAAATACCCTGCTTATCAGTTGAAACACTGCACCTTAAATTTGCTACATTTCTCCATCTTCTATGTTGTAGTCTAAATACCCTAAAGAAGTGAGAGCATCTCAAGGAAGATTATTAACAGTGCAAACCAAGGGCTGAGGGAATAGGTTTGGTGGGGAAATGTAGCAAACTTAAGGTGCAGCTGAACCTGAGCTGTTGCTGAGGTTTGGACACACCTACATCATTTCAATTCTTCATGGAACCACTGTACTGGTATTTCTGTTTCGTTTTGTTAATGTAGTGCATTGATTAGATTTATTACAATTCTAGCGTATGATTTGGTTTGTTGTGCACGCTTCTTCATTATAGGAGCTACCAGCCACTGCTGGTTTTGCAACATGTGCTACAACCTTTTTGGTTTGTATGACTCTGTAAATCATATTCGTATTTTTTTCCCTTGTGGGCTTTCATTTCTAGAAATGCTGGTTTGCTCTGCTCTGTGTCCTAAAGGCTGGCCATTTTTAAATTTTTCTTTATTTTCAGGTCTGTGTCTTAGGTAATGAGACTCATCACGGATTTAACAAGACAGTCGATGCAGGCACACATAGCCTTGAAGCAACAGGCCTTGTTAATAGACTAAAATACTGTGTCCAGATAGCAGCTGTCAACGGAGCAGGAATTGGTGTGGCCAGTAATCCAGTATGCAGTGCAGTAGGTCAGAAATTGTGTTTGGCACTTAATCTGTTAGAACTCAGCTACTCTAAATTCCTTTGCAGCTTCCTTGTTCAACAGTATACATCACAAGCAGGAATAGAAGCCTCTATCCATTTCACTTTTTAAAAATGTATATTTCTTTATTGCTTTTTAATATTAACAATCTAATATATAATCAAAATCATTATAATATACATTCAGGAAATAAATTGAAAGAGTATTTTTAAAAGACAAGAAGAGATAAAAGAGAAAGAAGGGGGGACCGTATAACTGAAAGACAATACGGCTGTGACCTTCCTAGTCCTCAATGAATGAAAATAAAAATAAATAAGAGAGGGGAAAAGGGGGAAAAAAGAATAGATTATTCTATCATTACAGATCCAGCAAAATAATTCTACTAAAATTGCTAATAGCCATAGACTCAGATTATTACATTGTTAGATTTCTTATTGCTCAAAAATCCATACATGGTTTCCAGTCTTTCAAAAGGTCTTCAGTTGGTTTACCCTTTAGACCCCATGTTAATCTTGCCATTTGAGCTAACTCAGCAGCCTTAACAGTCCATTCTTCTGTTGTTGTTGCTTCAGCCAGTTTCTAAGTTAACAGAAATTACCAGGATCCACACACTACCACTGAAAGATGCTGAAATAGGATCTTGGCTTCTTAAAGTGGTATTTCTCTGGGAGTCATAGAAAAACATTTGGTTGTGGCAACTGAGCAGATTTTATGTGGAGGTTCTAGGGATCAAATCAAGTTCCTCATGTGTGCATACAAGACCTGGCATCATCTTTGTGATTTATGCCATTTTATGATATGCTACTCATGCAAAGTGGGGTGGGGAGTTGCAGACAGGAAACAATGTGTAAGGGTCATATCCATCTGATGGTGGTGTAAGTAGAGGTGCACATGCAGAATGAATGTGCATGCATTACCTGTGAAAGCAAAGAGTAGCATGTGATTGTGCATTATTTCTGTGCATTGCTTCTGCATCTTGTGCATTGTAATTTCACAGTGGTTTGTAAGCCAGGCTCATTGACCACTGATCCACATACACTACATTACATAGGGGTTGTAGCTCCACCTGTGAATATTTAAGCAATGCTGAAATAATACAAGATTTGGGTCAATGTGTTTTACCTCTAAGTCAGGCCCCTTCCTCCTTCTGAAAAGAGCCATGGCAATTTGTACTCATATGGTTTATTTATTTTGTCAGTGTTATAATGAGGCTTTCAGATTGCATATTGTTCCTATCCAGAGCTTACAGTGGGGAAGATGGCAAAGACCTCAGACTTTCTGTCTGGCAATTACATCCTGGAAGTGGTGCGCCAACCTGTCTTCATTGCCACCATGGGCTCAGCACTCTGGATCATGCTGATGGTGCTGGCTGTTTATGTTTGCCAGCAGCAAGCCAGGCAATACAGCGCAGAGCGGCAGTATGCTGTTGGTGAAGGTAAGGAAGTTAACTCTTTCTATAGAGTATGAACTTAGGTTTATAGAAAGGATGACACTCAGTGGTGTTGCCTTTGCCTTAGACTTGGATGCACAAATGGGCAGAGGGCAGAGCAGCAGATAATTTCTGATAAATGGGGACTAGGAATGTAAATCTTCACTTTTCATTCTTGCAACTGAAAACAGTTTCACCCAGTTGGGGAGATATTATTTTTTTACAATTTTTTTTCTCTTTCTTTTGTATGTTGGGAGTTTTTAATGAATATTTTGTAAACATTTAAAGTGCCAAATGCAATTATTTTTGTGCAAAACCCAACATTTTGTGAAAAAACAATGTTTTATAATTGTCTTGTTTGCCATTGATTCCTTGAAGAAAACAAGTACTGGACTCTAGAGACAGCTGAAGGCCCATCATGGTCCTAGTATATGCTGACTTTAGTTTATAAGTACAATACATTAAAAAAATAAATAAATATAAATTTCATTCTTTCCAGGTTTATATAGAAATGCAAGTGATGATACCATAATCAAACACAGGTAAGCTGTAGTTTCCTAGGTCTCTAGGGAGGGTGTGTGTTTTATTTACCTCTGGATAGATGTGTGGGAGGGCAACCCATCACATGTCTAAGAAAAAAGTCTTTTTCTCATGTCATCAGTTTTTAATGTGAGACTAGCATAAAATTATCAGAGTGTTCCATGTGTGTTTACTGATTCTGAAAGTGGTACCAGGCAGAGAGCTATATTTTATCCTTCTTGGATATCCAATGCAAAATAATAGGGAATGGACACTGGCGCAGCAAGGCATATATTACTGCAGCTCGTTACTGCTATTTGTGTAAATGAAGACAGATGCCAAAATTAATATCCAAGCTAGCAATAGAATTGTAACCCATCATTCCTTGATTTCACCATCCATTCCTCTGTCTTAAATAGGTCCAGGCTCTGTAAATCATAGTGTTAGGCCCTGGCCCACTTTTTAGATCAAGGGTGGCCTATGCACCTCATATTCAGCTCCTGGATTGGATTTTTGGGCCATTTATGCCTCCAAACTATGCTGAAAGTCCCCCCCCCCCCCCCACCATGTGAAACCGTGCAAAAATATCCTCCACATAAGAAGTCTGAACCCTGTATTTCTCCCAAATACCTCCATTTTTCATTGCAGTTCTTCTCAAAATGGTGAAGAGATGCTACTTTCCGACATCATTATGACAGAAACTGCAAAGAAAAACAAATGTTTTTAAACTTGAGGGTGGTGGTGTGGGGGGTCCCCACACAGTTGCCTGCCTTTGTTTTACATGGTAATATGTTCTCCAACCAAAAGTGGTGAGCCTCTCCTGCTTCACATAAGTTCCTCCAGTCCTACCTATTCTGGCCCGGTGCTCCACATTTCCTCCCTGATGTCCCCAACACATCTACATCTACATAAGCATACTTATAGAATCATACGACTTTATCACACGGGGAAATGTAGGGAAAATTGGGGGGTTTAAACTGTCACTGTCCTGTGAAAGTCACATGATTTTCACACAACGTTGCAATTAAAAAGGACTTATCCTGACAACAACCAGGTAATAACCAGCAACAAATCATTCACAGGAAAATCCCGTGAATGATTTGTTGCTGGTTATTACCTGGTTATTCCCAGGCTAAGCCCTCTTTAATTGTGATGTGTGTGAAAATCTTTCTGTGATCGCCTGACTTTCCCAGGATAATGACAGCTTAAACCCCTGTTTTTACCCCTGGTTTTACCCTGTGTGATGAACTCCATAGAATCATTCTTTGTTTATAGGGTGGATTCCAGTGATTCTCCTTGGCTTTCAAACACCTGGAAATCAACGTCAGGTTCTAAGAATTACAGCACCAGCAGCAGCTTGAGTAGCCAGCTTCTGTGGACGGAAACCAAAGACAAGCAAGAATTTCACAAATCTAGTAAGTGTCCAGAGCCAGTGTGGTGCAGTGGTCTGAGTGTTGGATTAGAATTATAGGAGGCCAGGGTTCAAGAGATTTAAACTTTTATATTGCCACATCTAATGCAGTGATTCTAGGTTAGATATATATTCTGACCCAGACAGTTAAGAACTAGTGTGGCATAGTGGTCTGATTATGACTCTGGAGTCCAAGTTTCAGATATTCGCTCAGCCATGGAAACCCACTGGGTGACCTTATGCAAGTCATGTTCTCTCAGCCTCAGAGGAAGGCATTGGCACACCCCCTCTGAACAAATCTTGCCTTAGGGTTGCTATAATCAGAAATGACTGGAAGGCACAAAACCCCAAAGTATTGGTTGCCAACAGTCATCTTACTCTCTGACTGTCTAGCCCACTGGGAGAATCCGGATTGTTTCTTCATTAGTTGTAGAAATTTCTCCCCAAGATGAATTACAAATATTCCAAATATAATGAAGACATTTTTTTAAAAAAAATACAAACATTTTTAAAAGCTGCAAAGCTTCTCAGAAAAGAGGATTTAAAAAAAAAACATCTGGCCTGCCTCAGCCATATAAACCCACTGGGTGACCCTTGCAAGTCACACTCTCTCAGCCTCAGGGGAAGGCAATGGCAAACTTCCTCTGAAGGAACTTGCCAAGAAACCCCCATGATAGGCTCACCATAAATCAGAAATGTCTTAAAGCCAAACAGCAACATTAACCTTGCAAAATTTATTGGAGCTATATTAAGCACTGCCCCAGCCATTTTGCTGTCTGATGTAATGGACAAAATGGAGTGGCCTTGTGTCTGCCACCATTCTATGTATAGAAACAAAAGGAACTGTCCTTTGAATCTTACTCCATAGTGACTATGCCAAAAACTCCTCGAGTGACACTTGCAACCAGTTAGTAAGTTCAGCATGCAAAGATTGTTATCTCCATGCTACTTGAGGCAGTGGCCTCACTCTTTCTAATGGTAGGAAAGATCCCAGCCACAGTTCAGGGCTTTTTGAAACATTTCATTTCAGAGGCACAATTTATAAATCAGATTTTGAGAGGTGATTCCCAAACTTAAGAGGGGGGGGAATAATGTCTATGGGCATACATCCTTTTCACTTTTGGCTCCCCCTTTCCCCCTTGCAGCAGTATCCTTTGACAGGCAGAGCCAAGGTTCTCGCATCCAAACAGCTCCTTTGATGCCTGACAGTAGGAACACCAGCTTGTATGGAGCACTGTATGTGGATCTTCCAGCAAAAGACCTGAAAACCTTCTACGACACCTCTCTTCCACCTCCCCTTTCCAGCCCCAGCCTACCTACTGTGGAACTGCCACAAGCTGGTGACCAGAGGCTCATCCCACGTTGTATCCAAAACCTGAGAGTGGACAATAGCAGCATCAGAGGAGGGGCTCATAAAGAGCCATGGAAGGCAACTAGTCTCCAGTCCCCAAATCTCAACATCCAAGGATCCTGGGATAAAAACAGCAAGAAAGGTAGGGTGCCTCTATAGTCCTGGTGAGGATTTTAAAAACATATGCATCCTAAGTAAAGTTCTGAAAGTAATGTGAAGTTGAAGGCTATATAATCCCACCATGCAGGCAACAATAAGAGCAGTGTTGCCTGATAAAGTTTGTCATGAAGCTGTTTATAGCACAGGAACCTTGGCTGTGTGTGTGTGTGTGTGTGTTAAACAGGTAGATTACCATATATGCTCATGTATAAGTCTAGAAATTTTAGACAAAAAATTGATCCAAAAAACCTGGGTCGGCTTATCCACGGGTCAATGTAAGTACTGTACTTTAACTCTCATTCATATATATATATATATATATATATAGAGAGAGAGAGAGAGAGAGAACCATTCCTTCTTCAGAAAAAGAGAGTGGTAAAAGGTGAGAGCTTAGTCCATCCTGGGGGCACTAAAAAGAAGCATGGACCCCCTTTACTCTCTCATCTATCCAGCCTTGACGATCAGCACAAACAGTTAACATCTGCTGGAAATTTCTAAGTTCTTTGGCATCATTTCCCTTTGCACCATCCTTTAGGTCTTTTGTTACATGCCCCTAAGTTTTACCCTCGACTTATCCATGGGTCATACTAAAATCAATAATTTTGGCCCCCAAACCAGCCTTCGGCTTATATATGAGGTTGACTTATAGTCGAGTATATACGGGTATGTAATTTAACTTTCTACCCTGAAAAACCTAAGTTGAGAAGAGCTGGGGGCGGGGGGGGGGGGGAGGAACAGTCATAGCTCAGCTTCCATGTTGTCAGGACCATAGCGCCGCTCTCCCATTCATGGGCAATGCCTCCCACTTTCCTTCTCACCAGGGAGGCAGAGGTTCAGAGGAGGCCTTAATTGAATTACTTCCAAAGTTCAGGTACAAATTGAATACCATGACTTTTGTGGAATCTAATAGAAAACCTAATTTGCTTGCCGAAGCTGCTAATTGCCAGGAGAGATGCCGAGTGAAGCGCCTTCCTTGCTGAGGACGCGGCAGGGGCTGGGTTGCTGGGAAACGCGACAACTTGCAGCTCAGAAGGGCAGCCCCATTGCTTACTGTCTGTGGGGTCTTCCTTCACAACTTGGGCCTGCATGCATCTCCGTTTGCATGCTAGTCAGGCCTCCTGCCTCTGCAGCCAATTAAGGGAAGAAAATCTCTATTTCCTAAGAAGGTTGGAAACGCACACGGAACAGCGTCCCCAACTGCTCATACAAAAATGATTCTCTCTCTCTTTGTCTAATGTTGTGGGTCACCATGCCCTTCCCTCTAGTGATTTCTAAGAAGGTGTGTCTTCTGGCACTTTACATATAAAAAGGACAGCCTCCGTGAAAAGCAACAACCTTGTTCCTAAACCTAGGGTTACAGCGAATGTGCCAACACAACTCATCTGCTGTTTTCAGTCATTATTTAATTAGACGTTACCTGTTCTCCAGTCATTTAAAGGTACCAGAATCCACTGAGGAAATGCTACATGGAACCAGGAACCCTTGTACAGCTATGGCCCTTTCACATTACCCAGTTACAGTGCTCTGGTCCTACTTTTACTGCCAGTGAGACATCCTATTGGATCCTGGGATTGGTAGTTTAGTGAGGAGTATTTAGAATTCACAACCTCAGAAGTCCAGTGCCTCACCAAACTACAGAATCCAGGATTCCATACAAGGTTTCCATGGCAGCTAAAGTGGAATCATAGTGCTATAACTGTGTAGTGCTGCTACCAGAGCTGTGGAGTGGAATGTCTTCCGTGACAGTGGGGTATGTTCAGGGTCTGGACTAGTTTTACCACTCTCTTATGGATGCCCATTGGTTCCTGTTGGCCGGGAAAAAATATCAAGGTATTGTTTGGGTTTGCTTAGTTTGTCTTTTTTCTCCTGCAGAATTACAGCAAGCATATAGCACTCCCATGCCATCACCTAGCTTTTCAACAGACTGGAACCATCGGGGCAGCCAGGGCAGCAGTCTCAGCTCAAAAAAGCAACAAAGAATCCATGGTAGGAGAAGGAATTGCTCCCTCACAATGCTG
Organism: Urosaurus nigricauda; assembly: GCA_034509955.1. Classification (NCBI taxonomy): domain Eukaryota; kingdom Metazoa; phylum Chordata; class Lepidosauria; order Squamata; family Phrynosomatidae; genus Urosaurus; species Urosaurus nigricauda. Next base: position 11,776,676 of record JAOEGL010000009.1, read on the forward strand.
ATCAAGAAGAGTGATTTTTCTAGGGATGGCTAGATTCCATATTAAGGTGTATCTGCACTGCATAGTTTTATCAGTTTGATGCCACTTTAACTCTGATGGCTATTCTGGAATTTGTAATCTAGTGGAGCACTCAGAATTCTCGGCTAAAAAGCTCTAGCACATTCCCCTAAATTACAGTTCTGAAAGTGCCCTGTTTAATCCAAAAGCCCTCTGCTCAGGGTAGGAGAGAACTGATCCTGCTTACCTTCCTGAACTACAAATCCCAAGATTCTGGAGGACGAAGTCATAATAGTTAAAATGATATCAGACTGATGGAACTATGTAGTGCAGAGTACCACTGGAATCAAATGAGACCAGATATGGCTGGTTAGCAATGCTGTTAATGCAAAGCAACAACACTACCTTCAGTTTTAATGGCAGCTTCCTCTGTCATTCATCCAGTCATCCAGGTTCTGGGTCTCTCTCAGGAACAGAAATCAGCACCTAAATAGCTCTTGTTAACACCTAGATGCTGCTGTTAAAACTAAGGGTGCAATTGCTGCCCCTCAATAAAGGAGCCACTAACTGTACCTGAATGAGTCTTCAGTCTTGACTAACTTATCCCCATTGATTTCATTAGAATCCAAGATAAAATACTTGCTTGAAGAGGAAATGTATTTACATATATTATGATACCATGCATCTCATCCCTCTGCTAATGTTGCATACCTCCTCCTTGTGTGTATTTCTGCAGAGTGAACTTTGCCGTAAGAACCTCTTAATGAGTACCCAGCTTGTTGGGCACAATTGTCTTACACATTGTAAACCGCTTAGGGAGTGCTAGTTTCCTGATAAGCGGTATAGAAATGTACATGCTATTGCTATTGCTATTGGATCTATTGCTATTGCTATTGGATGTATTATATGTATTAGAGTAGTCCCCCTAAACCCTATGGTGACCCTGTCAGCCAACCCTGATTTATTTAAGTACTCTGTGTACAGTTTAATCTTTTAGACACATTTGAATCAAAACACCATTGTGATGGTTAGAAAAAAGGTCAGTCCAACAACATGTGGAGGGCTCCAGTTTGTCCACCCCTCAACAGATATCCAAATGCCCTTCAATACCCTAAACGGGAAGTCTGTCAGGGCACAAGGATTTTTCTAAGGGAAGGTGGATAATGCAGGTCACTAGCCTAATTTCTGTGCATTTTTGTTTTTCCTCTTCTCTTTACGCTTTTGTTTTTTTATTGTCATCTGCCCTTGAGTCAACCTTGTCTCATGGCAGTCCTGTGTATGAGACCTCTCCAAGCCACCCTATCCTCCACTCCTCTGCTTAGGTCTTGCAGATTCAGGCCCATGACCTTCATAATAGAGTCCATCCATCTGTTGGGTGGTCTTCTCTCTTTTGACATTCCTGCTAATCTCTTTGGAATGGATTCCATTTCTTAGTATAACACTAGAGGGCATCCAAACATCATGTTAAACCTTGAGCACGGTCACTATCAAATCACCTTGCTGCCAGAATAGGCAATTTCTAGATCTCCTGGGTCCCTTCCTATCCTTGTATTTCTAAATATTATAGTGGGCACTGGGGTATTTGGGCAGCAGTGCACAAGGAAGGCACTGCAGTACTTACAATCCCCACTCCAATCATCCTCACATACTTGTCTTCACTGCTTTATCGCACTTGGGGGCAAACAAGATTTAAACGAGAGTTAAACAGGAAATGCCCCATGTTTATAACCGGACATTTCCTGTTTAACTCTCGTTTAACTCTCGTTTAAATCCTGTTTGCCCCCGGGTGTGATAAAGCAGTTAGTGGCATCACCAACGAGGATCACAGACTGGAGTGATACCTGTGTTCATAAAGGGGAGTATCATTGCTGTGAATTGCTTCCTACTCCCAGGAGGACAGTCTATGAACTTCCCATAGCAAAGGACATGTAGCTACACTACAGCCTAAAGCCTACAGAGACCCAAGTCCTTTCAAGATTGCTGAGCTCTGGAAATGTCACTTCTCCCTAAGATGAAAAGGAGCCATTGTTGAGCACCCTTTGGGTTTGGCCAGTCAACCAATTACAAATCCACCTAGCAGTTGCATTGTCTAGCCTACATTTTACTATCTTGTAAATTTTACCAGCTAGTAGGATTAAAAAAAAAATCCCAATGACCTTCCAGATTGACTTTCACTGGGAAGGATTGGTGTGGCCCACAGCAAGTCTGGGGTGTGTGGAAAACAGCCTCCAGACCCTGCAAAGCTGTCTGTCTGCCCAAACCCACCCCAGTATTACACATTGTCTAGAAATTGCTCATACATTCTTAGGGGTGGTCTATCCCATCCTTAGTAGTCTGACTTCAAAGTTTTTTCAGAGCTAGAGATAAAACTGCATTTGAACTGAGTGTTTACATAGAAGGCTCTGCGGGCAAATATACAGTCTTCTCGATGTAGGCCTGCGTTTTGCAGGCATTGTTTTTATTAAGGAAGCCCCATTGCCAGATGAGCCTCTGGCTGACAAACTGGCTCTCCAGTCGAATGGCAGATTCTTTGAAGCCCTTTCAAATGCCTAATGAGGTAGCGTGGCTGCCGAGGACGCTTCTCTTTGTAAACTGTGCACACCGTGGCCTCCACCACACCTCTCCCTAGTGCCCTGTGTCCATAAATCCTTCTCAGTTATTCATGAAGTAGTGTCTGCAGAGAAGAGGGTTATGCGGCTAAATTGGACATTCTGGGAAAAAAAGAATTGGATGTTTTCTGTTATGAAATGGATTACGGATGGGGGAGGTTGCTGGCAGTTGTTCCTGCGTGAGTTGTTCTACTGCTTGGAAGTAAAGAAAGGATCAAATAGTGAAGCTCTTTGTGGATTATATCGGGCTGTAGGCAGAAACTTGTTTGGTTTGAATTGTCTCTTACAGAGGGGTTTGAGGTTTATTTTTATTTTATTTAATTTTTTTATTTGCTGGTCCCTTGTTCAAAGTGAACCTATCCAACTTTTACATCCCCGGTTTTAATGTGTAGATCAGTATGTAGAATTCAAAGATATAGCCATGTTAGTCTGTGGAATCAGTATGTAGAGAGATCTTGTGGCACCTTTGAGACTAACTGAAAGAAAGGAATTGGCAGCATGAGCTTTCATAGACTTCAGTGTACTTCCTCAGATCCATTTGATCCAAATGCGTATGAAAAAATAGATTGAACTCTACGAAAGCTCATGCTGCCAATTTCTTTCTTTCAGTTAGTCTCAAATGCTACAAGATCTCTCTACACACAGATCAGTATGTAAAAAACATCTAGGGGTAGCCTTGTTGGCCATATAGCAAATCCAATAACATCCAACCAATGATACCTTTATGAGGCAACCAAAATGTACATGTACAAAATGTGCATTTTGGATAGTCCAATAAAGCTATCTTTGGGTCATTACAGACTGGCGCTTTGCGCCAGCCTCGGACTGAACTTGGAGCCATGCATTTACATGTTCAGCAACCCTACCACACACCCTGGGTGCCATCTTGGCATGGCCCCGTACAGATAGGGCATGCCCCGATTACATCGCGCAGCCTCCATCTGGGGCAGAAAGGGGCAGCATCTCACCACCCCCTTCTCCCAATCTGTATAGCCCCATTGTTTGGATGTTATTAGATGAGTATGTAGTTATCTTTTGACATTTGCACTTCTCCACATTTTGCAGTGTAATTCACTGCTAAAACAAACAACCAAGACCAGAATACACTAAAATCTATTCAGAAATATGTATTTTGTGACCACATGTATGGTGAATGCATATGTAGATTTTTTTTAAGTGTGGGATTTTTAAAAACGCAGATTGAAGAAGAACGGGGAAGATGATGGAACAGACTTATAAATAAACAGATATAAATCTGATATGTTGTGGCCAAATAATACTGTGTTTCCATGAAAATAAGACAGTGTCTTATATTAATTTTTTCTCCCAAAGAGGCACTAGGTCTTATTTTCAGGGGAAGTCTTATTTTAGGGGAAACAGGGTAGATTGATGCACCCACCCTGACATCCCTACTACAAAAGCTGAAGGAATTCCCCGCACATTAAGAAAGGAGGATCTGGGATTGAAAGCCATACTGGATTCCCTTTCCCTGATGCACTAGTTTTCTCTATTAAATTCCACTGTCTTCCTCCTCACTCCCATAAAGTAAGAAAGAATCCAGTTCAGCCCCTGCTCTTCTCACCATCCCCTTCAGCCTCAAACATCTGTCTTGGAAATAAATGTCATTAAACTCTTTCAGAGAGATGAATGCCTTGGGTGGTACTAACATGTAGCATGATAGAGAAAGTCAGTACTCCAATTGCTAGCATCTGAGAAAAGGGTCAGACTTCACATGTGCCACTTAGAGCACTTTGGGTCTTATCTCCTGCTGTGGATGTGTCACTTACAAACAAAATTGTTCTATCTGCTGCACATTTCATATTGCTTTAAAAAAAACACCACAATATATAGAGTTGCACAGATTCATGAGCAACTTATTTCATTTGTAACCTGAGAGAGGATTAAAAGGGAGGCATACAGTAAAGCACATGCAGAAGAAGGTGCCAGGCATCTCCAGACAGAGCTGAGGAAGATTAATGTATGCAATCCTAGGAAGCTGCTGCCATTCAGTATAGTTGAGCTGTCCGCAAATTGATGCCATCCAGATGTTTTTGACTACAGCTCCCCACAGTCCCAGCCATTATGATCAATGGTCAGGGATGATAAGCATTCTAGTCCAAAACTCTTTGGAGGAAATGAGAGGCCATTCACTCTACATGATTAAAACACTTTTATTCTACTTTAAATGCCATGGTCCCATTCAATAGAATCCTGGGACTCTCCGTTTAGGGAGGGACCTTTAGACTTCTCAGCCAAATTGCTCTAGTGCTTCACCAAACTACAAATCCCAAGGTTCCATAAGATGTTGCCTTGGCGGTTAAAGTGGAACAATAGTACTATAATTCTGTAGGACAAATTGTCCCCAGGTTGAGAAAGGCTTATATAGATAATAATTATAAGGATATGTGGTCTGGTGTATAATAAAGTGGCTGCCACACTGCAGAATTAATGCAGTTTAACACTGCTAATATCTCACAACACTACAAATCCTAGAATTTCTTAAAACTTCATTTATTCCTGAATGGAAATATAATAGGAAAATATCCGTCAGAGGCCCATTTAGGTTGCATCCACATTGCAGAAATAATCCAGTTTGTCAGCACTTTTAACTGCCATGGCTCAGTGCTATGAAACTGTGGGAACTTTAGTTTGTTGTGGCACCACTGACAGAGAAGGCAAAATATCTCACAAAACTACTGTTTCCAGAATTCATAGCATTGAGCTATGACAGTTAAAGTGGTGTCACACTGGTTTATTTCTGCATTGCGGGTGCAGCCTTACACTACAGAATTATAGCACCATTTTTCCACTTTAATTTCATAGTTCCATCCTAGAGGATCCTAGAATTTGTAATTTAGTTGAGATTGTCTAAGCAGATGAAGCTCCCCCTCTCCTTTCCCTTTCTCTGCTTAATATATCTTTAGTATTAGCCCTGTGCTGCATATTGCACAGAAAACAAATATAAGTTTCTTGATTCGAGAGTCTTAGAGGAGACGTTGAAGGCTGACAATTTAATAAGTCTGGGGTGGGTGGAATTAGGAGCAAGCAGCACAAAAATAGACAAATAATCAGCTGAAGCCTGGACTACATTGCTCTCATTCTTGCACACGCAGAAGCACCTACACACCTCATGTGTCTATGAATAACATTATCAGAACTCGCAAACAAAATACTGACCTGAACACCCTCTTCGGTGCTTTGACCTGCAATAAGCCACTAAATTTGAAGAAACAACCCTATTTGTTGTGACTTGTGATAGATGCTGGGTAGTATTATTGCTCTAATCTCCATTCCACATCCCTCCAGCTCAGGAAACTTAAGTGCCTGATCAATTTGTCCATAGAGATTCTGTCAGGCAGTTAATGTTTATCTAGGTCCTTTCTCCCTCCCTCCCCACCTTTTCTGATGGACGCATTAAGTTTTACTCTAATCTGAATTGGATCTAGCTGTCATATGCAGGGGTCGGGAGATGGCGCCTAATGAGACTTTCAAGGAGAACATTATTCTCACACACATTGTGGGGCTGGAAAGAGAGGGACTCCTAATTCAGATTGCATGTGAGCACCATGGAACCTATCGTTTTCCTCAAGCCCTTTAAAGCTAAGCTGTTTTTGAGCCGATGATAGGCAATCTCTGTTTGTGGGAGTTCATAAGAAATGTGGTGGGGTTGGATGGTTTCTAGACGGCAATGCAAGGTCAGTGTCAAGGGTCAGCATTGTCTAAGGCTTGTGTCCTCAAAGAGGGGCCACTACCCATCCTTGGGGTCTCCTGCAGTTTCTCCCCCTTTCTATTACTGCAAAACAAAAATAAAGAAGTACCATGCAGGACAGAAAGAATGAGAGGAGGACAGATGGGACTGAAAGGAGAGAGAGCAGGGGGTGATGAGGGATGGATCATTTGTCATAGATTTCCCCTGCCCTTAACTAAAAAGGGAGGGATCCTACAGCTTGAACAAGAGGGTTTTACTCTTTCATTCATGAATTACACCTGGTGTATCATCATTGGCAGAGATCCTACTTGCTTTTAAGATTCTTAGCCATAGTTCCATTCATGCTCAGTCCTTCCAAAGAGCTCGCATTTATCCAGAGAAGAGACCACTCAACTGGGAACTCGCTCTGTTTTCCAGAGATAAGAACGTAACCCCCTGCTTATGTCTGCAGCTTTCTTAGACATCCATACTTTTTGGAATTGAGACATTCCTTATGATCAGTAGTAACTTTCCTTTTCAAACATCCGTAATATCAAAAATGTTGAAATGATAGCATTGCTAAGCTGCTAGCTGTCCATTCTGCTGTAAAGTAGATTGCTGGCTAGTAATCTAGGATATCCAATATCTGATGTTTTATCAGTGGGATCTAATAATTGGAAATCTCTCTGCTGTTCTGAGTAGGATGCTCATCAGAATTTGGCGAAAGCATTACCTTCTAGCTGATATGAGGGGTAGAGACACTTCAGAAAGAAATGGGTTTGCCACAGCTGCTCTAATACTGTTTTATTCTGCCTGAAGTGAAGCATTAAATGGCACTCTTCACTGTTCAAGACAATTGATTTTTGGCATCTGAGGTATCCATAGGCATCTCTCCCTATTCAATACAGTAAACATAAAAACAGCAAAAAAAAAAATGACTAACCATTTACTGATCTTTTATGATGCCACAAATCTACTGTCTAAAGTGGCTGTGTATTGAATAGCAGGGCTCGCCCTGAGATTTACATTTGGAATGGGCACAGAAGAGAGAATTTTCAGCTAAAACAGAAGAGAACTGGTGCCAAGTTTTGAAGCAAGTGAAGTGATGAGTGTTACTAATTAAAAAGACCTTCCCCATTTAAGACCTTTAAATCACAGTCTAGAATGAGCCAAATGCACTCCCAATCAGGTATGCAGCCTAGATAACAGCACAGCACCCAAGATGGTGCGAGATCTTCTGCCTTACCAGCCATTGCTAATATTGCTATGACAAGGGTGGAGAACCTCATGGCTGAAGATTATTTAGGCCCTCTGAGCATCCCTTAGATGACCATGTTTGCTTCCTCAGAATACCATTATCTGGTGGTTTCCCAATTTATGTAGAGGTTCTTTGGACATTCTATACCTTCCAACCATCTTAATTTGGCAGGGACAATTCTGGTGAATCCTTTGTTTTTCATCTGCCTTTAAAATGTTTCAGTTTTTGTCTTCTCCTCCAACTCACCCTCTTTGCCTTTGGTTTACTTTAGTTGCTACAAATTAGTTGAAGTGCAGAAACAATGTCTGCACATTGGCCTGATCTAGATTGGCAAAAAGAGGTGTGTTCATGGCTGCATGAAAGTGTAGCCTTTAGATGAGAAAAAGGGAAAGTGTACCGTGAAAACGCTTTTTTTTTTTTGCGTTTTAGGGGAGAAGAAGCACCTTTAAAGCACCAGCTTCTTTTTTTAAAACGGCGAAACAGCGCAGCTGCATCTAAAGGCTGCTGTGTAGCTGCTAAGCATTAAGGAAAAGGCAACTTCATGTCACACTTTCCTGCCAATCTAGAAAGCCCCATTGTTGTCTTTCTCCTGATATAGGGACTCAAGGCTGCTGACAACAAAGTTAAAACAGTAAAAGTTAAAAACAATACAAAAAACTAAAATGTAGATATAAAGTTTAAAAATGCAGCATACTCGTGCTGTATGTGGGCTTGCCATACACGGACTTGAGATCACACAGATGGCAAGCCCTAATGTGGTAAATGGGGTGCATTCTGCAGGGGTGCACCCCATTCAAATGAGTGGGGCTCAATCATACATGGAATTTGCCTTACACAGTGTGTGTGTGTGTTCCAGAATGGATCCCCCGTGTACGGTGAGGGCATGCTGTAATTAAAATTTTTTAAAAAGTTACAATATATTACACAATAACTTTTACCATCTTAACCACACTTTGATGTTGCTTGGCCACATGTGTCCCAGTTTTCATCTATGAAATGTTGGAGACTATGCTATGCTAAACATTTGAAATGTCTCTCTAGGCTGATTTTCTAGCAGCAAGAGCTTTAAGATAAAATACACTAACATTTTTGGTCTCACCCTTTTGATTTTGATCTTGCCTACGATTGTCATTCCTGAGGATTTCTCAGGGGAGCAATAGCAAGTACATTTCTGTACCACTATAGCTTCCTTCCTAAATCTAGTTGTATTCTTACTAGTAAAGTTTAAAGTTTTGACTGTGGGATGCTAATAGAAGGATAGATTTATTTTGGGGTTGAGGGGTATTCAGCTGACTGGGGAAAAAGCTTTTCTAACTGATCTGGGTGGTTATGATAACTGAGCATTGCAGGTGTAATTGAATCAGCTAACCATGTCTTTGTTCCTTCCTAGGGGAAACAAAAAGGGTATTGAAAACCAACAGCTCCCCAAAGTTTTCACAGTGCCGTACTTCACAGAACATTGCTGGTTTGTTGTTGCCACCACCACCTCCTGTCCCTCCAGGTGTTCAAGATCACAGCACCCAGCAAGAGTAAGCAGGAGAATCAGAAGAAAAAAAATGTCACAGTTCAAATGCTTATTTAAATCACTTTCTCCCTAGCAAATTATGGTTGGGGGAGGGCACAACTTGTGACTTTCATTTCCTCAGATTTAGCAAGCATGGCTAATGGTAAGAATTGATGGGAACTGCAATCCAACAATATCTGCAGGATCACATGTTGCCTTTCCTTGTTATGCATATATTTACTTGTATTTGTTTAAATGTTTATATCTGCTCTATTGGCATAGAGGCGAAATCAATTTTCAAAAATGGAGAACATGGTCATGAAATCTTCTGGGTGACCTTGGTCTCAGACTCAGGAGAAGGCAATGGCAAACCTCCTCTGAAGAAATCCTGCCCAGAAACTCCATAATAAGCCATAGGGTCAACATAAGTCAGAAGCAACTTGAAATCACACAACAGCAACAAGAATAATGTAAAGGTTTAACAATAAGTCACACCCTCTCAGAGTGAGAAGATCGTAATGGCAAACTCACTTGGAAGAAACTTGCCAAGAAACCCCCATGATAATTTAAGCACCTGAAAGCCTTAGGGTCACCAAAAGTTGGAAATGACTTGAAGGTACACAGCATCAACAACTTATTAGGGCACCAGCAAGTGTCCCGAGGCACACTAGGCTCTACCAGTGCACACTGGCACTCCCTAGTTGGTATCCCAATGTGTCTTGATCCCTTTGTGCATTGGTCCTAATGTGTGCATGAGTCCGATTGTGCATCAGTCCTGTTGACCATCAATTGTTGATTCACCTGTGTAGAAATGTCATGGTGGCTCCTTGCTCAATATAGAGATTGTAAAGCTGCTCAGTTCTACTTCCTGCAGACGTTAGTCTACTTAGGAAGACATAATATTCCTGCCAATAACGCAATGGTCTATATCCAGTTGTCAAATATTCCAGCTAGAGTGGACCTATTGACTCAAAAGGAATTTGGTAAGTCAACATTTTGTAAGTTCCACTGATTCACTGAATCATGTTTAGTTGTACTGGATTGAGAGATGATACAATAAGGATGTATCATACTAGTAAAGGTACCTCACAAAACGTAACACATCTCTTATAAGTAAGGGCTTCCTCTCTGCACTTTTTGTGAAGTATCACAATTATATATATATGTGCACACACACTTGTTTGATGCTACGTTTTTAGTTGATCAGAATCCATATCAATCAACCAAGTTAACAACTGATGTATTCAGTAAACATTGCAACTGTATTTATTTGTTCCTAGTGGAAAAGGCACCCAGCCCTGGCTAAAGGGAGTAAGGTTTTGATGGTGTTTGGATCTTGTTCTTTGTGCTCATGAGGTTGTAGTTCACACCCACCTGCAGTGATGGAGTTCTGCCGTGCTTTGAAATGCCTTTGTGTTGATGCACACCTTTCAATGGGGAGCACTATGCAGCCGCATCAAGATTCCATGCTGACTCATCTTCCAGTTGTGCCAGGTGCTCAGAATAATTTGCCCACTGCCCCCTCTGGCACTGAGAATAGGAACCTACTGCTTTGCATATTATCCCCAGGCAGTGGTATGATGGATCATCTCTAAGGGGGTGGGGTTGGATGGGAAATGAATTCCAACCATACCTTCTACCTGCTTTGCACTTAAAAAGCTGCAAATCATGCTGCCACTCTGTGCCTTGCTGGGAGGGAGCATTTTTCACTTAATAGGGCAGGCCTCTGTCGAAGTGCCCAGCAATTTAAGTAAATGGACAATTATCATTCCAGGAAAATAAATCAAGCCATTAGTGAAATATCAGCTGACTCCATCCTCTTTTTGCTCTCCCTTGAAGTCCACATTTATAGAGAGGAAATGTTGTCCTTGGATCTGTGCATGAAATAATTTCAGTGTCATTCTGAATTTATGGGCAATTACACAATAATTGGCCGCTCTATTGAAAATACATTTTGTTGCACGGAAGATTGAGGTTGGATTTGCACAAGAGAAGTTGTTCCATGTGCTGTCTTATATTCTAGATGATAATTTGCCTCATGTCAGAGAGATGTACATAATCTTTTAATGGGACATCCACAGTGGAAGACTGGGTATAAAATGGGCCCACAATTCAGAGGTTTGCAGATTAAAGCCATAATCTGCTAGCTGGTGGACTGGAACACACTCCCTCAGAGAGTGGTGGAGTCTCCTTCCTTGGAGGTCTTTAAGCAGAAGCTGGATGGCCATCTGTCAGGGATGCTTTGATGGAACGTTCCTGGGTGGCAGGGGGTTGGACTGGGTAGCTCTTGTGGTCTCTTCCAACTCTATGATTCTATGTTTGGAAAGGATAATACTAGCATTCTCCAATATGATCTTTTCTGGATGATTGGACTATGATGTTCATGATACTTGATCATTGACCTTGTTGGCTGGGGCTGATGAGAGTTACAGCCCAATCCCTGGAGGGAACTAGGCTGGGAAATACTAAACTATATCTCAGTGGCAAATCCCATATTTCCCCATAGACAGTCCTGAGTTCAACACTTGGTATCTCCAATTAGAAAGGAAAGACTCCTACCTCTAATGCTGGATAGTTACTTCCAGTAATGCAGACATTGCTAAGATACATGGCAGTTTCCTTTATTTCTAAATAAATTCCTATTAGAAATGTTGGAAGTTGCCATAACCCAGGTAAGAGCTTTGATCAGTCTAGCTTAAAAGTGCCTGCACTGACTGGCAGCAACTCTCCAAGATTGTAGACAGGAATCTTTCCAAGACCTGCCAAAATGAAATTGCTGGCTTTGGAATCTGGGATAATCTCCATGCAGAAAAGGGGTACGCAGACCTGGTGATCTCCAGATGTTGAGACTATGACTTCTGTCATTCCTGTTAGTATGTCCAGTGGTCATGGTTATGGGTAGTTTTTGTTGTGTGCCTTCAAGTCATTTCCAATTTATGGTGACTCTAAGGCAAACCTATCACAGAGGTTTCTTGCCAAGATTTGCTCAGAGGAGGCTTGCCATTGTCATCCCCTGAGGCTGAGAGCATATGATTTGCCCAGGGTCACCCAATAGATTTCGTTGCCAAGAGGAGAATCAAACCCTGGTCTCCAAAGTAATACTCCAACATTCAAATCATTAAACCTATTGGTACAGTCTGCCCTCCATATCCATGGATTCTTTATCCATAGATTCAAGCATCCACATCTTGAAAATATTCAAAAATATATCAAGTCCAAAAAGCAAACATTGATTTTGATATTTTATATAAAGGATACCATGTTACTATCAATTATATTTAATGGGATTTGAACATCCACAGATTTTGGTATCCATGGGGAGTCCTGAAACCAAACCCTAGCAGATACCAAGGGCCCACTATACTATAATCTAAAACATTTGGAGGGGATCAGACTGGGGAAGGCTGGTGTGGTCCTATTGCTGTGGTAAAGCATTTCTCTGAGCTATGGGCCCAGCCCTTCCAATGAACAAATTAATGATACAAACAAAGTATACAGTGTGTTAAATTAATCAGGTATTTGAAGTTACAAGGTTAGGCTATTTGTCCATCTGAGCAAGAAATATCTCCTTTGACTGATCTATTCCAGAGATGTTTCCCATCATTTGCTCTCAGGGACATCATTGTTGTCAAAAATGTCAGGGATTGGACCTGACATCTTTTGGCATGCTAAGCATGTGCTCTGTTACTGAGTTACAGTTCTGTTAAATTCACCTTTAGCCATCAGTAAGTGGAGAACACTTTTCTCTTTTTCAATTCTCGTTTTCATGTGAGATTACAAAGGAGATGCTAGAACCCGTTCCTGGCACTAACATGTTGCAGAATCTATACATTTCATCTCAGCCCCTCCAGACTCACTGGACCCAGTTTTCATTAGTGAAATATTGAAGTGTATGGAATTGGCTCCCAGGCTTGTTGCACCCCCACCCCACCTGCTTTAGTCAGACAGATCATTCTTCATGGTATGATTAGGTTGAAAAGCAAGGGTCCACTGCAATGCTTGGGAAGGTTTCTTTCTAGAACATCAATTTCCAGAACCCTCAGCCAGCATGCCTGTTGCCTAAAATGGTGGGCATTCTCAGAGTTTGTAGTCCAAAAAGTGCCTTTCCAAGCTTTGCGCATGTTGATTGAGTTACCATGTGTGGTAAATTTAAAGGCAAGTCTAATGAAACAAGGGGGAACCTAATGTCTCTAGAAGAAGTTTAAATTCTTCCTAAGGGGACAGCCATTGCAATAGAAAGGGGAAGGAAACAGAGCAGGCCAGTGTAAGCATACTGCTCCTGGGAAATGGATTGGGGAGATTAGGAACTTTTGCAAAGAACCATAGCAGCACAAACAGCATACAAATGAACTACATAATGCAGAAGTGAGTACCAAAGCAGATTCAGTACTTGTGAATCTTTTTAAAACAGGGCACAATATCTCCATTAAATCACCTAGAGGGGGAGCATGATTTATCAACACCATGGCCTGTTCAATATAATTAAAATTCTTAAAACTTCTGAACTGTTCAGAGAGACTCAGACCCTCTAACGTTTTGTAGATGAAAACCCAGATACCTGCAGCCAAGCAACATCAGAGTGTGGTCAAGATGGCAAATGAATGATTTGAAGGACCAGACAAAGTAGGAGAGGTTGGAGATTCTGACCTCTCCTTTCCTCCCCCCTGCCCTGCTGAGCTAGTTGAGTGCAAACTACTCTGCACTTTGAATTCAGATTGTAACACTTGGAGTAAGCTGAGGACCAAGGGGGGAAATGGGAAAAGGAGAGAGAAACTGGGGCCTTTGAAAAGTATCTGAAAAATTGGGAAGACAGGAATAATTGGGACTTTCCCTGCTAAATCAGGACAGTTGAAGGAAATGAAAGTCATGGAAAACACCACTGTTATGGAAAACAACACCAAATCCTGTTCTGCTCCCTAAATACCTGTTTTCCTCTATAATGGCACCATTTTGGGAGGGATTACAGAGAAAATGGATGTATGAGAGGTGAAATTGACCCCTGTCCCCTATGTAGTTGCCCACCCATCTCTCCCCCTTGCTAAGTTTGTTGACTGCAAAATGTAGATTGTAGCAGTTCATGTAATCTGAAAACAAAAGAGGAAAGTAGGAGAAGATTGTAAAAAAAAAACAAACCTGGACATTTTAAAATCAACTGTAAAAATGGGATGGCAGGACTATCTTTTCCAACTTAAGACAATTGGAGAGAATGATTTCTTTCTTTTTAAAATGGCAAAGAAGGATTAAGTAGAGCCAAACACTTGTATGAGAGAGGCCTAGGGTGTTTAAATGGTTGGAGAGCTAACTAGGATTCTGGGGATCTGAATTCAAATGCCTGCCTTCCCCCAAGATCACCCAATGAACTCATGACTCCCTGAGGAATAGAACCCATATCTCCCAAGTCCTATTTCAGCACTCTTATTGTATACCTTAGTTATAGGTTTGCCTTAGAGCCACCATAAGTCCAAAATAACTTGAAGGCACACGGCAACAACAAAATCGGCCTTTAGAATGCCTGTCCTAGCATGTCTCTTGAACTCAGTGCTATACTTTACCTTACCCTAACCTGTGACAAAGGTAGAACTTGGAAAGGCTACTTTTGGAAATACATCTCCCAGATTTCTCCTGGAGGTATGGCCGGGAGGATTCTGGGAGATGTATCTCCCAAAAGCAAAGGCTTTCAGCCTTTAAGCAGTTACAATGTCTTCAGGAAGGCTAAGCAATTCTGTTCCTCTGTCTCCCCTCCTCTTTTCAGTTTCTTCACTTGTGTCTCACACCTTGTTACAGGGAGAGAAAGAGGGTCTAATGCGCAGGTGGCAGACACCATCCATTTGCACACAAGAGTCAGGTGTTGTCACAAATCCACCAGAGGTGGGAGTGGAAGGTGGGGACGGAAGGGGGAGAGGAGAGAAAGTGCTGAAGAATTGTTCTGTTAAGTGATGAAAGAGCTCCCTGCACGGAAATGAGTTTGGTCCACTTACAGAAATCACTCACACATTCTGGCAGAGGTGTGAGAGATGGATGCACAGCTTGGAGAGAGGAGTCACTTTGAAACTGGAGCTGTGCCAGTATGGGAAGGACACCTCAGCTGCCAACTGTCAGGGCTGGTGGGAAATTGAGATTGGCCCCTCGATTGCTGCGCTTGGAGTGGGGTGACAGCAGGGAAAGAGATTGACAACACTTTCTTAGACTGGATCTGCACTGCAGAAATAATCTGGTTTGATGCCACCTTAATTACCTGGTTCAGGTGCCACCAACTACAATTCCTAGAATGCCATAACATTGAGCCAGGGCAGTTAAAGTGGTGGATTATTTCTGCAGTACGGATGCAACCTTAGAGACATTCCAAGCTCTCATGGTCTGTGCAGCCACCCTATAGACCGTGTGGGGGTAAGAGCTAGTTTGCTGGGCTCGGAATAGGGAGATCCAGGGTTTAGTCCTCGTTGAATGGTGAAACTCACTGTGTGACCTTGAGCTGGTCATACTTAGCCTGGCCAACCTTACCAGGTTGATGTGAGGATAAAAAGGGAGGAAGGAGAGAGAGGTCTTGAAGAAAATGTGAGACATAAAATCTAACCAATAAATAAATACCTTTATAGCAAGAGGGAAAAGATAGGGGCCTCCAGCGTGAGTAAGTTAGTCACGATCACTGGGTGATCTTGAGGCAAGGCATTTTGATTCAGGTCACCAAAATCCTAATACATGCAGGCACAAAAAGTAGGTGCAAGTACAAGAAGCACACAATGTAGCTGGCCCAAGATATTTTGCCACCAGAACTAGGAAGTTCCTTTAAAAGTAATTAGTTATAGTTCGTTAGAAGGTCCAGAAAGTTTTTAGCTACTTATGGAACTTAGAACTAACTTTTCTAAGTAATGAACTACTTACGGGCCTTAGAACCAATTACTTGAAATCATTGCTTATCCAATTACTTTAAACCAATTATTTTAAGCCATTAGTTTTAAACTAATGCTTTTCATTTTTAAAATATTTCAGTCACATTTATAATTACTTTTAAGGTAATTATAGTGTACACATTCTAAAAAAATAACTTTGTTTTCGCATTTCTCAAAAGTAACTGAAGTAGATATTAGTGGTTACTACAAGGTGTTTGCTGGAGTAAAAAAATTTCCCCTTTGTCATCATCTCATGAAACAGAGAAGTCAAAAACATGACCCATCACTTGAACCAAGTGATATTCCTCCTCCACCATTTAATGAGGCTACACTCTTCTAACTATAAAACTAATTCAAATTCAATTTACATTGCAAGGGGGTTTATGACATATATATAGTTGCAATTGTAATGTAATCATACCTAGGGAATTGGAAAAAGGAATTAATTATAAGCAGCTTGTTGTTTGTAACTATTGACATCCAAGCTTTGGAGAGGAACATAGAAAACCGCTTTCTACTGAATCAAAGTATTAGTCTGACTAGTTCAGTATCATCTGGTTTCTCAGCCAAGGTTCCACAAGAGGTCACTATGAGTTCTGCAGAGATTGTTACGGAATTTCTTTTCTTTTTTTAAAATGAGCTGTAGATATGATCATTTTTATGAAGGGGTTCCCTGAGACCTGGAAATTATTTCAAGGGTTCCTCCAGGGTGAAAAGGTTGAGAAAGGCTGATCTATACAATTTCCCAGCCTATCCTGGGGAAATTGAATATACAACCTTTTCACTGAGGCTGCAGAGGCTTAAGGAGTTGATGGGACAAACTCCTGGGCTCCTTCTCTTCTGTCTCCCCTCCATGCAGTATTGCTGCTAGAAATCAACTAGGCAAAGTACCAGGACCAGGACTCAGCATGAGAAATTAGGCACAAAAGGATTCCAAATGCCAGGGGTGGTGGCAGTGCTGGCTCCTGGTCCTGGTATAGTGAATGGTTAGATACAGGGACTGTACAAGATTGGGAACTTGGACAAAGACATTTAGCTGCAAGCCATCAGTGTTACCTATGGAGCTGGCCTACTCGCCAGAAGGATCCTATTGCTACTTCTTTTGTCATTATTATGCTTTTAAATACTGTTTTAAATCACCTTGGCTTCATTTAATTGTGTGTTGTTGTTGTTTTTTTAAATTAAACAAGCATAGTCAATGTTTTAGCTGTTTTTAATCTGTCCTGTGAGCCACCTTGGATCCCCTGCTGGGAGAAAGAAAGGATATACACTGAATAAATAAATATAAATATTTACAACCAAATCTTAGTTTATTCATTCACGTATTCATTTAATATCCTTTCTCCTAAATGGGACCCAAAACAGCTAACAATATAAGTTTAAAACAGAACAGCTAAAACAACAAAAGTTTTAAAAAGCATTAAACCATACATTGAATTAAAACACTACTTTGAAGATAAAGTGCAGCACACCTGCTTGCACATCCCGCTACTCTGGTTGAAGGCCTGTTTAAACAGGAATCTCTTTGTTGAAAAGGTAGCAGAGAGGGTACAAATCGAATTTACAAAGGTATCTTCTTTATGAGGCAGGTATTTAGCACCTGTCTCCCATTCAGAGAGTGGTCTATGTATATCTGGAGAGGGTGGTCCAGCTACCATCTTCCCCAAGAGCATCCCCCGTCCCCACCATACCCTGAATTGCTTCAGGGGGCTTCTGACACAGGCTGGATTCAGCCAGCAAGGGCATAATGGCATGAGAGAAAATAAGTGAAGTCAAATCCACAGTGTAGAAGAGAAATCAAGGTCAGTAGCAAGGGCATGACGGGAGTGGAGACAAGGGGTGCTATATTCTAATCTTTCCATCAGCTTTTTGCAACAAGGTTTATCATAATAGTATCAAACGGGGGGCATATTTTCCAGTCGTTCACAGTGTGCTTGGTTGTTTCTGTGTTTGACAGGTGTACCTGCACTTGTTACTTGGATCATCCTGCGGACCTGGCATCCTGGCAGCAGGACAAAGATTCCCAGCAGGCTGGCAGTGAATCCCTGGAAGAAAGCCAGACCATCCCTACGCTGCCTTACAGCCGCCTTTCTGCAGCCTCCCTCTCCCTATCTCTCAATGATGACAGGGAAACAGTTCTCACCCCAGAAGAGGTGGCGGAGTACCTGGAGCTTAGTGAGGAAGTAGAGCATCATAGGTAATGTTTGGTTTCTGTTTTTAATCTATTATTTCATTCCTATGCCACCTTTCTCCCAGAGTGGGACCCAAGGCAGCTCACAAAAGGAATCAGCCAAAAGCAATAAAATTTTAAAGCACAAAATCATCCCATTAAAATGCTAGATGGAAAACAGTATAAAATCATTAAAAACATAAAAAGTTAGAGATAAAACACACATTGCGTCCAGTTCATAGTGTACTGTCAACTGAAAATACTCTTGCTTATGAGACTCTTCCATGGTCAGTCTCCTTGCCACATGAGATGATGAGGGCATTTTGTTGGAGTTGAGATCTTTCGTCACTGCTTATCTCTCTGTTCCTTTTGGTCAGTTGTCTGTAAAGAGGTCACTTCCTATCTCCTTCCCTTCTCTACTAAAAGGTTAAGAGTTTCTCTCTCTTCTTTCTGTTCTGAGATGGATGTAGCCACAAGGCTGTCCCTCAAAGGATGTCTTTCTTTATACTTGCGTGCATAGGGTTCAGCTATAGGGACCCCTCTACTACAGTATAGTTTTTTCTACTGATTAATACTTCCTAGAAGCTAAATTAATTCTCTCTAACAATAAAGTAAGTCTTGTTTTTATCTTGCCAATGTATCCTGTTTAATTACCAAAAGAACGATACACCTGGAAAGTGGGGGCAAGGGAAAGGTTGTCTTTGTGTTAATCCTCTACCACCATCGGCCATGAATTTCCTCATGTTCTTGACACCAGAGCCTCCCTCTAGGTACTTTTGTGAAGCTGTTTTGAAAACTACTTTGCACAATCTATTTAGTAGCTACATTTATATCCTACTTTTCCTCTAATGAGCTTAAGGTGGTGTCCATGGTTCTCTTCCTCATGTTATCCCCAGAACAGCCCTGTGAGGTAGCACCCCCATTGTCCCAGTTTGACCAGGATAATCCCAGATAATCCTCTGTTGTCCCATTTTTAAAATGTCACAGTTCCTTTTCCCTTCTTCCACTTTCCCCCATGTGTTCAGCCTATTTCAGTTGCTGCAAACTGAGTTCAAAGTCCAAAAGTAGTTTGCAATCAATTAACTCAGCAGGGAGGGAGAGGAGGGGGCAGAATCTTGCCCTTCCCAGTAGGCTTAGACAAAAGCAAACTGCCACAACCTTGCCTACCTTGTATGTTCTTCCTCATTAATAACTTTTGCCAGTTTGACCACAGTCTGATGTTGGTTGGTCAGATGTGTCCTGGTTTTCATCTATGAATGTTGGATGGTATGAGATAGGTCAGGTGGAAAGAGGATGACTGGGCCAGTGAGTTGCACAGCTCAGTAGGGATCTAGATCCAAGATTTACTGAATCTGAGACCAACAGTCATACTAGCACACCTGCCTAGATCTCTCCTCCCATCTGCCTCAAAGATAGATGAGGGATCATCGTGGATTTAAGTCTTTTTGTGCTGTTCTACGCTGGGCTTGAGCTGTACTTAACATAGGGCTCCTACTTTGTCCCACTGCCAGCAAAAGCATCGTTGGCCACAATTAGCTAATGTGCCTGGAATTGCTGCCTCTGCACTTTGACGATGGCTTGCCCCACAAGGCTGACTCCTTACACTTTTGTAATTGGGGCTGGGACACTGAGTACTTGATTTTACGGGAAGCACATTGATCCCACTAAGATAATTACAGCTCCATTTAGATCCAAGCCAGGCCAATTGCTTACCAGCTTAATATGTTCTCTGCAATGTTTAACAAACCTCAGTCAGTTCTACAATGCCAGCTGCTGTGCCTTCCAACTCCAGCCCACATTCTAAGCTGTATGACAAAACATATATGTAATAATTAGCTCTTCTTTTGGGAATGAACGTCTGGGATTAATTTTGGCTTCAGCTGGACAAACAGAAAAATCTTGATTTGTCCCAGGACACACCATCATTCTGCTGACTGTCTGGTGGAAAAAGTATGACCTGGAGCTCTTGCTAGAGTGCAAGCCCCTGAGGCTGGAGCTATCATAGCCAATAGTGAGGAATGTTGGTATTTGCAGTTCAGCAACATCTGTAGGTCTGTGTAAATCCCATCCTAGTCTACTCCCAACTTTTATCCAGTGTGGTACCTTCCAGTGCCAGCATGGTGTAGTGGTCTGAGCATTAGACTACATCTCTGAAGACCAAGGTTGGAATCCCCATTGGGTGACCTTGAGCAAGTCACATTCTCTCAGCCTTAGAGGAGGGCAAAGGGAAACCTCCTCTAAACAAATCTTGCAAAGAAAACCACATGATAGCTTCACTTTAGGATTGCCATAAGCTGGAAACAACTTGAAGGCACACGACAACAAGAAAACCCTCCAGGCGTATTGGACTACATCTGCAGTCATCCCAGCCATCCGTTATGTAGTCCAAGTAGTGACTTCGTGCTTTGAGTTGTGGGCGTTGAAACAGCACTGAGATGGATGGGAGGAGAGTGTGTTAAATTAATATAAAGTGACAATCTTGGTTACTTTTAAAACTGGGAAGTTAAAGAGTGATCTTTGTATTTATATGGAACTTTCTGAGTTCTGCCTTGGTAGTCCCATTCACTGTAGAGAGGAGCCCCAATTGAGTAAAACCTTGTTATGTGCATTTTACTTCTGAGGTGGATTCCACAGTACATTTTGCCTCTCCCTCTTTTAATGCTAAGCTGCTTTTTCTGAAACCTGTGGGCCTTAGGGCAGGATGTGGGTTGACCGCAATTTTTGATCCTGTCAATTGCATTCAGGCTGCCTGCAGAATGTTTTCTAACTCCTTCGGGGAAGATTTGGAATGAACTGTGGTTAAGGAGGGGCAAAGAGCCAGCACTTATACTTACATACCTTATACCCTATATATAAAAACATAGAATCTCCTTGCCACATGAATGTTCTTCTGGAATTCATTTGCCAGCTGTATGTCTTCTGTTAATGAAACTCTCCCTCAGAAACTGCTGAATCTGCCTCCAGCTCAGATTTTGAGGGGATTTGATAGAGCTTAAAATGGAACAGAATAATGTAAAAGGGGAGGGTCCAGAATTGAAGGAACCAATATGGCTCCAATCAGCAAAGTTAGCAAGAGCGCCCCAAAATACACTAGGGTTGGTTTACCACATTTTGGAGAAACACACATTACCATTTAGAGAAGGTAATTGTCTTTTGGCCACTGAGTTCAGAGTCTGAAACTGCCAAGTGCATTGAGAGGGGGTTATGTGTGGCAGGATTCATTGCCAATGCAGTACTGTAGGTAACAGCTAGTGAGGTAGCATAAAACTGAAATTAATTTTAGCCCCACCTAGAATTGAAATTAATGGACCTTGTTAATCAAGAGTGATGTAATTGCCAATGACTTCAGCACAACCTCCAACATTTCACAGATGAAAACTGGAATGCATGTGGCCAACCGACATCAGAGTATGGTCAAGATTGTCAAGATGGCAAAAGGGATTAATGAGGAGGAACACACACGCCAGAAGAGTAGCAGTTTGCAGCAGTCTGCTTTAGATTGGTTGAGAAGGGCATCTCCCACCATCTTCTCTCCACCCTGTTTAATTTAACTGGATGCAAACTACTCTTGCATTTTAAATTTAGTTGGCACCAATTGAAGTAAGTTGAGTGCAAAGGAGGAAACTGAAATACAAAGAGAAAAACTGGAACATTTTAAAAGGTGAAAAAGTGGGACAATACAAAATTAATCAAGACTGTTCCTACTAAATCAGGACTTTTGAAGGGCTTGCTTCACTATAGATAGGACTAAAATTGGATTTAGCCCAGTTCCTGAAAAATAAGAGAAGCAAGGAGAGCGAAGTAGGCAGAAACATAGCTGGACTTGCTAAGTGGAGGTTATGTGCTGAGGCTGACCTTGTAATTTAAATATGATGATATATTCCTGAAATGAAGAGTCACAGAAATTGCTAATTAAATGAAAACCTCTGTACTGCTGGTTTCCTTTCTAGATGTCTCCAACACAGCCAGTGGTTTCAGCAGCTTTTCCCTTTTGAACTGCTCTTTAAAAGAACAGTGGCAGCATTCTTTGCCCCCCAATACTATGGCAGAGCTCCAATGTAGGCCATTTGCATCTGTCAGGGATTTCGTGTGTGTTTAGCAGAAGGGCTTAATGGCTAGGCCGACAGATGGGCATAGGAAAATGCTTTGAGGATGCCCATTGCTACTGCTGTTTTGCTAAATCTTAAGAACATCTCTGATCATTTCTTGGATGGGACCTGGAAGCCATGCAGAAACAGGAGAAGGTGCAGAAAATGACAACCAGTGAGATTATTGCACAGTTTTAAAAACTGATTTATCACTGCCGAATTCGATTCAAATTTGGGATACATCTGGACTTTATAAATAAGTTGTCTGATGCTTTCTGCATTTTTTTTTTAAAAAAATCACATTTGGAATGAATGGAATACACATTTAACATGCAATTTTGCATTAATTTGTCCTGACCTCAGGGGAACTTCTAAGTCTCCATGAGCCTGCCCACGTTTTACGTTTCTCAGGGAAGGGCTTTCAGAAAATCTAAGGGTTGGAAGATGCCAAAAAAAAAAAAAAAAAAAATCTAGTCCAACCCCTTGCAATTCAGGAATACACAATTACAGCATTCCTGGAAGGCGCCCAGCCGCCAAAGATCTCTAAAGAAGGAGAGTGCACTACCCTTCATGGCACTATGTTCAACTCTTTAGCAGCTTGTATAATCAGGAAGGTCTTAATATTTAGGTAGAATCTCTTTTAGAGATCCAGTGTGAAGTAGTAGTTTAAACGTTGGATTGGTCCTTTGGAGATCTGGGTTCAAACCCTTGTTCAGCCCGGGAAACCCTTTGGGTGACTTTGAGCAAGTCACACTTTGTCAGCCTCAGAGGAAGACCAAAAAACAAAAAAACCCTCCCTCTGAACAAATTTTGACAAGAAACCTACATGGTAGTTTTGCCTTAGGGTGGCCATAATGACTTGGAGGCACACAACAACAGTAAGAATATCTTTTCTTGTCATTTGAATCCATTGGTTCTCGTAGGTGTGAAGCAGGCAGCTCCTAGGAGTGGCCTCTGGCCACTCTGATCACAATTGCGCCACTGCCACAGTCACAAGATGGATTATTTCTACTGCTATTTGCAGTGACATCAAACTCCTTCTAGTGGTGTGGGAGCAGCAGCTAGCAGCTTTTTTTTGGGGGGGGGGGTGTCATTTGAACACCATGCCCCCAAAATTGGCCAGACACTGCCATATCTGTCTCTCAAGAAGCAGAAAACAAGTTCATTCCATCATTCCATGACATCCCTTCAGATATTGAAAGATTGTTGTCAAGTTACCTTGCAGTCTTCTCCTCTCCAAGCTAAACATAGCAAGCTACCAAAGTCATTCCTCATAAGGCTTGATTTCCAGACTTTTTGATCACCTTTGTCGCCCTTCTCTGGACATGTTCTACCTTGTTAACATGCTTCTTGAGTTGTAGTGGCCAAAACTTGACATAGCTAGAATAGAGTGGCATTACTACCTCTCTTGATCTGGCAGTCTAGAATTGCATTGGCTCCTTCAGCCACTGCATTACTCCATTGAATAATGTTTAGTGTGTAGTTTAGTAAGAACCATAGATCCTTCTTCACATGTACTGCTTTCAAGCCAGATGCCATCTATCCTTTGTTTGTGAATTTCATTTTTCTTGTTTAGATACTTTTCTCTTGGTCCCTCCACCATCACAGGCACATTTGGTGAGAGCCTTCTTGGTGGCTGCTCCCAAATTGGTCAATCCTATCCCACAGGAAGCCAGGTTGGCCCCCATTCTCCCAGCAGCTAAAGTGTTTGTTTACCAAGTCTTTGGAGCATTGTTGGTGTGTTGCAGATGGTTTTTCAACTGGGTGTGTGTTGGTATGGGTATTTTTATCATTATTATAATATTTTAACTGCCCTTTTAAAAATTGTTTTAAATGAATGTTTTTAACGTGAATATTTAACTGTGTTTTTTAATTGTACTATCCATAGTTTTAAAGGGTACAGTTGCCCCCTGTTTGGTCAGACTTCAGATCCACCACCTTCGCTTACTGGAGAGGAGCAAATGGAGGGAGTTAGAATGGGGTGCGCACCCCCATTCAAGCCTATGGAGTTTCTGTTTTCTCAGAGGGGGAATGGATCCCCTGCGAAAATACAGGGCTGACTGTATTTTGTTTTAACTCAAATTAGTGATCTGCTGTGGGTTTCATATTGGGAGAAACATGGAAAATAAATGCAACTAACAACAACAACACAATAAATAAACAATTACATCATCATCACTGCTGATATCCTACACCAGCTGCTCAGTTATATCTACATAACTTAGGACTTTATTGCACCGCCTCTGGTGCCGGACTTTCCTCTTCTGAATTGAGCTCAAATTCAGAAGTTATTCTGTTTTTATCGCACTGACATTTCCCTCAAAACAGCTTCCTGTTCCTTCCAGTGTTGAATTGGGAACCCGTAAGTCATTTCAGTGGCCATTTTTCCCAATTCCAAAGCTTCCAATTTGGAAAAAATGGTCGCCAAATCAACTTATGGGGCTCAAATTCAACACTGGAGGGAACAGAAAGCCATTTTTTTTTTTAAAAGTAATTTTTATTAATTTTCCAACACAACATCAGACAAAGGCAGGAAGGGGAAAGCAAAAAACCAGGGGTTGTTACAGAAACCCATTACCCTACAAATCAATACATATTATGAACAGTTACTAACAAAACAAGGACAACACAGAAACAAAGGCATAAAAGCCTATACTTACAAGATAGACTAAAAAAAAACATATATACACATTGACTTCCTTCGGTATCTGGTTAATCTGTTCAAGTGTCATTTCCCATTGTTTTGTCGCATATTGTCCTCATACTGCATTTCTTTGTCTCAAAACCATATTTAAGGAAAGTTTAAAATTAAATCATATTACGCCATTACCTGCGGCTTATATCTATAGCTATGTTAAATTATAATTTAGCAGACCTTTAATTCTTCTATTTTGTCATGTACTTAATTAAGTCTTGTTTCACAGTTTCCTAATATCCTTATCCAATGATTACAATAATAGTTACATTAAAACATTTTTCCATTCTGTATAAATATAGGAGTAAAAAGGTGCCCATTCTTCTCTCGCTTTTTCTTCCGTGTTTTCTCTTTTCCAGCAGGTCGCCACCTCCATTTCTGCAACTTCCAGTGATTTCATCAACCATTCTTCCTTATTGGGAGAATCTGCTGATTTCCATTTTCTAGCATATGTGATTCTTGCGCAGATTATCAACATAAATATAAGTTTATCATATTTTTTATTACCTAGATTATCTGACAGGCCAAGTAGAAGCATTTCCGGTGTAAATGATATATTAAAACCCATGTCATTTTTTAAAATCTTATAGATTTCCTTCCAGAATTTTTTTGCTTTGGGGCATTGCCACCATATATGGTAGAATGTGCCCACTTCCGATTTACATTTCCAACATTCTGGATTAGCTCTTTTAGACATTAAAGATATTTTATAGGGTGATAAATACCATCTGTAAATCATTTTGTATACATTTTCCCTTAAGTCTTGAGAGACTAAATACTTCATTCTTTTTCCCCATAGCTCCTCCCACTTTTCCAGCTCTATGTTATGGCCTACATTTTGCGCCCATTTCACCATGCTATCTTTGACAATTTCCTCCTCAGTGTCCCACTTCAGTAACAACTTATAACATCTTGATATCATCTTCTTTTTATCTTTCTCCACAATCTCATCCCATTCTGATTTATTCACTTGGAACCCTACCGTTTTCTTATCCATTTTGTATCGTTCCCTAAGTTGCCTATATAAATACCAGTGGCAATCCAGTCCACTATTTTTGATTTCTTCTTGTGTTTTAAATTCTGTTTCATCCTGTTTTATATCTATCAGATCCGAATACTTTAACCATATGTTCTTTTGGATTCCCTCCCTGCTGAACCATGCTTCATGAGGAGAACACCATAGCGGTATTTTGGGGCACAGCCTTGTTTTATACTTACACCATACTCTAAACAAAGCTTTCCTTATTAAATGCGTCATGCAGTCTTTACTTAACTTATCTTTTCCATAGAGTAAATAGTTGTGCCAACCATACCACATATTGTCCCCTTCAAGATTTAACAGATCTTTATCCGATAAGGTGACCCACTCTCTAATCCATACTAAACAACATGCTGAATAATACAAGCTCATATTTGGCAAACCCAAACCTCCTCTCCCTTTGTCATCACATAAAATTTTGGCTTTTATTCTAGCTTTTTTGTTGTTCCAGACAAATTTTAATAGTTCTTTATGCCACTTTATTATTGGTTTTTCGTTCTGTAAAATAGGGATAGTTTGAAATAGGAAGAGGAGTTTTGGTAGTACAGTCATTTGAATCATTGCGATCCTACCTAAAATTGATAATTTCAGTTTACTCCATATTGACATTTTTTTACAAATTTCTTGCCAGGTGGTTTCATAGTTGTTGTGAAAAAGATCTGTGTTTTTGTTAGTCATATTGATTCCTAAATACTGTACTTTTTTAGCTGTTTTCAGACCGGATATTTTTTCTATAACTTGTTGCTCCTCTTTTTTCATATTTTTCGTTATTATCATTGTTTTTTCTTTGTTGATTTTAAGTCCAGAGGCTGTTTCAAACTCTGCCAGTATTTTCAATAACGGTGTTAGACTCATTTCAGGGTTTTCAAGCGTGTATACAATATCGTCCGCAAATTGTTTTGTTTTGAATTCTGATTGTTTTATTTTTACACCTTTAATACTTTTATCTTGTCTTATTCTATTGTTAAGAAATTCAAGTGCTAATATAAATAAGAGTGGGGAGAGCGGACACCCCTGCCTAGTGCCTTTTGTGATTCTGATTTCCTCTGTTTTTTCTAGATTTACAATGATTTTAGCCTTCTGTTCTTTATAGATAGCTTTAATCCAATTAATGATTTTAGTTCCTGCTTCTATTTTCTCCAGTGTACTATAGATCATCTCCCAGCTTAGGTTATCGAAGGCCTTTTCAAGATCAACAAATATCATCACAAGCTTTTTCTCATTGTTTCGCTCAAAGTATTCTAAGATATTTACTATGTTTCGTATATTGTCATATAGGTGTCGATGAGGGAGGAAACCTGTTTGGTCCTTGTGTATCCATTCGCTTAGTACCTTTTTTAATCTTTCTGCGATAATCATCGCAAAGAGTTTGTAATCTGTATTGAGGAGTGAGATTGGTCTATAATTTTGGATTTCAGTGGGGTCTTTCTTGTCTTTTGGTATGAGTGTGATGTTAGCTTGCCTCCAAGTTTCAGGATATTTGTTGGACCTAATCTCATCTATTAATGTTTTAAAGGGAAGCAATAACTGATCTACAAAGACTTTGTAGTAATTATAGCCAAACCCATCCGGACCTGGTGCTTTCCCTTTTTTGCTCCTTTTAATGGCTTCAATTATTTCAGCAATGGAGATCGATTTGTTTAGATATTCTCTTTGATGTTCCGCTAGGGTTGGTAAATTAGCTTTGTCTAAAAAACATTTTAACTTATTCACTGATATTTGTTTCTTACTATATAGTTTCGAATAGAATTCCTGGAAAGCTTTTTTGATTTTGTTTTGGTTTGTAGTAGTTGATGTTCCTATTTTAACCTCAGTAATGACATTCCTTTCCTTGTTTCTTTTTAATTTATACGCCAGCCATCTACCCGGTCTATTTGCTTGCTCATAATACTTTTGTTTAAAGGTTCTTATTTTATTTTGTATTTCTTTAGTTCCCTCTATTTCTATCTGTTTTTTGAGTAGTGTTATTTCTTTTAGTATTTCTTTTTTATGTAGATCGTTCTGTAACTCTTTCTCTTTTTCTGCTAGCGTTTTGTAAAGTTTTTCCATTTTGTCTTTCTTTAGTTTATATAAAATGCTACTCTGCTGTATAAAGAACCCTCGCATCACAGCTTTGGATGCTTCCCAGACCGTTACGATACTCATATTTTCTTTCAGATTTTCCTCAAAATACCATTTTAGAGTCTCTTTACCTTTTTTAATAATATCTTCTTTTTGTAGTAGCATGTCGTTTAATTTCCAGGAGCGTTCTTTAGGTCTTCCCTTCAAAGTTAGTGATATAAGATTATGGTCAGATATGGTTCTCGGCATGATATCCATATCAGTAATTTCCTTACACAGACTGTGTGAAGCCAGAAACATGTCTAGTCTTGATACTGACTTATGTCTTTCTGAATAGTAAGTGTATTCTTTAGCGTTTTTATATTTTAATCTCCACACGTCCACCAGGTATTGTGTCTCCATCATTTTACCAAAAGACTTAGGGAGCTTGCCCTGTGATTTTTTCATTTGTTTTTCAGATTTCCTATCTATTTCAGGGTTAATCACCCCATTCCAATCACCTAGCATTAATAATTTTTCATAGCTAAATTCACTAATTTTGTCATTTATATTCTCATAGAATACCTCCTTTCTTTCCAAAGGACCATATATCCCGACCATTAGATAAGTTACTCCCATTATACTGGAGGGAACAGAAAGCCATTTTGAGGAAAATATCCATGTGTTAAAACCAGTGTAACTTCCAAATTTGAGCCCAATTCGGAAGGAGGTAAGTCGGGCACCAGAAGCAGCACGATAAAAGTCCTTAGTTATGTCTACATAACCAAGAAACCTCTCCTAGCCCAACCACCACCACCCCAGCCCACATTAAGAGCTAGCTATTGGATCTGCTGAAAGAAGTTCATTCAGCTTCCCCTTGGGTTGCAAAGAGGAGAATGTTTCCATCCCTTCTCATCAGTGACTGAAGTTGCAGCAAGGACTTGTGACAGGGCTCTGCTTCTGATTGTTGCGGGTTCATTTCCTGATGGAGGGATACAAAAGTCATCCTCCTTGTGATCAGAAACTCTCTGGATCTCCTTTACCTGATCCAGCTGCTGGCCCTTCTTATGCAGTTTGATAGTAAGACCATGTAGCTTTTCTGTATACAGACCAGTAGGATTCAGAGCCATAGCCACGTTCGTCTGGAATGCTAGTATGCAAAGGGATCTTGTAGTACCTTTGAGACTAGCTGAGCAAAAGACATTGTAGGATAAGCTTTTGTAGATTTAAGTCTGAGAAATTTGAGGAAGTAGGTATGAGTCATTGGAGGAAATAGACTTAAGTCTATGAAAACTACAATTTCTTTCACACAGTTATTCTCAAAGTTAGTGCTACAAGATCCCTTTGCAGACTGAATACAGATAAATTACAGATCTGTAACTGTAGGCTACAAATCCATAGCTGCAATACTGATTGCCAGCCTATAATGGCACTTTAATTATTTTTGTCCACTTTTAATGCCAGTGTTGTCCTTTCCCCCTCAAGGCAGAAGAATGACAGCATCTCTGCTACTCCCCGAACCTTCACTTCACCTCATACCTATGGCTATATTTGCAGCCCACTGGCCTCAGAGCTGCTTGAAAATGATGATGATGACCCCAACATGGAGGAAAGCAGAGGCCACTCCACCAAGTTCTTCCACGGTTTTTGCCGGACACCCTTGTCCAGCCTGAGCGAAGATGAGGCCTCGCTGGGTGGCTCCCTCCTCAATGGATGGGGCTCTGTCTCAGAGGACAATGGAACAAGCACCCGCTGCAGCCTGATCAGCTCCTCCGATGGCTCCTTCCTCATGGATGCTAATTTTGCCCAGGCTCTGGCTGTGGTGGTCGACAGTTTCTGTTTTGGGATGACTCAGAGAGAGGTTGACAAGGCACTGACTGGTAATATCAGCCTTCCTCATATCCCAGGTGATCTTGATATAAGTCAAGATTGTGTTCAGATGTTTGTTTTATTCCCTTTGCAGGATAAAAGAAGCTTGAAGATGATCCAAATATAATTAGGGAGTCTGTTTTTCAAGAGTTGTTGAGGTGGGGTAGGGGGGATACTTTTCAGTTGACGAGATTTGGGGAGTTGCAATCCAAAGAAGGAACCTGAATTTTATTCCATGAGATATTTGATGTTCAGAAATAGTCAGTATAATTGAACATTAGTGTAGCCATTGTGTTCAGTTTTACAGAGGATAGTGCTCTGTTGACAGTAGAGGATAGTGCTCTGTTGTTCCTATCACCTCCAGTTTGAAAGACAATTGACAATAGCAAGACAGATGAGGCAAGGGTCCTAAAATTGCCCTTCAGAGTTAGCACCTTGTCAAGTAGGTACATAGATTTCCTGGTAAAAGTCTTCTGCCCTTTAATAAGCTGCATTGTCTTTTTATATCGTTTATACTACTTTTTTTTGCCACCATCATTTCTGTTTGCCTCAGGAGATGTGCCATTAGCATTATTAGAAGCATTCTTTCAAGGCAAATAGCTACAAAAACCAGACCAGGACACAATGCAAGTGAAAGGGTGAATTCATTCATCTCCTCCATCCACCACGTTCTCAATCCAAATCCACCCCAACTGCTACTTAAACAAATCTGAAGTGTGTGCCATAACAGCTATGTTTGTTTTATATAGATAAACTCTCAATTCAGTGGGACTTAATCCCAAACAAACTGAAGATTCAAGCACCTCTAGCAAGCACAGCTAAGGGTGGTGAATTCTGGGAGCTTCAAAGCTAAAAAATATCTGGAGGGCTGCATGATTCGTTGAACTAGTGCAGAGATGCACAACTGTCAAAGACTAAGGGACCATCTTAGCTCACCAAGGGACTCAACAGATCACCCCTTTGGAGTAGCCTGCAGCCGCTTCTTTCCTCGCTGGATCAAAACCATGGCAACTACACGCCACACTCAATCCAGCCTTTCCCTGGTGCAAAAAAGAAGCCACAAAAAGTGGCTCCTTTTCGTGCTGCAGAAAGAGCGCCCTAACCACAATGGCAGTGCCTTTTCAGTGCTCCTTTGGTACAAGGCATTTAAATGTTGTGCCAACAGAGCACAGTGATGCCCCCTGCCATGCGGCTGCCCCCACGCTGGTGTCTAATGCTGGTCTATAGAGGGTCTAAGACATCTTGAAAGGCTGTATTCCCACTGCAAAGAAATGTCCCCAAATGCCCTCATGAAGGATGGGGACATTTTTACCATGCCCTGGACTATTTTATGGCCAATAGAGGTTTTTTCTTTACAATAGGAAGTGATTGGAAAGTCAATTCCTGTTTTTAACATGCTTCCTCTGGACCTAGTAAGGCCCAAGAGATTCAAAAAAGTGACAAAAGTGTTTTCCACATGCTCAGAGAGTATTTAGGGGTAACAAAGTTTGCACAATGGGCTACACTAGAACATGGCGGGAAACGTGTGGCCCAAGGGCCACATTATTATTATTATTATTATTACTAACCTTTATTTATATAGCACTGTAAATTTACACAGTGCTGTACATACAATCTTAAATTAGACGGATCCCTGCCCTCAGGCTTACAGTCTAAAAGAGACAACACAAAAGGAAGAGGGGAAGGTGATGGGAAAGGGGGTGAGGTCCAGTGGTTCTTCTCTCCCTCTGGGGCCAGAACCAAGGCAGATAGACTGGAGGGAGGGCATGGCTTCTTAATACATAGTTAGAAGGAGTCATCCTGGGGCAGATGGTACAATCCTGGGAAAGCTTCCCTAAATAATATAGTCTTTAACTTAATTTTGAACCTGTAGCCTCAAGGCTGTTTTTGTGGTCCCCAGGCATAATTTTTAATTTTTTTTTTTTTTTTGCTCCCAAATGCCACAAATGGATCTATAGGGGCTGTGGAGGACATTTCCACCATGTTAGAATCTTTGCCTCCTCCCTGGGTCAAAACAAATTTTTGCAAATTTCAGAGGGGGTCAAAATGACCCCAAGTGCCCTCTGGTTGCCCAGAAAGCCCCAAAATATGGTGAGAATTCCTCAATGTCCCCTAGATGGTATATCGGGCCATAAAAAACTGATTTTTCCTTTTCTCAAAGTTAGCAGGTGAAGTGGGGATTGCAGCCCTCCCAGGTCTCCTGGGGGGCTAATGCAGCCACAGTTGCCCCCCTCTGGTCTAGAGGGTGAGGAATCATCTTCTATAATTATTTCTTCTTGAATTATTGGGCCAGATTCATTAATTTTGACTGAATGGGCTCTTGTAGGAGGGCTAGGAGAGATACGTAATGCCTCAGCTGTTTCCAACCTATCATTTATTGACATTGTCCTTTCACTTTGCTGTGCAACATCCCAATCAGGTTTTCCAGCAAACACCTCCTCCCCAACACACACACCCCTCTGGCCAGCCCCCTAGCTTGCAAGCCAGGACATTATGAGAACAGAGTCTATCTTTTCCTTTGACCTCCCCAGAGATGCTCCCTAGGACAGGGGAGTTCAGTTGCAGGCAGAGCATGATCCTCCCTGCCTTCCAGAGCCGACAGATGAATTGATTTATTCTGTATCTGCTGCTCAGCTTCTGGGCACTTCCATTCAATCTCTGTTCCTCATAATAAGGCAGACGGCCAGGAAAGTGCAGCATGATTTATCACTGCAGTAACTCTCTGTTGCTGTTAGAATGAGGCTTTTGTTTCCAGTTTTCCCCCTGTATAGCAAACTTTAAGAGCTGTAAATGACAAAATTGATGGAGCAAGCAAAAAGATGCAGAAAGGGGGTAGGGAGCTTCTGGCACAAACATGCCAAAAATCCCTGAGCAAACAGCCAGACAGCAACTTCCTTTCACCTTCCCTTCAAATATGGGCAGGAGATATTTTTTCTCCCACTCCCTCCCTAGCCAGTTCCTTTGAAGCTCTTCTTATGGTAGTTTCATTGGTGAATGAGAGAAAGGCTCTCCTTGTTTTCACCACACAGGCCGCCATAGCAAGATCAAACAAGGCTTAGCATATTTGACCTAGACAGGTCTCTTTGGCTCCCAGCCAGATCTCTGTGTTTTGCATCAGAGTGCACTACATCTAAGACACTCCTGGGATCAGCAGCAGCACATTAGGGAAGTTGGTAAGGGCAGGAATGAATTAGCTTGCCTCCTGTACTGCCCATGACCACCTTGGTAATAGCAATGAGGCAGCACCGCAGTGGTTTTCATCTTCTCCAAGCAAAGTATACTGATACCTTTCTAAAAGGGACAAAGGGATCTGTCTTCTTTTACAGTTTGAGAGTGAATCTAAAGCACACAGTTTCACCAGTTTGATATTGCTGTTAACTGCCATGGCCCATTTCTGTTGAATCCTAGGATTTGTAGTTTGGTGAAGTACTCGTTACCCAAAGACCCACTCCCTAAAAAGTAACCGCTTTAGGCAGCTTCTTTGAAGGGTTGCCAAATGGCACTCACGCGCCATGATGACACCCCTTCTGGTGAGTGCCGTTTGGGTGCTCAGATGCCCATGCATCATCGTGACATGCCCTGTATGGATGGGTGCATGCCATAATGGTGCACGGGTGGCAAAGATAGGGCTGGGCGCATGTGAACGCCCAGCCGTATCTAACCCTGCTTTCGGCCCCAGGGACCTTTAGTCTCAAAGGTGCTACAAGATCTCTCTGCATACTGATTCTACAGATTAACATGGTTATATCTTTGAATTCTACTATTTAGGTCTGATTGTCTTATTATCTGGATGTGTTCATGCCTCAAGACACATTCCTTTTCGTTTGGGAACCTGAGTTAGTGTTCCTGAAAATTCATCAATCTCTCAAAAATATGCCTTCTCCAGATATGTGATAGGAAAATATGGGGACTCCAAAATACAACACAGGGTGTGCTAACAAATTACAAACTCCAGGATTCTGCTTGATGGAGCCGGGAGAGTTAATATGATATCAAACTCTTGTAATTGTGTAACTGTAACTTACATTCAGTGATAAATCACTTCTGTTCTGTTCTTACATCAGATTACAGGTTTTTCTTTTTTTTAAAAAAAAATTAAAATATGCATTGATGTCCTACTCCATACATAGTTACAAATGTGTAATAAATAACATCTCTTGGCCCAATCCCCCCCCCCCAACTCACCTTGATAGTCACCAGCTTCATCGAGCAAAGGAGGTCTGTTTGGCTGCCAATAAGAACTCAAGAAGGATAATGTTTCCAGTTCTAGCCCATCAGCAAGCAAAGGTGCAATGACACTTTGCAACAGGAGGTCCTGCTTCAAATTGCTGCAGCCTCACTCTCTGCAGCCTCACTCTCATCTGAAAATCCTATTTGAATTACATCCTCATATATCCTTAAATTGCTAAGTAGAAAGTGTTAACCAAGTATTCCTTGAATTTTGCCCTGTTTAGAATTTCTGTTTGTATCCACTTGGAATTACTTTATATTTTCTGATTCTTTCTCTTTCATTGTTAGTCTGTCCAGATGTACATCTATATTAGGTATAAAAGAAGCATATTTTTCCTTAAAATAATCATGAAGACTTAAATCCTTTCCACAAAATCAGTACGATCTTCCCAGGTACTTCATAGCCAACATGGGGCCTGTGGACTGCATGTGACCAATTACACCCCAAAGTGCAGACCCTGGAGGTCTCTCGATATCCCCAGGTCCCCCTAATATATTTTTAAAAAATTATCCCCCAGAAATGCTCAAATGTGCCAATTATAATGCAGGATGCACTGTTCCCTCCTGAGTCCCCTACATACCCCCAAACAGTAAAAATAT
The DNA here is from genome assembly GCA_034509955.1 of Urosaurus nigricauda. NCBI lineage: Eukaryota > Metazoa > Chordata > Lepidosauria > Squamata > Phrynosomatidae > Urosaurus > Urosaurus nigricauda. Next base: position 11,811,353 of record JAOEGL010000009.1, read on the forward strand.
AAAAATGTAGCAAAAAGTTTGCCAAAAAACCATCTGAAAATGGAATGAATCAAGTGCAATAGTGCAGTCCACTCAAGGTGTGTGTGTGAAAAATGGGCCTCGTCCCCTCTTGATTTATAATCCCATAAATTGTGAATATTTTTTATAGAATGTGAACATCCCATGATCCTCAGCTGCAGCTCAAAAAACCATTTTACTGATATTTTAAAACAATAAAATTAAAACTGCCACATTTCCTCCAAAGACATTAACCATTTCCCCTTTCAATAAAACTGCAGATGTTTGCTTTCTCTACAAAACAGCTGGGCCCATGTCCCAGATATGCTGAACCATGGAATGGAGTAGATGCCTGTGGCTGTTATTGCATCATTATTTTCAAAGTTTAGTCTGGAGCATGAAGCTTCTGAATCTATCCCCTAACTTGTTATACATGTACTCTCCAACATTTCACATATGAAAAGCAGGACATGTATGGGCAAGCAGCATCAGAATGTGGTCGAAAGGGCAAAAATTATGAATGAAGGAGAAAACGCCAAGCTAGGAGAAGTTGTAGCAGTTTGCTTTTGCCTGAGTGTACAGGAAAGGGCAAGATTGTGCCCCTTCCTGCCCTGCCTGCTGAGTTAATTCGGTGCAAACTGCATTTACACTTTGGATTCAGATTGCACCAATGGGAGTAAGCCAGGGTCAGGGGGGAAGTGGGACAATTTAGGAGAGAGAAACTGGGACATTTGAATTGGAGCTGGAAACGTGGGATGACAGAAGGTTAATCGGGACATTCCCTTCCAAGTCTGAACTGTTAGAAGGTATGTATAGGCTTAAAGTGAGTAACAATGACAATAGGTCTTGCTCTTCTTCCTTGTAGACTTTTTGCCTTCTGCATCTCCTCTTGATGGACTCCTGCATCCACACACTTCTGCAGAGAGCTCCGAGGAAGTGCAGCAGAAGCCAGGATCGGAAGCCCTTCCTGTGTGGGAGTGGAGCACAGATTGGGTGGATGAAATGGAAGCCAAGTATACACAGCAGGCTGAGAACTCCAACTCCATTCCTAAACTGAGAAAGGGAAGGACAGCAGCCTTGGGAGAAAGCCAGCCACTCACTACTTCTGCTTTGCAAGGAGGAAATGGCAAGTACTGTTACTCTGGTCTGAAGAGAATGAGCTGCACATTGGGATGGGTGGATAGTCTGAGATCTGAAACAACAGCATCATCAGGTTCCGGGAGAGCTTGGAAATGTTACTTTTTGGATGACAAACTACAGAATCATCCAACCAGAGTGGCTTTTGGGTATTTTAGGTAACTTTTCCAAGCTCCGAATCCAAGCTAGAGTTGAACTGTCTCACTTTCATTTTAAATCACAGTTGGTTTTTTTTAAAAAGACCCATGTCCACATCATCTGGAAAGTATTTTTAAAATCCCGCAAAGCAATGTATGCACATTCACATGTGTTTCTGAAGCATGTTTCCAAAATTTACACATTTGAACAAATATTTTCCCCCTTTTTACACTTAGAATCATAGAGTTGGAAGAGACCACAAGAGTCATTGAATCCAACCCCCTCCCATGCAGGAACTCACAATAAAAGCACCCCGAAGACATGGCTATCCAGCCTGTTTTGTCTTCAATATGACATTCCTTCAAATATTTAAACATGACTGTCATGTCCCCTCTTAATCTTTTCATTAGGCTAAACATTCCCAGCTCCTCATAGGGCATGGGTTCCAGAGCTTTCACCATTTTAGTCACCCTCCTTTGGACACATTCAGCTTGTCAACATCCTTCTTGAAATGAAGTGCCCGGAACTGGACACAGTATTCCAGGTGAAGCCTGACCAAAGCATAACAGAGTGATACAATCACTTCCCTTGATCTAGATACTATATTCCTGTTGATGCTACCAAGAATTGTGACTGACTCCTATCTATCTGAGGAGGGGGAGAGAGTAATATTCCCCACCCACCCACTAAAAAAAAAAATCCCAAAAGCAAACCTCGATTTTGCTATTTTATATAAGGGACACCATTTTACTATGCCATTGTATACAATGTGCCTTTAGCAACCATGGATTTTGGTATCCATGGGGGCGTTCTGGAACTGCACTGGATAGCAAGGGCTTACCATATACTGCGTTCACTGCTTTCTGAGTCATGCTTATTTTGTCAGTAGTCTAACTGTCAGGCCACCAGAGGGGTAGCAGAGCACATGATAAAATACATGAGTTTCGTGCAGGATGTCCTTAGTTCACTTCCTGGTGTTAGAGAGTGGAAATTTCCCTGTTCTGCCTGGAGATCTGTTGCTGGTCAGAGCAGATGATATTCGGCAAGATCAGAGAAAGGAGGAACTCAAGTGTCAGAGCATGTAGTTTGTAATCACTGGTTTCATTTTACAAGTGATGGTAAAGGCCTTTCCTTTTCAGCAAGCTGGTGCCAATCAAAGCAGACCAATAGAGGTGAGTGGATGAACCTCCAGAGATTATTGAATAACAACTGACTAGTATTCTTTCTCATTGGGAGAAAAGGAAGTTGCAGCCCAATAACAACTGGAAGGCTACAGGTTCCCTAGCATGGATAGAGATGATGCTGGCCAAGTTAAATACTCTAACCTTATGGGAGGGCTGTAGTTCACTGGGAGAGTTCCTGCTTTGCATCCAGAATTTTAAAACCACTCTGATTTTAAAATGACCCCCCTCTGGTTTTAAAGTGATCAGGTAGATAGTGATTAGATAGACTTTTGTTTACTGCTGGAGACCCTGGTTGGTTTCTATAACTCAGACCAGACTATGCTGGGAAATATGTGCCCATTATCCAGATGGGTACAAAGCTGCTTTCAATCTTCCTAACCTTAGACTGATCAGTGGCTTGTGGTAGGAAGGTTCTAGAGCTTGGGAGATATATATATACACACATACACATACACATACACATACAGCATATAGAATACTTTCAGAATCCACCACCCAACACAGCCATTTTCCTAGTGTCTCTGTAAGCTACACACATCCAATAGGAGAATTTGTGTTGCTCTGCTTTGCTTTGGCTTCATTTGTTCCTGACAAATCATCTATACTATTATACCCTGCAGCACAGGGCTAACCAGTCTCTGGAGCTTAGATATTTTTATTCATTTTAGAAGTGCACAAAAGAACTGTGACAGGTGGCACTTTCCAAATCCCTACGGTACTGTGGCTTGGCAAACTGCCACAACTTCTAAAATGCCCCTTTCTCCTCTGTTATTAAAGGTGTATGTTTTTTTTCTTGCAGCAGGTTACCTTGCCTGACACAGAACTGAAATCTGGCTCTGTGAGCTATCCTGACTGTGTTGCTCATAGAGATTTGGGTCATTGTCACTCCTACGCTTCATCACACACCTTGCTTTTTTTTGGATTTTACAAGTATCTTTCTTTTGAAAGACATTATTTTTAAATCCTTCCTGCTGCCTATGTGGCCTCTGCTATTCTTACTCTCCATGACCCAGATTTGAAAGTTTGTTCTGTGATGCCATCCTGAGCAGGCTGCTTTCAAGGATTTGGGTCAGCATCACTTCAGCAAACACCAGGCTTTCTTGGATATTGCTCAAAGTTGACTTCTCTTAAACAAATGGGTTAGCTCTTCTTATTTAGACCTATGAACACCCAAAAGCTCAATAGGTTTAGGGAAGCATTTGCAAGCTGCTTCAAGATCATATGGGGAGGGATTTATTGATTTCCAATGCTCTGCATGACTGATGGGGGCACTGATGGCCTCCCACACCTTTGTGCCTCAGCAAACAGGAAAGAGAGGTTCAATTAGTGATGGCCATGCTTGTTTCTAGTAACCTGTGTGGCTTGTGTCCTCTGCCATATTCACTTTAGATCAGATCCTCACTCTGGATGAAAGGGAGAGCACTTAGCATTTTGAAAACTCACTTGGAATTCCTGTAGATTCATCCATTTTGGTGGTGTTCAATTAAAGTTTTGTTGTTGTTGTGTGCTTTCAAGTTGTTTTCAACTTATGATAACCTTAGCACAGGGTTTCGTTGACAAAACATATGCTAGGTCTTGATCAGAACCAGTGTGATTGTTTGGGAATCTGGAGATTTATTCTGGTAAGGATGAGGGAATCCATGTTTCTGAGATGTATAATCCATTGGCCAAAGCCCTGCATTACAGGAAACCTGCCCTTGTGTGCTCTTAAAGTAAGCCTGCAGGGCATCTGCCTTTGAAGGTTTTTTGTCTGTGTACAAAAGCTTTTTCTCTATATATAGTTGTCAAGAGGTGGATTTTGGCTTTGCCTGAAGCTTCTCTCAGCAATCCTGGTGGGTCAGTAGAGAGGAACAATAACTCCTTTTGAGTATGGTGAAGATGCCCAACTCTTTCCCAAAGTAATTGCAACCTTTTGTTTCTTTGCAGGAGTCTGTGTGTCCAACTTGATCAACTATCCAGCCAGAGCAACTGGTGCCACACAGCCTTCTCAAGTGGGTAGCCAGAACCCTGGGTCAGAAAACTTCCCTATCATGAATGGAATCAAGGAGCAAGTATTGGAAGAATTAACCATACAAAATAGAGAAAGCAAACCCCCCAAAACATTGAAATGATTAAAATGTGGTAAAGGTGTACAAAAAGCAAAGCAAATTGTCTCCTAGACAGGTTTCTTCCAGCATTTCTTCTGGAGGAGTTTGCTGGGAGGAGAAAGCAGGGATGTAAACTGATAGCGATTTGGTTCCCTCAGCCTAAATCAAGAAGCCTGATTTGATTACATGCTTTCTCCCAGTTACAAAGGATTTCTGCGGATAGGTGTTGGGCCAGTGAAGGGAATGGTTTATTATTGCTCTTCCAAATGATTCTGTCCACCGACGAAGGGAAGTCCTCAGAAGTGTTATGGCAGTATTCTCACAGAGAAAAAAAAGAACAACTTTCCCCCTTTCTGCCTTAATATTGCTTCTAGTATGTGCCAGGGAAGGAACATGTCCATATCACTTTCTGCTACATAGCTTTGTGACTAGTCTGGATTATGTCACACAGGCTGGCTGCAGCCCCCATATGCATGCTTACCTGGAAGTAAGCTGCTCTGAACATGGGGATTTGAGATGCTTCAAAAAATGATGTGGGGTTTTTTTTGGGGGGGGGGGGGCAATCATCCTTCCCCGTTCATAGAGTTTTATGAGGTGTGTATGCCCAGATGTCATCATCTTCATTTTTTAATCCTCCTATGTTTCCCACTACTGCTTCCAGGAAGAAAAAAAAAATCCATTGGGGAACAAAGAATACCATGCCTTCATTGATGCCTTTTGACTTGGAGCATGACAGGTCCTTCAGTCCTTCTATCTGAATAAACATATGTAGGACTGAGGAGTCATTGGCATATCTGGAGGCCATTTTCCTGACATCTCTGTTTCTTTTGGCACTTGCCTGGGTTGCCAACTTTTGAGGTTGCTGTAGTTGCCTCTTTCACATCATTTTGATCTGCAGCACCAGATGATCTGTATAGCTGTGTACCGGGAAGAGGATCACTTCCTGGCTTTTGCATGTTAAACTTACTATAAATGCAGAGGAGCAAGCCAGATCAGGTTTACTTTTTCCTCCTCCAGCCACTTGGCTGCTCTATAGAGGCTTGATCATCACAGTCCCCTCTGAGGTGGAGATCAGTGTCAGGATAATGAAGAGCAATCCTTTGGGCCTTTCGTTGTTGGCTTCCCTCCCAGGATCCATCAGTCTGTGCCACCATCTGGGTTGCTGACTTCCAAGGACATTTCTGTGATGCAGAGAAGCACACTGTTTCTGATCAAATATTTAACCATTGATTAGCAAGGCTGTGAATTTTTAGGAGCTGGACTGGGATCTCTTCTGCACACAGAGAAAGAGCTAATCCTGTACAGTTTTCTTTTTTAAAAAAAAAAAAAGGGAAAATAAAGCATCTTCAAAATAGAGGGGAATGGCTTGCTAATTTTTCCTTTAAGAAAGTTGGGTGGGTCTTTTGTCCTTTTGCTGTTTTGCATACTTGCAAGGGAACCTTCCATGTAGCAGAAAATGCTTTTTCCTTTCAGACTTCTGCTCTACTAATAGTGCCAGATTGTGGCACTGCTACTAACCATTGTGTGTATGGTCTTACTGTGTAAATAAATCAGAAGTTTTCCAGAGTGGTCTCCACTGTCGGGTTCTTTGTGTCACAAGTTTGTGAACTTCATCTGTATATATCTAACAAAAAACTTTGAAAGTGGCTCCCTCCTAGGAAGGTTGCAGGAGCTTGAGAGCATTCAGTTTGGGATGAAGTCATCCTCAGGAGATGTAGCTTTGAGTGGTTTAGATCCATTTAAATTGATATAGCACGGAATTTGGCAATGAACATACAGCAGATTGTGATAGTTAATGAGACCAAAGTTTCATAGAGGGCAATGCAGGTGATGTGGATTTCTAGAAAATGAAACAATTTATGGGTCATTTGCAAAGAAGCAGTTCTATCCACCCACCCTCACACAAACTATCAACTTTGGCTCAGTTCAGAGGTGGGCATCTTTGTAGGCACAAGAGGCTAATTCTCTACATACATCTCATGAGCTCCTGCGGTCTGCATTCCTGATTTCATATCTTCTTCATTCCTCATTTCATTTCTTCTTCAGAATGTCAGGAATTTCTGTTCTTTCTCTTTAAACTGACATGGATTGAAAATCCCTCCACATTTAAGATAGTTCTCTAACATCCCTTCAAAAAGAGGTTCATAGAATCATAGAGTTGGAAAAGACCACAAGGGCCATCCAGTCTGATCCCCCTGCCATGCAGGAAATCACAATCAAAGCATCCCCAACAGATAGCAATAACAATAGCGGCTTCATTTATATACCACTTCATAACACCTAAGCAGTGTCTAAGTGGTTTACAGCTGTAAGCTAATTGCCCCCAACAAGCTGGGTTCTCATTTTAGCAACCTCAGAAGGATGCAAGCCTGAGTTGAGCCTGAGCCCTGGCTGGTACTGAACTCACAACCATATGGAGTGGCTCCAGTACAGGCATTTAATCACTGCACCTCCAGGGCTCACATTTACTCTAAAGTTGAAGTTAAAGTTTATGTGTGTTTCTTAAATCTTCCTAGAATGGCTGTATGCTGCCTCCACAATTAGAGGCATTATGCCTCTGAACACTAGATGCTGACATATATGATCTAGAGGGTGTTATTGCATTCATGTCCCACCTGTGGACTTTCCAAAGCTTGGAAACTTTCCAGTGGTTGTCTACTGTGGGAAACAAGATGGTGGTCCAGTTGATCTTTGGTCGGATCCAGCATGGTTCTTCTTTGAAGATGTTGACCTAGTATTTTATGGGTTCCACCCTGTGGTCACTCTCATTCTTAGCACCTTGAGTCAAGCTTTGGAATCCTGCTCATTTGTTTTGATACATGTTTTGGAATCCTTGGCCCAAAATTTAAGATTGAGCAATGGTTGGACTTTGGCACTTTGTATTCCAGTCAGCTTCACAACATTCAATGAGCCAGGCAGGGTCATGGAGTTAAGTGCTGTTGCTCAGTTTGAGAAGAGGGGTTGATAATTTTATGTCTGCAATGATAATTTTATGAGCACAGCTTTGCCTTCAGAAGATGAGCTAATTGGATTTGGTGTTTCAGGACATTGGCTGAGCGTAGGAAGAGCCAGGCATAGACTTCCGCCTCTGTGAGCAGCCTCGTCTAATTAGCCAAGTACATCTTTTACTATTAGGTGCCATTTGCTTGGCTCTCAGGTCTCCTATGCCTGCAACAATTAATTGGCTTAGTGAAGGCTATTTCCTCTTTCTCTGTTAGAAAACAAGAATGCTAAAGTTTTTTGTGGAAATTTCGGGCTATGTGGCCAGAAAGAGTTCCTTTCTGACGTTTTGCCAGCATCTGTGGCTGGCATCTTCATCTGTGGCTGACCTCTTCTCTGAAGATGCCAGCCACAGATGCTGGCGAAATGTCAGAAAGGAACTCTTTTAGAACATGGAAACATAGCCCAAAAGCTCCACAAAAAACTATGGATGCTGGCCATGAAAGCCTTCAACTCCACATAAGAATGCTAAACTTGAAGTTACCTGAGCCAAGCCTGGATGTGGAATAAAGTAGCTGTGAAGAGACTGAGCTACAAATTGAGATGTCTCTAGTTCACTTCCCATTCAAAAGCTGGAAAAGTTAAGTTTTTGGACTATAACTTCTAGAATCTCCAAGCAAGCGTGACTTGTGAGAGATGTAGTCCAAAACAGTAGCCTTTCCAAGCTGTAGTCTCACCTCTTTCATGACCTCACTGTTGGCCCTTAGCAAGACACACTTTTATTCTCTTTCCCTCCCTCCTCATAAGCAGTAGTGGCATAATGCTGACCTACCTTAAAAGGTTGTAGTAATGATTGCAAAAAGTTTGTATGTGAAGAGTTTAAAATAGACAAAAATATTAGTTGGTCACCTTGGGGAACACAGTTTTTGCTAGGGCCTGCTCCAAGGTTGCTGGTTGCCCCAGTAAGATGCCTTGGAATGCCTACCTCCTACCACATTACTGCACTACACTCTTATAGTGCTACTATTCCACTATTACTGCTCTGGATGCCTCCTCTTGCATTCTGAGGCTTGCAGTTCAGTAAGGCCTAAGAGCAATCTGGCTGAGAATTCTAAATGCCCTTCCCTGAACTGCAAATCCCAGAATACAACAGGAGGCAGCCAGAGCTGTTAAAGTGGAATAGCAGCACTATAAGAGTGTAGTGCAGTAATCTAGTTAAAACTAGTTAAAACTAGTTTAAACTTTTCCCACAGATGTGGTTATTGCTCTTGATCCTAAAAGAACCTCTTAACTTTGTCAAAACAGTAAGTCACCTGTGGTCGTACAAGCACAATTCCAAACATACATGGGCATGAGGGCTCTTCCAAAGACCATCAAATCTTTATTCCCAAGGTCTGTTGTGATGCTGCTTAATGCATGAAGATCATGAAAAAGAAGTGGGCTTGTAGGGTAGAGGATGATTCCATGAAGGGCTAGCACCTGGAATTGGTTTTGTGGCACACCTGCTCAGGCCCACATCCTTATCAGGAACACTACCAGCCTCCAAAGCCTCATGGTTCTGTTCCTACTTCTCAGTGTTGCTGACGGTTCACTCTCCTTCACCAAGGACACAAACAGTGACTACTGTGAGTAGGCATCTCTTGAAAGTGTTTTAGTTGTTTATTTCTGCATGGGGGAGGGGGTTGGGTTGGGTTGGATTGGATGACCATTTGATATCTCCTAATTCCATGATTCTATGGTGCAATGTGTGCAGGCTGATTGCCTTCAGAGAGCAATATACACATCAGCTGTACTTAGATTTTGCAAAGTTATTACCCATTTAGACCACACTTCCAGAATGGCGGTGCTACTTGGGGAATTCTTGGAGCTGTGGTCTAAAATGTAATGTTTCCAAGATCTGGCCACAGTTCTTATATGAAGGACCCCAAAGTGCATTGGCCCAGGCTCCTTGCTTATAATCATAGAGTTGGAAGACACCACAAAGGCCATCCAGTGCAACCCTCTGCCTTGCAGGAACTCCTAATCAAAGTACCCGCTACAGATGGCCATCCAGCCTCTGTTTAAAAACTTCCAAAGGAGACTCCACCACAATCTGGGGGGGGGGGGGGATTATACTGTTGAACAGCTCTTACTGTCAGGATATTCTTCTAATGTTGAGATGGAATCTCTTTTCCTTTTCCTTTTGTAGTTTTAGTTTCTTTTAGTATATATTCACCTAGTCTGCTACAAACAGCTCTGTGTTGATTAAAAAGCCAGAACAGTCTGTTCTGGGGGTTTCTTTTGTTGCAGGAAGGGGGTGGGATGAAAGCTCTATTACAAAACATGATTTTTTTTGCAATGTATTATCACAGGTTTCAAAATATCCCTCTGTGGCTGATGCATGTGAAACAACAGGCTCTTGCACTGCATGGCGCCTTTGTGTGTTCAGCTGCAGGCACTGATTGACTTGAGCAAGCCACCTGGGCACAGTTTTAAAGGCAGAGCAGAGAGGGGGCAAGAAACACTGGAACAAAATTTAAAATGGCAAAAGCACATAGCTGCCAAGACAACTGGTTTTTAAAATAATTTCTTGTGGTGGTGTATGCCTGTCTCGTGAAAGGCAAAGAAATAAAGAATGTGGTGAGACAGGATGGTGGGCCTGCTTGGAGGACTTGGGGCATAGGCAAGTGCTAGTAGATGCAGCAACATTAGTGTATCTGAGTAGTTGCTAGTTTCATGCCCCCCAATTGTCCTGATTTGGCAGGAACAGTCCCAGTTGATTCTCTGTCATTCTGTTCTGTGCTTCAGTCAGCAAGTGACCCAGGAATCAGGTGTCTGTAGTGCACGAACTGCTGGGTAGTTAATCCAGGTTATCCAGCAAGATGAAGGGAGAAACAAGAAGACAGTCATCAGCTGGTCCAGAAGTTGTTATGGCAAGTTAATAGCCTAGATAAATCAAGCCAGCAAGGAGTAAAAAAGAGCTGTCAATCGCAACCAATCCAATGCCCAGAAAACACTGACTCAAAGCCAGTTACCAAGATAGAAGGGTTGCAAGTAAAGCCAGGGAGCTTCTGGGAGATTTATAGGCAGCTGTCTCAAGACACCAGGTGCTTAATGAGTCAGTGTCCCTTATTTAACAGCGCCTGGGATTGGTGTAATCTATCCTTATCTCTTCGACAGTCTTGAAAAGATAGCAGCATGTCCTCAGTGCCCATCACCTCCTGCTGGGGATTAGCTCCCTCCCCATGGCCCCAGCTCCTCAGACACAGAGAAACTGTAAATTCATCAGAAGCTGTAAATTCCTGGAACTCTGACTTCACTGTGTCTGAATCTTCCAGCTTCAGAAAGTAAGTTATGACACATTCCACTTTTTCACCTGCTTTAAAATGGCTCTGTTTGTCTGTTCCTCTCACTTTCTCCCTTTGTCTTCAACTTGCTTCATTTGCTGAAAATTATGTTCAAAGCACAAAAGTAGTTTGCACTCAATTAATTCAGTGGGGGGGGGGGGGCGGAGGAGATGGGGGATGCCGAAATCTTTCCTTCCCTTCCTAGTAGGTTCAGGAAAAATCAAATTGTCACTGTCTCTCCTAGCTTGTGTACACCTTTTCTTTTAACAACTTTTGCCATCTTGACCACACTCTGAGGCATGGCCTGAGGTCAGGCTTCATCTGTGAATTTTTTGGAGGATGTAGCCTGCATGTCTCTGTAAGAGTTTAGGTACAGAATACATTTGTGTCATTTCCTGTGTTACCCCAGGATCCAGCTGTCAGTCAGCCCTTTTTGAACTTTTATATCAAATTAATATCAAAAGGGATGTTGTAGGCATTTAGCCAAAACAAGCACCCCAGTACAGGAAACCAGCCATGCCTTATTAGGAAATCTGGATGGTTCAGCATGCAGGAAGCCAAGGCACTTAGCCAAGATGAGATCACTCAAGATCAAGTGTGATACTGGGTGTTGGACCTGGTGGTTGCTGCATACAACAGACAAAGGGACTTTCCTTCTGGGTATGAAAATCCTTTTATTTGAAGACATTCACATCACTTGTCCAGCCATCTTTACATATCTCATGCCATTCTTCCCTCCTGGGAAATTCATTTAACTCCCGGAAAAGACATTTAACTCCTGAAACATTGCTCCAGATCCATTTCTAAGTATAAATATATGTGCCTGGATGAGAACAATTTGGACTAATTTGAAACTGGACAGAACCTCTGTTTGATTTCTACAGGACACCTCAGTAGTCGTCCACCCCACATATAACAGGCAGTTACTGAGCCACCTTCATTCTGGTAACCCCATGATTGAAGCCATGCTTCAGGGTCAGTATAGCAGTCAATAGTTTACAGTTAATCTAAATTTGTTTATTTGCAGTTGTGTCTTTCTTCTCCTCGTTTGAGGAGTGATGTCAAAAGGTCATTACCATGAGATAGTATGAAAACTTTAGTATTAGTAAATACATCTGATTTTACAAAAACAAAACAAAACAAAATCACTAAGCCTACTTTAATTACCTGCTATCTTGTGTGTGGTGTTGATGGACTGGGACTGGTTATTGCTCACCTTCTGCTTGCAAATACGGTCACCCCTCCTAACTCATGGATCTGGGATCTTAAAAATCTGCAGAGGCATGCGCACCCCACGCCTATGGGGCTTGAATATGTGCAAGCCTCCATTTTGGGGGGGGGGGGGGAAGGATCCCCAGTGAAAACTGAGAACTGTATTAATTATTCTACTTGTGAGATACACTATTGCTTCTAAAATGTACTAGTTTTCCTCTTCTCCCTGCATTTCTTTCAATTGTCCTCGGCTTATTTCAGGGGCTGCAAACTGAATTCAAAGTGCAAAAGTAGTTTGCATTCAGCAAAGAGGAAATGGGACACTTAATAAGAGGACAGGATATTACCCAAAGTATACATCCTGGTACAGCTAAGACTTAGAGTTGAACAACACAAAAGTCCTGAAGGCCTCTGGCCTGTCTTTTGCCAGGCATCCAGAGCAGCTTGGCAACATTTGTGGCCCCTTCTGGTTTAACTCCGGAAGGATTTCCTGATGGAGAGGGGATAAATAAACATAGACAGCTGCTTAGCAGGGAGTTTGGAAAAACCAAACCTTTTGTGTTCATTAAATGTGGCCAAAGCCCTGTTTCCATCTATATATTACATAAACATCCCTGAACAGAAGCCTAATGTAATCGACGATGGTGATGCGTTTAGCATCTGTGAACTCAGGCTATTTGACTGTAACTTTTGGGACAGCTGCCATCAATGGATGAAGTCACATGCTTATTTTGTTAAACCTGGAATCAGCAGTGTGAGATTGGAAACTGGGGTTGGGCCACAGGCCATTCAGCCATTTGCGTTTTCCAACCCAGCTCAGACTAGAAAAGCAACTTGAAACTGTAAACCTGAACAAACCTGATGCTGTAAGTTTTATATATATATATTTAAAAAAAAACATTTAAAAAAGAAATCTGAACCTGATATATACCCTGCATGAGCCACATGAGTGCAAAATTGTAACAAACTTATTTTTCTTTCTTTTTTTAGTTAAATAAAATTTTACTTACACTCCGAAGGGATCTCAGTTACATACAGTAGTGCTCCTGTATAACAAAAGTGGTTAAATAAAAATACAAAAGGAGAAAAGAAAATTACCACATTAGTCATAGGTTTGATAAAAGTGACCAAATGTCCCAATGTACATCCACTTGTAAATTTCATCTATATATAATTCTTTCAAATGTTGCAAAAATTGTTAGACTGTCTATCCCATTGGATTTCAGATGGAGAAAAATGATATTTCCAGTACCAAAGTATCAATATTTTAGCAGCCAAAACAGTGTGAAAATTCACTTTCATTGCCCCTTTGTTAATTTCCAAGAAACAGGCTGAAGTAGCATCTCATTCCAACAACCAGGACAGTGACTGAATCCAGGAGGGGAGACGATGAAATGCCTTGGGTTGTGTCCCACCAGAAGCTGTGATCCATAGAATCATAGAAACATCCAATTGGAAGAGATCCCAAGAACCATTAAGTTCATCTTTCTGCCACGCAGGAATACACAAGCAAAGCAGCCCCAACAGATGGCCATCCAGCATCTGTTTAAAACTGTCCAATGAAGGAGACTCTACCACACTTCAAGGAAGTGCGTTCCACTGTCAAACAGCTCTTACTGTCCGGAAGTTCCTTCTAATGTTTAGGTTATATCTCTTTTCCTGTAGCTTGCATCCATTGTTCTGGGTCCTATTCTCTGGAGCAGCAGCAAACAAGCTTACTCCATCCTCATTATTTAAATATTTAAACAGGGCTATCATATCACCTCTTAACCTCGTATTCTCCAGGCTAAACATACCCAGCTAGCTAAGTCTCTTTACTGCTAGTAGCAGTGGGAAGGAAGTACCAGTGGGATGATAATGTGCATTGGTTTTGTTGTGCATTAGGACACTGGCTAGGGAATGCCAGCTAGGAAAAGTCTGATGTGTAAAGGGTGAATCTTGCTGGTGTCCAGTTATATGTCTTGGCAATTAACTAACAGGGTTTCTTAGCACCTCTGTTACATAGCTATGTAGATTGTTATAAAGAATTCCTGCCCCTATTCCTCCTAGAGCCATTGAATCCATTGGATTTACCTTTTCTAGGCGGAACTAACCAACAGGATTCCAGCCATACTTTGATCAGAGTGGAACTTCCAAGTGAAGAAGTAATCCACGAGGACTGATTTCTGTCAAGTAGGGCACATAGACACCACGGGAGGACTGGGGCTTTTCTCTCTCCCTCTCTGCAGAATCTGAACCAAGAGCAGACCCTCATATGCTCTATCACGAAATAAGTCCACTAGCTCTAGAATACTTCCCTTTACCATTGAGATCAATGGGAAAGATAATATGGTATAATGATTATAGATTGTTGTGTTGGAACTTGGAGGCTTATGGTTCCTGTTCCCCCTGAACCATCCATTTTTGCTGAGTGAGCTTGAGGCAGTTGATCTCTCAGCCTGAACTGTCTCAGAGGGCTGTAGGAATGATACAATGAGGATGAGGCAGAGCCACGTACACTGCTTTGAACTCAGTGGAGTAAGGACAGCATAACAAGTAAATACCTGAAAAGGAGATACAGATGGCTAAAAAGGAAACGATGCAAGCAGGAGAGCCACTCTCCTGCCTTCCATTCTGGTCAGTTGCTTTGACACACATCCCTCCACCAGGTTTCTCTCCTTCACTGCAATCCTCAACTCATTTCTGAAGTGATAAGCCACATTCAACACATTGGCACGTTGTATTAAAAAAGCACATAGAATTTCACTGTAAAATTCTTACGAGCAACCCGTTAAAATCTCTCATCTGTTTGAAGCTCTGATTGTTAAAAGCAAATAGAGAGCTGCTAGGTTTGCCAGTATCTCTCCTGGCTCTGTTCCCATCTGTTCAGTGGCCTCGAACAGCAGCCTAATTTGCCAAAATGAAGCCAGTGATGTTCTTGCACTTCCATTTTATCCTCATGCCAAGAAATGTGCCACTGGCTCAAACTGTGCATGCCAAGCTGCCAATAAAAACACAAACACTGAGAACTAAGATGAAAAGGTGACCTTTCCCTCCAAGTCAGATGTGGGACCTAGTAATGATAAAAATTTCATGAGCAGCTATTCTTAATGAAAGGTTTGGGGATAGCTGTGTCTCTTTGGCTACTCAGCGGCATAGGAATTGCAGGTTAAGCTGTGTCAGCTGATCCTTGCCCTCTGTCAAGTCTTTCTAAAGCCCCCGTAGAGCTAACATACACACACTGACATTTGGCTTGCTGGGCTCATGGCAAACTAATCTCCATTTATGGACAAATGACCTGAGTGACTGGGCAGCCGGTCATCATTTATGCTGGGCTGAAACCCAAGGCAACTTGGCTACCTTGCCAACTTTTGTCAGCACCTGCCATATGACAGGAACTGGCTTTCATTTCAGGTTTCTACTGCTGTGATTTTGGACCATTTGGTTTGTATGCAGTTTGTGTCTCCTGATATCCTGTCCAATCTGGGTGCGATACCATCATAGAATCTGTAGAGCTGGAAGTAGGATTGCCAGATGAAAGAAGGGATAGAGTTCCTGTAGATTTAATAATTGGGTAGAAGAGGAAATTTCATCAGCTTTTCCTTGTTTTTCTACACAATCATTAAAGGTTCCTCTTCATGCAGGAAATCCACAGCATCCTTCACAGATGTCTAACCAACCTCAATGTAAAATCCTCCTACCTAATACAGTCTTGCACCCGCTGAGGCAGTCTGTTCTACTGTGGAACACCTCTTGCCTTCAGGACAGCTTCTTTATGTTAGCAGCAGCAGCAGCTGCTGCAGGCAAGTATGATTTGAACAGAGTTTGGAAATGTTAATGGGAGGGAGGGATTACATCTTCAAAAATACTCCAGCTAGTATGGCCAGGGCATTTTGGGAAAGTAACTTTTCCAAGTTCAAGTTTTGAACTAGTTCTCCTGTTCTTCCGTGCTCTCCGGGATTCCCAAACCGGGCTGTGTGCATCTTGTCAGGGAGAAAGTGAAAGGAGTCCCGCAAGATCCAGGTTAACAAACAACTTTATTGGTCATTTTACAAAAGGATTCATGAGCTACCAAAGAACCCCCTGGTGATCCTTGCCTTGGGGCTGAGCACCTGGGCAGTATCTGAGCATGTGCTTGGTATGTTGTAGGCTGCTTCTCAATGCCCATACTGAGATGGATGACCGAAGGCAAACAACCATCCCCATCACCTTCTCCAATCCCACCCCCCTCCCATTGGGCATGAACTCTCCAGTTGCAGAAATGCCAGAGGGGAAAAAACCCACAGACCCCAAGAGGCCCAAGGCTGGAGTGTTCCTTTGTCTTGATTCATAAATACAGCTTCCTTGGCTTCCAGGGACTGCCAACAGCCAGACAAAATTTATATACAAGGGGACAGGTTGCATGGCTCCTTATGGAAGGTCATAAATTAGAAGCATGGGACCTCCATCCTATCCCAGGCCAAAGTCCACAGATGCCAATTTCATAGGCCCTGCTCTCATGCCGACTTCATTTGGTTTCATCTTTTTTCCTGAAAGAACAAAGGGGACAACAAATCAGTAGGTCTGACTCTGTTTTTAACCTGTCCTTTTTAATCCTCCAGCCAGAGATCTAGTTTACTTCACAAAAGATCCAGGATTGAGGGTAGGGGTGGCTGGGGAAGGAGTAGCAATAGAAAGAATATTTGCAAATAATTGAAGATTTTTTTGCAGTTTGGGACTTATACTGCAGACAATTCTCACATGGTTGTTATGTATGGAAAACAGAGTTTTCAGTTCGCATTATTTTCTGTGCAGAAAATGCTGTTTCCTGTTCTGAAAATGCTCTTTCCTATACAGAATCACATGTGAGGTTTGTGCAGAATGAGTCTTGAGTGGCGTATTTGAAAACTCTGGTTTTCGAAGACTTTCTTGCAGCAGGAAAAAAAACTTACTAAAATTGGCCATTGCTTCCTTTGAGAAGAAAATTAGTGAAGAATTACAGTCCTACTTGGACACATCCTGCAAGGATGTCAACATTAGGGATCAAAAATGTTTAGCTTCAGGGAAGGGTTTCCCTTAAGATGACTGGTAGAAACCACATCCTAACCTTGGGATTTGTGCTCGGCATATCCCTTCCTTCCAACTTATAACATTTGGCCACCATCAGAAACCCAGTGATATATCCCATCATCTAGAGACATAAGACTGGGAAATAATCAAGACAAGGGAGAACCCCAACTGGCAAAGAAGGTGAGATTGGCTATCCTATCCTCCTTAGGTAAAGCCTGTCCTTTCCACCAGCCTTTTATTCATTATTTGCTGCTCTTCTTTACAATTACTCCTTATATGTAATTGCTGTTTCATTTTAAGGGAAGCTTCCATCAATATTTTCTGGACATAGTTCTGTGTACTTCATGAATGGAGGGTGGAGTTTTAAACATACAATAAATAAATAAATAAATAAATAAGCAAGGAAGCTATTTCACTTCTCAACCCAATCTGTTTCAATTTATTTTTCCCCCTAGTCTCAGCCACTTGATTACTGCCTCTGAGAGGCACACTGTTTATTCCAAGAATGGGATTCCCTGTGCTAATTTTCTTGTTCAAAACAGTATGTGTGTGCATGTGCATGCATACATGTGCAAGTGAGCGATGGTAAGAGAAGTGTGGGGAGAAGGGAAGGAGGTTTGGGTCAAAGCTATGGCATATGATGTGATGATATTTGACACATTGGTCTTGAATGCACACCCAAATTGAAAATCACTCCCACAGATTTTATGAGTGACACAAATTGTGATGTTTATGTCTGTATGCAGCTCTGGAAATTGAGCCTACATATGCATTTGCTTCATAGCGAACAGGCATTATCTGACAGCTATTTGGATTAGGAAGTTCATACAACAAAAGGGGTCATTCCTCAACCCCCAAACAATGGTCCTAGATCAAATCAAGGAATCCAGGAGTAGCTTTTGGAGACTCAGAAGAGCTGAGGAATATTTTGGCCCACAACTTCCAGAAGCCTCACCCAGCATAGTGAAATGTAAATGATTCCAGGAGTTGCAATACAAAATATCTGAAACACCAAAGCTTCCCTATTGCTCTGCCCGAGTGTTTAATGTGCTGATTATAGAAACATGTTGATGGATCTTCCAGAGCTAGTATCCTTCTGTTTCTCTGTGCCAAAAATAAAAATGGAAAAAGATAGGAAATGCTACAGCATCACCTCACTGCGTTCGCCTATTGTCCGGCTGCGCCCTGACCCATGACCTCTAGATGCTGTTGATCCCCTAGAAGAAGAACTTCCTGTTGTGGAGCAATTGCTTGACACTTGGCTTCTGGAGAGAAAGCTGGGCTTGCTGTAAGGGATGATTTCCTCCTCTGCTAAGAGAGAACAACAACAAAACCGGCTGTGGTTTCACCCATCCTCTGCCATCATTTTGCATTCAGAGCAGCTTCCTGTATATTGATGGATGGAAGCCCAGGCATATTAAATCATCAGTCATCATTGATCATCATTGATCATCATCATTACCATCTCTGTGCTGGTGATAGTGCTGGCCTGCCATTGTTCGATGGATGACTTTCCGCTCTGCAGCTAAGGAACCATTCAGGTCCTTCTCCAGAACAGAAGGGTCACCATCCAGTCGTAGAGTGCTTTCTGGAGCAGAGCTGCTGAGGTCTTCTTCAGGTGGTGGCAAGGGTGGTGGTGGAAGATCTACAAGTAAAATCAAGGGGTGACGACTTGTCAGTGTCTCATTCCATAAGACCCATAGGATTTAAATTTTCCCCAAATGTGTTTGTCACTGGAACCCTAGAGATGTTCTTACAGACTATAAACTTGAAGATTTCCTAGTACTGAATTTGTGCTATTTACAATGAAAAATTCAGGACAGTTTCCCCCAACCCCCAAGAACATATCCCAGAATCCTATGCTGGCTAGAAGGTTCTGGGAACTTTGTTTTGTTTTTTTTAAAGTGATGTTCCCAAGCTTTGAAAATACAACAACAGCTGAAAGTTAGTTACTAGTTGGAATTAGTGATTGCTGCTGTGGGTGTGACTGAATGCACCTGGAAGCTAGAAGGGCATGAGCTCTGAGGCAGAACACAACCTCCTTTGCACTTACCTCCCTGCTTCTTCTCTCGACGGTAGTGGCTAGACTTAGATTTCTTCTTGCCTTTTGCTTTCTGCCCTGGAGGGAGAGGCATATCGCCCAGGTTGGGATGGGGTTTGCCTGTCAGTAAAAAATCCAACAGCTAGGTAAGAGATTATCACACAGCAATTTAGTTTATCGTACACAAGACTCCGCCTTGATAAAGGATAACTATTAAGCAAAACTAACATGGCTCTATATGGCTGGATGGAGAAAAACAGTTACTACTATGCTGGGATTTCCTTAGGGAAGCTACACAAGGTCAGAGCCAATTTTTTTGCTAAAAGGGAATGTACTGAATATGCATATATCTAGTATGCTTTTGTCCCACCCTTCCTTTAAGAAGGTAAAAGCACTCTGTGTGATCCTGCCCGCCTCTCATTTGATTTTCACAAAAACCAAGGGAAGGAGGCTAAGCTTGGAAACCATGACTAAGTGGGGATTTGAACCTTGGTCTTCCTAGTTTGACACTGTCTAACCACTATCAGGCTGTGTCACTCTTCTTTCTTATTATAATTAAGTGTAAGTGTGTGTTGTGTGCGTGTGTGTATGCATGTGCTTTCAAGTCACCCATTTACATATGGCGACCCCATGAATTTCACAGAGTTTTCTTAGGCAAGGAATACTCAAGAAGTGGTTTTGCCAGTTCCTTCCTCTGAAATATAGGGGATATACAGACTGCCTCAAAGGGGCAGCTGCAGACTGCCCCTTTACTGGCCGGATCAGAGCCGCTGTCACCTCACACTGCAGCCCCAATCTGGGCACTGGAGAGTGCAAAAAGGAGCTGCAAACTTCAGCTCCCTTTTGCACCATCCAAGGGGCACCTTCAACGCGGTGGCGCGGCTTTATGACGCCCCTTCAGTGCTGCATCATGTGGATGCAAGACCAGAGGGGCGTCATGATGGTGTCCTAGGGGCAGAATTAGGGAATCCAGTGTGCGGATACTGCCCACAGGGCAGCACAAAGTGCCTGTCTATATTGGGCCATAGTCTATAGCACTTGGTATTCATTGGTGGTCTCCCATTCAAGTATTAACCAGACTTGACCCTGCTTCGCTTCTTAGGTCAGATGCAATTTGGTGCTTTTAGAATATTTAGGCAATGGGATGACCTAACAAAAATCTGTTGTTGGGGAAAATGCACACACCTACTCCTGGGGAGTCCACATTCTCTGCACTTTGCACTGGTGTCTGGCTCAGGTTACGTCGATGACCTTGCCTAGAAGTGATGCCTTCAGGTCCCTCTTCAGGCATGTTTAGATTTGGGTTGGACTGAGTCAAAGGAGGACTTGAGGCCCTGAGTAATGGCCCTGAGCCATTGGGTAGCCGCCTTGAAAACAAGAAGCATCAGGTTAAGTAGGAAGATAGTCATGATGGCAAAGTGGAGAGATCAACTCTTTGTATGGTTGTGTGTACAGAATTATGGAATCATAAGAGTTGGAAGAGACCACAAGGCCATCCAGTCCAATCCCCTGCAATGCAGGAACTCACAAAGCAGGTGGCCATCCAATTCTGTTGGAGATGTAATCTCTCTTCCTGTAGTTTGAGCTCACTGTTCTGGGCCCTAATCTCTTGAGCTTCAAAATACAAGCTGGCTCCATCTTCTGTATGACACCTCTATAGATATTTAAACAGGGCTATCATATCACCTCTTAACCTTCTGTTCTCCAGGCTAAACAAACTCAACTCCTTACATCTCTCCTCATAGGGAATGGTTTCCAGACCCTTCATCATTTTAGTTGCCCTTCTCTGGACATATTCCAGCTTGTCAACATCCTTTTTGAATTGTGGTGTCCAGAACTAGACACAGGTGAGGCCTGACCAAAGCAGAATAGAGTGGCACTATTACTTTCCTTGATCTAGACACTATACTTCTATTGATGCAGCCTAGAATCACACTGGCTTTTTTAGCTGCTGAATCACACTGTTGACTCATGTTCAATTTGTGGTCAACTAGGACTCCTAGATCCCTTTCACATGTTGTTTTGTTAAGCCAGTTATTAATCCATTTAACAGTTGCATTGTCTAGCCCACATTTTACTAGCTTGTTTACAAGAATGTCATGGGGGGACCTTGTCAAAGGCCTTACTGAAATCAAGATATGGTATATCCACAACATTCCCTTCATCTACCAAGATGCTAATTTTATTTTTTTTAATGATATTAGTTTGGCATGACTTGTTTTTCAGTAGGCCCTAGACTCTCAACAGTTGCTCACTGCTGTTCTAAAGGCCAGGATCCAAGCCAATGGGTTTACAATGGCTAGAGAGGGGAGCTTGGCCTAATATTAAGAAATGTATTTTAATCTTTATCCAAAATCTGCTTTCCCACAGTTCCTACCCATGGGTTCCCCTCTGGAGGACAATATCTGCTCCACTGATGGAAGCTATAGCATACAAGCATACAAGACAACAGATCCTTACTTGAGTGCCTTAGGAAAATAATGAGCCTATCAGTGGCATATAAGGTAATCTTACAAGAGTGGACTGCATGCTTTGTAATAAGATATGGTTCATACCTGGGCAGGTGTGGGATCTCAAAATGGTGCAGTCTTGGGATATCCTCAGAAGCTCGCATCTCCTCCCGGGGTGAGGGGGTCAATGTGGCTGTGGACTGTTGTCCATAGGAATTAGCAGGAGAGGAAGCATTGCCCCGGGGTGGAGGTAGAGGGCATGCCTCTTCCTGGATGTTCTCCATCAGGTAGGTCCTTTCTGGCAAAGGTGGACACCACTCTTCCACCTCTGAGCTGCAAACAAAGAATAAATGTAGACATTCTGGTTGGGGCACATTGGGCTCTTTATCCAACTAACATCCTGAGGAAAAGAAGTTTCTTATGTTAAATTTATCACTTACCTAACCTCTAGTTCTTCCTCTTCTTCTCCCCCCTCTTCTTCCACATATTGGCTCAGTTCACTGGCAGATGGTGGTGGGGGAAGCACTTCTGTCCAGTTGAGGGATGGTGTTTTCACTGGTTTCCCCATTGACTTTTGTTTCACAGGCTTAGCAACTATGAAGACAGTCAGAAGCTTAAAAGAGGTACTCTCAGACAGAGAAAAGGACTAATGCAGTAGAGTCTGTAGAATTGTTTGAATATGTAAAATTCAGACAGTGCAATGTCATACTTGGAAGCAAGATTTGTTAAGGTCAACTGGACTGACCCCCCCAGCAAATGTGGTTAGGATTTCAGTCAACAGTACTAATGATTTAAATCTTACAACACTCCTCAACATACATAAATTGCTTCTTTTCTACATACTCCAGATAGGGCAAATCTGTTGGTAGGCTGCATTATTTGTTACTGTAGTTTTTCAGAATACAACAAAACACAGAATCAGCAAGCAGCAATACCATTATTGGGCCAACCCCAAAGAATAAAACACATCATGCAAGCTTTCAAAGCTTCATTGGTATATTCATCAGGCAACGGCATTAAAAATCATATAGGAAAAAAAAATGGTGATGATTTTAGTCACAGGCTTACTTTCAGTTAAAGATGATATTGAAGGATTTCATTGCAGACAGACTCTCCTTATTGGCCATGTGGGCCAATAAATGCAATAAATGACAAATAATAAAATGTCAATTCCATTCGCTAAAAAAAGGTAACTTCTCTTTAGGTCCAAATATCCCTGTCCAGATGTCCTTTATGATGTTCAACATCTTTACCTGATGAAAAAGCTAGTGATGCTTTGAATGCTTGCATAACATTTTTTATGCTTCAGAGTTGGCTCAGTAAAGATATTCCTGTTTTGTGGATTTTGTATTTTGTTGTAGCTTGCTGCATGGCCAACATGGCTACCTCTAAATATTCAATTCTATCATCACTAGTGTTTCCAAATTTAACACCATCATCACTAGTCTTTCCAAAAACTAAGAATTTCTACTTTACGGGTGCATCTATATTGTAGAAATAATGAAATCTGACACCACTTTAAGTGCTGTAGCTCCATACTATGGAATCTTGGGATTTGTAGTTTTACAAGGTCTTTAGCATTCTCTGCCAGAGTGCTGGTGCCTCACAACCTGCAAATCCTAAGATGCTGTAGCATGGGGCCATGGCAGCTGAAGTGGTGTCAAACAGCATTATGTCTACAGTGTAGATGTACCCTAGGACATAGTGGGTGCTTTCTTGTTTTAGTGGATGATATTACAATTGAGAGAGGAAATTAAAGGAGTGTAGCTTGTTGAATGCTGATAGTTCCTACCACTCTCTGCCCTGCCCCGTTCAGGCTGGGCATACTGGATGCTGGAGATCCCAGGCTGGGTGTTCCACTGACTCTCCTCTTCATCAGGTGAGTGGAGATTGGTAGCTCCATAGGGCACCACAGGTGTTGTAGCATATGGGGTGGTATGCTGTGAAAAGGCCCCATTAAATGTCCTCATGTCATCACTGGCAGGGTCAATGGTGCTGTAAATGGGCCCATCAGAAACTCCCGTTCCAAACTTCTCTGTCTGAGCAATGTAATTGGAAATCCCAGCATCTGTAAACAAAGAGGCACCATCACACCCTTGATTTCCTAAGTCTTCTGGTTCTGCAGGAACAGATTTTGTATGGTTTGATTTTAAGAACTTCCCACACTTATGGGTTTTGAGAATTAGCTCTAATCCAGACTTGAAGGGAAGGAGGATTAGTCCTGCTGCTTTCCTCTGTAAACTAGGGGGAGGTTGTGACCTCATAAGTCTGGTTTGCTTGTCTCTACAGTTTCCTTTTTTTTTTCTACACTAAAAGATTAAACTTCTTGCACGAACCTATTCATTCCAAACTCCATAATGTCCAGATATCATATCTGCTAGTCAAACATGAACAAGTTGCTTATCTGTAACTGTGGTTCTTCTAGTGGTCTTCTGTGAACTCACACATTTGGGTGTTCTGAGTCTGTGCAGTGCATTCTAGGAACCTTTGGGAATAGAGATTTGAATCTTTTAGGTGGTAGCCCAGCCCAACCTCCATTTTGTCCCTCTATTCCCACTCGATTCCCTCAGTTCCAAAGGAGACCACAAACAAGCATCCAGGAAACCAAGGAGCTGGACAGTAAAAGAAGGGAGGATGGGCAGGTGTGTGTGAGTTCACAGAAGGCCAGTCAAAGAAAAAACAGAGAAACACTAGACTAACCAGAAAGGCTTCTTTTAATGCTGCTCATGTGGCAGACAAAAAGGAAGTGAGGGAATCAAGCAGGACTAGAGGGTGAATGGAGCTACCACCTAAAAGTATGAAATCTCTATTCCAGAAGATTCTGAGAACACACTGTGCAGGCACAGAACAACACGGTGTGAGAGTCACAGAGAATATGAAGTAGAAGTATGCTTTCTGCTCACTTCTGCTGCACTTGACTTTCTGCTTAGGGAGCTGTTAAGCTGATGGCAGTCTTACCATTGTAGTATCTTTCAGTGCCATTGTGGCTTCCTGGGCAGCAGGCCGCTCCAGGTTCCTTTGTTTTTCCATTTCGAAGCAGGTGTGGGGCTGGCCATGAATCTGCCAGCCATGGATAGCTGGAGGCACTAGTGGCCATGGCAAGCATGCCAGGCCGGCTGGAGGAGAGACATGCAGTCAGTATTAGATCTTGTCTGTCCTGTCATCAATTTTTTTAAACAAAATATCCTAATATATATCTGTTTTTAGACATTGCCCCAAATCCTGTTGCTTAGTTTCAGCTAAACCTGTTGCATTGAATAAACTGTTGAATGGTGAATCAACACATACATAAATCCAGTTGATTTAATAAGTCGATTTTATTTTGGGAGGGGCACCTATGAAAAAACTGGACAGGATCTTAAAGTGTAAAGATACTAAAATGAGGATCATCCAAGCTATCATATTGCCCATCACCATGTACAGATGTGAAAGCTGAGTGAAGAAAGCTGACATGCCACATGATTGGACTCAACAGAGAGGACACAGGCCTAGGCCTGCAGGACATGGTCAGAGCAGTGGATGATAGGTGGTCTTGGAGAGGTCTCATCTACAGGGTTGCCATGAGTTGAGGTCAACTTGAAGGCAGTTACCAACAACAACAACAACTTTAGTCAGGACTAAAATAGCATTTAGCCCACAGTTTTTTTTCCATATACATTTTTTGTATTCATGTTTGCCTGATATACAGACTGGCCTGATAAATATTTTTCTAAGCAGTTTTCCATCATGTAATGCTCTTTGTACATTTCTTTCACTACTGTACACATCTTTATGCAGTATTTTCCTTACTCTACATATTTCTTGATCCAAAACATCAAGTGCAAATATTGAAATGCAATTGATTAAAACTTTCCCACCCTTTCTTTTCTGCACCCACCTGCCACTGCTCCGTGTGGCCGCATCTGCATGGGGAAAAGACACTGAAAGAAAAGATCCACAGTAGGTCAGTGACAATTTCTTGAGGATGGATGTTTGCTTGGCTGGGAGTGCTAAGGGAAAAGCAATGTGATGGAATTGAGGAAAAGAGGCTTACCTGCTGGTGTGTATGCAAAGGAAGCTGTAAAGAAAAGCAAGCAAAAGAGTGAGATAGTTCAGAGCATGGCATGCTTGTGGTCAGCAGAGGTGGGAAGGGCCCAAAAGCCAGAGGGCTTGTAGCTGTACAGCAGAGCACATGCTTTGCATGCAAGATGCCATACATTCACATCCCTTTTATCTCCAGTTGAAGGAATGAAAATGACCCAACCCTGGAAAACCACTGCCAGTTACAGCAGAGAGTAAATGGACAAATAGTTTGACCTAGTACCAGCACCCCTGAGCAGCAGCCTTGGGTTGGATTCTGAACTGCGGAAAGAATAGCTGGCCAAATTTATTGAGTCAGTTGCAACAGAGGCACAAGTGTCAAATGCAAACTGGATCTCAGCATTGTGACCCAGCCTGAACACACAGGATCAGGACTCTTGAACTAGGAACCCATGAACTCAGATCTCTGGTGTCTCTTCTCTCAAGTGCCTGCACCTCTTAGGGAACTAAACATCCATATCTCAGACCTGCTCCTTTAAGGCCTTCCACTCTTTCAGGAACAGGTACAGCAGGGGAGGCGTGATCTCCCCTTTAGGACCAAAAAGGCTTCAGTCACTTCCTACCTATCATTGGAGCACTTGGAGCTGTCCATGGTACTGTGTTTTCTTCTAAGGCACTGGACTTTGGGAACCTGCCTACACTTAGGCATCCAGCAACACTTTCCCTTTGAAGAGGAAGAGCAAGGAGGTGACATAAAATCCTAGCTTGTCTTACCTGTGTAGTGACTTAACTCCTTTCTCTTTTTTCGACGACAGTAGATCCACACACTGAAACACATGAGGATGACCCAGCAGGCCCCTCCAATGCCTGCTATGAAGGCTGGCTGTTTCACCACATCTGTGATCTGCTCAGCAAGGCTCACACTGTCCCCACTGTTCACAGGCACTGTGTCCTGGTCTGGCAAAGGCTCTGCAGCATGCAGGGGAGGCAAAGTATGCACAGTGAGAAGATATATGTAGCTTTGTCAGTTGCCACCAAAGTGAGAAGAGGTGGAGACTTCCATGATCAAGTGCTTTCAGTAAAAACTGCCCCTCAGTTCTCAAATCTAATACAAAACAAATGTCCCTGAGAGCTAGTAGGGAGAATCCTAGTGCCTGATTTGCTGTTTTATTAGGAGGAGGAGAAAAAAATGAATGCAGGAACATCCCATCAAAGGAGCAATCTGAAATAGTACACCTCTGACTTGGCTTGGTCATTTCATTGAGGAAAATGATACAGGACTAAAAAAAAGACCAAGCAGATTGGCTTTAGCAGTACTACAACAGCCATTTTCCATTCCATCATCGCACCAAGATCTGATGACTGCTCCACCCAGCACCTCAGCTATTTCCTCCTACCTGTCACCCTTCTATCTCCCTTAAAATTGACTATCTAGATTTTATTCCCCAAATCATAGGGTATTGGGTAAAAGGCCCTTCCACAACAAAATAATTTACAAAAGATGCCACCAGTGGGAAGAAAATTAATCCTTCTTGGAGGATATTGCAGGGATTGACCATCCCAACTGAGAAGGCCCTCTCGTATGGGGGAGTCCCACCCTTCTGGGATCTAATTTTGCCCTCTTAGCATTTCCAGATGGCCACACTCTCTTCATCAAGATACAATTCTTTGGGAGTTTCCCAGCTTTATAAGATTTCCCTACCCATCTGAAGGGGTGTCTCCTTTAAGGCTTAGTTCACTTGCAATCAGAGTGTTAAGCTGGAAATATGCTGCTGGTTTTGGTCCCAAATTCTTGCAGTTTTTGGCCATGCCCACCACTACAATGCAGCTCCTGGGAGTTACTTTTAAATGGAAAATGTCTCTCAGCCTGAAAGATGATCCCCAATAATGATTGACAATTATCCAACAAAAGGTGGTTGGACAAGTAAAAACGACTCCCAAATTGAATCTGATGGGTGGGAAAGAAGGATCATATAGGAAAGAAATAGTTTTATTTGCACACAGCTCCATCTGGATGAGCCTTGGGTACTCACTGATCTGTATGGTCACTGGGGCACTCCTCATTCCCACGCCTGCACTAGTGGCTGCTGCCACCTCAGTGCGATAGACCATGCCTGGCACCAGGCCCACCAAGACTGTTGAAAGCACTGTGCCATCCACTGTCTTATTGATATGGTAACGAGACTCATTGCCAAGGCACCAAACCTGACAAAACAGCAGAAGATTTGAAACATTCAATACCATTGTAGAAAGGAGATTTCCCATTACTTGTTTCACAGCACCCTTGGCAGTTTTTGTTACTGTCAGACCTCTGGGAGCTTTTAACCAGCCTTTGTGGTTTTACAAAGTCCAAGAATGTATGGAAAGCCAACCTCACCTGGTAATCCTGGATGATTCCATTTTGTTCTGCAGGTGGAGGTGGCTCCCAGGATATGCTGATACTGGTACTGTTGCTTGTCCCCACTGTGACCACAGTAACTCCTTGAGGAGGAGCACTTGGGACTGGACAGGAAGGAATAGAAGAAGTGCATTGTTGAGAGCTTTTTGACAAAGACAAAAACAATGCAGTATTTGAAGCTGATTCTGAATCTCAGAATGGTACCTGAAGTTGTGGCCAGGAATGCTGAGTTACACAAAAGGCTGTGAAAAAAAAAAGGCCGCCCACCATTTCATAGAATCATAGAATCACAGAGTTGGAAGAGACCACAAGAGTCATCTAGTCCAACCCATTGCCATGCAGGAATTCAAATAAACCGTGACAGATGGTCATCTAGCCTCTGTTTAAAGACCTCCAAGGAAGGAGACTCCACCACTCTCTGAGGGAGTGTGTTCCACTCCTCTTAATCAGGCTTAGGAATATACTACACACTACGAGGTCCTCTGGACTGTAACTCCCATGATCTCTCACTGTTAGTTACATTGCCTGAGGCCTATGGAACTTGCAGTCCATATTTTCAGTCATCTGTAGCTTGCAGTCCTCATGGTGCTCTTTGAACTTTCTTTGCAGGACTAGGCTAGCCAGAATGGAGTATGGCTGAAGACAGAGAGAAATTGCTGATTGTAGAAGGAAAAACAAAGTAGGTGGTGAGGGAATATAACCTCCTACAGATAAGAAATGGTGTGTGAATGTGTGTGTGCGTGCAGGTGTGTGCGGGGGAGAGAGACGCACAGTCAGAGAGGTTTCCTCCCCTATCACACTTACCTTCTTCTGGAGTGCGCACGAGGAGCACCTCACTGTCCATGCCCTGGAACTCATCAAAATATGGGCGTATTTTGATCTCATACTCCTGGCCTTTGTGCAGATCAACTAGAACGGTGCTCCGTTCGGTGGGTGATTTTACATCCTGCACCAGCCAGGCACTGCCCTTGGTCCGGTACATCACTCGGTAGCCTTGGATGAACTGAGCTTGACGATCAACCTAAGTGAGAAGAAGACATACCATGAATTTACAACAAACATACCATGAATATCATAGCATGATATCCACTGCTTGGGACAATTACCTACCTGCATGACTCCCATTGCCTTTCTTTGCTTCTTAATCTCTTGCTGCTGATTCTGCTGTCCTTCCCTTTCTTTGTTTAATTCTATTCACCTATTGCCTTTCTGCATCTCAAGCAATGTCCTTAAACCCACTATATTACGGTACCACACCTATGGTACTTATAGAAACTATTGCTTTCTTATTCTCTTGGAGCTAATTCTTTTTTGGGCTACAAATCTCAGTTTTTTTAGCTGCAAAAACACTTATAATTATCCCTGCCATAGACAGTAACATAGTGCAAAAATATCAGAAAAGCCCAGTTTGATTAAATCTGAAATTGATGCGTCCCACATCCTCTTTCCCACAGTGGCCAGTGAAATGACAATGGGAAGCCACAGTGCAGGACATGAAAGCACTTGGTACTCTTCTACAAATCACAGAGATATACTGCCTCTGATGTTGGTGGTGCCTGAAAGCTATTATGAATGATATAATTATTGATTACCTGGACTATGAATTTGTTTAACAGGGATAGAAAATGTGTGGCCCTCCATTCTGGACATCCTCCATGATTGCCTATGATGGCCAGGGGTTATAGGTTCTGTAATCCAAAAAATACCAGGAATGGCCACCCATTCATGCTCCCTGGCCTAACACATTCTGATCCTATATATCCTGCTGTTTCAAGGAACTTCCAGTGCCCCTGTTGGTACTCACAGTCCAGGTCACTTGGATGGTGGTGGAGGTGAGGACAACAGGATCCTGGAGCTGAACCACAACTTCACCAAGTTCTCTTTGCACTTGCCGGTGGTCAACCCCTTGCCTGGTGGGACTCACATCTGCCAAGAGTGTAAAATGTGAGGGAGGAACAGAGTGACATCCTTAGTAATGAAGAACAAAGTTAATGCTGGACTTCACATGCATGGAACAAAATGTTCCCTTTAACCTATTTCCATTAGCTTTTTATTCAGCAGTTTCTGGTTCATTTGTACTCACACTGCTTGCAAAGTGCATGTGATTAATAAGGCACAATTTGGCCAATGCTGCTACATGGCAGTGGTGCAGTTTGCAGAATCATAGACTTATAGAGCTGGAAGGAACCCCAATGTAGAAATGACAACCTGTGTGTTGTACAGAATCTGTGGCTACCATAAATGAACTGCAGATTGAATAGACTGGTATATATCTTACATACTAACTCACTGTTGAAGATCTAATTCTTGATCAGTTGAAACATCACTTAGATCTCCACCTCAAATACTTCAAAGGACCAGACTGCACCTTACATGCTAGTGGCCATCCTTGCTGTGAAAATCAGGAAGTTATAGTCTCCAAAAGTAGCTGATGCAGTTCTGAGTTGTACCATCATTGGGAATCACATCTACCAAATCAAATCATTGCACTCCAACATAGCAGCATGTGAGAATCTCACCTTGTGTACGAACTGGCTCTGAAACAGGGCTGGGGTCACTCAGGCCATAGGTGTTGACAGCACGTATAAGGAAGAGGTAAATGGTGTTGGGGTTCAAGCCACTGACTGTGTGCTTCTCCAACTTCACATTGTCTGCCACTGTCTGCCAAGTGCTACCTGAAGACTGGCTGCAATAGACCAGGGGGAAAAATCTATAAAGATGTTGAATAGCATTGGGCCCAGGACAAAACCCCACTAGTCAGTTCTCTCCAGGATGAAGAGGAGCCATTGTCGACCACCCTTTGGGTTTGGCTGGTCAACCAATTACAAATCCACCTAACATTTATATTGTCTAGTCCACATTTTACTAGCTTGTTTGCAAGAATACCATAGGGGACCTTGTCAAAGGCCTAACTGAAATCAAGATATGCTATATCTACAGCATTCCCTTTGTCTACCAAGCTGGTAATTTTATGAAAAAAGGAGATCAGATTAGTCTGGCGTAACTTGTTTTCTCAGAGTTTCCTTTTTGTGATTATGGCATTGCTTTCTAAGTGTTCACAGACTCTCCGTTTAATGATCTGCGAACACTTAGAAAGCAACACCATAATCACAAAAAGTCAACATGGGTTTCTGAAAAACAAGTCGTGCCAGACTAATCTGACCATTAGCACCATTTCACATGTTTTGAGAGCTGCTGGGGCCCATGCATCATGGAAGGGGCCAACAAAGCTGCTGGTTGGTCCCCTGTCTGCTTATTTCCCTGGTTGCAAGGT
The DNA here is from genome assembly GCA_034509955.1 of Urosaurus nigricauda. Taxonomy (NCBI): domain Eukaryota; kingdom Metazoa; phylum Chordata; class Lepidosauria; order Squamata; family Phrynosomatidae; genus Urosaurus; species Urosaurus nigricauda. The sequence continues at coordinate 11,842,585 of JAOEGL010000009.1, forward strand.
CATTATACCAAGGGCTGGGGAGCTCTCTGCCATTTTAAATTTCCCGTAATGCTTCAGAGACACAGCGTGTTAAGGTTAAAGGAAAATGGAGGTAGGCTCACAGCTACTTGCCACAGATTATGGCACTGCTGCTGTCTGTTATCACCAGTAAGCAGGGTGAGCAATCCCATCTTTAGGCAGGGCAAGAGGGACATATCAGACAGAAAATTCTGGGTACCCTGAAAATTTATTGATTTCCTAATTATTTCGTTTGTTGTATTTCTTATGTCAAGACTGGGAAGAGGCATTTGTATGATGTTCTGCCTCATATGCTAAAATAACCTGGTTGGCTTAGGGTACCATGCAACTTGCCTTGGGCAAGTGAGGGGTGACATATGCTTCTTGGCCGCCCTCAGGAAGAAAACTCACTTGTGCCAGCCCTGCCAGTTAGCCTATCTAGGCTGGGTATCACTTTGCTGTTGGGAGCCTTCACAGCTGACTATGCATTATGAAAATAATTTTGGACCATGCATCATGAAAACAAGGTTGAGCTTTCCTTGTCACTGAGTAAAAACAGTCCCTCAAAAGCACAGTGAGGATTAGGAGGGTATGGACCACAGATGTTGTTTCTAAACTGTTGTGAATCCTGGCTCCTCTTTTTAGAATTAGCAAACTAATTCCAAGAAGAGCAGAGAGTGTAAGAAACATTGTCAGTGTTACTGCCCAGTGTTCAAAGTCCAGAATTCAAAGCAGCCCAACTGACAGGCCTCTGGATCAACTTCTGAAGTAAACAGGAAGCTGGGTCTTCGCCACATCTATTCATTCTTAAATCAAAATGCCCTTCCCCACAAGCCTTTGCTGCTCCTTCTGGGATATATATACTTGCCTGTGATTCATAATTGAGGGTTGGAGGAAAGACGCAAGCTATTCCTTATTGCAGGGTTGAAGCCAGCAAGGGGCTGTGCCAGGCTGTAAAGTCAGGATATATTTACAGCTGGGATGGAGAACTTTGAGGTGTCCCACTTCTATCCCTCCCAGCATGGTACATGATCAAGGACTGTACACTTTTTTGGTCTAAAACACCCAGAGAGCTAAAGATTCTCCATTAAGGAATCTAAGGGATGATAAAGACTGGAATGGTAGCTAAATTTATTACTTATGTTTACTTTTCTAGAAGGTTTCAGAAGAAAAATATTTGCTAAGATCATACACCAAGCTGTCAGAGTGTAAAGCTTCACCATTTTGACTTCCCTCCCTGCAATCTTGATTTATATTTTCTGAAGCCTCGTCAACCTCATGGCCATTTGTTGTCCAGAAGAAGAGATGGGCAACCAGGCAATGTTCACCTTTGTTCCTGCACTCAGACACATGTGGGCGACCCATGAGGACTCACCCAGAAGCTTCTGAGGTCACCCCCAAGAGATCCTGGAGGGTGTATCCTTCTCCATATATCCAGCTGCAGGAGAACCATCAGATGTTCCCTCTTCCCTACCTTCCCATGGTCACTAAATGGTCATGTGAGGTGGGTAACCCTGCTGCCAAATGGTATGTACAGAGCATGGAGGCTTACAGCAGATGGAAGTGCTGAATTCCTCTATCTGCCACAACCAAAAAACAACAAAAAAAGGACATACAAAGGTATAACATTCACTTATACGTGTGTATATCACTAACTGGATGCCATTAAGTTCTGAAGAGTTTGTACGAGAACCTCTTCTGGGGAGGTTTGTACAAGAACCCCCTGACATTGTATTTCAGGAGGTCATGGCCTGAAGCTGCATGGGGCATGCAGATGTTTTGGTGTTCCAGCTGTTCTAGGCAAATCCAAGATGCCTCAGCTAACATGGGAAGTTGTGCTCAAAAATATTTGGTGTACCAAATATTTGCCAGTCCAGGTTTAGAGTTTTATAGAAAAAATACCAAGATCTTGAATCAAGATATCAGGCTGTCTAGTTGTCCTTGAATGCACAGACATACAAACCCACATTCAAGGTGACTTGGGAGCAGATGCCAGACTGTTTCCTTAACCCTCCGTCTCCACATCCCCCCTCAATACACATGCAGAAACACAGACTCTGATTCTTAAGTGATTTACTGCATAGTCTGGCTGTTTGCAGAACTTCTCACTGCTAGCTGAATCACCAGGCCACCTGCGCTCTCTACAGATCTCCAAAGCAGATGGCTTCAAGGTAAGTTTTGCTAGAGCCTGCACACTGTATGAGCAAGAAAGGCTTGTCTTCACTGGAGAGGCACCTTAGCAACACAGATGCAGGAAGGAAGAATCTGACCCCAAGGAAGTTTGGTGGCATGCTGCAGGCAGGAATCACAAACAGAAGCTTAATAGGGATTCAATGGGGTGATCCACTGCCAAAGAACGTGCTGACAGTTAAGCATTTACACAGCTGTGCAGGTCTGTTCCCTTGACCTCTGAAAGCCCTGCTCCAGACTGACTTGGCAGAGCAGATGAATCAGAAATTCAGTCTGTTAAAAGACCAAAGCCTCCTTATCCATGCCTAAAAGCTGGAGTCTAACATAGCGGAGACACCTGTCCAACTCTCTGGGCTCTTTACAGATCAGTGCACTGAGTCCTTCAGATGTTGGGTTGCAATTCCTATCAGCCCTGGCCAACTCAGCCAATAGTAAGAAATGGGGTGTGTGTGTGTGTGTGCAATCAAACAATATCTAGAATGCCACAGGTTCTCTGCCTCACTCCCTAACACATGTCAAGAGGGCCAATCATTCAGCTGGGTAGAAGGGAAAACACTGAGACTTTCCAGTAGTGAGTGATAATAGCTACTTTCAAAATGTACCATGTGATGTATGCCTTGCACAGAGAAACTACTGGTTGTAGCCTAAAATGAAAAAGGCTAAGCTTGACATTACTTCCTTTCTATTCCCCTAAATTTTGAAGCAACTGCAGAGATGGTAAGGCTGGCAGAATTATTGGGTGGGATTTGGGGTCATATGTTCTCCAGCCCTGCTCTAGAGAACTCAAACTCTATTCACTATAAAGAAAACAACTCTATTGCTAGAATTTGGAAAAGTTACTTTTACAGACTGCAGCTTCCAGAATCTGTTAACCAGCATGGTTACTTTCCATTATGACTTTGGGTTTCTGGGAACTACAGTCCAAATATCAATTTTCCCAGGTTCTGTCTCATCATCGTTCTGTTTTGTGCACAGGAACATTTGAAAATGCAACTTCTGATTTACCTGAATGCTTCAATTATGTATGAATTGACAGCAGTGCCCCCAGTCACAGGGCTTGGCTTCCAGATCAAAGTAACACTGTTCTTGGTGACGTCAGTGACCAAAGGTGCAGAAGGAGGTCCAGGGAGAAGGCTTGGCTCTGGAAGCTGAATTTGGAGATCAGCCCCATTCTCTGGAGGAAAAAAGGTTTCCAACAAAAACATGAGAACAGCAGTGAACTTGAGGGAGCATGTATCAAATCACTCATGCAGAGCCTTTATACTGATGATGAGGGATGAATTCGACCATAAATATTTTCCTTCCTGGGCCTTCCAAGAATCATCCATGTGCTCCACCTATACTGTGATAGGCAACGTTTATCTCTTCACATGCTATCACTCCTATTTGGGTCCTTGCCAGCACAGCCTGATGGAAAATCCTGGAAGGTGCAGTTCATACATCCTTTACATTTACAAACACATACTTAGGTAGACTTAATAGGAAAGGTATCATGAGAAGTAGGCAGCTTGTGGTCCTTCAGGTGCTGTCAAACAGCATCAGCTGGTATAGCTAATGATGGGAAGATGATGGGAGTTTCTGTCAGCTAGACCATCATAAGCTGCCAGCCTGTGTATAATAGGGACCTGGAGTGACTGGTGGGACCATAGTACAAATCCTTGCTCAGTCATAAATGCAAAATGGCTGGCCAGTCACCACTTTTCATCTTAGACTACTTCACAGGGTTGTTGTGCATGGAAAATGTGGAGAGAAGATCCATGTACAGCATCTCAACCTCTCTAGAAGAAGAGATGGGATAAAATGTGATTTTGGATAAGATTCTGCATCAAAGGATACAACATGCAATTTTACAATGATGGAGCTATGTTGCTGACAGGACATGCAAGACCACTAGTGAATTGTAATGAGGAACAAAGCAGCACTGAGCAAGCTGTCCCACTGTTGAGAGGCAACCCATTGCACAACAAGACATGTTATTAATTGGGTCAGATTGTGCATTGGGACATGTTGTCTATTGCTGCTAGTTCTGCTTGCACAATGGTCCCGATGGCAATTTCCACTCATCTCCTAAACGTCGCACAATGGCACAGTTCAACTTCATGCAGTCGTAAGCCAGTTTAGGAAGATGTAACTTCTCAATGAGATACCAGGGTCTTGCATTAAAAACAGCAACATACACATGAGAGGGTTTTTGTGATTGTTTTTAATCCCTGCTGGCCTTTCCTTTGACTGGAAAAGGCAGGAAGGCTTAGCTCATCAAGCATTGCTTCCTTCAAGCTAAGCTTCCACTAAGCCAAATCAACCAGCTGCCATGGGGCAGGGTTAAGGAAGGTCTGTGCCTCTACCCTGGCTGGGCCTGTAAACCTGTCAGGAGAAGAGAGCCTGCCATTAATCAAGGGGGCAGAGTCAACCCTAAGAACTGCTCATGTTGGTTTTGTAATAAGCAGGTCTATAAACAGGGAAAGGGCTCCAACGTTTTTGGTAAGATCAAGAAGCCTAGTGGGTATATGGATTTGCCTTTTCACCAAGCTCTTTGTAGAGCTTGGAAAAGTTCCTTTATTGAATTACTACTTCCAGAAATCTCTTGCCAAAATGGCCTATGAATACTGGAAATTTTAGTCCCCCAAATTTACTTCTCCACACTCTAGCTATGTCTTTTCCAATGCCAATACGGCAGAAAAGAGAGCTCTAATGTCCTTCAAATCCCCACATAGAGCCCAGGAAATCTGGCTCGCCATCAGTTATTCCTTGAGGCTTCCCCCCACCCCACCCCACCCTTTTTTTCTTTCTTTAAAAATTAACTTCTTGGCTTGGCTCTTGCAACAAATAATGTACTTGTTGGCACAGAACTCAGAGGATAGTTTCTAATTTATAAAACAAGCCATTCTCATCTGTGGATGCAAACAGGCCTCTTCCTCTGAAGGCAGAGAGGTCCAGTGGTGTGGAAAGATGCCCAAGCCTGGGTTTGAAGGCCAGGAGAGAGATGGCTGTTGTGTTGGGCATTCAAAGGCCTGAAAAACTGCCAGATCCAATAATTGCTGCAAGCAAGAAGAGCCCTCCCTTCAACCACCATCTTGAGGGGAGAGAGAGGCAGGCCACCTCCTGCTGGAAACAAGAAGAGCCCTCCCTTCAACCACCATCTTGAGGGGACTTAATTGTCTAATTAACAAATTGTAAGCCGCTCTGATAGCTTTGGCTGAAGAGCGGGGTATAAATAAAATGTATTATTATTATTATTATTATTTAATTTCACCCACTGGGAACACAGCAGCTAGAGAATGGATTGTACATAAAATAGTAGTGATGGAACAAATATTAGAAATTATTTGCTCCCAAGTTTAAAAAAAATTGGCTTTCTGGCAGTTAGGAAACTCCACTGGGAAGAATAATAGATCAATAAGTATTTTGCATATTTTTCTCATGGTATTCAAATATCTTTCAGTGTTGGAAAGAAATTATTCTGTGGAGAAAAGCATGTGGGTTTTCTTTTTGATGCAACCTCAATTTTTTGCACAAAACATCAGTTTCCTGCACAGAAAACAGTTTTAATATAATAATAATATTTATTTATTTATTTATACCCCACTGTTCAGCCCTAAAGGCTATCAGAGTGGCTTACAATTATTATTTTTAATTATAATTTAATTATAAGGTTCCTGCCCTCAGGCTTACAATCTAAAAAAACATGACACAAAAGGAGAAGGAAATGGTGGTGGGGAAAGGGAAAAGGTCCAGCAGTTCTCCTCTGAGGCCTGAACCAAGGCAGATGGACTGGAGGGAGGGCTCTGCTTCTTAAACTAGGACAGGACCAAAGGAGTTTGGCATGCCCTTTCACTCCCTCCTAGGCCAGATGGTGTGTATGTGTGTGTGCGCATTCTCACATGATTTTCTAAATAGAATAATTTTTCCACAACACATTGGGATTCCACAACACATTTTCCACATCGGGGAGAAAACTACTATAATTATTCCTGCTTGCACGCAAGGAGAAATAGTTGAGGTTTTACATACAATGCACACTTTCAATTCCTCCAGCTCCACCCTGGGAGATACAAAGAAGGAATAGCTAAGTTCAGATTCAATTGTTAATTATTTTGGAGACTGGGTCAATACTCTGCACTCATGGTCATTTTGAATGTCAAGCACTCATCTGGACATTCCTCATAACCATGCTGCCCCCAAGGAAAGTCCAAAAATGGAGGCAGCTGTGTTGTTCCATATTAATAAACCAGTTCTAGAAGTTTTCAATCTTCACTGGGAACAGGTCTTTTATAAAGCTAATGAATCTTAATTGTCTGTGCAAGAGCAAAATACCTTTCCCAGTATAGTACTTTGCATTTCAACAGGGATGACTCAAAACAATATACAGTATTGACATAATCAACCCAGCTGATTAAAAAAAAACCTCTCAGCACTATGATATTGTGAGTCATCTCCATTGGCTCCACAACTCTAGCTAGGGGCCAAATAAGACATCAGTAACGTAAATGAATCTTTCCCTTTATTCTGCATGCAAAGAGCCTCAGCCAGAGGGAGGTTGAGCATGATTTAGATCACAGTAGACATGGAGAAAAACTGAAGATGTTATTTGAGTATGTGTGGGTGTGTGTCTGAGGATATGTTAATCCCACCTTGACATTGTTCATGGCATGAAAAAGGATGTATCTGTTTGGTCCCCCATGCATTTGTTTCAGAATAAGTGAAAACTGAACTCCATGAGGCATTTAGTTGCTTTGCATTTGTTCCAAAGAGAAAAGCCCCCCTCCCCATTAAAAAACAAAGAAGATGAGGCCAAATAAAATACACACACCAGAATATCCTTCCAAAATCTCTCTTGATATGACTGACCTTGCACTGCCAGAAACCCACTCCATCTTGTCTCCCCGGTGGAGCTTGTAGCGATGCAAACGTACAGCCCAGTGTCTGAAATCTGAAACATTCAGTAAAAGAGGATGTTATTCATCTCCAGCATGACCCAGTGCAACTCTAGAAGGTGCTTTGGGAATTTTCCCCTTTCTAGTCTCAGAAAGTGCATTTATTTTATTTTATTTATGGGATTTATACCCCGCCTTTCTCCCAAAATAGGATTCATGTTCTACAGATCTTCTTGTGAGGAAGAAAGACCTCTCCACACACATACAGCTGGTTCAAGAGAGAAGCCTCCTGTTTCTTCTTGTGGCAATAGGCAAAATCAGTGGTGTGGTTCAAAGAAAGTAATCTGGCACAGGACAATGGCTGCATGCATCTCTGTGTCATTTTCATTGCAATGCACACAATGCATCCAGCCTAGGATCGATTGGCAACAGCTGCTCAGATACTCTAGCCTGTCAGTGACCAGAACTTAAAAACTTATCTTTTTTTTTTTTTTACTACAACTCTAATAACCCCTCAACTGGCCATGCTGGCTGGGGGAATACTGACACCTGTAGTGCAAAAACTTAACTCTCATGAACTCTAAAACCTAAGAATGAAGGAAAACCTTCCCACATTTGATGATGCATGCTCTAGTCATCATGCTTTTTCATAATGGATCAGTTGCCAAAGGATTCTGTATTATCTGGATTGCTGCCCTTGAGGTGGCATGAGGCATTTCTGCTATGCTTTTAGAGCACTCAAGACCATTTTGAAAAGGCCTCTACACTTCATAAAGGGTATCTGGAGGCAAAGCATTTTAAAAAGAACTTTTTGGAGTTATTTTCTTTTGCTCTGGGGGGGGGGGGGGGCACATGGAGCCTATGGGCCACACTTTGCCCATACCTATTAGAGATGACTACAATGGCAACTTAGGAGGCTGTCTTCGCCAAGGTCAATCAACTTCTCCAGCCAGCTCAGCATTGTCCTTTGGAGTGGTAGCTCTCCAAAATCTTTTCCTCTTCTACCTACTACCCGATCCTTTGATCTAGAGGTTTCAAGGATGGAAGCAAAGCAATCTTTTGGATTAGAACTCCCAGATCCTGCCAGCACGGCCAACAGTCGTGCTGGCTGAGGAATTTACAGAGTTGTGGTCAAAAAAGTAACCGTTCTAAGCTCTGGGTGGAAGTTGGAATCTTCTGCTGCCCACCTTCTACTACTAAACAATGGTTCCTCCTGAATCTTCTGAGCAAAGGTATAGAAAAGGAGTTGGAAAATGATCCGTAGCTCATTATGACGACAGTTATGATATGGAGCAGCAAAGGGAAGTGACGGGGATCGCTTTAATGTTCCCACCAGGTGGGTTTCAGAGCTGCGACTCAGGGACTGCTGCTGGCCCACTTTCTTCATGAATCAAGACTGGCCTGATGAGGCAGCCCGTCCTAGGGGACCATTAACTCATACTAGTCCTCCAATCCACCTGACAGCTCTAATTTTTTCCTGGGCAAAGAGCCACAACTGCTATAAAACGATGCTATTAGGCGCACTGGGACCCGGCAGATGCATTAACCTCCTGACTCTGACACAATGAAGGCACAAAACTAACGTGAAATATTTCACTCCCCACTGACTGCTGGCATCAATTTTTAAACAAATGTTTAGCGTGAGCCCCGTGTTTTGATAAGTAATTCATGAATAACCTCCATGTTACCCCGTCGCCAGATCTGATGCCAGTGCAGCAAAAGGGCAAGTTGGACACACCCAGGCTGGGACTGTTAGACCTACACATGGAGTTTCAAAGCTCCACCTGAATTCTTCTATCTTGTGATGCATCCCACGTCCATAGGTTTGGACCTCTGCATTCTATATAGCTTGGATTCAATTTATGCAACAAAAGTCAGATTCAGGGACCCAGGAAAGAGCCATAATTCAGTGGCAGAACACATGATGTGTACACAGAAGGTTAATTGAGAGTGCAGGTGAATGCTAGATCTAGTCTGAGAAAATGCTTTTGTTTTACTAGTAGATTGTGAAGAACTCACATCCTGTGCATATGCTTCAGCAGTAGACTCAGATTCCAGAGCAATATGTTGATAGTATGAAGCAGCTTGTTGACAGTACAGTTGGCCCTTGGAAATCGCAGGGGATCCTTTCCAGGCCCCCCCCCCATGTCTTCCAAAATGCACGCATATTAAAGTCCCATAGGTTTGAATGGGACACGTGCATACAGGACGTGTGCCACAGGTACACACCCCATTCATGTTAATGGTGGTCACCCCTCCGTGGATTTCCAAGTCCATGGATCTACCTGGAGGAGTGACTGTATTGTGGGTCTCATATCTGTCTTTCTCACATAGTGTTATCTAATCATTAATAATTCTAGTTATCTAATCACATCTATGACAATACATTTATAACAGCACCGTGGTTTACAGCTCTGATTTCCAATTGGAATAAAGAATACCACATCCTTATGCATCTTTAAAAATAAACACAAAAACTGTTCCCCACTATACTATAAATTATTAATGTACATAATCATATTTTGGAAAAGATTGTTTCTCAGATCACAATCTCATTGCATGGGGAGGCTGCGGTGGATTTAATGGTGTTATCAGTGCAGAACCTGGGGGGTGCTGATATCTGAGGTCCTGCTAAGCAGAATGAATGGGCACAGTCTGGGCCAAAACCAGGACTTTTAGAACTGGAAAGCAGTGTCAAAAGAGTTGTCAAAGAACTCCTGACAATACCCCAAGACTTATGATCATCTGCAGCAGGCCTTAAGTGTTACGATCTCAGGTTCCTCCCTCTGGAAAGCTAAAATTACTTGTCTGAACCATTATATGGAGACAGAGTTCCAGCATCTCTAGACCTCGCCCTATGATCCTCAGGGGAAATGGAAAAATTTCTAGGCAACGCCACTGCTTTTTTGTGTGCATGATTTTATATATTTTATTATTCTTCGTTTTTTCAGATTTAATTTGAAAAATGAATGTCTTCACTTCAACTCTTAACCATTATCCAGTCTTAAGCCATCTATCTGAAAAGTGCACTAGATTACTCAGGAATGTTTTGTATGTTGTTGTCATAGATTGTCCCCTTCATATTTGAATGGTATGCTCCGAACATCTGTAGCTGATGCCTGCATTAGGCTCAATGACATAACCAAGGCCTGCCTCCTGTGACATCACAAGATATTGTCCATAGGTCTCACAACTGGATCCTGAAATCTCAGGGCCTGGGATGGTGCAACCCTGACCACCCTATAAGCAGACCATGTGAGGCATTTGCCTTTGTGCTGACTGGACCAGCACTACCACTACCACTTGGTTGGCTGCAGTGATGGGCACATGAACCAAATGTTCTTCCTCAGCCCCTTAGCCACTGCCCTCTGGTGAAGGATAGATCTGTGTATGCCACCTAAGCTAGCTGACTGTCTTTTAGCATTGACACAGAATGCTGTCTCATGACCATTACTGAAATAAGAGTCAATTGTCAGACCAGTACTTCTCTAAATGGAATGAGAAAGAATGAAAACCCTTGTCCCTTTCCTCTGGCAGAAAAAGTTTTTGGGAGGTTGATTACTAACATGATTGCACAATATAACAGATTTCACGTGAATATTGCTGTATTTAAATGTCTGGGATGTACCTTGCAACATGTTTTGCAGATTAACTTCAAAAGGAAGCTGCTCCTCGTCTCTGGATCTCCCCACTGAGAGCAGCAAGGTTACCTTCCTCTCTGTTATCTTTCTGCCACCAGGCAAAGGCCTTTTTATTCAGGTGGACGTTTGGCTTTGCTTGCCATGGAAAGGGCTATTAAATCAAGGGAAAGCTTTCTCTGAGTTCCACCACCTTCCTGGAAATGTTTGATGAGGACATAGGAGACAGCTTTCTCAGTGGCTACTCTCAAGCTATGGAACTCTCTGCCACAGGAAATAGTGAGGCTGGCACCCCTCACTTTTCTCCCTCTTGCAGGAAAAGGCCTTTTTATTTGAATAAGCCTTCGGTGAGCAATGGCATTATCTACACTGTTATAGCACTATGTTTAACCCCCATAGCAACATTCTGTAGAATTTTGGGGTTTGTAGTTTAGTGATGCCAAAGAGCTCTCTGGCTGAGAATTCTAAATGCTCCTTCCTAAACTGCAAATCCCCAGGTTCCTTATAATGTTGGCATGGAATAACAATGCTCTAACAGTGCACACAGATTACCACCCACCCACCCAGATTAGATTAGATTAGATAAATATCTGTGAATGCTACCTTTTCTTCTGCTGATGTTTTACATTTTGTTATATTTATTCATTTTATGTTTTAATTGTACAGTATCTGCATTATAAATGGTGAGGTGTCTTGAGTCTCATTTGTAGGAGGAAGGCACGATACAAAGGAAATAAATAAATAATCCACAGAAAACAATTGTGTAACTGATTTATTTTGCAAAATGTCTCCACAATGCTAAGTCTTTGAATGAAGACAGAAAACTCCTTGGTAGTGGAACTGACAAAGAGAACTGTGACTTTGACAGCTTCACTTAAAGAGGGTTAATTATGATCGAGCTCTCCGCAGCAAGTTATGTATAACTTTGCCTGTAATGGAATGAGCTGCAAAGTGGCTTTTCAGACTCAGCTGTGTTGCAGAGGGACTGATTTGGCTGGCTTGGTTCTTTGTTTATTGATATTCACTTTGTTAAGAGTGAGAAAATTGTGTTCAGTTGCTTTTCTCCACTAAAACAAAGAAATTGCTTACTGCCTGTAAACCACATTAATTTCTTAATAAATACACAGTAGCTTCTGGATCCATTCTGTGACTTGGCTTTCAGGAGTGTTTAACAATTCCTATTCAGCTTCTCAACCGGGCAATTACAGGCTCTCCTTCTATCAAGTAATTGCATTACTTAGCAATTTACCACAATTATGAAAGCAAGCAATCCAGTTCCTAACTACATTGTGGTATACATTTGCTTGCTGCTTGCTCACTAGAGAGGTTGTATTTATCTAAATGTAGTGAATCATAATCTAAACGTACAATAGAGCATTCCCAAAGTCAGTTAAAAATTCTGCAGTCCATGGACCAAAGGAAAGTCCGTCTAACAGTAAAAAAGCTGGCTATGAGAACTGCTCTATTGTGAAGATGTCAAGAGATGCACTTTAGGCTGAACCAGTGAGAATTCCACACAGACCATTCCTCCAGATTGCATGCAATGAAGCCCCCTCCTCTTGACAATGTGTTTTCCATCACCAGTGACATTTCATGATGAAATGATGCATGGTGATGCATTTAACATGCAATATGGATGGGGGCATTAAACCCTTTCTGGTCTTACTGAGGTCCTGAGGAAATCCTTTTTCTAATTTGCTATTTGGTAAGGGCAGTGGAGAGATTCCAGCCCGCAGGAATAAGTTTTAAAAAATGGCTAATGCCTGCTCAGAAACCATTAATTCCACCTCCACTGTTGCAGGAAGGGGTCTGTTTTTGGACTGCCGGTTCTCGAATCCTTCACTGTCACCAATGCTGGCTAGGGCAGTGGCAGTTGTTGGCCAAAAAGGGATCTGGAGGGCTAGAGGTAATAATCTAGCTGATGCAGTTCAGGACAATTTTGCTGCCTGAGACAAAAACAAAAAAGCAAAAAACAATATGGTGGCCCTTTTGGTTTTAAGTACCATTGCTCAATGGACTGGTAACTCTTTCCTCAACACTTTACAAAGTAACAATATCCTTCACTGTACCTGAAGAAAACAGACTAATTTAGTGGAGTGAAGAAAAGACCACATGGCATTTGATTCTCTCCAATCCTTTGTTGCCACTTCCCACCATTTGCTGCATGAGGAAGCCATCACATTTTGGTTGGGCCAGCCCTGAAGTTTGATTTGTAAAGTAATCTGCGCATTAAATGCAAAGATGCCTTTAACGATCACATCTAATCTAATGCTAGGTACTACTGGGTGATACGCTAAAATGATACAGAATGTCTGGACAGGTAAAGGGACTTGGAATGAGAAGAAAAGTGGGCGAAAAGAAAGGGAAAGGAATGGAAATAGGAGGATAAGAGGGGAGGGGGGAGGACTGAGCAAAACAGCCAGTGTCAGAATGAAGAAGAAACAGCAAGCAGAGGCTAAAAGAAGCAGAATGGGAAAAGTATTTAGGAAGCAGGACCTGGATGTTCAGTACAGACATAGTCCAGACACAGTATACATGGAAAGCAATGGATCGGGGGGGGGGGGGTGACTCTAGTTGACAGTCACAAAGAGACAAAATGGGTATTCACTTTCTAATGTGTTGTTTTGGAAATTTTGCAGAACATAGAAGCTTAAAATTGGAAAAAAAAGCAAAGTCAGCAAATTGGTGGAGTCTATCACCTTCCCAGCCCAAATCCACATGTTTATGCTGTCACTGACTCTGCTTGCATGGTAAAGCATTTTAAAACATGCATTGTTTTATTGATTCAAAGACAATGCATAAATGTGCTGCTTAAAAGCAAGGAGAGTAGAGCACCTCTCTAATAAGTCAAGGATCTTGTCCTACAAATCAATACATGCTTGCGGGGTGGGGTGGGATTTATTATTTCTTTTCTTTTCTTTCAAGGATTTATATCCTGCCTTTCTCCCACAATGGGATTCAATGCAGGTTACAATAATTTAAAAAGTCATTTTACCCTGAACAACTTTATCATATTGCAAAGCGATAGATGAGATAGTATTCTATGAAAATGAAGGTGGAAATATTGGCTGAGAACCTGTATTGGCAGACATAGATGTATCATGTAGCTATGTCTTCCAGTGCTAGCTTGCACACCCCTCAAACCCACCTTGTGAACAGCCTTCCAACATGGCCATTTCCATGTTGCCAGAGAGCTTGAGAGATGCATATTTGCAGATGATGTTTTTGAAGTGCATCTAGCTGTAAGAAAACAGCTGGAATCCCCCTCCTCCTCCCTTTGCTCTCCTGCAACATGTAAATGGTCATGTTGGGAGGCTGTGCTGCTAATAAGGTTAATTTTGAAGGGGATTTTGGTCACTGCATGCTCAGAACAGAATTCTGACCTCTGCAACAACCAAAAAAGTGAATTGTGATGATGAAAGTCTGATCTCCACCATCATAATTCACTAGGGTGCCTGGCCATAATATGTCCATTTTAAGCCAAGTTGAGAGTGCCTGAATGCAAAAGTGTTCCTTCCATTCATGCATGGAAGCAACATTTCTGTAGAAGATCAAAACAGTGCACAGAAGATGAGATATTTCATTTGGCAATGAGGGAAAATAAGTATTACCTGTAGGTTTGTAATCTGCAGCATTCCATTGTCTAACAGACTGATTCTTGGGTCACTGCCCACAATCCTTTCTCCATCTTTCAGCCACTGAACGCTGGGTAGCGGGTTCCCAGTCACATGACACTGTAGCTGTGCTGTAGAATCTATGGCAACTGTCTGGTTGGTTGGTCCACGACGAATGATTGGCGGAATACGATCTGATGTCACTTTATGAAGAACAAGACAAAACAGTATAGTATGGGTATACAGGCCAATGCGATGAAATACAACTCTCTTCACTGCACTGCAAATACAACCACTTTTTAGATGAAAGATGTCTGGGATTCAATTCTAGAAGAATGTTAAAAGAGTTTTTAACAGCTGGAAAAACTATATGTAGGGAGATCATTAACAAAAGGTTTTTTTTAACTTGATAGCTTGTTACAGTACTTACCTGTTTTCTTGTTAATTAATTCATTATTAATTATTATTTTTCCATTTTTCACCTTCTCCTAACAAGCCCTCCTCCCCATCAAAACGTAATAGACATTGTAGTTCAGACTAAAAGCCTGTCAAGTTTAACGTTCTGTTAACATTGCAGTAAATTAGTTGTACATGAGAAAGCCATAAACAGGACATGACTGCAACTGCAGTCCCCAGTATAGGTCTCCAGCAGAGACATGTTGCCTCTGATACTTTTAATATCATCACAAGCACCCAGTGAGGTAGGTTAGACCAAAAGGGCATTGGTTGGTCAACAGTTACTTAGTGGGATTCATGGCAGAGTACAGATTTGATTTTCTTTCTGATACCAGCTCCCTCCCTTCTGGAGCCCGATACTCAGTGCAATACATCAACCTCGGTTGTACAGATGTAGTGCACTGTTAAATGAAACTGTAAATTGTGGATGTTAAGGAAAACATATGGGAGCAGGGATACCAGAAGAGATAATTTCTTTCCCTCTTTGTTAAGGCTCACGGGAGCTTGCTGCTCTCACATTATACTGCTCATGCCAAGCAGACCACAAGCATCAGTAGTGTGTTTGCTCAAGGCAATCTCTGAACATGTCAAAACACAGTTGTGAGCAAGCAGACACAAATCAAAGCCCAATGTAAACTCTTGCCCAGCTTCCTTAAATGGGAAATCTGTGTCAGCTTGCTGATAATTCTTCCAACTTTTTTCCCCCTCTCACTTATGCCTACCCATGGGAGGACTCGCTGCAGGAGTAGGCATTTTGGGGCATCTACTGTGGCCCATCCTAGTTGGGGCAGTGCCAACTTCTCTCCATCATTTTTGCTGTTGCTGACTGATCATCTCCCCTCAAGAAACACACAGTCCAAAAGTGGAGAAAAGGAGCACCACCCTGTAGGTTTTGTCATCTCTCTCGTCGATTGTACAGAGGGTGCACAGACAGGGCTGGCCCAAGATATTTCACAACCTAAAAGGAAGAACAACATAGCACCCCTTCCATTCCCTATCTAAAAGCTTACTTGAGTAGCAGTTGACTCTTTCTTCAACACTGGCAATGGAACAGTATCCACCACTGTACCTGATGGTAACGCACTATCTAAGGGGGTGCAGGACAAGTAAAATCCCGATGCCATTTCCCAGCATCAGCCACCTGAGTAGACTACCTCACTCTATAATAATAATTAAATATTTATTTATATCCCGCCCCTCTGGGTAAGCACTCTGCCTAATAGACCCCCACCCCCAAAATTCTGGAGATGACTAACAACATCATTTTTAGGTTCCCTTCCTTCTATTTCCCAAACAGACTAATCTGGAAATTTGCTTGTCAAATCTATGGAGAGTACTAATTTAGGAGGGGTAGCTAATACACCAGAGACCAGGATCAGAATTCAAAATGACACTTACAGATTAGAAAGCAGGGCCAAAACTAACAAAATGAATTTTAACAGGGAGAAATGTAGGATGCTACACTTGGGCAATAAAATGTAATGCTCAGATATAGGATGGGTGACACATGACTTCTAGAACATGGCCACATAGCCCGAAAAACCCACAAAAAACTATGGATGCTTTCTATGAAAGCCTTCACCTTCACATCTAGGGAGATTATTGCACACACTTAATTCCTGTCATTTTCCCAATGGATACATGCGTGTTTAATTCCAAAGATGGGACTTATGTCATTCTTTGAGTCCCTAAATTGGGAGAAAGGTGAAATATAAGAAAATCATCATCATCATCTTCCTTGGCTGGGCAAATGCGGTCCATATACAGCCTGCATGCAACCCACAAAAAATCCCATCCTTGAAAAGCCTGGCTTGCATACTCCTTACTGCTGGACTGCAATATTTCCCTTATTCTTCATATTCTCTCTCTCTCTCTCTCTCTCTCTCTCACATATAAACACTCCCCCAGAATGGAACTGATCTCTGCTACATCTTAAAGGCTTATTCCATGATAGAACACAAATTGCTTCTTTGCTGCCATGACAGATACAGGTAGCACAACTTATATCCATCAGCTTGTTTAGTAACATGTAATTAAACATTCAATTAAAGGCAAACATTAATGGATTACCTGGAGATGTACTGTTTGAACTACAGGCAGCAGTAAATGTGTCAAGGCACACCTTTTATCTATGTTATCACCTTCCTCTTCTGAAAGGACAGAAATAATGTTTTCGAATTACTAAATGTGGGAACCCCAGAGCAGCTTCTTATGAAAAGCAGACTAGTTAAATACTAGGTACAGCACAGAACCACTTTGAGTACCACAGAGAACATAAGAAGAGACCTGTCAGACCAGGCAAGAATTTGTTTACAATGCTGGCTTTTTAAAAAGAAGAACATCCATTTTCCCCCAGCTTCTTATTGTCATTCTCTTCATTGCTGATGTTTAGCCCTGAGTTGTTGTTGGGTGCCTTCAAGTCATTTCCGACTTATGGCAACCCTAAGGTGAACCTATCACCGAGTTTTCTTGGCAAGATTTGTTTAGAGGGGGGTTGTTTTTGCCTTCCCCTGAGGCTGAGAGCATGTGACTTGCCCAAGGGTGTTTCCATGGCTGAGTGGGGATTCAAAACCTGGTCTCCAGAATGATGGTCCAACTCTCACACCACAACAACATGCTGGCTCTTTCAGCTCAGTCTGTTGATGCGTATCTAGCTGAAACAGCACTAACCATGCACAGACAGCAAACTACAGGCTGGGGGAAGTACACATATATCAGTAAGCAAAAATATTCTAAAAGCCCACTATAGAAAGCTGACCGGTGGAGAGAGGGAAAGGTAGAGGGTTTGGGGAATGAAATAAAAGTGGCTGGAAACATAAACAGCAGCACAGCCCACTTGTACCAACTCTAAACCCCTGGGGACATTTGGTCTGCTGTTTTAACGTCACACAGTACTAGAGAGTGACACTACTATTGTGGGAAATCTAAAATGGTTTCACATATGAGTTTTCACCAGTGGGTTTGCTCAAGGCCCTAGGATTCTGCTCAAGGTTGCTGGATTCTGAGTTGGGCCTGGAGGACTATCTGCACATGTTTATGTGACTTCCTTTTACAGTATTAAACATGGGATGGTTTATTCACACAAGCTATTATCAGTAAATGATAGCGCTTCATGTGCCAACCACATCTTACCAAAAAGGGGGATTCAGAGATTCAGGGGGTGTGCAGAAAAAGCAACACACAGCTGCATAGTATTAGCAGCCTTCATTTTTTCCCCAAAGATGTTGAAAAGCATCCTTCTCACTTTCATTTTCATCTCTTGTCAACCCCGTCTATCATGGCAAACAAAGTGAAGCCATTACTAGGCTACGATTTACACAGAAATTGCTTGTTATGAGAGCAGGAGATACGATAAAGATTTCTTATTCAGAGACAAGGTGCCCATGTGGAATTAACATGGCAGAACAGCATAAATCATTTCCTACAGACTTGCCTATTATTTAACACAATAGGAGAAATGAATATCGGTTCAGTGATAACGAAACGTTGAGAGGTGACCTAGTAATGAGAAATCAATTTGGCTGTTATTAAATACTCTTCCTGCTGCTTTATTTACACTAGAGATATAGGCATACACAAAATTAAGAAATGGCATGAAAGAGATGTTTTGAATTAAGGATAGAAAATAATTTTGCTGGAGTTAAGATTATCAACAAAGGTATCCATTTCACATCTTGAAAGACTCACTGTAAGTGGTCCATGTGTGCCTTGCCTGAGCAATCAGTACATCTGCAAGGTTTCTGCTAACAGAAATAAAATTTATACAAGCCCACATGCCTTTAAAAAAGCATTCTAAAGTTGTGAATTGTGGACAAAATACAAGTAAAAAGGAAAAAAAAAACTATTTGAATTAAATTAAAAATTAAGCAGGAGAATCTGATACAAACAAAGGATGTGATTCAGTCACCACATAAGAAAAGAAACACTGGGAATTTTTCATATTTCTATTTAGAAATTGCCTTTCTGCCTGTCTGCAAATTTGCTTTGGATTCTGGTAAGCAGATTCTAGTAAGCAGTATATTCATACACTCTTACTTACTAAGAGATGGTCTAAGCAGAGTCAGCCCTGCTTTTTGCCATCTATCATATACTACCTTGTCACTGCAGTGTCAGAGCCTTTCTTGCACCCCTCCACCTTCATTCACGGTTCACTGGTTCTGGATTGCAGACTACATGGAGGCCTATGTTCAAAGACATCCCTCTTGAAATGACTCACTCATTATGTGGGAATGGAAAGGAACCAGGGACTCTCATGGCATTGTGATCCCTCTTTATCACAGAATCATATGGCTGGAAGAGACCACAGGGGCCATTCTGCTATGCAGGAACACAGTCAAAGCACTCCTGACAGATGGCCATCCAGCCTCCACTTAAAAATCCTCCAAAGAAAGAGACTCCACCATACTCCAAGGCAGGATATTCCAGCTGAACTGCTCTTACCATCAGAAAGTTCTTCCTAAAATATATAGGGGAAATCTCTTTTCCTGGAGCTTGAATCCATTGTTCCATGTCCTCATCTCTGGAGCAGCAGAAAACAAGCTTGCTCCTTCTTCCACATGGCATACTTTCAAATATTTAAAAAGGACTATCATGACACCTTTTAACCTTTCCTTTCCCAGGCTAAAAATATCCAGCTCCCTAATCACACAGCTTATCCTTTGCCACATATTATGCACTCATTTGGCTATCTTTGGAAAAAATAGGGGGAGGGGATATTTGATTACTCTTGGGGGGAATTTCAGTTCTATTTTACTGTGGAATTTAATGCCTTGGAAAACTTTGTGGACATCAGCACCAGATAAAGCATTTTGTTGCCTAAAGGAAATGTCAAGGCCCAGAAATTGGTCAAGGTCAACAAAACAGGAAAGTTCTTTCCCACCCAATGAAGAAAATCCAGGGCTCGCTTTTCAGTGTTCCACGTAAAAGTTTGCTATCCTGGGACTCAGAGGACTTCCCATGGCCACCCCATCTCTCTGCTCTTAGAATCCATTGTCCCCCCTGGAAGTAGCTTGTGGTGAGGCAATGTTTGAACAGGGCTGTGATGTTTTCTGGAAAATTTTTTTTGATAAGTACAATGGTTGGGACTTTGGTGAACAAGGAGACCACATCAAAGCTGATTAGTATGTCTCAGGGTTTGAGTTGGAGATTGTTAATTTTTTCAAAGCACCATCCCATTTTCACTGCTCCAAATATTATCAGAGTGTAGACTATTCACCTCAATAGATTTATTGTTTTTCAACCATGGGTCAGAACAAACCAAATCTTTTCTTAATGGCAAACCAGTTCTGCCTAGCTGAATTCAAATACAGCCTTCTAAGCCAAACGAGTTATTATTAGTGTGGCTGTAGTTCATTTGTCTGAGAAAGCCTGCAGCTGTGTTAACAAACTAAGCTCTTCCACAAGTCTGCCTGCCCCATGCTTCTCTGGACGCTTGACGTTGGTGCCAGTTTTATTGTGGATCAATGCCATTGACTAGATATGCTGGAGGGAGAATGCTCTGACACTATGAGAAATGACACTAAATAACAGCCCTATTGAACGCAGGCAAACCAAGTAGAGCAGGCAGCCAGAGGAAAAGGAAATGAGGGAGAAGGGAGAGGAGAAAGAGGCCAGTGAGGACCACAAAGGGCATTCCTGTCCTCAGATAGCTACAGAAACAGCCATTAATCAAAGTTGAAATATCATCTGATTTCCACTAGTCAGCAAAGCTGACACTTATATGTACTGGCAGCAAAGCAGGCCTGGATTATTGGTAGGCAAAGTAAGAAATGCAGAATCAGGACAGATTCTATCCATCCTATCCTAGTGACCTCCTCTTCCAGTACGACCCCCCTCCCCCCAGCACACTGCGATCCTCTGGGAGGAACCTGCTACAACCTATTAAAACCAGGTTGGTGCAGACCTCCCAGAGGGCCTTTTCAGCGGTCGCCCCTAAGCTATGGAATGACCTGCATCTCTTCTGGCAGGCCTTCCCGGAAAATCCCTGATACCTCTCAGCTCCAAACTCTGGTCGTAGAGTGATCCAGCCTCTGCCCACCCACACAGCTCAAGGACTTTCAGTTTGACACTGTTGATATTGCTGATTTTACGCTATGGTTTGACTTGTTGTTCTTTTTTGGGGGGGGGGGGAAGGTGGGGATGGGATCGGATATTTTAAACTGCTGTTGTTTTAACTCTCTTTTGTACCCCGCCCCGATTGCTCATTCAGAGAGGCAGGCTAGAAATAAAACATATTATTATTATTATTTATTAAACTGCAACAAAATGTTATAATAAGAAGAGAAGTGCTTTAGATCAGAATTTCAGCTAACCAACCACAACCTCTTCCAGGATTTTCTTTTCCAACCTTTCCTTGATTTTCCATTCCACCTCCAGAAAATGTTCTAAGCACATTCAGTCCTCAACTGGGCAGTTTGGGTTTCATCCCCCTTTACCTCTTATTCTCCACATTACTGCACTAACATACATACATTGATTGATTGATTTATACCCTACAATCCAGCTAGAAGGGCTCTCAGAGTGGCCCTTAGGCTTACAGTCCAAAAGGACCTCAAGGATGGGGCATTAAGAACAGTAAGGCTGCAGCTGTAAGGCCTTACAGTAAGGCTGTAAGGGTTTACCTGACAAATCCTGCCAAGAAAACCCTATGCTAGGTTCAATTTAAAATCTACCATCCCATTTATGGAGGGCATCATTTTAATCAACTGACACAACACGTGACTCAACAAAATGTCCCGGTCTTTTTTAAGAGAGAAGAGACAAAGCACATATTAAAACCACATATTACTTGTTTCACATATTACAGGGCAATTCTGTCCTCAACTACTTAAGAGTCCGTGCAGCTTTGTTGTTCTTGTTGTTGTGTTCTTTCGTCATTTCTGACACATGGTTAAGGTGAACCTGTCATAGGATTTTCTTGGCAAGATTTGTCAGGTAAACCCCTACAGGGCTGCAGCCTTACTGTTCTTAATACCCCATCTAAGAGGCTATTTAAAAAAGTGAATTAGAATAGATATTATATTGCCTTGGATTTTAACCTGCCATTTACTGAACAGATAAAACAGATAGATAACTCTGTCCTGACTGGGCACTGGAATGTAATTTCAGAAATGTGAAAGTCAAAAGCAAATGCTCTTTTCATGTAGCAGCCATTATCCATGGTTGCCACTGTGATTAAAGCCACCGATTATGAGGTGGATTTACCTTTTATTCCCTACCTCTAGAAAGCTCCCATAAAGACAAGAATAAGCACTTATTCTCCCTCCCTCAAGATGCAGAAGAAACTAAACATTATTAAGGCTAAGGCCCTATCCAGAGTGAGATCACTTCCTGTGGGCCGCTACCTCCCCATCCCTCTTTCTAATATATAAGCAGCTCACTTGAACTACTGCCCTCTTTAGCAGCAGGACTCAAAGGCAAAGAGCATCAGAGCTGGATTAGTGTGCCGCCTATCTGAAAGATGTGGCCTTCTAATCCCCTGAAACTAAACCCGAGGGGCGTCCAAGCTTCACCTCCCTGTCCAGCAGCCTGGCCAGCTCACAGGCTCGGCCCAGTTATTTACGGCCCTAATTACTCTCTATCGACTGGGAAGCCACAAACGGACAAAGGGCGCTCAAGAGTTCACACACAATTGAATTTCCCAGTAACAATCAGCAGCGAAAGCTCTCACACAGGGGAGCGGGGAAGGGGAAGGGGAGGGGGGAAATCAATCAAAGCAAAGGAGCTGGATTCAGACAGGAATCATCTGTCGCACCTGCCAAGCTTTCAGCATGAGGGCCCCGCACTCATCATTCAGATCATCAGCACTTTTCTCCCCACCTTGCCTCGCCACCAAATCTCTTGCACGGCAGAAAGAAAGAAAAAAATCTCTTGACATCATATTTGATGGCATGGCAGGGGTGCAACTGCCAAGAGGACACACAAGTCCCAGCTGCCTTCCTCCTTACATCTATGGTAAGCAAGCCCTCCTTTAGCTCCTCTACGTTGACAGGCATTGCAAGTTGCCAAAAGGCTTGTCTGCTTGCTAAGATAACCTTGGTAGGCCTGGGTGCTCAATAGCACACCTCAAAAGAGGAAAAAGTGTCACTGGGTGACATGTACACACATTCAGAGGTGGTGTGCCAGAGTTTTGGAAGAGTGTGCCTTCTCTTGTTGCCATAGAAACCCAGCTGGTGATGCTGGGACTAAATGGGGATTTTAGGGTTACAACCTCCTTTGTCTTTTTAACCATTCCCAAACGTCTGCCACCAATGGATCAGGTGTGGCCATTAAAAAAGAGAGAAGGGGGAAGGACTCTGTCAAAGGGAAAGGATTGTTCTCTAAAGAGAATCTCTGTGGGTGGCAGTGAGCAGGGAAAGAAGGCAGTACAAAGCTTTTCATTTCCAGGTCACTAGTTCACCAAGGCACTAGGCCTATTCGGCATAAGAACAGACATGGTGGACACTTGGTCAAACTGAGAGACTCTGCAGGCCACAGTAGCTCTGGGTTCCTTCTGACAGTCCACCCTGTCACTAGTAGGCAGAGCCAGTCAAGGAACAGGTTATTGATCCTATTGTTCTGAAAATGTAGAAAACTCTTGTTTTTGTTATCATTTTGAATCATAGAATCCTAGCTGGAAGAGGAACAAGGCCCATTCAGTCCAACCCCCTGCCATGCAGGTACAGACAACCAAAGCAGTCCCAACAGATGGCCATCCATCTTCTGTTTAAAAATCTCCAGTGAAGAAAACTCTCCAGGATGAAAAGGAGCCATTGCTGAGCATCCTCTGGATTTGGTCAGTCAAGCAATTACAAAGCCACCTAATATGTGCATTGCCTAGTCCACATTCTACTGTTTTGTTTTGTTTTTTGCAAAGATATCATGAGGACCTTGACAAAGGTCTTACTGAAATCAAGATATACTACATCCACAGCATTCCCTTTATCTACAAAGCTTGTGACTCTATCAAAAAAAGAAATATGATTTGTGGTTGCCTTCAGATTGTTTCTGACTTATGGTGACCCTACCATGATGTTTTCTTGGCAAGATTTATTCAGAGGTGGATTGCCTTTGCCTTTCTTTCAAGTTGAGAGAGTGTGACCTGCCCATGGCCCCTCCAGTGGGGTTCCATGATGAAATGGGAATTCAAACCCTGGTCTCCCAGAGGCTCAGTCTAACATTAAAATCTCTTTATTACACTGGCTCTTACAGAAAACTCTAACTTATTAATTTGTTTATTAGGTAGACAGTTATCAGATTGAAAGCTGGAGACAGATCCTGTAACTGTAATGGTTGTGTGGAAGTGGGAATTTCAGCAGGAGCTGCTTGTCATACAACCAGGTAGAAAGCAACACCTGTTCAAAATTCGCTCTTCTACACAAAGATTAAGGGTGCCCTCTCCAGTTTTCACTCAGACAACAGCTGACTTTTTCCTGGAGGAGAAATGCTTGTGAGATGTTATGCCTGTGATGCTGGAATAGCTTGGTTGACCATGGATACTTGTATATATTAACTT
The DNA here is from genome assembly GCA_034509955.1 of Urosaurus nigricauda. Lineage (NCBI taxonomy): Eukaryota > Metazoa > Chordata > Lepidosauria > Squamata > Phrynosomatidae > Urosaurus > Urosaurus nigricauda. Next base: position 11,866,847 of record JAOEGL010000009.1, read on the forward strand.
GAGGAATGGGTGGGTCTTGGCCAGTTCCCATGTGGTGTAGACAGAACCATAGGTTTCAGAAAGATTTAACAGAATGGAACAGTGGTCATCAACCTTTTCAGACCTAGGAATAACCTTTATGCCTGAATAGAGCTTGGAAATGTCACTGTTTGGATCACAACTCTGACAGCGGCAGTGTTTACAGGGGATTGTAGGAGCTGTCATGCCAAAACTAACATTTTAAATACTGTCATTAAATTGTGACAGAAGACCACTTTTGATTTTATGATCCCAAAAGGCATCTTTCTTCTCTCTGTGAGACAACTATTATTAGAGAAAGAATGAGAGAGTATATTAGGTGGAGAAGCATGGCTCTAGATATTGTCAGATTGCAGCTACCATCATCCCCCACCATTGGTTTTGCTCATGGAAGTTGCAAGTCACAGGTTTCCCATTTCTGGATGTGATGGACCTTTGGTTGTATCCAGCAGGGTCCTTTGTGATGTTCTTCAGACTGTTTGGTAATGCTTTTTTCCTCCAGGTTTGCTCACTAACTCTAAAAATAGGTTAGGGAATGTTCAGATATAAAATAGATCCTTTTCAAAATTTAGAATTATGTGGAGAGAGAAAGAGAAGGAGGAAGTTTTGTTCTGTTCTCCCTTTCATATCTCTATTTTTGGAATCTTCAAATAAAACTCAGCAGAAGTCAGTTCTTTTATAGACAGAAGGTACATGTAAGCAACACGTAAGTGGTTTATAGAATTCATGACCACAAGATGTAGCAATGGCTGCCAACTAAACTGCCTTTAAAATGAAAAGGAGATTAATTAACAGATGATAGGTTTATCAGCAGCTGTTATTCATAATGGTCATACGCAGCCTTCACATCCACGCATAGTATAGTGAATGCAGGTTTTGAGTGCCAGCAGTACTGGAGCCAAGAGACAGGGCCATTATGGAAAAAGTGGAATGTTTTACCATGTTTGGGTGTACTACAAGTTATGCAGAAATAAAAAAAAAACATTAAAGAGCAAATCAAAAATTAACATAGGCAAGGAACAACTTTCTCAATCTCCACCCTTTCTCCTCCTCCTCCATCCATCCATGACTTGCAGCCTGACTATATCTAATTACAGAATGGTTTGTTTCGAACAATCACAACTTCCCTTGAAGAATGGGTGGCAGCTATGGGTTTAAAAGAGTAGTTCAAATCACATCCAGTTGATCTGGGAAATGGAGGTGGAAAGCAACCTGCTGTGTCTGGTCCCACCCCTCTGCTTTTCTAGTGGTTTCTTTCCACCAATAAATGTAAATTGTTCTCTGTTCCAGAGTAACCTCTGCTCTCCATTGCTTCCGCCCTTTTTCCTGGCAAACAAATATAACCCAGGAAACTTACACAATATGACATTAGCTGTAGGAAATTAAAAAAGAGTAGTGAAAGAAAGATTCCTTGTGGATGAATATTAACAAATCCCACCAGCTAGCTTCATCACAGCAAGCAAAGAAGATTCAGACATTCATGTCTTCCCATACAGAAAAGAATTGAAAGACAAGACATAGCAGAGATCCTACTGTGTGCCTTCCTCCACTTCCACAGTGTGAACCTGTTTCTATATTGTGTGTGTCACTTACCACTAGTTCAGACTGCACTGGCACGTGGAACAGGGAAAACATATTGTCCGCCTTGTTCTATATTATGTTAGGAAGATCATCCAAAATGATCCACAGTGATCTTTAACAAATTATTTTAATATTTTTGAATTAATGCCCACCATTGCTTCATAAGATAATGATCCAGATTTAGGAATTGTTAAATTGTGATTCAACCACAGGATAATATAATAACATTTAAAAGGATCTTGAAGGCCATCTAGTTCACCCTGCTGCTCAGTGCATTGAGGATTGTTCTCTGCATCTTTATTAAGCAGCTATTTTTAAGGAATGAGACAGGTCTTTCTGTGAACTCTTTGCCTACCCTCACAATGATGCTATTAAAGCCCTTCCCACAGTTTCTTATTGTGACTGGAGTAACACATCAACCAGCTTTTCTTCTAGTCACTTCTAGGCAGGACTGAAACTCTGCATTGGCACGCAACAGATAACTTACCATCTTCCACCTCCAGGAGGGCTTTGGCCAAGATGCTTCCTGCCACACTAATTGCCTGGCACATGTAGTAGCCTGAATCTGAGGTCTGCACATCTGTGATTGTCATCTCACCACTTGGAGACACAGAGAAGCGGCCCATAGCCTGAGGGGGCTGACTGGGAAAAAGAAGAATCTATGGAAAAGGAATTAGGAAAAAGAAGATGTCTTGAGTTCTCACCAACTGAAAATAGAAGAACTAGGAGAAGGGGCAATATTGTACTTCTCACCAAAGACCGCTGGTGGCTTCCAGGTCAATGTGCTGGTGAATCTGTTTGAAATTTCAGTCTAAACTTTCATGAAGGTCTCCAAGGTTCTGAATCCTACCTCCCCAAATAGGTTCACTACTTTGGACAGCTCCTTGGAAATTAACCCAGAGTTCATTCATCACCTGTCTGATATGAGAATGAGTAGCCACCACTGGTTCCAGGTCTCAATGCCAACTAATTTCCACCAGACATTTTGTAGAATAGTCACTGTCCACAATACCTCTCTTGGGGGCACACAACAAATATTCTCTTTCTTTCTTTCTTTCTTTCTTTTTTGGTGACCATATTCAAAATGGGGATACCACCATAAGGGTTTCATTTCAAAATATGGTTAATAAATTATATTTTTCATCTGTAGCCAAATTTCTTAATAAATTTCTGTAAATGGTGGATCCTGGCTTGAGATGCATCTTTCTCTAGGGAGATTTTCACATGGGAATAGGATAGGATAGGGATGGGATTGCTCCCCCCATCTTTATCCCCTCCATGACCTGAGTGAAAGTGATAATGCAAATCACTTTCACATGAAAGTGGGTTGAAAAGCACTTTTAGCCATCAGCTGAAATTGCTTTCAGCCATCATTGTAATAACTGGTTCTTCCGTTATTACAAAAGACTGGAAATGATGGCTGAACGAGCTTTCCAGCCCGCTTTCATGTGAAACTGATTTGCGCTATCACTTTCACTCATACTTCCTGAGTGGCTGAATGATAGGTTCAGTGAGCTTGTGAGTGAAAGTGATTTGCACGATCAATTTCACTTGTGCTTCCCTGCCAGATCAATTGCGGGTCTCTTGTGAAAGTCAGGGACAGGACAATGATGCCCCGTCCCTAATGTGATAATCTCCTAGGAGTTAACATCCACCCCAGTGAAGCCAATGGGTTAGATGCTATCTGAAATTCTTTTGATCTCTAAAATCTGATTATGAATATGTAACGTCCTTCATAAAACGACCTTTCCCCCTCACACAGCTTGGAAAGCTACTTTTAAAAAGTTATTTGTAGGTTACCTCGTAGGAATCAACCTCCTCTGGGATAAATGGTTCCAAAGTATTATAATTCTTTAACCCTGATTCAGTTGTTAGTCTGAACTTAAGAGTAGATCCAATGAATCTATTAGGACTTGATAAGTAAATACTAACATAAATTCCAGTAATCCACTAGGCCCATCCTAGCTGGGACTAGCAATTAGAGTTAGGCTTTTCTTTTCTTTTTATACAAATGAAACTAAAATAGATACTTTCAGTTATTTTTTAAAGCATCAGAATGACATAACCTTCTGGGCCTTTGGAAGAAAACACACTTTAGTGGCGAGGACCCACAAATCTTCAACTGTGGAAGTCACTAAAACAGCTACAATTACACTGCAAATGGAGTGAAGTTATCCCTTGATATATTCAAATAATAATGGATTATGCCCTAGCTACTGGGAAACAATGAGTTACTTCTAAACTTTGCATTTATATATACTGTGTGACAAGAAGTTCCATGTTGAAATATTCCTGTTTCTCTTTCGCTTTGTCTTTCCATCACTTATTCTCTCAGGATGTGAGTAACTGACACATAATAGCTAAGAGCTATTTAAAGACAACTTAGAAAACTCCAATTGTTCATTCCTAGGAAGTGGGTCTCTCTAGAGACATACCTGCATCCCCCGCACTCTGGTTGGCAGACTATGGCTCTCCAGGCTACAAACTACTACTGAGATAAAATCTCAGCTCTTGCTCAAAAGACTAGAATGAAAGATGAATTACCTACAGTAAAAGGTTTTTTAAAAATATATAATTTCTTCTATTTTAGGTTTCTTTTAAAAACCTAAAACCAAAACAGTGACAAAGAAAGCAGCTTATGAGCTTAAGAAATGGAATGCTACTGCATTTTAATTACTTAGAGATAAAATTGTGACCACAACCATAGTTTTCCTTAGGGCTAATGAGCTGATTCTTGTAGAATCCGAATGTATTTCTCGGTTTATCATAAACTCAGGGTTGGCTCACAGTATTTCAGGTGCAACTCAGGTAATTTCCACTGAATTTAATGGGACCGGCATCTCAATAGGCAAACATATTTGACTGTTTATGCTCTTCTTGTTTGCTCTGGCACACCCCATTTCTACATGATACATGAAGTCAGAGTCACAAGATAATCCCAGACTGCAGGATTTCTCCACTTGTGATCCAGAGGATTTCTCCACTTGTGATCCACCTCAGCATGGAGATGCCTTCATCCAACCTCTACACTATTGCTACTACATCATAATCTGTATGCAATTTTTATCAGAGGCATAAGAATCCCTTTAAAAAATCAGGGTGAGCCAGAACTATGTCTCAGGTTATTTGATGGACTTTAGTCTCCCGTATAATAATAATTGTCGTTGTTATTTCTTACCCGCATCTCCTGATGGATTGAGGTGAGGAACAACAACAACGAACAGATTAACAACATCATTTATGAACTCGCCCATGTTTTGAGATCAGCTGGAGAGGCCTGCTCTTTGTCTCACCACCCTCACAGGTAAATCTGGTAGAAACATGGGAAAGGTTTTCTCAATAGCTGCTCCCAAGTTCTGCAACTTCCTTCTCATAAAGGATAGATTGGGACTTCCCTGGCTATCTTTCTGCAAGCAGGCGAAGATCCTTTTGTTTCAGCAAACCTTTGAGGACCGATTGCTTAAAGGAAATGGGCCTTCCATAATGCGTTCAGTTTTCTATTTGCTGGTTTCTTTTTAATCGTTTGTTGTTTATAGCAAGTTTTAATTTTTGATAGTTTAATTACATTTTAAACTTTTGTATGCTGTAAATTTTTAGCTATGTTTGTTTTAACTGCTGTAAGCCACTTTGAGTCCCCAACTGGGGAAAGGGTGGGATATAAATATCACAATGACAACACACACAAACTCACGTGCAGTTGTATGCAGGAACCAAAGGCGTCATCCTATACCTACCTGACTTCCTTCCTTTTGCCAGAACACAGCTGGTGGTGGGTTTCCTTTCGTCTCGCACTGAAATGTCACGGTTCGGCCTTGGGTTACAATTTGATCCCGAGGACGGGTCACTAATTGAGGTGGAACTGAGAGAAAAGAAAAGATGGGAGAAAGAGAAAGACAGAGAAGTTTGAAAGGTCTGAACAAGTCTCTACCATGTGTGCAAAAACTAATGGGGCAAGTAAAAACTGTGAGGATTAATATTTCCATTAACGTCCTCCATTTCAGGCATACTTAGTACTTTCCAGAAGTACCACTTCTGCAGTAGCCAGTATTGTTGGGGGGCATTGGAGACCCCACAAATCTAATCCTGAGCAGGGCTAGCTTCAGGTTCAAGATAGCTACTGACAAAATGCCTTCTGATGCTACTTCTCAGAGTTTGGTAGTCACATTTTGGACTACAATTCTAAGAATCAATCTAGCAAAGTAATATTTCCAAGCTCTGCCTCTTTTTCACTGGGCCTTGGAGGGTTTACTCAGTACTTACAGTGGCTCCAGGATGCCTGAGAATTCTATTTTAATTTTCCACAATCTTCCAAACAAAGTCAGTCCAACACACTTCTGGAAATGCAAAATCTGTACCATGTGTAGTACAAAGAAGGCCTGTTTTGGCCCCAAGCTTTTCATACTTGCTGTAGCTACTCATCACACCATCTTGACACTGAGATATTCATGAGGGTGTGCTTGTAAAGTGAAAGGTTCTGCCATTAGGAATTAATTAATAAATTATTGGTCTAAATTCAATTGCCAGTTCCAACTAGGAGTAACAGATTGAAAACCAGAAAAGGCTTCTGTAGCTTTAATGGCTGTGTAGAAGAGGTATTTCAGCATGAGTTGTTTGTCACACAACCAGGTGATCAACTGCTGATTGATAAATCTACAGTTATGTAAATCCCATTGACTCAAGGGGTCTACTCTACTTGGGATTAACCACTGGATTTATGCATTTGGACTTGTAACCATATTTCCATTTCACTCTAGCATTGCAAAGATTGAGAAACTTTCATGCCTAGATCTCTTCTATTTACTGCATTTCCACCCCCCTGCTCCTTTTCTTTGGTCCTAAACTCTGTTTCTAAATGCTCAACTGAAGTCTTAAATTACTGTAATGCTACAAACTTGAGAACTAAAGAAAAGTTCAGTTGGGGGCACAATGTTTATTGGGAGGGCAATGCTCTCATATTACCCCATTGTAGCTACACCACTAGAGGCAGCACATATACTTTGTGTGCTGATGTTAACTAGTTCAATCCCAGGCATAACTTGGGAAAAACTTACCCCAAAACTCTAGAGAGTCACCATCAGGTAACGTACACAATGCTAAGTTAGGGGGGGCCAAAAATCTAACTTGGCATATGGCCACATCTTATGTTGCTGTATAGCAGAAATGCCTACTTTTGCTTCATGCATTCCCACTGGTGCAATCCAGAAAGTTTTAGAAACAATAACAAATAGGTTTTAGAAACAATAACAAAGAAAATGGTAACGATAGGGATGATTCAAAGCATTAGAGTGTGGCAAAAGAAAGAGAAGACCTTACATTAAAATGAAAGCCAGCATATAAGTGGGTTTCCAGACAGGTCTGGGGTTTAATTTAAAAAAAAAAGTCCCTATAAATGTATGCAGAAAATATCATCTTGCCATGGAATAAAGTATAAAATGAGACAGAGGCAGATAAGAAAAGAACAGGTTTCCTAAATCAGTCACCTGACCATAAATCATATATTGGATTTAATACCTCTTCCTCTCCACTCAAAGCAAGACAAATGGCATATGTGTGTGTGTGTATGTGTGTTTAAATGCTAATCACTGGCCTTATCATTTCTTTGCTCTCCCCTCCAAATTACCTAAAACAACAAAGTGACAAAAGGCATCTCTCTTGCAGAGGGGTAAAGTATTTGTGGGCCACTGGGCCATTATAAAAAGGAGCTTCAGGTGTGCCATTGTCATGCTGATCGCGGCAAGCTTCACTTTAATGAAGTTATAGATTGCTAGGTTACCCCGAACGCTAATCGGGAGGTGTCTGTGAGTGAGCAGGTGCCTGTTATCCAGCCTCCTGCCCTCCCCACACTCTGCTACTTTCCATATAAAGCAAAGAAAAGCCTGCTGATGTATAACTAGTTATTGATTAGCACAAGAACTGCTTGACAGAGCAGGAGAAGATTCGTACGGCCAGGATTTAAAATTGGAAGAAGTGCTGAGTCCCAGGCCCAGCCAGTTCCTCTTCCAGGGCTCAGATTGGTTCAGTTAGACAAAACCTTGAACTGTGGAGAAGTGGAAGGCAGAAAGGATGTTGGGGCTGCTATCTGATGCCATACTTCAGAAATGGAGAGTGATTAAACCTGACGGTGTCAAGGAACCACCAGGTTGGGTTGGACAAAGCCAGTATCTGTCCTTACATCCATCTGCCTTATGCTGAGATCACCAACTAAGGCTCTCCTTTGAGTGCACTGTCAAACTTCTTTTTCTCTTTTCTTTTCTTTTCTTTATATCCCACCTTTCTCCCAGTGAGGAACCCAAAGCAGCTTACAATATAGGTTAGAACAACATAGGTAAAACGATATGTGGTACAAAGCCAATCTGAGTCCCGTTTTGGGAAAAGCAGTATATAAATAAAAATAATAAAAATAATAAAAAATTAAAAGCATCAAACAGTAAGCCCAATTAAAATATTAACTTAAAACAAACAAGTGGCTAATGAGAGCGATGGACTGGAATTCAGTTATCTCATTTACAGATCTGTAGTCATGATCCCCAAAACTACAGTACTTGGCATCAGGGATGCAAAAAGAAGCACATCCATTCTGCTAGTGACTAGGATGCGGGTGGATGAGGTTTTCAATCTCTTCCCACAAGCAAGTGAGGCTGTGACAATCAGAAGCAGGAACCTTGTTGCACTTTCATGCCACAGACTGTGACTGGCAGGAGAGGGGATGGAAACATCATCCCCTTACGTCACGATTACCAGCAGAATGGATTTCCTTCTTTCAGTAAAGCTGATGCTCAGAAACGAAGGTATTGGGCTGGGTAAGTCAAGGGGAGATGCTTTTTATTTATGCATATGTGAAGGCACACAATAACAAACTAGGTAGATTTAGAATTCTGCCCATGGTCTATTTGGTGGTGGCAACAGATTTATGGAATTCCCTCCCCAGAAAGACCTATTCAGCACCTATTTTTCTTATCTTGTAGAATATGGATGAAGGATTTATTATTTTCCTACAGCCCCTGATTTATCACATATTTCTCTCCCTTCTTTGTGAAACTAGTCTGCTTAAAGATTCCAGCAAGCGTTATGGAAGAAACCTGGGTTTTCAAGGGAAATATAAACAACAAAGGCACCCACAATTCTGTGCATTACAGGCAATCTTTTTTGTAAAAAAAAAAGTGCCAGCATTTCCTCAGAACTCGTAAGTTTCTGTAATCTTATCCATAAGTGTAAAAATGTAGTGCCTCAGTACCAACATAAAATGTTATAAGAACCTTGGGGAGGTCATGTGTTTAGGATATTTTCTTTCTTGATTTTATTGATATGTTTGGCATGAACCCCACGGGAAACCAAATACACCCCTTCCTCCTTTGTCCACAAACCATCAAAGCTCTGGGTCAGGAACATTTCTGCAAGCGTGTGTATGAGTTTGTAACTTGAGGCTCTGAATCATGTTGCACTCCCTAAAGCGTTTGAGAGCAATTGCTTTTGCTTTTTCGGGTGGACGGCCGTAAATTCTGAAGGCGAAGAGCAGCAATAAAAAACAGCGACCTGCCACGTTTTCCTTGGGAGTCCAGCAAAGGTCACTCCTCCATTGCCAGAGGTCACATTTTGTCCCCTGGTGGCTACAGTCATGGTTAAGCAATTGGTGGAGGAGTGGGAGGCAACAATAGAAACAGTCATTCTATAGTCACCGCAATTGGAGATCAGCTGCCTTGGACCAGTTCTGCAGAGGGCAAAGGGAGATGCATTCAGACATGCGCCTGGATGCAGGCAGAGGGACTTCTGATCTTCCAGAGCAACAGCTTGTTGTCTTGGTCATGCCACCTGCTCCATAATCAAATCAAAATGTAAATGGATTGGAAGGAAGGCAGCAATTTTGCCTCTTCGGTTAATGATTGCTGGAAAAGCCCCATCCTCCTCCCAGATTTCTCTTTCTCTCTGTGTGTGAGACACACACACAACAGGCATCACTTCAAAGGCTGGAGTCAGGATGATGGAAGGGATATTGTGACTCAGGAAATTCATGACTGCCCCCCTCTACCCATGGCCTCACCCCTCTTTGCCTTTCCCACTTCAAAAGGAAAAAGATAAAATGAAGGCAAGAATGACCTTGTGTGCCTGAGGAAATGTGTCCCTGCCGCCCACAAATCCAGCATGCAGATAAGGGGTGGTGGTAGTAACACCCCCCTTCAACTTCAATACCTCCCATCCTCCCTGAGGCAGGAAATTGAACAGTGTTGCTAGCAGCAGCTCACAAAAGAATGAAGGATCTGGAGAAAGTAGCATTTCCTATCACCCAGCATCTCCCCTTTGGGGAGATTATCTTTTGCGGGCCATTATCTGCAGCTACAAGAAAAGCAGAGGGCTTTGTCCATGAGTGATTTATTAGCCAAAAACAAAAGCAAGCAAAAAAACCAAACAATAAAGGAAGGAGACCTGCCAAGAGTCATGCTCTCTGATGAAAAAAGAAAATGCAGCTGTTCAGGTTTGCATTTCAAGGGTATGCAAACCACAGACAAATCTCTGGGAGGCACCTAGATCTAACTTCCTGATGACAGAAGCTGTTTGACAGTGGAATGGAGCACCCTGGAAGGTGATGGCATCTCTTTGATTGATGCTTTTGAACAAAGGTTTAATGGCCATCTAGCAGAGAAACTTCAGTTGTAGATTCCTGCACTCTCAACAGATGGGACTAGATTCCCCTTGGGATCAGTTCCAACTCTACTATTCTGTGATTCCCAGTCAGAGGAGTTTATCACACGATGGGAATTGGATGTATAATCCAATGGCAATCTGAACGCAATCATGGGGTTTAGTGTTATTGCGAGAAAGTTGATCACACGCATTTTTGGACAATGGGAAGTCCTTTCGAACACAATTGTGGGGTTTCACGTTATTGCATGAGAAACTATCACATGCAATTTCAGGCACTGGGAGGCAATGTCGGGCCATTCCAAACGCGATGCGGTGTCAATATGCAATCACGTAAATTTGCTGAACTAGCGAATTGACTCAATTCCGAACTGGCCCCACTTTCATTTCTTTCCAAATTGAGAGAAATTCCTCCCGTGTGATAATGTCAAGAGTATTCCTTTGAAAGCAAGCACACAGGTGAGAGCCTCAGGAGTGTCTTCAGGAGAATGCCATCACCTTTGGAGGCCTGGCTCACAGGCCTGTGGGAAAGGAAGGCTTTCTCTTGTGGTGTTCAGGTCTTTTAAAAATATTTTTTTTAATCGTGACAGGGTAGCTTATGGGGGGTGTTTAACTTAATACTGTTTTAAAAAGATGGATTTAATTGTTTTTTTTTTTTAAAAAATACTGTGAAGTTTGTGGGATGTATCTTGTAAGCTGCCTTGGGTCCCTTCCTAGGAGACAGGTGACAGTGAAATGAAAGAAATAAAATAAAAATAAATTTTAATTACCATGAGAACTATTTTAAATAGAAAGTCAGGATTAAAATCTAATGGACAAACATATGCCACATGGAAGAACATGCCTCTCTTTCTTACATCGTGAAGGAGCCCCAGCTATGAAACATGCAAAAGTTCAGGAGAGATGCCCTTTTGGGGGATGACAGGTAAAGACCTCCAAAAATTTCACTCTCCCTTATCATTATCCATGACAGGGCAGGATACGTCATTCCAAGTCTTCTACGCACAAAGAAAAAAGAGAAAAGAAATGAAATAGGGGCTGCTTCAAACTGGTAGGAAACATCCTCGCCCATGTAGAGCACTATAAAAGTGGGGAAGGAGAAATGTGTCAAGGAAAGGTCATTATATGAACTCAGCATTAGTTGCCACGGTGCAGCTCAGAAAACAATCTTCTCAGAGAGCCAAGACTGATTTATGATCATCGTAGGAGACAAGACCAAGGCCTATTAAATACCAATATTGTGTAGTTTTTACAAAAGTAAAAGGGTGAAATGCAGTCCAGTTCAGATCGCAGCAGAATGCTGTAATCACAAAGGAATTAGAGGGCTAAGAATGAAATTCCATAACTCATTATAAACACTTACCTGGAAATACATTTTATTTAAGTTAATGGGACAAACATCTGATAAAATATGTAGAGGATTGCACTGTAAAGCATGTACCGACAGTAGAGATGCTACATAATTTTGCTTTTGTGAGAAACCGACAAAAGAAAGTATTGTTTTTGGACCCTGACACAACCTTCTGTAAAGTAATACAACTGTATATCCCGAGTCACATGCACAAAACTGATCAATGACTGCCAACCCTCAGCCGTCCCAGCATGCAGCAATGTTATGAGATGAAATGAATACTTACGGAATGGGCCAACTGGAACAAAGAGAACATATGAAAAAAACAAAAAACAAAAAGTATGAGATGATTTGGATCAAATTAAGCTGGCATGAATGTTAAAAGTGTCAATAGGAAAGGATGTCCATCATTAGAACAGATGGGAACCAGAGGCCAAATCTGAACAGAACTATTTGACAAATCAACACATGAAGCACAGATAAGGTGCTGGGAGGTAGTGAGACATTTCCCTCCTTATGGAGACTTGCTAAAACTGGAAAATCCCCTACTAATGCTACGAATCCTTCCCACTAGGGCTAATATGGGAATATAATGTGGCTGTTTAGTTTCAATTCTATTACTCTGCAGTTGGCCAGGGATTTTAAAGCAAAAAGACAAATCAATTTAATGTTTTGTTTCTCCACAATGGCGGTCCAGTTTGATCCTTTGGGATAGTCTAGAGCAGTGGTTCACAACCTTCCTAATACCACAACTTTTTAATACAGTTCCTCATGTTGTGGTGACCCCCCAACCATAAAATTATTCCTAAAATCAGCAGAAATATGTGTTTTCCGAGGGTCTTAGGCAACCCCTGTGAAAGGGTTATTTGACCCCCAAAGGGGTCACGACCCACAGGTTGAGAACTGCTGGTCTAGAGGAAAAATGCAAAACTGAATATATCAAATAAGTAGATAATACAACTCTATAGCACATTTATTGGTAACTATGAAGGCCATACATATTCTGCAGGATATATTCAGCCTTCTGCCCTTTATGAACCCCACACAGAAGATTTTCATACCAGCTCTTAAGCGCTGGTAAATCACCTCTAAAACATTGAGGAAGCGCACATGTGTGAAAGCCTGGTGCGCTTCCTCATTGTCAGAGAATCGCCGGCTCCCTCTAATGTCACTGAATCGTTCCAGGAGAGGGAATTTCCTCTGAATGAAAACTTTGCATTCAGAGGAAATTCCCTTTCCTGGAACAATTCAGTTACACTAGATGGAGCCAACGATTCCCTGATGATGAGGAAGCTTGTCAGGCTTTATTATTATTATTAATATTATTATTATTATTATTATTAGGCTTTATTTATTTAGCTTTCACACACGCGCACTTCCTCAATGTTTTAGAGGTGATTTACCAGCGCTTAAGGGCTGGTATGAAAATCTTCACAGTCTTCCTGCCAAGAATAAAAAAGTCCTTTAAACAAGTTGAATAACGCTCTTGAGAACCATTAGAAATAGAGCTATTTTTTTAAAAAAAAGGTAGTAGTTGTTTCATTCATTACTTTGATCACCCAACAGAATGTTACTTGTTACTATATTAAGTCCAGAAAGCTAATTCACATAGCTACTCATGTGTAATGAGTTTCCTGTACTGTTACTTATTGTGCCATTGAAATATACAGGAAAATGCTTTCCGGCTCACCCAAGTGGCCAATTCAGATATAGCATCTTGGAAATGCTAGTAATTTTTTCCTACTTAGATTCCTAGGACTAAACCACTGCGAGCACACAATCCAATGAAAGATGGGATGTGATTCATCCATTAGTCTGAGAGTGTGCACTGAACATCTGTCAAGCCTGTCTTTGGGCACATATGAAGAAGCAGTCATTTGTTTACTCAGTCCACACTCCTTCCCTGCCCCCCCCCCCAAAAAAAAACCCCAATTGCTCTAAATCTTGTGCCTGAGCAGGGCTTGGACTTGATGAACCAACCCTCTCCAAAAATGAGCTCGAAAATCCTAGGTAGATGTATATATGGGTCAATACAGTAATATTTCTCTGTGAGCCTTGGGAAAGCTGCGAAGAAGGGAGGGAGGAGAGAGAAGAGGGAAATCGGAGGTCTGTGTCCCTCTTTTTGCAAGCCATGAGCCTTGGGGAAGGCTGTGGAGAAGGGAGAGAAATTGGAGGTTTGTGTCCACATTTCGCATGCCCAGACTATGACCCCTGGGAGAGGTCCAGAGAGGGAGAAGGAGGGAGCGAAGTAGTGATTTTTCCCCTCGGAAAAATCTCGGAAATATTGAATTGCAACCCTGCCTCATACAGACACAGAGCAGCATTGTTCCATTTTGTTTCTGCAAGGAGTAACCAAATATCAAAATAACTCATTAGCAATGGAAGTTATCTTATAGCTCTTGTCCAGGAAACATGATTCACATTGAGTACAAGGAATGGAACCTCACATTTCTTATTTTAATTAAACAAATAGATTTAAAAAAAGAAAGGGTAGGGGGAAGCAACAGAAATGAACTTCCAGTTACTTGGCAGGAGGGAGTGGTATGCCTTGTGGTGGATCCCAATGATCAGGGGAAATTCTTCACATTCTCTGAGGAGCCCACCTCTGCCTTACATCCTGGCTGGGTATGTGCACAAGACTGAAAGAGCATTGGTGATTGCATCTGATGTATTGCTGTAGTGGTTCTTACCTCAACATGTTTCGATTTGTCAGTGTGTCAACAGAATATAAGTCTTAGAGAGTGGGAGAAACAAATCAGTAGTCCATTAAGTGGCTGCTGTTTTGGTGTCCCCAGAATTCTCCATTCTAAGATGCCTTGTGGGAAATTCAAAACGTCATGTCCATAAAAAATGGCCCCCTCTTTTGCCACACATTGAGAGGGAAAGAGAGCATCACTGTGGATAGCAGTTCAGTACTTTTAAAGAGTATGTGAATCCTTCCTTTAACAGCTCATTTAATTTGTGAGATGCTGTGTTAACAGCTTCTTCAAAGAAAGGGCAATGACTGAAGCAAGCTCATTAAACATATAAAATCACAGAGTAGCATTTCATGAAGTCCTATTTTAAAATCTAAAATACTGTGGTGTGGGGCGATGATGTCTGGATGTCTTGGAGAAAAATGTAAAAAGCTAGACATGTTTTATTCAAAGCAAGCCCAAAGATTTAAAGTATGTCCCATGTTGTATGTGGGAGTGAGTAGAGAGGGAGGATTCAAATTAACAGTGTAATGCTATGCATGTTTAATCAGAAGCAAATTCCACTGAGTTCGGTGAGATTTATTCAGAAGTAAATGTGATGATAAATCAACAAAATGAATCAGTGAAATATAGTTTGGGAAGGGCATTTCACAAAACCAATTGTCTTGTAAGTGCCCAGTCCGGTGGCAGCTGGCCACTTCCCTGTCAGTGAAGTGGTGTATCCATTTGGGGTTGTACTTCAAACTTTAAAGAAGCAATCCAAGATGCTCAAGCCTACCAATAGCTCCTAAAATACACCAGCTGCCACTGGCTGGCACAATTATATCTTTGGGGTTAAATAATTTTCACTACAGTCCCTCTTGTCCCATCAGTCCTTGGGGATAGAGGTGATCTAGCAGCATTCTAAATACAAAGCTAGATTCGGTACCTGGGAGTGCTACACTTGAAACTTGTCATTTGCAGTTTGCTTATCATCACCCCTTAGTGTACCTCACATCTCTTTAGCAACTGCCCTTTGTGACCAAATGAGCTGTACTTACCATGGACACTGAGGGAGCCAGAAGCTTCCGATTTTCCCACACTGTTCTCAGCCACACAAGTGTAGGTCCCCTCGTCCTCTGCGCTCACCCGACTGATGCGTAGACTGTTATCATTCTGAACCTCTGATCTTGGATTGTAGAAAAGAACATGTTACTACCGTGTCTCAACTTGTGTCTGGGCTATGCCACTGAACAGAATTATAGAATAGGAAGGGACTTTGGAGGTAATTAAATCCAAATCTTTGCACAATAAAGAACTCTGGAAACGTCAGGTAGAGAGGCTCATGTGCATATTCTGGAGTAGCATCAGCAGTCAGGGCTTTGAACAAGGCAAACTACAAACAGAAAGCAGGGCTATGTGTTCTGTCTTTGAGCAACGGCTTCTCCTGAGCTACAGCTTCTCATATACCCCTCTGTAATGGGCTCCTCAAGGACAATAGTGGCAATCAGCAATTATTAATGTGATTTTTAAAAAAACCCACATGTGCTATGAGGATCTACACAAAAGCATCCTTATTAAACAGGCACATTTCTCAGGAACATCAATGGAATTGAAAAAGAGAGCCATCACTGATGTTCTATGCCACATTAACCATATTAACAATTTTAAGCACACTTTTAGGATCATTGGTGCAAGCAACCTAATCTTTTTCTTCACTGGCTTGGGAATGCCTTCCTTATTTCCAGAAGTGCGAGCAGGGAGGCTTTCATGAAAAAGCCCAACCCATATCCTTCATTTTCATATAGGGACATTTGAAGTGGGAGGAAACGAAGACAGCACTCATTAATTGCATAGCAACTGGTGCAATTGCCTGTGATGATATTTTTCATCAGCCCCATTGTACCAACTACCTCTTTGTCCCAGAAATTAAGCAGAATGGTTTTTTCTCACCCTGAAATCAAGGCAAGGACATTGTTAGCCACATTTTCGTTTCACTATAACTGTCTTGGAACTGTTGAGCTGACCTTTGTGAGCTCTGGAGTGTAACAGAACCACCATTTGTTGCTTGAGGCCTGAATGAATCTCTTTCTAGGCATTATTGTTATTACTAGCAATTCCATAGCTCTTTGAAAATGGAAACACCTTAACACTCCTTATTTTATGGGGGTGGTGGGGGTGGAGGTAAATGATACTGAAAGGTAGTGCCTGACCCCCAAGGGCATTCAGTATTTACATAACGAATGAAAAGTCTAGTTTCCACAACCATCTGCCTACATTTCCACCAGGACCCCATGTGACCCCTGCCCACGCCATCCCCAAGAGAAAAATTATTATTATTTATTCTTGATTTAATTACATCCCACCTTTTCCCCCAATATAGGCACTCAAGGCAGATAACAACAAATTTAAAATAGTACAATTTATATAGTATTAAATATATGGTATTAAAAACTATATATAAACCTTGGCCTCTGGCTTGCATAGCATTTGAAAGCCCCACCTTTGTCAGTTTAAAAAGCATGACAGCACAAAAAATATTTTGCCTGCTTCCGAAAGGCCATGCTGGACTCTCTAGGGAGGCCATTCCAGAGCTTAGGAGAAGTCACTGACGTCCTCTCCTTTGTTCCCACCCAAAAAGCCTAAGGGGGTGGTGTGACAGAGAGAAGGGCCTCTCCAGATGATCTTAGCTCTGTAATTGGCTCATAAAAGGAGATACAGTCCTTCAGATAACCTAGACCCAAGATGTATGGTGATGGTGGGGAGAACTTTCCATAGCTGCCACTGACCTTCCTCGAGGAAGCTCTCCTTCCTCCTTGCGCCAGCGTGAGGTTGGCACTGGGTCCCCCTGCACTTCACATTGGAAATTCACAGTGTCCTCAGCAAGTACCACTTGATTTATAGGTCTCTTGATGAAAGTGGGGCGCTCTGTCAAGATCAAAAATATCAGTGAAAGAAATAAGGTGAGAAGAAGAGGTACTTACCATTCTCATCTTGTTTGACCCAGAGGTGCCTAATTTACTCACATTCCCCCACCCAGGCCTGGAAAGTTATGTATTAAATTAGTTACAGTTATAGGCTGGAATTCAGTATTGCAGTTATGGATCAGTAACCTAATGTTACAGATTCATAGCTGACCTGTACTCAATAAGATTGCGAAGTCTTACTGCAAGACTACATAAATGCCCTTCTTCACATTTAAGAACCAGCAATCAGATTGGGCAAAGCAGATTTAGCTTCCTATACAAGTGCAAGGAGGAGGATATCTCTACCCTTCTCCCACCAGTGAGTGATCCTGTGATGATCAAAAGCAGGATACTGCTATGGAAACTCTTTGTTGCAGCCTTGCCCAACTTGCAGGATGGGGATGGACATATTATCTTCTAGCCCATTTTAGTAAAAACCATGCTGATACATACCAAACACAACCAGTTCTGCAGGCTCACTATCCCGTTCACCCACCATATTGGTGGCCACACAGATGTACATTCCAGCATCACTCTTCCTTGTGTTTGACATCATCAGCTTCCCACCTCGGATCTAAGGTGAAACATCAACAGGAAATTCTGTCTAAAGATGTCTACATATAAAGTCATCTGGCTCATGCTTGTGTTTTGCTGGAAACCAATTGCTCTTGACTACTCCAGGAAACAGCTGCAGGGAAATGCATTTCTGTAGCAACCTTCAGAAATGCCAAGGGCAACTTCTTCCCTGCAATATTACAACCTTGTAGGTGCATGTGTGGGTTGCATGTGTGCTGCACAGTTGGCAGTTGAATTATGGCAAATGCATGAGTTTCATATGCTTTTCTTAGGCAAGAAATGCTCAAGAGTGGTTTCTGCCAATTCCTTTTTCTGAAATATAGCCCAGCGTGTATTGGCCTTAACATAAATTGGCCTTCATCAGAGGCTATTATCAGAGATTTCTAGAGCTGCAGTCTGCACTCTCAACAAAATTGACACTCTGCATATTAGAAGGAAGGGTTGGTTGATTTCAACAGAAAACATAATTTTCTGTACAGAAAACAGCATTTTTTGCAATAGTATTTTATATGTAAAATAACTACTTGAGAATTTTATACAGAACAACTTCCCATATACAGCACTTTCTGCAAAGGAAACGCTAACTCTGCAGAAAATTATATTTCTTTGTAAAGGTATCTTCTGCACAGTAAATGTTGGTTCTTGTGCAGTAAATGGTATTTTTTGTACAAAACAACCATGTGTGAACTTGCATGGAAAAAGTCCTGAATTGCAAAGATTCTTGTCATTCTAGGACTCTTCTCATCAAGGATTCTTACCACTCAAAAACATGTTTGGGTTTTTTAAACCACTTTTGGAATATTGTTCCTGTCATTACCTAGAATACAATCATTAAGTGTTCAACTTCAGAAGCCAAGGAGAATGAGCCTGGTTAGTATATAGACAGGATACCAACAGGCAATACCAGGCATCTTGAGGTAGGGGAAAGAATCTTGCCTGAGACCCTGGAAAATTATTCCTGCCAGTAAGATTAGATGACCATTGGTCTTATGCAACTGAGGCCCTCTTCAGACTGGCCAATAAGGATAGTGTGGAGGTGGAGTCGGCATGTTGCGTCCAGATGATGGAAGCCCGGACTCTGCCCCCAGGGCGCCATGACGATGCACGCTGCTCCACATGGCGGGTGGCATCATGGCACTCCTCTAGCGCTGTGTCCATACGATCCAGCGCCAAAGGAGTGATGCATAGCTGTGGCAACAGTGCTATGGTGCCCTTTCAAGGATGCAAAAAGCTGCTTTTGGGGGCTCTTTATTACACACTCGAAATTCTGGATTGGTGCCACAGTGTGAAGTTGCCATGGCCCCAATCTAGCAAAAAAAGGGGCAGCTGCAGACTGCCCTTAGTGGCAGTGTGTAGAGCCCCTAAGACTATAAGGTAACTTTTGCTACTCCCAAATTCCCATCCCTAAACCAGCTGAAAAGTTTTGCTTCCAAGTGACTTTTGCTTCATCCAAACTTTGCTGTCACAAGGAAAAGAAGCACACATTCCAGGATCTTGCTAGCTTTCTATCCACTTACTGCTTAAATTAGAACAGTGAGAGCATGCTAAGAGGAACTTCCCCATCTTCTATAACAACAGGAGGCTTCCCTTCCCTCAGAACAGCATGTAGCGTTTGAAGAAATGCTGCTTGGATGAATTCTTCCAAATGCTGGCTGATTTTTCTTCTTTGCAGTGAAAATGGGCATGGGATGGTTTTGAGGTTTGAAGAGGAAAGGCTGGGGGTCTGGTGAAGGACAAGGGCTTGGAGGAGGAGTCTCACACCCTGATATCCTCCAGACTGCTGGATTAGCCTCTATGGGAAATCTGATCTCCAGGATCTCCCTGACTTAACCTATTGCTCACAGCCCCCCCCCCCCATCATTACATTATGGCTTCTCTCAAGCTCCTCGCATCCTTGACTCGGGGTTGTAGTTAGTGGGAGTGGTTGGGCAAAATGAGGATATTGTCATCATGATAAGAGATTTTCCTTCAGTCTCAGATTTCTAGCATTGCAGAGAGTGAAACATAGACAATCATTTACACTTAAAAATGTACCACAGTCTTATCTTTGCTGTGTTCACATTCCATTGGTAACTCTGCCTGTACTTTTCTTTGAGCATCTAAACTGCTTTCTAAATGCTGAACTAAATTGTACGCTATTGCAAGGCTATACATTTGGGTACTGAAGGAAAAAATCATGAGGAGGCAGAATTCTTATTCCAAGGCAAGCTTTTCATTCTCCCCTCCCTATACCACTAATGGAGAGGATGGTGCAACTCATGATATGGTAATGAACATAGAAATACTTTAGATGTTACAGAGGCACTCACCGTAATGCGCTCATCCTTATCGCTGATGCGGATGTTGTTTTTTTTCCAGGAAATGGTAGGCTCTGGGTGTCCTCTTGGAGGAATGCACTCCATCACAGCTGGCTCACCAGCTGCCACTACCACATCACTAGGAGCCTGCCGGAAGTCATCTCTCAAGACTGGAAGAAAGAGAAAAAACAATCTGAGGATCTGCTTAAAGGAGAAAGGTAGAGATGGCAACTTCAGAACCATCTCCAGGTTATCTTCTGCATTAGGGATGGAAAGAATATTAGAAAATATTCAACAAATATTCAACAAATATTCAAAATATGTAACAACAACAACAACAAAAGAGGTTTCTTGGGAAGTTCCAGTTCAGAAGTTCTTCCCGTGTGATAAAGTCCTATGAGACTCTCCTAGGCAAAGAAGGCAACAAAAGTGCCCATTGTGGTCCGAAATAGTGGCAGCAGAAGTGGTGAATTTCTTTGAATGAACCAGTTGGTTCATTCAACATATGGTTGTTCACCAAAAGGGAAGTCCAAGTTGGACTGAAGGAGGAAAAGCTTACTGGTATTATGGAGTACAGAGTATCCAAAGAAGGCCAAAGTTGAAAACTGGTAATAAGAACAGTAGCCAATTTAGCAGGAGAAGAGTCAAAGATGGTCCAAGGCCAAAGAAAACAAAATTGAAAGTTCAGGGATATTCCTTCAAAGCTGCTGCAATGGTGGGTGAAAAGGAACTGAGAAGTTCAGGAGGAAACCCAGGGATAGGACCACCTAGAGTTAGGTGGGGCTACAGCCAAAGTTTTTGATCTACCTCTAGAAGCTTCTGAATGAAGCACAGCACCGCGCAGATAACCCATTTGTGTGAGCCACAGAGACCATGAAAAATATTTCTGCACAAGAAAACAGGTTTCCAACATTGAAAATATTTTCTGAGTAGGAAACAACAGTACTCTGAATGAATACGCTTCTTATGTGCAAGAAACCTGCTCCCAGTGCAGAAAGTGCTGTTTTTTCCTGCAAAAAGGTCACTTGCAATATTTTTGCACAAGTCCCAAATTGTTTATAGTCTTCAAAAACTGCAACAAGAAAAAAAAGATTAAATTATTCATTCTTGCCTGTGAGAATGAGAATGTTTGTGTATTTTGTCACCATAATTCCATACATTGTTCACTTGTAGAATTAACTTTATATATTTATCTAGGGCAAAGGTTTTTATGGTCTTCTTTATTCCAGGGTAGTTACAATTGAAGACTTCAAGGTCAGTGGGATGAGGCATTTATTTTAGTCTTTTGATGGTGCTGAACCTATGTTGCGGATATAGTTCAGTATCATAGATAACTTCCTTAGAATCTGGGCTAAAACCTAGAGGCAATTCACCACTTTGGTAATATGGGAGCTATTAGATGCCACTGTTCTAGAGTAAGGGAAAGTGTGCTAGAGATGTGAAGGCCCAGAAAAAAATTGAGAGAAAAAAGCATTAAATTCCCCCCCCCAATCATGTTAAAATAAAACATTCCATACTTTATTCTCTTCCTCTTCCCCCCCCCCCCGCTTTTCCCCAGTTTTTTTCCCCAGGACTTCACATCTCTAATGTGTGCACACACGGGCATGTGCCAGGGTCAGCCCTGCATGTTCATAGCAAAGCCCAGGATCAGATCCTATTCTATTCCATGTACAAGGGTTAAATAGACTCACTATTTAATCCTTCTTCAGCAATGAAAATAGATCCAGCATAGATCACATCAGGGGCTAGACAGTGAGCACAGATTGGGATGTGGATGTGGGGGGGGGGGGGACAAACTTAGCTTTAGTGAAATGAAGAGATTGTGCAGACCACCCCTAAGAGGTGGCCTGCAGCTGCCTCCAGCTGCACCAGATTGGGACCATGGCAACTGCAGCATTTTGCGGCTCCTTTTTGCACCATGGAAAGGGCACGATAGCTGCAGCACCATGGCTCCTTTGAAGCTGCATTGTGTGGAAGCGTGTCATGTGGCGTGCAGCATTATGCCACCCTGGGGGCAGTGTCGGGGCATGCATCATGTGAATGCCATGCCCCGACTCCGTCCCCACGCCGGCCTTTATGGCCAGTGTGCACAGCCCATGAGTCCACACACACTGTAAGCACATTACAACAAGATGGCTGGTCACAAAGTCACAAACAACTGAAACAAAGGTATACTTTGACTATATGGTAACAGTTACCACATTTTCCAAAACTGCATATTTTACAGAAATATGCAAAAACAAACAAATAAAAAAAAAACCACTCATGAAAAAGTGCAGTTTTCCCTAAGAGTAACAGTAAAAACAAAAGGAGAGTGTGTGAAGCAGTTTTAAAGTACTGCAACCTTTAAATTTTAAAATGTACTGACTGAGTTCTCTTGCTGAGATGTCTGTATCTCACCATCACTGTGCTGGTCTGTGACTGTAATAGTGATGGTGACTGATACAAATAGATAGATAGATAAATAGACAGATAATCTCTATCTATCTATCTATCTATCTCTAATAAATCTAAAGAAGAAAAACAAGTCCCCTGTTCCTTTGGGCTGCCAGTGATACTACAGATTCAGAACTGCAACCGATACAAGCTTTCATGCCTCATTTTTAACAACTGACCCCAATGCTTTCCACAGAGGATGCATCATTAGTTCATTTCCTCTATCAGATCTGGCCTCAGCTTTAAGGGCAGCAGGAATTCGCAACTCCCACGCAGGAAATGGCACCCAGCCTTGACAGCTGCTCCCTCTGCTATCCGACATATGCCCCAAGAGGGCCAGCCTTGCCATATGGTCTGGAGGGATACACTATGACTCCCAAGCCATGCACCTCACCTTTGCCAAGTGGAGCCTGCCAATTTCCATTGCCAGCATTCTCTCTTTGAGCACTATTTAAAATGTACACAGGTTGCAGTAAATTCAACAGAGCCCAGACCAACAACATCCTTCTTCACTGCAGAGCTGTAACCCTGAATTAGTCAACAAGTGGTGTGTGGGTTTGATACAAGAATTCTCAAATGAGCTGCAGACCTCCCAGTATTTGTGTGTGAGAGTCCTGCTTTTCCTTCTGCATTCCTCAACTGTGCATTCATGCCCCTTGGCCCTCATCTTTTCTGTGACCCTCTCAAACAGCTTGATGATTGGTATGATTCTTGGAGTTGCTCTTGTATAGTTTTCTGTCCCCTTTTGGCTATTAGATTGAGCATCTCCTCTTTCCCCCAGAAAACCCCTTTCCTTCCCCCCCCCCCACAACTCATGGATGCCCCGGCCATCTTGTTGGGCACTTGTGTGCTGTGCTGATGGTGCAGCTGACCACTTGGGAGCTCATGTGAGCAACTCATGGGCAGGCGACAAGAAAAATAATCATGGTCAGAAACGGCACCAGCAGCAGCATGGAAGCCTGAAAGTGAGAGAGCTGCAGCTCAGACAGAGATTTTTGGCCAGCAAGAGGTTAGCCACTTGCCCGGCCCAGGACACCTGTTCCTGACTGCTTCCACCAGCCACCTATCCCCTCAACCATCTCCACACTTTCTGGGTTGAACAATAGCAACTGGGGGGATATTTTGCTCAGGGGTAATCCTCTAGAGCAGTAGCCCCAAAATCGTGCCCTTTAAGAGATGTTGCACTTCAGCTGCCAGAAGCCTCAGCCATGCCAGAAGCAGCCCTGGTGGCGCAGTGGTTAAATGCCTGTACTGCAGCCACTCACTCAAAACCATAAGGTGGCGAGTTCAAGACCAGCAAAGGGCTGAAGCTTGACTCAGGCTTGCATCCTTCCGAGGTCGCTAAAATGAGTACCCAGATTGTTGGGGGCAAATAGCTTACAATTGTAAATGAAGCTGTTTGTTTAACAAATTGTAAGCTGCTCTGATAGTCTTGGCTGAAGAGCGGGGTATAAATAAAACATTATTATATTATATTATATGTTGGCCAATAGTCTGGGATTCTGGGAGCAGCTGATGTCCAATTAAATTAGAAAGCTGGGCCAAAACTAACAAAATGAATTTTATCACAGAGAAATGTAAGGTACGGAACTTAAGCAGCAAAAATGAAATACATAGATATGGGACAGGAAACACCTGGCTTAACAAGACAACATGTGAAAGGGATCTAGGAGTCTTAGTAGACCACAAGTTGAACATGAGTTGTGCAATACGGCAGCTAAAAAAGATAATGCGATTCTAGGCTTCATCAACAGAAGTATAGTGTCTAGATTGAGGGAAGTAATAGTGTCACTCTATTCTGCTTTGGTCAGGCCCCACCTGGAATACTGTGTCCAGTGCTCGGCAACACCGTTCAAAAAGGATGTTGACAAGCTGGAGTGTGTCCAGAAAAGGGCCACCAAAATGGTGAAATGTCTGAAAACCTTGCCTTGTGAGGAGAGACTTAGGGAGCTGGATATGTTTAGCCTGCAAAAGAGATGGTTAAGAGGTGATATGATAGCCCCGTTTAAGTATTTGAAGCGGTCATGTTGAGGATGGATCAAGCTTGTTTTCTGCTACTCCAAAGAATAGGACCCAGAGCAAAGGATGCAAACTACAGGGGGAAAAAAGGTTACAGCTCAACAGTAAGAGGAACTATAGGGGAACACACATCTTCAGAGTGTGGAGTCTCTTTCTTTGGAGCTGGATGGTCATCTGCTAGGAGTGTTTGGACTGTGTATTCCTGCATGGCAGGAAGTTGGACTGGATGACCCTTGTGGTCTCTTCCAACTCTATGATTCCATGAGTCTAAGATCATTTCCAGGTCCAGTAATATTGGCAGCATTTGCACAAGGATGGAAGAAGGTTCACACAGCTCTGTGTGGCTCTCCATTTCACAACTTTTCAAAACGGCAACAGGACAAAGCACACCTTGCCATTAAAACCCATACTTTTCTGAGACTTGGATTATACATAAACACATGTATTAAAATGGTGCACATTTTAGGGAAAAATATACACAATAATCTCCTTTTCCACCTGAAACGTATTTTCTGCAAGAGAGAAGAAAAACAAAATATCATAACCTATTTTGTGGAGCTGTGATGGGATGAAATGAGAATGCCTGCAGAATTCTGAGAAATAACAGATTTTCACATCCCTAAATATGTATTCATAGTATGATCCTAAAATCTAGTTTTGTAAATTTGCTACTCTTGAAGGGCAAGGAATATGATTTGGGAGGGTTTTTTTTTTTCCTAAAATAAAATAAAATAATGAGGAGGAGGAGGAGGAGGAGGAGGAGGAGGAGGAGGAGGCGGCAGCAGCGGCAGCATCAGGAGAGTGGTCTTAAGAGTGATAGTACCAGACCTGTGGCTGAAAAAGACAGAGAAGCTTGCAGAAGCGACCGCTGCCTTACTGGTTGGTTTCTCCTTTTCCTCCAGGAGCTCCTCTGAATTATTAAGGACCCCGTAACTCACCACCTCTTAGGTTGCTTCCTCTATTTACCGCTTCACAACTAATTATTCTTCTTTAAAGTTGCTCCCACATCAGCCACTGCTCACCAAAATAATTCAGCATTTTATAACCATTACAGAGAAATGTCAGCCCTTTATGGCACAACTGCCTGTCAGAGGCTATTTATTGCATTGTGGAAACTTCCCCAGCTTGTAAAATGTGCCTAAGCAGTTGCTGCCGGCCAAAAGAGCAGCAGCAACAACAACAACAATTCATTTAGCTAGACTTTATGATCCCAGTGAGTTTGCCTCCCTCACACTGGACACCTGACAAGGCAAGCAGCCCGGAGGCACTTGAGCAAGTGGTTTCTTTGAAAGCAGAGAAGAATGTGGGGGCAGTATGGGGGGGGGGGGATTGGGCTACCAGCTTTCTTTGATGGCAAGCTAGCTTGAAATGAAGGACATACATTTGCACAGGGTAGCTTTTTCTCAATGTCTGACAACAGAGGTGAAGACTGAGGGAAATCTCCATCTATCCTTATAGGTTGAAAAGGTATTTGGGTAGGAATTTCCTAGAGACTTTTAAGCAGCCTTCCTAAATTTACTCTGTAACGATACAATGGTTTGAGTGTTGGACTGCAATTCTGGAGACCAGAGTTTGATTCCCAGCTCAGCCATGAAACCCACTGGCTGACCTTGGGCCAGTCACACTCTCTCGGGGTTGCCATAAGTTGGAAAAGACTTTAAGGCACACAACAACAATAAAAGGTGGTTCCAATGAGAGCGGTAGTCTTATTCTTCACATGGCGTGGGGAGAGGGAGGCAAGCATTCCAATTAGCAGAAGAGTGGAGGCAATACACTACAGTATTTTTCTCCTTAGTCACCCAAAAGAAGGACAAGGCTATGTCACACACTCATACTGCTTCTCTTAAACCAACTCTGGGATTTTTTTGTGTGATGTGGATTTGGTTAGGCCCAGAAGTGGCAGGAGCCCCTCCAAATGTAAGGCTTGGAGTATCACTTCAAGTTAGGAAAAAAGTTTCCTTTAAAAAAAAAATCAGACACTTTCTGCTGAAACACCTTTCTGAATAAACATCTTTCTCCCCAAATAAACAACACCCGAAGTATAACTCTCCCCCTCCCCTTTTAAAAAAAATTATTGTGGGGTTTGGTGGGGAGTTTACAGAGGAGTTGTGTTTGTGGCAAACTGCTTCCTGACTTCCACCAAGGTTATTTCCATTCCTTATTCCTATGCTGGATCAGGTGAGTGCCATTAGTGGTGATCTTTTAAATGGAGAGTTTCAGTAAATGTGGATGTTTTTAATGAACGTGTGAGTGTGCGTGTACTTATATATGTGTCCTTGTGTGTGACAGACTTCTGTGCAAAGGCCTTGAAATATCTAGTTATGTGCTGTATCTATTTTGAGATATTTTCATTTTCTGTGATTCTACATTTCATAAACAATTGTTGTACTGTACAGTATATTGTTGCATTAGTCTGTTCCCCCCCCCCTCATTATATGAGTGGGACACAGGGGAATAACTCGGGGGGGGGGGGAGCAAGCAGCATGAGAGCATTGCCCCTTCAAACAAGAATTCTGCTCCCCATGAAATGTTCCTTCATTCCCTCTTTCTTTTAGCCTGCCACAGAGTTAAACACTGAAAATCATTCATATGTAAACCTCTTACAATGGGGCAAAAAAGTATTTAGTCAGCCACCAATTGTGCAAGTTCTCCCACTTAAAAAGATGAGAGAGGCCTGTAATTGACATCATAGGTAGACCTCAACTATGAGTGACAAAATGAGAAGACAAATCCAGACAATCACATTGTCTGATTTGGAAAGAATTTATTTGCAATTCATATTGCAGAAGAGGTTTTCAGATAACTTTTCCTTCATCACAACTTTATCAGTTCAGGAGAAAGATGCACAGGTGCCAGAATCTTGATAGTTTTCTGAGTCTACCCAACTCTTCATGCACTTTAGGAGAGATTTTTTTAAAAAAGCCAAGCAAAACAGCAAGAGCACGCCAATGCTTACTAGGCATTAACAGCACGTCAATAAGCCATTTAACTTCAAGCCGAGTAACACACTATAAATATTCATACCTAAGAGTAATATACTGAAATAATCTTGCTGGTAATGAGCAATAAAATGCAGATATATTGCTTATTAAATATTTATGTCTACAGACTAAAAGTGTTCTGAGATAGCCGCCTTTGGAGAGAACTGGGCACAGCAATGCAGGAAAAGAGAAAGGAGGCCTCTTGCATTGCTAGATAACCCAACATAACACTGACTACCTTGGTACCCAGACCTCTGATGCACAGATGACCTAATCTAGGGATGTTTGAGAGACCCTCCTGCCCCTTATCATTAGTGTTATCTTCAACACCATAAAGAACATGAAGCTGAGTTGAGATAGAAAGCTCTTCAAGATAGATGTCCTGGTGCTGCTGGGTACATTGGTTTGAGGGGACCAATCTCGGGTTTACACATTGGATCTGGACTAGGGTTCCTGTAACTCTGATCCTTAATTAAAGGAAGATGAAGTACCATAAAGCTCTATCAAGCAAAATGAAAGTACCTGTCCTTCTTTACTTTCCCAACCCCAAAAATTCACCTGCAACCATCTCCTTTCAACATGACTGCTACCTCACCAGCAGAGAATGGGATGAAGGAGAGTCTAGTTCTATTCTTATCACCAAACACAGAACACTGAAAGTGACATTATTTTGAAGAGGACTTTCCTTCCATTGTAACTGTAGGATAAATTAGAAGCCCAGGTCTGGTGAATGAAGGATTCAGCTTTATTTAGAGAAGGACATACGTTTCTGTCCACCACTCTGACAGATAAGAATCTGAAGAGAACAAGAGAGATAAGAGATTGTACACATTAATATATTTCAAGGTTGCCAAGGCACTATTGCAAAGCATGTGTGTTGGGTGGGCAACACATGGGGCTTCAGGCTGCCCTCACTGCCCCTGCAACTAAAACTTAACAGAACAGTGTTGCTAGCAAACCGCCCCTCCACGTATTTCCTCAGGGAGGTTGGGAAAAGTGTAGCATAGCCCCTTAAGGCCATCTGAGGCCAAGAACCGCCAGGAGGGTCTCCAAACATGGCAAAATTGCTCCGTTTGCTTCCTGGGAAGCAAAGAGAACACTTAACACAAATGAGATTATCATGACACTGAATTCTGGACTCAGTATTAACTTCTCCATGTGCATGTTACAGATGTGAACTCCGCACATCCAGTGTTCAGGTACACCAATCATCTCTTCAAAATTCAACATTTTCCACCATTTCTCTCACCCTTCTTGTTTTGGAATCTTACATGGCTGAAGCCAACTCTGTTCATGTCTAGCCCTCTTCTTCCTGCACCACTTCCTCACAAAATTACTTGATATTTTGGTGACAGACAGTTAAAAAACCCTGTCCACAGAACAGATTTTTGATGTAAAGAACAGATTACTATTCACATGATTGGATTTCACACTGCCTATTCTGGTTTTACAGTTTTATCACCTCTCCTCTCTCTGCATACTTGCATGTTTTGGTTTGGTTTGTTTTTAAAAGGAAAAGGCTATTTTTAACGTTACAGTCTATTCAGCAAATCCATCTGAGCTAGGAAGGGCTGTCCAGACGTTTCAATGGTTTTAAAATGGGATAAATGGAATTGTCTTGATGCTTTTTAAAAGTTAAGCTACTGCTTAAACTACCTCTTTCCATCAGGCACTCCTCTTTGTTGGATGGGGAGTGGGGATGGTGGTAGAGTCCCGTCTGATCTTAGCGGCAAAATCTAGAACTGATACAAACTTAAAAATGACTTTCAAATTAACTGGGTCAGATATGTCTATCTCATGTGATCATTTTCTACTTGCAGGGAGTTATGACAAGCATTTAAAACACAGCCTTCTACTTGCAGTCTGAACTAGTACAGTCCACTATGAGCCCTTTCACACAACACAAGTATATCACTATAACTCAATTTTAACTGTCGTGGTTCTATCCTATGAATCCTGGGATTTGCAGTTTAGGGAAGGGAATTTAGAATTCTCAAGCAGAGAGTTCTAGTGCCTCCCAAAAGCTTGACATTCCACAGGATGCAGCCACAGCATTTACAATGGAATCATGTAGTGAGACATGAATCCAACAGCAAGACCCTGTATCTCCATAGCATTCTGCTACATGATTCCATTGCGTGTGTAAGATTACACCTCAGACCTGTATTTTCAGAGGAAGGTTCTAAAAATGTGATCCAAAATGATTAACTCTCCTAGATTAGTACCTGGAAAAGTTACCCATTCAGAGTATACCTCTCCAGAATGCCCTACCTAGCATGGCCAGGGGCTGGGGGCTTCTCGGAGTTGTAATCCAATAAATAAATATTCAGGGATTTTTTTTTAAGGATGAATAGACAGTGCCGCACCTCCACCACATCACTTACAAAGAGAGTTGCCATCTTAGTTACTTGGAATTAAGGGCAATCTGGGGGGGACAGCTGCACAAACACTAGATTATTTTTTTCCTAGTGGTTACACCCTCTTTTTTTCATCCAAAAGAAGGGTTAATAGTGTACCTAGTGCCAGTGAATGATTGGTTTTGTAATTAGATCTCTGCTGGAGATTTTTCTAAATATAGGAGACAGACCCTGAACACTGTTCTCTTGCTCTCCAAATATAATTAATAAGTATAAGAAGACGCAATTAGCTGGCAGTAACCCTGATAATCTAGATCAATGGCTGGCAAATCCTTAATGAAGTGTTAAATTGGGTCTGTCTCCCTACACCACAAGTCCCCGGAAGGCTATTTCGGTGATGGATTCTGTGCCTCTCCTGCCCCAGACTGGGATAAGATTATTCAAAAAGACTGATGAAGCTGGGGTCCAGGCAGCCACGGGGCAAGGAGCTGAATGGACCATTTGGGCTGATGGGACATACTTCTTCACAACAATGGCCTTGTTCACACAAGACATGCAAGGGGAAAGCAAAGTAATCCTGGGTGTATTATGGCAGAAGGCTCCCACTGCTCAGAATTATCTAGTTACAAATAGGGATGTGTGAGAAATTTGCAAGGTTGGCTTTTTTTTTAAAAAAAAAAAAGGATGTATTTGTCCAAATCTTGCAGTTCCCAGACTGAAAACAGAAATTGACACGCTTTTTGCCTGAAAATCTCTACATTTCCGAGCTTCAGATACATGCCATGATGGGAAGACGGAAGGGATCAACAACAGGCACGTATAACACACAACAATCCACACAATACATTTCTAAAATCTCAAGCCCTCCAACTGTCCTAATTTGGCAGGGAAAGTTCCACTCAATCTTCTGTTGTCATACTTTTTCAGTTGCTTTTAAAATGTACATCACCCCAATTTCCCCCTTCATCTTCAGTTTACTTCAACTACTGCAAACTAAGTCAAAGTACAAAAGCAGTTTGCATTCAATTGCTTCAGAAGGTAGAGAGGAGAGAAGAGAAGGGCATGGAATCTTATCCTTCCCAGTAGGCTCAGGCAAAAGCGAAATGCTGCAGCCTCTCCTAGCATTTCTGTTCTTCTTCATTAATAATGTTTGCCATCTCAATGTTGCTTGTCCATGCGTGCCACAGTTTTCACTTGTACCAACACACTTAAAATCTGTACCAACACACTTTAGCCAACATCATCATTCTTCCATTAATGTGTCCATTTGAAAAATGCACACTGCAGGGATTTTTTTTAGAAGTTAAAGAATTTTGCTTTCCCTCTTTGATTAATAATAATAATAATAAAATTTATTTACACCCCGCCCCTTTGAGATCAATCGAGGCAGCTTGTTAGAGGCCTTGTTTAGCCATAAAGCCCAATTACCTTGGGTTTAGCTGAGATGAATAAATCAAGACCTCTGGCCAGTTTACAGGAAAGCCCTATCTGCTGAATTGCTGACTACTGGTGTTCATGTTGTTTTTTGTGATTTTTTAGCAGAACCTAAATAGAAAGCCAACAAACAGCACTTCAGACAAATAATTTAAAACTTGTTCTCAGCCAGGTCTCCATATGTTGAGGTCAGCTTGACAGCATTTAACAACAACAAGGAAGTAGGCTTTGATAGTTGTGGAACAGTAACAGCAGGCCTTACCTGGTTGTGTTAAAAGAAGCATTTGCCAAAAATTTCATCTTCTACACAAATATGCCATTCTGCACTGCCAGAGGTTGCAGCGTTTCTCCCGGTCTGGGTTTTAGCTAAAAATATATATCAATTTTCCTCATTTTGGAGCATATTCAAGCAGTTTGGGTGGTTTAGGGCAAAAAAGCAGCCATTTTTTTAAAAAAAAGAAATGTTTTGTGGTATTCAAAAGGCTCCTGGGAGGACCCTGGGGCCATAAAATGGAATCTTTGGGGCTTACATGTGGTCCACGGGTTGCACCTTAGCTAAAACCATAGGCTTTATCCATAGTTAAAACTGTAAGCTTTAGCAAATGTTGCTACCTGTATCTAATCTTACACAGGCATTAAGTGTAGTAGTAGTCTATATTCTAAAAGGTCAACCTTTGTTCCTCATAACCAATGTGCTAATTTCTGTAAACTGCAACTTGACACAGGGAGAGGGAATTCAAAGGTTCAGGGCTTCCCTCTAAAACAGCCCTCTGTGTGCCTTTGCTGCTCACTAGATTTGGCATGTGGCTGGTACTAAAAGAAAGAGCTCTTAGTTGATCCTACAGATAGCAACAGGATACAGAAGAGAAAGAGGTCTCTTAATAGGAGAAGCTTGTATCACCACAGAAATTCCAGTTTAGCTACCCTACGCCATGGATAATTAGCCTTTTTGTTGTTGTTGTGTGACTCCAAGTCACTGTTGACTTATGGTGACCCAAAAGCGAACCCATCACTGGGTTTTCTTGGCAAGTTTTATCAGAGGGGGTTTGCCATCAAGTTCCCACCTCTAGGGATTGTCATTGCCATCCTCTGAGGCCGAGAGAGTGTGACTTCCCCAAGGTCACCCAGTGGGTTTAAAATTGCCGAGCTCGGATTTGAACCCTAGTCCCTAACGTCATCATCCAATGCTCAAACAACTACACCACACTGGCTCTTTACTACCATGCATTTAATTTAGCCTTGGTATTTCATGGATGGCGGTGGCATCTTTTTTCTCTTTTCAGTATAGCAAAACTATAATACAGCCTGTGAAGATGTCGACGTGGCACTGCCAAACTCTCTTACAAACCTTTTCCTCTGCATGCCACCTTTGCCACCTCTTTGTGACGCTGAGTATTATTATTATTATTATTATTATTATTATTATTATTAACCTTTATTTATATAGTGCTGTAAATTTACACAGGAATTTACTCATTCCCCTAACTATTTTCTCTGAGGTCAGCACAATGGGTCTTTTTCTTCCTGGTAGCATTTGGCTTATAGTTTCTTAAAATACCTCAAGTGACCACATATTGAACCAAAACAACAGAAAAAAATTATTTACAAGATCG
Source organism: Urosaurus nigricauda (assembly GCA_034509955.1). Classification (NCBI taxonomy): domain Eukaryota; kingdom Metazoa; phylum Chordata; class Lepidosauria; order Squamata; family Phrynosomatidae; genus Urosaurus; species Urosaurus nigricauda. The sequence continues at coordinate 11,899,788 of JAOEGL010000009.1, forward strand.
TTGGTTACAGTATCTCTCTTCTGGTGGATATTCAGAGTTGATACAGTGGTTTTGTACTTAAAGAGTTACAAAGATTCCCAGTATCTCTTACTGTATTTTATAAGTGGTTTCTAGATTACAGTTTCACCTAGGAGTTTTGACTAAACTCTGATCTTTAAAAACTTTGTTGTGACTTTATGACTCTACTAGTCACACCAAGTCAAATTCTGCACTTGACCCCTTCTAAGGCCAACCCGGGTATTCAACTGCCCCTTTCAGCAGTATATCTCAGCCCCCTGGCTTTTAAACCCCTGCCCAAGGTCTAATAATCCTCAAACTCTACCTCAGAGCTCTATCCCTCCCTAGTCCATATCCAGTTCCCTATCTAATTTCACCACATTCCTATCTTCCTATATATAATACTAATAATAAATAATAAAACTTATTTACATCCCACTTTTTGTTAAGACAATCAAAGCAGCGTATCTTATGCCTGAAGATGAAACAAATCAGTCCTAATAGCAAGTAATCAAAAGAAGCATCTGATCAGGCAGAGTATCTGAGAAATAATTTTATTGAAATTTTTTGGGCTGGGAATGAACCCAGCTAAGTCGTTAGGAAAAACACAAGATCTAACTTACAGCTTTCTTCTCTATTCTAGGTAAGCTTCTACTCAGACTCATATAGTCCTGCTCTGCAACTAAAAGGGCAGGAGACAAAAGCCAGCCCAGAAGCAGGTGTTTGGTTCAGAACAGGCAAAGGTCAATATACAAAGCAGCCAAAAAAAGAAGAAGAAAAGAAAAAAGAAACAAAGGTCAAGACGGCAAAACGCAAATCCTTTCATTACAATAAGACAAGAATCGAGACCCCATAGGAAACAAGAATTTAGATCAGCTGACTAAATGCTTCAGTACACATTATAGAGAGAGAGCAAGCATGGTATAGTAGTTTGAGTGATGAACTGTAGTTCTGGAGATCAGGCTTTGATTCCCTACTCAGCCATGGAAATGCACTGGGAGACTCACTCTCAACCTCAGAAAATCCTGTGACAGAATCATAAGTTAGGGCTGAGACAGATGGCCCAAAGGTGGCGTGGTGGTGGTGGTGATACTAGAGTTAGGGAGTGCGCTCCAACTGCATGCTCCCTTACCCTAGTACATGTGGGGGCTGCCATGATTGTGCTGCCCTGCCCACACATTGCATGCATTGGTGATGTCGCCGGTGTGCCATGTCCAAACGGCGTGGCACACCTGTGATGTCACCGCACCATCCTGCGGCGCTTGTGGCGTCATGACTGTGACGCAAAAAGGAGCTGCTTCTGGGCACTCCTTTCTTGCTGCGCAGCAGTGCTGCACGATTTGTTTGCTGTGGCAACGCTGCACAGCAAACAGAAATGGCTCCAGCCCGCCCTTTCGGGGTGGTCTGTCCAGGGCCTTAGAAACAAACTGAAGGCATGCAGCAACATTATAGAGCAGGAGTAGGCAATTGTTAGGGGGAAGGGGCTGTATTAAGCCCTGGAGGAGACCTTGCGGATGTGCACCCCCACTGTACCTCCACCACCCCCACCCCCACACACATTCCTGTTTCCCCCATAAAATGCCCCCAAATGTCTTCTAGGAGTGTGGTGGCATATTCACCATTTTAGGTCCATTCAGCAACCAGAATTGACCAGAAAATGTTCCCCATGGCCTCAACATTTCTATCCCTAGGGAGACCACAAGGGCCATCCAGTCCAACCCCCTGCCATGCAGGAACTCCCAATCAAAGCATCCCCGACAGATGGTCATCCAACCTCTGCTTAAAGACCTCCAAAGGAGGAGACTCCACCACTCTCCAAGGGAGTGTGTTCCACTGTCGAACAGCCCTTACTGTCAGGAAGTTTCTCCTAATATTGAGGTGGAATCTCTTTTCTTGTAGCTTGCATCCATTGTTCCGGGTCCTAGTCTCTGGAGCAGCAGAAAACAAGCTTGCTCCCTCCTCAATATGACATCCCTTCAAATATTTAAACAAGGCTATCATATCACCTCTTAACCTTCTCTTCTCACAGAAGCTCCACCCCCACTGGAACTTTCTAGAAAGGTCCAGAAAGGCTCTGAGACTGCTAGCTCCATCCCCTAGTGACTCACAGGTGTGACTCACAGAAGCCGCCCCCCCCAACCAGGAACAACACACTCTCCAAGAGTTTTCAAAAATTCAACTTTCACCCACTTTAAAATGGCCACCTAGGAACTGCTCTCCTTCTCTCCAGCAGGAACTGGTGTAGAAAAGCCACACTCACACTCACTGTATGGGGGATTATGTCCCAGATGGTTCTGCTGGACCTCTCAGCAGCTTCCAATATCATCAACAATAGTACTCTTCTGGGACCGGTCTTGGCAGCACTGTTTTTCAGTGGTTCGGTTCTTCTTAAGACAGGTGAACACAGAAGGCGATGGCAGTATTTTACTGTTTATCACCCTGGCTGCTGGCCTGTGTAGTCCCTTAGACTCAGTTTTGGTCCTCACGCTATTTAACCTTTACTGGAAACCACTGGAAGAGGTTATCCAGAGTTCTGCAGTTCAGTGTCAGCAGTATGATTTCAAGGAAGTTGTTTCACAGTGTCAGTAATGGACTGGATGAGGGTGACCCAAGTGAAACATAATAAAGACAGAAGTGCTTCTGGTAAATCAAAAAGCAGATCAAGGAACAGAAATCCAACCTTTGCTGTATTATTTATTTATGTATTTATTTATTTACCTTACACAGGATCCAAGGTAGTTTCAGTATTTAAAACCTGAATCCAAGCAAAGACAATTTTTCCTGCCTTCCATCTAAATGGGAATACCTTCCCTCCTCATTTCACAGTCACTGTGAAATTACTGTAGCACAGGACAGGGACAATAGTGAAGCACACACATTTTGTCTGAAATATCTCTCCCCTGCCAATTCTGTAACACCTCTCCTTGCCATTTCAGCTGAATCACACCTACAATGTCTCTAGAAAGAGAACAGTCCCTCTCAAGACTAAAGATGTCTTTGCACAGCAGTTGTTCCCAGCTGCTCCTGCAAAGCAAATAGCAGCCACACTCAAAGGTTTATCAGTTTAATTGGGAGATTAATCAACCAAAGCTTCAGTGAAACTGAGAGTTCAGAGCACAGAGATTTAACCTTTTCACAGGTGTGTGTGTGTGTATTTCAACCATTTTGGTACTGCTTTTCATTCTCTAATGTTCATACTGATAAAGTATTACTAATGTCATTTCCATCCACATCTTCTGAAAATCAACTTCATTCCTTTTGTAATGTTCTTCCCTACAAGCTTTCTTCCTGCTTCTGCCCAAATCATACCCCCTTGCACCACGCTTTCCTCAACCATTCTCCAGCTACTCTTCTTCCATCTTACATTTAAAGAAGTTAATGATGAAATGCAGGATCAGGAGTGTTGCTGTGGGAATGAGCGGGTGATGTTCAAGAGCATTTAACTGCTGTGTTTCAATTGGTATTTTTGACTTTGTATTTTTAAAATTCAAATTAGCTTTTTAGGCATGTACTCTGGTTCAATTGCTGGGGTTCCCCTCTCTTGTACCACTGAACTTCTTTACACTTTCACATTGTGGCTTCAGCAGAGTTCAGGTGACTGGCTGGGCCTGGCACAGACTGGAAGAGGCATCTGTCATAGGTTGTGATAGATGAGCCTGTCTTTGTTCTTCTCATTAAGGCTGACCATGGTAAACAAGTACAACTGCATCCTTCTGAACAAATGTTTTGCCTCTGAGGATAATGGGAGCCACATGCCAACCAAGGACGTCTTTGGGGTTAAGGGATAATCATAACAATTCATGTATTTTTATTTCCAGTGTCTGGATGTGCAAAGGGGATGGTGGTGAAAGATAAGCAAAATGACCTTTCATATTTGTACTACACAAACAACAGGTGAGGTAGTGAAAGGATTCCTGCACTGCATGGCTCCAGGCTGTGCAGGATGGGGTCATGCTTGAAAATTACCTCAAGAGTATACATACATGCAAAGAATCACTATATAGGCATTCCTTGGTTAACAAAGCTTTTAACAAAGCTGCTCTTTTTTTTTTTTTTTACAAAGTCTGTTTACACCTGCCCAGCCTCCTCACTTTATTTTTTTGTTCTTTGTGTAGGTGGAAGTTTGAATAACATTGGCATCAGAAGGATAGAAAAGAAGGGCTAGAGAAACACAGGCTTTGATATTGGGTTGCACTAAACAATGCATTAAAGCTTGAGCAGGGACAGAATGGGATTCTACTATAGCTGTGTGTGTCTACCTACAACAGGCAAGGTAAACAGCAGTTGCCTCCAGAATCCGTGATTGAGCATATGTGGACAGCAAATCGGCAAGGAAAGGACAAAGCAGATAGCCTGTCTCAGTAACTACCCCCCAGTATATTAAAAAGAAGAAGCAAAAGCATAGATATGGCCACCAAAATGAAAGGCATAAGAAAAGTGGAAGCTGGTGAAAGAAGAAAGAGGAGGAGGAGGAGGAGGATCTCTGGATCTATTTTAGGACAAACTTTAAAGTGATATCTTGAAGGTTTTAAAAGTTTCTGTTTGTTTATGCAAGGCTTACTTTGCAGGTGTATATTGTCAGTTTTGGATAAAATGTTTGCTGGAACATGTTGAGTTGCTCTTCATTTTTCATGGTGTTGGATCCTATCCATATTTTTTTCCATGTTGTTTCTGCCTCAGGTATTAAATTTTCTATTAAAGAAGTAATTTCAAAGAACACATCTGATTTGTCAGCCGAGGTATACCGGAGGTATGATCTGTCCTCATTGAAGTTTGAGCTAGTCTTTCTCTGTTGCTCTGCAGGGGTGGTGGGTCTTAGTTTGTAAAACAATTAAAGAATATATATTTGAAATTAACGAGCTAGACAAATCAGTACAAGTCTGGTGTGGAAAGTAGAGGGACTCCCTGCAAAGAGGCAAGGGAAGCTTTATGTTTTACCTTTTTCAATGGCATATGTACTTTGACTTCATTTTGAGAATGTTTACTAGAATATGACTGGTGCTCATAATTACTACTGAAACTACATTTTTGTTCAACTTTTAAGCAACTCGTTACATTCAGGGGGGAAAATGTTCAAAAGAATAGAGCTTGACAATCAGGACAGTCACCTTGGAGTCACTCATTGAGACAGCAATGAAGAGTTGCAGGCATTCACTGAAACTCTCAATTGCCTATCATCAGCAACCCAGACTTCATTAGACCAGTTCTTCTCTGGTTAGTCAAGAATCCTAGTGATGGAGCCAGTGTCAACAGAGATGTATAAATCAGTCACCAAGACTGAATAGAAAGGAGATTTGAGATGCCAATGTCTTAAAAGTTGCAGGTTGTTCTGTGATGATTTTCTTCTTGGATGGGGTAGTAGCAGGGGTTGCCCATTCAGAACTGCAGAAATGCAGCTAGCACTGACAGTGTGTGATAAGCATTTGCCAATTACTTTCCAGGCAGAAAGAATCAAGATTGATGCTACTGCAGTGAAGTCCTCCATAAATGGCCAGTCATGCATATAGGATCTAGTCTCTTAAGGCCACCTATGTTTTTGCATATTGGACACATGGGGGAGAGAAAGAGGGGACAACTACAGGAAAGTGCTTTTCAATGTGAGACTATTGATAGCATGCCTAGGGATAAAAGAATACAGTGGAGCCTCATTAAACAGTCTTGCCATATGCTGATTTAAGCATCCATGGATTGCAAGCCCTGTTATCACCAATGGCAGTGCGTATATGTTGGAAAATCATTGCATTCTCTCTCCCCCTCCTCAGAAAGACAGGATTTTCCCTGCATGCAAACTCCACTGTCTTCCCTCTTTAAAACATGTCATTTGGCCTTGCTGAATCACAGGGGGAATAAATACTTTTGTAAATTGGCAAACAAATCATGTGATTCAGCTAACTTCCTTAGGAAGTTTTCTTTTTTTTAAAAAAGTGATTCTCCTGCTACTCTCCAGGCCTCCCATCTCCCCACTCTATCAACTTTCTTCTGAAAGATGGTGAAATAAAGATTTCTTCTTTTATCTGAACTATTCACTGGATAGGTTAGGATGTAGCCTCTATGCCTATGTAGATTCAAGCCATTAGAAAAATTTTGTTTTTAAACTACAAGCTATTTGTGTTGTCTTTGAGTCAGCCTAAGCCCACAATGACCATTGAAATATTAACTGCCGCAAATTATAAAACGTGGTCATGGAAAATGCAAATGTACTTGACTACATTGGGATTATTTAAAGCAGTGAATGGGCAGAGACCCACAGAAGCAGGAAAACAACAGCAATTTGATGAAAATGCAGAAAAAGCAATTGCTTACATTTGCCTGTCTACAGATCCCAGCATAGTTTACCATATCCAAGGTTTGACCAATGCAAAAGAAATATGGGATAAACAGGACAGGAATTTTGGCACCGCAATAGTGCATTGTTTGAATGAACCAATCAAGAACATGGCAATTCATGAGAAATCGTGCTGCTTACTGCATTATGGAGTCATCCAGGAATTATTCAAAATGTGAGCAATCTACCCAGCTGCCCATAACAGTTTGATCCCCCCTGCTCATTTATATATATTTTTCAAATTTTATTTTATTACAATTCACAAATTATATAAATTGTCAACATATAAAAACAGCAATCATCATGTAACATTTTTTTCAGTTGTCCAGTTATATTTATTCATTATGATGAACTACAGAGGTCATGTCACCTTGCTGTCAGTGCAAGAGAGAAGAACCTTCTAACATGAATATATACTTGTTGTTGTCGTTGTTGTTTTGTCATCATGGTAAACAGTTATCTATAGTCCTGCCCTACATTGCTTTTTTTTTTTTTTTTGGGGTCCCCTTTTAAAGTAATCGGAAGCTGAGTATTCCATCCATTTATTGCAAAATGGATGAGAAAGGGGACTTAGAAATCATACATGCCAAACATGGACTTCTGAAATGCAGGTTCCTGTTTCTGGCACAAAGGGATAAATGAGAAGGCATACAAAATGGTGAACCTCAAATCAGTATACAAGGCATTTATAAATGCTGTTGAATTGACTAATGTTTTCTGAAACATACCTCCATCAAGGGTAAAGAACTGAATGAATTGCAGATGACACAATGCATGCATTCTTAAAATTAATAAAGGCCCATCTGATGAAATCTCTTGTCAGAACATGCTGGGCAATTAAGATGGATAAGTTCTGCTTTGGCAGAATTTGGTTCATCTGTTATTATTGTTTTTCAACCAGATGAAGTATCAGAGGCAAAGCCTGTAGTCTGAGAACACACTATGAAGTAGGAAATAAACATCATATTTAATACTAATAAAGATACTGAGTTGAATTCAAAGTTCTGCTGAAAGAAACTGAGCAGGTCTGTTATGACTAGTCTAATTCATAACCCCCACTCTGGGTTCATTTGTATCATTTTTGAGATTTCAAAGTACTTCACATGCACTGTCTTGTAATCTATACAATAAGTCTATACCTGTAACAAGGCATCAACTTGGGAGACTCTGATGCTGCTGACAGTATCCCCCTGAGTTCATGGCAGAAGTCAGATTCACCCTAGGACTTTCCTGACACACATTTAGGAAGGGACAGGCTGCTGTCATCTGTGAACTCACACAAATGGATTATCTGTGCCTGCATGTACTTTGTTCAGAAATCTCTCAAGTTACAGATAGAAGACTTTGGCTGTAGCCTTACCAACCTCTAGGCTGCCCTAGATTCCCACCTGAGCCCCTCAGTTCCTTTTTGTCTGCTGCTGGAGCAGCTTCAAAGGAACAAGTCTGAATTTATGGTTTTGGTTTCCCATGTTTATCAATCTTGGACCATCTTTGATTTTTCTCCTGCTATTTGGTTCTTGTTCTCGTTACCAGTTTCTTACTTTGGCCTTCTGGGATGCCTCTAAGCTCCATAATGCAGTAAGCAACACAAATTCTCGTGAATCACCACGTTCTCAACTGGTTCGTTCACACAATGCACTATTGCGGTGCCAAAATTCCTCTCACACTATTTTCCATCTAGCCTGCTCTATTCGCAGACAAAGGTGTTGTTGTTGGTGATGATGATGATGATGATACTGACAAACCACTTTACATCAGGAGATCTCAGAGCCAGTTACAAACAGCATGAAAACAAGTTAAACAGCTTTAAAAGAGTAAGAGAGTATAAATAAGCTAAAACATATTAAACAATACAATGAATTAAAAACAGATTTAATTATAAAAAAAGTTTTTTTTTAAACTATAAATAGAAGTCTTGGGTTGAATTAACAAGGCCTAAAGGTTTTGGTGAACACCCAAGTTTTAACTTAGCACTTAAATGACAAGAGTGTTGGCATCAGTTGGGCTTCTAAGGAGAGAAAATTCCACATTTGGGGTGCCACAATTGTGAATGCTCACCCCCAAGTCCCAACAGACTAGACTACTTTTTCCTAGACATACCTTAACCTGCAGCATGGTGCAGATGTCGATTCCCAGCACACAGATCTCTAGTAACTCATAAATGTTTTGCTCAGCCTCCTGTCAGGCTGGAAGGGTAGGTTTGGGGATCATATTCAGTCATTCATGACCATAAATGTGAACCTACAGGTCATGAGTGATCAAATGTTATCCCAAAAAGCCAACCTTCACAGACTGGTAGAGACACAACAGAGAGATGGAAATCCTAAGTCCAGCTGATAATATCATAGCTGCTGATCAGGATGCCAGCCTAAATAAATAAAGGAAGATATACTTCTCAGTCTTAAGCTCCTTGAAGGGAAGATGAGGGGTAAATATTTAATGTTATGAAATACAATAATAATTTGGGAGGCCTGCAAATCTCAACCTATTCCCAGAAGTACATCCTGCTGAGACGAAAAATGTTTCCCCCAGCTGCGGATTTTGAGGACTGGAAGCTCAATGCTCTGATTTGTTATTTTCTTGATATGAGTTGGGGCAGGGGTCTCCTGATTGCGTTTTGTTCAGGGGTTTGACTTACCCTGATTAGCCGGACTAAATACCACACAAAGCTGCCATTCACCCTTAATTACAGGGTATACAGAAGGCTGTTCTCCCCATCATTTGTAATAGGGTCAATTATGCAAAGTACTAATCAAGTTTCCTAACAAAGTCTCTGGCTGATTAGCATGAGCTTACTAATTGGTTCTCTGAAATGGAAGCTGCCATGCCTCTGGGGTGTAAGAGGTAGGTCCTGGTGGGCAGATGGCACCTGCGACTATCTCATGGGCTGCAATAGGCTGAAACCCAGGTAGTCCCACCTGACAAAGAGGAAGTGACGACACACAGGAATCAAAATGCAATTGGGCCTAGACCACTGGGCCTAGATGGGGTTAGGATATGTTGGGAAACATCTTGACATGCTCATAGGTTCCCTTGTGTAGTGAACCACTTGAGGTTTTAGAGGAGAAAAAGAAATAGTATCTCCCACCCGGGCTCCCTCTGCCAATGTGCCCACTACTTTCCTACATCACTGCTCACTTGGATCTGGGACAGGGCTCCTCGAACTTTAATCCATTGTGATAGGCCAAGAGGCCTATCACAAGCCTATCTTGTTTGTTTGTTTCTGGCAACCTACAGGGGCTAATAGATTGCCAAAAATGAAAACAAAATTAAATCCAGAAGTGGACACAAGTTCATTTCTGGTTGAAATATAGTGGAAAGCTTTGCAATTGATTTTAAAAGGTGCTGCTCCTAGAGGACTGTCAGGAGAAGACTAGAAAAAAAAAGTGCAGTCCAGGGATTCCAAAAGAGCCACAAGGATCCACATGTGATCCCAATGTGGCACTTTGTCCATCACTGCAACAGGATAAAACTCTTCATGCATTCCACCAGTGGTACAACATGCTTGTTGGTTGTGCAAGGAGATATTCAAGAGCTTCCTTCACCAGCAATGGTGGTAGAAGCTATCCTGGTCATCTACTCCATCTGCATGGCACTGTCTGAGAAGGAGGCAGCAACCCAGAATGTTCCTTCCAGCAAAGGCTAATTTATTGATAATTGCCTAGTTCTTTAATGCCTGGAACTTTTCAATCCTCTGAATCAAGGCACAATTGATTGATTGACTAAATTTGTGCCCTGCCTTTCCCTGGTTGGGATCCAAGGCAGCTATGGGAGAGGTGTCTTGGGAGGCCAAGGCAGTTTGGGAAATTCCTTTTTTTGATAAGCAGTTCCCCAAGCCACGCCTGCCAACAATGTCTTGGTTATGAGGACTAAATGGAGCCAGATATTTTTTTTTTTAAATATAGAGTCAACCTCTGCCTGAAGCTGTGTTCCAGGTGATCCAGTGTAATACTGCCGCTGGAACATTCTGCTCTACCAAAATTAAGCAGGATCTTGGTCCTAGTGTGTATAGTACATTAAACTCTCAGACTATTATGGGTGAAAGGTAGGATATAATCAAAGGTAGGATATAATCAAGTAAGTATAGGGAACAAAAGAGACATTGGTTTCTAGATCGATACAGGCTAGGTGCTGTTAAGCCAAGCTCCCTCAGTCATAAAAAGGTTTCCTGCCAAGTGATGGACCAATCTGCCATTTTTGGTTTAATTTCTAATTTTTCCCACACTTATGTGTGTCCTATCCCATTGCTTGTTCAGTTTGCAACCTTTGTACAGGACTGAATAAAAATGGAAAGATCTAAACAATTCCCCCAATATACTCACTTTTGAATGCAGGGTTGATAATATTTTTAACTTTTGTACATGGAATTGCCAGAGATAATGCATTGTTGCAAGTGATTTGCCTTAATATGGTCCTTTTTGTGTAATTCCCCCATTAATATATTTATCTTGTGCACACTAATACTTGCATTTCTGCATACAATTCTGCAAACAATTTCCCTTCATGTCTTAGCATTCTATTTATAGTGTTCCCCTCAATATACATACAGGTATTTTTGTAAAGTTTTTCCCAATATATTTGGGGGGCCTTGTTTGCAAAGAATATTGAAAAAAAGTCTGAGAAACAGAACTAACAAGGGTCAACTGAGTTCTGTTTTGTAAATTGATTGAGAAAGTGCAAATCTAGTACATTCTTGCTGAAATGCAAACTGAACAAAATTCTCCCCCATCTCTACTCAAAGTAAGAAACCAAGTGCATTAATCTGTGAGAACCTCTTCCAGGATGCAGTTAACTGAGGCTCCTTTGGAGCACTATAAAACTGTAAGGCTGAATAAAGCATTAGAAATACCTTGTAGCGAACAAGCTTGTATTAGGCCCTAGAGGATGACCATGTAAACTAATAGGGCTTCAGTCATCACCTATTCACAGTTGGTGTGTAAAACAAAGAGGGTGGGGAGGCATCAAACAGGCATGTTGTATTATCAGGATGCTCATCCTTAGTGCATGCCAAGGTTCTCCAGGCATGCACAAAAGCTCTTTGGAGCAGAGATGTCAGGGATGTTGGATAGTCACAGCATGTGTCCCTGAGCTGGAGTAAAGTGTACTTAAAATATTGATTAGCTGTGTTGGCTTCCCAGACGCAAGCCAGGGAACAATGCGAAAGAGCCTAGGCTGCTGAGTAATGCTGGTATTTTTGAAGATTGAGAAAATGCTTCTTGGTTCTTGTAATCAAGCCCATTCACAGCCTCTTTGCAGAAAGTGATTGGCCAGCTGGCCCTTCAGGAAAGAGGTGATTTTCTGCTTTCCCTCCACAATTCTCTCACAACAATATGGAAGTTGTTGTGGAGGGAGCCTGAGACTGAAAGAACAGCTTGTACATCTTCCAGGAGCTGAAATAAAATCGCAAATCAAAAAGAGATGGGGTGGGGAAGCAGAAGATCTCAATGTAAAAGATTTATTATAGATTAATAGAATAACAGAATCTTAGACCTGGAAATGACCACAAGGCTCCCATGCCTGAAAGAAAACACAACTGCATTCCTAAGATGCGCACCCAACCTCAAAAATAGAGTCAACCACCCTCTGAAGCAATCTATTCCACTGCTGGACAGTTCACAGTAAAAAAAAGTTTGCAACGGCACCTTTAAGACTGTGTGAAAGAAGTTGTAGCATAAGCTTTTGTAGACTAGGCTACTTCCTCAGAAGTTCTTCCTAATGCATAGGTAGAATTTCTTTTCTTGTAATTTTAATCCAATGGCTCATGGCCCTCCAAATGTTGCTAGACTGCAATTCCCAGCATCCGTAGCCAACACCATCACAGGAGAGGGATGATGAGAGTTAGAGTCGAATAGCACACTGAAGGCAAGATGCTCTCTCATACTATCTTAATATGTGCAATGAAGGGAAGTTTGTACTTGTAGGACAGAAATTAATGCATGGACAGCTTCCAGTGACAGCTCTGGGTGTTTTTCCGTCTTCTCTTTCTGAAAGCTATCCTGCATTCCACTAGAATGGTCTCTTTCCCTCCTCTCCAGGCTTCTGCTCTCCTGTTTGAATCTCGATGACCTGACCTCCTTCCCTCTTCTCTCCCCCTCCAAGGAGGATATGACCCACAGTGCTAATGATTTTCAGTTTCACCTTTGATGTTCCACAAAGTGATCCCTGTGGATGAACATGCCCACAAATGTCTGTCTCCAGCTACTGCTGCAGCCAGAGCGAGGCTGTGTCACAGCAGGCTCCCTCCGCCTCACTGCCCCATTTAATCACTTTAAACCTGACCAAGTGCCAGGTGACTGCCTTAGATGGACACCAGCTTTCAATTAGAAGATGCACCACTGAACTGATGGGGGCAAAGGAAAGAACTAGCACACTCTTGGGGAGTAAAGCCATGGAGGTGTTTGTGTGTGTGCGTGGGGGGAGGGAGATGGTTAACCCTTCTCCTTCTCTTCTTTCTCAACAAACAAACAAAAAAATATATCAGTAGACTCAGATTGCTGAATGACTTGCAAGAAGAAGTAGAGCAGTGCTGGGGAAGTGTTTTGTTTTTTCCTCTATGTATGTTCATTATTGTTTGGCAAATCCTGGGAATTGTTGTATGAATAAATGAATTGCTGAAGCTGAGAGCCAGAGCTGTAATGGTCAAAGCTGGGAGCTGCAAGATACTTCTTTACATGTTCAACAGTCTTTCTTGAAACTGATAAGCTGCAGTCCAGAAATTCTTTCTCTGCTTTTCATTTTGCTAACTCAGGCAGACATGACTTCTCTTGAATTTAGAGGCAGCCAAGTCTTGTAAGTTCTGATGTCTCCTGGCTTGTTTTTATGAACTTCAATTTGTTCTAGCTGGAGTATGGTTTCTTTTTAAAAGTAATCCTCCTCCTCCTCCTCCTCCTCCTCCTCTTCCTAAATTTCTTACCCACCTTGCCCTATGCATTCCTCTCAGATGTGGTGGCATTCCATGTCTTTGAGGGCATTCCATAGCCTTTCATGATCTATGCAGTCAAAGGCTTTTCTATAGTCTATAAAACACATACTGACTTTCTTTTGGAATTCCTTGTTTTGCTCCATTAGCCATTGTAGGTTTGCAATGTGGTCCCTAGCACTTCTTCCTTTTCTGAAACCTGCCCACACCTCTGAGATTTCTCTTTCTATGTATGGTTGAAGTCCATGTTGTACAATTTTGAGCATAATTTTGCTTGCATGTGAGATTAATGCTATGGCCCTATAGTTGCTACAGTCTTTTCTGTCTATTGTGCAGTATTGCTCTTTAAGAGACCTTACAGTACCACCCCAAACCAAAGTTCCAAAGATTCTGTAGAATGCAGCTCTAGTAGTTAAGGTGGAAACAAACTGCCAAAACTGTGTAATGTGCATCCGTGCTTCTTCTTACCTACCAATATATCCTGTCTATTTGCTGGAAACTCAGATCTAGTTGTTTTTACCAAATACCTGTGGAGTCATGCTTGTTGCTGTTGGCGCTGCTGTTGCTAAACTCATTTAACCACAAATAATCAAAAGCCATAATCAATTTTCTAACAATTGAAACAGCCATTTTATGCTTCAGTCTTTACAGAAGACCTTTTTATGGTGATGGGTTGTGTGCTGTATTTTTAACTATATGGTTCTAAAGGGTTTTGTAATTTTAAAACTATATTGGTGCCTTAAATATGATGATTTTAGTCATGATTTAACTTTATTACCAGGGTTTTAGATTATTTTGTTTTAGACTTATAAGCCACCTTGGGTCCCACTCTGGGAGAAAAAAACCATGTAAATAAAAAATTGTTATTTGATGTTTTTAATTTGTTGCCTCCCTTATTTTATTGAACCCCTTCCTATATTGTTATGTATGTATATACACACACATATATAAAAATGTATTATGCTATCATTTCTTAGCACGTAGCCTATGGGCAGGTTTACTTTTATTTATTTTATTATTTGTATGTACAGTGCTGTGTAAATCTATAGCACTATATAAATAAAGCATAATAAGAATAAGAATATGAATAATAAACCAGATTTGGACTGCCACTACAGCAGACATTTTGCTGCCTGGGCAACAGATCAAGTGGTCAGCCACAGAAATGGGGCAGCACCCTCCAACACACATGAAAAAGACACAAAGCCTGGAAATGTTCCTTTTTAGAAGAAAACTCCCAGAATCCTCCAGTCTGTATAGTCAGTGGCCATGTTGGGTAGAGGATTCTGGGAACAGTAGGGAAAAATATAGAATCATAGAGTTGGAAGAGACCTCAAGGGCCATCTAGTCCAATCCCCTGCCATGCAGGAATACACAAACAAAGCATCCCCAACATCCAGCCTCTGTTTAAAAACCCCCAAAGAAGGAAACTCCACTACACTCCAAGGGAGTTACTGTCAAGACGTTCTCCCTAATGTTGAGGTGGAACCTTTTTTCCTGTAGTTTGAATCTACTGCTCCAGGACTTATTCTCTGGAGCAGCAGTGGTTTTCCATAGCCAAGCAGAGATTCAAATCCTGGTCTCCAGAATTGTAATCCAATGCTCAGACCACCACACCATGCTGGCAACTAGGTGTTTCGTTTTTCATACTGTTCAAAATGTGTGGGCAGAGTGCTACCCGCCAGACACAGTGGGAATGCAACCCTTGCCGGTACAGTCAATGGAGAGGAAATGCACAAACAAATGCCCAGCAACATCTGGTAGGTTACATTTTGCCCATCTCCAATTTGCAATATATTTGAGATATTGGTTGTTGCTTGGTGGTGGTGGTTGTGAGCCTCCAAGTCATTTCTGACTTATAGAAATCCTAAGGTGAACTAAGACAGGAATTGTTTCCAAGCTCTGGAACCACAAGATAGTTTAGGAGCTACAGGGAGACTGCACAGAAATTGCAATTTTGTCCTCCAGCAGGTTCCCCATTTCCACTGCCTCATACCAGGGCCAGCCCTAGAAAGCAATTTGATGCAAGAACATGAACAGCTTACAAAAACAGGTTCTAGTGTACAAGCAGTACACTGTCAAAGGAACGCCTCCCCAATGTGACCATTATTCTGAGTGCTGTCTCTTTGCCTGTCAAGCTCCCACTGCAAAGAAATGGCCTCAGTTTTTGCCTGTAATGGTCACCAAGTGCCTTGAAGAGACTTCCAGAAGGGTTATGCCCCAAATATTGTCCTAGTGCAATCATTGACATTGCCTGGGGGCTAAAATGCCTAGCCATGTCTGAACACCCCCCTCCCCGCTTTGCCCCATTGCCTAGAATGGATCTTTTGTAACTATGTTGCAGGCAGAAGGTGGGCTGTCAGACAAAGGTCGCCTGATGTGCGAATATTACATTTGGATCAATACATTATATTGTTGCAGAACTAGGGCTTCATTAGTGTGGAGCTTCAGCAGATGGACCCCACTGCCCCGGGGGAACCTCATCCGCCTTTGCTCAAAAAGACAGAAGCTCAGCTCGCTTCCTTGAGGGAAGCAACCCTTTAATTAGCAGTCCAGCCATCAATAAATCCCATACAAACAGTGGCATTCCTTCAGAGCTAACAAACTGGAGGGCAAACCATTGAGGAGGATGCAGAGAGCACAAAAGCTGCCTGACTTGGTTAATATTTGGCAGTGAAAACAGAGTACGCTGGGTGTTCCCAACCAAGAAATGAGCAGCAGGTTCTTTCCAGGATGGGAAGAACCTTAAGGGCTGGTGGAGCCTTAAAGATATATTGGAGATATCTATGTGAGCTAAGCATGCATAAATAATAGCCAGATGTAGTGGAGATCCTTAACAGAATAAATTCACTGAACACACACACATGTATACACACTCTGTTAAGGATTTCTCTGTTAAGGATCTCCACTACATCTGGCTTCCCAAGATTTATTTACTGAAATGAAATAAAGAGAATTATCACAAATGAACAATTCTGCAGGAAAATCTGAGTTACACTCCACTCACAATTCAAGGATGCAGCAGCAAAAAACAAATATTTCCACTTAAAAAACAAAGTAATCAAGGAGCATATATCTTGTTTTGAAGCCCCTGTTGATTCTGAGAGGGGAATTGCTTGTTTGGATGGTTTTATTGTTCTTGCTGTAAAGCTCCAACACATTCAAAGGAAATCTAGAGTTTTCTTGTGGAAAATTAAACAGCAGAAGTGCCAGAAGCGCAGGGCACAAAGATGGACAGAAAGCCAAATGCCACCTACAGGCTGAATGTTAGTTGTCTACCTACTCAAACTGTTCAACTTGAACACACTCTCTGACTTGAAGTGAATCCTACAGGGGTGCCATTTTCTCTGAGGATGAAGAAAAATTTTAAAAAATGAGAGTGCTAAGGGGAAATGCAATCAACTCTCAACTTTCATGGGGTTTAGGGGTGCAGCATCTCCATGGAAGTGGAAAAAATGCAAATATTTTAAGCCCTCCCCTCCCCCTGCAAAAATATGCATGCTACAGACTCTGCTGATGCAAAAATCTCTACCTTACTCACAGGAAGCCTCCACTACACCTCCGCTGCCAGTCTCCAGGACTAATCCTTTCTGCCTCCTAGGGGAAAGACACTGCCTCTCCTTTCGTGTCATCACTTTTCTCTTGAGAAGGAAGAGAAAGACAATGGCATTAAAGGAGATTGTTTGCTGCTGCAGCCATGGCAGGGCCAGGCCTATGGCTCATCCTCTTCACCCTCCTCCAACTCTCCCTATGAGGAATGGCTTAGTGAAGTACGTTTATTTAATTTGGAGAAGAGAAGATTAACAGGATAACCATCTTTAAATATCTGGAGGAATACCATGTAGAGTTTAGAGCAAGCTTGCTTTCTGCAGCTCTAGAATGGATTGAAATTACAAGAAAAGAGATTCAGCCTAAAAGTTAGGAAGAACATCTTCCTAACATCTCAACTATAAGAGCTGTTTGAGAGTGGAATAGACTACCTGGAAGGGTTATGGACACTCTATCTTTGGACATCTTTAAGAAGAGGTTGGATGGACAGTGGTTACGCATCATTTCTCAGGAGTGCTTTAGTTATGTATTCCTATATGGCAAGGGATTGCTGAGGCTGCAGAAGCAACTGTTGTCCAGTGACAGCCCTTAGAAGAAGAGAACTGCTGAGTCTCCCAGTGCGCTTCTTTAAAACTGCTGGGCCTGAGAATGGTCTTCTCCCCTGAGGCCTAGATGCAATTAAATTCTCATTATTAGGAAGTGTCATTTTTAGAGGAGAGGAATCAATTTTCCAATTAACCACAGGCAGGAGCAGACATGAATGAAATGATGAGCAAACACTAAAATTAGTTGGGAAAACCCAGCCCGACTAATACCTGGAAGGCCAATACTTAGCTACCTTAATCCCACGGCACTTCATGTGTATGTGGGAGCAGGACAGGAGACACACCTTATGCTACTGGTATTGTGGAACATTTTTGTAACTCGCATTGATTTCAACAATGCCAAAAGGGAGAAGAATGTGAATTTGAGTTTTCAGAATAAAGTGTGTTTTACTTTGTCCAAGTACCTAAAGTCAGTAAATACACACATAAGATAGGAAAAAACATACACACACATTTTACCTTAGCACAATTTTCTAATCTACTTACAAACTTTTGTTAGTGAAGTATTATTATTATTATTATTAAATTTATTTATATAGCGCTGTAAGTTTACACAGTGCTGTACATACAAAGTACATGTCTTACAAATGCAGGGGATAATTTGGACCCCTGCATGTCTTACTAATGCCATGTCTCACTAATGCTATGGACTCACAAATGTTTCATTTAAAAGTTTACAAATGGTTTCAAACCCACCACCACCACCACTGGGTTTTTGGAGAAGAAAGGAAAACAAGACAAGACATGTGGGCCGCTACTCTTTGTTTTAAAGAATATCAATGTTTCTTTTGTTCTCAGTTTCACAGTCTATCAGATTATCACTGAGTCAAATTTTGGGTCATCAATGATTCAGATTCTATCCAAGAATCTAGGAATCAGTGAGGCATCATCAGATAATGTGCATGTTCCAAGCAGGGTTACTTTCTGCAATTGTACTATTGTAAGCCTATCTAAATGATTGTTTTGATTTCAACAAACATATAATGCATTTTAGAATCTTTGAATGATTTTTGTTGTCTTATGTTTTAAATTGTTCTGCTTGTATGTAACTAAAGGAAGAACAAGAAAATGGTAGGGCCGCTGCATGGAGAAGATGGAGAAATGCTAGCAGTAAGCTAATTGCCCCAAACAAACTGGGTACTCATTTTAGTGACCTCAGAAGGATGTAAGCCTGAGTTGAGCTTGAGCCCTGGCTGGTACTGAACTCGCAACCTTATGTTTTGTGAGTGAGTGGCTGCAGTACATGCATTTCACCACTGCGCCACCAGGGCTCACACATGGCTCTCCTGTCTGTGCGCCTGGGTGGTTGAAACAATGAAGCAAAAAGCCTTAGTAAGAGTCTCTCTTGCCATACGCACACATACACACACTGAAAGATCCTCCAAGTTTTATCCTGCATCTATCCATGGGTCATGGCAAAATCCATAATTTTGGCCCCCAAACCTGACCTCGACTTATACATGAGGTCGACTTATAATCAAGAATATATGGTATTTGGCATCATTTTCTTTAGATTCACACATTCAATATATTTCACTGCCTGTGTTTTTGTTGTTGCTGTTGTTGTGTTAGTTACAAACCTTTGAAAGGTTACCTTTTTGGACTAACTCCAGGATCCTCCAGCCAGCCTAGCTAGTGGCCAGACTGGCTGAGAGATTCTAGGAGGAGTAGTCCAAAAGAGTACTTTTCTGAATAATCACAACTTTTGCCTAGGATAAATGCCAAACATTAAAGAAGTTCAGCAGTAAATTAAAATAGAACTTAGATGGGTTCAACAGTATTAGAGCAGCATTTAGAAACTGGTGCATTCAAGCAGGATCTGGAAGTTGCCAGGCAAAGGAACTGGGCAAGGAGCCAGTAAAAGGCTTTAAAATTTTGGGTCAGAATAACTGAGGCAATAAAAATACTTAGGTGGGTATGAGTTCCTCACCATCTGCCCCAGTTGCTGCTCCTGGCCTTGCCCCTTGGGAAGAATGGGCAAGAATTCCACATTTAGCTAAAAGATTCAAAACAGGAGAACTGCAGGCACAAGATCTCCCTCCAAAATGAAGGATCACAGAGAAGTCAAAGAAATCCTGCTCTTTCCTCCATCACCCCAGATGTTGATTATGACCCAGCCAGCTCCCACAGGGGTGGGGAGCTAAAAGGTCAGGCATTAATCAGGACAGATAATATGCTAGGAAGGAAGGAATTTCATCAGTTAGGTAGCATTGATCTGGAGACAAGTGCGACTTGCAACAATGCTCCACATAGACAGATGCACAACGGATTCCTGGCATGTCACAACAGATACACCAGGCTACCTATTAGTATGTACAGAAAGGGCCATATTGGAACAGACCAAATGTGCATCAAATACTGTACAGCCTTCTGTTTCAAGCAGATGTCAAGGAAGAGTAGGTTCTCAAAAGCAGACCCTCCCTTAGTGTTCTCTCTCCCTTATCGAACATGCAGACAACAACGGCACAACTGCACTCAGCATCATGGTACTCATCACCAAATCTTGTTATCTGTGGATTCCAGGGATTGGACACTTAATTTATGGCAGGTCTGGCACTAGCCCCATTAATGCTGAAGGATAATGGGAACTGCAGTCCAGCCACATATTCCTTCTCCTTCCTGCAAACTAGATCTATGTGACAAGTCAACAGTATTAAAGCAGCATTTAGAATTTTTATTTTAGATCACAGTTCTCACAATCCCCCAGTCACTGCAACTGTTAGCCTTGCTGAATGATTCTGGGAATTTTAGTCTAGAAACTAACTTTTCCAAATACTGTTCTAAAGTTATGTTTTGGACTGTAGCTCTCAGAATCCCCCAACCCGGCATGGCTTTTACCAGTGCTGGTTTCTGATCATCCATAGGATGCAGTGCTGGCAGAAAGCCTTGCATCTTGTTCTGCCTGAAGGCAGGGTTGTCCTGGGACATACGGATTTCCCAAGCTAAGTAATTCCAGGAGATTCCCACTGCTCCCTCTCTTAGGAGGATTTGTACTTTGGATGCCAAGAATCCACATGTATCAGATGGCCAGCAGGCTGTTGCCAGCCTGGGATGGGCCTGTTGCCAAAATCAGAGCATTTAATGCCTTTTGCAGTGCCAGCTGCTGCCTCTGAGTGCCCAAAGGAACATTGAGCAATGTGATCCATCCCAGGGGAATACCTACTTTTCCCTCTCAAAGCCACCTCCTTTTCCTTCTATAGCATTCTTCCTATTTTGCTTTTTGTTGGCAGCCTTTGAGCCTTCCTTCTGTGAGAACCTCTTTACCACTGTTGCTGATGCCCGCCTCTGGGAAACATCTGGTCAGGATGATGGTACAGAAGAGCAGCTCATGAGGCTGATCGTCTTCATTTAGAGATATCTTCTTTGCCAAATTGCTCACAGAAGGTCAGGGTATTTGGAAGCAGGGGGAGGTGCAAATCCCAGCTTAACGTGGATCACCAGCTCTTATTTAAGGACATCAGAGGGCTGCCCAAAGCATCTGCCTTTATTGTATGGGAGAAGCCATCTCCTTCCCCCACACACATAAGAAAAGATGCTCTTGAAGGAAGATGGAATCAGTTCTTCTGTTGGCACCAAATGGCTAGACCACCCACAGAAAGATGCTTCATTGTCAGGTGCCTCATGAATCCTTTTCTCCAAGTATGCAGCACAGGGGAGATGGAAATGGATTATTTTCAGAGGGCAGGTTCACCTAGAGCAATAGACATATAAAAACATCCAATCCTGTGTAGAATGTCTTGAATGTGAACAACAACAAAAAAGACATTCTTCCAGATCCTTATTCCTGCTGTGTGTCTTGTCTCAAAAGACTGATCCACCTCCTCAGTGGATCCTTAAGAGCTGGCAGCGGTACACCAATTTATTTATTTTTTTAAAGGAAGCTGAGCTGTCTTTGCAACTTCTGTGCAGCTACTGCATGCAGTCTACTTGTATTGCCTTGGACACACTCATATAGAAAAGGGGTTTGCTGTAGCATTTGGACAGTTTTTAGTACTGTGGATTTACTCATTATGAGATTGAGAGGCTGTGCGGACCAGCCATTAAGGCCGGCCTGGGGGCGGAGTCAAGGCATGGCGTCCATATGATGCATGTCCTGACTTTGCCCCAATGGTGGCATGATACCACAAGTCACCCCACATGGTGTGCAGCATCACGGCGCTCCTCTGGCGCTGTGTCCACATCATGCAGTGGCAAAGGAGTGCCTTAAAGTTACGCCACCTCAGCTATCATGCCCTTTCCACCACTCAAAAAGGAGCCACTTCTTGCAGCTCCTTTTTGCACCCTGGAAAGGCCAGATCAGGGTCACAGCATGCGGTTGCTGTGGCCCTGATCTGGCGCAACTGGAGGCAGCTTCAGGCCACCCCTTAGGGGCGGTATCTACAGGTTTAATGTTGTAGTCTTTTGTAGGAGAGAATAAACCAGTCAACTGAGATCCTGCATCAGGAGATGTACATGTTTCACATATCTGCCTCCACAGCTATGTCTCCCAAGGATTCTCTCCAAAAAACCCACTGCTCGGCTCTTACAACATGTCCATTTTCATGTTGCTAGGTTTCTTCGGGTCGTCATAAGTCAGAAATGACTCGAAGGCACACAGCAATCACAGAAAACAGCAGGATCACATCCAGCTAATTTCCTATCATTGGACATGCTCCAACAGGCATCTGCAAGGATTTCTGGAGTACTTGGGAGTTTCTTGCAGATACCATTCTCACATCCAGGTCAATGGATTGGGCATCCAGGTTGATGGATTGTAGAATCATAGAGTTGGAAGTGACCTCAAGGGCCATCCAACCACATGCCTTGCAGGAACACAGAATCAAAGCATCCTTGACAGATGTAGAAGAAGACTCCTCCACCCTCCGAGGCTATGTCTTTCACTGTTAAACAGCTCTTACTGTTAGAAAGTTCTTCCTAATGTTGTGGTGGAATCTTTTTTCCTGTAGTTTGAATCCATTGCTCCAGGTCCTATTCTCTGGAGCAGCGGTAAACAAGCTCCATCCTCAATATAACATCCCTTCAAATACTTAAACAGGGCTTTTCTATCACGTCTTAACTATCTTTTCTCCAGGTCTTTCATAAGGCAGGGTTTCCAGACCTTTCAGCAGTTTGATGACCCTCCTCTGGACACGCTTCAGCTTTTCAACATCCTTTTTGAATTGTGTTGCCCAGAACTGGACACAGTATTCCAGGTCAGGCTGGAGCCTGCAGGACCTGAGAAGGGAGGTAGAGGATAAGGGGGCTTGGAGATGTCTCATTCACAGGGTCACCATGATTCAAGATCAATTCAAAAGCAGCTAACAACAGCAAATTCCATTTTTCAGTTGGTCCTCCGTATCAGCAGGCTTGCCATCTGTGGATCCAATCATCTGCAGATGGCAAGCCCACGTTGTCCCCAATATGTGCATGTGGCTATGCCTCCATTAGCAACAGCCCCCATTTTAAAGTACTAGTCAGGGAATTAGTTAAGACCATGGTACCTCTACAGGCAATTTCACCTGAAGAAGAGACCAGCAGCAAAGCCAAAAGGCCATAGTAAAATCACTGGCTCTGTTGCAATAGACTCAGATTTAAAACCTAGAAATTACAGCTCTCGTGCTATTATTATCAAGAAAGGCTTCTTTCCAGTTCCTTAAGATGGGTAACAACAGCCTGTCCTGGTCCTGCAATGGGATCAAAGGTGATTTTGTTTGGAAAGAGAGAAACGTTTGTTACTGCATTCAAACTTTTCTTGTACCACCCCTCAAGACCAATTTCTGAAGCTGTTTTCCTTTGAAGCATCTAATGAGTTCTCAGTGGGAGCTTGAAAGTTTGTGATAAAATCATTTTTCAGGACTCCCATGGTAATATCTGAGCACAGTGGTTAGCTCAATGGCTTAAAATTGACCCTGAGAACAATAGATGCTCACCTGCTCTCCAGTTAAATATACCTTCAAGGCAAGTTGTCTCACTGACCAACTATTCTTATGAAATTTTGATGCCCAGAGCTTTTTACAAGCTGCAATGCCTCAGTAGAACAATAAAGACTTAGAATTTCTTTCTACCTATCTTTACTTCCTACTTTCCTTTCTTCTTCTCCCCATTCTACTCTTTTAAAGAAAACTCATTGGCCTGATCTAGATGGGCACAAAAGAGCACCATTGGGGCTCTTTAGTGCGCGATTAGGGTTCGTAAGCACGCAGCACCTGCACGCTCATGAACCCTAACGTGTAATGGCAGCGGCACCATTTCTGAACATCGTTTAGATGGTGTTCGTAATGGCGCTGCCACAGCTGCACAGCTGCTAGATGCAGCTGCACAGTTACAGTGGCGGAAAGGCGCCGAATGGTGTCTTTTCTGGAAATTGCGCCGCAACTGCAGCACAAAAAAGGAGTGTTGTTTCCCCACTCATTTTTTGCAGTGCAACTGCACTGCAACATCTAGCTGCTGCAGCGCAGTTGCTCCGCAATAAAAAAAAAATGGTGCCAGATCGCCCCTTTTGGGTGGTCTCTATCACCCCATAGTCTTCCTGACCTCAAGCAACTTGTTACTTCCTATGACTAATAAAATCACTACTTCTGATACTGGTCTTAACTCTGAAATGCTAAAACCTCATCTAGACCTGCTAGTACTGTACCCTCTGAGAAATCTTCCTTTTCCTATGGAGGGCTTTCACACATTTTTTTCTTCTTCTTTAATTTTTAACTGAATTCCTAACTATTCCTATACCAGTCAGTGAGCCAGCCTGCCAGGATGTTGACAAGGTGGAGCATAGGAGGGTGACTAAAATGGTGAAAGATCTAGAAACCATGCCCTAGGAGGAGTGACCTAGGGAACTTGATAAGTTTAGTCTGTAGAAAAGAAGGTGACATTATGGCCATGTTTAAATATTTGAAAGGATGTCATATTGAGTACGGAGCAAGCATGTTTTCTGCTACTCCAAAGACTGGAGCAATGGATTCAAGCTAAAGAAGGCCCTTTCTAGCAATCTGGGTATGCACTCCAACTCTTAAAGGGGTACTTATTCTTTTCATTGCATGTTCCATCAAGGGCTTGGTTTACTTGGAAGAATTTGCTGGTGCCTCAGCAGGCCCTTATTACAAAAAAGAATCCAATTACAGTACAAAAGGAAAATGCTTTTTATCATGTAAAGTTTACACTCCCAGGGGAGCAGGCTTGCTCTTATAGAAGTGTATGAATGAAAGCACAGCACTAGCATGAAGAACTGAGCTTGATCCACAATTGAATGTCAACCTGCAAAGCAGTCATTCTTTTATACAGCCAGTTTCTTTAAGATTCCACCTCAAAGTGCTCTCAGGGGACCTTTCACCAGCCCAAATTTCAACAGCTCAAAGATGAGCCATTTTTCTGTCAAGCCAAACTGAAGTCATAAGTGTGCCACAATTTTAAATGAGTTTTAAATGTTATACAAGTTGAGGTATTGAAGAGATTTCAATTCTCTCTCATAAAATTTACCTATCCATCTATTTGCCTTTCCATCTGTCAAATTAACTCCCGTCTACCTTAAACTACAAACAGGTTCTGTTCATCCAGAAGTTAAGTTTCCAAAGTTTCAAGAGAGAAAAAGGTGAAACAATTCTGAAAGGCATGCCTGTAGGAATATCAGGGGTGTTCATACCAGTGTGGTACATTCCAGATTTAGTGGTAATTATTAACCAACCAGATAGCAAGGAAATGTGCTGCTGATCTGAATTCATAGACTCATAGAGTTGGAAGAGACCTCAAGGGTCATCCAGTCCAACCCCCTGCCATGCAGGAAGATGCAATCAAAGCATTCCAGACACATGGCCATCCAGCCTCTGTTTAAAAACTTCCAAGGAGGGAAGGGAGGAGTGATTTGCAGGGTGGTTTTTCATTTGCATTTGCTGAGTCTTCATCTTGCTGTTTTCCAGGACTGGAAGCCAAACTTTGTTTACTTTCAGGGTTTCTTTTTTCCTGTTGAAGTTGTCCAGGTGTTTGTGGATTTCAATGGCTTCCCTGTGCATTCTGACATGATAGTTGTTGGCATGGTCCAAAATTTAAATGTTTGGCTTCCAGTTCTGAAAAACAGCAAGATGAAAACTCTACAAATGGAAATGAGAAACAACCCAGGGTCAGGGGTTTCCCAGCAGACAATGAGCACTAATCAAGCAGACACTAATCCTCTTTGCATATCCTCCCACCCTGAGGCCTGCCATTAGCAACAGAACAATACACATGCAAGTCACTCCTCCCTACCCAGGGTCACACAGTATATATATATATATATATATAACTCTGGCGAAATGTCAGGAATAAACTCTTCTAGAACATGGCCACATAGCCCAAAAACCCACAAAAACTATGGATGCCAGCCATGAAAGCCTTCAACTTTACATTGAAAA
Source organism: Urosaurus nigricauda (assembly GCA_034509955.1). Lineage (NCBI taxonomy): Eukaryota > Metazoa > Chordata > Lepidosauria > Squamata > Phrynosomatidae > Urosaurus > Urosaurus nigricauda. The sequence goes on from JAOEGL010000009.1 coordinate 11,925,546, forward strand.
TGAATTAGTTTTCGAAGGCGAAAATATAATAAAGCAGGGAGGAGGATGGCTTGTCAAGATGGACCAACAGACCCAGAGGACATAACCTGTATTTGTGAAACAGAAAAATAGAGAAGGTGACATAAAGCTTAACTTAGGAAATGGGAAAATTATGCTGAATGTGATAAATTCTCAACAGTGAAGTGCACCAGACTGTGGAATTATCTGCTGGGGGAGCGAAAGTCGTGCAACAATAGAAGCCCCCTGTGGAGAGACAACTCAAATTGAACTTGACAAAAATACATGCCACAAGACAAATCATCCGGCGTGCTTTGCCTCTGTCTCAGGGGATGAAGCTGGACTTTCCAGGCCTTTTCTATCATTGTCTCAATGATGAAGCTACAGTTGGAGGGTGCATAAAAATTCTCTATAGGATAACCCACTGTCTTCCTGAGCTCATATGTTTCCAGATACGAGATATTCATGTGAATCCTGTTGCTTATTGGGCAATTTACTGCCCACTGATTAGCCTGGCATGAGAGAATGGTAAAACCCATTTAGAATGAATGAAAAAAGGTGAGTGACAATCTTTTTTAAAAAAATACCAGTACATGCCTATCTCTCGACAGAATTGAAGAATAGAAATGAAATGCATAAATATAGTACCACCTACTTGGCATCACTTGATGTTCTTGGGCTTTGGCCAATCAACCTCTATGCTGCTGTGTAGTGTCTGTTTCAGCCTGTAAGGCACAGGGCCACAGCTGGGGCAGATGGCTTCCAAGATTGTTTCCATGAGGCAGACATTACCCAACAGCAGCGCAGCTTGTCGGGGCAAATTAAGTGTCTGGCTTCCCATTCAGGGGCAGAGCAGTCAACCCTAACCATGTAGTGTTGACTGTTGCATATTTAAGAAGGCAGGTTTAATATCACATTTGGTGCAAAATCGTCCATTGCACCAAGCCTGTAAACAGAGCCTAACAATAAGGGAAAAACAAAGATGCAAACCAACCAGGCCTTGTGTTTGAATGTAATTAGCACCGTGCAGTGTCCAAAGAAGAGTAAATTAAATTGGACAGACATATTAGCTGTTTGTGTCCTGCAAGAGGAGGGAAGCACAGGTTTCAGCCTGTGGTTTTACAGAAGTCGGAAGCACATCTCTGAACCTGTGCCTTAAGTTCACTTCCACAACAGCAGGGGTGCTTTTCCTTCTAAGAGGGAAACACAGGTCAGAGCCAGGGATATCTATTTGGAACTTATAGCATACAGGAAAGTGATTATACATAAGCAGCTCAATGTGAAGTTGACATAGTGTGGTCATGCCTGTGATGTACCATGGAATATATGAATAACTTATAAAATTTTAAGTGTAACATTTCTGTATATTTTGTAGAAAAATATTGTGTGTGTACACATATATGCACACATGCATACATACATATGCATGCACACACACACACTAGAAAAAATTAAAAACAAAGAGCACTTCTGACAAGTTTGTTCTGGGTCCTAGAAGGATCCAGTTAGTCACTAAAAATATATACTCATTAGAGTGATTAACAAAAATAGCTTCACAAATAAATTAGCAAAACATTCAAGTGTTTGGGCCATGATTCCAGTGTGGTAAGTGCTTCGTGTCATAAGGACCCTAAACTTAGCCTGAGTTGTGCCCACAGTAAGGCACAAAAGGGGAGGGTGGAAATAATAGGGGATGCAATGACCAATCTCCATGTGGTGGGTTTCTACTACTACTTGACTCATAAATCAAACTGCTCCAGAATTACTAACAGTGCTAACTTGAAATCTCATGGTGACATGGTTTGAAAAAGAAATACAAGAGAGGAACAGAAGAGGATTATTTCAATTGTACTCTGAAAAACAAGGTCATCACTCTGCCTGCTTCGTTCCCTCTATAAAAAGCATGTCAAGGACAGTCAACATTGCGGTCCTTCCATAGTAACAAGCCAGTATTGGCAGAGAAAGCAAACACTTCAGAAGACATTGAAATCCATGCTATTGTGATTATCTAGCAAAGGGCTGAGACTTTGAAAAACAAAAACAAAGGCAGGTAGGAAAGTTTAGAGCACTGAGACCCTGTGCACAGCAGCCTTAAAGGCCGGCTTGGCAGCGGAGCCGGGGTGTAGTGTCTCCATGACGTATGCCCCAGCTCTGTGCCCAGGGCAGCAGGAAGCAGACAGAAAGATCTATTCATTTTAGATATGGTGCTGGGAAAGAAGACGGAGGATACAACAGACAGCCAAAAAGACAAACAAATGAGTCCTTGAACATCCCTGGAAGCCAAAAAACCCAAACTGACATTGTAATACTTTGGCTACAGCATGAGAAGGAACAATGCATTATTAGAAAAGAAAAAAATGCTAGGAAAGATAGTAGAAATAATGCCAGAAGACAGTAGAAGGATAGGAAGACCACATGCCCAATGGATAGACTCCGTCAGGGAGGTCACAGGCCTAAGCCTGCAGGACCTGAACAGAGTAGTAGAGAATAGGGGTCTTTGAGATGTATAATTCACAGGGTCGCCATGAGTGAAGGGTGACAACAACAACCCCAGAGTTTAACAGTCATGCAGGTATACTATGCCAGCTCGCTTTTGGGGCATCTCAGTGCTACTCAAAGTGCTTATCCATGAGCACTGGCTGCTGGTCCCTAGAATATTTCCATAAAAGGAAACAACTGTGGTCAATGAGCATAAATATGGTACTAGTTTCTAACACAATGTGGAAAAAACTGTCAGTACTACAATATCAGATAACTTGAGAAGCACTACGCTATGTGTCTTTTGTTTAATAATACAGTCAGCTCTTCGTATCCATGCATTCTGCATCCATGGATTCAACTGTCCACAGCTTGAAAAAAAATGTTTATATTTTTATGTTCCTAAAACTAAACTTTGATTTTACCGGTTCATGTAAGGGACACTGTTTTACTACACCACTGTGTATAAGGGGACTTGAGCATCTACAGGGGGTTCTGGAACCAAACCCCAGTGGATGACAAGGGGTCACTGTACTAGGACAGAGTATGAGAGCAGATATAAGCTAACCTTTGAGACCTGCCTGATGGGGAATACCTTCTGCAAATTCCCAGCCAACCTCAGAGAAGCACAGAGTAAGTGGGTGCACCAGGAGACACATGGAGGTGGGAAGAAATCATTGCTTGTTGACAAGCAGAGATCAGAGAAGTTACTCTCAGTCCCAGTTCCCAGAAACTCTCACCATGGTAGATGAGGATTCTGAGAGCTAATTCTTCCAAACTTCATTTAAAAAGTAAATAGATAAACAAATAAAAGTACAGCCTACCCCCACTCATAATTCCTGTCTGTTTCTATTATGCCAACTCATGAACGTCCTTGGCACTCCTACTGATGACATGTTGAATGAGGATGTGTAAGGATGAGACCTTTGCCACAGAGGTTTTCATCTGACTTTCTTTTCCTCGTAACATTTCCAGTTACCAGGCTGAAAGATTCTTCTCCCTATCCCTTTCTTCTCAGGAATATCAATTTAGCATTATGACTACAACATTAAAAAAAATATGTGACAGGCAGAGAATGTGGTATATTTAGGACATAAGTGGATGTAGAGGCAGGAACAAGAATTGCTGCTGTTGTTACTGTTGTTGCTGTGTGCCGATTTAAGGTGAATCTATCATGGGGTTTTCTTGGTAAGATTTGTTCAGAAGAGGTTTGCTATTGCCTTCCTCCGAGGCTGAGAGCATGTGACTTGCCCAAGGTCACCCAGTGGGTTTCATTGCCATGTGGGGAATTGAACCCTCATTTCCAGGGTCATGATTCCCAGAAACAAAGTAGCCTGGCATTTATTGGAACTATTAGATCATCTGGAGGAGTTCTTAGATGGTTTAGCTGGAGAAAAGGTAGCAGACTTTGGCCTCTGCTGTTCGTTAGGAAACAAGAGCCACTGCAACCCAGCTTCCCATCAGCCAGGGAAGGACCATTTTTGTTTTCTTCCTGCCTGCCAGAAAGAACAGTTGTAGAACTAGTTTTTAATTTTCCCTCCCCATCTGTTTCCCTGTAAGCCTGAAGCGGACCCTCATTATTAATGTTTACAAACTGCCCTGGCAGCCTTTGGGGGGGGGGGGGGGGGTGAGGGACTGAAGACCAGGGTATGAACACTTTGAATACATTAGCATTATCAAGCCAGAGAGGTAATGTGTGAAAGAAGCAATGAAAAATACCAAAACCAGATCAAAACTCTGAAACGCTATATAGCCAGCTCTCAAAGGATTTTAAAAGGCTATAAAGAACCCTATTTCTGCTCAGAAAGATTCTGCCACCCAACTGTCCACACTATCTCTGTGATGTAACATCCAAAGGGCTTTAAAGGAAGATTTAAAGAAGCTGGGGTTTGAACAATCCAGGAAGAAAGTGACACATGGGTGTAAATCAGATGGGCAACAGAGGATGGACTACAGATCCTATATCCCTCACCAATGGCTAAAGTAGTTAGAACTGATGAGAGCTGCAATTCAATAATGTCAGGAGAGTCACATGGACTTGATCTAAATGCTCATACAAAGGCAAAGTGGCAAATATTCTCTTATATGCTGCCCAACTATGTTTTGCTGATTGAAATGGATAGTATATGTCAGATATTGATGGCCACAATCAGATCGGTTTTGAGACCCTTCAGAGAAGAATGAAACTGGTAGATTGTGCTAAAATAAATTTCACCAATGGTAAGAAGAAAAAGCTTCTTGCAGAAATTCCCCATTTAAAATTCATCCTCCAAGTGAGAAAATGTAGATCTGACAGTGTTACTTTCTTCCGGTTTTGAATTTTGGAGAAGTTGACAAGTTTGGATCAAAAACAAAAACAAAAAAATTCTCTCTAACCCTATTCAAAATTTTGGTCTTGTGATAGAGAAAAGGACAGGTCCTCTGGAAGGACAGATCTATTAAATATGAAACCACAAAGAATAGCATGGAGAAAAATGGGAGTGAATTCTTCAGGAATTCACTCTCCATTTTCATTTTCATTTCATTTTTCTGTCCCCCTTCATAGACTTTTTGGGGGGATTTAGTTACTCTTCAAAAGGTAGCAATAACATCTTCAGTCCTCATGATACTTTTCGCTGGGGCTCTTCTTTACTACCTATCATAAAGAGATTTTTTTAAAAAATCACTATAAATTTCATGTTACCCCGAACTTGGCAATATCTCCTTCTTGAGTCTGGACAGTGCAATTCTGGCTACAGAAGTATGTAGATGGTGCCATTTTGGCTACTACTCTGTTTAGAGCTTAAGAACTGGAAATTGAGGCAGTAGTAGCAGCAAGTTGGGGGATATCCCATATTACTCTGATGTTGGACATATTTCCTGAAATTCCCCAAACCAATCAAAACCTGGCATCGACCCGGGTTAGGTATTCATTCGTTTTCATAACATACAAATCTATTTGCCTAAAATAATTTTAAATATTAAAAATACTTAAAGTTAACTTAATTCTTAAATTATCACATATATTCCCAGTACTGCAAAATTTCAAGTTCAGGACCTTTCTTTTTAGGTGTTTTTTATTTTATTTTATTTTATTTTAATTTTTTTGGATTTTGCCTTTTTATAATGAGTTCCAAAAGTGATGTCTCTCCAAAATAGCCTGTCTTTTCAGAAAAAAGCAGAAATCGTATGAGTGGGAGGGGCAGGGGATATCATGGACTTCCCCATTAAAAAAACTGGTAGATTGTGCTAAAGTCCTGGAAAGTCAAGACACTCAAGGTGTGGTAAGGGGCAAAACCAGACACAAATATAATCCTGGTCTACCTCATCATTTTATACAGGGCCCTGAATATGAAAGAAGGAGAGCAGTGATTATTTTTGATGCAAAAGGAAGAGGCTCCGTCTTCGCATCTCTATGGCCTTCCCTGGCTCAAACTGAAATTAATCTTTTCATGTTGCCAAAATGAAAAGAAAACACAGCCCAATTTTGTCCAAGTAAATTCCCGACTACAATCAAGCCAAAGGCTGAAAGCGTGACCCCAAGGACTCCCATTACTTAGGAAATGACTTAATTCCCCCCTCTTAGATATCACTCATTTCCTAGGTTTGAATAGCCCAGGCCTGGATGGACCCTTTATCTTCCTATTCTCTGTATGGCTCAGGGACCCCCTGTGGGATAGGAAGGGGGGCCGAACCCACTAATGACTCTCTCACATGACCACCTTCCCTGGAGAGGATTCACTTTATCACTAGGAAGTCTCTCTTCCATAAGAAGGGCGGAAATGGGGGTGGGAGAAACCCATTGCTCTCCAAAAAGAAAGGAGCAAAATAGGTTGTAAGCAAGAAAGCTAGACTGGTTCCAAAAACAAGATAAATATTCCTGCTAGACTGTAGTTCTTGCCCAAAATGTACAGTTGCAAATTGGAGAGGATGTGTGTGCAACTTGCTTACAGAGTGACTTGCTTATTGCATTTTTCTTGTGCCATCCCACAACCGACATTCCAAAGTAACAAGGCTAAAAATGTATGGAAACTGTGGAACACCAAAATCACCCTGTAACTAACCAGGCTTTTAACGTTGCCTCCAAGATGCATTACCACCCTTCAAGCAAGAAGGAGCTTCTATGTTAGCTGTTAAGAGCACAGAGCCTCTCCCAGACTGGGACAAGAAGTGAATCTTTCTCCACATTGTAGCATAGAAGTGGGGGGACAGATTGTTAGCGCCACTATTCCCTTGTTCCTTCACTTGCCATAACTCCACACTGCTGAGTTGGGAAATATGGTATATAAACTGGCAAGAAATATGTTACCGGTTTGTTTATCCAGCAGCTGCCCCCTTTTCCAAATTACATGAATGCATCCTGTCTGGGTAATGGACTGAGAAGTGACACAAAAATCAATAAATAATTCCAGTTTAGAGATGGCTGGCTAGTGTTCCAAGACACTGCCCATGCTGAGCCCTGACTCTCAAAGGCCTGTCAGTCTGTTTTCAGAGTCTTGGATGCAATTCTGTCTCCAAAACACCTCAGAGAGCAATGGTCTCACCCCAGACCTCATCTATGAAGGCTTATATTCCTCTGAGGGTTGTGTGTGTGTGTGTGTATCACAAGAAACAGAAGCAAGAATGTAAGTCCAAATGCTCCTTTTAGCTTTCAGGTTTCCCCTAATATTCCCAAAGCTTCTTTATCACGCAGATGCGGAACTAAAAAAGACAACCATCTGGGTGGAAAAGATGGAGATCATCTGAAGAAGGAAAAATGCTGTTACAAGAGACTTTTTTATTTCCAATTTCTTCTGGTGCAGTCATGTGCAGTCTTTCAAACATCATGAAACCTTCCTTGGACAGAACAGAAATGGCATGTAGGATTCTGAGGTCATTTCCTGATTGATTTGACATTTGTAATGTCACATCGACTATCTGAATTTTCTAATGTGACACAGCTGTGAATTTTAAATATGCACCATTAATAGGGAATGTGATATTACCACTACAAGGGTAGAGCAGCTAGATGTTTAGCCTGGTGATATGATAGCCCTGTTTAAGTATTTGAAGGGGTGTCACACTGAGTATGGAGCAAGCTTGTTTTCTGCTGCTCCAGAGAATAGGACCAGAACAATGGATGCAAGCTCCAGGAAAAGAGATTGACAGTAAGAGCTGTTAGACAGTGGAACACACTCCCTCGGAGAATGGTGGACTCTCCTTCCCTTGGAGGTCTTTAAACAGAGGATGGACAGCCATCTGTCAGGGGTTTTTTGAATGAGAATTTCTGCATGACAGGGAGTTGGACTGGATGGCCTTTGTGGTCTCTTCCAACTCTATGATTCTGTGATTCACTTTAATCGCCATGGTTTCATCCTCCAGAATTGTGGTTTGCTGAGGTACTTAAGACTTTTCTGCTAGAGTGCACTAATGCTATAATTCAGGGGGGAGTACATGAGAGTTCTTTAGCCAGGATGTCTAAGGATTTCACCAATCCTGTTTAAATTTAATTTTTAAAAACGGCATGAAAATTCAAATGAAATTTCCTGTAAAATGTATATATTTTGCAAAGGAACACACAAATCTTTCTTCTCCTATGTTATTTTCCTAAATCTGGATATTTTTGCAAGTATTTTTGTGGATGGAGAACTACACAGGAATACACTCATTCCTCCACATTTGCAGCTTTGACTTTTGCGGATTTGATTATTCACGGATTTTATTAATATGTTCTCTCTAGGAATATTTAGGTCCTCCAGCACAACTCTATGGTCAACTTTGCCAAAGGTTGTACTAAAGGACCTAGAGATTCTTAGAGAGAACACTCCACCAAGCTTTTGTAGTTCCTCCAGCATAATTCTATGGTCAATGTCTGACAGCTGTTGACCACAGAGTTGCACTGGAAGCCCTAGATATTCCTAGAGAGATGTTCTCTCAGATAAAAACATAGTGTTTTTGTTATTTGCATTTTTTCCACATTCATAGGGGTCCTGTGCCTCTAACCCCAGCAAATGTGGAAGGATGAGTTTAATGTTATTTCACGGTTTGCTACTGGGCTCACTGCTTCAAGAGGAACTAATTCATCTTTTCCTGTTCTTTTTTGGCTGGAAAAAGATGCGATCATGCATCTTTACAGGGAAGTCTCTTCCGATCCAACTATGGGATTCACTCCCCCCACCCTCCATACCAACTGCTAAGGTGGTAGGGGATTTCAGGCCGGCCTTAATTTAAATGTAAACGTTTTCACACAGTCTATATCTAAATGTGTACTTTCCTCTCAAACATCTCAACACCTACTTTAAAGTGCCAACAGCTGCAGTGAAGCATTGAGAGAAGTAGGAAATCCAGTAGAGAACTGAACTTCAATATACCTATTAATGTCAAAGATATAAAGTACATAATTTTGTACAGAAATTCAAAACAAATCCCTCAACCATTGCCATCTCCGGTTGCCCTCAAAGGATGTCATAACAGTAGAATTACATTAGTCACCAGTATTCATTATCACAATGACTTTCACAAACTATCATTCCTCATTTTTAAAGCCCAGGATCTCAATAGATGACAGCGGGCATTATTCTAGTCACAAAGTCCTCCAGCAAAACTTTTCAGACAAGGTACTTAAAACAAGCCAAGAATACACACCTTCTCTAATCTAAGATTAAAAATCCTTTCATAGGAGCCTTAGATCTCAGAGCCCATGCCAAACAGACCATTTGGCAAATTCACCTGGAAATGGCCTCATTCCATTCATCATGTTCATTACAAGATATTATCTGCAGTCCAGTACCCAGCTACCCACCACCACCCCCTTCCCAATCATCTTCTCTGATGGGGGAAGCTTCAGCCATTTACCTGTGGCCTCATCCATCATTTAATGGAGGAAGAACAGAAAATCCATTTGGGCCATGAGGGGGATTTTGCGGGAGGTCAGGTTGTCCACTAATTGCTACAAGAAGAGCTGTTTTTCCTCTTTGCTTTTCCTGAGCCGCACATAAAAGGGGGAATGGGGGGACAAAAATGCCAGTCTTTTCATTGGTGCCAGAAAGCTGCCTCAGACCCTGACAAAAGACAGTTCTGCTTGGGTCCCTGTGCTCCACCCTAAAGTTGCTGTTCGCTCAACCCTTTCTTCCTCTTCCCATTTAAAGGCTCTTTTCCCCTGCTGGGAGCTCATCTTTGACCTCATATCTTTTAAATCTCTCAAGCGGACATAACACGATCCCTTTCAGAGTCTTTCATTAAAAGCCACAGCTGAAACTACCCTGAAAGCGAGGGAACCCTCTGAGTGGAAGGGCCAAGCACTGGATTCAGCTTCTTCTTTAGCTCAACACTACATGCCAGTATATGGTTTTGCAAAAACTCCAAGTTATCAAAGCAGTTCAGCCTCTTCTCCTCTGAGTGGCAGGCCCATAGCTAGGCTGGGGCAACTGGGGCACCACCCCAAGGCCCCCAGCCAAAGGGGGCTCCAAAGGAGCCACAAAACACAGCTCATTTGTCCGCCGCAACAGAGGTGCCATCAGCGCCCTGGAGCGGCACTGTGACGTTCCTTGTGGGCTGCGCTGTTTGGATGTGGCACACGAGCCACGTCATTGACATGCACCCCGTATAAATGTCGGTGCTCCAAGATGGTGCCCACGTCACATGGTAGGATTTAGGACATTAGGGACCCAAATGTACTTTCCGCTCCAGTTCCCCTAAAGGCCTAGCTACGGGCCTGCTGAGTGGTGAAGCACTATAAGGCAAAACACACATCTGACGCTTCCATGAAAACTGAGGACATTTGGAAAATGGCTCAAGCAGGGATGGAAAACCTTTGATTCTGGATGTTTGGGGCTTAAATTTCCAGACAGGCCCTGCCAGCACAGCCAATGGTGATGGATTGATTTGTGGGAGTTGTAGTCCAAAATATCAGGAGGGCCAAAGGTTTCCCCTCCATGGAGGACAAGGTGGCCATCAGACTGAGTTTACAAAGAAGGCTCCTCCATGTGAAAAGCTGTCAATCCTCTGTTTGAAACTGTTCAATCCAACTCCAATTCAAAGAGAAACAATAATAAAAAGGAGAGTGGTTAGTACCTGGATAGCTCACTGAGCTGGCATGAACCTCAACATCTTCCACACTATGTTCAGATGTAATATATTTCTATTTCAGTTGCAGGATTTATTTCTATCATAGAATCATAGATTTGGAAGAGATCTCAAGGGCCATCCAGTCCAACCCCCTGCCATGCAGGAATACACAAACAAAGCATCCCCAACATCCAACCTCTGTTTAAAAACTGCCGAAGAAGGAGACTTCCATCCCTGCTTGAGCCAAGGGAGTGTGTTCCAATGTTTAACAGCACTTATTGTCAAGATGTCCTCCCTAATGTTGAGGTGGAACCTCTTTTCCTGTAGTTTGAATCCACTGCTCCAGGTCCTATTCTCTGGAGCAGCAGAAAAAAAGCTTGTTCCATTCTCAATATGACAACCCTTCAAATATTTAAACAGGACTATCATATCACCCTTAACCTTCTCTTCTCCAGGCTGAACATACCCAGTTCCCTAAGACTGTCCTCATAGGGCCTGGTTTCCAGACCTTTCATCATTTTGGTTGCCCTCTTTTGGACATGCTCCAGCTTGTCAATATCCTTTTAAAATTCTGGTGCCCAGAAATAAAAACATTATCCCAGGGGAGGCCTAACCAAAGCCGAATACAGTGGTATTACTACTTCCCTTGATTTTATAATATTAAAATTTGCAAGTCTTGTCAGCTGAAAACAGGGCACAAGGCTAACATGCTGAACTGGGGATCTGGAGATCAGGGTTTGAATCCCTGATCAGCCATGGAAATCCACTGGGAGATCTTGGACAAGTCACATTCTCTCAGCCACAGAGGAGCCTAAAGCAATCCTGTGAATGAATTTAGCCAAGAAAACTTCATTATAGGTTCACCTTAGGTTTGTCATAAGTGGATATGACTTGAAGGCACATAACAGCAACAACCAGTATGGAAACTTTTGCCAATGGAGGATTTAATCACCTTATGCATTGAATTAAGCAAAGATGCTTCTCTTCCAAAATTCTACCTACATTCAGACAAATAAAAGAGATTAGCATTTATGACCATGGCTGAACCCTTAGGTATGTGAGTTAGACTGAAATACCATCTCCCAAACTGCCTAAGAATGCTCCCATTAGTCTGCACAACACCAACAACAGATTATGATTATGGTGGTGGTGGTGATGATGATGACAATGATGATGAATATCCCGCCTTCCTCTCAAAATTGAGAATCAAGACAACTTACAATTTAAAAGCAATACAGTTAAAAAACATGCAAAAATTGAAGATTAAAAATCAACATATTCTTAGCTATGGCCAAAATGCTTATTGCAGCAATGGCAAACTGGCATGAATTTCAGGCAAACTGGTATGATTGAAATGAGGCAAACAAAGGAATTCCAACAGGATTTCCAATATGGTCTTTAGTGCAAAACATGTTAGCCCCCAAGTGGCATCAGCAGAAAACAGAGTGGCTGTTTTCTATCATAGGGCTCTCTTAGGCACACTAAAAAGAAGATGGTGAACAGCTACTTTGAATTATGCTAGCTTTTCCCCTGAAAGAGGCTATTCAATTCTGGATTGTCTCCCAATACAAGCAGCAAGCCAGAAAAACAACTAGACATTTTGCATTTCATTCAGAGTGTGGAGCAGGGGATAAAAAGTGTGTCTTTCCAAATATTTGTGAGGAAGTCTGGGGATGTGTTTGTTCCCCCCCCCCCAAAGATCCAGAATTTTCCTTTCAGATGGCAGCTTCCAATTTTGTACATGAACTTCTGTTTCCAGAAGTTAGCTATGCACACATCTATAAAATCTGCCTCTGCCAACTTCTACCCTTTCTCACCTCCAATACCTATCTCTTGGCAAGGTTTTTGTTTTTGTTTTAATGGAATGAAATCCACCATCCTTTTTAAAAATATATATTTCCTTCATATGTATACATTTTTAAGTGCACATGGGACAGATAACTTGAACACATTCATGTTAGTCACATCCATGACTAAACAAGAGGTATACAACATGTGTGAACCATTTAAATGTGTAGTATATTTTCCAATATGTCTACAGTTGTCCATCAACATACACATCCCAGAAAGCAAAATAGGCACAATGCTGAACAGACCAAAAATGCCATCTAGGCAAAGCACACAAACACACAGCTACTGGAGCAATTCCTTGCATATCAATAATATGATCCTGCTTTATTGGATAAATTAAATTGTAACGAGGGTTTGTCTTGTACCCTTTAGTTTAGCAGAAGAGTTTGGTGGGAAGGACTGATACTGAACCTGTTTATATGTACTACCAAACCATGATTTTGTACTGAGCAAGCCTAGGACTCACCTCATCTTTCCTTCATCCTACACCCACAAAAGAGTGAGAAAGTCCTACATGTTAAAAAAAAAAGGAGGATTTGCAAGCAAAGGTTTTCCCTTCCTTCACATTTCAAAAGCAAAAGCTCAGTGAGTCCAATGCTTAACAAAAATAAAGTTTCATTCCCCCACTCCACTTCCACCCCATGTTTGGCCTTGTCTAGGGCAAGGCCATCATTCATCTTGTGTCACTTTCATCAGGCTTGGGTGCTTTTCTGCACTGTTTGTTTGTAGATCTTTGTCTCCATAAAACCATTAAGGAAGACAATGGGTTCAGAGTGCCTTGGAAAGCCATGCAGGAGATTGGTTTTGAGGTCAGGGTAAATAAATAACAAACCTGGATCTCTTCTGAATCCACAAGCCACAAGGCTGTTTGCTTGCTCTGTGAAAGATACACCCGAGAATCCTGCCAGGAATGCTGCTGGACAAGTTGCTAGAAAGAGTCTATAATCAGGAATGAATGGACTTATCAAAGGAATGTTTGCCTTATCTTTGTTAGAAAGTGAGCAAGATGAGGGGCAGTGGGGTGAAAGGAATCTTGAAAATAGTGAGATTACTTAACTCAAGTATTTATCATCTCATAGTGAAAAAACTACCAATTCCTAAAATGTTTGGTCCCTAAAATGTTTCCAACAGCAACAGAAAGTATTTTCTCCTTCTTGCATAGGCATTGGAACCTAGGGCCATCCTAGGAACTGAAGAGCTGGAGATCCAGCATAGACAAAAGACGGTCCTGCTTCATGCATAGCATCCTGAAACTGAGTAATTTGCTACTATAAGATGTAGTGATGTCCATCCGTGTGGAAAGTTTTAAAGGGGGATTAGATAAATTCATGTGACAGCCAGTGTGCCATAGTGGTTTGAGTATTGGACTACAACTCAGGAGACCAGGGTTCAATTCCCAGTTCAGCCATGAAACCGACTGGGTAACCCTGGGCAAGTCACATGCTCTCAGCCTCAAGGGAAGGAAACAGCAAACCTCCTTTGAACTAATCTTGCAAGAAAACCCCACGACCCCTTAGGGTCACTGTAAATCAGAAATGACCTGAAGGCACACAACACAGAGATAGACAAATCCATGGAGGATATGGCTATCAATGGCTACTAGTCCATAATGGATATATGTGATATATGTGACTTACAGGATCAAAAGTATTAGTAATGCTTTCCCACATATTCTGCTTGTGAGTTTCCTATGGACATCTGATTGGACATCATGGGAAACAGGATAACAGAATAGACATATAGTCCAATAACATTTAGACCTTCCTAGTCTTCACTAACTGACAGGTTACATGCAGATCTCAGAATGGTCTTTATTCCCAGAGTTGATCCAGTCTGATCCAAGAGGGCTCTTTTCTTACCATTTAGGCAAAACTCTCAGAAATGTAATCTAAATACTCTCCAACTATTGACATGAACATCCGTATTTTCTATGTCAAGGAAAGTGCTCATTTATACTGAGTTGACATGACTCATCAATCTAGTGTGGTTCTGCCTACATTGGGGTGGAAAACATGAAGTCCCCCAGATGTTGCTAGACCACAACTGCCGTCACCTTGAACCCACAAATCCAACAGTGAGGGATTTACACTCCACCAGTATCTGGAAGGCCACATGATCTGCTCTCTGGTCTTCAAAGACTGGCAAATCTCTTTCCCATAGATACCAAGAAATGAACACTGGTAAAGGACATGCCAAGCTGAATAATGAAGGGGGAATATAGCAATTTTCCACTTTCCAAGCCACCTATTCCAGAGAATTTGAAAGATATACAATAGCAGACTGCACACATAGTCCCTTCTATTGGCTGCTTAGACTGTTGATATGCTTAGCATACACAACAACAAATACAAAACCATAGAGTAAAAATCTCTTCAACCAAAGAGGCAAGTCTCTCTCCAACAGTCCCAATCTGAGAGTATCTCAGTCATTCTAATCTCTTCACTGCAATGCAGCAAACTGCATGTGTGGTGGTGGTGCAGGAGGAGGAGAAGGCAGGGAAAGCAAATGTGCAATTTTACTTAAAATGTAGCCAACAGGCAGCCACAGATTCAGCACTGTGTGAGAAAGAACATGTTCTGCTCTCACTGGCATGATGAAGTGGCAGAAATTTCTAAATGGCCTCATCATTCTTCCCTTCAACCATTTGCTGAACTCGTTTGCTTAAGCAAACACCCCCAAATTCCTGCCAATGCATGCAATTAGCAGAAACATTTCTCTTTTCTTTCCAGTTGGGACATTTAAATTTTAATCAATGTGACGTGATGGAGTAAGGGGGTGACTGAAGGAAAACTGGGGCAGGGGAAAATAACATATTAGAGATGGTCAGTAAGACAGAGAATACTTAAGGATGCATATTCAGGACATCTAATCACACCTTCCTTGAGAGAAGTTCTTTGATGCAGAATTAAAACACCAAGATGCTTTCCTGACTCTAAACAAAGAATTCACAGCAATAAGAGTCATGTTTTCTATAGGATCAATCCCAAGCATAAAAAGCATCCACTAAACTAAGTCATACATGGAACATTAATGATTGTCTTTCAAAAAGAAATAGTCACCTCTAATATTTCAGAGATAGAAGCACTGTATAATAGAAGTATAACTAGTAACAAAGAATATTACACACAAGCTCAGGATCAGATCCACACATTCAGCAGCAGCTGGTGTCTTCCATGTTACTGGGGCAATCAATCCACTCCAGAGTTTAGTATGAACTTTAAAGGAGCTATACAAGCATCCAAGTTCAGAATCAAAATGTGAAATGGATTCATTGCCCCTCTGAGACGGAGGCCACCAGCTTCAATAGTGCACAATACTTCATCCAAAAATCATTAACCATGCTCCTTCTGAGGGCACACAGTTGCCCACTGACACTGAACCAGCTGAGAAGTAAAATGGCAAATATAAAATCACTGGTGGGATGTTGATTCATTCAGTTGTTCAATATTCTACTTACTGGCTACCTCCAGAGATGCGTTCCGGCTCACCGCCTCACCCAAGTAGTTCCTGGCAACACAGACATACACTCCCTCATCAGGTTTGCTCCTCCGACCATGCACAATGCGCAGAAAGAAAAGGGACCCACTAGGCAGCAGCATGCGATGAGATCGCGGATCTTCTTTGTCAGTCTCCACTCGCTCCCCATCTTTGTACCACTCAACAATAGGAGTGGGACGACCTTCTGCTTTGCAGTTCAATGTTGCTGGTTCTCCCTTGGACACAATGAGATCAGAGGGATGTTCTATTATCCGCGGAGACGAATCTTCAAGGCGAGGACGAGAACCTATGGTGTAAGGAGTAAGAAGAGAAATGGTTAGAAAGCACAGCACTGAGAAGACTGTGTCACAAGTCTAAAATCAAAAAAGGACAAAATAGACAGCTATCAGGCAAATACAGGCTCAAGTAAGAAGAGTCATGCTGGATCAGAGTGAAGGCCAATATTGTCCTGCATTTGGTTCCCACAGTGGCCAGTGAGAAGCCCACATGAACATAATAGCACCCTTCAAGTCATGTGCCTCAGCTTTTGGATACATACTTTGATGTAATATATGGAAGTAATACAGTAGGCCCTTGGTATGCACTGGGTTTGGTTCTAGGATTCTCCATGGATACAAAAATCCATGGACACCCAAGTCTTATTCAATACAACGGTGTAGCAAAACGGTGTCCCTTAAATAAAATGGCAAAATCGAGATTTATATAAACATTTTCAAGTACTGGGTGGTTGAATTCGTAGATAAAGAAGATACGGAGGACTATGTACAATCATGACTAGTAGCCATGGACAGCCTTATCCTTCATAAACTAGCCCAATCTCTTGCTAATGCCAAGTTGGTTACTATTACTATTATGGTGGTCATCACAGTTCAAACAATATACTCAAATCATGGTTCATACATCACAGTAAAGGCCCAATGGTCAAAACATGGTTAACATCTATGCATTTTCTCTCTGCACTCCTGGCCACCATTTTTATATCTCACTTTTGGGTTTGCATTAACCATTATTTGTTGCTATATCTGAATCAGGAAAATAAGGTTGCCAAAACCACAGTTTGGCCCCTAGCTGTAGCTTGGTTCCAAACCAGAATTAAAAACTTGGAATGAATACCATTCACACTTTGAAGAAAACAACAGTTTGCCCAATCTAGCCTTAACAATCTGGACCACTGTTGGAACAATCGGCATTTAACAATGAATATTGTGAAGCGATTAGTAAGGCAGGAGTATAAAATTCTGAGAAATATCCTCAATGGCTAACCATGATTTTGCTATCACATGTGAACCAAGCCATTCAAATGGAATAGGAAGAGTGATGAGTGCTTAAACAGATCATTCTTTCAGATGAGGCAACACTCTAACAAAGTGCCAGTCTATTGTTGCTCAATAGCCTATTGCATGTACAGAAAGATATTGTCAAAACTAAATGGAAAGTGGTATCTTTTTCATTATTCATTGATGGCATTTATTTCTTGTCTTTCCTTCAAAGGATTCAAAGAGGTATACAAGGTTCTCCTCTCTCATCCCATTTTATCCTCATAGCAACCTTACGAGGCAGGTTAGGATGACAGATTATTGATATGTCATAAAAAACTGCAAACAAGGTGTCCATTCCCCCAAAGTGGAAAAAGAGGGGCTCATTTAAACCAGTGGCTAAAAACAAGTGTAGAAGAATAGAATGAAAGGGCCATCCAGTCCAACCCCCTGCCATACAGGAAGATATAATCAAAGCACCCCCAACAGATGACCATCCAGCCTCTGTTTAAAGACCTCCAAAGAAGGTGACTCCACCTCACTCAGAGTGTGTGTTCTACTGTGGAATAGCTCTAACTGTCAGGAAATTCTCCCTAATGTTTAGCTGGAATCTCTTTTCCTCTACAGTGTGCCCGCATTACACATGGGCGCCCCATATGCTGAAAGCCGCACGACATAAAGCTGCACAACATAAAGAAAACGGCGTACATGCTGCACAGTGCCATGTACATGATCCCTATTATTTTGAATGGGGCTCAAGCATATAGGGAACTTGCCATAAATGGATGTGTGTGTGTGTGTGTGTGTGTGTGTGTTTCTGTATGTACATCCAGAATGGATCGGAGGTGTAAGATAAGGGCCCACTGTGGTTTGAATCCATTGCTCCAGGTCCTATTCTCTGTAGCAGCAGAAAAAAAGCTTGCTCCATCCTCAATATGACATCTGAAGATGCCAGCCACAGATGCTGGTGAAACGTCAAAAAGGAACTCTTCTAGAACATGGCCACATAGCCCGAAAGCCCCACAACAAAACTAACCCATGAAAACTAATCCGGCCAGACTTCATCAGTCAAATTGTGTCTAGTTCTGGGTACCTCACATCAGGGAGCAATGTAACCAACCTAGAATGGATTCATAGGAGAGCAACTAAGATGATCAGGGGTGTAAAAACAATACCTACGCAGAGAATTTGAAGATATTGGGCTTATTTAGCTTGGGGATAATAAACTGGGATGGGGGCATGTTGACTGAAGGGCTACCACATAGAAGAAGACAATAACTTGTTATCTGGTGCCCCATGAGTCTACAGCTAAAGGAGTTAAATTACAAAACGGTGGGTTTTTTTGGTTGAACTGGGGGGGGGGTCTTGAAAGTAAAAGCAATTCAACAAAGCAAGCAATTACCTAGTGGGGGGTGAGTTCTCCCTCAATGAAGGTCTTCAGGGACAGGCTAGACAGTTGGGGATGTTCTGGCTTGGGATCTCTTGCATCAAGCTGGAAGAGTAGATAGTCTACCAGATCCCTTCCTAATTTTATGTTGTTGTTGTGTGCCTTCAAGTCATTTTTTTATTTATTTATGCTGACACTAAGGCAAACCTATCATGGGTTTTTCTTGGCAAGTTTTTTCAGAGAGGGGTTACCGTTGCCATCCTCTGAGGCTGAGAGGGTTTGACATGCCCAATGTCACCCAGTGGGTTTCTGTGTGAGAGCAGGGATTCCAACCCTGGTCTCCAGAGTCATAATCCAGTGCTCAAACCACTATGCCACATTGGCTCACTGAAATCTTATACAGGGATTATGTGTGTGCACATTGTGCATTTAGCAGAGTTGTCCCTTGAGGGCAGGATTAAGAAGCCAAGAAGCCTATAAACTGCATGGGGAAAAAAGTTCATATAATTTTATCCAGCCTCTAAAACAGTACAAGGCCCTGAATTGGTCATTGTATGTCTCACTCAGGTCTACACATTCAAGCAGAATTTATCTGTTACAACAAAATGACCCATTCTTAATTTCTCTGCTGTCTGTGATGAATCTTAGAGCCTCCCTTGGGTTATCTGTACACAGAAATGAATCTTGGCAGAAACAGCCCCCTGTAAGACAAATTACACTCCAGGCAGCTATATAAACTTAGAAAATAAAGACTCGGACAGAATTAATCCTTTTAATCATCTGCTAAAGCCTCTGGGAGCTGCCCAAGGACTTTTTCAGCACCTTAGACAGAGCAGAACTGAAGGCTTGTTCTCAGATTTTCTGTAATTTCCCCACATCTTTCCTCATTCTGTAAGAAAAGCCAGACAGAAAGAAACTCACTTGTCACTGTTTGTGTATAAACATTTTGGGTGGTGAGGCAGGGAACACACTACAGGTACGTTCTTGGAAAATATCCCCAAGCCTACAAGGAGTTACAAAAACATTTGCACTGTAAGTGCACAAAACCATTTTAGGACATTTTCAAAAGAAATGTTGCATTTTATCAAACAGAAAAACAGGACAAATACCAACAATCACAAACAATGGTATATACAGTGGGTCTTTGTTATCCACTGGGGTTTGGTTCCAGGATCCCCCATGGATAACAAAATCCATGGATGCTCAAGTCCCATTAAATATAATGGCACAACAAAATGGTGCCCCATATACAGAATGGAAATCAAGGTTTGCTATTTGGAATTTATACTTTTTTGGAATATTTTCAAGCCATGTATGCTCAAATCCATGGATAAAAAATCCGTGGATAAGGAGGGCAACTATAGTACCATGAGGGGTAGTACAGATTTTATGCATTTCCCAAAGTGGGTAATATCGCCCCACTGGGGGAAGTGGAAAGATCTAGAGGGGCAATAAAGGAAAAGAGGGCTGCCTCAGTCAAAGCATTGGTGTGTAAGAAAGACAAGGGGAACCATGGTGGGAATGAGGAGTTAGAGCACATGGCGGTGAGGAAGAAGTGGCAACAAAAAGGAACTTTCGCATGTGGGACCCTGCTTAAGCTTTGTGAGCTTTGCCAGAACTTGGGCATCAGGCTGAAGCTGAACTGCTCTTATTTCTGTCAGACAGGCCGAGAGAAGAGGTAGCAGAAGAAAGAATGTGGGGATGTGTGACTTGAAGCACACCCCTGGGAAGGAGGGGGAGCAGTATCTGGGGTCAACTCTTTGAAAAAGTCCTTCACCTCTCTCAGACTGAGAGTCCTTCCTTGCCAGGGAGAAGCTTCTTCCCTTGCATCCAGCCACCTTGGGAGAAGCAACTGAGCACACAGTCAAGCAGCGACCAAGAAGCCTCTCATCTGCTGCCAGCCTTTGCCACAAGGTGGAATAGGCCCAGAGGGATAAGCAGGCCTGGGCTGCTGCCACTGCTATATTCACACATGTGAGATGGAGGTGGAGGTAGAAGCTGAGTATTGTTGAGGTAGACGATGCTCATGTGCTGGCTTCTGTACAAAGAGTAGACCTAATATCAAGAAATAGGCATGGGAAAGCACTATGGTTGTCACCCAAGAGGAAAGTAGGTAGCCTGAAAAAGTCTGGGGACCATTGTGAAGTCAAAGGCTTTCACGGCCAGCATCCAATGTTTTTTGCAGGTTTTTGGGGCTATATGGCTGTGTTCTTGGAAGAGTTTATTCTTGACATTTTGCCAGCATCTGTGGCTGGCATCTTGAGAAATTTGAAGACCCTTGCTCTAATGGGATTCATTAATAGCCTCCTAAAAGCACCAGAACCTGTCTCATTTTGGAAGTTAAGCAAACCCTGCTTAGTACTTGGATGGGAGACCACTAAGGTGCTATAGGCTATATTTGAGAGTAAGGAACTTGTAAAACCACCTTTTCTTTGCATAAGAAAACTGTATGAAATTCATTGGGATGCCATAAGTCAACAGGCAACTTGATGATAGCTGGATGCATACACAAGAGAATTCATTAAAAGAATAGAACTGATTGTATAAGAAATGTCTAATTAAATAATACAACTGATCTGAACATGTCCTGCCATAAATTTCTATATGTGTGTGCTGTTGGTGACAACAGGGGTGTAGCTACAAGGGAAGAGCAAAATGAGGGCATTACCCATGAAACAGAAATTCTGACCCCCAAATAAATTTTCCTTTAATCTCAAAATGTTTAGTATTGCAGTAATTTAAAACTTAACTGAACATTTACATATACAGTGGTCCCCCGGGTTACGAAAGTAATCCGTTCCGGATTACTTTTCGTAACCCGGAAATTTTCGTAACCCAGGGGACTGCTTTCTTTGACAGACCACGCGGCAAATTTAAAGGGGCCGCGCGGTTTTTCCTTTTCGGATCCCGGGGTTTTATTCGGATCCCGGGGCCGTTTTTGTAGCCCCGGCTCTTTCGTTCCCCGGGGTTTTTGTACCCCGGGGGATTCGTAACCCGGGGGACCACTGTAGAGCTTAGGCCTCCAAAGAAAAGAGTCAGGCACCCAAGGGAATGCAAACACTGTAAACATAGGAAAATAAGAACTCTTTTCAGTATCTTGCTCTCTGTAATGCTAGAAATCTGGGTAGTGAAGGGAAATTTCATTTAGGTGGGCAGAATTCTTATTTGCAGACCAATGTCCTCATTTTCCCATCTCCACAGCTATACCCTTTGGTGACAAGCCTTTTCCTCCTCTTTCATTTCTCAGATTTGTTGAAACAGTACCACATTTCTGAAAGGGATCTTGTTGGTGAAGAAACAGATTTCAGAGTTCGAAAGGCAGCAATAACAATTGAAATTTTCTGTCTATAGTTGTCACTAGACAGAAATGGCTACGGAAAGGTTCTGGAAACCAAGTTTGGACATATTCTCTTAAAAAAAGCACTTGACTTAGTCTCAATGTAATTGCAACTCATAAAATGTGGGAGCCCCCTGGGGAGTTTTTTGGGGTAGTCCTGTAACCAGTTTCTTTTTAAAGGAGAAAGGGCACCTCTAAACTAATTAGAAATTAAAGTAGTGATTTATTTTACTTGTGGTGCTGAATTAAGGACCAATTTGGACACCAAATTGCTAGTGGGAATTACAGATCAATGTGGCTCCCTTATGCATCAGAAGCATTGCTAGCCTGAAATCTCACATGCATCTGCTTTGCTTCTTAAAATTGCTAGAAGACACAGATCTGGCCATGTGCAACATCCAGATGGAGGCACTGGATATGTTGTTAACTTTCTACCAGGGGATACATAAACCCAAGCTATAGTGTTCCTTTCACAATCCTCTCTTGTTATTTCAAATCTCTGTTTTCACTAAGAGGAGACACTGTTCAGCCTATGCCTGTTAAGCTGGACTTTCACCAACATCATCCCAATGATGTCCCCAGGAAGGTTCAAGAGGTCAGTGAACCTGACCTCAGAATGTCAAACAGAGTTTTTCCAAGCCACTCAAAGAGAGCTGAACTGAAGAGAAGGAAGCCAACAAAAAGCAGAGGTAGGATTTAGTGAAAGAAACCATCAATTTACCATAGGAGTTTAACTTGATCCTTTCATACAGACATTGTAGTGTCATAGAAAGAAAGAACATTCTCTGGAAAGCATCTAACAGTAGTTTTCTCCGGATGGAATCCAGAAGAGCCAGAGAAGGGAAACAATTCTCTTGCACGCTACAGTCCCTTATGTGAACCCAAAACAAGATGGGCAACCTCTGCATTTTTTATTATTTATTTATTTATTTATTTATTTTTGACAATGCAGAGGATTGCAAGGTGAAGTGAGGAAACTCTGTTCTGGCACATTAGATTTAGCCCTATACTTTTAGATAATAAATCAGTGTGCCACAACAGGCACAGCTCAGAAGAGATATTCCCTCATCTGTGAAAGAGATGGAGGAATGCCTCTTCTAAGAGGAACAACATAACAATGGATAATAATGAATGGATAATGAATGTATTAATTTATAAGAGGTTATATTAAAAAATAAATAAAATCTTAAAAACCACTGCAAAGATATTTGAGCCTACTGAGACGTTATTCAAAATATTTTATTCTAAGGGATTGTCAAAGTAAATATTGATTTCCAACTAAACTGTGCAAAGGGGATGGAGATACATTGGCAAGCTTGCCATGTTGTCTTGGGGAAGATTAGTATTAGTCTTCATATGGCAGTGAGTTTGTATTTCTCTGTCTCTTTCCCACTGGTTTTTCTATATATACTCATTGCCTATGGAGAAAAGAGGGCATGCTTACCAAATTAGCAGATGACACCAAAGGATACCCCAGAGGACAGGATCAAAATGACCTTCATAGATTAGAAAGTGCAGCCAAAACTACCAAAATGAATTTACAGATGGAGGAATGTAGGATACTACACATGGGCAGTAAAAATGAAATGCACAGATATAGGATAGGTGACACCTTTTAAACAGAGGTTGTATGGCCATCTGTTGGGATTGCTTTGACTGTGTCTTCCTGTATAGCAGGGGGTTGGATTGGACTGTCCTTGTGCTGTCTTCCAACTCTAGGCTTCTATAATTCTATCATTATATACATCACACTGCAAGTTTGATGTGATTAAGAGACAGAGAACTGAGAACAAGATTTAACATATACCACTAACTAAACCACTCACGAGAGCCAGCATGGTGTAGTGGTTTGGGCATTAGGCTATGACTGGAGATCAGGGTTCAAATCCATCTATCCACAGAAACTCGTTAAATGATCTTAGGTGAGTCACACACTCTCAGCCCCAGTCAGAAACAACTTGAAAGGAAACAGCAACAACAACAAGCCATTTGCCCTTAGGATCTGGATAGAATTACATTGCAGTTGGTGTGCGAGATCAAACCAAAGGCCAGACTACCTAGGTCAACATTTTGTCCCCAGATCAGCTATGAGAAGTCCACAAACAGATCATGGCCAAGATCCTACATCAGCATGTAGTTCCACATCCTCCCACCACCCAACAATTCAGACATAGAGTAACAGGTGATCTCAGCTCAGTTGTCAGGGAAGAGACTAGGGTGCACTCTCAATGGAGGACTCACTTTTTCCTTCCCCGATACCTCAGACAAGCCAGAGCATGATGGTCTGAATCATCTCCCCATTTCCTCCCTAGTCTCCTCACTGGTAAGTGACAATGGCAGAGACTCTACCAGGATTTAACAACTACCAAGGCAGTGGAAGGCTTCTTGACAGAATGCAAGGGCAAATGAACAGCCTTCTGTGCCCAAGCTGCTGGCCTAAGATCATCCTCCCACTCATGTTCACCTATCAAAAGGTATAGTATCACATACCAGAGGTGATTGATAGCTGTCTTGATTGACAGCCATTAATAGCTTTTTCATCCATGATTTATCCATCCATCAGTTTATTTATACCCAGCTTTTCTCTCAAAATTGGACTCAAAATTAGGAATTTATCCAGCCTCCCCCACAGCTATCTTCATTGATAAATGTGCACTATGTGAAGAAATACTGAATTTCCAATCATTTATTCTAAATTTCCCACCATCCTCCTTCCGTTAGATAATGCCAATGAAGGACTGTAATCTAAAACAATAATATCAGGAAAAGTTCTCTGTATCATAGTATGTTCCACACTATGTGGAGTCAAAGGCTTTCATGGCCGGCATCCATAGTTTTTTGTGGAGCTTTCGGGCTATGTGGCCATGTTCTAGAAGAGTTACTTTCTGACGTTTCACCAGCATCTGTGGCTGGCACAGATGCTGGGGAAAACGTCAGAAAGGAACTCTTCTAGAACATGGCCACATAGCCCGAAAGCTCCACAAAAAACTATTTCCACATATGCATTATTCATTTGACTCTAGAAAGCTTCAAACACTACAACTTTTCACTTTGGGGGAATTCAAACAGTCAATCAAATCAAACAATAAAAATTAAAACTTAATCTAAATTCCCAATGACAAGATTTCCTTAGCATACTAGCACTACTGCATTTTGCTCTGTCACTACCTTGAATACTTAAATATTGTAAGGGATGGGGAAATCCAGCTCAGAAATCTGTTTTGATTTACTGAGTTTACAGGGTTTTTTGTTTGTTTGTTTGCTACCTCTCAATTTATTTTAACATAATTCTGAGTCTCAGTTTGTGAACCGTACACAAGGAATGCCTATTATTGATAAATGGAATAAACAAGCAAATGTTCATTCAAAGGCACACACACGATTATGGGATATATCCCAAACATGTACCAACTAAGAAACACTACCAAGGAAATTAAGCATGGTTAGCCCTGGTTAGTAATGTATTTGGATTGCCAAAGAACACCTGGTGTTGTAGACTATATTTCAGAGGAAGGCTTTGGCAAAACCACAACCAGAGTAGACCCACATAAATTAATTGGATTTAGGTAAATAGTATCTAACTAATTATTGGATTTAGGGACAGTAACTGTCAGCCCTGAACTCTCATAAGAAGACAAAATGACTAAACTGAGGTTGTCATACTTTGAACAGATCATGAAATGATGTGACTGCTAGAAAAGACAATAAGGCTCAGCAAAGCGGGAGGCAGTAGGAAAAGCGGAAGACCACATTACAAGTACTGTAGATTGATTCAATCAAGAAAGCCACTGCTTCCATGAGCTTGCAAGACCTGAGAAGCGCTGTTGAAGATGGGGGCTCTTGGTGGTCTCCCATTGATAGGGTCAACAAAAGATGAAGTCAACTTGACAGCAATGAACAACAACAAACCTCACAAACGTGTGCATTTCAGGGAGTTGGAACTAGCTGAAAGTAAACCTGGATTTAGTCTACTTTCTTGGATATCAAATGAAGGTCTATGTTTCCCAGGACAGTAGTAGGCCTTCATTTCATATCCATCTGGAGTATAATTCCTAATTTGTGCAGAAACAGGATACCCCATGACACTAGTCAAAGACTTCAATGCCTCTATCCCAGCTGAGCCTGCAAAGAATGAGGCCCTCAGATGAGGTATTAAAGAAGCCTTATCTGCAGACTTTGAGTGATCAATAGTGGTGAAATCCTAAACTCTGATAAGCTTTCTGGGTATTGATTTGTTTACTTGTTGTAATGATGATGTCATTCATCTCAAGATGCTTTTACTCAGGGAGAAGAGCCATTTCCATTTGACTGATGCTCTCTTTTGTCCAATTCCTCTTAGCCAGAAAGGAATGCTGGAGTCACCAGCAAGGGGGAGCAGAAAGAAAACAGATCTGTACTGATCGGTGGTGGGGTGATTTGCCATAGCTTGGCAAGGATTTCTGGCTTCCAACTAACTGCTGAATAGTAGCAGTACTCGAATATCTTCCCACAATTCTAAATTATAGTCCTGACATAAAGAAAGACTGGCGTAACTAGATGTGATCTTTTGTCTGGAAGAAAATGTAGGCTCCATCCTGTTCTGGTTTTCAGACAACTTTCCAGACCCAGAATTCTTTCATTCAAAGTCAGAGATGGGCAACTGCAGTTAGGGCCATTTCCCCCTGTCCCATGTGCCACACCACCACTCCCACCACTTCACAACCAGTGGCCAAAATGGGAAGCAGTCAAAATATGGTAGATAATGAGGATCTGGGAAGAACTGTAGGCTAGTGTAGAGGTTCCACATTCACCATGTTGCTTTACCATAATTTTTACAGGTAGATATTTTTTCACCATGATTTTTACAGGCAGTATTTGCTAATTTTTTTTTATTCATGTTTTCACCATAAGTTTTACAGGGCTATTTTTGTCTATATTACCATGATTTTTACAGATTTTTTAAATTAATTTTTGGCCAAATCCCAGATGATGAACAAATCTTGCCAAGAAAACCCCATGGCCTTAGGATTGCCATAAATTGGAAATGACTTGAAGGCACATAACAACAACAACAACAACAACAACAAACTGAAGCCAAAGCACTATCAAGTCCCTGATCAGCAAAAAAGGAAGAAGCACCTAAGAGATAGAAGTTAGGACCCATCGTATTGGACATAACCATTAAATATTAACTGAAGAAAGAGAAGAGGGGGGAAAGGGGGAAATGAGCAACAGATTTTATGGCCTTGAAAGTAGAATTGTACAAAGATGAAGAGTTGCTGAAATGCCTAAAGAGGAAAAAGAATTGAGAACCTGGAAGTGAGGCAGAGGGGAGTGTCGGTGGAAGTTACGGTAATACATCTAGGAAAAACAGTCTTGCTGACAAGTCAATAGAATTGAGAAACTGGGCACTTGGGAATGTTGACAGGCACAGGTAGAAATTGGCAATAATTACTAAGCTGGCAGACAAGGTGAAATGACATGATAGGAATCTTTAAGTACTTAAGACTGTAGGTTTCAAGGTCATACAGACACTCCTGCCATTATGAAACAAGGAAGGTGCTCTGTACTACAGCTTGGAAAAGTTATATTTTTAGACTGCAGATCCTACCATCTCACAGCTACTGTGATCCTGAGATCTACAATCCAAATATCTATATATTTTCTAAGCTCTGCTTTATACTACGTCAGACTACTTATGGTTCACAAAAAATAGATGGTCCTAAACTCAGGACTTCCCTGCTTACCTCTTTGAGTACCAACTGATCATCTAATTTAACTCACCCATACCATAAACCTGAATCTGGAAACTGCTGTTATGTGTTATCATATCACTTTCAATGTATGGTGGCCCTATGAATAGGAGACATTCAAGAGACTTGCTCTCGATAACATGGCTGTTGCTTCCTTGATTGAGTTTATCCACATATAATAAGGTATTTCTCTTTTCCTAATGCCTTCCACATTACCCTGGATGGGTGTGCTCTTGAGTCCAGAGAATCGCAGTGTGCCATTTTGGCCTCCTCCAGAGCTCTGGAGGGATGCAATATACCACATTTTGGATGGCTTTGGGAGGGGGGTTCTTACAGTTTTGAGGTTGAGACTCCCACCTCAAAATAGCATAGTAAAGCCTTTTACAGAACGTGCAAGTGTTTTCATGGGTTTTTAAGTGGATGGAGAGTAGTTACAGGCAGTGAAGTATCTGTGGGGGTCCCAAGGACTGCAATAGATGCCCGGAGGACTACACAAGAATGATTCCCATCTCTGATTCAGCCTAACTTCCTATCTACTCCATTAGACAGTTCAATACTTCTAGGAAGTCCACAGTAGAGCATGAAGTCTTCTGCCACTATATGTCATGGCTTCTTCTGGCTTACAAATCACAGCTCAGATCCATGAAACAGCTTCCAGTGTTTAAACAGTTTCTTATCCTGTATATTCGAATTGAGAGGGAAAAAAAGCTTGTGGCCCAACTGGGCTGTGGTACGTGGACTGGTACTTTTTCATCCTTGGTTGATGAGGAAGAGCCACACCTCTGTTCAGAGTACATGTTTTGCATGCAAAAGGTCGCAAGTTCCATCCCTAGCATTTTCAGGTAGGATGAAGAAAGTTATAATCTAATGCCATGGAAAGCCACTGCCAGTCGGTGCTGCCAGGACTAACCTAGACACACTGGTACTCTTTTCATATACAAATCAGGACAACCACAATGATTAAAGGTCTATATACCAAAGCTTATGAGAAACAACTTAAGGAACTATGTTTAGCTTGAAGAAGAGAAGACTGAGAGATGACATGATATCTATCTTTAAATATCTGCAGGGATGTCATGTAGAAGATTGAACAAGTCCTCCACCTCCGATGCTATAGAGTAGTGGTCCCCAAACTGTGCTCTGTAAGGGATTTTGGACTTCAGCTCCCAGAATCCCAGACTATTGGCCAACATGGCTGAGGTTCTGGGAGCTGAAGTCCAAAATCTTTCAAAGGGCACAGTTTGGGGACCACTACTCTAGAGTCTAGAACACAAAACAATGGATTCAAAGAGCTGTAACTGTAAAAGCCATTCAGATCACCTTGGGGGAAGGTGGACTCTCCATCTTTGGAGGTCTTTAAGCAGAGGTTGGATGCACATCTTTATTTTAGTTGTGCATTCCTTCACAGAAGGGGTCATTGTGGTCTCTTCCAATCCTAAGATTCGAATTCCCACTCCATTCCAGCAACTGAACCTAAGAATTCCATTTATCTCACATGATTTATACTCACTGATAGAACTGTCTTCTATAAATTTGCCTTATCTCCCTTTAAACAGCCATTGGGAACCATGGCTGTCAACACATCTTGGAAATTCAGTTCCTTAATCATAGGTTGGAATGACTCATTTCAAAGATCTATTTAGAACTGACTTTAGAACAACAACACATTCAGCTGGGTGCATAGAAAGCACTGAACCCTCCTGAGTAATTGACAAGCCCTGTGAAACATAAATGTGCAGAAGTAATCAAACTCAATTTGATTGTGACCCAAAGGCATAGTTGTGTGAGGCAAGAGTTTGCACAGATAAGAAGCTGTGTTTCAGTTCTGCCTCAGATTTCTACTCTCCATACCTGCATATACATGTGTGCATAACAGGCAATGTTTATAGATCTCTGGTGCCAAACTCTTCAGGTTGCCACAATTTAGTGAGATCCTTTTGTAACCCAAAATGACTACAGCAATTATCTTTATGTAGAGGTATGTATTTTTTTTTCCTGTTTGATGTATAAAAACGTTTTAAATAATTGGCGGGAAACCCCACAGCTTCTCACTTTGGAAAACCCATACAAATCACTTCAAATAAAAACGTACTTTTCACTACAGGACACAGTGCATAAACTTGGGTGTGACAATACTGCCTAATTTTCAGATGACCACATGCATCCCTTCATTGCATCTCTAGATGTACTTCTGCCATGTTTTACCAGAGCTGGCTTGCCTCCAGCTCATCAGATGCCAACACACCTGCCTCTTCACTCCAGGCTGAGCAAAGTTATTTCATGCCTGAGAACTCAACAGAAATTTCCCACTTGCATGCTGAAACAAGATTTCCATGCTGATGTCGGGGTGGATTTCCTACAGTGCCACCTTCAAAACTTGTTTCTTACAAACCCAGCATTAAAATAGTAGCATCAACTATGCTGACAGCATGGAAGGGACAAATGCAGGCGTGCAATGTGGTATTATAAATATCTCCTGTAGTGCTTTCAGGGACACGTATTTAAGCAGCCACTAACTTCTATAGCACTGAAAGCAGCCATTTGCATCACAGATAGTTTCTCACCATTGGAAATGTTCAGTAAATCCATGATAAATCTGGGGGAAAGTGATAGAGAATTAGGGGGAAGGGATGCCAAGCAGGAAACATGCCTTCCATTCTCCTAAGTGTAATTATAAACAGCAGCTTTGCATCCAAACAGACAAGGTAGGATTAGGGGAGGGGGGAAGTGGGTAAATACCATCAGCATGATGAGGAATGAACCAAAGATGAAATAAAGCAAGCTGGGGAAGGGGCTGTTTTCTTACCAGGGAGAAATTATTTGGGCAGCATGGGACTCTGTGCCCTGTCTCCTGTGCTCCAGCTATAAAGTGCATATGAAGAACACTTATGACTGTATGGCTGATATATATAAATTCAAAGAAAATATTACATGTATGTAACACATACATGCATGCACTTGTTTCTTTCATCATACACCTCAAAGAAGCTACAGAAACAGGGCTCTCCCTATCAGGTAGCAGATGATGAGAGGGTAGTAGTGGCAGCTCTGCAGCCATTCCTTTTGTGGTTCTATGGCCATTCTCTCTTGAGGAAGAGAGCTGTGCTGTCACAAGGCCTGCCCCACATCCCCATCAAATAGTCCACTGCTTTCAGGTGTAAGGAAGGGCCTTTCCCCATTATCAGAGTTGAAGCAAGGTACAAGTGACAAAATGTACAGGATACTGTACATGCAACAAAGTGAAGAGCACATGTTTTCCTTTGAATCTGGCCACAAAATGGATAAGGCACAACATCACATTGCCACTCATAAAAATCACAACATTCTACAGCAATGATTCCCAAACTTTGGTCCTCCAGATGTTTTAAGACTTCAGTTCCCAGAATTCCTAACTATTGGCCAAGCTGACAGGGGCTTCTGGGACCTGACGTCCAAAGTTCTTGGAGGATCAAAGTTTGGGAACCACTGATCTATGGAATATTATTTCCTTTGCCTCTACATACTAGGAATACCAGAAGCTTCTTTATTGTATATCAAGTCAACTAGGTTCATCCATCTAGCTCAATACTATCTACCCTGAGTTCCACATCTCTCCAGTTGTTCTCCCCTGTTTGTCTCAGGCAGTAGTCTTTCTGACTGCTGGCTATCTGACCCTCTTTTCAAGGGAAGATGTCACAGTCTGCACCCAGAACATTCTGCAAGCAAAGCATGTACTCTACAAACACATACAGAAGCAAATCCCCAAACAGATTATGTGTATTGGAGGAGAAGGGGTCAGCAATCCCAGCTACATTAAAATAATGGTTCCCCCTCCCCACTGAGTTATATGGGGAATTTTCACTCCCAACACTCTAGGACATTAAAAAAAAACCCATCATAGTATGAATCAAGACGTTATCTACCCAGTCAATGAGATAGATCTCTCTATATGGTTTGTATCCATGTGCTTATATCTATGTGTTTCCTCTTTCATACATCTAATCTAGCCTGTTGTTGTTGCTGCGTGCTCTCAAATCATTTCCAGCTTAAGGCAACCCTAAGGCAAAGTGCCGCGGATCCCATAGACAGCCAAAAAGATAAACAAAATGAGTTCCAGAGCAGATCAAGCAAATCAAGCCAGGAATCTCCCTGAAAGCCAAGATAACAAAACTGAGGCTGTCATACTTTGGACACATCATGAGAAGGCACAACTCATTGGAAAAAAATCAATAATGCTAGGAAAGGTAGAGGGAAGCAGGATGAGAGGAAGGCAGCTTGCTAGATGGAGGTCATGAGTATGACTTTTCAGGAACTAAGCAGAGCAGTGGAGGACAGGGACTCTTGGAGATGTCTCATTCACAGGGTCCCCATGGATCGAGATTGACTCGAGGGCAGTTAACAACAACAGGCAAACCTATCATGGGGTTTCCTTGCCAAGTTTCTTCAGAGGGGGTTTACCATTGACATCCTCTGAAACTAAGACAGTATAACTTGCCCAGGGTCACCTAATGGGTTACCAGGGCCAAGCTGGGATTCGAACCCTGGCCTCCAGTGTCATAGTCCAACAATCAAACCACAACACCACAGTGGGTCTCTTTCTGTTCCATTCCCCTTCCCACTCATTTCTCAGGGTTTTTTTTCCCCTTCAAGAGTCACACAGCATTCTGAGGACACAGAAGTCTGGAATAGTCTGTGAGGAGAACTGTATCTCTCCCAGCAGCCCTTCCCCTGCTCTCTAAAGATATATTGCAATAGCTCTCACAACCTGGGGTTAGCACAACTCTACTGATCTTGAGTGTGGCTGCTGCTGGTTGGTGTACACGGGAGACAATACTCAACTTTATCAAGGTTTGGACATACAACCTTACTTTTTTTAATCTGAACAAATATTCCTCCACTACCCTTAACTTTTTCCTATAGGATCCTCTGGCATCTCTGCCATCAGACCAAGCCTTTATCCAGAGAGCACCTACAGGGCAGACCCTTACATAGCCATTTCCCTGCTGTCTAGGAAATCCCTTTCCCAAGGCCATTGCTTCTGATAGAAGCCTCGCCAGGGTTCCCTTTAAGCGGATTTCAGCACTCTGTCTCATGCGATATGCATCTGGCAGGCTTGTCATGTCTGCTCTGCAAATCAGCCAGAGTTATCACGTCTCCAACTGGAGAAAGAAAACAATTTCCCTGAAGAGCACCACTTTGTCTTCTTCGAGGCCAACAGCAGAGGCACTGAGGGAGCACACATTCATTGAGTCTTACTGAAGTGGCATAGATAGTTCAGAAATGCAGGAAATTACTTCTATTGAGTGTACTGATTGCAAAAATCCAACGGTCATAATTCCTCTCCATTTCACAAATGGGATAAGAAAATGAATGAGACAGCATTCACTTGGGTGGAACTAGAAAAACAGCACCTCATCAAGCTGAATTTGGATGCTTGATTCACATTATTGAAGCTTTTTGTTTTAAGTGAGCTAAACCCTAACTTTAGTAAATCACACTTAGTTGGCATGATGCAGTTATTTCTCCCTCTCATACAGCTCTATGTAGCCCTGAAATTATGTAGCCTATCTTTTGAGATCCAGAATGCATAACATGAAGTGAGACGGGGAAAGGAAAATATCTGATCTGTGTAAAATATCTGAAGGCACCACAAAGCTTCTTTCAAAGAAAATAAAAAGCCTCTTGGTAACCAGTTTTTATTTCTGTTGTTGTTTTGTGCCCTCAAGTCATTTTTTTTACTAATGTAGATGCTAAAGCAAGTCTACCATAGGGTTTTCTTGGCAAGTTTCTTCAGAGAGAGTTTATTATTATTTTATTTACAGTATTTATATGGGAGTTTACCATTCTCATCTTCTGAAATGGAGACATTATGACTTGCCCAAGGTCACCCAGTGGGGTTTTTATGCTCATACAGGGATTTGAACCCTGGTCCCCAGAGTCATGGTCCAACACTCAAACTATTACACCACACTGGCCCTCTATATCTGGTAGTGATCTCTTATTTTATAGCAGAGTATGGGAATCACACAGCTCTTCAAATGTTGTTGGACTACAAATCCCGCATTCCACACAACTATGTTTGCTGAGGCTGCTGAAACATTCAGTCCAAAAATATGTGGAGGGCCATGTGAGTCCAATTCTGCTTTAAATCAAAATACTTTGAAGGCTTTTTCCCCCCAGGTTCTTTTAAAAATCCTGTATGAATTAAGATGTGCTTGTTTGATTTCAAATTGAGACTAGGGAACCGTGGCTCTCCCAGATGTTGCTGGGCTCTAACTATCCTTTCATTTAGGACCACTGGCCTTGCCTGCTGGGAATATTGGTAGTTTCTGGATCCCACATCAGTGGGGCAATAAATCCATTCCAGGTTCTGGATAACTTTAAAGGAACTATCCAAGACACTGAACCTATTTGGAGGATATGCTTCATTGCCTTGGATAACTCCTTCAAAGCTGGGAGTAAACCTGGACTGGATTTACCACCCCACCAATATGATAGTGATCAGGCACCAATGCCAGGAGTGATGACACTAGAATCCACCAACCTATAGGAAGATTCAAGAAGGTTCAGGCCCTTCTTGGTGCAGCCATCTTTGTTTTTAGAGAGAAACTACCAGTAGGTGCCACATACTAGTAACAGCCTTATCACTTCTGCATATGCAGATGTAAATATTTGTTTGTTTTTAGAAGGCTTAAAAACCTATATTCTAATAAACTGTCTTGGGACCATTCCACACAGCCAGTGAGCAACATCAGCAGTCCTTAATCATGATCAAATTGCCACAGGCTGAAATAAAACAGTTGCAGCTGTAAAAGCCATGTCAAAACAAGGGGTTAGAATGTGAATGCGCAACTCTTGGGCCCTGCTGGTTTATATTTTGCAGCCCACTGAGTCCTCTTCACATTCAAACCCCCCACCATCTATTTTCTAACTCTGCAACAAGAAAGATGACAGAGCAACGCTTAAATTAGCCACACATGAGAGCAATTAGCAAGACCCTGTTGGGATGACAAAAAGCACCTGCAGAGGTTTGGAACTGTTTTGAGGATTAATGGAAGGACTGCACCATAAACAACAGAAGCTATGCTGCCACCAGGTCCTTAGAAACTGCCATAGATTGGCTTTTGAACAAGAGCTGCTGTCACTGGTTGGCATTATCAGGCACCTGCATAGATCCACAACTTAGCAAAGGACCCACTGCCAACTCCTGGAGCTTTCTGGTTATCTTGCTCCTTTTTTCTTTCTGTTGAGGGAAAATGATGGGCAGCAGAAAAACAAACATGGAATATGGAATATACCGGTAGCCCCTCTGAGAATGAAAGCTCAATGATGGTTGGAGCCAACCCAGAAAACCACAATATAAGTTCTGACACATTTTTGAGGAAACTAGGCAGGGAAGAGTGGACAGTATTAGAATGCTGCAACTCAGACCTTGGGAGGAAGGAAATTGCTGCAGCTTCCAGAATCACCCCGATTTGGGCACAGTGAGAATTTGAAAAAGTAATTTTTCAAAGCTACAGCTACTTTATTATTAGGAACACATGAATCAGTTCTTTGTACCAATATTTACTTATCTAGCCTTCTTTACCCTTCTGTTGTAACCCTTCTGCCCTCCCTCCATGACAACACCATCTGGCCTAAGAGGGAGTGAAAGGAGAGGCCTAGCAACATCATCAGACCTGGCCTCAAGCTGAAGAGCCCTCCCTCCATGACAACACCATCTGGCCTAGGAGGGAGTGAAAGGCCAGGCCCAACTCCATCAGGCCTGTCCTAGATTAAGAAGCCGAGCCCTCCCTCCAGTCCATCTGCCTTGGTCCAGGCCTCAGAGGGAGAGAAGAACTGCTGAACCCAATCCCCTTCCCCACCACTATTCCCTTCTCCTTTTGTGTCGTGTCGTTTTAGATTGTAAGCCTGAGGGCAGGGAACTGTCTAATTAAAAATAATAATTGTAAGCCTCTCTGATAGCCTCTAGGGCTGAAGAGCGGGGTATAGATAATAAATATTGTTGTTGTTGTGTGTCTTCAAGTAGTTAACAACTTATGGTGACTCTGAGGTGAACCAATCTGGAGATTTTCTTGGAATCTTGGAAGGTTTCTTCAGGGGGAGTTTGCCTCTCTGAGGCTGAGAATGTGACTTGCCCAGAGGGCTTCCACAGCTGAGTGTGGATTCGAAGTTTGTTCTCCAGAGTCACAGTCTAACATTCAAACCACTACACTATTCTGGCTCTCCTTTTACAGTGGACTTTTGGCATCCACTGGGGCTTACCATATTTACTCAACTATAAGTCAACTTCATGTATAAGTCAAGGGCCAAATTTATAGATTTTGATATGACTCGTGGATAAGCCGAAGTTAAAACCTAGGGACATATAACAAAGGATGAAGCAAATGAAAACAGTTCCAAAGAAGTTAGAAAATTCCAGCAGGAAACCGGTTTGTGCTCACACTAAAGGCTGGATGGATGAGACAGTAGAGGAGAATCAGTGCTTCTAGAACAGATTACACTCTTGCCTTTAACCAGAGATGGCTTCTTTTTAAAATTTACTTTGACCTGCGGATGTCAACGCAATTTAGTCAATTATTTGAATAAAATTTCTAGACTTACACATGAGTATATACAGGTAGATATTTTATTTGCCATCAAAATAGAAGAGACTCTCCACAGTTGTCCTTATGTCCAATTAGAAAGCCTTTAATGGCTTCTGTCCATGAGTCTTTTATCCACAAACACAACAGATGTGATGCACCAGCGACAAAATGGTTGAACTACATTTAGGTCCCAATGAAATCAATAGAACAAAGTCATGCTACCCATAATATTCTCTTGATTTCAGTAGGAAACACAGCTCAGGAACCTAAGTCTGCATCTTATACAGGATCTTGTGCATCCTTTCCTGCAGATTTACACAGCTTTTCTGCAGGTGTGATGTTATGCTTCTCATCATTCTGACAGGTACCAAGTGCATGCCAACTCATGCTCCCTGATACTGCTAGGAGTGTGGACCTCCACACTTGCAAACTTAATATACATTGATCTGTGGAAGGCCATTCATGTATGTCAACAATTAAATCAGGACATTCAACAGGCACCTATCCCTGTATGAGAGGTTAATGTGAGTAATAACATTTTTCTCTGTGCTCTCAACTGCCTCCTGGAAAAGGGACAGTTCTGGGCTCCCCATCAAAGAGCTGTTTTTTAATTCCCAATCTGTAAATCTCCAACATGCAGGTATTTGAAATCCAATATCTACCCTTGCCTCTGGCTACTGGAAGGAAACAAGGCTCTTCTTTCCAAATACACTTCAGACATCTGGCTTTGCTACAAAACAGCAAAGAAGAGCCTCTCTCATATTTTGATTTATGTGTCTTTTTCCACCATCTGGTTAAGACGGTATGCATTTTTATAAAAACGTATACCAAAGAACCTATGGTAACAGTATGGGCATTTAGAGTAGGCCAATCCATTAGACCAGGTTAGAGAAAGCAGATTCTGTGGGCAACAGTGGCAGCCTCTGCTGGTTCCTCCTAGTCATTCTCTTCTGTTTGAGATCAGAAATAGATAGATATGGTCCATGTGCTCCCCTGGAGATTTTAAACTAGCCTATGCCTCATAATGGAGACCACTATACTGTCACCAGTGTTGAACTCTGATTTAGTTGCCATCCTGATTTATTTCAGTATCCACAGGGGATCTGGACACCTCCATGGATACCAAAATTCATGGATGCTCAAGCTCATGGATAAACAAAACCACAAAAAGTCAAAGCCAAAAATGTGGAGGGCCAACTGCATCTGGTTTGTAACTCCCATCAGTCAATCAACATAGTCAGTTTTTGAAAGTAAAGTCCATCAGCATGTGGAGGTCTGAATTTTGCCCACTATACATATAACGGGTGTTGGGGGAAAACCTTGCCTGAAATACCATGGAGAGCTGCTATCAGGCAAAGCAGAAAAGACTAGACTACAGACAAAAGAGAGAGGCAAGAAAGAGTAGCTTCCGGCCACTCTGGGGGCAGAGCGTGCAGACAATGCACACCCCCAGAGTGGCTGGAAGCTGTGCAGAGTGTGATGCACACCCCCAGAGTGGCTGGAAGCTGTGCAGAGTGTGCACTCAGCCAGGAAAAACCAGCCAGAAAAAAGTGGTGAAAGTCCACTCTGTGGCAAAGGCCCAGTGACATTTTCTCTCAGTCTCCAAATATTTGGCATTGCAGAGAGTGAGGCACTGAAAGCAAAACAGAACTCCTACATTTGCTGTGTTTGCATTCCCTTAGTCACTTTGCCAGCCATCTTTCAGTGCCTAAACCCTATGTTTAAATGTTTAAAGTTAAATCTTTTATTCTAGAAAACCTGCCCCTGATGCTAGCTGCAATTGCACAATGGTCATGAAAAGTATTCTGTGCATGCCCAGGGATATTCTTTAATATTGCTTCATGCAGCAAGGCTAAACATGGAAACAACAAGATATTCTGTGGCATAGCTTTGTTTGTAGTCTACAAACCATCCTATATTGTCACCAAGGATCACAACTTACAGCATGTTGGCTAACAGCTAAATTCAGACCAGACATGTTATGATTTGGTTAAATGAGTCCTCCCTCCCTGCCTTCCTCTGCTATTATCCCACTACATTTGAAAGACCTTCAATTCCATTCTTCATCATCTCTCTGGGAAGGGGGAATAATTCCAAGGGTTCTGCCACTATCAGTTCTCTCCCACCTGGAGCTTCCATCCTCAGAAATGGAAATGGATCCAGTTGAAAAGGAAAACAAAATAAGAAAACCACTCTCAGTCCCCAAATGTCAACTAGCACTGATGGCTAAGTAACTCAGCTTGTGTGACAGTCGGTTACTCCGAGTGTATTAATCCTGGAATGAAATAAAACCCATCAGAAGCCCTTGAATCAAGGACATGCAAATCCCCCACAAATAGGGAAAATCCAAATCTTCTCTTTTTAGCAGATGTTTATAAAAACGAATCAAAGGGGATCTAGGTTAACCCACGTGCAGCCAAATGTTAGCTTTAGTCCCCGTAGTGGGAGAAGACAATATTAGGGGAAAGGCCATGATATCCTGCAGGTCACAAAGCTCTTAAAATTAAACTACTAGGGTCATTGCTAAGTCATTATTTATTCCATCCAAACCTTGCAGCAGACTGGACTGCTAGGTTTGATACTTATTGATGTTTTTATCATTTGCTTTGGTTTATCCAATCGGGCAATAAAGCTACATATCCCAAAAGACTTTTTAAGCTCTATTTTATTGCAAGCAGCCTTGGCCACTGATCGAGATAGAAAGATGATGCATGAGCCTTCAAAACAGGGGTGTGCAAACTGAAGACCTGGGGCCATATGCTGCCCCCTTAAACTCTTTTTGTTGCCCTCCAAACTTCCACAGGGTCTTTTTTTTTCCTCTGCCCAAAAAGAGAGGGTGAACTTTCTCTCCTGGAAAGTCTGACTCCCCCCCCCCTCCCTCCCAAATCACCATTGCATTGCGTTATACTGTTAAAATGTCTTTTTTCTTTCTTTCAAAACTAGATGTGGGCTTTTGGCCACCTCAGAGTTTAGTTTTGTTGCATTTTTGGTACTCCATTTGCCGCCCCCCCTTACTGAAAATTGGTCACCAGATCCACTGTAGCTGCCTTCCCCAGCTTTGAAAGGAAATTAACAGAGCTCCTGTAAAGACACTTACATATTCCACCTGCCTTTACAGTATTTTGTGCACAATCGGGAATGGAATTCCAGCCGCTTAGGCCACAACAAAGGAAGCACCCAGTACTTACTATCAGCCCACAGTATCCCACCCCCACATAAATTTCAATTTATTTGCTGCTTCCCCCAGCCATTTTGAATTCTGATCCAGCCTCCAATTGTTGTTATTGACATCAGGCTCAAATGAACACCTTTAAAACAGCTAATCTGTCTTGATCCCAACATGGCAAAGAATGGACAGAATTAGATTGTTTCCCTTTTTTAAAAACTGAAAAAGTTTTTTGTTCTTCTTTCTTTTGCTTTTTTGTTTTGTTTTCCCTCCCTTCTGTTCAATAACATCACAGGCCAGAAGTTTCCAAGTCTGTTTTCAGTACAAGATGAGTGAGTGTCTTCTTCATGAACTGAAGAGGCAGTACATGATGAGTAACATACACTTCAGAGGAATAGCTATGGTGGAGGATGAAGGAAAGCCCCTTAAAATAGGAATTTTACTCCACACATGATTTTTTCCATTCAGTACCTTTATTTCTAGTGTTGCACTAGTTTAAAAATTGAGATGAGCACTGAGAAATATAGTTTAGGGATGCAAAGAAAAGGGCAACCAGACTCACCAAGGGAATGGGAACCCAGCAGGACTAAGAGTTTCAAGTTATAAATGGTTTTCAATGCCTCACTCTCTGCAATGCTAGAAATTTTCTGGTAGTTGTATGGTGTCATCTCATATCTTAAATTGTGGATGTTCCCTCCTCCAATTTCATACCTCCTTCCTCAGAATCTAATCCAGCTTTGCATATGATACATTCAGTGTATAATATACACCAATCAGGTGATAAAATGCAGCCTAACCTGATGCCCTTGCCAATTGGAAACCATTCTCCATATTTGCTCCTAAAATTACTTTTGTCCCAAGTACAGGTTATGAATTAGGATATTCAGATTTTGTGGTACACCTATTTCTTTAAGAGTGATTCAATGTTTCATGACCAACAAAACTCAAAAGCTTTGATATAACCTATAAAGTGCAGCCTGATTATTTTATTTTTTTTTAAATTGTTTTGGTGTGCTCTATTATCCAACAAATGTTTGCAGTATAATCCCTTGTGCCTCTTCTTTTTCTGAACCCAGCCTGGATATCCAGCATTTCTTGCTCTATATATGGTAAAAGTCTTTATTGTAGAATTTTAAGCATCACTTTACTTGCATGAGAGATAATGCAATTGTCCTAGAAACCTATAGTTACTGTAATCCTTCGTGTCTGCTTTTGTGGACACTGGAAAGTTCATGTATATGCATATGTATGTACAGGTATAATTTTCTCAATCTATTTCCATATAGCTATCATGACCAGTAACCATTAGTAGATTTTGCTGGAATGTCTAATCCTGTTCTCCTTTCTGGCATCTCCAAAGACAGTTGCTGACACTTGAGACTCATGCGTTCAAGAACAGGAGATAAAGAAATAGGAATGTGGAAAAGAAAGGAGAAAAAGACTGATTCATTCCTCCATTCATCACTGTTATTGGAGACATCATTCACTGTATTATTCATTTGCAAAAATCTCATCTATTTCAGTATTCACATTCCTTTTTTGGCATTTTTAGCACTTTTCTTTCTTTTTCCAGCTGCTTCTTATGGCTGATTTTGGTAGCTGTCTTCTGGCAGCCATCATATAATTTTTCTAAATTACCCTAGATCATTTCAGAACACTCTGGGAAAGTTTTTAAAAAGCACCTTCAAACAAATGGCTACTGAGAGGTAATAATGCTGCCAGGCTTGGGTGAATCCATCCACCAAAACCCATACACATCCATCTGTTACTCAAGGTATTACCTTCGGAACAAAAGAAAATGGAAATAAATGGGTTTTAGCAAGAAAGCTGACAGGAGCAGGAGCAGTTAGAGGTGTGGTGCTGGAGGAGAGTTTTGAAGATGCCATGGATAGCCAAAAAGACAAATAAATGGGTCCAAGTGCCAATCAAGTTTGAAGGCTAGAAGCCAAGATGACTGTCATACTTTGGATATATCATGAGAAGACATATTTTGTTTGTTGTCATATAGGATGAATTCATGAAAATATTTTCCCCGCCTCCCCAAAAAAATCCAAAAAGCAAACCTTGATTTTGCCATTCTATATAACCAGAGTATATATCAGCCATTTTAATTAAAAAAAATAAATAAAAATAAAGGTAGCCCCTTGACATTAATGTCTAACCGTAACTGACTGTAGGGGGCAGTGCTCATCTCCTTTACTAAGCCAAAGAGCCAGCATTGTCCATAGACGATGCTGGTGGTCAAGTGGCCACCACGACTGCACCAAACACTGTTACCTTCCCACTGAAGTGTTACCTATTTATCTACTTGCATTTGCATGCTTTCAAACTGCTAGGTTCCCAGAAGCTGAGACTGGAGCTCACCCCATCATGCAGCACTTGGGCCTTGAACTGCCAACTTTCCAACCTTCCAATTGTCAGAATTGGTCTCTTAAGAGAAGAGTTCTACAGATACTGAAGAGTACTAAAAACAACAACAACAAATAAATGAGTCCTAGAGTTTGAATTCTCCCAAGAAGCCAGGATGACTAAACTGAGGCTGTTGTATATTGGCCATATCATGAGAAGATATGCCCCATTAGAAAAGACAATAATTCTTGGTAAAATAGAAGACAGTAGGAAAAGAGAAAAACTGCATTACAGGTGGAGAGACTCAATCAAGGAAGCCACAGTCCTGATAAAAACAAAGACATTTTGTGGTCTTTATTCCTAGTGTTGCCATGTCAAAGCGGACCTGGCAGCCATTTAAAAATCACACATACAATTAGCAAGGTTCCCTTTGACCCAACTCTTAACTATTTCACCATCAAAGCTTGGGAAGTTATTTTTAAAAACTAATTCACTACCATTACTTGCAAGAGCATTTGCTTAAAAGAAAACATAATTGTTTTTTTCTTACTCACTGCAATGCAATACTTTAACCTGTAACCCACTGCTTTGCTTCTTCCCATTACCTTGAAATCAACCTTGGGATTGATAAGAGAAAGATACTGTATAACATTTCAAAAAGTACTATAAAAAAATCTTCAATAACTGTTAAGTAATTGTTAAAAGAAGATTAAAAGTATCACTAATTTCAATTATAAAGTAACTTCTTTCCCAGCTATTAAATTAATTTTGATATTTTGTTTTTCATACCAACTAACAGCAGCAGATGGTAACTTCTGTCTCAGTGGTCTAATGAATTCACTTTGGGTTTTAGTCTAAACTTTAAAGGAACAATTCACAGCACTGAATAATGTCACCAAAACAATTTAAGCACTTTGGACAGCTCTGTTAATGATGAGATTGAAGGCCTGGGTGGATTCTCTGCTCCGGTGACATGGAAGTTATTAGCTGCCATGGATTACCTCCCCTGCTCAAAAAAGGGTTGCAGTGGA
Organism: Urosaurus nigricauda; assembly: GCA_034509955.1. Classification (NCBI taxonomy): domain Eukaryota; kingdom Metazoa; phylum Chordata; class Lepidosauria; order Squamata; family Phrynosomatidae; genus Urosaurus; species Urosaurus nigricauda. The sequence continues at coordinate 11,968,220 of JAOEGL010000009.1, forward strand.
GTTTATCACATGGGAGGAATTTCTCTCAATTGCGAATGGAGCCAATTCAAATTCACGTGAATTCGCTAGTTTAGTCAATTTACGTGAAATCTGATTGCACTCGGAATGCATTCAGAATGACTTCCCATTTCCTGAAAATGACCCCACATTGCCCAAAATTGTGTGAGATACTCTAATACGCAATTATGTGAAACCCCATGATTGTGTCCGGAATGACTCCCTATTGCCCGAAATTGCGTGAGATACACTCATTCACAATAACGTGAAACCCCATAATTGCATTCGGGTTGCCATTGCCTTATACCCCCAAATTCCATCGTATGATAAACTCCAGCGCTTCCTTGTTATTTTCAAGTTCTGTTCTTCATGCCAATCACACTAGGTTGCAGGCAAGTTATAGCTCATGCTGTGTCTTGCTTAGATGGCTCCAAACTCCAAACCCAGAAATTGGGGGAGGGAATGTTTTTATATAGAAAAACTCCTTTCTTCCAAAACTGATCTTTAGTCTTTCTGTAGGAACATCCAACTCACAATCCATGTGACACTTCTGTAATGCACAACAGTCTTTGTAAATTTCTACTTTAGTTTTGTCCACTGAAGCCTAACAAAGTAAGCTGCTAGTTCTATGCATGTAAGAGACAAGACCTCTTTACACCAGAAAGACAGGGAAGAGAAAAGAGGAGGGTTGAGCCCCCTCTCTGAAATTCAAGATCAGTTAAGGACACTGTCCTAAACAAAACAAAAGAGGAGAGGACTTGGAAAGATTCTGCAGAATCTTTTGTGCTGCAGGAGACAAAAAGCATTTGTTCCTAAAGAAAACTCTAAAATCATAATCCCTCAGATACTTGACTGACTGAATATACTCTTCAGCATTACTATTTCTGTAACACCCTGGAGTGTGAAAAGTATTTTACAATCCTTTTTCCATTGATCTGAACAGAAGAAAGCTGAGCAGGCAACAGGCCAGGACCACTTTCTTGTGTGTAGCTGAGCAGGGAGTTGGAAACATTGGGGAATGTAACCAATTTTCTCAGTTTAACACTTGACATGCTTAACCCATAGCATGTTTTCCACTGAAAGCAGAGGTAGGAGCAGGGTACATCTTGGGCCTGTGTCGGCGAACCTATGGCATATGTGCCCTCTTTGGCATGGAAGCCTTCCTCAAGGGCACACGGTGGCCACAGCAAGTAAGGGCAGGGGGAAGGGTGTGCGAGCTTGGCCCGGCTCCTTGTTGCACATTGGTTTGCCTAGGGAGAACAAGGTGATGGCAAAGATGGGCAGGGAGAACTGTAGTGAGGTGTAATGAGGCCATCCATGGGTGTTTAGAGGAGGGTTGCCATTGCCTTCCTCTGACGCCAAGCATGTGCAACTTGCCCAGGTCTCCCAGTGGGTTTCATGGCTGAGCTGGGATTCGAACCCTGGTCTCCAGAGTCACACATTCAAATTGCTGGCTCTCTTTGTTCTTGTTATTGTGCTGTGCTTCCTGTGCTTTATTATGTTTGTTGTTATTGTTGTTTCCAACTTATGGGCCCAGAGAGCACCCCCCACCTCCCTTCTGAGTGCCAGTTCTTGGGGTTAGCTTCATCAGAGAGGGATTTCCATTGTCATCCTCCAAGACTGAGAGCATGACATGTGTTGTGTGTGTGGTGCCTTCAAGTTGTTTCCGACTTATGGCAACCCTAAGGTGAAACTATCATGGAGTTTTCTTGGCAAATTTCATTGGGCCGTGTGTGTGTGCTATTGCTAGCCTGAAGCTGAGAGAGTGTGCCTTGGCTATTCCCCCCAGCAAGTCCCAGGCTAAGATAGTTCCACTGGTTTTCTTTCTTAGCAGGATCCAACTTAGAAACTGCCCACAGAAGGACTGCAACAACTAACAATGGTGACGCAAACAGTAGCAGGCAGCAACTGTCAAGGAATCCGCTGGTGCCATTTCCTTCCTCCCCCTCACCTCCCACTAGCATCATCTGCCACCATATGAAATTTAAAAGCCTCAGCTCTGCCAAATGCAGAGATGTTAAAGGAAAGGGAGGGGGAAGCTCTTAGCAAGTGACACAGCCAAGCACTGTCTGGCCCCAATTATCTAGACAGCTTTATAGCAAAGGAAGGAAGAGGATCTCAAGTATTTGGAACATATGAGAAGATTGTCACCAGAAGTAGAAGTTGGGAAAGTTGGACCGCCAACTGCCATAATCCCCTTTTCCAACCTCTGACCAACAAGTTACTCTTACTTAAACTCAGCATTCAGGGAACAAATAAATGTAGAGAAACAGAAGACTGGACAGCTTGTCAAAACCAAACAAGTTTCTCACATTATAGTGTTGTTCTTTTTCTCTCTTTTAGGGTGACCAAAATATCTACATGGTAAAGTCTGGAGATAGAAGTTTGATTCCATGCTCGGCCATGAAAACCGGCTGGGCGAACTTGGGCGAGTCACATCCTCTCAGCCCTAGAAAACTCCATGATAGGTTTGCCTTAGGGTCATCAGTAGTCAGAAATTATTTGAAGGCACACAACAGGAACAACCAAAAGGGGTATGAGGACCACCTACGCAACCCTCCGCTTCTTTAAGGCAAGGCAGATGTAACAAACTACAGATGTAACAAACTACATCGATTGCTTTGCAGAGGGGCAGGTTAGAAATAAAAATTATTATTATTATTATTATTATTATTATTATTATTATTACAAATGAATAAAACAAAGGTCAGTGCTGGAGTTGGAGGAGCTACATCCTACCAGCATCCCTCACTTACCATCCTGTAGCTGACTGTGGCTGTGTTCACGCAGCCAGACACAGAAAGAAGCAAGCATATTCTACCCAGGAAATAAATGGCTGCAGGGATGGTGGGTGTCAATTTCAGGATGGTGATGAGCCTGGGATTGGGATAGGAGTGCTGAATACCTCTAATCAGAGTGACTTCAAATTGTGTTGTTACACTTATGTATGTCAGCCCCCAGATTCTGGTCATTATGTGTAGTGAAGGCTAGACTGCTCACCCAGAGAGCTAAGCAGCTGGAATTGAGTTGCAATATGAACCACGTGTCTTTCCAGTCTAAAAGCAGCCACTCTGACCAAGAGCAAGCAGACATTGGGCTTTTCTACTTAAGCCCTTCAAGAGAGAACATCTGGATTGCAAATGAAACGAGTGTTCCAAACTGAAAATAAGGGAACATATGGTTTAACAATATTTTAATATATGATGAACAGATACAGATGAGTAGAATATAATCTACACATTATATACAGATGAATAGAATAGAATAGTAGAATAGTAGATGAATAGAATAGTTCTTAATGAGGGTACCAGGTAGTATAGTGGCGTGAATGTTGGACTTGAACATCAGGAAACCAAAGTTCAAATCCACACTAAGCCATGTAAACCCACAGGATTACCTTGGGCAAGTCCCACTCTCTCAGCCTCAGAGGAAGGCAAGTGCATATGCCCTCCAACCAGACTTTCCAGGAAAATTCCATTACAGGTTGCTGTAACTTTGAAACAACTTGAAGGCATGCTACAACTAGTTTGGGAAGTTCCAAACATCTGGAGGAGAGCAGTTTTGGGGAAATCTGCCTTGGAGTTTCCATCTGTTTATCAGGGCAGATCATATCAAATAATTAATAAAAAGGTTGTCAGCAACTGTGACTAGCTTCTACGCTGTGCTTTTCAAACGTGACTTGCAGTGCAGGCATTAGTAAATAATCATTTGCCTCTCCATATCTTTGCAAGTTTTGCCTGATAATTCCTCCAAACCAGGCTGAGGTGTAGAGCTGCTACAGTAGGCTGGGTCCACTTTGATCCAGACATTTGGCAGCCACAATCAGTGCTTCCATGCCAGTAGTGTTGAATCCACTCCGGATTTTAGTCTGAACTTGAATCACATCTGCCCCAAGAAGCCCTGCACTTGGATAGCTCAGAGGAAAACAGAGTGCATTCACGGCAAAGGAGTCATCAGCTGCTCCTGCCCTCTGGAAACCTGACAATAATGATGTTAGGCCAGCACTGTGCCCATTTTCATTTATGGAGAATCATGGTGAAGAAAGCAGAAAAGACATAACACAAAGCCACCCTCTTACAGTGTCTTTTCTTCAGTTTCTTAGACACCATCCTGGAGCCAACTGAAAGCCAATCTGGCCATATACTGCTAGTAAAATCCATTCGCATAGCCCTTCTAATGGGTTGCTTTTTTACAACCTTTACTGCAATTACTTGTACAATGAATCACTGAAGACACCACTCTTTTAGAGATGGAAAACTCAGAAGAACAGTAAATGCGACTAAGGCTATATAATGATTCAGGGCTGAAGGAGGAAAACTGTGGACCAAAGGGAAGAGAGAAGACTTAGCCTAGATTTTTCTCTATTATTCTAACACTATAAAGTTGGTGGAATGGTTAATCCTCTCTGGATTCTAGTCTGAATTTGAAAGGAGCTATCTCAGGTGTTTTAAAGGAGCTATCCCAGGTGTTTGATGAAAAAGCCTCTGCCTGAGATCCTGAAGAACAGCTGCCAGTGAGGAAGACAGCAACACTGGGTCTGATTTTCAAACAAGTCCCTACTATAAAGCAGCTCCCTATGTGAGATGCAGGTACCTTCAGGTACTCTGGAATACCGTCCTCCTAGTTTCTCCAACAGCCCTGATGACTGGGGTTAAAGGGAACTATAGACCAGAACATTTGCAGTGTATCATCTTGCCTACCTCCTGACTTAACCTAAATTTTAATTGGAAAGCTCACTAGTCAGTGAATGGTTGGGAACTCAAAAGAGCGCTCATCAAAAATTGAAAAAGTTCAAAATGCCAGCTCATCCCCAAAATTTCATACTAACAACACCTAGAAGTTTATCACATGGGAGGATTTTCTCTCAATTGCGAATGGAGCCAATTTGCAATTACGTGAATTCACTAGTTTGAAATGCGTTCAGAATGACTTCCCATTTCCTGAAAATGACCCCCCCCCATTGCCCAAAATTGCGTGAGATACACTCATTCTCAGTAACGTGAAACCCCATGATTGCGTTTGGATTGTCATTGCATTATACCCCCAAATTCCATCGTATGATAAACTCCCTAGTGTTGACATATAAAAAACAGGCAAACCAACAACCACATTGAACCCAATCCCATTGGACTCTTCTTGGGGCAGGATATTGAGACAAATGGCATAAGAAAATGTCCCCACATGAACACTACCCAAAAGTGAGTGATTTATAGAATAGTTGATCTAAACCTCCAATCATGATTCTTCTCCTCAAAAGCTTCCGTCAGGAAAATATGAGCGGAAAGAAAACTACCCCTCAGGATTACATAGGCATTCACTTGTTCAAATCACTCACAAATCAAATATTTTAACCAAGCTAACATATCTTAAGGGATACTTCAAGAGTACCACAGGAGAACAGCAATCCAAGGAGAACCCTGAACAGCACTGCAGTGCAAGCATGAAAGAAGCAGGGTCACTCAGCTCCTTTTCCTCCCTCATCAAAATCCAAAAAAGACTCCAAAATTTGTGCTGGATCCAGTCATGCTTACAGCAGGCCTACTGAAATGGCTAACTTTATACCAGTGATTTCAGGGGGTCTACTCTAAGTACATCTGCGTCCAATCAATTGCCGAAAGACACCACAAAAACAGATTATCATCATTCTTATCATCATTATCATTTCACTATGGTAGTGTCACTGCAAGTCGGAGCTGACCTGAAGGAACAAAACAACAAATGTGTGAAACACAGTCTTATCCAGGCACAGTCTTCAGCAGGGCACTGCTGGTTAGCTGAATATCAGCCATGGGGAATTGATTCCTGCTGCTGTTTTGTTTATATGGTTTTATTGAGTTATTGATTATTGCTTTTACAGTGGTTGTTTACTGCCATGAAGGGTAGTAAATGGCAGGATTTTAAAAATAATAAATAAGCAACATTACATTACACACAAAAAACTGCTCCACTTTGACTGGTGTGTGATACATACAGTATTGCTGGAATCCTGTTGGCACCTTCTGGAAGTGGCTGGACATTTTTATTCAATGCCTAACATCTGTATTTAATTTATACAAGAGGAGTTTCACATGCAATATCACTTTGTATGCAGACATAGATGTGCCTGCTGGTGTACAAGCACCTACATATATGCATACACCTGTGCATGTTCATGAGCAGTTGACTGCACTACTGGATATGTGCTCAGTTGCAAAGATTTCCATAGCGCAGAGATTTACATTATACAACCCTTATGTAGAATTTTGATTTTACATACACGCACATGTACATATCATAAAAAATGTCATGATGACTAGCCTGCACTTCAAAACTGTATACTATTGCACTGGACCTAGGTGCATGTATCCATATAAGCCTGCCACATATTCAGTGCCAAAATTATGATAAGCATAAGCAAATTTTCATTACCATTGGCCACCAACTTTGTAAGTACCGATAGTAAGAGGCAATTCATATCACAGCGGATACTAGAAGGTCCACTACCATATCAGTGGCTGTGGCTTTGAACAAGCCAGGAACACAGAATTTAACCACAAGCTGCTACAAGGACTAAGGAGTTTATCATACGATGGAATTTGGGGGTATAATGCAATGGCAATCCAAATGCAATCATGGGGTTTCACGTAATTGCAAATGAGTGTATCTCACGCAATTTCAGGCAAAAGGGAAGTCATTCCGAACGCAATCATAGCTTTTACGTTAATGCATATAAGAGTAGCTCATGCAATTTTGTGCAATGGAGGGGTTATTTTCGGCAAATGGGAAGTCATTCTGAATGCATTCCGAACGCAATTAGATTTCACGTAAATTCACTAAACTAGCGAATGTACATGAATTCGAATTGGCTCAATTTGAAATTGGGAGAAATTCCTCCTGTGTGATAAACGCCTAAGAAAGATCATAGAATCCTAGATGCAGGGCTCCAGGTATAGTTGGCCTCCAGACCTAGCCAGCATGGTCAGAGATAATGGAAGCTGGAATCCAATGGGGATGAGCCAAGGATTCCTCATCCCTGATCTACTCAAACAAATGATCCTTTAAAAAAAATATTCTCAGTTCTCGTGTTTATTTGAAACAAACCCAACTGGGTTGACCAACCTTGCTTCCAGGCAAAAGATGGGAGGGCCAGCCCCAGCTCCTCCCATCAGTTTTGACTATTTTATTTGTCTGGGGGCAATGCAAACTGGAATCCAACAACATGTGGAAGCCTGCATCTCTAGCAAATAAAAAATAATAAAGCTTAAAATAAATGTGCCTTCTAGCGGTGCTACTCAAAGCAGTGGGTCACAGACTCATGCCAGTCCATGAGCTGCATTTCCAGAACATTATGTGAGTATGATAATACAGTGTGTAAGAAATATGGCACCAGTCTTTGGGGCACAGAGGGAAATTGCTAGTCTGCCACCAGATAGCTTGAGAAGCCTTGCCTTACAGTCCACTGCCAGAGCCCACTCAACCTAAATACAGCAACCTTTTCCCTTCCTCAAACCAGTGTTTTTGCTATACGCAAAATCTGCCAGAGATGCAAATCAAAGCTCCTGGTAATAGTCATTACAGATCTTCCAGATCTGCAAACTACAACTCTTGTTCTTCCATGCAAAACCTTCCAGGACTACAAATCATAGCTCCTGTTCCATGAAAAACTTTCGAAGGCTGAAAACCCGAACTCCCGCTCCATGAAAAACCTTCCTGGGCTCAAAACCAGAGCTCTGCAAACCCAAACTTCCATTCTATGGACCTTATCAGATGTCAGAAATTGGAAGTATAATCTAATGGCAATCTGAACGCAATCATGGGGTTTCACATTATTGTGAATTAAAGTATCTCACACAATTTTGGGCAAAAGGGAAGTCATTCCGAACGCAATCATGGGTTTTACCTTATTGCAAATTAAAGCATCTCATGCATTTTCGGACAATGGGGGGGACATTTTTGGGCAATGGGAAGTCATTCTGAATGCATCCCAAACGCAATTGGAATTCACGTAAATTTGCTAAACTAGCGTATTCACATGAATTCGAATTTGCTCCATTTGCAATAAAGAGAAATTCCTCCTGTCTGATAAGGTCCTATGCAAAAGCATACAGGGGGTGCAAATCAGAACTTCTTGGTCAATTCAAAAATCTTCTGGGGCTGCAAACTAGAACTCCTTTCAGGGCAGAACTTTCCAAGGCTTTAAATAGCTCCTTATCTCTTTCTCCACAGGCCAGAGGTTCCCACTCACTGGCATACTTTCTAGACACAAAGATTAGAAAAGTAAGGCATGCTCCTACTTGCAGATCTCACAACAGGCGCACAGCTAACCATCAGTCGCACTTGCTCACATGTTGCCGGGTGCCTCTTCCCAGCTGGAAGCAACATGCTATGAAAAACCAGTGGCGTTATTCCCCAAACATCCCACCGATGCTTTACTTTACAAAAGACGATGAGCAGTTAGCAAGGAGGGCAGTAACAGGCATGCAGCATTAACTGGTTTACCATAATTTAATATAATAAAGGATACCTAGGTCAGGACCTCGGTCTCCAGCAGCACAGTTCCACACACAAACCTCAATTTATTGGTTTCGCCCAAGAATATACTGCCAACTTCCTAAATTCAATGCATGCAACGGCGTTCGTAGAATGATGAAATGGGAAAACAAAAAATACCAGGAATCTCGCAAATCTCCCCATCTCAACACAAATCTGGCAGTATTCCATTCCTAGATTCTTATTTTTTAAAAAATCAGATTTCGGTAGAAAAAATATATTCAAATTTTGGATAGCAAGACAGTGACTCGGATTCAGTTTTATGCTTTCTGGGAGCCGGGGCTAAAACATACAGTCAAAATAGAAGAATATACAAGACTGTACTTTTTGAAGCCCTTGAAACGGAAGGACCGAATGTGGGGAAGGAGTGAAAGCAGGGAGGCTGAACCTTTGGGAATTGTTTTATTCTTATCATGATCAGGTCCTGGACAGCAAATTTTTTGCCGTTTCAGATTTCATTTGAAAAGATGCTCAATCCTTGCTGTAGATGCGTAGCCTTTTGCTGTTTTTTTGGCTGCCTCCTTTCCCAAAGCGTGTCATGATGCCTCCTCTAGCGGGCAGATTGTGCGAGAGTGTCTGCTGTGGATTTTTCACATCAGCACAAAAAGCTATCTATTGCATTGACATTGGAGTAATAACTTGGTTTGGCACGGCTTTAACTGCCCTGGCTGAAGGCTATGGAATTCTGGGAGTTGGAGTTTGTTGTGGGGTCCAGAGCGGAGCGGAGCTCCGCTCTGGACCCCACAACAAACTCCAACTCCCAGAATTCCATAGCCTTCAGCCAGGGCAGTTAAAGCCGTGCCAAACCAAGTTATTTCTCCAATGTCAATGCAGTAAGATTACAGGCAATGCAAAACACAGACAGGCCATTGGTACCATGGATGCTGAAGCCAACTGGGTCTCAATGCAAGGAGTTGTCAGTTGTCAAGGATCCCAAAAGGTCAGTCCCTCTCCAGCTGAGAGTCTGTCTCTCCTGCCTCCCTCCAACTGCATCCCCTTTTTGTGAGCCTCCCTTGTCTCCCACTTGGGCCCATCTGTTCTCTTCTTCCCTTGAAAAGGGCAAAGCAGGAGAGCCTCTGGGTATCTCTCCATCCTCCTGGTCTGACAGCTGCCTCTTGGGCTTCGAGAGGATGACAGCCTCAGGACCACTTGGGACACTGAGGCCACTCATGTGGTCCCATCTTATAGGAGGCCTGGGCTGCATCCACAATGGAGAAGTGACCTGGTTTGGCACCGCTTTGACTGCCCTGGTTGAAGGCAATGGAATTCTGGGAGTTGGGGTTCGCTCCGCTCTGGGCCCCACCACAAACTCCAACTCCCAGAATCCCATAGCCCTTGAGCCAGATGGAGTGAAAGCTCTACTCTGGCCCCACAACAGACTCCAACTCCCAGGATTCCATAGCCCTTGAACCAGATAAAGATCCACTCTGGGCCCCACAACCTGCTCCAACTCCCAGAATTCCATAGCCTTGAGCCAGAGAGAGTAAAAGCTCTGCTCTGGGCCCCACAACATGCTCCAGCTCCCAGAATTCTATAGCCCTTGAGCCAGACACAGTTTCTCAGGCTTCTCTCTGGACCCTACAACATACTCCAACTCCCAGAATTCCATAGCCCTTTAACGAGATAGAATTAAAGCTCTGCTCTGGGCCCCACAACATGCTCCGACTCCCAGAATTCCATAGCCCTTGAGCCAGATACAGCTTCTCAGGCTTCTCTCTGGACCCTACAACATACTTCAACTCCCAGAATTCCATAGCCCTTTAACCAGATAGAATTAAAGCTCTGCTCTGGGCCCCACAACATACTCCAACTCCCAGAATTCCATAGCCCTTGAACCAGATAGAGTTAAAGATCCACTCTGGGCCCCACAACATGCTCCAGCTCCCAGAATTCCATAGCCTTGAGCCAAAGCGGTGCCAAAGCGGGTTCTCTCTCCAGTGTGGACGCCGCGGCTCTGTCGGGTCGCAAACACACAGCAGAAACCATCCGGTTCGAGACTGCTGTTAGAAGAATAACCACCGCCTGGGCTCCGAGTCCTACTAGTAGGGCATCCTGGGGACGGTCGTTTCCCTGGGGGCGGCCACAACAACAACAACAACAACAACAACACCCATGAAAAGAAGAATTCCAGACCACGGATGCCCAAATAGTGATATCCAAAAGTCGGGATTGGAATCCCAGTTTATTTGGGACTTCCATCTCCCAGAATCCCAGACCCAAGGAGGATCAGAGACCCTGGAAGAAGAAGGAGGAGGAGGAGGAGGAGAAGGAGAGGCTGCTCACCCGAAGCCAGTCCCAGGAAGGCCGGCCAGAAGCAGCAGAGGAAGCGCCGGAGGAGCAGCCAGAGACGCCGCATGGCTTGAGCTCCTCCCGGGACTTAAGAGTCGGCATCCAAGAGACTCTCTCGGATCGGGAAGGAAGGAGGAGGCAAGGAGGGAAGGAAGGAAGGCGGTCCGGAGGGAAGGAGGGAAAGAGGGAGGGATGGGCAGCCCTGGGTCCCACGATCCCCGCCACAAAGCCTCCAACAGTCCCCGACTTCAGCTCTGCTCAGCAGCAGCCAAGAGGAGGAGGAGCGTTGGCATTACAATCAGCTGCATCCAGACTGGAGACAGGACCCGGTTTGGCCCCGCTTGAAGTGCCTTGGCTCAAGGGTCTGGAATTCTGGGAGTTGGAGTATGTTGTGGGGTCCAGAGCGGAGCTCCGCTCCGCTCTGGACCCCACAACATACTCCAACTCCCAGAATTCCAGACCCTTGAGCCAAGGCACTTACAGTGGTACCAAACCGGGTCCTGTCTCCAGTCTGGATGCAGCCATAGAATCCTAGCGTTGGAAGGGACCCCCAAGGACCATCCAGTCCATCCCTATTCTGCCATGCAGGAACTCTCCATCAAAGCCATCCCCATTGACAGATGGCCATCCAGCCTCTGCTTAAAGACCTCCAAGGAAGGAGACTCCATCACACTCCAAGGAAATGTATTCCACTGTCCAACAGCCCTTAATGTCAAAAAGTTCCTCCTAATGTTGAGGTGGAATCTCTTTTCTTGTAGCTTGCATCCGTTGTCCCGGGTCCTGTTCTCTGGAGCAGCAGAAAACAAGCTTGCTCCCTCCTCAATATGACATCCCTTCAAATATTTAAACAAAGCTATCGTATCACCTCTTCACCTTCTCTTCTCCAGGCTAAACATCCCCAGTTCCCTAAGGCGTTCCTCATACTGGTTTCCAGACCCTTCACCATTTTAGTTGCCCTCCTCTGGACCTGCTCCAGTTTCTCCACATCTTTTATGATGGCGGTCCATAAGAACATCCTTAGGAATCCATTCCTTCTATTATCTGTCACATTCCTCCAAACGTCTACTTCTTTGTATTGGAACCGGCATTTCCGGTGCATTCCTTTATCCAGGACAGTCTGCTCCACTTGGTCCAAGAAACCCTCATTCTCCCTTAGATGCTGAAGAATGGATAATATTGGCCTCAAGTTGCTGGGCCTTTTCTTCCAACTGGGCAACCAACTTGCCCCATCCACTGGTCAGATGGTAAACATCACAGCTGTTGCAGCCCACTATCCATATCCCATAACCGGAAGTAGGCATTGAAGGAGAACGGAGGGTCTCCCCCTCAAAACTCCCCCGGCTAAACATTTGTTACTGAATTCACTGAATTCTGGGGTGACTTTCGGTTGGCTTTGGAACGGCTTCATAGTAACAGCATTCGCGTGTGATAATTCAATGCACCTTCATGTGAATTCGCTTGGATGCATGAGGAGTGACTCTGAGTTGGGGCTGCCAAAACCTTCATCTGATAAGGGCCTATGTCATCAGGACTTTATCACACAAGCAAAATTTGAAGTTATCCCAGGCTCAATGTGAAGGCAATGCAGGGGCAATCATGGGGTTTCAAGTTGTTTTATCACATGATGCCAAACCCATTCAGGAGCCAATCAGGGGTCATTCCAGGGTTAGGTAAAGTTTCAAATTGTTTTATCACACAATACCAAACCCAATCAGGAACCAATCGGGGGTCATTCCAGGGTTAGGTAAAGTTTCAAGTTGTTTGATCACACGACGCCAAATCCAATCAGGATCCGTCATAGCACCTTATCAGATGGGAGGGATTTCTCTTTATTGCGAATGGAGCCAATTCGAATTCACATGAAGTCACTAGTTTAGCGAATTCATGTGAATTCCCATTGCATTCGGAATGCGTTCAGAATGAACCCAATTACCCAAAAATGACCCCCCCCCATTGCCTGAAATTGTGTGAGATGCTTTAATACACAATAATGTAAAACTCATGATTGCGTTCGGAATGACTTCCCTTTTGCCCGAAATTGGGTGAGATGCTTTAATTCGCAATAACGTGAAACCCCATGATTGCGTTCGGATTGCCATTGGATTATACTTCCAATTTCCGATGTCTGATAAACTCCTCAGAGAATTCAGGCTTGGTTTGGGGGAGATCCTCCTCCAAGCTTGACCTCCACTCTGTTTTGAAACCACTAGATTTTCTGTTTTTTAAGAAAATGGCAAACCTGTCCCTTGCTAAGATGGGTGGCTTGTCCATGCCTTGGCCCTGTTAGCAAGGTGAGGCTGATGGAGGAGGAATATGTCCTAGGGACAACTAATGAGCTGTTGGGTGTCATCTGCTAACTTCTGTCACAACTCATTAAGGCCAGGACCAGGGGCTCAACCTCTTCACCACCTAAGTAATTAAAAAACCCTGGCAGCTGCCTTCTCCGGCACACTTGACATTTGCATATCAATAAGCCATAACACACACACACACACACACACACTTATTATGAATGTGGCAGTACCTTGCCAGGGAGATACGGACACACACACTAATCTGTCAAGTGTCAAAACTAGCAAAAGGAAAAAAAAGTGTGCATTTAGATTAGTTTAAGGCTTTCCTGAAAGGAAGCAACGAAAAAACCAACAACTCTCCAGACTAGAATACAGACCCGTAGGTGTTTGATTCGAAGTTATATATCACGCATTAGAATTCACAGTGGACACATTCCAAACTGCCATCCCGGTAACACATCCCTATGGGGTGATGTTCTGGAATAGTAAAGGAAAATATGAAGAATTAAAAGTAGAAGAAAAGAGCGACAAAAAGGGTGGCTGGGCTTCTGCACAACAGTCGTCTACTGTCGGCTTGCACTAAACCTATAAGCATCCATTGAAATGCTTTTTTAAAAAAAACAGTCTTCCTTTCGGTTTAACTTGATTTGATTAGGAATGCTGATATGAATATAAGAAAGAAGAAAGAAGAAGTAATAGGGTGTGCAGTACTAGAAGCTTTCCGGTATACACTCTAACCATGCAACCCCATGTATTACTAGTCAGAAGAAAGTCCCATGAAGTTAAATGGCCTCACTCTTAGGTTCAAGCAAGGACCTTTCATGCTTTGCCTATTAGAACACTATGGTTCTACTTTAATTGCCCTGACTATATCCTATGGCATCTTGGGGTCTGTAGTTGGAAGAGGCATTAGACAAGCCACATGAATCCATAGGATGGAACCATAGCAGTTGAAGTGGAATGATAGTGCTCCAATTGTCAAGTGTGAAAGAGTCCCAGGTTTGTCTATACACAGAGCCCAATTGCTTGTGAGAGGCAGGGTGGGCAATATTTGAATCTGGGAACCATGTTTGTACCCCGGAACTCGACCCAGACAGCGCACCTCTAAGACAAATTTTTATCATTTTAAAAAGAAACATTGGAAGTGATCCAAGGTTCACATCCAGGTTTTTTTTAAAACTTTAAAACACTATTTGTGTACACAAGCAGCACTAAACACCTTGATTTAGTAGAGAATTGCTGTTCCTCCTAGCAGCTCCCAAGACTGGCTATCCCCTTTTAAAGACTAGGCTCCAATATGATGTAAAAAGGAGGATTCAGAAGCTGCAAAGATAGGCAGGGAAGTGACATGTGGGACCCCATGGACTGCATAGTAGCTTAAATTCTATTGTTCGCCCAGCTACAGTATCCGATTGAATTTACCTAATTGTTGAATCGCAATTCAATTCCAATCTATGCCATTGGGATATGGGAAGGAAAATGCCAGCTGGACAAGGAATGAAACTCTAGATCTCGGTAATCCCTCTTTGGGAAATATGGGACAACCATGTCTTGCAGTGAGGATGCATGTGGGCTGTTAAGGTTGCCTTTAAACCCATAGGAGGTACACAAGGTGGAAGCCTAGGGTAATTTGTTCAGGTCTTGAATAGACTGGGAGTACATACAACTAACTCCCTTCCTTGCCACTTTCCCATAGATTTCCTTCTTATTTTCCTTGGATTAGCAAGGATCCAAGGCCTTTCTTACTAGGAACTGCATTCAGCCTTCTGCAGTTTCCCAGATGGCATTGCCTCCATCTCCAATACACTATTGTTTGATGGTTTCTCTGCATTTCAATAGGCTTTTCTTCTCCATTTAAATGGTTGAAATACCTTTCCTACAGCTTAAAAAAATATTTTTGGTCCCATCTTTTTGTCTTTGGCTCCTCCCCTCTACTGGAGTGAGAACTTCTTTGAATTGGTCCTTGGATGAAAAATTCCCTACTATATGCTCCATATTTCTGAAAATAAAATACATAATCTCTATGTTTCCAGGTATGACAGAACATGTGAATGACAATACTTGGAAACAAATCTTTCCATCATTTGTCTTCCGTGTCTTAATGACTTTAAGAACACAAATGCAAAATATTCAGAATGCAGAGCCAGCCTGACCAAACCAACAATGCCAAATTAGTTTAGAAATCCTGAGAACCAACAATGTAAATGGGTTTTCCCACTTTTTCTTTTATCAGGAGGAGAGGACTTATATTTATAACCCATCTTTCCTCCGATGAGCTTGAGGCTCTCCTCCTCCGTGCATCAATTGTTGCTCTTGTTAATTGTCATCAAATTGGTGACTCTATAAATAGCCTGTCATCAACAGCCTTGCTTAGGACTGTGGCTTCCTTGGTGGAAACTATCCTCCTGCCATGGATTCTTTCTGTTTTCCTACTCCACCCCCCTTTACCAAGTATTATTGTCTTTTCTAAAGAGCCATGTCATCTCATGATATGGCCAAAGCACAATAGGCTCCATTTGGTACTTTTGGCTTCTAGAGAGCTCAAGTTAAGACCAATTGATTGTTCATTTTGGAATTCCTTGGCATCTGCAGAACTCTCTTCCAGCACCGCATTTGAAATCCATTGATTTTCTTCCTGTCAGCTTTCTTCGGTGCCCAGCACTTACAACTATACACCTGTGCATCTTACCCAGTTCTTCCATTGCATTTCCTAGTCTCCATTTGATTTCTTGACTATGGTCTCCATTATGATTTATGTCTGAGCCAAGGTACAGAAAATCTTTAACTATTTAAATGTCCCCATCATCCACTTTAAAGTTATTTTAAAGACCATGATTTCTTCAGATGGTTACTTCTGCCCACCACCAGTCCTTCCCTCCCTGCTTTACACACAACTTCAGATTCTCATAAGGCATCCTCTGTCCAGTGTCTATATCTCTCTTCCATCTCACCTCAGCCAGCTCAAGTCTTCAGCCTGTGCTAAGCGGAGGTCAGCAACACTGGGGCAGATACCATCTCTCAGGATGAAGCAGGGATTTTAAACTTGATTAATCCTCTTTTAACCTATACTATCACTTTTTAAACATGTCACCACAGCTCATGTGCCCTTTAACCTCTTAGAAAAAGCCTAGCAGGCTTTGCCCTCTCTCCTGCCAAGAGATGCATCCATCTTTCACGTACCTTTCGGTAACAGTATCTAATGCAGACTTAGATTCCTGCCAAGTGATAAATACAAATCACTCCATTTTTCAGTTTCTGGAAAGAACTGTTTCAGCACAAGTTCTCCCCCATCCTCCTTTCCCTTTTCTTTATTTTAAATGAAGCGTAAGGGTGATGGAAAGCAACAGAATAGCTGTTGATGAACTGAGGCAAAGATGAAATCTGTTGCAATGTCGACAGACTTGAATATAAAAATGGATCTGACGTTCATCAGCTAAAGAAGTAAGACAGATTATTCACCCATTCTTCTTATTCTGCGACGAAGTCGCAGGCCATGAGCTGCTTCAGGGATCAATCTGGCTTCTTTTTTTTCCCCTCTTCTGAAAAGGACTAAAATAGATAAAGATAGAAATTGCCTTTTAAAAAATAGTACAAGGGTTGTCTGTGCAGAAGGTTTTGGTCAAATAATTAAGTATCCAGCAATTGCAGAAACTTGCACAGAATTAATGTCCCTCAGTTAAGCCAAGAAAGTGATAAAAATGCAAATCTGTTGCTAAATTAACACAGAGCACCAGCCTCAAGGTACAAGGAGGAGTGATTTCAGCATTAAACCAAGGTGGCCTGGCTTATTCGAAGCCCCACATGAATGAGAATAAGGAGCTTGTATTCGAGGAAAGCTGGCTAGGGGAAAATGGAAGTTATTCCACCTTTACCTTGCAATTGACTTTAGTGCTGAGGTGGGTGGAGTGGGGTTCACCTGAGATATTTCTTATGAATATCCTAGCATGTGAACTGACTGTGTGTGAATGAAGGGCAACTGGCTACCAAATCTCAAGGAATGGACTTAATTATTTAAAGGGTTCCTTCAGGGTAAAAAGTTTGAGAAGGCCTGGCTTAGAAGATATAACTCTCACCTGACTGACAGGCACACAGACACAGAGGAACCAGAGCCCAGAAAGTTACTTTCAAACAGTAATTGACTGCACTTTTTCTTCCAAAGGCCCCAAAGTGGTTACCATTATAGTGATATGTTTTTAAAAGCAACACTTTATTTTCTTGCTTCTCAAAAGTAAATAGTTATTTCTAGCTTTTTTTTAAAAAAAAATTAAATGCTAGAAGTCACTGACCTTTGGTATAAAATATATTGTTCCCTTCTCTACTTTCTCAGTACTTAATGACTATGAAAAGCTCTAGTCACCACTTGAACCCATATGATAGTCTTTCTCCGCCATTTAGAGACCACACATATGTAACTATACAAATAATGTAAAAGTTAAGCAAAAGGAATTAAATTCTCCATTGGTACACAACTGTTGTAAGTATCTGGACATCCCTTAATATATTTATTAATCCAGCCATAGTTTGATACAACACTAGGCCATGAGTGAATGTGGTTGTGATGGCATATATAGCACCGGAATAGGTAGTGTGAATGACACGTAAACCCAACAGTGCGGAAAGGAATGGAGTTGCTTGTGTCATGTAAATGGCATGCCTCCAAAGTGGCTGGAAGCCACTCCATTTGGTCCATCTGTTCAGGGCTGATTATAAGGCAAACTTCTAAATGCCCTAGGCTGTGACTTCTCCTCCAGGTGGATTTTCTATATTCTGAAGCCTAGCCTTGTCTTTTTATTCCTCTTTCAAATTCATTTTACTCTGCATGTTTGGTTCATTTCGAGCCAATTAAAGACACTTGTGAGAACAACCATTGAGTGATTTTTGAATTCCTCACTTAGCTGTCTAGCAAAAATTCAGCCTCACCACTCATTGTCAGTCTGCAGGGTCTGGAGCTGATCCCAGCTATAATATCTGCCTTGATTCCCAGTTCCCTGTGTCCAATGATCTTACGCTATCTTCATAATCAAAATATATCACCGCCTCAGCTCATTTTGTTGAAACAGCATATTACTAGGCTACTGCTTCTCTCCTGCATGGCCCCATGTAAATCTTAGCCATCAATTTTTGACATTCTAATTATGAGACTCCAAACAGTTATGTTCAGTAGATCATAATCCCATCTCTTAGCTTCATTTCTTTTGCTCGCTGTTTTCTGTTCTCCTTCCCTTTCCGTACAGAAATGTAAGTAAATTAATATCCCTTTCCTTTACCCCCCACCACTTGCTGCAGGATGATGTCACCATTTGGCTTATTTCAGATGCTTGGAAACCCATACTGGACTTTTTGTCTCAGCTCCTCTTACAACTTGATTTAAATCCCTTTTAACCTGTGCCATTGGAAGGAAGTCCAGTTCACACAACCACTTTGAGGGACTTCTACTCAAACCAGAGTAACTGGAATGTTTCGCGGAAGGTTTCTGGAATCCCGTGGTTGTCTGAACTTGCCACCAAGGATTACTGGACTTAGCATATCACTGCAAATCTACTTGACCCTTTTGGGGTGCATAGCCAGAGATGAAGCTTTTTTTTAATTGATTGGAATATCTTTGTATGTAATCCTATAACTGAGTGAACGTGACCCCCTTGCATGCTTTTCTGTATGTATGGTGATGAATTGCACATTTAGGGAGAAAACAGCAAGATTTATTGAATCTTAGAGGTTGACACTAATCTAGAATTCTAAATGAGATGCACGTGAACTGTGCCCTGCTATGCAATTTCCACAGCCTTTGAACCCTTCTAGGCTCCTCAAACAACCTTTTTGTATGGACAAAACAAATGGTAAATTGTCTCTTTTAAAAGTTTGCAGGAGAAGGCCACTGTCGTATAATGGGTTGAGTGTTTGACAGACTCTAGGAGAATAGGGTTCAGATGCCCACTTGGCCATGGAAACCAACTGGGTGTCCTTAGAGAAGTCACAATCTCTCAGCTTCAGAAGAAGACAATGGCCAATGCCCTCTGAATAAATCTTGCTAAAAAAACTCTGTGATAGGGTCAACTTAAGATCACTCTAAGTTGGAAATGACTTAGAAGCATACAACAACAATAACAGTCTCCTGGAGTGGCAACCTACTTTTTAGACAGGTTGCATAGTCCATTCAAACAGTTTAACATTAAAAATACATTTTTTTCAAAACCATAAGTAGATGTCCATCCACTTCCACTTCTGGGGGGAGCATTTTTTTTACAATTTATGCTATCCCCCGGGAGGATCCTTGTGGCAAAAAAACACCCTCTGGTTATAACAACCCTGGTAATTTGCTGTTACTGTATTACTATCCCACATATTGCAGATAAGAAGTAATTTGCTGTAGGTTTCCCATTCTAAACCAACATGTAGCTCAATTCAGTATCTATAATTCAAGATGCAACTGCAGCATCCCTGACAGATGGTTGTCCAGCCTCTGCTTAAAAGCCTCCAGCCAGTTAGAGCTGACCACCTTCTGAGGCAGTCTGTTCCACTGTCAAACAGCCATTAGAACTGAGAAATTTCTCTAAACATTTTGTGCAAATCGGTTTCTCGGCATTTTCCACCCACCACTTCTGGTTCCACTCTCTGAAGCAACAGAGAACATGTCTGCTGCTCCGCAGTTCCAGTGAGTGGTAAGTGAATGTGTAAATCCTTTGAAGGATAAATCCTACAAGTTGCCATGATTGTGGGCTTCCCTGAAGATGAGCTAAATCAGGGCAATTATAACCCATCTAGGTCTATATATGGGGAGATACATGAGCATTTCCTTTACCCCTGTCACTACACACGTATCTGGAGAGCAGCAGATTGAAGAATACTTAAACTGTGTCCAAGACTTTCTTGGAGTTGTACATTGTAAAGTAAGATCACCAAGTTGTGAATGTGTTAAAGACTAGTTGCCTTTAGGGCAGCTTTGGCTGCTGATACTAACCTTCTTATCGTGGAACAACTGATAAGTCATAGCCTTGGCTGAAGAGCGGAGTATAAATAAGACATCATCATCATCATCATAGGGTAAAAAACATACTGGGACTTGCAATCATCAGTCTATAGAAAAAGTCTGTGGAAATATGCTAAAGAGAACCCTAATGAAATGGCCAGTTACTCCTCCAAGTAACTACCACGAGTCAGTGTCTTATAGCCTTAAGCCTACCTCTCTTCCCCATCTCTGCACCTATGAGCTCCCATTCATGTCAAGCATCCATTGGATGCCCTCCACTGCAGCTGGCCCTTCAGAATTCAAGATGACAAGCCTAATGTTCTCAGGAGGAGGGGGTTAATACATCTCTAATTACAGGAGAGGTATCCAGAGATCTTTCCAGATTCTTCCTTAATTGAGCCATTTTAAAGGGAAACTGTCAAACGCGACACACTTCTCATTTGATTGCAATTGTCTTCTGAAAGCCTGGAGATGTAATTCTTCTCCCCGCTGTTTTTATCCCTTTCTGTTTGACAGACAATGATACCCCCCCCCCCCTTTAACATACACACACCCACTCTCCTTGGGAAGGCTGAGCCAACATTTCTCGGCCTCCTCCGTTCTTTCCTTTGTAAGGGCACGAGCCTCATATGACAATGCCAGGAAACAGCTTTTGTGAACCCTATGTTCAGCATCTGGAGAGCAGATATGTTAAACATATAAATAGCAGAATGTTAAACAACATCGTCCCCACACACACACACACACACAAACACACAATATAAAGGTGAATTTTAGCATGGTTTCCTAAAAGGAATTTAGGAATTTCCACTGGCATGGTGCCTTATATTTTAGGAGTGTAAATGGCTTACTTGGATTTCCCTCCTCAGCTTCTCAGGATAACAAAAGGTCATTATAGGTAATACCGGTTTATATATGAAGATAGGTGACGGCCGTAGGATGAAGGAGAGAACAAGCGCTATCCATCTTGGATGCTGACATGCTACCCTGGAGATTGAGGCTCTGTGTCAGCAGTTAAGGATTGAAGTATGTAAAAAGCACCCCTTGAGGTCACGGAGAGATTCTTTCTGCATTTTAGTGCCCCGGCTAAGCATTCAAAGCCAGCCCTCATCCCACTGACTTCAATGGCTAGGTTCCAGGGAAGACTTCTGCCAAAGAAAATGGGAAGTGGCAAATTGCAGAAAGGGTGTCTCCCCACCCTTGGCAATACAAACTAAGGAGTATTCCAAGCATCTTGCTTGGGTAGATTCCCCACATGCATGATAAAATGCATTCGGGAGGAAGAAACCAAGTCAGATGTTTTGCTTGTCAAGTGGACACCATTAAAACCGTTGCTTCTCCAAACGAATTTTATTGTGCCTTCAGGAAATACAGCTCTTTTCAGAATCTATACATTAAATTCTAAAATGCTATGATCAAAAAAACAAGCCACATTCTCTCAGCTTCAGAGATAAGCAATGGCGAACTACCCTGAGCAAACTGTGTCAAGAAAACCCCATGATAGGGTCATCATAAATCAGAAATAACTTGAAAGCATCCAACAAAAGCAACAAATCAGATGAAGTGAAAGCTCATGCTATAATAAATGAATCAATGTGTTGTGGTACCTTGTTGTTTATCCTTTTGGAAATGTGCATCTCTTTTTTTAAAAAAAAAAAATCATCTAAATGAAGCTAATTGGCCTGTGAGCCACATTCCTTGCTAAAACATTTGCTTTCCCGATTTCCTTTTAAAAATGTGTCTCCAGGATATCATATAGATTTGGAGCCCAGCATCTGTATATCCGCTGCAGAGATGATTGTAAAAGGAGATAGTGAAGGAGAATAACCTCAATTTCCAGGCGAAATCCCTAAGGCAAAATGAGCTGGCAGTCTTCAATCAATTGATCCCTCTCCACCAGATTTTCTGTGCCATGGAGAATCATTAACTGCATTTTTCCAAATCCAAAAGGAAGGAAGGGAAAGGGTTGAAGAACTAAGGTTTGACTGAAATAAAGTAGAGGAGAGAGTGCCCTCTGCACATGGACTGAAGAACTACAAACATTGAAAGGCCATTTATTCCAAGGGGTGGTAAATGTTTCAGCAAAGAGTTGAATAAGGCTCCACTGGAGGAATATGATTCTGAACTACAAGATTCTTTAAAATGCCAGCTACACGCACACAGAGGAAAAAAGTCAGTGTGGTGGAATAGTTTCTAAACATGAATCCCTAAATGCTGTGGGAATTCAGCTTCCAGAAGTCACAACCATCATGATGAAAGACCTTGATGGAATCTGTCTCTTTCAGTGCAGGAAGAACAGCATGTAAATGTAACTAATCAACAGTAAACTACATATTCTATCATATGTTAAAGAAGACCAGTCAATTAGAATATTGTTCTAATTAAAATACCAGTTTTGTTCTTATATTACATTGATTTTTTAAATATTTATTTATTTATTTATTTGTTGAGGGGGAAAGAAAATAAAAATTTAGCTAAATAAAGGAGATCTATGTAGTTATACATGGGAATGTGCATTGAGAAGGTAGCTCGGCATCATATGGAATGAATGCCTAGTCTTAGCAAAGAATCATAGTGCTGGAAGGAACTCTACATTTCAACTAATTCTGTCCAATGCAAAGGCAGAAAGTCTTGATAGATGCTTCCTGTCTTTTCCTTCCCACTCAGTCCAGAAACCAACAGTACTTCTGTCCATGATATCAGCATCAGCGTGGCCCAAAATATGGTGCTGCATGAAGTGGACCCCGAATCCTGCCCCTATCCACCAACTAGGGCCAAAATTAAAGAAGTGTTGTTACCATGTGCCTTCAAGTTATTTCTGACTTAGAGAGCCCCTAAAGTGAACCTGTCATAAGGTTTTCTTGGCAAGATTTGGTCAAGATAGCTTGTCATTGCCTTCCTGTAAGGCTGAGAGGATGTTACTTGCCCAAGATCACCCAGTGGGCTTCCATGGCTGAGTGGGGTTCTGAATCCTCATCTCCCAGAATCCTAGTCCAGCACTCAGCCCACTATCATACTCTAGCAATATCAAACTCTTAAGAGCGTAATTCTTGCTGTCTTCTTGATCCACTTCATGGTGCTTGCACCCCAATAGGCTAGTTTGCTGATCCTAGCAAGAAGGAAAATTTCTGCCTCACTAGCTGTGATGAGGTAAGGTTCATTGTCTTCTATGTATGGGACAGAGAGGATAGGATCTTAGGAGTTTATCATATGACGGAATTTGGGGGTATAATGCAATAGCGATTCGAACACAATCATGGGGTTTCACATTATTGCGAAAGAGTGTATCTCAACCAATTTCGGGCAATGGGAAGTCATTCTGAATGCAATCATGGGGTTTCACGTAATTACGTATTAAAGTATCTCACACAATTTCGGGCAATGGGGGGTCATTTTGGGGAAATGGGGGGTCATTTTCGGGAAATGGGAAATCATTCTGAACGCATTCCAAACGCAATCAGATTTCATGTAAATTCACCAAATTCACGTGAATTCGAATTGGCCCCCTTCAAAATTGGAAGAAATTCCTCCCATGTGATAAACTCCTTAGCGTATGTCTCCAGAAGAAAAACACCCTGGACCAAACATGGCCTCCAAATACCACCACCATGCATATGATTGGAGGAAGGTTGAGCTGAGACACAGTGTTCCCTTTGATGTGCCTTAGTCAAAACCAGCTGTTCCTAGGGAATATTTTGGGAATGGAGGAAGGTAGGTTGTAACTTCACAGAGGATTTCCTGTCTTCCTTTCAGCTTTCCCCTACATCCACTTGTTGCGGGTTTCCACTTGTTTGACTGATAAAGAAAACCAGTAAAACAAAGAGCCTTCTCCTTTTCATACAAAGTGAACATCAGGGAATGATTTCTCTTCCTTTTTGGGGGGAACAGATGTCTTTCCTCCAGATGTTTTGGACTATGTTTCTCATCATCTCAGCCAGCACACCCTTCAACTCCCACTCTTCTCAGACCCTGCTCATACGATTTGGGGATCCAGGGATTTGTAGGCCAACATATCTGCCAGAACAGAATACAGATAACTACCTTGATAGACACATCTCAGAAACACTATTCTTTTTCTAATGCTCACCTAATTCCCTTTGCAGCACATCCACTGCACAGGGGACTCATCCACTGGCCATTCTGGCGGGGGGATTTTTGGATCTGTAGATCCAAAATAACTTTTCCAAAATCCAATTTGGATGGGAGGTGATGTCGGATCCTTAGCATTAGTGGAATCTACAGCAGGGGTGGGAATTGTGTAGCCTTCCAAATGTTGAACTGCAACTCCCACCCCTACCATTGGCACTGCTGGCTAGGACTTCTGGGAGTGCACTTCAGCATCTTCAGGGCTATAATTGTATTGTGTGAAAGGGGCCCAAGCCAGGATTGGGGAATTATGAGTGAAGCATGGACATGTTTTTAAGCCCCATGTCCACCAGAGACTGCAGTTCCAACATTACTGATTGTCAAGTCTGGTTTTGTTTTCAAACATTCGTTCAATCCCCCCCTATGTATTATAGGTACCCATGAATTGGGGGGGGGAGGGGGATCCTGTAGGCTATTATTATGTTTTGCACTTCTTTTGAGCTTTTTGGTTTTGCAATTGGGGCTAAAGTGTGGCTTGTGGGGGGGGGGGGTTAAATTGGGTTGGAAAGTTTCAGGAGCATGAAAATTGGAGTCCAAGGGCCACATTACTCCACGGGCCACACTTTACCTACCTGATATTGGACAAAACAAAAAATGTGGAGGCTTCTAACCTACTGGCAGTGCAATCTTAGCCATGTTCTCCCAGACATAAGCTCCGTTGAGCTCAATTCCCATGCAAGTGTATAAACATGATTTTGGGCTATATGTCTCTCTTGTCTGGAGAAGTAAGCCTGGTTTTCCTCTACAGCCAGCTTTATCTCAGTACAAGTTAATTAACGACAGTAGCAAGGTCAGACGAAGCAGATGTCAGTACTGCTGAGTCTGAGGCTGTTTCACTACATCACCTGGCGACCTTTAAATACATGCTAAATCAAAGTAATGACACAACAGCAGCCTAATCTTTAAATCAAGGCTGAACAAGAGTCCATCAGACTGCTTGCAGGTTACTAGTATGTACAAAGGCAGCACACACTAGCTCCTGGAAATACCTATACTCCATCTCTTTCAGAAGCAGATATTTTTGTGCCAGCAGCTAAGAGTGAATGACAGGATGGGTGCCTGTGCTTCAGCTCTCCCTCTTTACCAGGGACAATCCCTGTTTTTACAGAATCATCATTAGAGAAGCCAGGAGACAGGGCAGTTGTTGTTGTTGTTGTGTGCTTCCTAATCATTTCCAAGGTATGGTGATCCTAAGGTGACCTTATCAAAGGTTTTCTTGGCAAGATTCGTTTAGATGGGGTTTGCCTTTACTTTCCTCTGAGGCTGAGAGAGTATGGCTTGTCCAAGGTCATCCATTGGGTTTCCATGGCTGTGCAGAGATCCGAACCCTGGTTTTCAGAGTCAGAGTCCAACATACTGGCTCTCTATGGAACAGGGCTACTGTACTTTTAATATTTGTGCAGAAGAGGGAATTTTGGTAGGTGTTGTTTTTCAAATTCCCTTTTCTAGACAACCATTAAAAATATATGCTTGCTGCTGTGTTGCTGCTAAACTAATGTAACTACAAACAACCAACGCCATAATAAATTTTCTAATAAGTCATACTCTTATTAGCCTCAGAGGAAGCCAATGGAAGTCCTCTTCTGAATAAAACTTGCCAAGAAAACCCGATTGCAATGTCACCATAAGCTGAAATTGACTTGAAGACACATAACACAACAACAAATACAGCAGTGAAGCACAATCTTATTTGGACACACTCTTCAGCAGGGCACTACTAGTTATCGTAATACTGGCCATAGCGAATCGATTGCTGCTGCTGCTGTTTTATTTATATGATTCTGCTGATGTATTGATTATTGGTTTTACAATGTTTTTTAACTACTGTGAAGGTCCTATTTTGGTGTCAAACAGAAGGATTTTAAAAAAAACCATAAATGGCATTATATTATGCACACACGCGCGCACACACTGCAACAGTGGCAGTACTACACTGCTTTTTATTCCTCTTTCCCACTAACAAGCTGCAAGATAGAGAGAAGGGTAAATGTCCCTTTTACAAAGCTCCCCAGAACCAGGTTGAGCTTCAGTTTAAGGGAGGAAGCCATTCTCAAGGCAGCCTGGATAGAGAAAAAACAGCTTGGATTTCATAACCGGATAAAGGCCTTTTTTTGCCAGCCCAGAGAGATTTACAGGAGTGTTTAGCTAAGCCAGTCCTGAAACTGAGAATCCAATGCAGGGAAGGAAAATATGTGCTGTAGCTGTCCCTCCCAGAAAACGCTAATGGCCTTCAAGAGCCAAAGAACCACAACCTTCTGGGTTCCAAGAAATAACAGCGCAAGAGGATATGAAATTGTTTTGGGGGCAGCCATCACATGATGACACAGGGCTAGCCCTCCCATTAGGCAGAGTGAGGCAACTGCTTCAGCAGCAGCTTTGGATTGTCACAAAAAGGCAGAGCATTTTTAGATACTGAATTTTCTATCACATTCCCTCCAACATTTCTATAACATGAAAATGGGGGCGCATGTGGCTAAGCATCAGAGTGTGGCCAAGATGGCAAACGTTGTTAATGAGGAAGGACACACAAGCTAGGAGAAGCTGCAACAGTTTGCATTTGCCTGAAACTACAGGGAAATGAAGGAATAGGACTCGGAACAATGGATGCAAACTGCAGGAAAAAAGATTCCACCCAACATTAGGAGGAACTTCCTGACAGTAAGAGCTGTTCGACAGTGGAACACACTCCCTCGGAGGGTGGTGGAGTCTCCTTCCTTGGAGGTTTTTAAGCAGAGGCTGGATGGCCATCTGTCGGGTATGCTTTGATTGAGAGTTCCTGCACGGCAGTGGGTTGGACTGGATGGCCCTTGTGGTCTCTTCCAACTCTAAATTTCTATGATTCTATGATAATCCCCCTCCTTTTTTCCCTCCCTGTTCAGTTAATTGAATGCAGACTCCTCTTGCACTTTGAACTTGGAAGTCTGTAAGAATTGATGTAAGCTGAGGACAAGATGATTGAGTGTGAGGAGGAGAGAAAAATTGGGATATTTTAAAAGCAGATGAAAAAGTGGGATAATCAGGGCTGTCTCAGCCAAACTGGGACAGTTTGAAAATATAGAACTTTTATATTTTTACTACCAAAAACTAGGAAAGGTATTGTAGAATTTTCTGTCTCATGCGCCATAAAAACATGGCTGGCTCTGGGAGCTATGCACCTTGATGTGAGAGTGGGAGTGCCATTTGCTGTCTATGGCAGCAAAATTATTGAGTTAGTCCTAGAACTGTGAGATACTACATCCTGCAGATGTGCTGCAAGAATAGGATGCTGCCTTTATACCATTTCTGACTTAAGATAACCCTAAGGCAACCCTATCACAGGAATTTATTGGCAAAACTTGTTCAGAAGTAGTTTTCTCTTGATCTCCTCACAGGCTGAGAAAGTGTTACTTGTCCAAGACCACCCACGACATTTCCATGAGTAAGTGAGGATATGAATTCTTGTCTCCCAAAGTCCTAGTGCATCATTCAAAGCACTACACCATGATGACTGTCTTTACCACTGACACACCAATGTCCCAATCTTTAAAATTTCCAACAATCCCTCATAATTATGTTCCATAGGGGCATTATGAGAAATTGAAAGGGCAGATCAAGTGAAGGAAGAGCCCAGAGCAGGCATCAGTGGTGGCAGAGTTTGGGAAGGTGATTCTTTGGAAATATAACTCCCAGACTTCCCAACTAGCATGGTCAATGGAGCTGTAGTTCAGAAAACTAACATTCCCAAGCTCTGAGTGCTGCTTGGGAATTCTATTCTGCTTTGGTCAAGCCTCACCTGGAATACTGTGTCCAGTTCTGGGCACCACAATTCAAAAAGGACACTGAGAAACTGTAGTGTGTCCAAAGTAGGGCGAGTAAAATGGTGAAGGGTCTATGAAGAACGGCTTAGGGAGCTGGGATGTTTAGCCTGGAGAAGAGAAGGTTAAGAGGTGATACAGAATCATAGAATCGTAGAGTTGGAAGAGACCTCAAGGGCCATCCAGTCCAACCCCTGCCGTGCAGGAACTGTCCATCAAAGCATCCCCGACAGATGGCCATCCAGCCTCTGCTTAAAGACCTCTAAGAAAGGAGACTCCACCACTCTCCAAGGGACTGTGGTCCACTGTCAAACAGCCTTTACTGTCCTCCTAATGTCTAGGTGGATGATAGCCCTGTTTAAATATTTGAAGGGATATCATATTGAGGAGGGAGCAAGCTTGTTTTCTGCTGCTCCAGAGACTAGAACATGAACAATGGATGCAAACTGCATGAAAAGAGATTCCACCTCAACATTAGGAGGAATTTCCTGACGGTAAGGGCTGTTCAACAGTGGAATACACTTCCTCGGAGTGTAGTGGAGTCTCCTTCTTTGGAGGTCTTTAAACAGAGTCTGGATGGCCATCTATTGGGGATGTTTTGATTGAGAGTTCCTGCATGGCAGAGGGTTGGACTGGATGGCCCTTGTGGTCTCTTCCAACTCTATGATTCTGTGGCTGAATCTTTGTTGTTGCTGGTGTGTGCTTTCAAGTTGTTTCCAACTTACATACACCCTACCATGAACCTATCTTCTTGTCAAGATTTGTTTGCCATTGCCTTCCTCTAAGACTGAAAGAGTGTGACTTGCCCAAAGACACCCAGTGGGTTTCCTTGGCCAAATAGGAATTCAAACCCTGGTCTCCAGCGTCACAGTCCAACATTCAAACCACGCTGGCTCATGCACATAAACCTAGGGCCCATTAAAATAATCCAACATAAAATTGAAAATATATAATTTTAAAATGCATACATTTCAACCTTTTGTCTGGGAAGAATGTCAAAATTTCCTCTGTTTTGAGCATGACTGAGAAGCATGAATTTATATTCATGTTTTTGGTTTGTAGTTGGTTGTCTCCTCAATTTTTCTTGGATGTCTTATATTTTGTCCCGGTTTTGTGGAAGAGAATTATGGCAACTCTACCAAAGACGTCTCTTCTCATGCCAGTCCTGACTCAAATCCCTTTACTTGCAAAGTTATAAAGAAAACCATGCAAGCCAATTTCTAATCACTTGTTGCCAATAAGCAACACAATTCAAAGAACCTGAAACACTTCTGGCCCCCTGTATTTATGTTCTGGCACTCCTGCAGATTCCTGGTTTCCTGAGGATCCCACCACAAAATGCCTGGCTTCAAACCAACTGTCCTTTAAAATCCCAAACCATAGCACAAATGAAAACACAGATTCAGAGGAATAATGACCTTCCACTTCCATGCTAACCTTTTTTGGGTTTTGCCTAGAGATTTATTAGGCACTTGAGAAGCCTGTCAGCATATCAGATAACTTTAATAGCATAATTTGTTTTTATGATACTTCTGGTGAATATACAAGGACTGACAACTCCCTCTTCTTGCATGAATACCAAAGAAAGCAGCTTCAGAATCTATTGGTGAATCCCCTGAGTTTGGACAAGGAGTTGGAGGTCAGATGGTCATCTGATGCAAAGCTGATGATGAAAATGCAAAGTGTGCCAAAAGGACAAATGAAATAAATGACTATTAAAGCACCCACCAAGTGGCAGGAATGCTAATTGGCAGTGGCAAAGACTCATGTTGCACCATGTTGATTTTTGAGTTTACTAACATATTATTACTAACTAATTCTTATCTAACATATTATTGGGTTAGCATAGACCTATTCTCATCACTATAGAAAGCCATTATCTCTGCCAGTCAGAACAGATCAGACTTTGGCAATTTGCTTTCTAAAAGTAAATTGGCATGTTACTGGTTATGGTGTTTGAAGAGTAATTTGTTGTCATTACTTGTTTAGTGCATCACCTGTTACATTGCCCATTACTCTTTCATTATTTTTGTTACTTTGTTTTTGAAAAAGGAAAACTTAAGATAAACATGAGCGTGGCATAAAGTTTGAAATAAAATAATCTCAAGATGCCTCTAAATTGCTCTTTTAAAAGCTAATGATGTCTATTACATCAAAATAGGAACTTTGTAAAGAATAAGAAAGGTAAAGTACAAAACACAGGAACTATTGGAAATGTAAAATATGAATGTATACGAAAAGTAGAACATGGAAGTTTAATCTTGTTTAATATATTAGTCTGTGTTATATTATATTGTAATATTGTAATATTTTGATTGTTACCTTGTTAGATTTTAAAATTAAAATTTAATAAAAACCATGAAAAAAAGGAACTTTGTTCCTATTCATGGGCTTGCATCCTTATAGTGGCATTAACAATCAGCCCTCCATATCCATGGATTTTGCCTCCATGGATTCTGCATCCACACATTCAACCATCCATGGCTTGAAAAGAGTTTTTAACAATTCCAAAAGTAAACTTGAATTTTGCCATTGTATATAAGGGGCACCATTTTACACTAGCTTTTTTTTTTTTTTACACCAGTTTACTACACCATTGTCCATAATGGGACTTGAGCATCCACCGATTTTGGTATCCATGGATAATCCTGGGACCAAACCTCATCCGATACTAAGGGCCCCCTGTAAAGGCATCACTGTGTGTATCAATTTTTGTCATTGCGGGGATCAGAATTCTACTCTTTGAAATGACCAACCCTTTCTTTCGGTGAGTTGTTGAGAATGGGGGATTGGACTGGAGAAGTGTCTAGCTATGTCCCCATAGTGAGATATGAAATGATTACATAATTTGGTGATATCTCTGGAAGACCCCTTCAGAGTTCAGCAGGGGATGTAATCATTTTGCATCTGGTCACAGAGATACAACCAGATACTTGACCCATACACACACACCCACCACCACACCAGCAACAGAAGTGCCATGAGGGCTCTGCAAAAGCTCAGTGGTAAGTCTGGGAGTGTTGTATGGCCAACCATTGTGTAGTTCCACATACAGAACTACTACACTATATTGGCCATACAAGATTCTGGCCATGTTGTTACTTTTAAAATATGCCTTTTAAAAGTAAGTAACCCCCCAAACAGATACAAGTAACTTCAGTACTTCCTCCCCCTCACCCCCCCAGTTGTAGGTAACGGTGTTACTGGTAGTTCATTGCTTATAAACTTGAGAATAAACAATAATAAATTAGATGGGGGAAAGTGAAACTGGTACAGTACAAGTCAGCTTCCCATTTTTATTCCAGCTTTTCCAACCATCCTGGAGGGAAAAATACCATAGCTTGCTGGCTAGTTTGCTTTGAGGTTCCTTGTAGGGCTGATCAAAAACCACCTGTCAAACCTGCCATGAGGATGGCGTCAAACCTCACTCCTGTCCCATTGCAGGTATACTCCTTTTCCTACCGTGGAAGCAGAAAAAGCCCCCTCCCATTTGTATTCTACTCCCCTCACTCAGGATTTTGAACTACTGCATAATCTGCAGCAAAGTAATTTTCTCCCTAGTGAATGATGAGGTAATAAACCAGTGCAGCGATCAATATCAACTGATGTAATCTGCCAAAAAGCAGCAGCTTCTTCCCATGAGTGACCTAGAAGGAGACACCAGCGTTGGATTGGAAGGGCTGAAACAAGGCTACTGCTCAGTATTCCAGGAGAGTAGGAAGTAATGGGATCCTTGGACATGTTCCCTGCTTGCCACCTCACTCGTTCATTTAAAAGTATCTGGCAATGCAGCACCTTCTGTCAGACTGAGGTTCTCAAAGATGACCTTGCATTGCCTAATGCAGGAAGTCAAACAGATGGATTACTAAAGTCATGCAGATAGGCTGCTACTGGGCAATGGAGTTATAGTCCTTAATGAGTTGTGAAGCCTAGAAGCACTACCTTCTCCATTTATGTGCTTCTCAGAGATAGCAGATAAAACTCACACCCTTATGCTGCAAAAGGCCTATATGATCCAGCATTATGGTCAGTGAGACTATGCCAATAGGAAGCCCATTAGCAGAACACAAGCACAGAAATATTCTGATGTTCACATTCCCCAGCAGTTGATCTAGCTTGTCTTCTTGGATGCACAATGGAGCTGCCTATTGATTTGTTGAGATAGGGTCAGAGCCTTGTTTGCTTGTAACAAAAACTGAGTTGTACACAGAACCAGAAATTGTGGCAGGTGGACAGGCAGAAATGGACTTCTTTTCCGGTTGTGCTTATGCTTTGGAATCACAAATGGATCTGGTGAAAATGTTTAGCAAGCAAAAGCATTGGTTGAAAGGGCACAGACTGGGAGGAATAAAATTGCTCCTGAGCAGAGATTCACCTTGCTTGCTCTTCATTTGATTAGGCGAGCTCCGGAGGCATAATACAGTGCATCAGACATCAAAGTTGGCTTCCCAACTTGTAACGCTCACACATCGTTTCCTGCAGATTATTCTGTTTGATGTCCACAGCGAGCGCCCAGCCTTCCCTGGTGACCCTCTGTTCTCAAGAGAGGAAACCCTGCAACAGGCCTCCTTTCTCCCAAATCTGCCAACTCAGTGGGATAATAAATATGCACTTGTTCAAATAACAGCAGTTTGATATTCAGCAAGTGTCCTGAGCAAAATCCAAATGGTGTTTAACCTTGTAGGCTAATAGTAAACAGGCAGAGGAGATCACAGCAGGAAAAAACAAGGCTCTCAGAAGGGAATGAACAATCCTGATAACATTGGAAGGCAAAACAAATTGCTTGTGAATGAAATTAGTGAATCACTAGCCCACAGCAGCAGCAGCAACAGCAGCTTTTCAGTAGCAGGCAGCCATACATGATGCTAGATTGGGGAAAACTTCAGACTACTTCAGATGAATTAACAAAAACATCTGCCTCATTTTCAAGTTATTCCAAAAGTTATTATGCAGTGCCTTGGAAAGCTGCTAGTGGGCCTCGATTATTAAAAAAAAAAAAATGAATGTGAATTGTGTGGCATCATTTATGGATAACAATGTCTAGTATCCTCCAGGAATGAGTGAGGAGTGTGGTAATCGACAATCCTGCTAAATTCTTGCAAACTCAAGCTTGTGGCTTTCTTGGCAGAGGCAATCCCAATCAATCCTCATCATTCCACTTTTTCAGCTGCTTTTAAACTGTCCTAGCTTCACAGTCTTCCTCCGACTTTCCCCCTCAGCACTTAAATTGCTACAAACTAAGTTCAAAGTACAAAAGTAGTTTGCAGTCAATTAAATCAGCAGCAAGAGAAGAGAGGTAGAATCTGGCCTTCTCAGTAGGCTCAGGCAAGAGCAAACTGCTGCAGCCTCTCTTAGGAGTTTATCACACTAGTGAAATCCCACGGGCAAACGGGATTTAAATGCGATTTAAAGCAAAGAAAACCCAGAAATGCCCCAAATTTATCACACAATGTCACAGGTAATGTCAAATAATGTGAAGTTAAACCACAGTTAAAGTGGAGAAAAACGGCAGCTTTTTGCTTTCAGAACATCCCCATTCTCTGCTTTAACTGCGGTTTAACTTTGTGTTATTTTGTTTTAGAAGCAATTCGGTGTGATAAAACTCCCTGAATTTGCAAGTTTTGTTTAAATTCGAATGTGCTTTAAATTGTGTTTAAATCCCGTTTGCCTATGGGATCTCGCTAGTGTGATAAACCCCTTAGTTTGTGAGTTCTTCCTTATTAATACCTTTTCCCATCTTGACCACACACTGATACTGTTTAATCATTTAAGTCTTAGTTTTCAGCATACTGGAGAGTATGATACAAAGGCATACTGGGAAGGTCCCCCTTTCCTCTAAGCTGCAAGGTTTCTGCTGGAGTTCCCCACCCCCATTTCCATTTGGTATTTTATCTCAATACTGAGACAAAAAACCTATCAGAAGATAGAGGGGAAGCTTTCCCTTATGAACCTCAATACTGATTGATGGGGCTGCCTTTCAAACAGAAGAAGCTCATTAGCTGGCAATGGGAAAGGTCATGCCTGTGATTTCTGCCTGAGCTGAGATTACCAAAGATATATCCTAGGAAGGGAGAAGTTCTGTAAGGCCAGGCAGCATCATGCAAATGAGCTATCATGGGGCTTTGAAGTGGCAGGATCTTGCTTTTTGAAAGCTCCATCTGTAATCAGTCTGCAAGTGGGGCTGATGTGTTTCTCCAGCAGCCGATCAAGAAGCCTTTTTGCTCGGCTCACTAAGCCCAGCTAAGGTATTACGGTGTCCTTCCTACAGGGCAACCTCTTATTGCAAGTTCTAGCAGCATCCCAAAAGTAGGGCACAGCATGCTGGCTGGGGAATTCAGGGACCTGAAGTACAAAAGGCAACTTTTCCAAGCTCTGTTCAAGAGACAACTATCATTTAAGTCTTCTTCAGCCTCAAAGCTAAGCTCAAAGTCACAGAGGCAACCTACTTGATGGAATCCACTAGAAAAATCCAGCATTCTCTCTCATTCTCCCTCTAAATGGCATCACTTGGGGGATGAGGACTACACCAGGTGACACCCACAAGAAGGGTGTCACCTGGTTGGGTGCATCTTCCCCTTCAGGGCAGAAGAGATGCATGTGTGCCCTTGCTGGCTTCTTCTGGCCCAGGATCCCTCCCAGGGCAAAAGTCCAGGGCTGAAGGAGTGTATCCTTTTTGCTGCCACCACCTCCCTGGCAGATCCCTCCACACACCTGGTGACACCCAGCATGGGGTGTCACTGCCCTCTCTTGGTGTTAGAGCAAATGGGGTCTGGACAGGGCAGAATTTCCTACATGCAAAACTTTTCTGCTTTCTCATCTAAAGTCATCATTCTTCCTATCCACTGAACTGCACAGTCATTAATATATTTGTGCATCCAAGTGACTAAACTGTGTAGCTTGAGAAAATTCATCAGTCATATCAAGACTCCCTCTTCTCATTCTCCACTTTTCCTATTCCAGTTTTTGCCCTCTCCTTTAGCCATGCTTCACTACCCTTTTGTTTCTCCATCAGCAAAATGAGGAATTAAGAACTGGGATTTTCTTTTTACCTAATATTTTCATTTAACTAGCTAGGATGCAGGCTCCATATGCATATATAAATATAAAAGCCATTAGGAAACTTCTTCTAAGTTTCTAATCTGAAACTGCCTGTCTTGTTTATTTGGAGCCACTTTCAGTTCTGACAAGGAACCGGGGCATGCTTACTGTAACTCTGCTAAAAGAAGTCTCATTCCTAACAGTTTTAGCTTTCATATTGTTCTCCAAAGGTCTAACACTCTCTACGGGACTCTAATTCCCAGCAGAATCTTGGCACCAAGAGAATCATTCTCAAGCCAAAGTGGGGCCTTGTCAGACATTATGGGAAGATACACAGAGCAGGTTGAGATTTGGAAGAAGGAATAAAGATCAGAGGAAGGAATATCAACAATATAATATCTTGGACACATTTCATTCACAGGGTTGTCATGAGCTGAGGCTCACTTGAAGGCAGTTAACAACCAATGTTAGCAATGGTAACAATATTGACCAGGGCACTGGCCCAAAAAAGTAATGGAGTGAATTTCTTTTTTAAAACCCTTGTAACATTCCAAACTGTGACAGGTCCAGGTCCATCTAAGGATAAATATTCCAGAAGCACTTCCTCCATCATCACTGTCATCGTCATCATCATCATCGTCATCATCTTTATTTCTCTTCTAAACTTAAGACTCAAGACAGCTTACAATTTAAAAAACAACAACAATGCAGCTAAAAATGTACAATAACTTACCATTAAAATGCTTCTAATCTAGTCACAGCATTAAAACAATTCAAGCCTAAACTTAAAAGGATAAAAATGCTATTTAAAACAGTTCAGTTTAAAATAAAATACAGCAGACTTAGCCTGTTCTTTAAAACTTGCTACTTTAAAATCCTGTTGGAATAAATAGGTTTTTTTCTGCCTAAAAGAAGAACATCAAGGTGGGGCCATGGCCTAGGGACGGCCACCGAGAAGTACCTGCCTTGTGTCCCTACCAACTATGCCTGTGACAATGGCAGGACTGAGAGAAGGATCTTTGCTGATGTTGTCACAGCATGGGCAGGCTCGTACAGGGAGGTACAGTCTGCCAGATAGCCTGGACCCAAGCCATATAGGGCTTTAGAGGGGTTTTGTTATTGCAAAGATTTGTAGAAGAGCATCCTGATGAGCTCAGCTTTTGCTGCAAAGAGAGTCTAAGAAGAGGAAATCAATTTCCATCCAGGTCTTATTATGACCCTTCTCAAAAACTCATTGACTGAAGAAAACGAATGACTGCAGAGCACGGCAGGTGTCATTTACTGTACAAGCTGCAGTGCACTGCATGGAAGCAGCCTTAACAAGGGCCAGGAGCTCATTCCTGTTGGCAAATGGGTAACACCTCTTACTTGCTGTTACCTCTAGTTGCAAAGTTCCTGGTGGAAGCTTGTTGAATTCCCTCTGTGCAAAAAAGAAAGAAAGAGCAGAAAGAAAGAAGAAAGACAGACCCTTCCACATTTCATCTGAGTTGCTCGACAGGCATCATCCTAATGAGCTGTGAAGGTAAGGTGGGAGGGAGGGGAAACATCTCTTCATTTGTCATTTGACCTTTACATATTTCCCCAGTGAAATAACAGATATGTCACAAATTTATTCCATGACTCTGGGTCAGAGGTCGCAGCCAGCCAGCTAAGCCAACTTGTCACATATTCTCAAAGGTCACCGAAACATGTTTGCAAATATACTTTGTGTTTCACTCGTCTGCTATTGTAAAAAGAGAGTGCGCTGGAGCCAACGGCAACCCTGGGTTCTCTAGAGGGAAGACCAATTTAGTAAAAGAAGCACTTTACTGGGTTGGGGTATTGCTTGGGTTTTCTTTTTAGGAAACCATTGCTCGTTCCCACTGAAGTGCTTTCCAGGCGAGATGCAAAAAAGCATAAGGTCAAGTGGCAATACCTTGTCAATACATTAAACTTCCATATTAGCACAGCTAAGTGGAGGTGATTTTAACATTCAGCAACATTCTTCAGCTGTCAGGGGACCTGAATCCTATTTATTAATCCAAACTAGTGATCTAGATCTCTGTTAGTTTCATTCTAACATTTCAGAGCTGAAAACCACGATGTGTGTGGCCAAGCAATATAACAGTGTGGTCAACATAGCAAACATTATTAATGGGAAAGAAAACATAAGTTAGGATAGGCGACACCTGATTTGGTTTTGCCTGAAACTACAGGAAAGAGCAAGATTCTTCCCCCCTCGCAGCAATTGATACAAGCTAAAGAAAAAAGAGAAAAGTAATAGGAGAAGAGAGAGACAGAGACATTTTAAAAGTAGCTGAAAAAGTGGGATTGCGGAAGATTAATCAGGACTGCTCCTGCCAAACTGCAGTGATGTATTAACCTCTGTTACCCCAAGTCTCAAGATAAGTCTCTCCAAGATACTGCCAAGTTAAATTCAAGTCGCATCTCAAGTCTGGGAGCCAGCTTTAACAGAATAAAATAGCAACAGTAGCAATAGCAACTTCATTGATATGCCGCTTCATACCACCTAAGCAGTTTCTAAGTGGTTTACAACTGTAAGCTAATTGCCCCCAACAATCTGGGTACTCATTTTAGCGACCTCGGAAGGATGCAAGCCTGAGTCAAGCCTGAGCCCTTGGCTAATACTAAACTCGCAAATATACACGTCGTGAGCTGAGTTGAGTTAGTGTGTTATTTTTTGCGGAATCAAGTCCAAGTTGAGTTACTGAAGCAACTTGAGTCCAACTTGACTCTGAGTCAATCAACTCGAGTCTACATCACTGCCAAACTTGAATATCTGAGGGTATGTATGAGCCTGCTTAAGTACTAAGATCCTTAAGAGGAGGCTTTCTCTCAGTCCCACCACCTTCATAGGAACATTTGTTAAGGATGCAGAAGAGGGCCTTCTCTGTGGCTGCTCCCAGACTATGGAACTCCCTCCTACAAGAGGAAAAGTTTCCCTCTCTGTATTCTGCTTCTTCAACTGGCAAAGAAAGTCTTCCTGTTTAGCCAGGTTTAGGGTCGTGTTTGTCTCAGAAAGGTTTTTTTATGGGTGATGCTGTACTTTCCTCCTTCATTTCTAGTTTTAAGTATTTTAAAACAGCTTCTTATTGAGTATTGTTTTTAATATGTCAGCTCATTTGTTTTTGTTTTTAATTGCTTCTAATATTATACTGATTTTATCTGCATTTTCTTTTACTTCTCCTTCAGGTGCTGCACTATGAGAAAAGCAGAGGATTAAATAGATGAAAAGCAAAAGAGTGAGACACATTTGGCTCTCTGGAGATCGTGCCACACTGCTCCACAATAGTCCTACCCAATATGGCCAATGATAAGGAAATGTGGGAGTTTATAGGTCAAAACACCTGAAAGGATAGAAGTTCCTCACTCCTGTTGGGAAAATCCAAGTCCCTGGAGATATACTGACATTTAGAGTAGGGAATACCGAGCTACAGGGATCATGCTTCTGATGTAAGGCATCTTCTGTTTCTCCTTTTGCTTCCCACATTTGAATCTAATTTCCAACATAAATGTGCATCTGGCAAACGGTTATTTTGTGTGCCAGAACTGAACAGGAAACAGGATGAAAGAGTGGAGCAGTAATAAGCTGCTTACTTCTGCATTTAGACAGGCATTGGAAACATGTGTGCCTGCTGATGATGTTGGACTGTAAGTCCCATTATCCCTTACCCTTCGATTGCACACCTTATGTGGGTTGCAATCTAACAGCATCTTCAATCTCTGTACAATGAGCTGCTTCTTTTCTTAAGCAATGGGAAACAGAGGCAATAACAACAGCAATAGCAGCTTCATTTATATATTGCTTCTTACCACCTAAGTAGTCTCTATGTGGTTTACAACTGTAAGCTAATTGCCCCCACCAAGCTGGGTACTCATTTTAGTGACCTCAGAAGGATGCAAGCCTGAGTCAAGCCTGATCCCTGACTGGTACCGAACTCATAACCTTATGGTTTGTGAGTGAGCGGCTGCAGTATGGGCATTTAACCACTGGACCACCAGGCATCTCAACAGATGCAGAGAAAATTCAGATTTTTGGACTAAAATTCTCAGAAGGCCTTATTCAGCATGGCCAGCTCATTCTGAACTGTGAATTGGAATCAGAAAGGGCAAACTATCAGCCTGGCTGTGGCTTTTTTAGTTGCAAAGAGGAGGAGGAGGAGGAGGAGGAGGAGGAGGGCAGCTATTTTTACTTCACACAGGAATTTCTCACGCAACGGGAATTAGAAGTATAATCCAATGGCAATCTGGGGTTTCGTGTCATTGCGTGAAAGCTGATCACACGCATTTTCGGGCAATGGGAAGTCCTTCCGAATGCAATCATGAGGTTTCATGTTATTGCGTGAGAAACTATCACACACAATTTCGGGCACTGGGAGGCAATTTCAGGCAGTTCCGAACACAATGCATGTACACTCTTTCTGGGGATGTCAAAAGACCATTCTGTAGAGGGTACAGGGCTGCAAGTGTGGGGGACTGCCACAAAAGAAAGAACAATGGCTTGAGTATGTTATTTACTGTATGCATAAATGCTGTTCATGTTTGTTAAATCACTGAGTATGTTAAAATATTTTTTTTAAAAAAGAAAGAACAATGGCTTGTATTCTGCAGATTAGTTCCAACTTGAGTGAACCTTTCAATCAATTGCTGAATGGTGAGTCAGCACATAGAGAAATCCAATTGTTTTTATGGATCTACTCAAGTCAAAAGAACCAGTGTGGTGTACTGGTTTGAGCATTGGACTAGGACACTGGAAGAACAGGGTTCAAATCTCCACTCAATCATGGAAACCTACTGGGTGACCTTTGCCAATGTTCTTGATACAATATCACAGATCAAATTTTTCAGGACCTGAAAAATCTGCCTCTGCAGCCAGAGTTTAGAAACATTTCCCTTTTGAACGATAACTCCCAGAATTGCCCAACCAGTATAGTGAAGGGATTCAGGGCACTGTAGTCCAAAAGAATGACATTTCTGAATTCTGCTCTGTGCTGAAATATAACTTCCATTGGAGAACGGAGAATGTTTTGCGCTGGAGCATAAAGAGCACTCAGACCTAAGAACACAAGGTCAAAGGAACTTTCTATAACTCCTTCAGATGTTACACAGAATTAAAGGGAGGGGGTTACACTGATACATGAGTGGGTTGTACTGTTTTCTCTGTGCCATGCAAAAACAGGAAAGGGACAATCCAATGCTGTCCTAATAAATTTTGAAGCACAGTCCCACTCCTCATGAGAGTCAACATGCCCACTGTATCGATTCAAATCAACTTATTTTTGCAGTTTTCACCCCCACCAGGAGCTAATAACGCTTTGTAAAGCTAATGGGTCTAATTACTTATTCAAGACAAAGCCACCCCAAAACACTTTGCATCAGAAAAGGGATAGCTAACAATATTGTGGCTGAGAAAATGCATTATTTTCCATAGCTACTGAAAGGATTTTGAATTGTCTCATCATAGGATTTCCATGGTAAAAGACATAAGTGGATCATTCATTCCTCTTTCCATATAATACTGAAAAAGCCCAACTGCCATTATCTCTGAGATGTCCTCCACCAGTGTCATCCCTCACAACTGCTGTTGCCCACTAGACGTTTGGCACATTTACTCTGGCTCCTCAGCAAAAGCCTGTGCGATGTGAGAGGTGCTACTAGCAACATCACCTCTGAACTCATTGGAACATTTCAGTCCTACCACCACTGAACATTTTTGTTAGAAAATATTTTGTCGGAACAGACAATAATGCTTGATAAAGTGGAAAGCAGTAGGAAAAGAGGGAGGTCACAGTAAAAGCGGATAGATGTCTGGTGTAGAGGTCTGAGCACTGGACTATGATTCTGGAGATCAGAGTTTCACTCCCTGCTGAACCATGGAAACCTAACAGGTGAATCACCTACTCTCAGCTCCCAAAAAACTCTGTGAAAGTTTAGGGCCACCATAAGTCAGAAAAAATTGGAAGCTAAACAAGAAGAAGATTCAATCAAAGAAGCTATGTGGTGACTTTGCAAAACCTTAGCAGGGCTATTGATAACAGGGAGATGTGGAGGTCTCTGGTCACCATACATCAAAGTTGATTTGTTGACAATTAACAACAACAACACTGAGAAGATTGCAGGAGGGGAAATGTAAAACTAATGGGAGTAGCAAATGATGTAGTTATCCTTCCTAATCAAAAAGGGGGCTGTACTGTGAGAAGACAGGCTCGGCTATAGCCCTATACATTTCTCTGCCAGGTACTAGAGACTCCAACTGGCAGCTTTGAGTGTTAGGCACTAGTTCCCTGCGTTAACACACCACACTGAACAGTAGCTCATGGTACCCACGGGAACTCCAGAGTTGGAAAATTTATTTCTGGACTTCAGCTCCCCACATTTCCCCGCCAGCACTGCCATTGGCCATGTTGGCATGGGGATTGAGAGAACTGTGCCTAGGACTGCTTAGAAGCAAAAATTGCAATCAGTTTAAGTTGGAACAGCCCAGAATCCTCCATGGTGCAGAAATCAGGTGGAAACACAGACCCAAAGCCAGCCCTGCACCACCATCTGTTGTTAAGCTCCTGGATCTGCTTCTTTTCACTGAGTGAGTGTCAGCCTCGCCAAATAGTCAGGTGCTCTCATCCAAGGGCTGGCAAGTAGCTAGCATAGATACTAGTGGATAGCAGCTTGTCTTTCACAACCCTGCTGGTCTTCCACCTGCATGTTTATGGCAGGTATTTAGTACCAGCTCCTGGATACAAGTGCCTGGCAGTCCTCTGTCATGTAGAAACACATCCTTGAAGCAATTTACAACAGAGAGGGAAGAGCTCTTCAGGGCCAGATAATTGGCTGCCAATGAATTCTGCTTATTGTTTTGTTTAATTTAAACTCTGGTTTGGCATCTCCAGTTCCAAAAACAAAATCAGTCGGAATTTAGTGTGGAAGACAGAAAATAGTTGGGTGTGGGTTTAAGCTGAATGAAGTATAAAGGTTTGAGAATCACTTTCCAAAGCAGGGAAAATGCGTGTGTTTGTATTTATTTGTCTAATTTATATCTCACCTTTGTCCTAACAAGGGAGTCTCGGGGGGATGAGTGCCTTGTCCTCTAGCAAACTACAGGCAGATGAGAGGCATTCTTCACTGACCAGCCTTTCTCCATCCCCTTCTACAGACATTTAGTGGCCATGCGGGGCTTGTCAGCGCCCAAGGAAAAATCCACATAGCTGTGCATACAGAGCGGTTACGCTCCACAATACCTAGATCAGCCATGCATACCATCCCACTGTCCTGATTTGACATGGGTAGTCATGATTAATCTTCTGTCATCTGATTTTTCCCTGCTACTTTTTAAATGTTCAACTATCTATCTATCTATCTATCTATCTATCCATCTTTCTTTCCTTCCTTTTTTCCTCCAACATTTCACAGAGGAAAATCAAGACACATGTGGCTGAGAAACAGCAGAGTGTAGTTATGACGGCAGGTTATAAATGAGAAAGGAGAAACAAGCTGGGAGAGTCTGCAGCAGCTTGCTTTTGTTTAAGCCTACTGGAAAGGGCAAGCAAGATCTTATCCTATTCCCTGCAAAATGAATTGAGTACAGACTATTTTTAAACTTTAAACTCGGTTTGCAGCAATTGAGATAAGCTGGGGATAATGGGGGTGGGGAGAAACTGGGACATTTTAAAAGCATCTGAAAAAGTGGGAGGATCAATTAGGACTGGCCATCCCAAATTGGGACAGTTGGAAGATATGGGAACACAGGTACCCTCAGGTCACACTTTGGCTATCCCTGATCTAAACTATTCTTCTCAGAGTGCCTTGGCTGTAAGGAATATACACACCAATGGAAACAAGACATTTTAAAGTAAGCAAACCAGAAACAGCTGCTGCTGTTGCTTTCTCCTGTGGTCACTGCACAACTATTGTTTACATTTATTTACTCACGTTCCTCACTTTCTCTCAATTCGGGACCCATACTGTCTCTCTTGCTGCCACTACACTCATGCCCTTGCTTATTTTGCCATTGCCACTGGTGCTTTTATCTTCCCCAGTAACATGACTACTCTCTTGGAGCCAACAGAATCCATACTCTCCCACCCCCAACATTTCAGAGATGAAAACCAGGACACATGTGCCCAAGCAACATCAGAATGGGGTCAAGATGGGAAAAGTTATTAATAAGGAAGAAGCCACAAGCTAGGAGAGGCCACAGCAGTTTGAGCCCACTAGGAAGAACAAGATTTTGCCTCTACTCTCCTCCCTCTTGAACTACTTTTATAATTTTAACTTAACTGAAGACAAAGAGGGATGAGGGAGGAGAGAGAAATGAGGACATTTTAAAAGCAGCTGAAAAGGTGGGATGACAGGATTGACTGGGATTGTCCCTGCAAAATCAGGATAGTTGGAGGGTATGAGGATTCCTTTTTTCTCTTTGCTGTTGATGCATTTTGTCCTCTCCTGTTTTGGGGGAAATCTATAAGTGGACACCCTGAGCCCAGATAGAAATAGCAATTTTGCTTCTATTTTTGCATCTTACCATTTTCATCAAGAGTGCCTCATCATTCATCTCTGAGTCTTGCCAGACAAGTTCCATCCCCAGCCCCTGTTC
The DNA here is from genome assembly GCA_034509955.1 of Urosaurus nigricauda. NCBI lineage: Eukaryota > Metazoa > Chordata > Lepidosauria > Squamata > Phrynosomatidae > Urosaurus > Urosaurus nigricauda. Next base: position 12,011,864 of record JAOEGL010000009.1, read on the forward strand.
CACCTCCTCTGGCTGCTTCCTCAGCCTCTGAGGATGAATGGGTGCCACCCCAGTTTAACCGTCAGGTACCCTGTCTGTATGAGAGGAGATATTGAAGTTAGCTTTTGCATAAAGGCCCTTCATCTACATGCTTCCCACCCTGATTAATTTCTTCCCTTCCACATCCCCTGGTGCAGGAGGTAGAAAATGTCAATGATAAATAGCAGAGCTCTGACCTTCCGGGCGTCCTGTCAATAATTACAATCTTTGATCACCTATTGCTCCACACCTAGAGCACTGGTTTTCTTGGATCCCTGCATTCAGAGATAACCAGATGTTCCACGGAGTGAGCCCCTCATCTGTGGGTCATCCTCTGCCTCTGCTATATCTAGAAACAAGTAATTTGTAATTATAGATATTGGCCAGCCCATCCCTTTGGTTGGGCTTCTGTAGAAAGGCGATTCTTCTGTTGTGGAGGGGCAGGTTGTACATTTCTTGAGTTCAGGTTCCATACAAAAAGAGACTGGTATATATGTGTGTGTGTGTGTGTTTGTGTGTGTAATTTTGTTACGGGTATATGCATGCATAAGTCATACAATGCCTGTGGGGCCAAAAAGTCACCATTGTGCTACATATTTTTCTGATAGAAGATGTGGAGTTGTACAGACAGCATGTTCATCTGTGCTTTGTGTCTGCAAGCTGCACAACGTGCATTACATGTCATGGTTGCACATCCTAGTATGGTAGGGGCTAAAACAAGCCCCCCCCCACAGCCCCCAGAAAGCATTTCTGGGCAAAACCATTTTAAAAATTATTTTTGTGGGAAAGTGTGTGTGGAGGGGGGTCCTCCAAGGTCTCTGGTGGAGTCTAATATGGTCCTCTAGCACAGAGTCCAGTGAAACCTGAAATGAAAACCCCCTTTTCAATATTGTAGCTTTCAAATATATTTTTGGTGCCGAATTCAAAAAGTACAATGGCAACGTTGTACCATGCACACAGTTATTTGAAAAAATGGATATTTTTACTCATTCAGTTGTTATTCAACTTTAAGTGTGGATGCTGATGTCCCAGTGCAATTTCTTCCTGTGCTTTTGAACAGATTTTTGTGTTTAAAATATCAGTTAAATTAAAATTAAAATTGAAATGAGCATCTATTAAAATACTTTAACCCTGGATGCAGTGTTAATTGTCCTGAATGTAGGACAGTTACTTGTAGGATTATTTCATTCAGTCACATATCACAACAGAGAAACCTGAAAGCAAGTTGTGAAAAAACTGTAAGTGACGGAGCAAATCTGAGGTCACTTTTGGATTTAAAGCACCAAATTCCGATAAAATCAGCATCCATTTTAAAATGGATGTGTAATTTTAGTGCTTTGGGGTGATGCAGTGACAGGCCATGTTTGCCCTATCTTTTGTAAAGTCACTCATCATTTTCCTGAAGCAATACAAAGTTTGTTCAATAGAACTTACTTTTGTTACTTCTATCATGTGGAACCAGTAGGTGTACAATTCTGCAAGGATCCTTGATATTTAAAAAAACTATACCCCTCTGATCGTTCATGTAGCTATTTCAGAACTTGTTGGCTTGCACGCAAGCTCAGTTATTTTGGGCATCGCTTCATTTGCAAAAGAGAAGTGGGAGAAGAGTACTGAACAACAGTACAAGCTGTTCATCGGCTTTCAATGGCTTGCGCTCATTGCCAGCATTTGCTGCATGGAGATATCAACACACCTGGTTCCTAGGAAGAGTCATTCAAATTGAGAAATAAGACTGATTTTGCAAAAGAATAAATTTCACGATGGATGGCACCCACAAAGGGCAGGGCAAATCATCGGCATATGATCGAACCAACCAATCTTCTTCTAAATGCAGCCAACGACGGCAGATAATCATAATGTTCAGTTACTGGTTAATATGCTAGTTAATGTAAGCATGGCTTGTTCACACAGACTTAATGGATAGTTTGAAAAGGATAATAACTTTTCAGACCAAATGTGCATTGATGTGTACCCTTTTTATGAATATCTAATTCATGGGACAACACAGCGAGAGGAACAAGGGACCCTCGTCTGTGTTATTAGCCAGAGGGTTACAGAACAATGTATATAGTTGTTTTAGTTTTTCTGGTCCTGTTCTGTAAAAAGAGGATAAAGAACCACAGACATTTGCCTAAACATCAGCAATTCAACTGATGCACTTTGGACTATCAACCTGCTCAGACGCTGAGTGTTGAATAGTGAATTTGGCTTACCATAATTACATTAATGGTGACAAATAATATATTATAGTAGTAATATTAATATAATTATGATAAGCCAAACTCTATGATTCTAACCAATAAGCCTGCCTCACCAACTCTCTGCACAAGCCTGTTAAAAAAAAAAAAGCAGAGATGTATATAAATTTGGCCAACAAAATGGAAATGCTAAGAAAAATGGAGGCTGGATTAGAAAAAGTCATCCCCGAATGCATTTTGGAAGAAGACTTCAAGTAGTCTCTAGGAGGTTCAACATACTTCTGTTTACTTACGCTTGTGCTTTGTTTCATTTCACATGTGCATACTGTTTTGAATAGGTTTGCCGAAACAACAACTCCCCTTCCGGCTTCTGTGCTGCAGGAAGCTGTTTCTATCCTTTCCATATCATTTCAATTCTATGATTCTCTGATTCTATGATCCAGGGGCCAACATGCCAAAAATGACAGCGGTCACTCTGGGGTTTCTGGGACACACCAGGATTTCCCCTGACTTTGCATAGTTTGCAACAAAGTTGGGTTGAGGGCAGAAAAACATGGATCCTCCCCTGGAAGTAGCCATAATCGTCAGGACTGTCCGCACCATCTTCAGGGTGAGTATGGCATTTTATTTATTTTTTTTACCAGTGTGGACAACCTCATACAGGAATAATACCTTGTTAACTGAAAGAAAGCTGTATAAGGCAGCTTTTCCCTATGCTCTGCTCCCAGATCCTGAGGTAAAGCAATAGCACCCTCTAGTGGCTTAAGTGGGCAACGTTTTGGTCTGACTGAGAAGTTAGCCAGAGATGCAGGTGTCCTTCTTGCACTTAGGAATCAAAGGCCTTTATCCATAATATGACATTCCTACCCAACCTGATGACCTCTAGCTATTACAATATTGGAGTACAACTCACAACACTGTCCATGCTAGCTGGGGAATGATGGGAGCTGTAACGCATCTGGAGGACTCTATGTTGGACAAGGTAAGAGGCATGCATTCAAGTATACTACTACTACTACTACTACTAATAATAATAATAATGATAAGTCATTTATAGCCCGCTTCTCTGTCAGGACAATTGGAGCAGGTTACAACAGATAAAAAGTTACAGAGTAAAAGAATTTCAATAACCCCCTACCCAACCTCCCACCCCTTAAAATTAGATTAAACTAACAGCAAGTTAAAATAGGCAATATCAAAAGCAAAAGCAAAGACAAGCTGACCATCCCAAGGGTGGCATAATCTATGGCATCATAGATCGAAATATCAGGAGCTGGTAGGGGGAAAAGATATCCTGATTCAAAAGCTGGGGATTAAAGGGTTTCTGGGAAGGCGTGCCGGAAGATACACCTGCATTTTGTTGGCCCAATCTATGAAAAACCCCTATGGATTTCTCAGGACTGTCCTAGTTTGCTGGCTAAAGCAAATATGACAGCCAGAGATCCATGACTAGAAACTCAAAGTTTTAAAAATAAAAACTTAAAAGTGGTACACAGGTGTAGGGCAAAACACAGGGTGAGTGCAAAATAAAATTGACTATGGCTATGGTAAGTTAATTGTTCAGTTTTCCACACATATGTTATGCAAAGACACACAGGCTTTACTTATCCTGAACTTTCCCATCTATAGTTTCCACTAGCGCTGCCAAGAACAATTTTATAAGTACCATTGTGGGACCTCAGTATTTCTCCCCCCCCCCCATACACTTTGATCTAACAAAGGAGACACACAAAGGAGTTTATCGCATGGACAAAAAAACCCTATTGCACACCAATAGGATGCAGTCAGGTTGTGGGATGCAGATGGGAAGTATTGCATGTAATTTGCTGCTAATTCCGGTGGGCGAGTACAGCTCGTCTGCATCCCAGGTCCCAGGCATGCTTCGGAGGACATTTTTCCGAGACAGGAGCTTGCTGAAAAGCAACCTCTGAAGTGCTCCTGGGACCTGTCATGTGGCGTTTGGATCTCAAACTGCCAACCTGCCAATCTTGCAATTGTGAGAGTCAGCATCTTAACTGCTGAGCCACCACATGTTCATATTTCTCTTTGTAACTTTCCCAAGCTCTTTTGTAGCAATAGCAATAGCAGTTACAGTTCTATACCGCTTATTAGTGCACATAAGCACTCCCTAAGAGATTTACAACGTGTACGTAACAAGCTTGGTACTAATTTTAGCAACCTACAGAAGGATAGAAAGCTGAGTAGACCTTGGAGCCCCTGGGACCAAACTCACAACCTTATGGCTGCAGTACAGGCATTTAGCCACTGTGCCTCCAGGGTAGTACTGTACTCATGTAGTTTTGCACAACAGAGTGTATTACTGGATAGACTGTATTAAGCACCTTCTAAAACAGGGCTGTTTTATAACTTTCAGGGGCCACAGGGGTCCATTTTTCTTTTGCCCTCTTGGGCAGTGAGGAAATTTTCATTACATTTTGTTGCAGCAAGGAAAAAAGGCCTCTTGTGCCTTAAATGGTTTGGGGGCCTAAAACATGGTGACAGTGCACCCACAGCCTCTAGAGAGGCAACATTGGTTTGTTTATTTGCAGTGAGATGTGTGTTTGGGGTTCAGCCCTTCAAGGTCTCCTACATTTAGCCACCCAAATCTAGGATATGTCTCTAATCCTACTAATCCCGTTTGTTTTGTAAACTCGAATCTGTTCTCCCTCTTTTAAAATTTGCTCAAAGCTGCATGCCCTTTAGGAACCATTGAAGTGATGTGTCTTCCCTTTCTAGTCAATTTGTTTCCCATGTGCTCTTGGGTAATCCTGTTCCAGTTTGTTTCTGCATCAATCTGGGAACTTTCCAAGACAACAACAACAAATGACAAATCTTCAGGGACATTTGGCCCTTATGTTACTCTTGAACAGCCTTTGTATACATCCCTTGTTCTGTTTTTTGGGACTAAGAGGTCTGTTACAAAATCTGGGAACATGCAAAAGCCAATAAATGATTGCATTCTAAGCTGTTTGCCCAGAAAGTATAAATCAAGTTGATTTCCTTAACAACACAGAACAAAATGAAATTCTCGATCATCCCCTGTATTCATATCGGCAATGGAGCTATTGAATATCACCACTCAGCAAAGTGAATTCCCAAATCCAGTAGACAGAGAAGTTATTTTTAAGGACCTGTCTTGGTATTTGAAGCACTTTTAAAAATCCAACGTTTACCTTTGTGTCGCCAGAAATGGCCCCTGGAAACTTAATTCCTAGAGATGACAGAATCTGTAAGTACTACATGTAACCACTGGGGGGCAGCCTAGTATTGCTAAAGCACTTTCAACCTGAATACGTTGTGAGCTATACTAATATTGAGCCAGTGTGGTCTGAGCATTGGACTATGGCCCTGTCTGTACTGCCCAAATAAAATGTCTTCTCCCCATCTGATCAGTAGAGAGTCCGGACGACACACAGCCCAAACCTCAGTTCTGGCGCGAAGTCAACACAGCATCTAGCCTCATCAGCACCTCAACTAAAGTATACCCCCTTATAACAATTGTTTAAAAACTCACCCTTTGCTCTGGATCCTCCTGGGAAATCTGGAGCTTTTTGTTGTGAAGCCAGGTGGCTTCTTATAACGTATCCTGCTGTGCTGCCCAGTGTGGCGGCCACCGCCTTGCATCACTTACTTTGAAGTCAGAATGAGATGCCCAGCCATGCAATTGATGCTGGGCATCTCATTCTGACCTCAGAGAGAGCGATGTGTAGTGCAACCAGCCATGCCAGGTGACAAAGTGGGACATGCATGCAACCAGCCAGCCAGGATCACAATGAGAGTTTCAGATAACAGAGCCAACTCCAAGGCCAGAATACTCCAGGCTGCCCTCGGGGAATTCTGGCCCATGTAGACAGGGCCAAGAAACTCAGAAGATCAGGGTTCAAATCCCCACTTGGACATGAAAACCCACCAAAAGATCCTGAGTGAATCACACATTCTCAGCCCCAGAAAACCCAGTAATAAGTCCACCTTAGGGTTATAAGTCAGTAATAAGTCAGAAACAACTTGTATGCACATAAGAAAAAATACTGATATCAGAGTGTCATCAAGTGCTAACCCTCTCTGAACAAATCTTGCCAAGAACACCCCATGAGAGGTTTGCCTTGGGTTTGTTGTAAGGTGGAAATGACTTGAAGGCATGCAAAAACAACAAAGCTAGACTTTATGCCAGGCAAGTGCAGAGGTTTCAGGTGTCGATTTCTGCATATTTGCATTGGTTGCCAAAAATGCCATATTCCTAACAGCTGGAAAACTGAATTTGTGACATGCAAATAAAAGTCCAGCAAGGAAAAATAAAACAGTTCACTAAGCACCAGGGGAAAAAAAATTCAGACTTAAAGCATTGTTGTGGACAAGGGCAATGCCCCCATACCTGATGTCCTCTTGATATTTTGCACTGCAATTCCCACCAGCTTACCAATCACAGAAGGTGATAGGGTTTATATTCCAAAACATCTGAAGGGCATCATAATGGGGAGGGCTGGATTTAGGAACAGAATGTGTAAATGTAAGGCCTTCAATGAGATATTGCAGCATGGATCGTTCCTTGTCCCACTTTCCAGCACTACAGAAAGTCATTGTTTCATAGCCACTTGGCATGCTCAGTCCTCAGTGCATTGTTTCTGCATGTCTTCCCCAATTTTGAAAGTTTTTTCCCCCCAAAGCCAGGGAAGTGTTTTGGCAGGACTGCCCAGCATAGCCACCAGGCTTTATAAAACCCTAGCTGGACTTTGTTTTAGAGAGTTGCAAGCCATTTTGAGCCTCTTATTGGTAAAAAGGCAGGGATATAAATTAAATAAACTTCAAACCTTGAGGTCTTTTGGAGCTTACTGATGATGCCTCCCTTTGTGAGCAAGTACTGCCATTTCGACTGCATAAGCAACAACACAACCTGAACACTGCGAGTTCTGCAAGGGTTCAGCAATGTCACATTTAATTTACAAGGCAGCATTGCACAACTAGTGCATTACTCAATGAGCATCAAATTATACTCTTTCTTCTCAAGGCAAGATCTTGTCCCTTGTATTCAATTTATGCTGGACTGGACCACTTGAGTCTTGGCAGTTTTCAATAGATGCTTTCCCTGTTTTTTTTTTAAATGTTCTCAATATATGTACACATGAGGTGCAGAAGGAAGAAGACAGACAATCATTGATACTAAGCTTGAAGTGGCCAGCTGCTCCAAAACACACACAGGCATACGATTGCTATATTTTCACCTTTCCAAGGGAAAAAAAGGATCTGTGATCATATAATACAAATGTTTACAACCAAACTTTGAAATGTTACTCAGGGACAGTACAGATTCCCCCAGTCAACACGGCCACTGGGTGCTACAGCCTCCAAAAATTACTTTCCTACATTCAAGTTGCTGCAATACAACACCTTTTCCTTTTCCTTTTCTTTGGTGGGAAGGAAGTGGGCTTCTTTTGTGCTTTAACTTTTTTCACCACAAGAGGGCGTGTTCAGACAAACATTAAAGATGAGGAAATTCGATTTTATTTTTTATTTTTTGACTGATGATGATGATGATAGATAATTTTATTTATATTTCCCACCTCTCCCTGCACATCAAGGCAGAGATTTTGGCAAAGTGTGGGCATGTACTCATTCAAACTTATATTTAAATCACAATCAGCACAATTTTCACCTTTCTATATATCCTATTGAACTCTACCAGTCCCACAATGGTATATAGTTGTGTGCCTTCAAGTCATTTCTGAATATGGTCAGCCTAACCCATGGGGTTTTTTTGACAAGATTTATTCAGAGTGGGTTTGCTTTTGCCTTCCTCTGAGGCTGAGAGAATGTGACTTGACCAGTGGTTTTCCATAGCTGAGTGTGAATTCAAACTCTAGTCTCCAGAGTAGTAGTCCAAGGCTCACCGAACTATGCTTTAAAATTGTGGCTTTAATATTACTCTATCAGGGCATCTGCAGAAGTAGATTGATATCCACAAAAACACCTATTAAATAAATGGTTTTGTTGGCCTAGGACTCTGGAGATCAGGGTTTGAATCCCTATACAGTCATGGAAATTCCTGGGTGACACTCTCTCAGCCTCAGAGGAAGACAATGGCAAACCCTTTCTGAACAAATCTTATCAAGAAAACCCCACGCCTTAGGGTCGATATCAGTCAGATATGACTTGAAGGCACACAATACCAGCATACAGAGATGCTCTTGGGGGGTAATTCTGCAGAAATTAAAGTTATTGATAAGATCAGGGACACTGGGGTCTGTGGGGCAGCAGTTTCAAAAAGCAGAAGAGCATTATCACAAGTGGTGGCAGTGGAGGGACAGAAAAAGGTCTTCACACAGCGGAGGCAGTGTTGGCAAGGGGTGGTGGTGGAAAACCTGCAGATGTAGCAGCCGTGAAGGAAATGAGGCACTGAAGAGTCAGCTGCTTGGACATGCCTGATAAGGGGCAAGTTTGGGGGCCAAAATTATGAATTTTGCTATGACTCATGGATAAGTCGAGGGTAAAACTTAGGGGCATATAAGAAAGGATCTAAAGGATGAAGCAAAGTAAAACGATGTCAAAGAACTAACAAAATTCCAGCAGACATAATCTATGTGCTTATTCTTCAGGCTGGATGGATGAAAGAATAAAGAGGGTAAGTGCTTCCAGGACAGATAATACTCTTGCTTTTAGCCAGGGGATGGCTCCTTCTTCTAAATAAGGGTTAAGATACAGTACTTACATTGACTCGTGGATAAGTCAACTCACATTTGTTGGGTCAATTTTTTTACCTAAATTTCTAGACTTATACATGAGTATATACAGTAAACCTATACACGCATTACACAAATGTGTATATCTTCTCTTTTAGAGATGCCTATCCTGGTTTTAGCAGTTCCACAAATAGCTACCCTAAGGGGCTATGTGATTTCTCTCGTGCTCTCACTCTTTTTCTTTTCTTTTTTTTCTTCCCTCCCTCCCCTACTTCCCAAAGCAAATTTTTGGATTTCCACTTTGCAAATTTCCAGAAGAAGCATTTTCCCTAGAGACCCTTTTAAAAGGGGGACTGTGGTTTCCCCGCCCCACACATATACGGAAGATCTTGGAAATGCCACCAAAAGCATCAGGTGGGGCTTTGAAGCAGCTGAAGAAAGCTGCCACTTTCCTCTCTCAACCCAGCAGGGCACCTGCTTTTAAATGCAAAGCAATAAAGAGGCTAAGCAAAGTGGTTGGTGAAGTGTTTCTCCACTTATTATCACTAACTGGATGCTGCAAGGCCTCCCTCTCCCTCAGCCACAAAGCTGGGTTTCTAGGACACAGATGGGGATGTATAAGACTCTATGCTCCCATCTTCCCTGATCGTAGATAATTCAGCATAGTGGTTGAGGCTGATGGAAGTTAGAGTCCACAAAGAATCATGTTTCATATGGTGGGAGAGCCCTGTCCTACACATGGTGAAGGTGTTCCCTGAAAACAATCTCTAAAGTTAGCCAGCTGTATGTATTAATTTTGTCTTTAAATGTTTTCTGCTTTTTAGCAGTAACAAATCCAGTTAGCCTGGACTTTAAAGTCAGCTGCAAGATTCGTTGTTAATTTGGGAGCCACAGAAAATCTGGGCAAAGGACTGCATGCATCCATTGATATATTGCTAGAGCGTGGGGTGTTCCTGCAGAACTTGAAAAACTGCTGCTCTTCTTTGCTTGCTACAGGTTACTCAGCTATGACAATTGCTATAACAGCAGGTGTCATCAGTCTATTTTTATTATTTAAATTTTTACTTAATATTCTTATAATATATGATACAATATCATACATTAGGTGTCATCAGTCTGAGGACTTTATCACACGTGGAAAATTGGAGAAAATCAGAGGTTTAAACAGACATTTTCCTGGGAAAGTTGCACAATCGCTGTGACCAGGTAGTAGTGAAGCAAAACTATGAGTCCTGGGGGGATGTGGAGGAATCAGACGGAACAACTAATAAAAGACATGTGCAGGTGTAAGGTGGGTTCACACTTGTTCATGCCACCAACTGGATGCTGGCCAACGACTGCCTTTCTGCTAGTGTTCAGTATCACCACTGAATCACACAATCATGGCCAGACATGGCCTATCCAAGTTTCCTCTCTGCCCTGCAGTTTCTTTTGCACTTATCCCTGATTACTAATCGATGGGATAAAGAAATCCATTTTAGTTTAAGATTGTGGCATGTTAACCTTCAAATAAATCCGAAAAGGACAGGGGTAGCCAGAGGAAGAGCTGCTTAAGGAGGCTGAAAGGTGCCATCAGCCTGTCATGTTATGGAAAAATGAACTGGTCCTGGGGACATAGCCGAAATCCTTTTGCAGACACACACCATGTTGCACAGTGGGGCAGACGCCAGTCAACCAAACCACCACAGGTGATGTATTGAGTTGAGCAGCTGCTCCTTCCTGCTGCCAAAGGCCTGGGCCAATAGGGAACTCCAAAGATTCTTCTGAGGGAGGGAAGGGCTTCCAGTAGCAAGATCCAGAAGCCAGTGTATTGTGGGAAGGAAGATAGATCTCTTCTCAAGGGCTATTTACTCACTCCAGGCCCTGCTGCTTCCTCGCCACAGTGGCTTCCCTCCTGCCAGCAAAAAGGGCAGCCTCTCAACTCCACTTGGCCTACTGGAGACAAAGCAGCTAATTAAGAATATACACAGGGTGCCCAGCATGGGAAGGCACATGGCGAGGCGGAAGCAGCTGGAAGGGGGCGCTTGAGACTGCCATGGGGAAGAACAGGCATGCTTCTCAATGGCTATCCACACTCTGTTCCCTGCTATCTGTCATTGCAAAAAGGCTTCTTAATTTGGGGGTTCACTTAGCCAGGTAAAGCAAAACTGATGCCCTGCCAACTGCTACAGAACTGAGACACAAACATACGTACACCCAATGGAGTCTATTCATCAGCTGAGCTGCCCTCCCGCTTCCAAATGTGCAAAAGCTACAGCTGTCAAAAATCTGATGTCTCAATGAAACATCTCTCAGAAATAATGCTCTCCTTGAAGGCTCCCTGAAGGTTCTAGTTAGGTGAAAAGAGAAAGGACTAGGAGGAATCTGGGGCTATGAAGTTGTCCAGCTGCAGTCAACAAGAAGAGCAAACTAAACTGAGGTTACCAAGATGAAACATACAGGATTTCTATTTAAATTCTAGTAATGATTTCTAAATGTGCACTTATAAGGCAGTGGGAATCATGTGGCTTTCAAAGTGCTGTATCATCTAATGTACATCTGCACAACTCACTTTTTAGTCACTGTGGAAATCGTAATTCTCTACCAATGACCAAATTCTGCCTCCCACCCACACCCCAACACACCCACTTACTGGCTATGGAAAAGCCAGGGAATGCAGTAGTGAAGAACCTATCTGTTTCTATAGCTAGTTGCACAGTGACAGGCATACTCCAGGGTCTCCTATTAATCATCTGAAGATCCTGGAGAATCATGCTATCACTTACATCCAGCTGTATCTACCCAGCTAGACACTTCTCTGTCACTGTTGCTACTCTCTTAGTAAATGTAGGGTTGCAACATCTAAAAGGTGGGGTTGTGGGAAGGGGCAGAGGGACATTTGTTGTAGCTCCAGCTGTACAGAATTTTACAATATCTCCTAATGCAAAATCATGGCAGTTGTTGGATTGCAGGAGCCCTGGTGGTGCAGTGGTTTATTGCCAGTACTGCAGCCACAATGTTGTGAGTTCAATCCCAAGGCTCCAAGGATGGCTCAGCCTTCCATCCTTTCATAGGTTGGTAAAATGAGTATCCAGCTTGTTGGGGGCAATTGGATTACATATTGTCAACCACTTAGAGAGTGCTGAGTTCCGTATTAAGCAGTATAAAAATTATGCAAATATAGTGATATTGGAAATGCATTGTAGCTGAAATCCTGAAAGTAAAAAGACGTGCATTGATGCTTCTTTGTGACCACTTTAATGGCAGGTTTTGTGCAACATTGTGGGAAATCTTTATGCATAGTTACGTGATTTTTCTAGGATAGAAAATTTAAACTGGGCTATCATATCACCTCATAACCTTCTCTTCTCCAGGCTAAACATTCCCAGCTCCCTAAGTCTTTCTTCATAAGGCATAGTTTCCAGAACCTTCACCGTTTTAGTCACCCTCCTTTGGACACCCTCCAGTTTCTCCACATCCTTTCTCCACATCAGGATAAATTCCTGATCTCCTTCATGTGATAAACTCCATCCTAAAGAAGGGGAAAGTCTTTTTCATCATCTGAAAATGAACTCTCAAGGGTGGGCATGCCACCAGAGATCTCCAAACAACACAGTCCAAATCCATTTTACTATAGTGGGAGAAGAATGTGACCAGTTGATCTTTGTGCCTACTCATCTGAGGCTCAAACCTTCGCTGGGTCAGGTCCCCGTTACTCTCCTTTCTTAGGGATCTTTACATTGGATTGGGCCTAGACAACCCTTCAAATAGAAGACAAATAGAAAACAAACATGACTGCTCTCTGAGGACTCTTCAAACAGAGGATCACCACTATAATGCAGGACATATGACCCCTTTATTGCCCCTTGAATGCACACAGACAAAGCACTCAACCCGACAATACTCTTTCTCTTTGACCTCGTTGGCCTTCTCACCTGGACAGGGCTACTTCTGAAAGACCTCAGTATTAGCCATTATCCCTAGAAGCCAATGTGGTAATCTCAGGGAAGGGAGGCTACGCAGTGTGATTCCTATGGATTGGATGCTTCCTGCTGCTGGCACTATAAAGAGAGGGGAGCTCTTTCCACGTCAATGAAAGAACAGTCCTCTCCAGGCAGCAGGAACAGTTTGCTGTCATTCACATGTTGCCTGGGCAATAGCTGTCAATCAAGAACAACTGTTTTCTGGCAATGTACACAGAAATGTGCAATCTTTTCAGGAACACTTTTGCATGCCAACAATTCCTAGATAGAAGCATTAAAAGCAAACACCTGAATATACAAATCCTTCAATGCTTCTTCTCCTCTGCATCTGCAAAGGCCTCTGATTCACGAAAGAAGTGAAAACATCCCTTAGAAAGCACCAGTATGAGCTCAGACAAGTAAAGGCATCCAAGGAGAAACATGAGTAGTGGTGAGAGCAATGGGCTGGCAGAGTTGCTGACATTTATTAATCGAGCTTCATTGTGCATGTCTCAATTTGCAAAAGTTAAAAATGGCATATTTCAGGAGTTGAAAATGATTTTAAGGACACAACAACAGCTGACAGCCCTAGTTGTGTGTAGAATATTGAGTGTAGAATATGTATGGAATAAAACAAACTAGACCTCTTGAAGTACAAAGCGTATATTCTTCAAGTGGTCAATGACCGTGCTTGAAGTCCATGAGCTGAAGACAGCTCAAGCCAAGGGCAGCCCACAGACATCAACATATGAAAACCAAAGTGAGAGAAACATGTGGCCCAATTGCAGGTGTGAATCAGCCTTTTCCATCTGAAGCTTTGGTAACAACAACAACAACAACAACAACAACATTTAATAGTTGTATAGCACTTTCAACTACAGTACTTAAAGAACTTAGTCTGATTAAGTAAGATCTTAGTAAAATGGAGAAAATGCCTTAGCCCAAAGAAACTCAGCTACTGATTGACTAACAGATTTAACTTAGAATCAAAGAATCATAAGAGTTGAAAGAGACCCCAAGGGTCATCCAATCCAACCTCATTTTGCCATGCAAGAACTCATAATCAAAGCACCCCTAACAGATGCCCATCCAGCCTCTGTTTAAAGACTTCCAAGGAAGGAGAAGTTCCTCCTAATGTTGAGGTGGAATCCCTTGTCCTATAGCTTGTATTCATCGTTCCTTCAAAGAAAACTTTGTAATTCTGAAGAATAATGCTAGTGCTTGGCAGGTTCCATGACAGAGGGACAGTGACTCAACTCAAGACTTTTACTCCTTTAAGGAGGAGAAAGAAAAGGAGGAGGCTGTAGTCCATGTGCTTGGGTGAGATCTAATTTAATTTACACTTGAGCCATTGCATTCTGGGAGCCAGTGCTGGGAGGCTACTTAAGGCTACTCAAGGCTAGCAGAAGATTCATTTCCTTTAAGGAGGAGAAAGAAAAGGAGGAGGCTGTAGTCCATGTGCTTGGGTGAGATCTAATTTAATTTACACTTGAGCCATTGCATTCTGGGAGCCAGTGCTGGGAGGCTACTTAAGGCTACTCAAGGCTAGCAGAAGATTCATTTCCTTTAAGGAGGAGAAAGAAAAGGAGGAGGCTGTAGTCCATGTGCTTGGGTGAGATCTAATTTAATTTACACTTGAGCCATTGCATTCTGGGAGCCAGTGCTGGGAGGCTACTTAAGGCTACTCAAGGCTAGCAGAAGATTCATTTCCTTTAAGGAGGAGAAAGAAAAGGAGGAGGCTGTAGTCCATGTGCTTGGGTGAGATCTAATTTAATTTACACTTGAGCCATTGCATTCTGGGAGCCAGTGCTGGGAGGCTACTTAAGGCTACTCAAGGCTAGCAGAAGATTCATTTCCTTTAAGGAGGAGAAAGAAAAGGAGGAGGCTGTAGTCCATGTGCTTGGGTGAGATCTAATTTAATTTACACTTGAGCCATTGCATTCTGGGAGCCAGTGCTGGGAGGCTACTTAAGGCTACTCAAGGCTAGCAGAAGATTCATTTCCTTTAAGGAGGAGAAAGAAAAGGAGGAGGCTGTAGTCCATGTGCTTGGGTGAGATCTAATTTAATTTACACTTGAGCCATTGCATTCTGGGAGCCAGTGCTGGGAGGCTACTTAAGGCTACTCAAGGCTAGCTGAAGATTCATTTCCTTTAAGGAGGAGAAAGAAAAGGAGGAGGCTGTAGTCCATGTGCTTGGGTGAGATCTAATTTAATTTACACTTGAGCCATTGCATTCTGGGAGCCAGTGCTGGGAGGCTACTTAAGGCTACTCAAGGCTAGCAGAATTTGATTTTTTTATCTAGTCAAGGAGGTGTTTAGAGAATAGAAGAGGAGCCGGCCTGAAGCATCAGAGGAAGTGAATCAGAGACTTGCCTTTGGAAGGAGCTTTTAGCCAGGAGCTCTCTACATAACTATAGGCCCTGTGACTTGAACTCAGTGACAGAGCTTGGGAATAAAGGCCAAGCCTAGCAAGGGAAGCCCACAGTCTTGTTTCAGTGCCTCCTTAAGACTTCTCAGTATGGACACTGAAGGCCCTGCAGCAGTCACCTGCAACACCTGTGGGATGTTTGTCTTCTTGCCTACAGAGGTGGGGAACTACACCTGCCACAAGTGCAAGTTGGTAGCCCTCTTGGAAGAGAAAGTACAGCAGCTAGAGGAGCAGGTATCTGCACTCCAGCATCATAGAGAGCAGGAGATTCTCCTGAACAGATCAGACCAGAATGTCTTGGGTGGGAAACAGAGAGAGGAAGTTGTTGGGGTGGAGGAGGTCACTGCACATAAAACAGAGGTAGATGCTTGGAGGAAGGTCACACACAGAAGTAAGGAAACCAGGGAACGTTCTGTGAGCGGCTTGCAGCTACAGAATCGCTTTGAATCTCTCTCTGTTGTCAGAGATGATGAGGAAAAGCAGCAGGGACAGACATCAGGGACAGAGCAGGGGAGCCTGAGAGTATCACGAAAAGGAACAGCCACTGCTAAGCCTCGGAGGAGGCGCGTGGTCGTGGTGGGGGACTCCTTGCTGAGGGGTACAGAAGCAGTGGTTTGTGGGCCTGACAAGATGTCTCGGGAGGTGTGTTGTCTCCCCGGGGCAAAGATCCATCATGTGACGGAGAGGCTGACAAGACTTGTCAAGCCTACTGATCAACACCCCCTTCTTTTGGTTCATGTGGGAACCAATGATACTGCAAGGCACAGCCTTCAGAATATCAAAAGGGATTATGGGGCTCTGGGAAGGAAGCTGAAAGAGATGGATGCACAGGTTGTTATCTCCTCTCTACTCCCGGTAGAAGGGCATGGTCCAGGAAGGGAGAGGAAAATAGCAGAGGTGAATAACTGGCTCCGTAGATGGTGCCGCCAAGAACAGTTTGGATTCTTGGATCATGGGCTGCGGTTCCATGAGGAGGGACTTCTGGCAAGGGATGGACTGCATCTCACGCCAGTTGGCAAAAACATTTTTGCCAACAGTCTGAAGAATCTGATCAGGAGGGCTTTAAACTGAGTTATGTGGGGGAGGGAGACATTATACTGGAAGGCAAAAGGGATGGAGAGAATAGTCCAAGTGGCATAGAGGGAACAAGGCAAACAGTGCAAGGACCCAACAGTGGGAAGCAAAAAAATTTGCACAAGCAGCAAGTAAAGGGAACACATGTTCTTAGATGTCTCTACACTAATGCACAGAGTATGGGAAATAAGCAGGATGAACTTGAACTCCTAGCACAACAAGGGAAATATGATATAATAGGCATCACTGAAACCTGGTGGGATGAGTCTCATGATTGGAATGTAGAAATAGAAGGGTATAACCTTTTTAAGAGAAACAGGCCAAACAGGAAAGGAGGAGGAATAGCATTATATGTCAGGGATATTTACACCAGTGAAGAGATGCAGGAAGTCAATACTGGAAGCCAGGTGGAGAGCATCTGGATAAAAATTAAAGGAGAGGGAAATAACAGGGATGTTACTGTGGGAGTCTACTACAGACCCCCGACTCAGGCAGAGGAATTGGATGATGCCTTTCTAGAACAGATAATCACATACTCAGAAAAGAGAGATGTAGTAGTGATGGGTGACTTCAACTATCCTGATATTTGCTGGAAGTCAAACTCAGCCAAATCCTCAAAGTCTAGCAAATTCCTCACTTGCCTGGAAGACAATTTCATTGTCCAAAAGGTGGAAGAGGCAACAAGGGGATCAGCCATTTTAGATCTGATCTTAACCAACAGGGAAGACCTAGTTGATGGGGTGCAAGTGGTTGGATCCTTAGGTGGAAGTGACCATGTTCTCCTGGAGTTTGTAATACAGTGGAAGGGAGAAGCTAGGCATAGTCAGACACGCACTCTAGACTTTAGGAGAGCTAATTTCAATAAACTTGGAGAAATACTGGGAGTGATCCCATGGTCAGGAATACTACAAGAAAAGGGAGTTCAAGACGGATGGGAGTTTCTCAAAAGGGAGATATTGAAGGCACAATTTCAAACAGTTCCAATGAGGAAGAAAAATGGAAGATGTCTCAAGAAGCCAGGATGGATGACTAAGGAACTTTCAACTGAGCTAAGTTTTAAACGGAACATGTATAAGAAATGGAAAAATGGAGAAATCACGAAAGAGGAATTCAAACAAATAGCCAGCACTTGTAGGGATAAAGTCAGAAAAGCTAAAGCGCAGAATGAACTCAGGCTTGCTAGAGAGGTTAAGAACAATAAAAAGGGCTTTTTTGGATATGTCCGCAGCAAAAGGAAGAAGAAGGAAACAGTGGGGCCACTGCGTGCAGAAGATGGCAAAATGCTAACAGGGGACAGAGAAAAGGCAGAATTACTCAACACCTTCTTTGCTTCAGTCTTCTCAGAAAAGGCAAAGGGTGCTCAACCTAAGGATAATGGAACAGGAGACAGAATAGAGGAAATTCAGCACAGAATAAGTAAAGAGGTAGTACAGGAATACCTGGTTAACCTAAATGAATATAAATCTCCAGGACCAGATGAACTACATCCTAGAGTATTAAAAGAACTGGCAAATGTAATATCAGAGCCATTGGCAATAATCTTTGAGAACTCCTGGAGAACAGGAGAAGTCCCAGAAGACTGGAGGAGGGCAAACGTTGTCCCCATCTTCAAAAAGGGAAAAAAAGAGGATCCCAACAATTATTGTCCAGTTAGTCTGACATCAATTCCAGGAAAGGTTCTAGAGCAGATCATTAAGCAGAGAGTCTGTGAACACTTAGAGGCCAATGCCATAATCACAAAAAGCCAACATGGGTTTCAGAGAAACAAGTCATGCCAAACGAACCTGATCTCTTTTTTTGATAAAATTACCAGCTTGGTAGATGAAGGGAATGCTGTGGATATAGTATACCTCGATTTCAGTAAGGCCTTTGACAAGGTTCCCCATGACATTCTTGCAAACAAGCTTGCAAAATGTGGGATAGACAAGTTAACAGTTACATGGATTTGTAATTGGTTGACTGGCCGAACTCAAAGGGTGCTCAACAATGGCTCCTTTTCATCCTGGAGAGAAGTGACCAGTGGGGTCCCACAGGGTTCTGTCCTGGGCCCAGTGCTATTCAACATCTTTATTAACAATTTGGATGACAGAATTGGGGGCATACTTATCAAATTTGCAGATGACACTAAACTGGGAGGAGTAGCTAATACCCCAGAGGACAGGATCAAAATTCAAAATGACCTGAATAGACTAGAAAGCTGGGCCAGTGCTAACAAAATGAAATTCAATGCGGAGAAATGTAAGGTTCTGCACTTAGGGCGGAAAAATGAAATGCACAGATATAGGATGGGGGACACCTGGCTGAATGAGACCACATGTGAAAGGGATCTAGGAGTCCAAGTAGACCATAAGCTGAACATGAGTCAACAGTGTGATGTGGCAGCTAAAAAAGCCAATGCAATTTTAGGCTGCATCAATAGAAGTATAGTTTCTAGATCAAGGGAAGTTATAGTGCCACTCTATTCTGCTTTGGTCAGGCCCCACCTGGAATACTGTGTCCAGTTCTGGGCACCACATTTCAAAAAAGATGTGGAGAAACTGGAGCATGTCCAAAGGAGGGCAAC
This sequence comes from Urosaurus nigricauda, assembly GCA_034509955.1. Taxonomy (NCBI): domain Eukaryota; kingdom Metazoa; phylum Chordata; class Lepidosauria; order Squamata; family Phrynosomatidae; genus Urosaurus; species Urosaurus nigricauda. The sequence goes on from JAOEGL010000009.1 coordinate 12,030,762, forward strand.
TAAGATGGTGAAGGGTCTGGAAACCTTGCCCTATGAAGAACGCCTCAGGGAACTTGGGATGCTTAGCCTGGAGAAGAGAAGGTTAAGAGGTGATATGATCGCCCTGTTCAAATATTTGAAGGGATGTCATATTGAGGAGGGAGCAAGCTTGTTTTCTGCTGCTGCAGAGACTAGAACGCGGAACAATGGATGCAAACTGCAGGAAAAGAGATTCCACCTCAACATTAGGAGGAACTTCCTGACAGTAAGGGCTGTTCGACAGTGGAACACACTCCCTCGGAGTGTAGTGGAGTCTCCTTCCTTAGGGGTCTTTAAGCAGAGGCTGGATGGCCATCTGTCAGGGATGCTTTGACTTGGAGTTCCTGCATGGCAGGGGGTTGGACTGGATGGCCCTTGTGGTCTCTTCCAACTCTATCATTCTATGATTCTATGATTCTATGACTCCAAACATTAAACGGGATGCCGAAGGTGCTGAGCTTTATTTAGGGATAGCTATTAAGGACCACTTGGTAAGGTTCAAGCATTCACAATCTTCCATTCACTAGAATGTCTCTGGCTCCCAATGTAGAACCCAGAGACATTCCAGGAAAATAAGGATGACTGATGCAGCCACTTCACTCAGCACTCCTCTTGTCAGTCATTGCCCATGACCAATTGTATTTAGTGCCATCTGCTGCAAAGTTAATTTACCTCAGCTAATCCCTATAAAAGAGGGAGGTGAAGAGAGTAGCACTGGATGGTCTCACTTACAGAAACTTCATACAGTATTTGGGGCCAATCCTGCACTGTCTGCAATCCAATATCCCCACAGCCTAGTATGAGATTTGCTGCACCAGCCCTACGCTATGCTCATGTGGAATATCAGCTTTGCACAACACATGTCACTGAGTGGATGCTGTTGTGCAATATCCAAATACAAATTACATCCACAGTGTGCAACTGCAATGCACAATATTGCCGTATGTGAATCTGTGTTTCTGCTGCTGTCAACAGAATCCATCCATTGCGCTATGACAAATCATTTGCCCTGCATGTGTGACACAGCTTATGCATGTGTATGTCACTAACAGAATGTCAGACCGTATCTGGTTGTACTCCATAAAACAACCCTTTAAGGAAGGCCAGTAGTGTTATTCCCAACCACCCCATTACAGATGAGATAGTGAAATCTGAAGCTGAAAGGCTAAGTATCTTGCCCAAGGCCATCTGTCAATTCATGGCAGAGGAAAAATTTGAACCAGGGTCTTCCAGATTTGTAGTTCACTGTCATAGCTTCACTCTACATACCATAAGTCACTTTCTTGGGAGGTATGATAAACTCCTAAAAGGGCTATATCTTTGAATTCAGTAGTTAAAATTCTGCAAACCTTTATTCAGTAATTAAAGATCCAGTCCAGAAACATTCATTGTCAGAACTAAACAGCAAATGACAAATGTTAACACTGCCTAATTAAATTACACACACTTTCAAACTCATGGCAAGATCAATTCTCATTTATTTTAATTAATAAACACATTTGCACTTCTCATTTCCATACCGCCCCTTCTTTGTTCTTAACAGTCAGGGCCTTCTTGCAGGAACAACCTTGAACAGGCTTGAACCTCTTCTCTAGTTATCCCATCACCTGTGGCTGAAATCCCCATGTCTCTGCACCAGCTTAGGGACACTGGCAGAATGCTATCCTTTGCCGGTGCTATTATTGGGTCTTGACTGAAAATGGTTGGAACCAGTTTGCTGATATGGACCAAAGCAGCTGCTAGGATATTTTGGATTCTCCTTGGAGGGCATAGAATCATGGAATCATAGAGTTGGAAGAGACCACAAGGGCCATCCAATCCAACTCCCTGCCATGCAGGAACTCCCAGTCAAAGCATCCCCGACAGAGGGCATGTTACAGTGACTGTCAGGATGTGGACTTGCACTTTTGAACTGACCACTACACCACAAGCTACACATGAGTAAGGAAACATTTAGCTCTGTATCATCTGGAAACAAAGCATGTAGGACTTCACCAGCAGTCAATCCCCTTTGCACAGAGAGAAAGAATAAGAGAGAGATAGAGAGAGAATGAGCAGACCTACACAAAGCCTCAGTATATTTTCCTATCCTTCACTAAGGAGAAGAGCAGTTTCCACAAACAGCACCAGCTCCAAATTGCTGCTTATTCTGATTGCCAAATCACCCTGATAAATAGCTTATGCTAATAGGGTGAATTCAGAGCAGAGGGAAAGTGCCAGTGTTAATAACACCATGCAACTCCCTGTGTGAGCAGCAGGTCCTGCTGCTTATGCAGCACACGCTCCATGCATAAAGATTTTTTTTTCTCCCTGCCCCTTTGGAGCCCATTCGGATGCTCCACGCGAGGCATAGAAGCAACTCATTAGGAGGCAAGCAGCTCAGGCTAGTTGGATCACTTCCCTTCTTGGTTTCTAATGCACCTTTTATTTAGTGGCTCAGTTCATCTGCTCCCAGCTTCTTGCATTTGGGGAGGGGGATGGCAGCTCTGCTAAATCTGAAAGGTGGAATGGACTGTTACTATAATCCCAAGTGGCAAAGACAGGGTTGCAATACATTCAATGACAACAGTTTACAAAAGTGACAGTATTGGATTACAACCCAGAATCCCACAGCCATCATGGCTGGTTCCCCCATATCTGTGCTGGCCTGGGTATTCAGGGAGTTGTAGTGCAATTAACTAATGTTTCCACGCTCTGTAAAAAATCAGCCATGTACAGTACTTACAAGACCATGGCCAGACTCTTGATAGATGCTTAAAGAAGATGGCTGCTAGCACTTTATCACCTGTTTCCAAAATGAAGCCTGGCTTCCAAGATGTTGGGTCCTTGGAGGTAAGGCACTCTGGGAGGGATTGCTTGGCCATGGATGGGCAAAATGTAGCCTGTAGATCACATGTAGCCCCAAGACTGTTTTTGTGGGCCTCTAGGGCCACCAATATTTTTTTGGGGGGGGGAGAGATTTAGGCCCCCAAAATATCTTCTAGGGACTATAACAGCAACTTGCTATGTTTATGGTTCCTAGGCCATTTGGCAGACAGCAACATGTACAGCCCTTCAAGGCCCCCTCAAAAACCAATGGGACCTCACTGACTGCAGTCCATTGCATACCCAGCTGTATACTCTACTGAACTTCGTTTCTGATAGGCTCAACTTGTGAGATGTACTGAGCTAGAACCAGAGATCTTCAATGGGCTGCAACCTGCCACCTTTAATTAGAAAGGAAGACAATCATGCAAAGCTGCCATCAGAAGTAAATCCCATGAAAGAAAATGAAAGAGGTATCCACTTCTTGCTTATTTCCCCCCCCCTCATTTTCTCATTTCCTCTGAACTTTTGAGCATTTCATAGAAATGGGACAGGTGTGGCCCAGCAACATCAGAATGTGGTCAAGACAGCAAAAGTTATTAATGAGGAAGAACACAAAAAGCGTTTGCTTTTGCCTAGGAAGAGCAAGACTCACCCTCTCCTCTTCTTCCTCACCTGCTGAATTAACTGACTGCAATTAAAGTGGTATCAAACTGCTATAATTTTGCAGTACGGGAAGAGCCATATTTGGATGTAAGTCAGTTGATCGCACCCCTTTGATCTCTATGTACCTTTACATGAATTGTAATCAGCCCACCGATTGCGAGCAACATATTCAACAACTTGAAGAAAATGTGGCTTGTTCTGCAGGAGTTTTCACTTCATTTGCAGTGTGGATTCAAGAGCAATGTCAAACACTTTATATGGAACCACTACTTAAACTATAGATGCCACTTGCAAAGAAATAGACAAACACACACACATATACAGAAATAAAGCACAGTGGCACTTGTGGCTTCTATGGCAGCGGTATGGTGTATCCACTCTGGGTTTTAGTTTGAACTGTAAAGAAGCTATCCAAGGCTTGGAACCTTATCACCAAAATAGAATCAGCACATTGGATAGCTCCTTTAAAGTTTAATCCTGTAGATGTAGAAGCCACCAGCTGCCACTGATGAAACAGTCATATTCCTAACGTACAACTAATGTTGCCAGCTTGCGAGCCAAAAATCCAACATAGTACTCATACTGTAACCCGAACATCAGGCTTGACTACTGAAGCACTGTAATCCACCTACTAGGTATTTGCTACTAACTACTATCCTTTGTAAATCAAGGTGCACAGGCAGAGGGAGCCAGTTGAACAGTGCTTTGAACCCAGGTCTCGGTACAAAATATACTACTAGCTACACTAGCTCTTATTAAAAATAGAAAGGGATTACCTTCACTTTCCAGTTTGGTCCTGTGCTCGACGTGTTGCTAAATATCATATGTTGTGCAACCAGTACTTCTCAGGTAAAGTTACAATTAGCAAGAGATGGCTTAGATCAGGAAGTATGGATGCAGAGAAGGACTGTAACTCAGTGACAAATCATATGATTCAATTCATATGATTTGACTGAAAAGCCCTAAGTTCAATACATCCAGTTAAAAGGATCTAGGCTACTACCAGTAGGTGACAGAAGAGGAGTGTTGCCATAAAGTGGCCCATTCTTGCCCTTTCAGAATATAGTGATGGAGTCTCCTCATGAATGATTTGTTGCTGTTTATTCCCTGTTTATTCCCGAGATAATGGCATTTTAATCGTGACATCAAGTAAAAATGTTTATTGCAATTGTGTGATTTTCATGCCCAATTTTCCCCGTGTGATAAAGTCCTGAGTAGAAAAGTATCTGCACCTTAATGTATTGTAACTATTGTAACCAACCCATCTAAGGAACTATCCTAAGTAACCTACATTATTGCTACACGTTTGTGTATAAAGTTAATGCTTATTTGTTTCAAGAAAAGCTTCTGACTGAGTGAATTTATAACAAGAAACACACCACCACAGTTTTAAATCTTATGAGGGAGACACTGGGGACTCTAGCCCTTAAACGTTTAGGGAAAGTGTATTAAGGGGGATGTTGGGTCAGTGTCATTCATGAGGAGTCTTTGGATATTTCTGAAGGAAAAAAAGTGGCCTTAAGGCATTTAGGAGAAGCAGCCTGTGACAAAGTTCCTAAGAGTTTATCAGATGACAGAAATTGGAAGTATAATCTAATGGCAATCCGAACGCAATCATGGGGTTTCACGTTATTGCGTATTAAAGTATCTCACACAATTTCAGGCAAAAGGGAAGTCATTTCTAATGCAATCATGGGTTTTATGTTATTGCGTATTAAAGCATCTCATGCAATTTCGGGCAATGGGCAGTCATTTTCGGGTAATTGGAAGTCATTCTGAATGCATTCTGAATGCAATTGGAATTCACATAAATTCGCTAAACTAGCGAATTCGTGAAACCCCAGGATTAACTAGCGAATTCTAACTAAACTAGCGAATTCACGTGAATTCGAACTGGCTCCAATTGGCTCCGTTCGAAATAAAGAGAAATTCCTCCTGTCTGATAAATTCCCTAATAAGTGAATAATTTCTCTGTCTGATGTGTCCTGAGTCTATCATGTCATTTTTTATGGGATTAGGATCCCATAAACAACCAGCAATCTATAATGTGATATCCCAGGATTTGCACTTTACGGAGGGTATTTGGAATTCTCAGCCAGAGTAACAATATGCTTAAAAACTAAGACTATTTTAAAAGCTTTAAAACTATTTCACTTTTTTTTTCAGAAAAGGAAGGCCACATGCCTTGCTTTAGAGGAAAATCACTGTTCTCATATTATTCTTAAATAACAGGAACCAACATTTCAGTGACAGAAGTTAGAAGGATCAGCCAGGAGTTGCAAAACTGTGGGGGGAGAAACATGTTGTCCACCCCTGGGATTAGGGTGACCAAAAAAAAGCATACATATTTGCATAATAATTGCACATACTCATTTATATGCATATGCAAATTTGAAAATAATTACTCTAATTTAAATAGAAATACAATGTATCACACCATAGGGAGGAAGGCCGTGATTGGGCGATTGGTGTTCCCTCTCAATCTGCTGTCCAGGTGCTAACTGGCTTAGGGCACTGCCAACATTCCTGCTCTTTTTTCTCATGGTGCTTAATCTTTAGGCTTGGACTGGCCTTCAAATTGAGGAAGACATTCTTTAAAGTAACGTAACAGTGTTATGGTATGGGTTGGGATTCTGTTGGCCAGTCACAACTAGACTACCGCCACTGAATCTATTGCTGAACAGTGGACCTTATCAGAGGACGGAAATCGGAAGTGTAATCTAATGGCAATCCGAAATCGGAAGTGTAATCTAATGGCAATCCGAACGCAATCATGGGGTTTCACGTTATTGTAAATTAAAGTATCTCACGCAATTTTGGGCAAAAGGGAAGTCATTCCGAACGCAATCATGGGTTTCACTTTATTGCGAATTAAAGCATCTCACGCAATTTCAGGCAATGGGTGGTCATTTTCGGGTAATGGGAAGTCATTCTGAAGGCATTCCGAATGCAAGTGGAATTCATGTAAATTCGCTAAACTAGCGAATTCACGTGAATTCGAACTGGCTCCAATTGGCTCCATTCGAAATAAAGAGAAATTCCTCCCGTCTGATAAACTCCAGTGAATCATTACACTGGTACATCCAACTGATTCAATGGCTTTACTCCAGTCAGAATTAACAACAGGTTTTAGCCCTCTGTTTGCAGCGTGCTGCTAAAAGTAATTCAGTTTTGTTATTTGGATCTCACATTCTCCTTTTTTTGGTGTGTTGGTGTTGCACATATAAGTACGTTCTTCCTCACAGAAAGAACATGCTTTATCATAACACATTTTAGCCAAATACAGTTTAACACACTTCATTTACACAGCAGGGATGAGGGAGAGAATCAATGCCATGGGGTTGTGGGATACACTGGATCGTCTGAGCAGTCCCATCTGACTTCTGGATTTGAGATTCTGTGCACTTGCCCTCATTTGCATTAATAACAAACACTAATTAATAATGCTAATGAAAAGTGTCTCCTGTTTATGACAGGGAGCCTGGAGAAGGCCAAGGTAAGGTCTCTACTGGAGACCAACAGAGAGCAAGCATTCTGCTTCCAGCTTCATTTACATTTAAAAAGGGACAACTCCAGTAGTGACAGATTTAATCAGCACAGGCTCTCCTCTATTATTTATTTCACGATTATTTTACCACTGACCTTACCTTTTCAAGTTTCTCTTTTGTACCATTATCAAACGGCCCACACCATGGAGGACAAGCTTTCAGGTCTCAATGATTTAAAGGAGCAGAAATTTGGGGACAAATATCTCATTTGGCTGGAGGCTTGCCATATGTTTTATTTTCCAAATGCCACATGCTGGGAAGATCTCAAAGGCTGAATCCACACCTGCAAAACCATCCATCCTTACCTTGATCCTGGCCCTGTTTGAACCCACAACATTCCTCTGGTTTTGAAGTGACAGCACTTCTTCTAGACGCCTGAGAGCTTTCATGCGATTAAAAGAAAAATGTGTTTAACTCCAGTTTCTAGGAAAACCTTTTTTTACAACATGGATCTTGAGTCCCACATCAGGATTGGAGGGTGGGGGGGGGGATGAATAAGGGGGGATTTGGAGGTTGGGACAGGTTGGTGTGTGTTTACTTTGGATTCCTTGTCCAGCAAGCGTGGTGTCACTTTTTTAAAAAATTGTTCAGTGCATGTGTATGGGAAAGCATATATTTGACTAGAATAATAGAATCATAGAGTTGGAAGAGACCACAAGGGCCATCCAGTCCAACCCCCTGACATGCAGGAACTCCCAATCAAAGCATCTCCGACAGATGGCCATCCAGCCTCTGCTTAAAGACCTCCAAGGACGGAGACTCCACTACACTCCGAGGGAGTGTGTTCCACTATCGAACAGTCCTTACTGTCAGGAAGTTCCTCCTAATGTTGAGGTGGAATCTCTTTTCCTGCAATTTGCATCCATTGTTCTGTGTCCTAGTCTCTGGAGCAGCAGAAAACAAGCTTGCTCCCTCCTCAATATGACATCCCTTCAAATATTTGAACAGGGCTATCATATCACCTCTTAACCTTCTCTTCTCCAGGCTAAACATCCCCAGTTCCCTAAGGTGGTCCTCATAGGGCATGGTTTCCAGACCCTTCACCATCTTAGTTGCCCTCCTTTGGACCTGCTCCAGTTTCTCCACATCCTTTTTGAATTGTGATGCCCAGAACTGGACACAGTATTATTCCAGGTGGGGCCTGATCAAAGCAGAATAGAGTGGCACTATGACTTCCCTTGATCTAGACACTATACTTCTATTGATGCAGCCTAAAATGGCATTGGCCTTTTTAGCTGCCGCATCGCACTGTTGACTCCTGTTCAACTTATGGTCTACTTGGCTGACTATCTAAGTGTCTGTGCTTCTCTACTTCCTTGGATGTGTGTATTATATTTTATTACACACTATGGCAATTTAAACAAAAGTTCTAGTAAAGACATCTTCGATCAGGTTACACATTTAAACCCATGTACTTGGAGGGAAGCAAAGTGCATTATCACAGGCACTTATGCCCAGCTAAACATGAATGAAGGGAAAACATGGAAGCTTAATACTTCTGCCCTACTTTTCATTAACAGTGCAATTTTATATGTTCCTTCACAGAAGTAAGTCCAGTTGATTTCAGTATGATGTACTCCCAACAGACTTGAACTGAATTAAATTTTCCCAACAGACACACATGCACACATTTATATACACAACGCAGGGCAGTGAGGTCATTTTGGAGTTACACAGGGAAAAAGGAAGGAAAACAGGGTGAGAAAGCTGGGTAAGAATTGCAAGCTCAGTCAATAAACATTGTTATCAAAAGCAATAGGTCTCACTGAACTCAATTTGGGTTTACTTTTGAGATGACACAGATCGAATTGCTTGGTAAGCTTAGCGTGAAAAACTGGCACAGACTGCGATGCCATATACAGTTACCTGGATGCAAACACCATTGAAATCAATGGGATTTGCATCTGTAGCAAGGCTTGCTCATTCGACGTACAATTGTCCTCTAATTCCCATATACAAGCCTTCATCCCTGTCCCAAAATCCATGCTGTTTAAACAAGAAAAAAAGTTATCCAGTCTCAACAGGAAGAATAGCTTCAGACAATTGCAACCAAAGGCAAAATTACAACTATTTATAAAGTATAACAGAGTCTCGATTATCCAGCCTTCGGTTATCCAACATTCTGGATTATCCAACGTCGCGGCTGCTGTGACTTCTTTACATTTTCTGTGATTTCTTTAAATTTTCAGAGGACTGAACTGTTTATACTGTACATCACAACGTTGATCAGTGATTTCTTTATATATTCTTTTACAGTTATTGCAATAAAACTTCAATACATTTGCAATTCATAGTGATTTCAAGGCTTTTCTTGGACCTTCCGGATTATCCAACATTTTCAGTTATCCAACTATCAGCTGGTCCAGTTTATGTCGGATAATTGAGACTCTACTATAACTGTATTATTTATCACATATTTTATTTCTAAACACCCAGGGATTGACAGGATTGACAGGAAAACAATAAAGGGTGTTGATATGAAGATGCAGATATATGTAGATTCACAAGTATGCAGTCACTGCAGTCGCATGAACTAAAATATTCCAATACAGTGAATATGGTAGAAACACCCTTTAGTACCAATGGGACTTCAGGTGAGGGAAATGTACAGCTCTGCTCTGCTCTGGGCCCCACAACAAACTCCAACTCCCAGATTTCCATAGCCTTGAGCCAGGGCACTTACAGCGGTGCCAAACTGGGTTATTTCTCCAGTGTGAATGCAGCCCTAGGATGTAGCTTCTATGCATACTTAGGTCCTTATCACACCAGATTCAATTCAGATTGAATCTGAAGTGACCTTGGAACTGATTTCTGTGAATTCAGTTGTTACTGAATTCACTGGAGTTTATCAGATGACGGAAACTGGAAGTATAATCAAATGGCAATCCGAACGCAATCATGCGGTTTCACGTTATTGCAGATTAAAGTATCTCACACAATTTCGGGCAAAAGGGAAGTCATTCCGAACGCAATCGTGGGTTTTACGTTATTGCGTATTAAAGCATCTCACGCAATTTTGGGCAATGGGAAATCATTTTCGGGTAACGGGAAGTCCTTCTGAACGCATTCCAAATGCAATTGGAATTCAGGTAAATTCGCTAAACTAGCGAATTCACGTGAACTCGAATTGGCTCCAGTTGGCTCCATTCGAAATAAAGAGAAATTCCTCCCATCTGATAAACTCCGAAGAAGCAGAGATTCAATGCAGGTTTTGCTTGCTTACCTGGGCTCACCTTCTTTGCCATTCAATAGCAGAGCAAGGTACCATTGATTTACCCACCTTATCCACTAGAGGGCGCTGAAGGGTCAGGGCAGGATTAATAATAAGGAATAATAAGGAAACCACCCTAGCGAAGGAAAGCATCTCTGCATCCACACTGGAGAAATAACCCGGTTTGACACCGCTTTAACTCTTTCCCTGGCTCAAGGCTATGGGATTCTGGGAGTCGGAGTATGTTGTGGGGCCCACTGCGGTGATGCCCAGAATCCCATCTCATGGAGCCATTGGCAGTTAAAGCGGTGTCAAACCGGATTATTACCGCAGTGTGGATGGCCCCCACGTTGCCCTCGCTTTAAAGTGCCCTGGTTCAACGCTACGGGATTCTGGAGGCTGCATCCACACTGGAGAGATAACCCGGTTTGGTACCGCTTTAAGTGCCTTGGCTTAAAGCTATGGAATTGTGGCAGTTCGAGTTTACTCCAACTCCCAGAATTCCATAGCCCTTGAGCCAGATAAGAGTTACGCCTTGAGCTCTGGGCCACACAACAAACTCCAGCTCCCAGAATTCCATAGCCTTGAGGTAAGAAAAGAGTTAAAGCGGTGCCAAACCGGGTTATTTCTCCAGTGTGGATGCAGCCTGGTAGGACGTTCAAAAGAAATGGCCAAAAAGAAACGCTAAGGAAACCAACCAACCAACCAACCAACCAAAAAACGCACTCATACTGCATCCACACTGGAGAAATGATCCGCTTTGAGACCGCTTCAGTCCTGGCTGCTGAAAAAGAGGCGATTGGGAAGGATGCTCAGGATTGGGGTTTTTAAATGAGGGATTTCGACTTCTCTTGGGTCAGAGAAGGTCTTTGGGGGGCACATTAAACTGCAATTCCCAACATTTCTGTTCCAGAGAGTTGAAGCGGTCTGAAAGCGGATCTTTCCTCCTCCAGTGCGGACTCCGCAGCCCCTCACCGTTGTTGAGGACGAGGAGGCCGGTGAGGTTGCCCAGGTCGAAGGCGGAGGAGTTGAGGCTGAGCAGGAGCTCCGAGGAAGAGGAAGGGGAGGAAGAGGCATTGGAGGAGCTGCCCAGGGCTTCCCCGGCAGCCAAGGAGTCCGCGAAGAGGTTCATCTGCAGCAGTGTCTTCAGCAGGTACCGCAGCATCCTGGAAATGGACCACCGCCACGACGCCTCCTCCGCTGATGCTGCTGATGCTGCTGATGCCTCGTCTGTGTCGGCATCTCAGGACCAGGAGGACCCAGGACTGGAGCAGCAGCAGCAGCAGCAGCACTGCAGCCCCAGCCCTCCTCCCCTCCCCTCCCCTCCCCTCCGCCTCCTCCCCCCTGACTTTATATTCCCTTTATGCCCCCTTTATATTCCGCCGCAGCAGCCCCCGGTCCAGGGGGAATTCTCTTGGCTGGCCAAAGGAGGGAGGAAGAAGGAAGGAAGGAAGGAAGGAAGGAAGGAAGGGAGTTTGGGCTCCTAAAAGAAGGAAGGAAGGAAGGAAGGATGGAAGGAAGGAGAGAGAGAGAGTTTGGGCTCCTAAAAGAAGGAAGGAAGGAGAGAGAGAGAGAGAGTTTGGGCTCCTAAAAGTAGGATGGGTGGAAAGAAGGAGGGATGAAAGGAAGGAAAGAAGGAAGGAAGGAGAGAGAGGGGGAGAGGGAGAGTTTGGGCTCCTAAAGGAGGGAAGGAAGGAAGGAAGGAGAGAGAGAGAGAGAGAGAGAGAAAGAGAGAGAGAGTTTGGGCTCCTAAAAGAAGGAAGGAAGGAAGGATGGAAGGAAGGAGAGAAAGAGAGAGAGAGAGAGAGAGAGTTTGGGCTCCTAAAAGTAGGATGGATGGAAAGAAGGAGGGATGAAAGGAAGGAAGGAAGGAAGGAAGGAAGGAGAGTTTGGGCTCCTAAAAGAAGGAAGGAAGGAAGGAAGGAAGGAGAGTTTGGGTTCCTAAAAGAAGGAAGGAAGGAAGGAGAGAAAGAGAGAGAGAAAGAGAGAGAGATTTTGGGCTCCTAAAAGAAGGAAGGAAGGAAGGAAGGAGAGAAAGAAAGAGAAAAAAAAAAGAGAGAGAGAGTTTGGGCTCCTAAAAGAAGGAAGGAAGGAAGGAAGGAAGGATGGAAGGAAGGAAGGGGAGAAAGAGAGAGAGAGAGTTTGGGCTCCTAAAAGAAGGAAGGAAAGAAAGAAAGAAGGGAGGCGAGTGTGTGTGTGTGTGTGTTTGGGCTCCTAAGGAAGGAAAGGCAAGGGCTTCGGGAAGACAGTTTTGGCTGCATCCACACTGGAGAAATAACCTGCCTTGGCACCGCTTTAACTCTTTTCTGGCTCAAGGCTATGGCATTCTGGGAGTTGGAGTTTGTTGTGGGGCCCAGAGCGGAACAGAAAAGAGTTAAGAGCCTTGAGCTCTGGGCCCCACAATAAACTCCAACCAGCTCCCAGAATTCCATAGCCTTGAGCCCAGGGCAGTTAAAGCTGTGCCAAACCGGGTTATTCCCCCAGTGGGGATGCAGCCCAAGTGTCCTGAGAAGCGTTTGCTGTTGTTGCAGGCTTCACCTGCAGGTGGCGCTGTTGCACATATCCCTCCTTTGGCATAATCCCAGCCAAAGCCAAAATCCATTTGGGAGATGCTCCTTTGGGGCCAGTGGATCCTAAATCTCCTAAAGGCACCAGATCCTGTTTGGTTTAGGAAGCTAAGCACTGTCAGCCCTGGTTAGTACTTGGATGAATACAAGGTGCCTGTAGGCTATATTCAAGAGGAAACAAGTGGCAAAACCACCTCTTTGACTATTCCTTGCCTAAGAAAGCCCTATGAAATCCATGGGTTCGCCATAAATTGAAGGCACACACACACACACACTTTGGGCTTGGCTTGGATATTGTTCCTGAAAGTTGCACAGACTTTGTGCTGAAAGTGCTAGAATAGAGCTCCTCCCTTGAGGCAGCAGAAAACCTGGTAGGAAATAGCATAGTTGGATTTCTAAGGAATGGGATCATGGTTTACTTGTGAAATATTTATTCTGGAGATTTTGGCCCGGAATGGCCCATTTAAACTTCTGCAAGGCAGCAATTTTCTCTTTATTGTCAGGGCCCAGTAGGAATCAGACCATTTTAAACCATTTTAAACCATCAGGCCATTTTAAACCCAGGAGAGGCTTTTTTTCTAAAACAGAAAGTAATCAGAAAGTGGCTGCTGGTGACGTCCTAATAGTGAGCCTAAAATGCCTTCTAGAAATATGACAAAAATGCCCCCAGAATATGTTTGGGAGCACATGGGGAAGCTATATTTTAAAACAAAATGCAGGGTAAGCAGTAGAGGATGTAGTCAACAAATGTTTCCCATTAGCATTCTGCATTTGCCTGTTCCTTATCAGACATCGGGAATTGGAAGTATAATCCAATGGCAATCCGAACGCAAACATGGGGTTTCACATTACTACGAATTAAAGTATCTCACGCAATTCCGGGAAAAAGGGAAGTCATTCCGAACGCAATCATGGGTTTTACATTATTGCGAATTAAAGCATCTCACACAATTTTGGGCAATGGGGGGTCATTTTCGGGAAATGGAAAGTCATTCTGAACGCATTCCAAATGCAATTAGCGAATTCACGTGAATTCAAATTGGCTCCATTTGCAATAAAGAGAAATTCCTCCCATCTGATAAGGTCAATAGAGAAGCTACTCTGATGGTGGAGTATACAGTTCAGCTGCAGAATACCTGCTTTGCATTTAGAATAAGGATAGGAACCCTTTCCACCCCTAAGGGCTGAAGTCAGTTTCAGCTAAGTTTGTGATCATATCACCATCACACTTTTCACAATGAAGAAATATATATATATATATACTCCTTTTAAAAAGTGGGCCCTTGAGTAGGCCATATTCCAGTGGGGAAGGTGTGACCAAAGAAAAAAAAATCAGCACGCCAGCCCCAGCATATTCTGTCGTAAAGCTCTTATTCTCGATAAAAGTAAAGGCTCCCCCTTTGACATGATTGTCCAGTCATGTCCAACTGTAGGGGTGGTGCTCATCTTCATGACTAAGCCAAGGGAGTTAGCGTTGTCAAAGATGACTCTGGATCATGTGGCGTGACTGAACAGAACCCTGTTACCTTCCCACCCAAGTGGTACCTATTAATCTGCTTGCACTTTTACATGCTTTTGAACTGCTAAGATGACAGATTTTGTCCTGCCTTCAGTTTAAATAACTGAATGTCTTGCTTTCTCTTCATAATATGCATGCCTGCTGCATCATTTAATTAGCTGCTGCGATTTGATTGCATTTGCTGTTTTGCACTGTTATTACTGGAACCTAATTGCTTTTCTGTGACTGTCTCAATAAAAAAAAAATGCAGGATTTCTTTTTCTCTTCCTTTTTTAAAGAAATGAAATATAACTTGTTTACCCAAGGCTGAGAATCAGATATGAAGCTGACTGGCAAGTGCAAAATAAGTTTGGATCCTTTGTGCCAATTAAGCCATCAGTCAAGGATGGCTTTCTACAGGGTGATTAATCATTAAATAAACTGTTTTGGAAGTGGATTCCTCCAGAACAACTGTTTATATGTTAACAAACTGGTAGTTTTGCTGGTCTCATGTGCTGACAGCTTATGTTTGCTTAACACACAGGTAGGCAGAAGACATAAGCAGGTGTGACTCATAATTAAAGCATGTTCCCTGGATATCATCGAATGGCAGCAGCACACCTGATATCCTGAGACAGCTGCCAAAATGAGAAAATGATGTACTCCATCAATGATGTGTTGGTTTTGTTGGCTGATAATGTATGAGAAAGGCCACAGCTTAGTAACAGAGCACATTGCATGTAATCAGAAGACCCCCCAGATTCAAACATTTGGTGCCTCCAATGCAAAGGACACCTTAGCAAATGATGAGGAAGACGTCTGTCAGAAACCCTGGAGCAGCATGGCTCTTGTGGTCTTGCCCAATGTGTGCAATTTCTGAAAAATGTGTTTTCACACACTTGAGAACTCTGATCCATACTGACAGAAGTTATCTCACCTTATTGGTTGAAAAGAGGGGAAATGCAGGTTGCTATTCTGCAACTAAGTATGCCTCACTAAGTAGTGCCTCCTGGCTAGACCCTCCTAAACCTCACTTCAAGAGACAGTAGCCCATTCTGCTATGACATCTATTCCCTCCAACCAGCAAGTGAGACTGCAACAACTAGAAGCAAGATTCGTTGTCACAGTCTTGTTTGTTGTCATATGGAAATATCCTTCACCCAAGCCCTGATTGTCAGCAAAACAGACCATCATCTCATGGAGCAGCTGCTACCTGGTAAGGTAGGTTGGAAGGGACATTTGTGATCACAGCAATAGTACCAGGTTTGTGAATGTGAATCCAGAACAGTTAACAGATGTGTAAGTTTAGCTTATTCGTAACTGCTCAACAGAATGCCACAGTTTCTTGTTCTTAGGCCTGAGAATATGACAAGCAAGGATTTACATTCCTAGTTATGAGAGGTTATCACTGTCCAGGGCAGCCTCCTTCTCTGTTTCTGGAGCAGACCTTACCACATCTTGGAGAGGGGATCTCTCCCATGAGGCTCCTGACTCTTCTGGCATCATGTGTGAATCCCACTGCCTGGTTTGTTCTCACAGTAGCATGCTAAAAATGAGACAGATTGGTTTGTTTTAGGGTGGGAACATCTGGACATTGTTTAGATGGGTTCTTTTATGTTACCTAAATTTCAAGGGGTCCCAAGAGGGCCATCCACTTATTGTATTCAATGGGGAAATTAATTTGCCTCAATAGAGAGCAGGCCCGTAACAAGACCTTTAGGGGCCCTGGGGCAGAAAGTACACTGGGGGCCCCTATATTTTTTAACGTTCGAACATACTTGTATGTCATGTGTGTGCTTTACTGGAAGTTATTCCTGCATGGCAGAAGTGGGTTGGACTATAGGACCCTTAGTAGTCCCTTCCAAGTCTAGGATGCTATGTGTTCCTGCATGGCAGAATAACAAACTCCAGCTCCCAGGTTTCCATAGCCTTGAGCCAGACCAAGAGTGAAGCCTTGAGGTCTGGGGCCCACAGCTCAGTAGTTCCTTCCAAGTCTAGGACCTCCTCCCTGGCAGCATTGGCACCCCAAGCCCAAAGAGAAGCACAGGGCCCATGCCCAAGCAAGTCCAACTCCTGTCCCCTGCCCAGGGTCCCAGGCACAGCGAGGCCAACAGGCAACAGCCCTATCAGAACCTGCTCCTCGCTCGTCCCCTCAGTAGCCTAGCCAATGGAGATGGAGAAGCGGAGGAGGAGATGCTGCAGTCAGGTCAGGGGGACCCCAGGGCATTGCCCCAACTGCCCTGCCCTCAGTACGGCCCTGATAGAGAGAAGGAGAGCCAGGGTAACACTAGCCAGGATTTTCAGACTACTTAATGGTTCCGAAAATCTTGAACAAGAGGAGTGTCAACATTCACGCAAAATACAAGAACTAAATTTTTTTTAAAAGGTGGTAACGGATAGCAAATTAAGGGATTGCAACAGACAATGCTTACCAGTTCCAGAAGCCAGGCTCCAATCTGGTGGAAAGCTGGGAGTTGAACATGACTCCGTCCACTTGCTGTGTGGCACAGACAACAGCACTGAAGGGCCAATTTGAATCTGATAGAGTTTCCACTTTTATTCTAATCAGGACCAAAGTGGGAGGGCCCAATCAGGGGTGTTTACGGGCCAAACTTGACTTGAAGACTTGATTTCCAGGAATCCCAGATTCAATGGTATTCTCAGCTGGTTGGTAGGAATTTGTTACAAAATTAATTACAAAAAGTTATAAAAAGAATATTTTTGGTTGATGGCAGTGATAATGATTTAATCAAGCTTTAATAAGATCAGGACATCCTCAGGAACTTTGGGATAGGATCAGGTGTGAGGAAATATAATGAGGGCTAGCAGATTGGCTTAATGCTTTAGGCTAACCAACTTCTTGACCTTCAAGAGGAAATGCACATGGCAGGGGGTTGAAAAACTGCATTATTCACAGCTATTAAGTTACATGGGTCCTTTAGACACACCCTCCAGTTTGTGTTACCACTCATGAGAAGTTCACTTTAAAGTCATCATGATCTTTCCAAGTTCATGCTCTTTGGCCTCTCTGTAACTGCTATTATAACAAAATATTTGTACCCCAAAATAATGTGGAGTATGCAGGATGTGCTAACATTTAGCTAAATTATTGTGTTATGTATTCCTTTCATTTTATGAGATTAGGGAGACAGGCCAAGAACCTATTGGACTGTTGGTGGATCCTACATCTACCAGCCTAGGTGATCCAGAGGGCACACTCTGTAACCTAAGTGTGCAAGAACAGCTTGGAAGTGCATGACACACCCTTGCAGTCAATTAGTAATCAGGACAGGGCTGCTAAATGTATAACATTTAGCAAAATACTTCGACTGGCGTAACTGGGGTTTGCCAACAGGATTCTGGTCATAATACATACAGAGCAAGCTAGCTTCAGTCTACTATATGCATTATGCTCAGAGCTTAGGAAAAGTTACTTTCTGATGAAGCCTTAATAAGCTAAATTGGCAGCTCAGAAAGCCTGCTTATTTAATCTCTCTATCCACTGAATATAACACATAACTATTGCTCCCAAAATTGCCAGAAAATATTTCAGCCCTTTTTGAGTCCATTAGCATCCCTTTCTGACAGCTCTTTTATGTGTCAGAACAGCATAGGTCTATCACAAAGTGAAATAAAAGGGGGCAGCTGGTCCCCAGCCCAGCTCCATCAGAGAATGCCCCCAAGATGGATCTCTTAGGGAACTTGAATTTTAAGTGGATTGCTGTGGCTGCAGAATGGCATGTAGCAGATTGAACCTGTCTCATTCCACCTATGGACATGGGCACATTTCCAGTCTGTCAGATACCCCCGTGTAAACAGGGAAGAGATCTCAGTGCTTTCAGCTTCTCCCTCTGCAGCAAGGACAATTCTCCAGATGTTTGAACAGCAGACAATACAGCCAGGCACACAACTCAAGGGAGCCATATGTCTGTCTATCTAGTTTGGAAGTGGCTGTTGAATTGTTATTATGTGTTAATTAGGGAACTCATTGGTTAAGGGCCCATTTCTGAACATCACCCACTGGGACCAGCATTTTAACAGAACGTCATTATTCCAATTACAAGGATTTAGGCTAAATATCAGAAAGAACTTCCACATAACACAATTTTTAGACAGTGGATCAGACAGTCTCGAATGTTGGAGGGTAATAATAACAATAATAATAATAATAATAATAATAATTTATTTATATCCCACCTCTCTGCACTTAGGCAACCAGGGCGGCTTTTCACATTACATGTTTTTGAACAAAGACTGAATGGCCCACTATTAGGGATGCTGCAAGAATAGATTTATTGCAATGAGAGTGGATTGGACCTGATTACCTTTGACATCTCTTCCAATTCTGATTTGACAGTCTGTTGACTATACCTGCTAAATACAGAGTAGTATCTGCTGAGAAAAAAGACAATTCCTTAATTCATTTCAATGTAGAATGAACTATCATTTTTGAAAAGTTTTTTTTTTAAATCACTCATTGACTCAACATAGAAGAAAATGTGTTATCTTAATCTCAGTGATCAACCACACCAGATAGATTGAATTCAGGAGATGTCAAGAGAGCCAGCATATAGTGGTATGAATGTTGGACTAAGGAGATTATCACATGGGGATAAGAAACGGGAGAAGAGCAGTGTCCCCTTGTCATGTTTGCTCAATCACAGGAAGATTTTCACACGACGTCATGCACATACCATACGTGTCCCATCATTGAAGCATTGTGCGAGTGCAATTTCTCATTAACAACAACAAAAAGTTAATGGCTTGCCAACAGCGCTTCATTAGCACTATCGTGAATGTGTGAAAGGCAATCACATTTCAATAGCACCACTGAGAATCCGTCATTAAACCTTCTAGAAATACATTGAATCCCCCAGTCCCTCAGTGTGCCGTTCAGCAGAATCACTTCCTGTGTCACACTTGTGAGTCGCAGGAGAGTTCCTTAGTGGCAAGAGATGACCTGTATTTTTATCTCTGACCCCATCCCTTTCTTTCAACATGAGGAATGTAAAAGCACTATTTTACCATTCAGTACCTCTGTTCTCTGTAACTTCTGCAATCCCAATCTATCTACCTGCTGTTGGGTCACAATGTTCCTGCAGCCATTTAGTGGCCAGGGGAGGACAGGGCTCAGCCAGGCAGTGGATGTTTGTGTTTCAGGAACTGACCAGGTAGAAACATACATCCTCTGAATATCCTTGAGAGGCCTGGGAAGATGACATGGGAGTTTATCACTTGACAGAATTTGGGGGTATAACGCAATGGCAATCCAAACACAATCATGGGGTTTCATGTTATTGCGAATGAGTGTATCTCACGCAATTTCGGGCAATGGGAAGTCATTCCAAACGCAATCATGGGGTTTCATGTAAGTGTGTATTAGAGTATCTCATGTAATTTCAGGCAATAGGGGGACATTTTTGGGAAATGGGAAGTCATTCTGAATGCATTCCAAATGCAATCAGATTTCACGTAAATTTGCTAAACTAGAGAATTCACGTAATTGCGAATTGGCTCCATTCGCAATTGAGAGAAATTCCTCCCATGTGATAAACTCCATTGTTGTGTTGTGGCTAACAGGTAAACCACAGCCAACCACTGCCTGGCCACTAATTCCCATCTTCCCCTAGGCAAAAAATGACTATGGGAGGCACACTGGTCTCAGAAAGATAGGCTGCAAACAATGGGATGGTGAATGAAGCAGTTACCACTTGATGGAGCTTTACCAGTGCAATCCAAGATCTTGGTCACTCTGCAGATCCAGTGGTGTATGTCTTCTGGACTCTATTTCTTCCACCAGAAGAAATCAGCAAGTCCTTTCCCATCTGCAGCCACCTGTGCACCCCAAGAAACCCTTTTCCAGAGGCCCAGAAAACCCTCCTGATCAAATCTTTTTGGGAGGTGCCACTGGGAGCTACAGTGGGAAGGGAAGGAAAGAAAGTCCCCCTCCTTGATCCATCAAGGGAGGTGGGTAAGAAGAAACAACAACAACAACAATATCCTGATTCCAGTAGCATTGAGTACAAAACTACACCACTATCTCATAGTTACAGGTGTACCTCAGTTAACAAAGCAGATGCATTCCTGTTAACAGAAGATTTGGTACCAGAGACAGAATAACATGAAAAGAACAGTTCAACTTTCAGCGGATGTTTTATTCAAAACTAACAATATGCACATGTAAAATGAAACTATCAGATTGTAAAATCAAACTACCGACTGGAAGCAAGGCTTTGGATAATCTGGTTTGGTCAAGCTAGAGTGCAGCACAACGGCCTCGAGAGGAACTCACTGAAATTTGCATCTTGTCTAATAAGTAACTGGATCAGCAGTGCTCAACCTTCATGGTGTGAGCAAAAACCAATGGTCTTTCCCCGAGATCTGATTAGTCATCAAATGTTATTAGACTTTGCAGTGCTCTGCAATTTGCGATAATAAGCTGAGATAGTGTATCTCTAAGCAGCAGGTCCTCTGATGAGAGTCAGATCTCACCATTCAGAGAAGTGGTGGGAGATAAGGTGTTGCTATTGAACGGAGCATTTGAGGAAGGGGTGGGGGGAGATGGCTGATAAAGAGACTCCAGCACTTGTAATTTTTGGTGTCAGGGTAGAGGAAAAAAAAACCAAAATAAGGTTAAATGATTTGCGAAAAGTGAACAGGGGGATAAAATCAGGATTTCTCTAATTCATCTGTCTTTCCTCACTCAATTCTCTTCTAACATACCATAACCAGCTCTGGAGCCCCTTCTGTTCTGTGGCAAAAATAATGCTGAATCTGACCCTGTTTCTGGTGTATATCAATTTTCTGACCTTAGAGCCTTAATATTTTGCAGCTAAGCCACATGCCTTTTAATGTTGTACTGTTTTATACCATTGTACTGTTTTTAATGCCGTGAAGCTGGTTCCAAAAGTATGCTTTTCTCAATTCTTATTTTAAAGCAAAGAAAATGGAATGTGCCACTTTAATTGCCACGGCCACATCCTATGGAACTGCAGTTTAGGGAACATACTTCCACTTCTGTGCCAGAATGTTCTAGTGCCTCACCAAAGAAAAGAACAAAGAATGAATGAACAAATTCCAGAAAATAATGTTGATCTCCTGCCAATGCCAGTCCAGTGTCAAGCACACTCCCAGCATGTTTCCCAGTCTTCTGATGATTGGAAGGAGAGGATGAAAACTGCATCCTTTAACTCTCAGCAGCAATTCCAGTATCAAAAAGAAAAAGAAAAGAAAAGGATATTTCATTGGTGGGAAAGGACAAGCAAAATGACCAAAGGATCAAGGGTCCGTTCACACTGCACAATTATGGCACCATGGTTCCACTTTGACATCCTGGGATTTGTATTTAAAGGGGGACATTTAGAATTCCCAGCCAGAGAGTTACAGGGGCTCAGCAAACTTAAAAACCCCAGCATTCCATATAATGCAGCTATGACAGTTACAGTGCAATTGTAGTGCTATAATTGTGCAAAAAAAATGCCCAGTTCACTTCCAGGACTGGAAGGTATTCAAAGCAATGGACCTTATCAGATGGGAAAAATTTCTCTTTATTGTGAGTGGAGCCAGATGGAGCCAATTCGAATTCATGTGAATTCACTAGTTTAGCGATTGTACACGAATTCCAGTTGCGTTCGGAATGCATTCAGAATGACTTCCCATTACCCCAAAATGAGCCACCCCCATTGCCCAAAATTGCATGAGATGCTTTAATTTGCAATAACGTAAAACCCATGATTGCATTCGGAATGACTTCCCTTTTGCCCGAAATTGTGTGAGATACTTTAATTTGCAATAATGTGAAACCCCATGATTGCGTTCGGATTGCCATTAGATTATACTTCCAATTTCCAATGTCTGATAAGGTCCAATGATAGTCTTACAGGTTCTGAAGCTTATCTTCAGGTTCTCACTCCTATTGGCTGACATCCTGGTCCCTAGGTTCCACTTGACAGCTGCCTATGTTTTAACCCAGACATCTGGGAAATATATTCAACAAAGAATTATGTCAAAATCAATGAGAATAGTCACTTTCTATCTCATGCTGAACTAGAGCCCACCATGTAGTACAAATTCACTGTACTGTATTCTGAACAGATAGTTTGTTAATATACTGCCTGCCACTGCAGTCAGAGATCAGATCTATATGAGAGTGCAATTTAAATATAAGCACGCTTAACTCAAGGTGTTCCATGGCATACATTTTAATAATCAAATTGTGTCCCTTCCCCTCTTTTTGTGACTGATATCTTACCAATGTGAGTGACGTACCCAGCACATAACACCTTCCTAGACAGAATACTATTTGGAGCATTTCTGATGAGAACAACTGTGTTAGGAAAGGATTGACTCCTTATATTTATATATTTATCACACGTGTATCTCATCTACCTCTTTCCCTTAAAACTACTGGGTGGCATACATGGTCCCTTTCAGAGCCTGGAAAAGTTACTTTGGGATCCTAGAAGTCTTCAGCTGTCTTGGCCACTGGCTATACTGGCTAGGCATTTCAGTGTGCTGTATTAACAGTTTTTTAAAACAAAATTTTCAAATTTTTGACTCTGCCTTCCTTTTTCCCTGAGAGTTTGTTTCAGTTAAAAATTAGTGATTTGTTCAAAGTCGCTGATTCCTAGTGAATTGAACTGCTGAATTAGACGCATGAAGCCAATTCTCTTCATTGTGAGTCAAACATACTAACTGCTAAACCCCATTATATAGTGGTTGTTTCTCAAGACACCGTATCTGCTTTCCCTTACACCAAAAGAGAATTTGGCCCACTGTCATTCTCTCTGTTGCTGTCATTCTCTCTGTTATGAATGAAATGCCTCCAGAATGCGTAATTGACAATTACCCGGTTTATTAATACATTGCTTCACACATATCAGAAGGTGGTGCATTTTACATAACATTTAACTGGATGATCCCGTTTCTTAGAGATGCAAATTTGAGTGTCACCCCTGGACAAAGCTCAAGCAATTGTGCTGATTTGAATCAGTTAATTTTCCAGTATTAATTATTACATTTGAAAAGTGCAAGACAGCAGGGGGTGGAAGTGTACAATGAAGAGGGACAAAGAGGGCACAGTGGGATTACTAATAAAGGAGAGGAATGGGCCAGGATGAAAATCATTTGTGCAGGCTGCACAAAGTGAGCAGAGAAAGAGTGTAGAAATATATGGGACCACGATCACAAATCATGCAGTGTGGCTGTCCAAAGTATTATCTGCGAGTTTTTTCAGAGTATTATCCTGATATACTATGGAAGACTTAAAAAAAAAGTCCCTACATTTTCCAGGTAAGAGACAGTAGTTCTATAACAAAGCCATGATGAAAAAATGCTTTATGAATGCACCAGTTTACAGTTTTTACACAAAACATGGAATTCAAGAACTGTATTCATTTACAAGTTTGTTGTTGTTGTTGATGTTGTTATTATTATTATATTTATTTATATCCTGCCCTTCTCCTAAAACTTGGACTCAGGGCAGCTTACAATATTTTTAAAAAAGTACAATTGAAACATACAAAAAGAGTACATGAAAACTGAAATAAATTGCTACAATATTAAAACAAATTGCATGTTAAAATATCAACAAGTTTAAACAGATAAATAAATGTTTAAAACACAATATAACACCCCAAGTTGGCCCTTTAATAACTTTCTGTTTTAAATAACTGTCTGACTAGGTAGATCTTAGTCTGCCAGTGGAAGGCCAGCAAGGAGAAGGCGATTCTGGCCTCCCTGGGAAGGGAAAAAGAGAAAGGTCTCTCCTGAGATTCACAGAGCCCAGGCCAATTCATACACGGAGATGTGGTGTGCCAAATAGCCTGGACCTGAGCCATATAGGGTTTTACAGGTCATAACCAGCACTTTGAATTGTGCCCGCAAACAAACTTGTAGCCGGTGAAGCTGTTTCAACAGGGGTGTTGTATGGTCTCTGTAACCTAACAGCCTGGCTGCAGATCTTTGGACCAGCTGAAGTTTCTGAACATTCTTCAAAGGTAGCCCCATGCAGAGCATGTTACTGTAGTCTACTGTTACATGTTACTGAGGCTAGATCTGGCATTTCAAGGAACGGGTGCAGATGGTGCACAAATTTCAAATGTGCAAAAGCACTTCTGGACACTACAGAGACCTGGGCCTCCAGATTCAAAGCTGAGTCCAGGACTACTCCCAGACGGCAAACCTGTGTCTTCATGGGGAGTGTAACTCCATCTAACACAGGCTGGATCTCTATTCCCTGATCTGCCTTCCGATTGACCAGGAGCACATCTGTCTTGTCTGTATTAAGTTTCAATTTGTTTGCCCTCGTCCAGTCTATTACTGATGACAGACACTGGTTTAGGACCAGGATAGCCTCCTTGGATTGAGGTGGAAAGGAGTAGTAGAGTTGTGTATCATTTGCATATTGGTGACACTGCACTCCAAAACTCTGGATGACCTCTCCCAACCGTTTCAGGTAGATATTAAATAGCATAGGGGACAACACAGAACCCTGAGGTACCCCACAGGCCAATGGCCAGGGAGCAAGTGTCCCCTAGCACCACCTTCTGGGTTCATCCCTCGAGGAAAGAATAGAGCCACTGTAAAACAGTACCTCCCAAGTCACATCCCAGAGAATCGGCCCAGAAGGATACCATAGTCCATAGTATTGAAAGTTGTTGACAGGTCCAGCAGAACAAACAGGGACACATTCCCCCTGTGTACATCATCCACCAAGGTGACCAAGGCTGTCTCTGTTCTATAGCTAGGCCTGAAACCAGATTGAAATGGATCTAAATAATCAATTTTACCCACACATTCCAACACCTTGTCCAAAAATGGTAGGTTGGACACTGCTCAATAATTATTCATTATAGTGGGATTCAGAGATGACTTTTCCAGCAAAGGTCTCACAACTGTGTCCTTTAGGCAAGTTGAAATGCTGCCTTGTTGTACGGAGGCATTGACTACCCCCTTCACCCGCTCAGACACCCTCCCCCCGGGCTGTTTAATAAGCCAAGAAGGACAAGCATCTAAGCCACATGTGGCAGCTTTCACCTCTACAAGGATCATGTCCACATCTTCAGGCTGCACATATTGAAAAGAATCCATTTAGAAGTCTTTACAATCAAGTTTCACTGGATAACTGGGAAGAAAGATTTAAATATGCAAATATCTTTTCTGAGGTCCCTGAAGCTAGAAGACCTGATGCCACCAGTGAAGGGAAAGACTGATACACCCTCCTCATTCTCTGCACCCCTGTTCAATATTTCATGAATCTCCATTGTAGTAGTAGTGGTGGTAGTAGTAGTAGTATTCAAAGATAGCCCTGTTAGTCTGTATCTGTATAGAAGGAAATCCTGCACCTTTGAGACAAACTGAGATGTCACCTTTCTCCCAGCTCACAAAGTTCAACGTCTCAGCACCCAGGACCTCCAATTGCTTTGGACTTGAACTTCCAGAAATACTAGGTAATATAATCAGTGTTAAGGGATTGTGCAAGTTGTTGTTCAAACATCTGGTGCATCAAAAATCGTTCATCCCTGGTTTACCTGGTGTGACTCTAATAGATTATGTGCCTCAGTGGTTACTACTGATATGCTGGGCAGATTTTGCGTAATGCAGACATGTCTTGTGTTGTCTTAAAGCCTTTTTTTCATGCATACTGCTGTGTTTATATTTTCTGGTGAATGCTACCAAAGTGAGGATCAGAGGCAGATTGTATCTTCTGTTCCCCCCCCCTCAATTTCATGCCTTTTTGATCCTGCTGTTAAGAAACTTCCTTATTGCTTCCATCTTACCACTAAGGAGTTTATCAGACAAGGGAAATTGGAAGTATAATCCAACGGCAATCCGAACGCAATCATGGGGTTTCACATTATTGTGAATTAAAGTATCTCACGCAATTTCTGTCAAAAGGGAAGACATTCTGAACACAATCATGGGTTTTACGTTATTTCGTATTAAAGTATCTCATGCAATTTTGGGCAATGGGGGGGTCATTTTTGGGTAATGGAAAGTCATTCTGAATGCATTCTGAACGCAACTGGAATTCACGTAAATTCGCTAAACTAGCGAATTCACATGAATTCGAATTGGCTCCAATTGGTTCCATTCGAAATAAAGAGAAATTCCTCCCGTCTGATAAACTCCAAAGTATCTCTTTTGAAGGTTTGTTTTCCTTTCAGAGACCAGACCTACCTGAATATTTATTTCACAGTGTCATTTATAGTGGGAAAACTTACAAGAGGGGAGTCTATCCATTGTGAATGCTATCAAAGACCACAGCCGTGCTTATAAAATGATTTTAAGTTACAAAACTGGTCAAATAACACTGAATTGTGTTTGCAATTTTCTCTCAAGTTAATTTGATCATATCAGGTTCCTCCGATTGAAAGATCTGCCTGAGAATTATTGTTGCTTCTGCAGCAAATTCAGGACTGTTCAAGGATCTAGCTGTTAACAATGACTTTTTAGGATTTTTACACTTTACAGGATGACACTCCTTCGTTCCCTCATGGTAGCAACTGTGGAAATCTCACCTAGGCTATGGAAGCTTACTAAATAAATTACAAGAAAGATGAAATAAACATTTATTTTAATTAGTCCCTTTGAACTAGTAGGATTCCAGGGCACAAATCCCTTTCTTCACCAGTCTTACATTAAGTTAAGGGGAGGGGAGGTGGAATTAACAGTGAATTCCTGTCTTTCATGACAGTGGGAAATTTATTAATGGTGCTAATATGCCATTTTAAATTAATATAAAGCCCATTTATGATTGAGCTCAATGGTTAGCATGTAGGAAAAACTCATATTATTTTTGTTGCTGTTGCACCTGTTATTCAGGGAACTTTATAGTCACAATTGCCTCACACCTTTCAGTTAAGATATGAAAGACAAAACAAGAAAGATGTACCATGAATTCTCAATTTTTCTTTTAAAAAAAGGATTGCTCCTAGTTTTTATGTATGCAAAGTGATCTTGCAGCACCTTCGAGGCTGTACAAAAGAAGTAGCATGAGCTTTTGTTGACTCGGTCTGCTATGAAAGCTCATGCTATAACGTCTTTCACACAGGTTGCCTCAAAGGCACTGCAAGATCCCTTTGCATAGTAATATTCCAGACTAACATGACTATGTCTCTGGTTTGTTTTTCTATGCCTTTCAATAAACAACTTTCAGATCTATTTCTATAACGTTACACACCCATGAATAGATTGTTACTGGACTGTTACTTTTCATATTACTTGATTTAGAGCACAGTTGGGGTACCTGTGACCCTCCAGATCATATTACACTCCAGTCATCACTCATCCCTGACTATTGGAGAAGCTAGCTGGGGTTGATAGGGTTGGAGTCCAACAGTCTCCCCACCACCAACACAGGACTGGAGTGGTAGGAGAGTTGAGATAGACAAAAGGAAGTACTACAGTCAGCCCTCCTTATCCACAGATTCTTTACCCATGGATTTAAACATCCACCGTTTGAAAATATTTCAAAAATATATAAATTCCAAAAAAGCAAACCTCGATTTTGCCATTTTACACAAGGGAAGGAACTATCATGTTCATGCCTTGCTTATGGTTTTCCTGGAGACAGCTGTTGTGGGAACAGAAGCTTAGCCTGGGTAGCCCTGATCTAGTAGCTTTAGATTCTTATTTCTTTTCATCAAAGAACTCAAGAATGGGCTGAATCCAGATTTTGCCATATTTAGAGCAGGCTTGCTGAAATCAGTGGAAGCTAAGTTAGGGGTGAAACAGACGGCCCTGAGGGGGTGTCTTGGAGTCGCCCCATTGAAGGCTGAATTGGGGCTGCAGCAACAGCCCCAACCCAACCAGCTTTTACCCCAAACAGAAGTGGGAGAAAAATGCTCCTATTTGGGGTGGTAAAAAAGATGCCCCTTTATTTCTAGAGCCAACTTTTTGCCATGCCCTCATGTCACCTGGAAGACAGCCGGCGTGTAATCACCAGCACAGCTTCTGGGCTACTCAGGTGCATGGCATGTCTAAACATCACATCCCCAAGCTGTCCAGAAGCTGGCTTTACTTGGCCGCCTGTTTCAGCCCTTAATCTTGTCTAATTTTCCCACTGATTTCAAACATGACAATTCTAGATCCAGCCTGTGGTGCAGAGAGTACCCAGGCGGCAGCCCAAATGCTGCCTGGACATGAACTCTTGCTTATCTTCATCAAGATTGCTGCTTTGTGCCTTTAGACCATGCTCTCAGAACTTACCAAATTTAAAACATATGGAAATGTGAACAAAAATATGGAAATGTGAACAAATAATAATGGAGAGATAATGTATCTAAATATCTCCAGCAGCGTACCACTAGAAATGAACTATAGCTCCAGATTCAAGATGCCCATCTACAAATGCTATAGGGCAGAGGTTCCCAAGTTTTAGTCATTCAGATGTTGTGAATATCAATTCCCAAAAGGCCCTACCAGCATGATCAAGGATCAAAAATTTCGAGACCTCAAGTCCAGAATACGTTGCAGGACCAAAGACTGAGAACCATGGCTCTAGGGAAATGTATCAGTTAGGGTTGCTTTAAAAAAGCACATCAACCATCTATTTCCCACCCCGGCATGTTCTCACCCCATCTCTTCCCAGGATTTTAAAAAAGACTCTACCTTCTTTTTGTCTTCTTCATCATCTTTTTTTTAATTAGTCAAGGGCCTTGAATTTAACCTGAATTCCCATTTGGCTGAGCCATAGCTGATTTGCCCACTACTGATGCTTCTTACCTTGGATTTAACTTTTCTAGATCCTACTGGCATTCAGAATATAAAGCCTCCTATCTTAGCATCTTTGGGCCTATGTATTATTCATAGAGTCTCTTGTTCTTGGGCAAGTAAAGAAACCAAATAAATATTAATTCCGAAGTAATACAAAGCCTTCCATCTTTCCTGCTGCAGCTCTTGTTGCTCCAGGGACATTGAAGAATCCACCATGCGGAAAAATAGAAATAAATTACCTGAAAATAACATGTTATCAAACAATTATCAAAACAATTATTCTCCCCGTAATGGAATTGAATAGTTATGTTACACTGGAATATTAAATGCTATGCAAGGTGGCAAGGCGGGGGGGAGTAGAGTCCTACCAAGTGCCTTTATGGTATGATTTCCTTAACTCGCTACTCTAAACTGGATTCCCTTCTGCTGCTATACATTGATAGAAGGCAAGAATCATGTCCTGCTATTTGGAAGCAAATGTCATACAACCTTTTGATCCGTGACCTCAGCTGCCTCTGAATTTTGTAGTTTTCGACTGTGAAAGCTAGACAAATGTTTTCAAAGCCTGTATTGCTGGCTCTAGTTGTGTCATCATGTTCAGAAATATATCTGACATAGATTCATATCCACTTACATCCACTTAAATTTTCTGGACTTTGAGAATCTCCCAAATGACCAGAAGAAAGAGGTGCCAGCCTACAAGAAATACCCCTCCATAACATCTGAACTGAGAACAAAAATAGGGAAAAGGCAGGCAGGCCTATGTCTAACATCTTCAATTTTTTCTCCTGTATGGTTTTGATGAAGAAGCCAGTGGAGCTTCGAAAGCTTTCAACATGCACATTGTGCATTTTGGTTGGCCCAATAAAAGTTATCACTGTTTTTGATGTTACTGGATTTGCTGTATGTCCAACAAGGCTATCCCTGGATGTTTTCATAAAAAGTGGGTTTCTTTTTTGTCAGAAAATGAGATGCTAAAGCACAGTATCTATACTGATTAAAAGCCCTGACCTTAATGAGAATTTTATGCTGAGACATAGGACAAGGACATAGCGTAGCCAGGTGGAGCTATGCCACATCTCTCCTCTCCCAACCCTAGAGACTCCCTACTTTCTTGCAGCTCCCCACTCTGACCCTGCCACTGAACACCCAGCAGAAAACAAGTAGAAGATGAGGATCATCCTGCTGTTTTCTGATGACCAGATGCAGGATGAAGATGTGATCCTCCAGAACCTCTCTAGCAGTGATCCCCAAACTTTTTTGGGCTACTGCCCCCTTTCCTCTTAGGCGACAGCCCTAGTGTGCACGCGCGCGCACACACACACACACCATATGTTTTGATATTAGGTCTACTGTTCTACTGTAAATTTAAAAAAGCCAATCTCAGTTGCTTCTCCCTATGCACCCAGTCACCTTGGGAGCAGCGACCAAGCAGCTGGCTGAACAGTGACTGAGAAGCTTCTTGCTTGTGTCAGTCTTGCAGCAAGTGTCTTTTTGGTTGCTGTTCAACTGTCATCCTGGGAGCAACAACTGAGAAGCCTCTCATCTGTGTCAATCTTGCACCAGACAAGACAAGAGGCCTCTTGGCTGCTACTCAACCAGCTGCTCAGTTGCTGCTCCCAGGGTGACCAGGTGCAAGGGAAAAGCTTCTTCTGGCTAGCCCTGATGGAGCTGGTCCTGCTTTTTCACTCCCTCCAAGGCTGGATGATGTTAGATGTCATGGAGGGAGGGCTCTTCTTCTTCAGGCTAGGCCTGATGGAGTTGTGCTTGCCTTATCACCTTATCAAAATGGTACTGCTCTAAGCCACAAAAGCGATGCCCTGTACCCAAGCCTCACAATTGCCACAACTAGTGAAAGATGTAAGGGAGTGAGCTCACATGGGTAGGCAAAGAATGGAAGATAGCACCACACAAAATGATCAGCGAGGCTATTTGATGGTTTTTTGAGGACCCTGAAAAGAAGTTTCATGCAACCCCCATCTTCACCACAGTCCTAAATGCCACTGGTTCCCCTTGTTTTCCTTGTACACCAATACTTTGACTGAAGCCCTCCATCCCTTACTGTCCCACTTTTCCTCATCCACCCCCAGGAACCATCCATCGCCCCCCGGGGGTGTATCGCCAATTTTGGGAATCCCTGCTCTGGGGAAACCTGGCAGGTGTCAGATGATACTTGCATTGCCAATCATTTGGCTACAGTGTGTATTTTTGCACAAAGTAATCTCCCCAGAACACTTTGAGATATTTGAATATATGGAGAATACTGTGCAGAAATATTCATTTTCTTCCATGTTAGGAAGAAAATGAAGACAATTATTCATTCTTGCATGCAGGGATGAAACTATAGAGAACTGGCATCCTTACTCACTAGTAGCATTAATATCTTGTCTCCTTTCGCCAGAATGGGCTTAGCTGGGCAAGCTCCAAAAGAAGAATGGCTTTGTTCTTCTGGCCTAAGGATCTTCCAGAGGCCATAAAATAGAACAGGCTGGACAAAAAAAAGTTGATAGATTTATTTCCCACAGGAGTGGTCTCAAGAGATAGTAGAACTGGCCTTGGGCTACATGGGGCATGTGCTCTATACTGGTCCATCTCAAGCTATTTAATGTGGGAGACCAGGAATTTCCCACCATGTGCCAGGGATGAGCACCATATTTGTACCTATGACAGAGAGAAACTCGTTCCCAAATGAACCAAATATTTTTTTCCCACTTATTTCTAGTAGTGTTCCCAGAAAAGTTATGAGACAAAATACCTAAACCAAACTTAACTTTTGAGCCTAACTCATGACCATTGAATCTCTTTAAACAGGCCCAAATATTATATCAGGATTGGAATGGACACATTTTGGGAGCCAACATCATTTGACTTAGTAAAAGACCAATTCTCTATACCTTTACCAACAGGAATCAGAAGTGGCACCTAATGGATTTGTCTCAGTAATTTTATGTCGGAATCATACGTGCTATTTAATTTACACAGGAAGCCAAAGTGGGAAGGTGACAAGAGTGAGCAGCCACAAAACTAGTTTTGCCCTTTTTGAAATTGACTGCTGGGTTTTCAATTATTCCAGCAGAGGTATCTTTTATGAGGAAATGAGGTGCCACTTATGGACACTGGAGCTGGAGCAATTGCTAGACCAGATGCCCCCGCTGATCAAGCTGGAAATACAATTCCAGGCAGGTTTGGCTTCCTTGTGTCAAGACAGACAAAGAAATGTGCTTGTCCCTTGCAATAAGCCGCCCGATTTGTCCCCATTAATCTGCTCGGCAAACAGCAAGCGCCGGGGCGCTGGCTGTGAATGGCCAGAAGGTTGTATTCTTGTTAGTAGATTTATTACAGGAGACATTGCAGCTAATTGTCCCTTTATTCTGTGATTAGTATTTGTTTGCTCAGGGCTTTCCAAAAGAAGGTTAGCTTCTCTTGTCAGACGGTTTACATAGCCTTTCTCCAAACATCACTCCAAGCACTAGTGTTAGCACTGGGCATATTAATCCTCTTTGATCCCCCAGAGTTTTTTAATCTGTTCAAACTGAGGAAGGTCTCTCCCCTCTTTGCATGCTTGTTCAGGCAGTATTTTCACTTCATTAAAATTTTAAAGATTGACAGTTGACTTTTGCCATTTTCTCCATCTCTGGTGATTGCTGAGTTTTGCCAGGCCATGCACTCAGATGTGCAAAATATTTATATATATTGCTTCCAGCTGCATGGAGGAAAATGTTGTGTGCATAATCAATATATATGCAAGAAAGAAGAAGACCGAGAGAAAGAGAGAGAGAGAGAGAGACCCTGTATGGTCCAAGCCTATGCTCTTTCTTGGTGTTTACATATGTAACGTTTTTTCATAGATGGTATCTGCATGTGTCTGCATAACCAGGCTCTTGATATCTATGATTTATATCCTCTAGAGAGCTGGGTCAAAGCCCAAAAAAGCTCATGCCACAATGATTTTTTTAGTCTTTTGAAGTGCCACAAGATATTTTTGTTATGATTTGTGCACACCTTTGTTTTAGTTGGTGTGATATGAACAAAATAGTTCTCCGTGGGATTTGTTACCCAAATCCAGCATAATGCCAATGGAACAAAAAGGTCCTGCTAGCATATTGGTGCTGGATCTCCAGCTGTCTTAGAGGTTTCCAGCTGTCCAGAACAGCAATGGAATCCACTGAACACCCTGGAACATCTTGCATTGGGCATTCACAGAGCTGGTTAGGAGTTTCTGTCACTTCCAAATAATTTGATCAGCTAGCATCTTGGCTTGTTGGGTAAAGCTGTGCTGGAGTGGAAAATCTGCTTGTGCAAGGTGGTAGTAGATGCCTTCTTCTACAAGCTTTAAAAAGTGCAACCATGGGTTGGTACTGCATCCAAAACGTAAGTTTGATCGTAGAGGAGGATTCCAAGGTAGACTCAGCCTTCCATCCTTTTGTAGGTCTTAGGTTGAGACACTGTATCTCCCCACATGAACCTGCTAGAGCCCTAGGATCTTGAAGAGAAGGCTTTCTCTTGGTCCCAATACCATCACAAGCTCACCTGGTGAGGAAACCTGAGAGACCCTTCTTGGTGGCTGCTCCTGCCCTCTGGAATGCCCTGGGGGGCGGGGGAGGTTTAGGGTTTAATTTTACTGTAACTTTGGTGTATTTTATTGTTGTAACCCACCCAGATTCTTCGTGATTGGGTGGGCTAGAAATAATAATAATTCTGTGAAAATCAAGGCTGGCCCCCTCCCTGCTTGCCTTTCATCGGCAAGCAAAAACAGTTTTATTCAGGCAGGCTTTTAATGTGTAATCATGGAATCACTTTTATATGGGGTGTCTGTTATATAGGGTGGGTAATGTGGTTTTATTGTGGTTTTAATGTTTGTAATTATATATATATATATATATATATATAAGCTGATGTTTCTAATTGTTTTAATGTAATGTGTTTGTTAGAATTTTTATTTGTGAGCTGCCTTGGGTACCTTTCTTTGAGATAGGCAGCACAGAATTCAAATCAAATCAATAAAAAAACCAGGATGGTAAAATGAGTGTCCTCCTTGTTCAAATGGCTTACATACTGTAAACTGCTCAGGGAGTGCTAGTTCACTGATCATCAGTATAGAAATGTACTTGCTATTCCCCTTCCCCTGAAATTTCCTATCTCCGGCTTCGGTTCCAGACTTTGATTTCCTGCTTACTCCCATGTTTCTGATCCCCACTTATGACGTGGCCGCATAAGGAAGGGTTAGGATGCTGTTATATGTTTTTAAATAATTACTGTTTTAATCACTGCCGGTTTAATCTATTTTTAAGGGGTGGGAGGTTTGGAAACGGGTTATGGGATTGTTTTAATCTATGTTTTTTCTTTTACTTGTACCCCGCTCCGAGTGTATGAACAGAGGAGCGGGCTATAAATAAACTATTATTATTATTATTACTACTATTGCTATTGCTATTGCTATGGGTTCTGGCCTGTGCATATTTGGATATTTGTACACATCCACATATGCATAGCTGTACCTTGTATAAAACAAACAAAACAAACAGCTTCATTTATATACCGCTTCATACCCTTAAGGAGTGTCTAAGCAGTTTACAACTGTAAGCTATTTGCCCCCCAACAATCTGGGTACTCATTTTAGTGACCTCAGAAGGATGCAAGCCTGAGTCGAGCATCAGCCCTTTGCTGGTCCTGAACTCGCCACCTTATGGTTTTGAGTGAGTGGCTGCAGTACAGGCATTTAACCACTGCGCCACCAGGGCTGAGTTAATCTGCACAAACATCACTACAGGTGTGATCTGGTTTTCAGTCTGGCCAAACTATCATTGAAACAAACCATAGTTTTCTTGGTTTGGAAGTAACCCTACATAATGATTCTTTGAGAACCAAAAAGTTCAAGGTGGAATGTTCTTTTTCTGAGAGTAGATCTGGGACATTTGTGACCTGCATTTCAGACTGGCCATACAATGGGTTCATGAGAACCAAGAAATGCAGGAAGAAATTGAGCATGTGAAGAGAGGAAAAAGAGGTGGTGAAAGAGTGCAAATCCAATTAATCAAATTGTTAACGTCAATTTAATGTTAGTGTTAATCCAATGGTGACCTGTAATTTGTCAATTGCATATGAAACAAACCAAAGTTTTATCAAAACATCCCCTTTGAAAAGGCAACAAATGCCACTGGCAAGGGTTTGTGACATCCCATGGCTGCCCAGTTTCTAACCAATCAGATAGATTCCTAGGATTGTTTGGGATAACCAACTAAAGAGGCAGAATTCAACTAAAACCTGAAGATCCCAAAGCAAGGACAGCTGACTTTAAATCAAACTAATCTCACTTTCCTGTAAAGAGTGGCTATGAGGACCCTCAGATCAGTGGGATGTCTTTAAGCCATCAGGAACAAAGCCATCGATTAGGTAACCTGGGCCTCCCTAGTAAAAATCATAGAGTAGTATAAAGAATGTCTTATCTTGAGAGGCCTTTGAAGTACACAGGACAGTGATTTGCATGAGACAAGTTAAGACAGGACAAAGATTTCCTTGGACATCGGCTAGCTTTCAGATATACAGAGTGCTCTGGAAATTCATGCAAGGGGGAACTTTTTGGAGACAAAATCCATGCGAAAAACTTACAGAATAATCCTATTTATTCCACCACAGCAAACACACAAGGAATCCCATGACATGCTTATGTCATCCCACTTCCATATCAAGTTGTGAGAATTTTTGTGCACATTTCCCCCAAACTTACTTAAAACATTTTTTTTAAAAAAATATGCACTTTCAATTCCTCCCATTGACTAAAATATGTTTGTGTACCTTTTCCAAATGTACCGTATCTACTTCCGAGAATTTTTCAAATCTTCACATGATTTTCTGTGTATTCTTTTACAAATATCACAGATTTGGGAAATTTATGGATTAATGAGTTAAAATGTGTTCCATTTCACTGTCACTCTTCGGGAAGATGACATTCTACAGGAAAGTGCAAAACTTCATTTCTGACCCTAGGCACCAGTTTCACCCCCTTCGGAAAGCAATAGTCATACAGTAATGTTTTCCTTGACAGTCAGTGTGGCATAATGGTTTGAGTGTTGGACTATGACTCTGAAGACCAGGGTTTTTATTCCCAGCTTAGCCATGAAACTGACTAAGTGACCTTGGGCAAGTCACACTCTCTCAGCTTCAAGGAAAGGCAATCGCAAACCTTGTCTAAACAAATCTTGCCAAGAAAACTCCATGATTAGTTTGCCACAGGGTCACCATAAGGTAGAAACAACTTGAAGTCACACAACAACATTTTCCTCATACTTCTGTTCTTGGAATGCTGTTCTTGAAATTTCCAATAGGGAAAATGTTAAGTATTGCATACATAGCAAATATATATATATATGAGAGAATGAATGGGAATGGTAGCTGTGTCAAAAAATAGCCATAGTTCTCAAACTTTAGATGGTTTAATTTTGTTAAAAGCCCAAATGGAAGCCAAGAGGTGCTGCCAACAGTTTCTTCAGTATAATGTGAAATTGCTTATTTCTTTCTAGGCCACAAAACTTGCTTAGATTAAGGAGAGAGAGAGAGAGAGAGAGAGTCCAATTCATTAACAACAGACTGAAAATGAACAATATGGCTCTCCATTTTACACATCTGTGCAAAGTGGATTGGAATGTTACTAGGGTTGGGATAGAGTAGCCCTTCAGAGATTGATGGACCACAGCTCCCACCAGCCTTAGCCAGCATAGTTAATGGTGAGGGATAATGGGAGCTGCAGTAAAATAATTTCAGGAGGCCAATGCATTTCTTTACCTCTGCTAGACACAAATGGATTTCACACAATATTGGCCATAAATGTCACTGTGCTCAAGCAGACACACTTGGCTAACAAGTAGTAAAGCTTTGACCCTGATCTGGAACTTAAGACCCATTAATTTTAACCCTTACAGATTAAGTGTTCATAGGTCTGCAGCCTATTGCAGAGAGATTGCCAAGAGATCTGGATCTATGTTTTATTCTACATTTAGCAATAGCAATGGCAAGTACATTTCTATACTGCTTATTAGTGAACTAGAACTCCCTTAGTGGTTTAGAGGGTATAAGCCAATTGCCCCCAACAAGCTGGGTACGCATTTTACCAACCTACGAAAGGATGGATGGCTAAATCAACCTCGGAGCCATCAGGAAAGGTCTTGTCAGGTTTACAAAGATTAAGTTCTCCCTTCTTCCCAACCAAAAACCAAGCCACCAATTGCTATGGCCTTGTCAGTTAAAAGCTAGAAAAACAGAGCTACTTTATGGGATCATTT
Source organism: Urosaurus nigricauda (assembly GCA_034509955.1). NCBI lineage: Eukaryota > Metazoa > Chordata > Lepidosauria > Squamata > Phrynosomatidae > Urosaurus > Urosaurus nigricauda. Next base: position 12,068,072 of record JAOEGL010000009.1, read on the forward strand.
AAGATATGGGGGTGGAGTGGGAGGGGAAAGATACTCAAAAGTACAGATTTGCAATCAAATATATCAGGGATGGGGGAGCATGTGCCTTTCTAGAAGAGGTAGGACTGCAGCTCCCATCATTCATAGCCAACATAACTAATCAAGGTAACTGCAGCCTAGCAATACCTGGAGAGGGTCACACATTCCCCATCCCTGCACCATAACTTTCAGTATATTTTTGTTATTGTTACGTGCCTTCAGGTTCACCCATGATGAACCTATGCTAGGGCTTTCTTGGCAAGATTTATTCAGAAAATGAATTTGTCCTCACTTATTTGATCCCTATAGTCTTCTTCTGAGACTGAAAGGATTGACTTGCCCAAGGGCACTCTATGGATTTCCTTGCCTGAGTGGGGATTCGCTCCCGGGTCTCCCAGAGTCTTAGTTCAATCATCAAACCAATATACCACACTGGGTTTCAGTAACTACAAGCACTCAAGAGTGACAGTTGACCATCTGCATACTCTTCTTCAATTAGCCAGCTACCCCAAGGGCACCAAATTTCATTGTCATGATTCAGTTTTCACCAATCTGGTGCCCCTGTAGAGGTGTAGCACTACATCTCCCACAAAGGCCATGTTGCTTGAGGATACTGAGATTTCTAGTGCAACATGCCTAGAGGAGCACAAGGTTGAGAAAGTCTGCTATAATTCATTGTTGGTGACTCACTAGTGCTAGAAAAGATCCCAAAAGTGCTTTTCCAATTTATTTCAGTACTCTAGCAATGCTTTGATTATGGGACCCTTGACTGTGAGCATAGCACCTCTCTCATTTCAATACATCTGTCTTGCTTTTATGGCTTATTGTGGCAGAAGCTGTGCTTGTCAGATATGAACTTTAGCAGCTGTATAAATATTGATGACTGCAATAATTTGCGTTCTGCATATGCTCTCCTTAAAAGCTATAGTAGCATAATCCTCCAGCTAGGGCTACATTGCACAGAAAGGAGAGGCATCCCCATTTGCATGGTAATGAAGTGCCTCTGAAGGTGATCTCTGGAATTGTTAGCCATATAGCTGAGTGGCTAATAGATATAGAGGCAAGACTTGGGAGGAAATTAATACTTCCAGATATAATCTAATCAATTCATATCATGCTACACATTGTGCCACTGAGAAAGATCAGTTTGATATGATCCATTATCAGAAACCAATGTAGCCTCCAATTGTTAGCAGAGATCACAAAGAATTTGCAGTGGTCATAGAATCACAGAATTAGAAGAGACCTCAAAGGCCATCAATACATAATCAAAGCACCTCCAAGAGTGGCCAAACTGCACTTTCCCCAAGACAAAAAGATACCCCTTGTACAAGCATACCTCAGTTAATAATGGCTCTGACAATGAAGCTCCTTTTTACAAAGGTTTTTTTTTTTTTTTTTTTGGTGCTCATCTGGCTCTCTTGCTTTTCATCGTCATCCTCTGTCTCAAGAAATGAGTTTTGGCCGGGGAAGGAGCAATCGATGTTAGCACTGATACAATGGTGAAGAAGGACTGGAAAAACAGAGATTTCAGCTGAAGCAACACGTCTGGGGTAAACAATGCAGTAAACAAAGCTTGAGCTGGGAAAGAGTGGGATTCTTCTCTAGCTGGTCCTACTGTAGCAGTGTGTACCTGCATCCAACAGACAAGGTAAACAGCAGCTGCCTCCAGAATCAGGTCCTGAGCATGTGTGAACAATAAAACAGAGTAAAAAGGAGAGCAGATAAGCCTGCTTTGCCAGTTATCCCAGCATGTTAAAAGGCATAGATCTATACATGTGGACTTGACAGTATTGTGCAAGGACTTGCGACTCAACTTGAGACTTGTTGGTAGAGACTTGAAACTTCACCTAAGACTGAGAGTACAAGAATTGAAACGTGACCTGAGACTTGGAGTACAAGACTTGAACACATCACTGAGATATGCCATTATTACAATCTATTTCTGCTTTCCATGAAATGCTGCTTTCCAGGTACTGTGGAATACAACTCCCATCTGCTGGAATAGTATTCGCATACATCTAGAGGGCACCGAGTTGAGAAAGGCTGATTGATGGTAAACCACCTTGAATATTATTCAGCTGGAAAAGAGGATATGGATCTTCTAAATAAATGTGTAAGACTTTCTGATGATTATCTCAAAATACCTCAGAAAAGCTTCTAGGCTCTGAGAAGCAATAGCTGGTCATTGGGAGGCTATATTGATTTCTCTAGGAGTGCAAGGAGGAAAGGTGAAAAGCAAGGAAGAAATGCTGTGAATATAGAAAAAGTGTACATACCCCAAGTGTATAAACATTTTTAATTTCCTAAGTAAAACAGTGTGCCATTCAACCCAAGTATTGCGATGTGTATACCTTCCATTTCTTTTTTTTCTTTTTTTCTTTTTTTACAATTCCTTGCTTTCTCAATTCATGATTCTCATGTCTCATGTTCCTGTTACATGCCTTGTGCAGCCTTGGACTTTCTGAGTGGGCCAGCCACTTTCAGCTTGAGTCCAGTTTTGTAATCAGGAGCAGTAGTATTTGTACCTGTCCTTTGGCATCATAGCCTCTTGCTTCTGGCCCCACCTGGAATACTGTGTCCAGTTCAAAAAGGATGTTGAGAAACTGGAGTGTGACCAAAGGAAGGCGACTAAAATAGTGAAGGGTCTGGAAACTATTACCTATGAGGAACGATTTAGGGTGCTGTGGATGCTTAGCCTGGAGAAGGGAAGGTTAAGAGGTGATATGATAGCCCTGTTTAAACATTTGAAGGGTTGTCATATTGGGGAGGGAGCAAGCTTTTTTTCTGCTGCTCCAGAGAACATGACCTGGAACAATGCATGCAAGCTACAAATTCCACCACAACATCAGGAGGAACTTCCTGACAGTAAGGGCTGTTCGACAGTGGAACACACTCTCGCAGAGTGTGGTGGAGTCTCCTTCCTTGGAGGTCTTTAAACAGAGGCTGGATGGCCATCTATCAGGGATGCTTTGATTGAGAGTTCCCGCATGGACTGGATGGCCAGGAGTAGTGTGCCCCTGTTGGTGCTTTTAGACCTCTCAGTGTTTTGATATGGTTCATCATCCTAGTCCATTAATAATGAGAACGTGGGAACTGTCCTGGACCAAACTATCATCCATCATAGTTCAGAAATGTAAAGAATGTTAGACAATCTCTGTTGAATCAAACCAAGGATCCATCTAGTGTGGTATCCTATTTTTGCACAAATAGCAGGAGTACAACAGCCCTCTTGCCCTCCCCCAGTTGACATCATAGCATCCTGCTCCTAAAAATGTGGGGTCCACATATCCAGCATGACTTATACTGTATATGTCTCCTATATTTACTTGGTCCTCTTTCAAAGCCATCTAAGCTAGTACTGTACACTATTCACCACATAGCAGAATATTTAAGGATTTCATTGCCACAATATTGGCCATTTATCACGGTTAACACCTATTAAAAAACAAATAAGAAATAATGAATTTAACAATACAACTGTAATCTCTGGGGAACTGAAGTTTGGCCAATGGCAGCTTGTGACTTCATATTAATGGGACAGTGATTCTGCTTTGGGTTTTAGTATGAACTTTAAAGACACTGTCCAAGGAAATGAATCTATTCTGGAAAATTTAGACTAAATCCCAATGGTGGATTCACAACTCCACCAGACAATGTATCACCAGTTTGATCACTGGGGATAGTGTCTGTGGAAGAGGACTATAACAGCAGAAGATAGAGGAAGAGAAAAGGGAGGGAAGATAAAACTAAGGGGGATGACAGTACTACCACCCGCAATCCTAGAACAGAAAATGGTTACCATTGACAAGACTAGTGGAGGGTGCTGCTAAATAGCTAAAGAGAGGTGAAGGCATGGATAATGGCGAGTGACAAAAATGTGTGCGGACAAATGACTGAATACAAAGCCTTTTGCTTCCAAGTGACTATGCATGGAATGTAAATCCCTTTCAGACCTAAGTATTAGCATATCCTTAGGGAAACCCTATAGTCACTTCCTCTGCTGGCTGTTATCTGCTCAGCTGTCTGAAAAGTCACCGCTTGAATATTTATACATAACTGGTAAGTAGTCTGTGTGTGTATGAGAGAGAGGGAGAGAGACAGAGAGAGAAAGAAAGAGAGAGAGAGAGGGAGGGAGACTGCTCTATATAAATCATATTGCCTATTTTGACTGATAACACTATCTGGCAAGGATGGTAAGAAACAACAACCATATCCCCAGATCAAGGGGAGATCAAGAGATAATCTGAGTCCGTGGTAAAGAGAAAGAGACAAGGAAGTTGGAAAAGGTTGCGAACTGGCAACAGAAGGAAATGCTCCAGCAGGATATCAGAGTTCTTATCAATGCAGAATAATGATGCTTCCTCCTTCTGCAGCCCAGGTGGGCAGGACTTTCAGCTGGGGTCTACTGGCGAATGAGGAAATATATACAGTATACAGTTCCTCATCTATTCCAAGATACTGCATGCTAAGACTGACTTTCAAAGGAAAAGTGTATAGATTTTTCCAAAGGGTATACCTTCAGCCTACTCCTCTGCCCCTGCAGTTGGTAGTAACTGACAGCTATATGAGCCTTTCTTATTTGAGAGATGGAGCATTTAGAATGAGAGAGGGGCACCAACCACAATGAACTGCTAAAAGAAAAGGCCCAGAAGAAAACGCTAACATAGCAGCAGAGATCTAGGGCCGTACTCTGCAGAAATAGTTGGAAGAATGCTTAACACATTTTGAAGCAAAGAAAATAACCTACTTCCCAATCTATAGAGTGGGTCTTTCTAGGACCATGAATTCCAGGAATTAAAATGAGCATTTATTTATTTATGTTATACAACTTTTCTCCCAGAATGGGACCCAATGTGACTATGTAGCTTGGGGACAGGCTATCTGAGCCTGCCTGTTAGTTAAGGTGAATAGAAGCTTTCTTGTTCCTTATGGGAGATCAGACAGGCAGGTACCCATGAGGGACCTAGACCCTATTCACCCTACAGAATGATAGTGCTATTAATCCACTTCAACTGCCATGGTTTCACCTTATAGAACCCTAGGATTTGCAGTTTATCCAACATGTATGCAGAAAATATCATATGAAGAGCAGGTTTAGACTCAGAAGGAGGAGGAGTGAAGATAGGAGGAAGGAACATCAGTAATCTAAGATATGCAGATAACACCATACTACTAGTGTGAAAATCATAGACTTGGAACCATTACTAAGGAAGGTTAAAGAAGAATGTGCAAAGGCAGGCTTACAGCTGAACATAAAGAAAACAAAAATAATGACCATGGAGGATCTACATAATTTCAACCTAGATAATGAGAAAATCAAAATAGGAAAAGATTTCCCATACTTTGGATCAAATGTTGATCAGAACAGAGGTTGCAGTCAAGAAATCAGAAGAAGACTAGGAATGGAAAGGACAGCCACAAAAGAAGTAGACAAGATCATAAAGTGCAAAGATATACAACTCACTAAAGTTAGAACTGTCCAAGCCGTTGTATTCCCCATTACCATGTACTGTATGTGACAGCTGAGAGCTGGATGTTATATTTAACTTCAGCCTCTTTAGTTCAGCCACTTTCAGTAGGTTTACTCGAAGCAGATCAGGGTTGAACTATAACAGAATTATACAAGGGAATCCAATTCGACAAAGGAATCCAAATGTCATCTTCCATTTGTAACTCTCCCATGGTTAGCCACCATGTCTTTCAGCATTTTTCCTACAACAGAAAATCCATTACGGAGGAACAGGGAATAACTGGGCAATCCCTATTGATTAGCAGTGGAAGCTGGCTATTTCAAAACACACTTAATTTTTTTTTTTTTTGTAAAAAAATCAGGTTCTTGGTTCAAACAGGAAGAAAGATAGCAGAATAACTGATCAAATACCTCACGGTTGGTTATCTTGCAGTTGTCGGGATGGCACTGTGAATAAAGTAAAGATGCTGCAAGAACATAACAGTCCTTATCATACAGTGGGACACAAAGGCAGCAGAATCCCGTATCTTTCTTTACAAACGGAAAAGATGTTTGGAAAGCTAGTTAGCTGGCAAAAACCTTGTTTATCACTGGCCATTGCTGAGGGCACTGCTTTAGCCTGGAGAGCATGTGTTCTCTAAATTAGTTGCTTGGGTTTATTAACATCCCATTTCCAGCTCTTTAATCCAGACTTTGCTATAGATCATTTATCACTCCACCTTCCCTTTAAACATCACCAGCAGCTGGGTCACCTGGGGGAGGGCAGAGATGTTTTTGTCCCAGAAGAGAGTGAGATTGCAGGTTTAACAGGTAGGGGCTCATGTGTGAATCGCTAGCTTGGGACTGGAACATCATTGGGAAGGGTGGTTTCAAAGCTGTGCTTAATTAGGTGGAAGGAGTGTTTGCATGACCACTAATAGTGGATCAGAGGGACAGTGAGCTATGACTGACTGCTATACAAAGGCAGCCAATTACTTGCATGTCTGCATTATGTATTAACCCATCTGGGCTGGGGATATTGGCTTTGAAAGGAAGACAAAGGAGGGGGTGTGTCAATGATCACACACCAAATTATAATGTCTGTGCCCTATTGTCCAAAAATAAGCAATTCATAGGGCAGCTGGAATTGTAAACACCCAGGGACACTAATAGCCTTGTACGCTGGAAGGGAGATGGCTCCTTTTGCAGCCTTGTTCATAAGTAAGTATCTCTCCATTTGTTTAAGAAATTTGTCCACCAAAGAGAACACCATTGGCCCCCCTCCCCCAGGTGCTCTCTCCCCAAATCTGAAAGAAAGACAGCTTAGGGAGTAGAGAAATACACAATTAAATTAGTCCAGCAAATGTGCCCATTTACATAGCTTAAAGCATGCTCATACTTACAAAGTAAAATGCAGTGCTACAATCCTAAGATGGTAAAATAGATTACAGGTAAGATATATGCATGTAACACTTCTCTACTTTAACATTTTTTAAAAACTTGCCACAAGTGAAAAACTAACACACCAGTTTTCCTGGCTTGGGACTTTATCTGAAGGACCATATTCTCTCATATGGGCCTGTCCAGGATTTGCAGTCTGCAAGAAAGGCCTTTTCTCTAGGTCCCAACATCCTTACGAGTATATCTGGTATGGACACAGATAGGAGCTTTTGGGGGACTGCTCCCAGCTGCTGGAACTCCAATCCCAGAAAGGCTAGACTAGTTGCTGCCTTGTGTCCTTGTGTTAACAGCTGAAGATTTTCTTTGGGGAACTTATGTTTATAAGGAAGGGGCTGTTAATAGTGTGCAGCGCTGTTTTTATTTCTTGCTTTTTAGTGGATATTTTCACATTACTTTCAGTTCTATAACTGATGGTTTAGTTCTTGTAGTGATAGTTAATTACTGTATTTACTCATGTACAAGTCTAAAAATTTTAGTTAAAAAATTTACCCCCAAAAACTGAGTCAGTGTAAGTAATGTACTTTAAGTCTTACTAAAAAAAAAGGAACCATCCTCTGGTGAAAGGCAAGAGTATAATCTGTCCTGAAAGCACTGACTTCTGTTCTCTTATCCATCCAGTCTTTAGTGTGAGCGCAAACAGTTATATGTGGTGGAATTTTGTGAGTTCTTTAGCATCATTTTCCTTGCTCCATCTTTTAGATCCTTTGCCATATGCCCCTAAGTTTTACTCTTGACTTATCCTATCCATTGGCCAAACCAAAATCCATACTTTTGGCCCTCCAAACTTGCCCTTGTCTTATCCATGAGGTCGACTTATAGTACAGTATGTACGGTATATTTTAATTATTTGTATATTTTTACTGATATGTGTTTTTATCTGTAATTTCATAAACTGCTTTGAGTGCTGCGGGAAAGCAGGAAACATAACAACAGCAACAACAAAAACTTATAGATCAGTTCCACTTTTTGTTTTACTTTTAAAAAATCATTCTTTAGTTGACTAAGATCCAATCAAGGTCTTGTTAAATATAAATTAACTCTTTTGTTTCAGGTACATTATTAGCTTTGGAAAGTTCTGGGACACTCCCTTAATTAAGATTACTTGCCCCTATTCACAGCAGATGCAGAAGCGCTTGTCTGTTTATACCATTGATCACAGCCATGCCTGGAACTTGAGGGAATTGGGGAGGCAGCATCTGCTGCAAATCAGTTCCCTTTGGGGTATAATTTTATGACTCTTGTAACCAGGGAGGAAAATAACAGCAGTGACCCACACGCCAAAGAGACAGGGTAATGTGGGGGCATCCAGGAGTCACAACACAGGGGCAGAGGGCTCTAGTTGCATAATGCAGCAGATAATATTTCAAAGGACGTGACCCATTCTACAGTTTCAATAGCAGCCAGCAAAGGAAAGGGGTATCCTTCTATTCACATTAAATATCTAACAAGGAAGGGGTCAGTTCCACTTTACCCTGTAGTTCATGTCTTCATGAAAGTTCACGGGCCAATGGGATAGCATATAAATAAACATATTAAAAAGTCCTATTGGATCAGACCAAAGGCCCATCTACAGTAGGCAAAGATCCTGTTATCCGCAAAGGCCAACAAGATGCCTATGGGGGAATTTAGAAGTAGGACATGAAAGCAGTGGCTTGCTCTGCCAGCTAGTCCACTCCATAATTGGCCTTTAAAGGTTTATTCTCTTTGAACTTGGAGGTTCCACAAATTACTGAGAGGCTTATTGTCTATGAATCTGTTTTATCCACTATAATAATCTTTTTCTATCAGGGAAGACAAGATAGGTCCAAAACACACTGCAGAAATAATCCAATTTGAGACCTCTTTAACTGCCCTGGCTCAGTGCTGGGGAATCCTGGGAATTGTAGTTTATTGTGGCACCAGAGCTCTCTCACAGAGAAGGCTGAATATCTCACAAAACTACAGTTCTCAGAATTCCCTAGCATTGAGCTAGAGCAGTTAAAGCAGTCTCAAAGTGGATTATCCTTATTTCTGCAGTGTGTTTTGGACTCTAGTCTACATACATGGTATGTATATGGTACATGGATCATAATCAATCGAACCCAAAGGGTACTCACCAATGGCTCCTTCTCATCTTGGATAAAAGTAACTAACAGGGTTCTGTCCAGGGCCCAGATTTATTCAGTGACTTGTATGATGGAATACAGGGCACACTTACCAAATTTGCAAAGACACCAAATTAGGAGGGATAGCTAATACCCCAGAGAATTCAAAATGATCTTAGCAGAGTAGAGAACTGGGCCAGAAAAAACAAAATAAATTTCAACAGGGATGTGTGCAAAGTACTACACTTTGGCAGTAAAAATTAAATGCAGAGATATAGGGTGAATTACATCTGGCTTGATAAACAGTACATGGATCACAAGCTAAACACGAGTCAACAATGTGATGCAGAAGCTAATGATCCTAGGTTGCATCAATAGAAGTGCAATGTAGCACAAGTTTAATATGAGTCAGCAGCATGATCTGTCAAACAGAAAAGCAAATGCAATTCTAGGCTGCATCATTAAGAGTATAGTGTCTAGATCAAGGGAAGTAATAGTGTCATTCTATTCCAGATCTCATCTGGAATACTGTGTCCAGTTCTGGTCACCACAGTTCAAGAGAGAGATTGAGAAGCTGGAGCATATCCAGAGGAGGGTGGCCAAAAATGCTGAAAGATCTAGAAACCATGCTATATGAGGATTGGTTTAGAAAGATGGATATGTTTAGCTTGAGAAAGAGAAGATGAAGAGGTGATATGAAAGGCATGTTTAAATATTTAAAGGGACATGATATTGAGGGTGGTTTTCTGCTACTCCAGAGGCTAGAACATGGAGCAATGGATTCAAACTACAGGAAAGGAGATTCCGCATAAACATTGCGAAGAACTTCCTGACAGTAAGAGCTGTCTGACAGTGGAATTCACTGCCTCCAGTGTGGTGGAGTCTCCTCCTTTGGAGGTTTTGAAACAGAAACTCAATGGCCATCCATTAGGAGTGCTTTGATTATGCATTCCTGCATGGCAGGGGGTTGGACTGGATGGCCTTTGGGGTCTCTTCATCCCTATGATTCTATTATTCATATTGAAAGATCATATTTTTATATTAACATAACTTTTTTTTCAAAGTGCCTGTAACATAGCAAATGAAATTTAGATAGAAGCATAATGCCTTCCAACTTAGCTTTCTCATTGCCTGGTAAAAGAATGCATTGACGGATCAGCAATGCTGGGTATATCTGAGAAAGGTTAACATTTGGGATGCATGTGCTGATCCTGTTCAGTATGTGCCTGCTCCGGAGTATAGCTGCTTAACATTTTTATTGTTTTTCTTTAAACCATCTTTATTATTACTTCCCCGATCCTTGCTACAGACATCAGGCAGGGGTTTTTTTTATATATATATCCCCTTTCATCAGCTTCTAATCTTGCCTCTGGCACGTGCCAAGCATAGGGAAGCATGGGAAGATAATAAAAATCCATTATAGCTTTGCTTTCCCAAGCCTGAATGAAATGCAGTTTAATTGGCACCTTATTCTGTCACTGTTAATACAAGTTTATACTTCGCCTTCTCATCAATATACTTTACAATCTGAGGTTAATTATGAATGGGTCATGAAATTACAGTAAACACTAGTCAGGGAATATCTAATTACCTGTCTGCTTAGCTTTTTGTTAATTGTTAATTATCCTTATTTAATTTGAATTCTGACTTCGTATTCTCTGTGTGGCAGAGGTTTCTATGCACATACTCAACGCCCGTCAGGAATCAGTTCAGCCCATGCTGCTAGCTACAAAGAGGCTGTGTTGGATCCATCAGATGTCTGCAGATGATCTTTCTGCTTCCAAGGGTGAGCTTCTTCACCAGGTTTCACCCACCAGTAGTAAAAAGGAGGCTGCCACTTCCTGCTGTCCTTTGAGAAACAGCTGGATCACTCCCTCCTGCCAATTGCATGAAAAGCAGCCTTTCAAAAGGGCTCAACAGCCATAAAAGCCTCAGTTCCCCGTGAGGAGCCCGTCTGATTCCAAGAACACAAAGTCATCTCATTCTTCATAGACAAAAGTATTCAGACTTAAAGGGCTTTTGACCCTGTGGCCATTTGGGTCACAGAAATGTACGCACCACAAGCAAGTTGTATATGAAAATAGATACACATATATTATATGATGTACTGTTGGGTTGTCACCCAATTAAAGGGACTTTGGTCAATCTAATTGTGATTTCTAATTTATACTGTACACACACACATACATACATATATCTGCATATGATTAAAATGTTGGTTTTGAAGAGGAAATAATAGAACCATAGGGTTGGAAGAGAACACAATGGCCATCTGGGCCAACCCCCTGCCATGCAGGAATACACAACTAAAGCCCTCCTGAAAAGTGCCCATCCAACCTCTCCTCCAAAGAAGAGTACACCACACACTGAGGTAGTTTATTCCATTTTTGAACATTTCTCATCAAGAATTTCTTCCAAATGTTTAGGTGCAATCTCTTTTTTTTGTAATTTGAATCCATTTGCTCATGTAAGAGCTGTTTGACAGTAGAACACATTCCCTCGGAGAGCGGTTGCGTCTCCTCCTTTGGAGATTTTTAAACAGAGGCTGAGTAGCCACAATGCCTGTAAGACAAGGAGCAAGCTCAAGAAAATAAAGTTTCCAAGCAAGTGATAAAACCAGAAGCCCAAGTTATTTTCCCAAGTTAAGAAAAAGATTTTTAAAAAGCCTTCAGTTAAATTCTATCTTCACTGCTGTTTTCATACCACCACATATACTTCACCAAAGAAGGAATGGAACCCACTCCTGCAGAGGCTGCAAGTGTAAACCCAAATCCAAGTCTAAACCAGGTAATGATCTGCCCATCACAATGGAACTATAGAAAGTTCATCATACCCTCCAGAGGAGGAACTAGTTCCTGAGTGTGTCCTGCATCATGAGTGGCTCCTGATATTACAGATTCATGGGACAAAGTCATGGTCATCATGGAGGACATGATGAGATGCCCCTGATAGGGCAACCTCAGCATCGATACTGAAGTCCCCAGCAGAAGAGGCTGAGGAACTCCAGCACCACCAGCCTATGAATATATGGTAGGCATATACATTAATATAAGCCGACTCTATTTCCAATAAAAACAGTCTAGCTACTGTAGATGAGCAACTCTCCAGCCTTCTGTTTCCCTGTGAGCTTTTGCAAGTTTGCCAAATAGAATAATATTCCCTGCATATTGGACATATTGCCATGCTATCTGTCTATAAAGAGTAGAAGGAAGACATGAAGTGAGACTAGATGACACTTTCATCTCAATCTGTGCAGAAGAAAGTTCTAAATTCAATATTTTGTCCTTGCAGGTACGTGTATGTGAGCATGCATGCAGAGAAAAATGTGCAATATAAAACATGTCTATAGTCCTGACTAGACTAATCAATGTGAATTTAAAAGTCAATACTTCTATAAGTTCCCTTGATTCAGTGAGTCTACTCTAACAATTCAATTGAGGCCTAGGCTTTCCAAGTCAGATAACTGCTAGCAAAAGACTGTCTAGCTCTGGCAAACAAGCCTCCTGACAGAACAAAAATGTAATAACTAATGGGACTTCTACTGCTGTAAAAAAATACACACACACGCACATACTAAATATGTTTGCTCAGACATTAAAATAAGTATATGGATATTAATATTTTACTGCTGATTTGGCTATTTCCCCCATAAAGTGAAATTAACTACTATGATAGTGGCACATAATATTCATGGAGAGGGGGGAAACCTACTATGCAATTCAAAAAGCACAATTTTCATAATTTTTGTTGTGCGATTTAAACTTCACCCTCTATGAAGCACTTCTTAATTATACTGAGCTCAGCATATCTATATGGTAGGAATAAAACAACGTTTCTCCAATCTTAAAGGGACTGTAGGTAGATCAAATGTGCTACAAATATTAATCCAATTATGCCAGAAAGAGCATCTCATTGGTATAAAATTATCAGTTACATGTGGAGTCTTATAGTGGCATTTTCTGTTCAATTATGAAAAAAACCCACATCAACATCAAAAATCATTTTTAAATACGATGAAATTTCGTGAACAAATTATAATCAGCAGATAGGATAGAGGCAAACTACCCTCTCTCTTTTTCAGGTGATGTTATCTTTCCATAAGCTCAACATACAGCAATTGTTGATTAACATGATTTGGATCAACCTTATTGCCAGTCAGGAAGGGCTTTTGTAGACTAGAAAGCTGGGCCAAAGCTAACAAAATGAAATTTAACACAGAGAAATGTAAGGTCCTACATGTAGGGCAGAAAAATGAAATGCACAGATATAGGATGGGGGACACCTGGCTGAATGAGACAACATGTGAAAGGGACCTAGGAGTCCAAGTAGACCACAAGTTGAACATGAGTCAACAGTGTGATGCACCAGCTAAAAAGGCCAATGCAATTTTAGGTTGCATCAATAGAAGTATAGTGTCTAGATCAAGGGAAGTAATAGTGCCACTCTATTCTGCTTTGGTCAGGCCCCACCTGGAATACTGTGTCCAGTTCTGGGCACCACAATTCAAAAAGGATGTGGAGAAACTGGAGCAGGTCCAAAGGAGGGCAACTAAGATGGCGAAGGGTCTGGAAACCATGCCCTATGAAGAACGCCTTAGGGAGCTGGGGATGTTTAGCCTGGAGAAGAGAAGGTTAAGAGGTGATATGATCGCCCTGTTTAAATACTTGAAGGGATGTCACATTGAGAAGGGAGCAAGCTTGTTTTCTGCTGCTCCAGAGAACAGGACTCGGAACAATGGATGCAAACTGCAGGAAAAAAGATTCCACCTCAACATTAGGAAGAACTTCCTGACAGTAAGAGCTGTTCGACAGTGGAATGCACTCCCTCGGAGGGTGGTGGAGTCTCCTTCCTTGGAGGTTTTTAAGCAGAGGCTGGATGGCCATCTGTCGGAAATGCTTTGATTGGGAGTTCCTGCACGGCAGGGGGTTGGACTGGATGGCCCTTGTGGTCTCTTCCAACTCTAAATTTCTATGATTCTATGATTCTATGTTTTTTCTTGTTAACTGTCCTTGAGTTGAGCCCAACTCATGGCAACTGTGTGGGCAGGACATCTCCAAGCCCTCCTATCATCCACTGCTCTGCTTAGGTCCTGTAAATTCAGGCCTGTGGCCTCCCTGATTGAGTCTATCCATCTGGCATGTGGTCTTCCTCTCTTTCTACTACCTTCTACCTTTCTTAGCATTATTGTCTTTTCTAATGATCCATGCCTTCCCATGTTGTGGCCAAAGTAAAACAGCCTCGGTCATCTTGGCTTCCAGAGAGTGTTCAGAACCCATTCTTGGCTATCCATGCTATCCTCAGAACTCTTCTCCAGTACCACAGCTCAAATGAGTTGATTTTCTTATCCCCAAATACAAATAAATACAAAGCCACATGTTGTCTGTGGGCTCCATTTTACCCGCCCTTGTTTTATATACATAGACACATAGACATACATATGTTTTTGCTAGTGTTTGTAAGGTAAGACTTGATAGTTTACGGTGACATCATCATCAGGGGTAAAATATATATATACATATATGCAAAGCTTGTTACTTCATTAAAAAGAGAGTGAGTGTTCCTGTGAAAAATTAATCATTGTGTCCCAGCCAATCATAATAATGTCCCATGGTAACATGGAGAATGATACATGGTATGCAAATGCAAGTGGGTTAGAACAAAAAACACTTCTGTGTCTCAAACAGTGGCAACAATTAATTGCTAGCTTGTGCATTTGAGAGAGGCTATGTGTGTATGTGTGAAGAATCACAAGAAGAGGTCCCTCATTTCACCTCTACCTGCTTCATCAGAATGCTTTGTGATTCAATTGGCCAAGGCTGTCTTGGGCCTCAGATCACTGTTGCTCAGCCAAAGTGTAACAGATTATTAGTCAAATTACACTATTTCATTCCAAAAATGAACAAATAGTCCTAATTTAAATTGCAGTGCTGCTTTTCAATCAGCTGCTCTAGACAAATAATGAAATTTTTCAAAAAGTAATTAACTGTTCCCTTGATTTGCATTCCTCATTCACTTTGGACCACTTGGGTGATCAAGAGTCCTTCTAATTTTGCTCTTATTATCTCACTAACGGGGAGATTGTTATAAGGCAAACAGGAGGTTTGCCCAGCATGAACCTTCCTTGGAGTAAATATTCTTAGCAGGAGACAGACTGAAATCACATTTTGATGTCTTCATGTCTTAAAAGATGTGAAAACACATATACTATTTTAGCTCGGAAACAAAATCTCCGTTTTAGAGAAAACAAGGATCAAATAATTTCAGTTTCAGTTGTAGAGCTAGCAAAAGCACCGCAACTAAAGAATAGTGTGGTACAGTGGAGAATATGGGATGCATTGACTTACAGGAAAAGAGATTCGACCTAAACACACTCTCCTCAAAGTTTGTGGAGTCTACTTCTTTGGAGGTTTTATCAGCATCTTAGTCACCATATTCTGCCACGACTATTACTGCTACTTACTAAGATTGCAATAGCTTACTTACTAAGTAGGCGATAGCCTCCTTACTAAGATTGCAATAGTAAGGAGGCTATCGCCTACTTAGTAAGTAAGCTATTGCAATCTTAGTAAGTAGCAGTAATAGTCGTGGCAGAATATGGTGACTAAGATGCTGATAAAACCTCCAAAGAAGTAGACTCCACAAACTCTGAGGAGAGTGTGTTTAGGTCGAATCTCTTAGTATTTATATGACTGCTAAACATAATACCTTACACTATTAGACCATATGGACAATAAGACAGTGGCATATCGCACAATACATAATGCTAAGAATTCACTCTTTTTTCTTTTGCTAGAGAATGGTTCGATAATAAGAGGCAAAGAGGATTACAGAATTTCATTGACTATCATGCTTCACCTTCCACTTTGCGGTCATGGTGACCATCCCATCTTTCAATATCAGAACAGCATGCAAGCATTAGAAGTGAGGGTGTTTCTGCTTTCAAAATGCACATCGGATCAAGGATAATACACAGTTAGATGCTTTCAGATTTTAAAAATGACCCTTCCCCACCAAACCACCCTCCTGGAAACTGTAGTTTGATAATGCATACTTCAATTCATTTTATCGTGATGTGACTTATATCCACATTCCTCACATGCTGGAAATACACTGTATCAGAGAAGCCAACGCTAATACACAAAGAGAACGGAAATCCATTGTAAAGCACAGAATGTCTCCTGCTGTGGGTTACAGTAGCAAGATCTATAAAAGCACAAGAGCCACCTTTGGATAACATCTGTATTAGAATTGCAAATTGTATTTTGGGGTAATGAGTTTGCTACTCATCATTTGTAGGGCTGCTCAGGGAACTGACAAGTGCAAGAGGCAAACAAGCACTCATCACAAATGGGAGGAGAGGTGGCTTTCAGAAATCTTCCAGGGTTAAATGCATTTTGCAGGGACACCTATTCAGCTTAATGCATTAAAGACACCACGGGACTCTCCAAACATATTCTGTAGCAGCTTATTCTCATTCCACCTCCTGAGTTTGCTTCTGGTCCCCTGAAATATTTCCACAGTTTTGAGAGAAATCGATGGCATTAAAACAGCATCAAAAAGGTGGATGATCTTAATTTCAATATTAGCATTGGCAAAATGGATTGAAAATCTGCACTGAACTGAGTGATTGCTGGATAGAGGATTAGTGATGATAAAAGATGAGCTTCTGCTACACTTGTCTTTCTTTTCATGATACTTGTTTGCTTGGAGGAGGCAAGTAAGTTCAAAATAATGGCTTTGTTATTACACTTCTCACATTGTTAGAGTGGCCAGTTCAACTGTTCCCTTTGTCATGAAAATCACTGATTAAAAATAGATTATAGTGGTCTGCTTTCTCAGTAGGAAGGCATCCAACGGTTCAGAAGTAAACTGCCTATCACAGCTTTGGGATGATATCTCCTCCTTCTCATACATTTGTTATTGTGCGCCTTCAAATCATTCACAGGGATTTTCTGGGGCCGAGAGTGTGCAATTCACCTAAGGTAACCCAGTGGGTTCCCACTGTACTAGGACCCTGATTTTCAGAGTCATAGTACAATGCTCAAACCACTAGACAAAGCTGGCTCACACATGCTCTAAATGCAAAAGAATAATGGCGGTTTTGTAAATTTCACGTTTAGGCTCAGGATCTCTGTCTCTCTACCAATCTGATGTGTGGCAACGAGGATGCCTTTTTGCTTCACTTTATGGTCTGGGGCTAGATTTGCAAACATACCAAGTATTACCAAAACCACTTTAAACCTCCAGTACTTTATTTACTTAAAACAGCGGAATACCCATAAAAGATCAAGTCATTTCTTTGAAGTGCTCATATCTTGATTAATTACACTTGCTGGTGACAAATGAGATCAATGCGTCTCCATAAATTTGGAATTAAAAGTGGAAGTTTCTCTTAAAACACAAACTTATACTCACAATCATTTTACACAGCGTTTACTGTTGTTTGAGTAAGTGATGATGTTTCCCCCATTATGTTCTGGGTTTGGACTAGTAGTGAATACCACATCAGCCTACAATTCATCCATCAAGAGATTGCAATCCACAAGAAAAACAATATCTGGAAACATAATTTCAGTGGGGTTTTGTCCCTGAAAAATTCAATGAAATTCAATAGGGATAACAAACCAATACAATTTCCTCTAGCAGCATTGTCCGGTATTTCAATAGCATGGTCGGAACATGGAGTGAACAGAATAATATGGGTCCAAAACACAACGCAGAAATAATCCAGTTTGAGACTGATTAAACTGCCCTGGCTCAGTGCTAGGAGATCCTGGGATTTGTAGTTTATTGTGGCACCAGAGCTCTCTAACCGAGAAGGCTACCTGTCTCACAAAACTACAGTTCTCAGAATTCCCTAGAATTGAGCCAGGCCAGTTAAAGCAGTCTCAAATTGGAATTTTTCTGCAGTGTGTTTTGGACCTTGGTACCTATAAACAGTTTCTTGTGTTGTACTGGACGTGATATATGCAATTTTGTGCTTCTACACATATATCTAGGGATTCTGTTTGAGCAAATAACCCACAAAATTTCAAACAGCTAAGGCAGTCTTCTGGTCTTCAGTGTACTCTTCCTAGGTTTGTCATAAAACTGACCCTATGCTTTAATCTCTGAGAACCTCAATCTATTTCCAAGATGTCAGATGCGTGCCAGTCACACATAATTATACTTAGAATTATCTCTAAACATTTTCTTAGTGTCTAACTTTCATAAATCAGTTAAACCGTGTTTAAGTTTTCACTTTCCAAATCAGGTTTTATAGAACAGGAAACAATCAGGCAGCAGAAACATATGCAGTTTTCCTCTTAATGCTGTTAAAGCTTGAAATAATAAGACAGAAAATTAGCGGAGAGCTGTATGGGACAGCTGGGAAAAGGGGTCCACTTTACCTCTAAACATTAGACATAAATTAACTTTCATTTATTTTTGTTAGCCTAATGATATGCAGCCTAGTGAGTCATAAGGTCTTTACATGAATAATAAAAAGGGCTTCTTTGGTTGTATCCTAAGGAAATGGTAGGGCCACTGCATAGAGATGATGTCAAAATGCTAGCCAGGGACAGAGAAAAGTCAGAACTACTGAACACCTTCTTTGCCTCGATCTTCTCCCAAAAGGAGAACAATGATCAATCAGAGGGAAATAAAATGGATAATGCAGTAGGAGAAATGCAGCACAGAATAGACAAGAGGTAGTACAGGAATACCGTTACTCTAAACGAATTCAAGTCCTCTGGGCCAGATGAACTACATCCTTGTGGTATCTTCCAACTCTATGGAATTTGGGGGTATAATCCAGTGGCAATCCGAACGCAATCATGGGCTTTCACATAATTGCATATGAGTGCATCTCCCACAATTTCAGGCAAAAGGGAAGTCATTCCGAATGCAATCAGGGGTTTCACGTAATTGTGTATGAGTGTATCTCACGCAATTTTGGGCAATGGGGGGTCATATTTGGGAAATTGGAAGTCATTCTGAAGTCATTCTGAACGCAATCAGATTTCACTTAAATTCGCTAAACTAGTGAATTCGAATTGGCTCCATTTGAAATTGGAAGAAATTCCTCCCGTGTGATAAAACTCCTATGATTCTATGGGCCTGCCATTTGCACTATGGCCAATGTTTAATCCTTGAGATGGGCAATCCAGGTTCCCAATTGTACTTTGATTATACTCACTTGGGATATAAAGAAACCTAAATCACAACTAAATACTCAGTGGAGTGAATTTGCCAAAACCTGCCATCAACCAATATCATCAGCATTTTTACTCCAAACTTTCATTTAGCTTCAGCAGTTACACTGGAGGAGATATTGTAGGCATTCTAATATTTTTCTGGTCATTAAAATAGTGGAGGGCTTTGAATCAGGGGACTTTATTTTCAGTATACCACCCAGAAGTCTTAGTGATAAATGATAGCATTTGTAAGGTGAATATTTCGTTGCTTATGATGCTTTCGTTGCTTATGATGCTATTTCATATAGATAGCTGAACACGGCAGTTACCTGTAAATTAAGTTGACCCAGGACCCTAAATTTCAGGAATGTTGGATTCCTCTTGACCTTGGCACATCTTAGTACACCAGTTTTATTCTGATTATGAAGACATTGCTTTTGAGAGTATGAGATTATTACTTTAGATAGTAGCTAGATTCAATTTCTGAACTGAGTTAGGATACCCCAGCACTTATCCATGTGGATGCAGAAAAAAAAAGGATTGTTTTTTTAAATGTTGTTCACCTTTAAATCCCCCATCTAGCTCACTATAATTAATGTTTATATATTGTCAAGGTATATTTTTGTACCACGGAAATAAATCTTCTGCTATCTGCAAATATTATATAATTATAACCACATAAATAGTTACATATACTAATATAACATATTTTGGTATATGTGTTGTTTTGAAGAGGGAAAGAGCTACACAGAACAGCGAAGCACTGCCCTTTTCCCACTTGAAATCCTCCTCAGATCTTCTTTTGGTTCCAGAGACTTGAACATGTCTTGGGTCCTAGTTTTCCAAATCCAGATTGAAAGCGCTTCTTTTCACATGAAACCTTAGCTTCTTAGGATATTGAATGCCATTTCATGCCAAATTCTCTCTAGGTGCGGAGTGACTGTATTCCTCAATTCCACAGACAATTCTGAGTCGAATTCTTCACAAAGAACCAGCCATCCTTGTTTTAATCACCTGCTTTGGTTTGCTTTCAAGTAAGCATTTAATGTATTCAAATGCCTGCAGCTCATGCAATTTGTAATGCCACGATCTCTGTAATCCCTGTAATTAGAATAGTATAATTACAAATCTGATCACTCCTATTTTGAAGTCCTGACAGCTGTGGTTGCTTAGACCTGATATGACTTTTTGGAGATTTTTCCCCCCTCCTCAAACCCTTCTCACACAGCTAAGGAAATGAGTTCAGTGGGGAAAATTCTTTTTTTTTTCTCCAAACACTGATTTGTTTAACCAACATTGGTGCAAATGTCTCTGTAATTAAAGCATTTTGGTTAATGTGAAGAGTAGAATATCCATAACAAAGGCAATTGGAATTAAGTAGGCAAGAACAAACATAGAGCTTTTCCAACCATGAACCGTAATTACCAGAGGCTGAAAAGCAGTTAGTAAAGACGTAGGTCCACTAAGCCCCAGCTTTCCCTTTTCAAATATAATAATACCTTCCAAATGATACTCTTCCATTTCACCTAAATTGTCAATAAGAAGGAGTAATCAACTCAGTATTCAAAAGTTTGTGGTTTCACTTTTCAGCACCCAGCATACTCATATTTTACAGCCGAGTTGCAGACACAGTTGTATACATGCAATATATACCTTACTTTTCCATTTGTAGAGAAATCCTGTAGCACCTTTGAGACAAACTGAAAGAAAAAAGTTGGCAGCATGAGCTTTCGTAGACTAAACTCTCCTTCCTCAGATGGATTTGGAGGACTTTGCTTTGCTGTGTAGGAAGTAGACTTTAGTCTACGGAAAGCTCATGTTGCCAACTTCTTTCTTTCAGTTAGCCTCAAAGGTGCTACAAGATCTCTCTACATACTGATTCTACAGACTAACACAGCCATAACTGTGATTTCTTTTCCACAGAACAGGGGCATGCACAAATTTAAAACTCTACCTCAAAAGGCTCACAAGTTGGATGGATGGATTTTCATAACAAAAATAATGTTGTGTGAACTGCATTGTTGCTATTGTAAATTCTATGAGACGTGGCAATCTGCAGTATCTACTGCAAATATATTAGGCAGAGTCTGCTAGCTAAATGAGATCACAACGTACAGTTATGCTTAAGAGATTCTTAACAATTTTTCTTTAAAAGCTCCATGATGTAATAGGTTGATAAGACTCCTCAAGACCACTGACCATTACCCTTTCCTTTTGGTCCACATGGGAACCAATAACACTAAAGGTATAGCCTTCAGAATATCAAAAAAGGGATTAGGCGGCTATAGGGAAGAAGCTGAAGAACTTGAAGTCCTAGTACAATAAAGCAAATATGATAAAATAGGCATTGCTGAAACCCAGTGGAAACCCAGCCTCATGACTGGAATGTAGTAACAGAAGTGTACAGCCAATTTCAGAGAAAGGGAGGAGGATTATACAGCACTTTATAAATAAAGCATGATGATGATGATGATGATGATGATGATGATGATGATGATGATAGCATTATATTTCAGGGGTGCTTACACCTGTAAAGAGATCCATGACTTAAATTCTGGAAGCTAGGTTGAGACCATCTGGGTAAAAATGAAGAGGGAGAGAAACATCAGGGACATCATTGTGGGGTCTACTACAGACCTCCAAGCCAGACTGAGGAATTGGGGGGTACCTTCCTGGAACAGATGACCACACATTCAGAAAGGAGAGGTGTAGTAGTTTTGGTGTCAGAAGCCAGAAACTCACGGGTTAAATGAAGTGGCTTCCAGCTACTTTGAGGGCATGGCCTTTAGCATGACCCCAAAGTGGCTGGAAGCCACTCCAACACCGCCCTCCAATCCAAAGGACCAGGTTTAAAAGGAGCCATTTTAATCCGTTTTCTGGGCTGTGTGACCTGGGATTGCAAGCGGTGGCCATCTGTTTGCCTA
Source organism: Urosaurus nigricauda (assembly GCA_034509955.1). Classification (NCBI taxonomy): domain Eukaryota; kingdom Metazoa; phylum Chordata; class Lepidosauria; order Squamata; family Phrynosomatidae; genus Urosaurus; species Urosaurus nigricauda. Next base: position 12,090,186 of record JAOEGL010000009.1, read on the forward strand.
AGTCACTGCTTCTCTCATGTTAAAGTTAGGCCTGCTTAGCTATGTTGTAGCCATGTTAAGAACTTGGGTATAAATGGACGAAGGTAAATAGTGGCAGGTAACTGCTGTTACCTCCAAGAAACAGGTCTTATAGTGCCTTACTTTCCATGGAAATGGAATGTGAAAGGAGGGAGGTAAATTTGGAGGCAATATAGAAGTAAAATATAGCTTATTAACTTAGATCTGGCAAAGACCGGGCAACTCAGATCTCAGTGCTACTGTGCTGAACTTTTCAGTAAATTCCTTCTGGTTTCATCCATAAAAGACTGAGTTAGAAAGAGATAGGGCATTACAAATTGGGGACTTCAACCATCTTGACATTTGTTGGAACTAAAATCATGCTAAAACCATCCTGAATACTGGAAATGAACCTGAAAGATAAACATCAGTAATTTAACTATGGAACCATGGTGTGCTACATCTGCACTCAGGTTTCTGGGGATGTCCCTTAGTTCAGAGCACTCCTTTTGCTCTTTTAATTAGCTATTATAAGTGACTGCAGTGATAGCTGGGGCAAGTCCTCTCTTGGGCTCCTCTTTGATGGCTTAAGCTAGAAAGGATTTCTGACAGCCTTTATCTACACGAGGTAAAAGGGTAGTTTTACGTGCAGACAACAGAAGCCTCAGGGAACCAAGAATAGTCTAACTAAGGTGGGCCCCTGGCATCCACTGGGGTTTGATTCCAGGACCTCCCCTGGGTACCAAAATCCATGGATGCTCAAATCCCATTATATAGAGTGGCTTAGGGAAATGGTGTCCTTTACATAAATGGCAAAATCTAGGGTTGATTTTGGAATTTTTTTAAAAAATATTTACAAGCCATGGATGGTTGAACCCATGGATACAGAATCGGTGGACACAGAGGCCTGTACTGTACTTTGCAATGGTCTGATGTGGTCTAGCCATTCCTACTAGCTCTTCCAGTTGTAAACTTAGCTGGTGGTGTCTTGTTCAGAGGAAAAACAGAAATGCCAGTGGAGATAATTCTCTGCATAAATGATCTAAGCAGATAAGGACAGCACCTGATCCCCCAAGTCCCAATTGCTGGATCGTCGTTGCCCATAACCCTTAGGAAGTTCCCAAGAGAAAGGAGATGCATCAGCCTGAGCAGCTCACTCTTTTAAACTCCGTGTTCATTAACTCCACCCAACCTCATTAATCAAAGCTGGAATAAAATGAGCCCCAGAGAAATGCAGAGTTTTCCCCTCTGTTTCCAAACTCCTTTAATTACATTCTCAGTGGGGGGGGGGGTCCTTTTGAGCACACACAGTGGCTCACCAAACACCTACTGCCTTGTAGGGATTTGGAGACACTGGCCAGAGAGGCTCAGGTCATGACCTGGTCATAGTAAAATAGACATCTTGACCTCTTTTTTGTGCTCACTTGACAAGTACATGTGCCTTTTCATAGCTCTGAAGTGCACGTGCTGACAGAAAGAAGAGAGAGTCAATTAGTTATTTCATCTTTGCTGCCACCTCCTCCCCGAATACATTCTGGAGACCACTACAAAGCAGCGGATGAGATGCAAGAAAGTCAGATGGAGCAAATTCGTTTTTGACAACAGACACGTTATGTTAGCCATGAAAGGTGAGGTCTCTATTAACAGAAATGCAATTAATGGTACACAGCGAATGCTTCTGCTGATCACTTTGAGGAATGGGGAAATGTGCTTATCTCATTGAGATAAGGGACATACAAGCAACACCTCTGATCAGTTTTAAAGGTTTGCATGCTTTTGCGATTCTCTTTCACACTGAGCTTTCTGACAGTCAAAAGGCAACAGAAGAGCCAGCGTGGCATACTGGTTTGAGTGTTTGACTATGATGCTCGAGATCAGGGTTTGAATCCCCATCAGAAACCTGTGAGTCACATTCTCTCTTCTGTAAACACTTCTTCACACTCTTCTGTAAACATGAAGCAATATAAACTTTATTTACAGTCTGATCTTAAGTTTGTACCTGTTTACAGTCGGTTCTCATATTGTGTGGTTACATTATGTACAGCTCTTCACTTGTTACAAATGGTTTCCTTTTTCAGTTCCTTCACTGACTCTGCTTCATTACCTGTAGAATTTGTTAATCTCTACAATGTAAGTATTTCCAGAACTGGGTTTACATTATGAGTTGTAAATATGATTCCATTTTTTAAAACCACAATCAGATACACAGCCAGAGAAAAGTTAGTACAAGTGCCAAAGAAGGAGTACCATTCCATGTTGACTGGTACTGGTTTCCCCCCTATCCTCTTCTAACCTGTTTCGTACTCTGTGCAACTCTCAAGTGGCAATGGACAGGAAATGCTAGGGTTGGCAACCAGCTTAAAATACGAGTTACCTGACAATATTGATCCAAAATCTAAAAGGAATCTGACATGTGGTCCATAGACCAACAGTCCAGAAACAATAGTTCAGCCACTATGAGACTGCATATAGGTGATTGGAGACTGGTAAGAAAAGAAACAGACTAACTAGCCAGTGTCCAGATTTATACAAAACTTCTAACATAAGAAAATGCCTAGCCAAGAGAAAACACCTGGTCAAAGCTATGAGGTCTAATGGGACAACTGAACAAGACAAAAGGACATTCAGCTGCTGATATCCTCAAGATGCCAATGGGAGCGAAGTCAGGGAATGGTGGGGGCTGCTCCCAGGAGTATATAAGAGGGAGGAGCAGGTTGAAAAGTTGTTGATGTTTAGTGTGTCCTGAGGGGTGAAGAGCCATTGAGGATAGGTTGGGCTGCTGTGAGGGGCAATTAAAAAGGGTACCCATGAAAGGGTCGAAAAGTGTCCTTAATTATATTGTTGTAATGTCCTGCAGGAGACATAATGTTTGGTGACTAACGCAGTCACAGGTAACCAGAAGCGTTACAAGATACCAAAGTTTAATAAAGGTTCTGTGAGATCTTAGTTTTTAAGGGGTCATATATAAAGAAACAATTACAAACACAAGCTAAATAAATTGTTAAACTGTGTAACTAATAAAGTATCTATACACTGTATCCATTGTGAACACCATCCACTAAAAGAGATAGTGTATTCGGTCTGATTTGCAAATGAATTTCTTACTTTGTTCCAACAAGCGGCTGTCTGAAGTGATTTCAGAGACACATTAAAATGCTACCAACATTGAGAAAAGTCTTTTAGGCTTGGGACACATTACATAGTGGGTGTGTGGCCGTCAAAGAATAGTTGGTGCCAAGCTGGCTGGCTGGGTGAATTTGAAACCCAGAGGACTGGCATCTAAAGAGAGTTATAGTGCAGGAGACACTTAAAAGAGTCCCGAGTTCAAGTCTTGCAGTGAAGAATTGGTGGGACAGTGGCCGTCCCCTTTGCAAATATCAATAAGACTTCATAGAAAACACATCAGTACAGTGAGCAATCTGGTACCTGGACCCCCATGGATACCAAAATCTGTGGATGTGCAAGAATCATTAGAATAATAAATATTCTAAACAAACATACAAACAAACCTTTAATTTGTTAGTGAAGTTACCTAAACAATTTCCAGATCAGATGCAAGAGTAAGGTTTTGTCAGCAATTATAAAGATTAATCTCAAAGTAAAGATATATTCATCTGCTCCAGGGGTAAATTTAAAATAACTACTTCCCACATTTTGCTTTGTATATATAGCATTCTGGGAAACATATAATCTTTGTATCTCAACTGTTAGTATGTTAGTACAATTTTTTTGGCTCCAATTCACATTTAAGTGTGATCTTCCAGATGAAATGGTGAAAATATGTCAAAACTCTTAGAAGGTTTGGAGGGACAGGGCTCTGTCCAGAAACTGCATGTAAATGCAAAGTTTCTCAGTGAAATACCTCTGTTGTACAGTATGACTCATGAGCCTTGGTTTAGGAGAGTTCACCCATCTCCAGTATTAATGTTATTAGTGTGGAGATCTTTTGTTGGAAAGACGACAAAACCCTCATTACAGTCACCCCAAAGACACGGAGCTAATGAGAGGCTGTGTAATGGGAAAGCTGCATGTGGTACCCTGCATGCCCATGTGTGTGTTCTGGGATGTGGCAGAGAATTACTCCACTGTCAATGGCCCGCCTAGCACCTGCTCTTCTGTCCTTTGGGAGAGGCTGGCCTAAGGTGTTACTTAGAAGACTCAGCTGGGGCTGCAGTTGGTAAAAGGCTCTGCAGAGAAGAGAGATGCATGAATCTGTTACACGGAAGCACAACACCAGAGAAACAATACATTTGAAACAGATGCTCTTCAAATGAGCTGCCTTGCCAGAAAAGGAACCACTGAGAGACAGTGCTGTGTGGGTTTCACCAGATGGAAAACTCTGAGGGTCTATCCAACTTTAATATAGGTTTATTGCCGCAGACCCAAGCTTACTAGGCCGCCACAACTTTCTACTTAACCTTGCCGTAGTTCTATCACCATCACAAATGAAACAAAAAGAAAGACCTGACGGAAAAAAAGCTTTGGGAAAGATCACATAGCGCCTCTGTATATGAGAAAGAGTAAACTGATAAACTGCAGCATTGCTGACTTTGCTGACCTTGTGCTTTCTGGCAGTCCATTAAAATTTTGGTAAGAAGTGCTGTTTCTGTGTGAATGCAAAATGGAATTATAACATATGAGCATCCTGAATCTTATTACATATTGCAATAAATCCTAAAACTTTGAAATATTTCAGAAATGGATACCTCTAAGTATTCTGTCCTTAACAATCACTATTGCAAATCCACAAATATCACTACAAGACAGTTAATGGTTCCTGGGCTGCATCCACACTGCAGAAATAATCCAGTCTGATGCCACTTTAACTGTCATGGCTCAATGTTATGGATTCCCAGGAATTGTAGTTTGTTGTGGCACCAGGGCTCTCTGACAGAAAAGGCTAAATGTCTCACAAAACTACAGTTCCCAGAATTCCATAGTACTGAGTCATAGCATTTAAAGTGGGGTCCAAAGTGGACACCAATTCTGCAGTGCAGATGCAACATCAATTCAAGCTTTCGGCTGTTTATTTGGACACACAGCCTTTGCCCTCCAGAATTGGATGACGTAATCTCATTCACAGAAGAGAGATGTGCAAGAACTGAGGAGCATGGTTACCACTGCAATAATAATCAGTGTGTTTGATTTAACAGTAGCAATATTGCAAGTACAGGTATGAAAGTACAGCTATCTGCTGATCATTTGTGCCAAAGGAGGTGATAACAGCTCAGAAGGAAACATGGTATACAAGGTATAGTACACGGTACTGCAAATGAAGAAAGATTAAAGAAAGATTAAAGACTAGAGATAGAATGGGTGATGCTGAGTGAGCTTGGCAGGAGAGAACTGTATTAACAGTAGATTTAAAACAAAGAAATCAATAGAGGAAAGTTAGAGAAAAAGAAAACAGCCTCTAAAACAAGCTTTATTCATTGCCTTTGGAGAAGAGCAGAAATGAGCAAAGTGCAAACCAGCTAAGAATATGTAAAGGATGCCAGCTCTCGAGGAGAGATATACAATAATCAGAATTACACACAGCTTGCAATGTAGGTACTAAATGTCTGCCTTTTGGACATTTTCATGCTACTGGGATTTTTGTTTGATTTTTTGGTTTGGTCAAGAATAGTTATTTCCTTTTAGAAAGCCAAAAGCTCCACCTCCAGCATCTGAACAATGCAGAATGTAGAGTTGAAGATCAAGATGAACAATCCTGCAGGCTACATATTTAGGTTTAGGTTAAGGCTTAGTCCTTCTGCCTCTCTAAAGTACCAGTTTTCTTGAACTGCTGCTACATCTTAAGTCTTCCCTTGCCCTCCTACTCTTTAATGTCAATCCCAAACTTCTTGTTATTCATTTCTGATTTTTTTTTAAAATCCTGCCTCTCATCTAGTTTTCTTTAAAAGGAGTTAAAAGCTTTTAAAGATAATCCATATTTTAAAATCACAAAATTTAAAACCAACCACTAAACCAAATTCAACTACCAGTCAGCAATAAAACAGCAATAAAAATCAACTACCAATAAGAGTTAAAGAAACACAGGTGCCTTTTCTTGTTGCCTAAGTACATTAAGGATGAGGACCTGATGGATATACCAGAGAAGGGTGCTGCAACTAAAAAACACCTGTTACTCATTGTTACTACTGTGTCTCCAAAAGAAAGGGCATTTTGATAAATTAAGGCACATATAAAGTATTAATAAATGACCTTAGCACAGTGCAGATTTCCAGGCCTATTCTAAAACTATCACAACACTATACGATTCTGATCTGCTCTTTCTATAGTTCCTCCTTTAATACTGTGGGGTCCTGAAAGCCACGTAAAAACTGCAGTAGGTAAGAAAACACAAGGAAGCACATGCAGTTTATATTGGCCAAGAGATTTGGGCTCATGCACTCCATATTTCACAACAAACCACTGTTTGGTATTACATCTAAACAGACAAAAACTGTAATTTCTGCTTGCCCTTCGAAGCAGAACTGGAAAACAGATTCAGTAGCTCCTGAGTCCTATCTTGACAGCCACCTGAATTCACATGTAATAACAAATTACAGTTTCTTATGAAAATATGAATTCATTCTCGGTGAGTGGGGGCAGGGAGGAATAAGATCGCAAGCCAAAGTCTAAACAAAGGCTTAGTCTTGCAAGATATGTCACAAGATAGGGCTCTGGAGAAACTAGATTCTTGTGCTCTTTCCATACACAGACGCATGGCATTTTACTTTAGCCTTTAGAGTTCTTTCTGTGTGAATGAACTCAAAGGAAATTTACAAGGCAGGCCTGGGAGCTCATAATTTAATCTGAAGCCAGGGCACCTTGTAAATGCAGCATACATTAAACATAGATTATGTGCACAAGCCCTGCAGGTCCTGCGGCAATGCAGTGCTCAGCATTGCTGCAACACTGAGCTCCTGGGCTATTCAGTTGCCTTTAATTTCAGTGGAATCATTCAAACTACTGCAGTGCAGAGAGGAACTCTCTGCCTATACACTCCACTCCCAAGAAAGCAAGAGTAAAATGAAATTGAAACACCCAGGACAACGAAAAATTATTCAATATTTTGCTGCAGTGGTAAAATAATTTAGATGTTGAAATCTGCAATGGAGGGGAGGGAGTAAAACATTTCTCACACACCCCGTTCTGATTATTGACCCGAGGAATACAGTGTTTTTACTCTTGAGTGTTGGACTAGGACTTCAGGAAACCAGGTTTCAACTTTGCTCAGCCCTGAAAACCCGTTTGATGACTTCAGGCAAGTCACAATCTCTCAGCCTAAGAAAGAGGCAATGGCAAACCTCCTCTGAATTAATCTTGACAAAAAATCCTCTATGTGACAAGGTTACCATACCTTGCAACTTAAAGGCAGTTAACAGCAAGAAAAATGATATAAATGTGTTATAAAATCGCATAACATTGGTCCAAAGCACATGGCCACCATCAGGCTGGGACTGTGGCAACTGCACAGCCAAGTTCTAAAGCAGAGTGCCTCCACAGTCCCAAACCGTCGCTTCTGAAGATGTATCATGGTGTAGTGTATGTTAATAGCTATGGTAATAAATGACTAAGAAGATTATTGCATCACCTTTGCTCTCAGCATAGATGCAAGATGTAGTTTTAAGAAGATGGATCTTATCACATTCACCGTCACTGGGCAGCAAGCAGCCCGTTTGCAACCCGGGTTTCTGCTGCAGCTTTTCATGAACAGGAAAATCTCGTTCCTGAAAAGATGCAAGAGAAGCCCAGAGAAGCCTGGGTTTCAAATGCGCTGCCCACTGCCCGGCGATGGTTGAAGGCAATAAGATCCACCTTTTAAAAGTTACATCCCGCATCTGTGCCAGGAGCAAAGGTAATGCAATAATCTCCTTAGTTGCATCCAGTTTGGATTACTGTAATATGCTATATATTGGGCCTCCCTTTGAAGACTGCTTGGAAACTTCAGCTGGTCCAAAGAGCAGGGCTAGGTATACAAAGCATATGACCCCTTTGTTAGAATAGCTCCACTGGTTACTGGGCCAGAGCCAATTCGGAGTCCTGTTTACGGTCTATACAGCTTGGGCCCAGGTTATTTTAAGGACTATATGCTCCTGTATGAGTCTGTCCAGGTTTTGAGATCTTTAAAACAAGCCCTACTCTCTATCCCAAATACATCTTGTGGGAACGCAGGAGTGTCTTTGTGGTGACTGTTCATAGGCTCTACAACTTCTTTTCTAGTGAGGCTTTCTGACAGCAGATAAAAGTTTTTTTTAACTTTAGTTTGATAGGCATTTGGGAAACAACTGTTTATGTGAACAGGGATTTTGACAATGTGCTGCACTGTCTGCATTCATTGCTTTTTAATGGGTATGCTTACAAATTGTGTTTAATTGTATTGATAATTTAATTGTTTTAACTTTTGTATGTTTTTAGCCATATGAACCTTTCCCTGTATCTATTTTAGTATTCATAACTACCCTGATGTCCAGAGAAGAAAAGGCAGGATATACATTTTTAAAAAAGAATACTCAAAATATTTCATGAAATCATTAAAAATGAGTTCAACCACATAAGAAGTGATGCAAAAACTAGTTTTCACATAACATTTTAGGACACAAAGCTGTATTAAATTCAGCCCAGCATAAATATGTGATTCCACTCACAGAAGTAACCTCAGAAAATATACATAGATAATCAGTTCTGATACAGCTTTTCCACAATAATGTAGATGGACAATCAGAATCACATTATCGTTCATACCATTGTAGATAAATCAGATAAATTTAGGACTACACAGAGAATTTGCTAAAATGCTATCCATGAATTCTCTGTGCAGTCCTAAATTCTGCAGTCTCAATTAAATCAGTCCTAAAGGGAGACAAATGCTGAAAGTCTACTTGCTCTATGTTATAATATGGTTGATTTTATGGTGAGTAATAGCTCTCTCTAGTGCTCAAACACAGGATAGCACTTAACTGTGCAGGCTGGAATTTGGAAAGTATTATGATGCTCTATTTGCAAACACGTTTCCATTCTAAAGACCAAAATGGACCAAAAGACCCACATAGTTATAAAAGTATCTTTACAAAAAACCTGCTCACTTTGACCTAGGGATAAGTGGAATTTGCATCAGTACAGGATATAATACCTGTATTCTACTTAAGAAGGAAAATAGGGGTGCTAGGAAGAAGGACGCAGTGGCTCAGTGGTTAAGATTCTAACTCCGACGATTGCAAGATCGGCACGTTGGTAAGTTTAAGGCCCAAGGGCCATGTGTCAAGGTAAGCTCCCATCATTAGTTCCCGTTTCTGCCCATTTAGCAGTTCGAAAGCATTTAAAAGAGATAAGTAGATAGGTACCACTTCAGTGGGAAGGTAACAGTGTTCTGGCCACAGGATCACAGAGTCATCTTTGACAAACACTGGCTCTTTGGCTTAGTAACGGAGGTTAGCACTGTCACCTTTACCTTTTAGGAAGAAAGAATCTAATAGCACCTTTGAGACTAAATGGTTATTTCAGCATGAGCTTTCATGGATATTAATCCACTTCTTCAGATGCATTGATAGACTACAATACTGAAGTCCAGGTATTCAAGGACAGTTACATGGTTGTAGGAGTGGGAGCAGAACCTACTAGAATACAGAAAAATGTGCACTGTGGCACTGGCTTCAAAGCGTATGGTGATACAGGCCTTTCAAGAAGCTGATCTGTTGCATAGAGGCATGAAAGCAATAAATCTGCTTACCAGAAGATTCCTTGGAGTCAGAGACTTTTCTGATGATAATTCTTTAGTTGAATTTCAGTCACCAATGTCACAGGTCCTAATAACAGTCACCCACAACGTCAGAGATGCATTAGCATGCTCATTCTGCAATGTGATATATTCCATCCTCTGTCAACAATGCACTCTATACTATACATTAGACAAACCAGACTCTCTGTCTGAGAAGAAATATGCACACAAATTCAACACTAGAAAGGACAATATCCAAAAACCAGTTGCAGAGCATTTCAACTTTCCTAGACATACAATCTCTGACTTAAAGTAGCAATTCTTGAACAAGAAAAAAGTCAAAGGAAGATTGAGCAGAGAAGCGGCTGATTTGGAATATATTCCCAATTTCCAGTCCTTTAGCAGAAGCATGGACAGAGACAATGGTGTTTGTTTTCCCCCCCCCCCCCACAGTACATATATTAATGTACAGGTTTGACTGAAATTTAACATTGAATTGCCAAGGGACCATTTTTTGTTTCCATAAAAGGTAAAGGTAGTCTCTTGACATGAATGTCTAGTCATAACCGATAGTAGGGGGCGGCGCTCATCTCCATTTCTAAGCCGAAGAGCCAACATTGACCGAGGACTGCTCTGGGGGTCATGTGGGCATCATGACTGCACCAAACGCTGTTACCTTCCCACTGAGAAGTAGTACCTATCTATCTACTTGCATTTGCATGCTTTTGAACTGCTAGGTTGGCAGAAACTGGGACTAGTGACAGGAGCTCAGCCCATCATGCAGCACCCAGGTCTCGAATTGCCAACCTTCTGATATCCTGATCATCAGGACTGGCATCTTAAACACTAAGCCACCACACCTCTGTTAATAAAGAGGTAATGGTATTAGATTAAGAAAGAAGCAAAGATGATTATTGTGCTGGACAATGGGAGTAAAAAACACAGAAGGGCGATACCTTTAGTAGGACCAACCAAAGTGCCACAAAAGTGTCCAGAGTTTTAGTTCTCCAGAAAGCTTCATCAAATAAGATAGTACAACAAAACAAAACAGGAAACTCTGAAGAACCGGAAAGGTCCAAAAGATAGACCAGTTAAGAGTGGCTGTTGGTGTAACAGATAACTAGAAGGGTTAAGAGATACAGAAGCTAGATAAAGGTTCTGTGGGAACTAAGACTATAAGGGAACTTTTTAAAACTTGAGTGAAAGAACCTGTTAAACTTTATAACTACTGAAGCACCATATCCAGCTTGAATAACATCCTACAAGAAAGATACTGTATTGAACCTTGCTTGTAAATGCCTGAAGTGTGCTGACAGATAACATCATCCACACTACCAAACATAATTTAAACCCTACCAAAAGGGGAAAAAAGGCCTTTTATTATTTAGGACCCTTCAACTAGTGAGATAGTAATAATGGTCTCTACATAACTGGTGGCAGCCAGTGTGGTAGTTGCCAAGCATAATTGGTGGCACAAAGTGTAAAGGGGTTTAAGAGATTTGGCAGTGACACATTTTCACCCTGTCACAGGGGTTTCCTTGGCAGGTTTTCATCAGATGGGGTTTGCTTTTGCAATCTGCTGAGGCAGAGAGAGTGTGACTTACCAAAGGTCACCCAGTGGGTTTCCATGTACAGAATCCTTTGTAATGGTTTTTGTAGTTACTCATAAATCATAATTCCCACGTATCACTGAATGTAACGGCAATAGTTGTGACATAAACAACTAGCAAAATTAAAATTATACTTTTAAATTACAATATCATATGCACAGAATAAATGTATTTACCTGCACATTATTTCTTGTGGTTAAAGTTAAAATTTGGTAAGACGTGATGATTTTTTAAAAAAATCATTAAAATATATATATATATATTTTAAAACCTGGGGTCTTCCTTTTCTCATTTCACTTAGACTAACCCTACTGACACCATCTCTTCAGTGTTTTAAAGGAATGCAGGCAAACGCCACAGCCCATTTTTGCCCAAAGGTAGATGTTTGGGGAGCAATGGTGTTATCCATCCCTCGCAGGATGTCACCTGGTGCAGTCCGCACCATCCACAATGACACTCCTGATCATATGGACTACAGCCACTGTTGGACTGCAGGTGTTAGCAGCCCAAACCAGTATTGCTAATGGCAAGAAATGCTGGGAATTGCAGTCCAACACCATTTCTGGGGCTAAATTATTTCCACCTCCTGCAGACCAAAGTAATCTCTGTAAATGTGTGCACATCATATTGCACTCAGCAATGGAGCTAAAAGGAAATTGCCAGTATCCATCTCTAAACGTACAATCTCTAGGCCTTTCAGTGCCACTTTGAGTGGAAAGTTGATCATAGAGTTCCACTGGAGGACCTAGAGATTCCTAGAGAGAACATATTAACTACAAACATCTAGTAGTGTCCTGTCTGGGAATAATCTCTAGGCCTTTCAGTGCAACTTTTAGTGAAAAGCTGGCCATAGAGTTGCACTGGAGGACCTAGAGATTCCTAGAGGGGACACATTAGCTACAAATGCCTAGTAGAGTGTCCTCTCTAGGAATCCTAGGCCTTTAGGGGAAAGCTGGCCATAGAGTTGCATATCTAGAGGACCTATGTATTCCTAGGGAGGACACATTAGCTACAAATGCTTAGTGTAGTGACCGCTCTAGGAACAATCTCTACGCCTTTCAGTGCCACTTTTAGTGGAAAGGTGACCATAGAGTTGCACTGGAGGACCTAGAGATTCCTAGAGAACACATCAGCCCTGGTGGCGCAGTGGTTAAATGCCTGTACTGCAGCCACTCACTCAAAACCATAAGGTGGCGAGTTCAAGACCAGCAAAGGGCTGAAGCTCGACTCAGGCTTGCATCCTTCCGAGGTCGCTAAAATGAGTACCCAGATTGTTGGGGGGCAAATAGCTTACAGTTGTAAACCGCTTAGACACTCCTTAAGGGTATGAAGCGGTATATAAATGAAGCTGTTTGTTTGTTTTTGTTTGATTAGCTACAAATGCTTAGTAGAGTGTCCTCTCTAGGAATTCTAGGCCTTTAGTGGAAAGCTGGCCATAGAGTTGCATATCTGGAGGACCTATGTATTCCTAGAGAGAACAAATTAGCTACAAATGCCTAGTGGGTCTTTGGTGGAAAGCTGACCATAGAGTTGCATATCTGGAGGACCTAGAGATTCCTAGAGAGAACACATTAGCTACAAATGCCTAGTAGAGTGTCCTTTCTAGGAATAATCTCTAGGCCTTTCAGTGCCACTTTGAGTGGAAAGCTGACCATAGAGTTGCATAAATGGAGGACCTATGTATTCCTAGAGAGAACATATTAACTACAGACACCTAGTAGTGTCCTCTCTAGGAACAATCTGTAGTCCTTTCAGTGCCACTTTTGAGTGGAAAGCTGACCATAGAGTTGCAGTGGAGGACCTAAAGATTCCTAGAGAGGACACATTAGCTACAAAGGCCTAGTACAGTGTCCCCTCTAGGAATCCTAGGCTTTTAGTGGGAAGCTGACCATAGAGTTGCATATTTGGAGGACCTAGAGATTCCTAGAGTTTAACTACCTAGTAGTGTCCTCTCTAGGAACAACCTCTAGGCCTTTCAGTGCCACTTTTAGTGTAAAGTTGACTATAGAGTTGCATATCTTGATTCCTAGAGAGAACATATTAACTACAAACAACTAGTAGTGTCCTCTCTAGGAACAATCTCTAGGCCTTTCAGTGCTGCTTTTAGTGGAAAGCTGACCACAGAGTTGCATATCTGGAGGACCTATGTATTCCTAGAGAGGACATGTTAACTACAAATGCCTAGTAGTAGAGTGTCCTCTCTAGGAATCCTAGGCTTTTAGTGGGAAGCTGACCATAGAGTTGCACTGGAGGACCTAAGGATTCCTAGAAAGAACATATTAGCATCAAATGCCCAATAGAGTGTCCTCTCTAGGAATTCTAGGCCTTTATTGGAAAGCTGACCATAGAGTTGCAAAAATGGAGGACCTAGAGATTCCTAGAGAGAACACATTAGCTACAAATGCCTAGTAGAGTGTCCTTTCTAGGAATAATCTCTAGGCCTTTCAGTGCCACTTTGAGTGGAAAGCTGACCATAGAGTTGCATAAATGGACGACCTATGTATTCCTAGAGAGAACATATTAACTACAGACACCTAGTAGTGTCCTCTCTAGGAACAATCTGTAGTCCTTTCAGTGCCACTTTTGAGTGGAAAGCTGACCATAGAGTTGCAGTGGAGGACCTACAGATTCCTAGAGAGGACACGTTAGCTACATAAGTCCCCTCTAGGATTCCTCTCTATTGCAGTTTCAGGCCAACTTCTTGGAGTGGAGAGTGAGAATGTGTGAGTCCTCTCCCTAGCGGAAGTCCCGCCTCCTCCTCCTCCTCCTCTCGCGTCACTTCCTCCCGCTCGGGGGCCCCTCCGCCGCAGCTCCAAGATGGCTGCGCCCTGTGGCTCCTCACAGCTCCCTTCGGACTCCTCGGCGCTGAAGGTCCCGAAGATGGAGGTCCTCTCCCCGGGCTCCCCGGGGGGCCTCAGCGACGGAAACCCCAGCCTCTCGGAGCCCTCCACTCCCAGCGGAGCCTCGCCTCTGGGCCCCACGGGGACGGCAGCCTCCTCCGCCTCAGCCGCAGCGGCCTCCTCCTTCTCCCCTGCTGCCTCCGCCTGCCGAGGGATGTCCTGGACCCCCGCCGAGACCAACGCCCTCATCGCCGTCTGGGGCAACGAGAGGCTGGTCGAGGCTCGCTACCAGCAGCTGGAAGGGGCCGGCACCGTCTTCGGAAGCAAGGCCCCAGGCCCGGCTATGTACGAGAGGGTCTCCCGGGCCTTGGCCGAGCTCGGCTACGAGAGGACGCCTTCTCAGTGCAGGGAGAGGATCAAGGTACGGCTTGGACGCTTTTATTGCACCGAGGCTATGGAATTCTGGGAGTTGGAGTTTGTTGTGGGGCCCTCTGGGCCCCACAACAAACTCCAACTCCCAGAATTCCATAGCGACTGACCCAGACAACGAGCTCTATGACTTCCTTGGATCCGGACACTATACTTCTATTTTAGGATCGCATCGGCCTTTTTAGCTGCCGCATCACACTGTTGCGGGAAGCAGTGACACAAGACAGAGGACTCTTTCGCACGGGAGGGATTTCTCCCAACTTTGAATGGAGCCCATGCGAATTCACGTGGATTCGCTCGTTTAGTGAATTTACGTGAATCCCCATTGCGTTCGGAAGGCGTTCGGAACGACTTCCCGTTACCCGAAAATGACCCCCCCCATTGCCCGAAATTGCGCGAGAAGCTTTAATTCGCAATAACGTAAAACCCCAGGATTGCGTTCGGAATGACTTCTTTTGTCCGAAATTGCGCGAGAAGCTTTAATTCGCAATAACGTGAAACCCCAGGATTGCGTTCGGATTGCCCTTGGATTATACTTCCAATTTCCCACGTCTGAAAGAGTCCAGAGACACACGCTTCGGGTTCCCTTTCGCAAGCCTCCCTCGAATTCTCCAGGGATGATGATGATGATGATGATGTTTGAGGCCATACGGACAGGCCAAAATAAAGCTGCTTCGGGTCTCTTTGGACGTACGCTGTTGAAATGCTGCGTGAGTCCTGAGACGCCGGAAGCCGTGCCAAAGGACCAGGGCACAGTTTTGGCGCAGCTTCTGGCCTCTTAAGATGCGAGCGTCATTTAAACAGCACACCTCCAAAGTGACCCGAAGCTGCTTTATTTTGGCCAGTCTGCATGGGACCATTTATTTCTTACCCGCCTCTCCCCATGGATCAATAACAACAAACCACAATTCAAAAAGGATGTGGAGAAACTGGAGCATGTCCAAAGGAGGGCGACTAAAATGGTGAAGGGTCTGGAAACCATGTCTTATGAGGAGAGACTTAGGGAGCTGGGGATGTTTAGCCTGGAGAAGAGAAGGTTAAGAGGTGATATGATAGCCCTGTTTAAATATTTGAAGGGATGTCATATTGAGGAGGGAGCAAGCTTGTTTTCTGCTGCTGCAGAGGCTAGAACGCGGAACAATGGATGCAAACTGCAGGAAAAGAGATTCCACCTCAACATTAGGAGGAACTTCCTGACAGTAAGGGCTGTTCGACAGTGGAACAAACTCCCTCGGAGTGTAGTGGAGTCTCCGTCCTTGGAGGTCTTTAAGCAGAGGCTGGATGGCCATCTGTCAGGGATGCTTTGATTTGGAGTTCCTGCATGGCAGAAGGGGGTTGGACTGGATGGCCCTTGTGGTCTCTTCCAACTCTATGATTCTATGAAACAACAGACAAAACAATATCAGGTCCAAAAAAGCACACTATGGAAATAGTCCACTTAGGGACTGCTTTAACTACCCAGGCACAGTGCTAGGGAATCCTGGGAATTGTAGTTTGCTCTGTCTCTGACAGAGAAGGCTAAATGTCCCACAGAGGGACAGTTCCCAGAATGCCCTAGCATTGAGCCAGGGCGGTTAAAGCGGTCTCAAACTGTATTGTTTCTGCAAGGTGCTTTGGACCTCAGTTAAAAGACCTTGTTTAAAATGCACATCAGTTTTAAAAGATAAATTTTATTGAGTTTAAAAAGGATAAATAAAAGGGATGTTAAGGCAGTCAGCAAACTCCGTCTTCTTAGGTTCCTTAATGCTTTGTGTGTGTGTGTGTGTGTGTGGGAACCAATTTGTTAAAGAAGCAAAGCATAATTTTAAAAAATGAATTAACCGTTCTAACGGTATCCATCATCCAACATCTCCTGGTTTAATTCCTAAAGATTTAGCACGTTTGACTAAACCATAAAACTCTTATTCAATCCTCAGTTTTCTCCCTGCACTACATTGCTGGGTTCGAACGTTGAGGAAAGGAAAGAAGGACAAGTATATTAGTTTGTCTTGCAGAAATAATCCAGTTTGACAGCACTCCGCTCCGGTGCCGCAACAAACTACATTCCCCAGAATTCCATGGCATTGCGGCTGTGGCAGTTAGAGTGGTGTCAAACCAGATTATTTCTGCAGTGTGAATGCAGCCACAGACAGCAGAGCTGTACATTGTCACACCACACTGTTATAGCACTATTATTCCACTTCAACTGCTCTGGCTGCCTTATGTGGCATTCTGGGATTTGCAGTTTGGGGAGGGTCATATAGAATTTTCTCCCTTTTGGGCCTCGTAGGAAACCACCCTAGGAATGAGAAGTAAGGGTTTGAGTTTTGCCAGGAAATAAGATCCCAGAGTTTGTGTAATATTAGAAAGGTATCAACTTGGACTCCTTCTCTTGTTGTTGTTGTACTTTTGGATCCAGTGGGGCACACTGAAAGGGTTATATATACGCTGCTGTGTCTTTATGTTGAAAAGAACCATTCAGCAGTGGTGGGTACAATGCTTTTAGCCCCAAATAGTCAAATTTAAAATAGATTTATGTGGGTTTTTCAAGCTATATGGCCATATTCTAGAAGAGTTTATTCCTGATGTTTCGCCAGCATCTGTGGCTGGCATTAAGATGCCAGCCACAGATGCTGGCGAAACATCAGGAATAAACTCTTCTAGAACATGGCCATATAGCCCAAAAAACCCACAGAAATGTATGGATGCCGGCCATGAAAGCCTTTGACTTCAGATTTAAAATACTAGGTTTTAGTGAGAATTTGTTTGAGATTAGCTGTAGTATGTTGGCATTAGAAGAGACGTCGTGATTGAAGTAGTAAAAAATAATAGCATTAAAGAAACGAGTGGGCAGACATACATGGAATATAGCTAGATCTTAAAGCTTTGAAAACATCCTTCAGTATTCTAAACTTAGATACCTTATGCATTCACAATTCAATGCGAGTTATCTGCCTTAATTTTCTGCCATATAACAAGAAGGTTGGTTTGGAAAAAATCAAAGATTGCCTTTGGACAGAATAAAAAGTTCTACATGCAAAGAGAATTAGCTCTAAGGTCGCTGTCTTACGGAATAAATATAGCAGTTGCTTAGAGTTTGTTTTCCCCATGCTTGCTTTCTCTTACAGAATGGAAAAACTGACAAAGATGTATTAGCATAAAATGACTTGAAGTCCCCTTTCTGATGATAAATCATTCTGAAGAGTTAGTGAAATTACTCACACACTGGAGTGAAATTGCTCATTGTAGTTAGCAAGTTTTCCTGGTGGAAGCAGATAGCGAGAGGTTGTGTAGTGAAGGTGATCAGTTTATTCACAGGCTCAAGGTCTGCTTATTTTCTTTCTCCCTTTTTGTAATACTGAGTAGCTGCCAACTTATTCTCTGAAGAGTAATACACTGGCATGATGTCTTTCTTCAGTCTCGTGCTTGTTCAAGTCAGGGCTGGTGTAATGAAACTTGGTTTGTTTTTAATTTGTTGCCATTAATGCTAAGAGGTTGGTGAGAGCATTGCTGGGAAGAATCTGTTGCTTACATCTCTTTGGTTTAGTGCTGTTTAGAGTTGACATAGTTTGGCAGAAACTCCGAGTAGTATACTGTGTAGGGCTATGGATCCAGAACCTTGTTGCTGGTTAGGCATGGCAGGAATTACAGATGAAAACGGTCTTGGAAGACTGATCTAGAACACAGAGTGGTATAGGCACATTTTACCTCTAAGTATAATCACTGCCTATAAGTATCCATAGTGAAATTCACTTGAGTTCTATCATTTTAGGAAGAGGGCTCCGCAGTCACACTGAACCAAGAGGATTATTTATTTGATTAGGCATGCCCCATGGTATTGCTTTTAAGCTACTAGTACTATTGGTAGCATTGATGTGCAAAGAATTGTTCTTAAAACAATGTTGTGTTGGCATTTAAAAATCGCGAGTGGTGGTATTTACATGTTTTTTAATATCATTTTTTTATTCCAATGTCATTTTCAGTGGTTCACCGGCTCAACTGTTCATAGAGACTAGGGTTGTAGATTGCATCCAAATTAATAATAATATTAATATAATAAATTTTATTTCTAGCCCGCTCCTCTGTAAAAAACAATCGGAGCAGAGTACAACAGGATTAAAACATACAATTTAAAACAGTCCAACAGCCCATTCCCAACTACCTGCCCCTTAAAAATAAATTAAATTAACAATAATTTAAAACCATCAACAAATTAAAAATATAATGCATCCTCATAACATTGTTCTTTAACGAGGTGGGAGATGGTACCAGAGCAAGGATTACAGTTGACTGTATTATAATTAACATTGTAGACTGAAGAAGGAAGCCACATTGAGTGGGACTTTCGTGACTGTATATTACCGGGATAAGCAACTTGCTGGTCACCCCAGAGATTTAAAGTCCAGCTTCATAATCCTTTGCTGTTGATCATAGTAGATGGGATAATGGCATCAAAACATTTAGAAAGCATAGTGTTGCTTACTTTTTTGTGGGTCTGTGTGGCCATGTTCTAGAAGAGTTTCTCCCTGATGTTTCGCCAGCAGCTGCGGCTGGCATCTTCAGAGATGCTGGCGAAACGTCAGGAATAAACTCTTCTAGAACATGGCCACATAGTGCAAAAAAACCACAAAAAACTATGGATGCTGGCCACAAAAGCCTTTGACTTCCCATAGTTTTTCTTACTTCTGATATACATATTCATCTTTAGAATGGGATAGCAAGAGTGAACCAGTGGGATGGATGACTAAGATCCAAAACACACTGCAGAAATAATCCAGTTTGAGACCACTTTAACTGCCCTGGCTCAGTGCTAGAGAATCCTGGGAATTGCAGTTTGTTGTGGCACCAGAGCTCTTTGACAAAGAAGGCTAAATGTCTCACAAAGCTACAATTCCCAGAATTCCCTAGCATTGAGCCATGGCAGTTAAAGTGGTCTCAAACTGGATTATTTTTTCAGTGTGTTTTGGACCTAACTTGAAAGTCCTAGCGTTGCATTCAAATTCTGTCACAGTCAGACTGGCTATGTTTGGGCAAGTCTTCACTTCACATGGTAATTCTGAGGACAAGCAAGAATTTTATAAATCACTGTCTAATACAGTTGCTACATCAGCGATTATGCTTTCCTCCTCTGTGTCCTTTCAGACAATTTTGCTTTTGTTGTTTAACATGAGAATGAACAATTCTTGCAAAAGTGGGTACTACCGCTGCATGCCCTAAAATTGCTTGGTCACATATGTCCTAATACATTATGTTTAATTGTTGTGTTCTTGTGTTTTTAGAAACTGATTTGATAGTGCATAAATGCTGTACTGTTCATTAACCTTCCAATATTAAGCATTTATGAAGTTCCAGATTTCAGTGCTTTTATGTGACCCGCAGTCGCCCAACAGATATGAATGAACTCAGTGCTAACAGATGATGCTTGAAGGTTGTGATGTTATAGGGAAGGGGCCATAATTTGCTGTATCACTAATAAGTCTTGTTATATACTTGAAGGTTAATTAACTTGGGTGATTTATTTTATTAGTCATCTCACAAGCTATGGTATGGATATAAGTGATACAGAGTAGCTAAACTCCCTTGCTCCAGCACTATTTTATAGGTACTCTTATTTAGTTTTCTCTCTTCTGCAAATACCTAACTTAAGTGTGAGTACATTTTAAAGCCTGTGAGATATGAATGATTTGTAAACTTAATGTCTGAGCATACGCTTAAAAGAAATTTAATTTATTTTTTTTCAAAAACAAGCATTTGAAAGGAAACAAATATTCAGTTACATTTAACATTGGCCCAGAAAGATACCATGGTCAATGGTATTAAATGCTGCTGAGACCAACAGCGACACACTCCTCCCGTCCAGTTGCTTGCATAGGTCATCTACCAAGGCAACAAAGCTGTCTCCATACCATAACCAGGTCTGAAGTCAGATTGAAATGAATCTACATAATCAGTTTTATCCTGAAACAGCTGAAGCTAGGAGGTCACCACTTGCTCCAGAACCTTGCCCAAGAACGAAATATTAGAGAGTGACTGCCTCAGGCATCTGTCCACATGAGAAAAGGGTTGGGAGAGGGTGGATCCATACACTCCAAGCCTCTTTCCCAGGTGGATGGGTACCTGTCTTTCCCAGGAATCCGTCCGACTGGGAAAGGGACTGGGAGGGAATGGATCCACACATGCCAAGCCTCTTGCCCAGGCACCCATCTGTCTGGGAAAGAGGCTTGGAGTGTGTGGATCCAGCCCCTTTGTCCGTCAGATGGTTTCCTGGGGAAGACAGGCACCCATCCACCCAGGAAAGGACAGGGGAGCCAGTAAAAGGGATGGGGGAGAAGAGGAGCGCGCAAGCTCGCTCCTGCTTCTGTTCCCCGACCCCCGTAACTTTCACTGGCTTCCTTATGGGGGGAACAATTTCACGGTTTTTCCACATTTGCGGCGATCTTGCACCCCAACCCCTGCAAATGTGGAGGGCCGACTGTAGTTAGCAGTTTTCAAGTTAAATGTGAATGGATTCTGTCTCTATAGTCTGAAAAAGCTGTATTGGTGTGTTATCTGTTTCTCATTGTTTATTTCTTCTAAATTTTTTGTGGGCATATCCCGCTTTCTAAAATTCTGGGCTCATCTTCAAAAGAACCTCCCTTGAAGTAATCTGTCGTCCTTTCATCACAATTCCTCACTGTATTGCTTCTATCTACTTTTTTGTGTTGTCCTGATCATATAATGTATTACTATTGTATCCTTACTCTTGCTTTAAATTTCTTTTAACTCTTTGGATCTTGTAGAAGGCATCTCTTTTTCTGTCTTTCTTATTTTCTTCTTCTTCTTTAGATTGCTTATTATAATAGTCCTCTTTTTTCCTATGCACAAGTTGCTAACAGTTGCAGTCAGAATTCTGACTCTGTTTCTGTCACCTTTTAATTTTGCACTTTTCACTTGACCCTAACTGCTTGAAAAGTTGCATCAGTCATTGAAGCTCTTTTTTTATTTGAGGCTGAAGATAGTGCCTTTTTGCATTTTTCCTTGAAAATATTCATGGCTTTGGTCCACAGTTCTTCTGGTTTCTAGTCAATTAGGTTTAGGCTTAAATACCCTAAAGGCGCCACATCCATATGATCTTGGAAGCTAAGCAGGGTCAGCCCTGGTTAGTACTTGAATGTATAGATGCCGTAGGCTATATTTCAGAGGAAGAAACTGGCAAAATCACCTCCAAGTATTCCTTGTCTACGAAAACTACGAAATGCAGGAGGACATTATAATCCGGTAGGTGATTTGAAGGCACATGGATGTACAGTACAAATCTGTTCTTTACATGGTTTTAAAATTCTGTAGGAATTTCCTTCAGGTTTATTTTGTCACCAGATTGGTTTAGTGCCAAGGTAGAATGGCAACATAGTGTAGGGTTCTCTTGGCAAGGTTTATTAAGAGGAAGTTTTCCATTGCCATTATCTGAGACTGAGAGAGTATGACTTGCTCATAGTCACTCAAACCCTGGTCTCTAGGAGTTCTACACAACACTGGCTTACACACTATGGCCTTCCATGCTGTACATGCTTCCAAGCCATTGCTTCACAGAGAATACGAACATTTTCAACTCTTGCCTGTATGGTGTAGTTTTATCCATTGGCAATATAAATAGCTACCTTTTGCTGAATGAAGCTATCACCTGTCTTAGCGGAGCATTCTGCTTCCTCTAACCTGGCCCTTTGAAGGTAGGTTGGGACAATCTTTTGGAGCCTATGTTTTTGAGTTAAAATAAGTCTAACTGCTCAATAGTCAAATTATTTCCTTAGTTTTGAAACAGGCTGCTAGAAAATATTTTGAAATGCTAAATTGAGCCCCAAGTGTTTGGGGAAGAGTTTGTGGTTTTAGGGGCTTCCAGTAGACTTTGTCAGAGCATATTAAGACTTCATGGCTAACTGTGCTAGAGACATTTTTTTGTTTTAACTACACTGTTAATAAAAGCATTTGTTATCTCTAATTGAACCCATATTGGTGCCTGCTGTAATATTTTGTTACTTAGGTAGGTAATCAGGTATGTCACACAGCTAAGCAGATGTCTCTGGATTTTACTATAAATAAATAATACTATAAATAAATAACTAAAATGCTGGGCTCAATTCTGTTGATTTCCCCATTGTACTAAGACTTGAACCAAAGTTATATGCTGTGCAGTATATAGAGTGTGCAAGCTTGATAGAAAATATCAGAAAGTGTAGAGAAACGTAAAACATATTCTTTACTAATGGGTAACAACACTAAAAATATGTAAGTTCTTTCCCATCTTAGTGTTGTTGTAACATGACAAAATTAACTCTTGGCATTCAGGTGAGAAAAGGGATCAAATGGGAATATGCCAGTTTTATTCAGAAAAAATTAAGAGTGTATCACAGTGGACTTGGCCTTATTTATATATTTTTTCTATTTGTATTATGAGCGTAAGCAGGTTGGAGTGGATATGTTCATGTTTCTCTGAAAGTTATACAGAATCTTTATGAAGTAATTTCCTGTTATTAGGATAAAATGGGAGGTAGAAACTGAATGAAAATTTGCATTCCCAAAGAAATACACGCAGCCCACCTCATTTGCAGCTTTGGCTTTAGTGGATTTGATTATTTATGAATTTGATTAAAAAATTCTTTCTAGAAATCTCTAGGTCTTCCAGCACAACTCAGTGGTCAATGTCTGGCATATATTGACCATAGAGTCATGCTGGATAACCTAGAGAGAAGACTTATCTAGGCATTTTTAGGTCCTCCACCACAATTCTATGGTCAACTTCTGCAGGACCATACAATTGCACTGGAGGACCTAGAGATTCCTGGAAAAACTGTTCTCCCAGGTTAAAAAAGAGTGTTTTCATTTGTTGTTGTTCCACTTTCGTGGGAGTCCTGTGCCCCTAACTCCAGAGAATGTGGAGGGCACAATGGTTTGTGTTGGGGAAAAGCTTATTTTATAGCCTGTACACTAAAGCTGTCAATAGGTTGTGTTAGCTGAGTAAAACTGTAATTTAGATAGAACACTCTTAAAAACAAATTCCTACAGCAGAGGTAAATTAATAGCATCCTCTGGGCCAAATCTGTGTATGGTCCAAAACACACTGCATAAATAATAATAATAATAATAACTTAAATATTTTAAAATTCATGATTAAAAACTCCCTGAATAGGCCTGCCGAAAGAGAGAGATCTTCAGATGTGTTTTATATTCCAACAGCTGCTTTAGCTGTCAGATCTCTTCCGGCTGGACATTCCACAGTCTTTGGTTGGCTGATGAGAAGGTTCTCTGGGTAACGGCTGCCAGTCGGGTTCTTGCCAGCTGTAGCAACTGCCCCCAGAAGACCTCAGTGTTTGGGGTGAATTGTACATGAGAAGGCGATCCTGTAGATAATCCAGTTTGAGACCTCTTTAACTGCCCTGGTTCAGTGCTAGGGAATCCTGGAAATTATAGTCTGCTCTGGCACTGGAGCTCACTTTCAGAGAAGGTTAAATGTCTCACAAAACTGCAGTTCCCAGAACACTCTAGCATTGATCCAGGGCAGCTAAACTGGATCTCAAACTGTGTGAGAAGTACTTATCCTGACCCACATTCTTCAGTTGCCAACTCATAAGCCTAGATATTATGTGGAAGAAGCAAGGGTGTTGAAGTCGTGCCTATTCATCAGGGCATTGTTGTTAACATTATCCTGATATTTCTTTTGAGTTGCTTTTATCTGTTAGGGTCGCATAGTAAGATTTGTGGCTTTGTGGAGAGTTTAGTTTGGCTCTTCCCATTCTAAGTTTGGTTCTCTCGCCAGCACACAATGATAACTTTCAGTGTTGTGTTGCTGAGTTTTATCCTTAGAGTAAATAGTTTTTTGTGGCACTGCTTCTATGCATTCCCAGCTCCTTTGTTGTAGCCTCCCCAGATTCCTTGTAGATATTATGGATTTTAAGAAAAGCATGGTACCAGCAAATGTACCTCCCTTCTTTGCTATTTCCACATTTCAAAATGGCACCATGAAATCAACCATTCTTAATAGTTTTTTTCCTAGTCCTGGAATTCCGGATATTTGGAAGGATTAAATCTTCTTTTTGTGTAATGCATGGTTAATTGTTGAATATCACCATAGCCGTTCGAGCAGTCGGGGAAACTGGCAAAAATACCTTTCATAGAAATACAGTTTCAATCTGCTAAAGTGGTTGCTAACAAAGTGTTATCTTTTGACACCCTGATAATCAGATTTCTTAAATGCCTTTTATCTTAATCTAAAAAGAAAGACACTGCTTAGTTTATTTTCTCTCCCCACACAACACTTTTCCAAGTTCTCATCATTTCTGTTAACAGAACATACTGGTTCTTGATAAAAGAATAAACACTGTGCCTTTTGGTGCTGTGGTTGTTCAGTTTTACTCTATATCCCATTCTTTAAAACAGAGTGTATTAAAAGAGAACATTTAATCTAAGAAACAGGTGGAAACTGGGACGGAGAGGCTCAAAACACGTTATCACAATTTTACATTTGCTGCTATGTAAGGAGGCTGAATGCAGCAAAGTGGGCAGTCAGGGCAAGATTAAAAGTGGGGGGAAACTGTTTGAAACTTGGTGTGTATTCTTCAGAAACTAGGCCTGACAGTTGGGTTTAATGTTTGATAACTAGACCTGTCCATCTTAGTACTGTGTGTTTAATATTTGAGCATGGGAATTCAGAGCATTATTGATTTCACCTCTTTTAAATTTCAGCAGCTTCCCAAGAGACAGAGTGAGTTAGTAAGGATGCAAAATATGTAAGTAATATATTTTACTAGCTAAAGAGTTTAGGCCAACATTTTACTTTTTAAAAAAACTTCTTAAATGTTTTCTTTTTGGACTAAGGGATGATCCACCTGTCTGCTTTTGGTGACTCCTCGTTTTTATTTTTCTTTCTGTCTCTTTCTTCTTTCTCTTAATTATCTTCTCCAAACTATCGGCATACTAGTAACTGTTCTTTCTCCTCCTTTTGTAAAGGTGTATATCTTGTGGGCTTGTTGGTATCTGATTAGGATTTAGTTCTAAATAATATCAAAAGTGCTATTGAGAAAGGAAAGCCCTTGGGAATAGAGATGAACAAATGAAAATGATGCCTTTAATGATCGTGTAGATGTGTTGTCCTACTGTGACAAATGTACAAATAATACTGCTGTATGTTAGGAACGTTAAATGACTGGAAGCTAAGCCTGCCTTTTGAATACCACTTGATAGCATTCTGATTTGGTTAAAGCAGTCAAGAATGTGTTTGCTCAGCTAAAGTTAAAAATGAATGAAAATTGTGTAAGTCATTGAGAATTATGCCAGTAACACATACATGTTCTGTTTTAGACCCTTCGCAGGTGTTATAGCCGAGTGAAAGAACATGGTGTTGGGAAAAGGAAAAGCAGTTACACATTTGAACAGTTGGAGCAGGTGTTTGGTCAAGGAGGATGGGACTCTCAACCTTGCCAACCAGTGCTTATCAACAGTAGTGGCCTATACCAAGAGCTTGAGTCAGATGGCAGTACCATGGAGGAATTCTCACAAGATGAATGGGGGAACCATAGTCAGGAACTTCATTGCTACCAGTCAGGAGACCAAGAATTGGGTAAGCAATGTAAAACCTTTTTCATTGTCTGACGTTTTATTTGAGTTTGGTGTTTGTTTGTTTTTTGTCATTACTTATAATGACATTTCTTCTGAATGGCATAGCATTCGAATATACAATATACAATATTTGTTCAGTTTTCTGAGTGTTACCATTATTTACCTTGATGTTAAGTCCATGTTTCTTGTCTTAAATTAGATAATGTGACAGTGCATAGAAACTGCTATATTTTACTGGGCAATTGGATACATGCTCAGCTTCTGGATGTTTAAAGCATGTATTCTGCTTTGCCACTATCTGATGTAACTGCAAGCTGCCCAGAGCACAGCAGAGATTTTTGGGCTTACAAATGCCTGACTTACTACACATAGGGAGATTTTGGGGTGAAATAACTTTCAGCTGAAAAATGGAAGCTATAGTATTACATAGTTTCAGACTTACATTTGACTATTCAGAATTTTGCTACAGCCTGGGGCTTCTTGCTTGTTGTCACAATAATGACCGCATGTCAATACATATACAGATATTCTTTTTCTATCTGATGTTGTCATAGGAGTCCTTACATGGAAAATCTAAACAGGATGCAAATACAGTCAGTTGTTACTTATCTTCAGACATATTCAAAGTAGAATAGCCTCTGTGTAAAAATACAAATATATATAAAGTGAGCCTGTCACTTAATAGGATGAATAATACTAATAAGAGGAACTTGTCTCAAATCCTCTAAGTAGTGTATAAGGAAAAAAATTGAATAAATTGAGCTTTTATTACTCAGAATTTGCTGAGTAATGTTCACAATAATTTGCTATTTATTTATTTGCTGTATTTATACCCTGCCCTTCAGCCCTAAAGGCTCTCAAAGCAGCTTACAATTATTATTATTTTTAATTAGATGGTTCCCTGCCCTCAGGCTTACAATCTAAAAAGACACGACACAAAAGGAGAAGGGAATGGTGATGGGGAAAGGGATCAGGTCCAGCAGTTCTTCTCTCCCTCTGAGGCCTGGACCGAGGCAGATGGACTGGAAGGAGGGCGCTGCTTCTCTGCTTCTTGTGACACTGTTGTAGACAACTTGTCATTGCATTTTAAAGGTAACAGTATTCTCATCCTACCTTTTAGATGAAATGCCTGCAATGAAAAAATCTTTGAAGATAAAGCAAGAAACGTCTGAAGAATCACAGTAAGTAGCTTATGAGTTTGCTGTCTATGCCTCAGAATTCTTCCAGATGGTGATTTCAGAAGAAAAATATCTGAACCTTCTAACAGTAGTTAGTTCTTCACACTGTATTTAATCAAGATTAAAATTTGCTCTAAGAAAAGAGGGCCTTCAAGCTCTGTTAAATATGCTATTTATGATCTGTTGAATATGTTGCAAATTTGATTTCTTTATAAATCTCAAAAGTTTTTTTCTCACCTCACTTCTTTCTGGAATTAGTGTATGTGAAGCTAGAGTAAAGATTATTTGTTTACACATTGTAGCCTGATTCTCTGAGCCAGAACTTGGAAAGCATTTGTGGTTAACAAATAAAATTATAACATAACTATTAAAAAGAGCAAAAAGAGTTCAGATTAACAATAAAAACAGAAGAAGAGAGCCAGCCATTCCATCCAACATAGAGGTTCAAAAGCCTGGTGAGGAAAAAACATTTTCAAGTACTTACAAGTCTTGATGATGGAACATGATAGAAGATATGTCCCCAGAATTTGGATAGTTGGGTGGATGGTATTGTATGAGAGGGAATCATCTTGTTAGTATCTTGGTCTCAAGTCATTTCGGGTTTTTGTAGGATTTTTAGATGTCACCTGGGTACATATTGACAGTGCAGTTGAAGTAAGATGAACAATCAAAGCTGTCCCAAGGTCTCACTTTAAAGGAGTGATCCTATGGAAAGACTATGGGGGAGTTACAAAAGGTTCAGAATTCTGTGCTGCTGTCCCTCAATTTCCATCTTCCAAAATCTGCTTGTTTGTTGGAAAGATTGCTTTCTGAGACAGGGATGCAGAATATGGGGTTCTCCAGGAGTTGTCAGACTACAACACCCGTTATCATTCATTATTAGCTATGGTTTCTAGGGCTAGTAGGAAGTGTAGTCTGATAATATTTAGCGGGCCACACTTTCCTGAGCCCTGACAAAGGTTCCTTATGCTAAGTCAGATCACAGATACATCTTAGCTCCGCTTTGTCTATAACTTATTGTCCAGGATTTCAGACAAAAGTGTTTCCCAGTTCTGCCTGGACATGCCAGAGATTGAACACGGGACCTCTTGAATGTAGATCAGGAACTCTGCTACAGAGCTGCTTCATCTTCTCTCCATCTTTACAATGTCCTTTTCTACTTATGAAATGTTATGTCTAACTTATGCCTCTTCTGCTCTTCTAAACCACTTGGTCAGATCTCACATTTTGTTCCTTTTTTTTTTTTTAAAGGAAACGTGATATGATGCAGAATATTGTACAGATCTTGGAATCCGTCCAGTTAAAGTGGGAATTATTTCAGAGCTGGACAGACTTCTCTAGGTTACATCTTTCTAACAAACTGGCCATATTTGGCATTGGATATAACACACGGTGGAAAGAGGATATTCGCTACCACTATGCTGAGATCAGTTCCCAAGTTCCCCTTGGCAAGCGACTCCGGGAATATTTCAACTCGGAAAAGCCAGAGGGCAGGATAATCATGACCAGGGTACAGAAAATGAACTGGAAGAATGTTTACTACAAATTTCTAGAGATCACTATTAGCGAAGCCCGGTGCCTAGAGCTACACATGGAGATTGACTGGATACCTATTGCTCACTCCAAGCCAACAGGTGGAAATATTGTCCAGTATTTATTGCCTGGGGGCATTCCAAAAAGCCCTGGTCTGTATGCCATTGGTTATGAAGATTGTCACAACAAACCACAGTCTCCTGATCATGAGACTATCAGCCAAGACCCTGAAAATGAGACCCTAGGGGAAGTGGAAATGCCGTTGACACAAACCTCTGTCAAAGTGGAGATGCAATCTACCCGAATCATATATTGTTACCTTGGCATTGCAGAGGTTAGAACTCTTCAGCAGTGCTTGTTCCTACACTTTCAGGCAAACACCAAAACCTTCAGCAAAGAATGGGTTGGAATCAATGGATTTTTATCTCAAAACTGCATTGTAGACCCAGGGATTTCTCCCAAATCCATCTACATCAAATTTGTGGAAGTGGAGAGGGACTTTCTTTCTGCTGGCTCATTGGTAGAGTGCCTGGAAAAAGCCATTGGATATCCCTTGAAATTTAACAACTAAAGCTCATCCTTCATAAGGATTAGGACTTTGATTCCTATGTGGCATTCGGGCATGTTTGACAGTCCAGACTGATAAAGTAAGCCTTTGTGAAGAACTTGAACTACAACAAAAAATCACACTTGGTGGGGATTTTAGAAAACTTGTTTCCCAAGTCAGTAAAATATACAGCTTACTTGCTTGGGACAATTAACTGATTTTGTAAAGTGAAGACTTTGAAAGGGAGCCTTGTAAATACAGTGACTGTTGGTACATTCCATGTTGGACGAGCGTACACTTTACGTTTCATATGAAAAGCTGTTTTCCACAATGTCTAATTTTTACACATCTGTCTATCTATAAGTGTTATTACAGTTATGTAATAAATAAGCAATAGATAATGGCGAGTTTAAACTTGGGGTCACATGAGACTGCTTTTCAGTGCCACTTTTAGCCTCTCTTGTATATAAGTTAGCATTTCACACTTTTTCACCCATCAAGTGTTTTTAATATTTCCAACCAGTGTTGCCTGCAAAAAAAACCCCTTCTGTTTCTGTGATGTATCCCAGTTTACTAGTAGTGTTGCCATATCAACTTTTTTGTTTTTTTTGTTTCGTTTTGTTGTTTTTTTACATTAAAGTAATCCTGGTCCTTTTTTTAAAAAAACAAAAAATTGGTTATCCTCTTTGTGTGGCAGTGAAAGTAACTCAACCACTGAGAACATTTCATCAAATCATGCTTTTTATAAAATGCAATCAAAGCTGTGAGAAGGGGTGGGATGGGAAGGGAATGGGGAAGTTATGGACCCGGGTAGTAAGCATTTTAAATGCCTCATCAAAATGTTATATAAGCCCCATTACGCCGCTGGCAAGTACCAGATTTTCTAAATTTCTTTTTTTTAAAAAAAAACGCATTGATCAGTGGAAGTTGTGACATACAATGAATGTGTCAGTCCAAATAAAAGCAAGCAAATCTGTTGATTTTCAGAAATGTGTTTCTTACTTAATAGTATCCTCCTAGATGTAGAAATGCCTTGAATGATATTTATTTGAAAATACATGTTTTATCATTAATATCTTAAATGTTTGAAATATATGCAGCCTACCAGAGATTTAAGGGAGGTTTCCCCCAGGTTTATACTGCAGAATCAGTGCAACATTATATTAATAGATGTTCAGTTTCCCAATAAAATTGCAATATTCTGGTTAAAATACATATTTTTCATTTTGATGTTGGCCCACCAAACGAAAGGGCCCTTCAGTAATTTTACAAAGAATATAACTGAGTACATTTGTGCTAGTACTTTGGGGAAGAATTTCTGTAAATCATGTACCAGTGTGAGCCAGTCAGCCTAACCTAAGCATTCACAGCATTTGCACAAAACAAACTGATGGAACATTCTGCCTAGTTACTCCCACTTGAAGCCTTCCACCAGCAAGAGTAGCTTTAGTAGCCAGGATCACAGAAACAAGGAAAACCTTACAGGTCTGTGGAGGCAGAATCCATAGAATCCAGTGTGCCAATTCTGGCTTCAAAGCAAAAATGTACCATGGTAAATTTCACTTTATTGCATATTTACTTTAATAGGAATTTAGGAACATTGTTGAGAAATTTTTATCACACATTTTATGTTCTTTCAATCTAGCCTTTTAATTTATGGGGTGGAGATGACAAGCCTTGTACCACCATTTTGTTACAGAAAATTTCATATTACTGATGAATATATATCTGCCATTTATGAGGGTGTCCAAGTCCAAGTTAGACAGCAGAAGAAAATAAAGGAGTTTGAGTTGAAGGTTTGGTGTGTTAGTTCCACGTCCCTGAAACTCTTGATTTGTTTTGGAATGAGAAGCCAAAAAGTGAAAGCCAACTTCAAACTTGCTTGTGAAGGAAGCAGCAAACCCCGTCATGCCAAGCTTTTCCTTCTGGTGAATTCCAGGTTGCTGGAGCCATTCCTACTGAGAGATGGAGCCAAGCAGGGATGGACAGGTAACATTTACGAGCCTGAAAACATATTCAGGGATAGCTATGTTGGCCATACAGCAAAATGCAAAATGTTCCAAAATGCACAAAACAGTGATATTTTTCTTTCTGAGCTTGCTTTCTTGTGAATTAGCGGATTGCTGAAATTTTCACTTGCATTTTTGTGTGAATATGGCCAACGTCAGCACACAAAGCAGGATCCTACCTTGGCACATATAAAAGGTCATTTGGTAACAGTGATACTCCTTGAAATATTGTCGACTTAAACCACCTATGCATTCTTCCGTAGCGTCTATCCAACTTTTGATTCCATAAGAACAGGTTTTGCTTATCTGTGATGGAAGCGGGTGAAGCAAGAGTCCCCGCAAATCAAAATGTACGTATATATATTTCTGACAAATTACCAGCAGGTGTAAAGTATAAATGCTGTATTCCTGCATGTGAACTGAAATGTGTTCATTGAGTTATTAAGATATTTTTATCTCACTATTCTGAGATTTTGGAGCAGCAAACAGGAAGAAAATATACCTAAATAAATAAATAAGCAATTCCAAATGAAAATTAGTGTGATACAAGCATATTATTTATTAAAAGCTGTTTGGCAGAAGATTAGGATTAAGGAATTTTTGTCCTACTCGATTGAGATGGGAAATACGACTCTCCAGATATTTTTAACCTGCATTACTTGTTACCCCGAATTGTGAGCTTAGAAGTATGGGTTACTAGCCAGGACCTGGACAGAGAGACCCATTTTTTCCTTCCTGTTGTTTTGTGCCCTCAAGTTGTTTCCAACTTATAGGAAGCCAAAGGGAACCTGGCATGATGTATTCAGAGGGAGCTTGTCTTTGCCTTCCACTGAGACTGAGAGAATGTGACTTGCCCAACGTCACCCAGTGGGTTTCCATGGCTGACCAGGATTTGAACCCTGGTCTCTAGTCATAGTCCAATGCTCAAACCACTGCACTAACTCGTAGTACCTACTGTATCTTATCTGTATCTTATCTGGAAGTAATAAACTCATCAGAAGGGTCTCTACCGTTTTATTGTTTCTTCCAACAGCTTTGAGAAATGAATTTTGTGTTGAGAGGTTTCTTTTGAGAATAAATATAATAAGAACAATATGTTCTCTCTCTCCCACGTACTTTGTGCCAAAAATATAGCTTTTAAGTTTTAACTCCAATTGAGTGTTTTTGCAATGAATTCTTGTAATTTGATTCTGTGATTGCAGATTTACTTCAGATCAAACACAATTCTGCTGTACCTTTCATACGGGTATAAAAAGGCCTGTATGCAAGCTTCTGTGTGACGTACCTGGAACCTGTAATGGCAATAAGAGGTAAGTGAACCGGACATTAAAAGGATGTTCCATCTATAACTATTTCCAAGAACTGTTATAGCATCCATTATTGAAGATCTGAACAGTTTTCTGTTTTCCTCCAGATTGTTTCATTTTCTATTCTCCCAAATATGTAATTTGTACTATTTTGTTGTAGCTTTTGATTGGCTAAAACTAGAAATGTAGCTAATAAAAATCATTCCTGTGTGGAAATGCCAATAAATTTTGTCTATCCCACCAACCTCTACAGAGTTTGTGTAAAATTCATGAAACATATCAGTAATGGCAGATGAATGCAAGATTTGGTTTTGATACAAGAACCCTTTCAGTTCATGATTCAGAGTTCTGGAAGCGTATAGAAAGTATCTCCTTTTTTTGCAAAATATTAAAATTGCTGTCTATTGAAAATTTCATTGTGGTGCTTCTTAAAAAGAAGTGCCTAACTCCCACTTGAAACCTAATGCCAGTTGCACACTGTTCACTTAACATTTGTTGTCCAGTAATGCATATTACTTTTGATGTATAGACATCATTAGAAATGAAAAATAGTGTTGGAAGTGACTATTCCATCTTGGGTCACTAAAGAAGATAATCCCTTTTTATGCCGGCAGAGGGAGTCTTGTTGTAAAGAATGCAAGGGTTCTTTCAAGTACCAGTCATCTTCAAGGAACCTATACTGTTCTAAGTATGAATGCTTCAAGATTTTCCCTATAAACTCCAGTTATAAATGCAATCAATTTGGAGATAAAAAATGGGCATTAAACAATTAAGGTCATGGATATACTCAAACATGTCCTAGGATAAGCAAAAATACATTTATACATTTTAAAAAGACTTTTTTTCTTCTTTTTAAGAAGCTCCTCTAACTTGCTGGTGAGTACCTTGAATTAGCAGTACACTTATGGCTGAGCCTGTAGAAAGGGAAAGGAATATAATGGCCTTATTAAGGAACCAGAACTTAGATAAATGTTAGATGTTTGTCAATAAAGTTTACGCTCAAGAGCACGTGCAAGACCATATGTTCTGGAGTCAGTTAAAAACAAAAGTCAATTCAAAAATGGCAGGAGAAGGGGAATTGATTTGTTCAGGTTATATTGGTTAAGATGGGCAGTGGAAAATGAATGCACGTATTGAGCTGGTGAAAAACAAATTGATATCCAGAATATAAGTACTGGATCTTGTCACAGGCGTATACATCCCTGACATACAGTGCTATTCCTCCTCCTTTCTTGTTTGGGCTGTTTCTCTTTAAAAGGTTATACCCCTCTATTACTACATTCCAGTCATGAGACTCATCCCACCAGGCTTCAGCGATGCCTATTATATCATATTTCCTTTGTTGTGTACATTATTAAAATGTATAGTACTAAATATACTACCTGCCTCTTTTTTCTTTACAGCACGGCAACTCTCCTTTTTGTAATATATATATAAATACAGTGATTTCTCCTGACCTGGCAGCCTCTATCTGTGTTCTGGGCTATAGTTCCCAATATCCTCAGCCATTGGTTTTACTGGATAAAGATGATGGGAACTCTGGACTGACATGTGTAGGGGACAGCAGGTTGCAGGACTGCAAAAAGATGAATTGAAGAAGCACATATTCTCAGTATCCATAGCCATTATGATAGCCTTATTTTAAGGAAGGAAGGACCCTCTCTGAAAGTCTGAGACCATTTGCTAGTCAGTTTAGACCAAGAATTTCTTTAGTTTACAAGACATAGTTGCAGCTTGTTTTCCAAGAGCATGGAGCCAGGTCAAATGGCTTAGAATAAAGCCAAAGAAATCCAGCATATTTTGCCAGTAAGCCTTAGGAGAAGCATTTTCAGTCTTTTAGGATGGTGGGGGAGGACTGAACAAAAGCTAGGAAGCCACTGAACAATGGTATCATGGCGAGGGGGGTTATTTGGAGAACCCCAGGAGATTTGAATCATACACATGGTCTGAATTTCCTTATGCTTGTAAAGAATACTGATCTATTTCCAAGCAGAGGCTGATTCCAAATAAAGAGTAACACTGTGTTCATGTGGTAGATATATCAAACCAAGAGGAACAAGAAAATTTTATTAGTGTCACCACTTCAGCCTCGAGTCATCTCTTTAGCCTGGCGGACTCTTGACACTGATGGTTCAAAATGATAAGGCAATAGATTTCTCCGGGAAAACAAAACTGATTATCATGTAGCTGCACTGTGTAAATCTAATCTGTTCATATTTAGAGATTTGGTTAAACCCTGATTTGATTTAATAACATGTTAAAGTTGTTACTCTGCAACCCAAATCTGATTTACCACCAGCGGACATCGGTCACGTTCTTTTGAAGGTTCATTTCACCGGCTAGTAATTATCTGGGGGTTGACAGATGGGTGGGAGTTCAGTTATAAATATTCTTTTTCTCAGAATCAGAAGAAACTGCTAAATTAAAAGTTTGAAATCTCCCTGGGGTCCTTTGCATAAAGAGAACACTAGGCTTTGGAGTGCTTCTGTTGGATCTTGGCTCCTTTTATTTCTTCATGGCATATTCACACTGATGTTGCATCAAATTGTGCAGTACAATTGCCATCCACAGGGTAAAACAAATTTGTGGCATTCTCTCTCAGTCTCAGTCTCTCTCAATCTCTTTCTCTCTGTCTCTCTTGTGCATTTTAAAAGGCACACCGTAGCAGTCAAGGAAGTACAAAAACAAGAGCAATGACAAATTCCCTGTAAGGAAACATAGGGGCAGTACAGACGATACCTTTACCAAAGAGTAGGATGACCAAGATGATCAAAGGTCTGGAAACGAAGCCTCACGAGGGAGCTGGGTATATTTAGCTTGGAGATGAGAAGACTGAGAGGTGACATATTATTTGAAGGGATGTCATACAGAATGTGGAGCCAGTCTGTTTTCTGCTGCTTCAAAGACTATTACAAAAAGCAATGGATTCAAATTACAAGAAAAAAAGATTCCATGTAAACATTAAGGAGTTTATCAGACGGGAGGAATTTCTCTATTTCGAATGGAGCCAATTCAAATTCACGTAAATTCGCTAGTTTAACGAATTTACGTGAATTCTAATTGCATTCGGAATGCATTCAGAATGACTTCCCATTGCTCAAAAATGACTTCCCATTGCCCGAAATTGCGTGAGATACTCTAATACGCAATTACGTGAAACCCATGATTGCGTTCGGAATGGCTTCCCTTTTGCCCGAAATTGCGTGAGATACACTCGTTCGCAATAACGTGAAACCCCATGATTGTGTTCGGATTGCCTTTGGATTATACTTCCAATTTCAGTCGTCTGATAATGTCCCGAGAAGACCTTTGTTAATGTAAGAACTGTCTGACAGTCATAGGACAGTGGATTCTGAAGGTTTTTCTCCTGCTTTTCTTTTCCTTTCTTTCTCAAAGAACTAATTTAAATCTATTGCTGCTATTTTTGAAGTAAAATTAAGGGCCAGTAAATGAAACATCAAAATGTTCTCATTTTGGGGGGGATATAAGAACTGCAAACAGCATCAGTTTGGGGCTTTGTATTCAAGTGTCTTTCTTTGTTTTTAATAGCGGAGTGAGATTTTTCCTTTCCTCTCTGCCTTTATTTTAGGCACAGACTTGATAGACTGAGAACACAGCTGCACAAAACAATTCTTCAAAAAATGTGGATAGGCAGTAAAGACAAGGGAGCTTATAACTTTCAATTTTTTATTTGACGGAGTGGAAGAAAATCGTAGTAGGGGGGAAAAGGAAAGCTAGTGAGAAGAGCCTAAACACCTTAAAGGCACCAGATCCCATCTGATCTTGGAAGCACTAAGCAAGGTTAGCCCTGGTACGTACTTGGGTGGGAGACCATTCACAAAGATCGGGTGCTCTTGGCCACATTTCAGAGGAAGGAACTGGCAAAACCATCAATGGGTTTTCCTTGCCTAAGAAAACCATACGAAATTCATGAGGATACAAGAAGTTGACAGGTGACGTGAAGGTACTTATTTAGACTATTTATACCCTGTTCTTCTGCCACAAACAATCTCAGGCTGTGTTCACACTGGAGAAATAAACCGGTTTAATTGCCATGGCTCAATGCTGTGAAATTCTGGGAATTGTAGTTTGTTGTGGGGTCCAGAGCGGAGCTCCGCTCCGCTCTGGGCCCCACAACAAACTACAATTCCCAGAATTTCACAGCATTGAGCCATGGCAATTAAACCGGTTTATTTCTCCAGTGTGAACACAGCCTCAGAGTGGCATACAATCTAAAAAGACACAACACAAAAGGAGAAGGGAAGGGGATCAAGCATTCACACTGGAGAAACACCTCGGTTCGACACCGCTTTAACTGCCCTGGCTGGAAGGCTATGGAATTCTGGGAGCTGGAGTTTGTTGTAGGGCCGAGAGCGAAGCTTTAACTCTTTTATCTGCCTCAAGGGCTATGGGATTCCAGTCTCAAACTGGATTATTATTTTTGTGTTTTGGACCGATGACGATGCTGGTGCTGATTTTTTTGTTGGCGATACATTTATTTATTTTTTATCAATAAATTTTATAATAAAATAACTTTTTTATATATATATAGTTGGCCCTCCTTATCCATGGATTTCTTACCCACGGATTCAAGCATCCACGGCTTGAAAATATTCCAAAAAGGTATAAATTCCAAATAGCAAACTTTAATTTCCCATTTTATATAAGGGACACCATTTTGCTATTCCATTATAGTTAATGGGACTTGAATATTCACGGATTTTGTTATCCACGGGGGATCCTGGAACCAAACCCCAGCGGATAACAAGGGCCCACTGTATATATACTTATTTTAAAATTTAATTTATATAAAATTTAATATAAATATATATAATATCTATTTAATATATAAAATATGTATTTTAAAATTTAACTTTTTATCATATATATATATATATATGTATTTACAAAATTAAGCATTTATTTTATATGTATATTAACTTTATTGTGTAGATATATATAATATCTATTTTAAAAACAAACTTTATTTTATATATATATATATATATATATATATAAAATATCTATTTTGAAAATTAACTTTTTAATTAAATATTTATGTACACACACACATATAATATGCATTTTAAAAATTAACTTGTTATTTTATATATATATATATATATATATTAACTAATTTTAAAAGCAACTTTTTATTAATATATATATAAAATTAACATATATATTAAAATTAACTTTTATATATATATAATATATATAATATATATTTTAAAAAGTATATATATATATATATATATATATTAAAAATTAAAAAATATATAACATCTATTTTGAAAATTAACTTTTTAATATATATATATATATAATCTGTATTTTTAAAAGTAACTGTTTTAACTTTTAATATATATATATATATATAAAATATCTATTTTAAGAAATAACTTAATATATATACATTAAAAATTAACACACACACACACACATATATATATAAATCTGTATTTTAAAAAATAACTTATTAATATATATATATATATATATTAAAATTAATTTTATTTATATATATATTAAATATCTATTTTAAAAATTAACTTATATATATATATATATAAATTATATATATATATAATTATATATATATATATATATATAATTTTATATATATATAATATATATATATATATATATATATAAGTTAATTTTTAAAATAGATATTTAATATATATATATAAAGTTTGCCTTTGAACTTGTCTGGTGCCCCTCCCTCCCCCTCCCCCTTTGTCCTTGCAGCCCCGCCCCCACCTGCAAGCCCCGCCCCCTTGTCCCCTGATAGGCCTCTTCTCCCTGGGGACCTCCCTTGGCCACGCCCCCTCCCACCTGAGCCTGCTCCTCCAGTCCTTCGCGGGATTCAGTCGCTCAGCCACTCTGCTGCTGGAGCTGCACCTGACTCAGTCTCTCTCTTTGCAGAGGCAGTCAATGATGGGAGCCATGGAGCCTCTGCCTCTGGCCCTGGGACTGGCAGCCTTCCTGGGTGAGTAAGAGGTGGATCATCCCAACACTGTTGCTGCATCCAGACTGGGGGAATAACCCGGTTTGGCACCGCTTCCATTGCCTTGGCTCAAGGCTATGGAATTCTGGGAGTTTGAGCTTGTTGTGGGGTCCAGAGGACCCCACAACAAGCTCAAACTCCCAGAATTCCATAGCCTTGAGCCAAGGCAATGGAAGCGGTGCCAAACCGGGTTATTCCCCCAGTCTGGATGCAGCCTCAGAGCCAGGCAACTAAATTTTGGCTTTTCTATATATATATATATATATATACACACCCTGTTTCCCCAAAAATAAGCCATCCCCATAAAATAAGACTTTGCTGAATTGCTAAATATAACCCCCCCCCTGAAAGTAAGACCTTGCAAAGTTTATATATATATATATATATATATATAAAATAAATGTTCATTTTTTGTGTGTTCAACAATAAATGTGAGTTCTTCTAATTCTTCATGGAAAAAAAAATAATAAAGACATCCCCTGGAAATAAGATTCCTCCCTAGCACATCTATGGGAGGAAAAAATTAATATAAGGCGCTGTCTTATTTTCGGGGAAACACAGTTGTGTCTTCGTGTGTGTGTGTTTGTGTGTGCAAAATTGCATCCGTAGATACGACGCAAACGTATGCGTGTATGATATGCACATGCGCGAATTAATCAACTTGCAGACTGGCGCACGCTTTATCCTGACGCAAAGGGGTCTTGTTGCACCGTCCTCTTTTTTTAAAAAAAATATTTATAAATTTATACAAAAAGAAAATAGAATAAAAAGGAATTTAAAGATCATTACAGATACTTGCAATTGTCTCGCGACGTTCCAAGAACTCGCATGTTGTGCATTGTCGCGAAAAATTTCACATCTCATATTTAAAACTCCACACAATTTAGTTTATTTGGAACCACAAACCGGACCGCGGAGACCGCTGGCCACTTGGAGGGAAGACTGCTACTTCAAAAGTTTATTTTATTTTTTGTAATTGAGGCGATTTGATTAATCACTTTATGCCGAATCACTGATTGATTTTGGGACCGTCGATCCACCTATGGATATATGTCCCCAAGTCTGGGCATCCTCTCCAAAATAGGACCTTATCACGCCAGACCAATTCAGATTGAATCTGAAGTGGCCTTGGAACTGATTTCTGTGAATTTGGTTGTTACTGACTTCACTGAATTCTGGGGTGACTTTGGATTGACTTTGGAATGGCTTCATAGAACCTTATCAGACGTTGGAAATTGGAAGTATCCGAACGCAATCCTGGGGTTTCACGTTATTGCGAATTAAAGCATCTCACGCAATTTCGGGCAAAAGGGAAGTCATTCCGAACACAATCATGGGTTTTACCTTATTGCAAATTAAAGCATCTCATGCAATTTCAGGCAATGGGCGGTCATTTTCAGGTAATGGGAAGTCATTCTGAACGCATTCCGGACACAATTGGAATTCACGTAAATTCTCTAAACCAGCGAATTCACGTGAATTCGAATTGGCTCCAGTTGGCTCCATTCGAAATAAAGAGAAATTCCTCCCACCTGATACACTCCGTAGGCAGGTTGTTTTTCTTGACATGGCAGAGACTGGCATCATATCCGCACAAATAAAAAACGCTATGGCAGACTGGAGGCTGAGGGCTCAGGAATTGGCACTGGGTCACAGACCACCATTTTGAGTAGCCGTTGTCTACAGTGAACAATTTTTGCTCTTGCCCCATCTATGTCTTTCATTTTTTGCCTGGTTATAAGGGGCTACCGCAGGTAATCTCTCCCATCAAGTACGACTTTTCCTAATCCATCCAGAGGATGGATGGAATTGAATGTTTGTTTTATTTTAGACCCCCCTTCCACATTTGTCAAGGCACCTTCCTGATAGCTGGAGATGATTCTGGAGATGCTGCAAAACTTTTTTAAAATGGGAAATAAATAACATTTCTGGAAATAGAAAGATAGCAGGTTCCAAAGTTAACTAAAATTCCAGATAATTGAATAAACTGTCTCCTGGAAAGAAGACCTACACTGTGTTTAAAGTAATAATCTAATTTTAAACTCAGCTAGTTTAATTCTATTTTAAGGGGTGGGAGGTTTGGAATGGGATCATTGAATTATTTTAATTGTAATTGGGTTGGGTTTTTTAAAAATCTTGCTGTACCCCGCCTTGAGTGTTTTTACAGAGGGGTGGATAAGAAAGAAACATCATCATCATCATCATCATCATCATCATCATCATCATCATCATCATTATCCCACTATATTCTGCACTGGTCAGGCTTCAGCTGGAATACTGTGTTCAGTCCTGGGTGCCACATTTTAAGAAAGATGTAGACAAATGGAAGCAATTTCAAAGGAGGGCAGTAAGGATGATAAGATGTATTGAGAACAAAATATATGAGGAAAGGATGATTGAATTTGGAAAGGCGGTATATAAATAAAATTTATTATTATTATTATTAAGGAGCTGGGCATGTTCAGTGAAGAGACTGTCACTATTTGCATATATTTGGGATGGGGTGACAGTATGCATTTGTGTATTATAAAACAGATTAGTTGAAACTGTATTGTGTCTGTGATTTCAGGAGGTTGGTTAACCATACCCTGATTCCTTAACTGCTCCTTACAGGTGCCTCAGGTTATATATTAATCAGTTAAGGATCTATCTTGAATGATATATTAGGGATGTTTTAGATCATTGGTTAGAGATTTCCCTTCAGCTGCAAGATTGTGATAGAATCAACAGTATCATTTATTTTGCTTTCTCCAACCTGACATGCTCCAGGTGTTCTGGACTATAACTGCCATCAGCCCCAGCAAAAAAAAACCTGGAGGGAAGAGATCAGGGTATATCCATAGTTGATAATCTTTGGCTTTCAGTGTGTTTTGGCCTACGCCTCCCAGGATGGCATGCAAAAAGTCCTTTAGCAGAACGTATTAATTATTGCTATAACTGTTTTGTATCATTGTACAAATTCCATAATTGTAGAATTGGTGCCACAGCAACCTACAATTCCCAGAATTCCATAGCACTGAGCCATGGCAGTTAAAGTGGTATCAAACTGGATCCTTTCTACAGTGTGGATGCAGCCCCAGGTTAACACTCTAAGCAAGGCAATATGTTATGGGAGGTCCTGGTACATCAGCCACACTGGTTAGAGCTTTGGAAACTTTAGCCAAATAATATTTAGAAGCCACCCATTCGCTGTCATATCACATTGCCACTCCAGGACACACTGGTCTCTTTAGTATTAATAGGGACAAACAGTCTGAACTGATACAAGGCAGTTTCATAAGCTTTTCTATATTATATAGCTTAAGCGGCAGACTTGGCATAATGTGCGAAAAGGTCTCAGATTTCCCAGGAAAGGATGAATGCCTTCTGTGAGGATTTAAGAGATTTATAAAGGTGCTGAGTTTTATAAAACAAGAAGTTATCCTATTTGAACTTTTGTGTATTGGTTCAAAAGCTTTTATTTTATTGGAATGGTAGAAACAACAATCAAAACAATCATGGGGAATTGTGGCTTTATGTCTCGTTGGTTTAACTAAGATTATTCGACTTGCAGAAAGCACCAAAACTACCGTGGAAAACTGATGGATTAATATCTTTTTTTTTCCAGACAAGTTGTTGCTGCATTAAAAATATAACTATTTAAAAAATAATGATAAACATTGTTATTGCCATCATCATGATTTGCATCTCACTTTCCCCCAGTTCAGAGCTGACAGCAGCTTCCAACAGAGTAAAAAACAAAGTTGAAAATTCAGATAATATGGCAATTAAAAAGAGATTAAAATGATCAAAAGATTGAAACCAGGTGAAACATAAACCATTAAACACACACATCTGGCCTTCTCAGACATTCTGTGCACTCCAGCCTGCTCCTTCTTTATTCCATTGGGCAGTTTGAGAGAAGAGGTAGCAGAAGCAGAAATGTTTGCGTGTGGGGAGTGAACACTTGGATCTGCGTGGGGGAGACATACCTTTGGGGAAGGAGCCGATCCTGTAGTTAAAATATCTCTTTTTCCCTGTCCACGGCAGTTTCCGCTCCAGAGAATATGGACTAACTATTTCTTATGATAACTAAATTACTTTTCAAGCTCTGTTTCTCTGCCACCAGCTATTGGATTCTGTGACTAAAGCTTATGCACATAGACTATTGGGAATAGGCTGTGATCCCAAGCATTCACTGGGCATGTGTATGTACTGTATATACTCATGTATAAGTCTAGAAAATTAGGTCAAAAAACTGACCCAAAAAACCTGAGTCGACTTATCCAC
Organism: Urosaurus nigricauda; assembly: GCA_034509955.1. Taxonomy (NCBI): domain Eukaryota; kingdom Metazoa; phylum Chordata; class Lepidosauria; order Squamata; family Phrynosomatidae; genus Urosaurus; species Urosaurus nigricauda. Next base: position 12,133,186 of record JAOEGL010000009.1, read on the forward strand.
GGGTCAATGTAAGTACTGTATCTTAAGTCTTATTTACAAGAAGGAACCATCTCCTGGTGGAAAAGAAAGAGTGTAATATGTGAGGTACATCCATCCAGCCTTAAGAGTGAGCGCAAAGAGTTATATCTGCTGGAATTCTGTAAGTTCTTCGACAATGTTTTGCTTTGCTTCATACTTTAGATCGTTTGCTATATGCCCCTAAATTTTCTCCTCGACTTACACACGGGTCATAGCAAAATCTATAATTTTGGCCCCAAAACTTGGCCTTGACTTATACATGAGGTCGACTTATAGTCGAGTATATAAGGTAGTTGGCTGAATCACCTTCCTCTTTTGCACACATACATAAAAACAGGCAGCTTGTGGCCCTCCAGAAGTTATTGAACTTCAGCTCCCTTTATCTCGGACAAATGGCTGTGCTGCCTGTGGCTCCTAGGAGAGGCAGCATTGCAAGACCTGGAGGCCACATCTTCCCCACCTCTGTATTATAATGTCAGCAGAGGGCTGTGAACTTTTGGATTTAAAAAGTCAAAAGGCGGCACCCCCACAGGAACACCGTAGGTTTCCCCCCTTCTTGTTATTCCATGCCCTTCATTGCACTGTTCCCTTGTTTGTTTGTCTTGGGTATAAACTGAACTGCAAACTCCTCACAGGGCAGCTGCTAATCTCTCTGTGAAACATTGTGTAAGTGTTGGGGGCCTTTAGTAAATATTACTGCAAATGATTTCTGTAAATTCAGTTCAGAGAGTGGTTAGCTAATCCTTGGCAACATCCCACACGGACTAGTCCATGGCTGCAGTTGAAGCCCTGAAAGGCTAGAAAAAACAGGATATTTGTAGTGTGTGAGAGACATGTTATTAAAACGGAGAGCCGATGTGATTCTAGGCTGCATCAGTAGAAGTATAGGGTCTCGACTGAGCAAGTAATAGTACCACTATATTTTGCTTTGGTCAGAGCTCACCTGGAATGCTGTGTCCAGTTTTGGGTGAAAGGTCTGGAAACCATGCCCTATGAGGAGTGGTTTAGGGAGCTGGGTATGTTTAGCCTGGAAAAGAGATGGTTAAGAGGTAATATAGCCCTGTTTAAGTATTTGAAGGGATGTCATGTTGAGGATGGAGCATGTTTGTTTTCTGCAACTCCAGATAATAGGACACAGAACAATTAAGATCTTTCTAACAAGAGCTATTCAACAATGGCATATGCTGCCTCAAAGTGTGGCAAAGTCTACTTTATTTGGAGCTTTTTAAACAGAGGTTGGATAGCCATCTGTCAGGAGTGCTTCAATTGTGTATTCCTGCAGGGCAAGGGGTTGGTCCTGATGGCCATTGAAGCCATTATTTGTTTAAATTCTTCTTTGGTAATTTCCCCCTTCTTCGATTCCCTACACATGTCCCTTTTGAAACTTAGCTTAGCCAAATGTTCTTTAGTCATCCATCCTGGCTTCTTGAGACACCTTCCATTTTTCCTCCTCATTGGAATTGTTTGAAATTGCGCCTTCACTATCTTCCTTGTAAGAAACTCCCATCCCTCCTGAACCCCCTTCTCTTTTACTATTCTTGACCGTAGGATCACACCCAGTATTTACTGAAATCAGCTTTCCTTCCAAAATCAGTAAAGCACCCCATTAACAAGATCATACCTGTTGGTTAGGATCAGATTTAAAATACCAGATCCCCTTGTTGCCTTTTCCACCTGTTGGACAATGACATTGTTTGCCAGGCAGATGAGGAATTTGCTGGACCTTACATTTTTGTCTGAGTTTGACTTTCAGCAAATAGCAGGATAGTTGAATTCACCCATCAGTACTACATCTCTGCTTTCTGTGTTTGCAGTCGTCTGTTCTAGAAAGGCATAATCCAATTCCTCAGCCTGACTTGGGGGTCTGTAGTAGACTCCCACAATAACATCCCTGTTATTTTCTCTCACCTTTAATTTTTATCCAGATGCACACCATCTGGCTTGAAGTTTTTTAAATTCTGAATCTCTTCACACATGTAAACAGCCTTGACATATAATGCTACTCCTCTTCTCTTCCTGTTCTGCCTATTTTTTTTAAGAAGGTTATACCCATCTTTTGATAAATTCCAATCATGAGATTCATCCCACCAGGCCATATAACTCATCCCACCTATTATATCGTATTTGCTGTGCTAGGAGTTCAGGTTCATCTTGTTTATTTCCCAAGCGTTGTGTGTTAACGTAGAGACCTTTATGACCATGGGCCACCACCATCCAGCTGCCTCTGTTGAGTTTTTTCCCTCCCAACGTTGGCTCCTTTCACTATTTACCGTGTTCCCTCTATAACAGTTTGGCTATTAAGCTGATCATTTAGGCCATCTCATAAACAAAACTTGCCCTTTCTTGTTTCTCTTAAATTCTGTAATCTTTGTTTCATCCCCCAGCTCTACGTGACATACAACATTTGAAGCATGTGTTCTTTGCCTTTGCAGAACAGCCTCCCTGTAAAGGAAGTGGAAATACCCTGATAGCTTTAAAAGGAGATGGAAATAATTACTGCAAAACATGACACTGGAAATTTTTTTTTACTTTTTAAAGGAATTCCTCTCAAGGGAATGGTTGGATAGGGCTTTGTATTTATTTCCAGCTCTGATGCTATTGTAGCATTTCAAAATAAGCAGGCAGCAGTAGGGATGGGGAGGGGAGCAATGGAGAGATTTGAGCCTTCCATATTGGCAAATCTTAGGCATGGATAAAACTGATTCTGGTGAAACACATCAGTGACCATACCTCAGAGTCACGAAAGGGTGTTTTTTAGACCCTCCATATAGAATGGGAAAGAGGAAGGGAAATCCTTTATCTCTGAATAGTAATTGGAGATAAGATCCGCAGGAGTTGGTAATCAAGATTTGGGCCCATATTAGGCCCATGGGATAGAGGCACTCCATTTCTGGCATAAATAAAGCAAGAGCCTTGATGAGGCAGGATTCACGTCAACCCTGGAAATAGAAGCGTAAGTTTTGCAATGAGCCTGTTATTCTAGACCAGCAATATAATGAATTCTTCTCTAGCTTCATCAACTGCTATATGTTTTCAAGCATGTTAGAACTTTTTAAAAGAACAATGATAGGACAGAAACCAGTAAAAACATGTAGAAGGGAAAGCCAACTGTCTTTGCTTATAAAACCCACCACCTCAACTATAGTGGAGGCTGAACTCAAGTCCTAAACAGATTCACTCTGGACCTAATAATACAACCTCCTTTTTATACCATATAAAATCCTTGAAGTCCATTGAAGGGATCAAGAGACTCAATGTTATTAATTACAAAAGTATGCGCCTAAAACATAACAGCAAAATGATTAAAAATAAAAAAAGAAGAAAAGCCTTAATCTAACTGTTGAAACTAGTAGATTTAATGTACATAGACTTTTTCAGCATTTAGACAAAAATATGAAATGTTCTAAAGGTAATCATAAGAATAAGATTAAAAGTAGACACACAGGAAAAAAATCCAAAAAAGGAATATCAATAAGATGGAATATGGACTCCCATCTATTCCTCCTGTACATGAAGATCTTAATTCACAAGAAACAATATGAGATTTTTTTGTCACAGGAATTCCATTCTACCTCTATATTTAATACTCATTACCTTCAGACAGATAATATACTCATGAATAAACAGACAACTGATGGACAACCTTCTTCCCTACTTCTAATGAATCATCATGTAGTTTTGTGCAACTATACAAAACCTAAAGGGTTACTGGATCAGCTCCAATGAAAGATCCATCTGCTTAAAATCTTGAACCGAGCAAATGTGGATGCCTTCGACATTGTAGATATAGAGAACATGGATTATCTCTTCTATAAATTATCAAAATGCTAGGGCATTATTAACATGTACTAATTATCAACTAGCAAATAAATAAATAAATAAAAATCTTAGAGCTAAAGCTCTCCTGAACAGAATTGGAATTAGAGTAACACGTTATTTTAAATAATTATATCCAATACCTCTTTGCCCAAACTGTCCAGGAAAGCAACCAGCAGCTGATAACAAGCCCAAAATAAGATCGAGACAAGCGAAACAAAATAGCACAACATAGCGTTTATAGCATTAAAACAAGTCTGGAACTAAAGACTTACAAAGCAAAAGGCAGAATTCCAAAAGCAAGGTATATAATCAGTCTGGGTTCAAGCCAAAGGGCCAAAGAGTCAGCATAGTCAAGAAATCCAGAAAGGGTCAAGGGTTCCAGCAAAACAGAATGGTCAGTCCAAGATCCACAGGTCCAAACCAAGAAGTCAAGAAGAGAGGTCACGAACAAGGTGCTTTCTCCAGGGGAATCAGTTAAGCTTTGACAAAGGTTCTGGCATTCCTCCCAGGCTTTTATCTTCAGTCCTCACTGGTACAGCTGTTCCTTAATAGCTCAGTGTCTCATACAGAGCCTCTGAGACCACCGTAGCCCTGCCCTTTCAAATCTTCTCTAGCTGTAGGAAGGCACAGGTAAGTTGGCCTCTCCATGCCAACATTGCCAGGGAGCTCTGCTGCCTGGACGCTGGGCTCCTGACCATCCTTTTGGGCAGCAGTCTCTGTTGGTGTTATTAGGGTGGAACTAAGGCCACACAAAAAAATGGTGGTTGTGGCTTCCCGGATCTAGAACTGTACTTTCAGGCTAATAAACTAACTTGGTTACAGGACTGGATAAAGCTCAGCAATAAAAGATTACTAGATCTAGAGGGCTTCAGATTTGGGTGGCATGTTGGGAGCTCAGTGAGCATCATGGCTGAGTGGGAATTTGAACTGCATTTTCCAGGTCCTATTTCAATACTACAACAACTACAGCTTGTTTGTTTGTTTTGCTTGTTTTGCTATTGATCTTGAATAGGACTTGCCTTTGACAGTTGTGCAGCACACAAGAGTATGGATGGGGAGCATGTGTGCATACACATTTATTTTATTTTTCTTTACTTAAGTTATTTTATATTCTACTTTTCCCTCAAATGGGATCCAAGACAGCTCATACATAAATATAAACTAGCAATTTTAAAAGTTAAAAAAACAAACAGGCTACCATATCAAAACTTCACTACTTTAAAGTAATGTAAAATGATTTAAACCACATTCTACAACTTCTCCCTGTAATATTAAACTGAGTGGTTGGAATTTATCCAGTACTAAACAATGCTAAGGATTGTACTCTGTGAGAAGAAGGTTCAAGAACCGCAAGGCTGCTGCCAGCTTCCTAGTGCTTAACACTACTTATATATATTTTTATTGAATTAATATCTCACTCTTCCCCCAAAACAGGATTCATCTATTGATCTGTTTGCTGGATAGCCAAATAATTATTCTTAAGAATCTGTGTGATCCAAGAGAAGTATCATCTTCAATACAGATTCTGATTTGCTTATTCCTCAGATGTTCAGGACTGGGGCCTAGAGTCTCTAAAATCTAACCACTGAACCTTGGTGTATCAAACATTTTAACAAATAGTATCTGTCTTCATCTTTTCACCTCTAAGTGCAAACAGCTGCTGTTGGATCAGTGTTGAACATCTCACAGTCAAGTGTTGACTTTGCTGTCAATGGATAAGTGAATTGTGCAGTGCCACTCATCATCACTTGTTTCTTCTGCTCTGTTTGCTTTGAAGTCTGCTGTAACATACTACAGTATGTGTTGATAAGATTTCAGTTCTTGGTTGCCTTGATCATCTTGCTGTATGCACAGCTTCTACAGTCAGATTCCACAGCTGTATTACTAGGCTTTGTTCAGTCTAATCCATGGTAAAGACAGTGGGGGAGTAATGTTTGCTGCATCCCTTTGCCCTCAGTCTTCACTGGATTGAAGCAAATGTATAGCTTTTGCAAAAGGGACAAAATGATTTAAAGGAAATGCTTTGTTATTACAGTAATAGATGATGATATACAGTAATAGCATGATGATAGAGAATAGATGTTTTGAGTTATTGTTCATAACACTTAAAATATAAATTTTGTATCCCATTCTTGCCCCTGTCACGTTACGCAGTTATAGTACTGTAATTCCACTTTAACTGTCATGGCAACATCCCGTGGAATCCTGGAGCATGTAGTTTGATGAGATACTAGAGCTCTCTGGGTAAAAATTCTATATACCTCTCCCTAAACTGCCAGTCCCAGGATGCCATAGGATGGAACCATAGCAGTTAAAGCGATGGAACAATAGTACTATAATAGTATTCAGTCCTCTTGCCAGTCACATTCTACATTCAATCCCCATTGCCAATCACAACTTATTATTATGGTTATTTTGAAACAGATTCCCCCTCTTCATTTGTCACAGTGAGAGTTAAAAGCAACTCATCTGACTCCCATGTATTCCAGAAAAGTCCTTTTTTTCCCCCCTATGAATTTCTGCTCTCTTGAGTCTAAAAGTTCCTCCTGCCCTGGGGTCGTGAGAAATGCAATGAGGGACTTTCTCAACAAGCACTGTGCTTAAGGCCAACTCATATCTGTTAATTTTATAAATAGTCCCAGCTCACAAACAATTCCGTCTGCTTTATTTATTTTTTTCTCTCTCTCAGCATTGAGTCAGGAATGGGCAACTCCGATTTCTGCTAGAAAAGCTAATAGCGTCGTTATCAGCCCTGGAGAAATGCACATACACACAATAACCTTTAGTCTTCATCTCTGATAGATTGTTCTCCCTCCCTCTTCCATGTAAAACTTGCTATCAGGGACACATTCATGTACCGGGAAAGATCCATCAAACTAATATAGAAACTGATGGGAGAATGTGGTTCCCTTGGTTTAATTTCTGTCTCAGTTTCACATGGCGTGATCATGTTAATCCCATAGAGCGAGGTCACCAAATGAAATCCGCCTTCATCCTTTAATTCCCAAATGTTTAATAGCTTATAGAGGGGAATATCTGATTGGACAACTATGGTCCAGAATTATGGTTGTGCTGGGAAATGCCAAAAGTCCAGTTTTTGTGATATTATGTGAGTGTGTGTGTGTGTAGTGGTGGGCGACAGGTTTTCAGTTTTAAAACCAATATTGCCTCTTCTAAAATTGCCTCTGAGACGAATCAGAGCAAGAAGGCTGATGGTTTTGTTTAATACATTTTGACACTCATTAGAAGTTTCACCTTTTTTGTTTCTTTTCCACTTCACTTTTTCCACAATTATCATTTCCCCACCCCTCTCTGCCCCTGTGTTCTTTGGATTAGTTTTGCTGTGGATAAAAATAGAATGGGACTCATTCGTGTTGCCAGATTTCAGAGCTTGGCCCTGAGACTCCAGTTTTTATGGGTGTTCTCCAGGCAGGAGACAAGTTGTGCAGATTCTCCAGTTTTGAGAGACTCAGCTCTGGGCAAGAGGAAAGGGCTGAGTAGTAGCTTGCTTCTGTTTGCAAGGATTCATTATATGGTTGCTGCAATTTGCAAAGACTCTAGTCCAGGGGTTTTTAGTTACTTCCCTTTTTTGCTCCCAGTTGTTGTAGTGTCAGAGTCCACCCTCTGCTCTACTCTGCATCCACCTTCAGGCTAGAAGCAAGTAGACCAGATTAAACGTTCCTTATCCTATCTCCTCAATAGTGGTGTCACCAGCGTTGGTGTCACCCGGTGCGGTAACTCATCGTGTCACCCCTTCACTGACCTCCTCCTGTACCACAACATACAGACTCCTTAGTAATGTTTTTTGTACTAATGTTAACTCATAAATCGTAATTTCCATATATCATGGAATGTAATGGTAATAGTTGTGACATAAACAAGTGGCACAATTAAAAGTTACAATATCACACACACAGCCTAAATGTATTTACATATACACAGTTTCACATGTTTAAAGTGAAAATTTGCTAAAATGTGATGTATTTAAAGAATTTTTTTAAATATTAAAAATAAAAATAAAAATCAGTTTGTCATTCATACCATCTCTTCAGCATTTCTGTTTCTGCCAAAAGGCAAATGATTGAGGATCTGTGCTGTCACGCCTTCTTAAGATGTGACCTGATACAATTTCCCCTCAAATATTTAAAGCATAATGTTTAATTACATGATCAGGGGCCTTCTCTAAGTTTCAAGTTTGGGCACTGAAAATTCAGGGCATGGGAAAATCCTGAACTGGCAGGCCTAATGGTGATGAACATGTGCTTTTTCCCACTTGCGTGTAAAGCAGAGGTATAGCAGTGGTGATGGGGAGGAAGGCATTGCTTCTCTCCCCTCCTCCCTACAAAAATATGAATTCTTCCCCACACATATTTTCCTTTGGTCTTTAAATTTCTAGCATTGCAATAACTTAAAGGATTGGTTGAGCATCAAGAAATATGGTTTAATCAAACAAGAAAAGAGGCAGGCAAAGCTATTATGACTTCTGCCTGAAATGCTTTTCTCCTTTCCCAGCCCATTTCCAGTAATGGAACTAGGAAGGGACAACAAAAGTCATGGGAGTAAACTTTTCAGAGGGAGAAAATTCAGTGCCCCTTCACTGCATGTCCATCTGTATAATTAAAGTAAGTTCAGACTTTAGAAAGCTATTTTTTGATTGCAGTACCCAGAATCCTCTGGTATCTGGAAACTGTAGTCCAAACAGTAACATTGCACAACTCTGAAAGAGACCCCCTCCAATGCAAACACTTGTTTGAGATTTTTTGTTTAGACCTTATCAGACGGGAGGAATTTCTCGTTATTGCAAATGGAGCCATTTCAAATTCACGTAAATTTGCTAGTTCGGAATGCGTTCAGAATGACTTCCCATTAAATGACCCCCCATTGCCTGAAATTGCGTGAGATGCTTTAATTCGCAATAAGGTAAAACCCATGATTGCATTCGGAATGACTTCCCTTTTGCCCGAAATTGCATGAGATACTTTAATTCGCAATAACGTGAAACCCCATGATTGCGTTCGCATTGCCATTGCATTATACTTTCTCACATCTGATAAGGTCCTTGGTAAGGATTGTCTAGGATGATATTTGCCTCTCATGTACTTGGAGCAGGGAAATGAGATGATGACTGCTGTGACTGAGAGCAAGGAGTTTCTGTACCTATGGGAAACCTGCAAGCAGCTGTCATGGGTCTGTTGCAGCTGAGTTGGCATTTTTAGACCTTGCTTTTTGATGACAATGCATTGTTTTCTGTTTTAGAAGTGCCCTTGGGCACTCCCTGCATCTGACAGGAAGCCAGAAGGTGATGTATCTGAGAGATCTCAGAGATGTTTAGCTAGGAGGTCTTCTCCAAATTTACACTTATTTCTGGAACTCTGTGACTTGGCACCAGCCATCTGAATGACAGGAGCGTGCCCAGAGGAGGGCAATCAAAAAGGCGAAGGGTCTGGAAACCGTGCCCTGTGAGACTTCGGGAGCTGGGTATGTTTAGCCTGGAGAAATGACAGTTAAGAAGTGATATGATAGCCCTGTTTAAATATTTGAAGGGGTGTCATATTGAGGATGGAGCAAGCTTGTTTTCTGCTGCTTCAGAGAATAGGGCCAGATCCATGGATTCAAACTACAGGAAAAGAGATTTCACCTAAACCTTAGGAAGAACTTCCTGTCAGTAAGAGCTGTTCAACAGTGGAACGCGCTGCCTCAGACTGCAATGGAGTCACCTTGTTTTGGAAGTTTTTAAACAGAGGCTGGATAGCTATCTCTTGGGGGGGGGGTGCTTTGATTCTGTGTTCCTGTATGGCAATGGGTTGGATTGGATGGCCCTTGTGGTCTTTTCCAATTCCAGGACCCTGTGGTTCTAGGTGGCAAGGCTGGCCCAGGACATTTGCTGCCTGAGGTGAAAAACAAGCTGACATCTCCTCCCATTTCATTTCAAACGCCAACTAAACTGACAATTGAATTTTTCTTTAGTATCCACCACAGCTTAAAGTAGAAGACTACTCAAAGGGATGGAGGGCCAGATGCCTAGAACTGAGCTTTTGTCTCCAGTGCTTTAAATAGAAGATTCCCAGTTAGGGTTGCCAGACTGAAAGCTGAGGAAGGCTTCTAGACTTTTAAAAGCTGTGCAGAAAAAGAAAAAAAAAAAGCTCAACAGATATTGCTTGTCATGAAACCAAGTGACAAGCTACACCTGCTGAGCGTCTCTTTTCTATGGCCATTAAGGGAACAGCAGCGCTCTCTGGTTTTTATTTTTTGCCAACCCTGCTCCTAGCATCTGCCAGTTAAGGCAGATGCCTTACTCTGTCTTATAGTAGGCCTATCCTTTAAATTGTTTCTGACTTATGGCGACCCTAAGGCAAACCTATCTCAGAGTTTTCTAGGGCTGAGAATATGTGACTTGCCCAAGGTCACCCCGTGGGTTTCCATGGCCAAGTGGGGAATCAAACCCTGGCCTGCAGAATTGTAGTCCAGTGCTCAAATCACTATCCTACACTGGATCCACAGATCTTTACTAGCTTTTTAAAGAAATGTTTATACCATCTCCCTAATACCTCCAAAATATTGTGCGGCCTAAACCTCAAACAACCAAATTGCTTCATAAGATACTGCAAAATGTTTAAAAACAAGAAGATATTAAATCCAATCAGAGCCAATAAATAGAATGTGAGTTAGGGAGAGATTTCTAATAGCTCAGTTTCTGAAGAAATAATTAAAAAGAATTCCATATTATTCCTCTGAGGTGATGATCAGGGGAGGGGGGAGGATTTACGTTGTTGCAAGTATCTCAGGTTATACAGTACTCTGAAACAATATAAATGCTTGTATGCTTTTGGGATGACTCTGAACCTCTGACTGTTTCACAAGGTTTTATGCTATGGTTTGGTATTTGTGGGAGGAGACCTCTCTTTTCTTGCATCCCTTCAAATTAGAATGAAAAGTATAGAGGAATCTTGTGCCTTCCACTGTGTAGAAGAAGGGAGCCACGGTGAAGTCGCTCACCTGCCCATACAGTTGGCAGCTTTGTGGCTCTCTACAAGCCACATGGCACAAGAGCACCGCAAAGCCGCCGCCGCCATAAAGCTAGTGTTTTGCCTGCTCAAAAACCCAATGGCTTTCTGCCTCTTCTTTTTGTGCCAGCAAACAGCTGAATTTGGGGGTATGGCATGCAGTTACTGTGGCCCCAAGCTGGTATTCAAAGGGGTGGCGTCAAGCCATCCCTTTAGGGTTGTCTGTTTCAGCCCTTAGTGAGTCCCATGTTAGATTGCACTGATTCTCATCACTGGAGCTGAAAAGAGATGGATTCAAACATTGGAGCTTATCGCTTTACACTCTTAAAACGGGGCTAGGTTGTTTTAAATGCGGTCCCTGCTTCCTGTTGCATTTGGAGGTTTGTAGTTCAGTGAGGCTTAAGAGCTTTCTGGCTGAATATTCTAAATGGCCCTTCTTAAGTTACGAAACCCAAAATGCAACAGGAGGCAGGGACCACATTTAAAGCAACCTTGCCCCATTTGAAGAGTGTAAAGCGATAAGCTTCACTGTCTCTTATTAGGGCCAGGTCAGAATGGGGCCGATCTCTCAAGCACTCTGTTGGAAGACATGTTTGCCAGTCCAGTTCCCTTCTGTATGCGGAATGGGGAGTGGGTTTCTTGTTCTTTTGCTTCAGGCAGCAAAATATGTTAGTGTTTGCATGGAGATAAGGGCCAGAATCCTGCTGGTTGCAGTATGTGGGCATAGGTTGTGCTCCACACATGGAGTGACTGTTTTATCCAGCTCATGGTGGTGGGAGGTACAATAAACTGTTGATGCTCATTGCGCATTGAGTACTATCTCTGTGCATTGTGCATTGAGGTGAGAGCTGTGAACATTCATCATTTCACATATGTTGCCCTTTGATAGTGTTCACTATAGAGATTGGTTTAACTCCACTAGTGGCTATTTATGCAAACCTGAGGCAATGTAGGATCTCAACTGAGGAGTCAGTCCATCTGAGGTTTGGAGAAATGCATGGTTTCTATCAGTCTTAGAGCCTTTGCATACTACACAATTATAGTAATATGGTTGCATGTCAACTATGGTTGATCTATGGAATGCTGGGATTTATAGTTTGGGGGGCATTTCGAATTCTGAGCCTGAAATCTGTAGTGCCTCAGCAAACTACAAACCCCAGGATTCCATAGGAAGCAGCCATGACAGGTAAAGTGGAATCAATAGTGCTATAACTGTGTGCTATATGTGGTAGAGTTGCCCACTCTGCAATTAGAAGGATCATCTGGACTGAATTGAGTAAAAGGCTAATTTTAAGGTGTGTTTATTTCATAGCTCATATCAGTTTGATTTACTCATTTTTCACTTTTGGCATAGATTCCAAAAATGTATATAAAAGAGAGATATTTGGAATGGGAAGATCAATCACAGAGAGGCAGAAGAAAATAGTTTATTGAAAAGGGTATTGGGAATGGTGAAATTCAGAGAAATTAGATTTTCCTGTAAACAAAGTATTACTCATGATATTGTTAGAACTTCAACGTCGTCTAGCATGGCCAGTGGTTAGGAATTTTTGAGACGTGTAGTCCAGCATATCTAGCACTAAAGCCTTAGAACCATTACTCAAATGGAGAAAGAGGACTCTGGCCCTCCTGATATTGTTACACTTCAGCTCCCATCAGCATTCATGTTTGGCAATGTTGCATAAGACAGCAGTCCAACAACATATAAAGAGCTACAATTGCCCAGCCTTGGCTTAAGTTGTCAACATTGGCAACTGGCAATGGATTTTTCCTTTCTTAGGAAAGCCAGTGCAAAATCTGTCTCAGCCAGTTTACACTTAGGATGTATGAACAAGACAAAATAATGCTTGAGAACAGAGCTAACATGGCAAATGTACTAATATCTTTTAAAAAACAGTTTGGGGTATTAGAGTTATCGATGGATTGGAGAGAAGAAAGAGTTCATCAACATGATTTATCTTGAGCTACTTAGGTGGTCCTGATAAGGCAGTGTCCATTTGGGGGCTTAGTTGACTTTTTCTAAAAGCCTCTTGGTCTGTCTGCTTCCTTAACATGAAGGATAAAGTGTCCAGCTGGGCTTTACCCTAAGTCACTGGAAAGACACAGTGGGAGATAAGGGTGGTCATCCAAGGCTAATGCAAGGCTAATGTGTTCTTAGTTTTTGTGCCAGGCAAGAAGTGGCATCAGGACAGCAACCTTTTCCTCTTTCCAGGGGAGAGGTATGTCAGTAACATGCTATCTGCAAAACCACATAGGATGGAGACTTGAAGTATGCCATCAGTGTTATAGATAGCTTGGTCATGTTACTGTTTGGGATTACAACTCCTAGAATGCCCCAGACAATGGAGGATTCAAGAAATTGTAGTCCCAAAGAAAAATAATTCTTAGGTTTTTTTCATATCCCACTTTCCCCCCAAAATTGATCCCTTTCTGCTTTTCATCCTAGTTTGAAGGGATGCAAGAAAAGAGAGGTCTCCTCCCACAAATATCAAACCATAGTATAAACCCTTGTGAAAACAGTCAGAGGTTCAGAGTCACCCCAAAAGTATACATGCATTTTATTGTTTCAGAGTATATCCTGAGATACTTGCAACAATGTAAATCCCCAACTCTTCCCTCACACCCTCCTGTCCCTTTTAACTGGATTCCACGTATTCACGATTTTTCCACATTCGCACTGGTTTTCATTATCGAAAGGTTGGAGGGTATGGGTCAACATGCAGACCTCAAGGGCATGTTAAGATTACAAGGCTGGCCTGAAGCCCCATTCTCCCATATATTTATTTTGGTCACTCCTGGATACTCATTTTCTGCTCCCTCCCCAAAAAATAATGGCTATTCAGTCACTTACATACATCCCTCCATCTATTTTCATTTTCAAGGTGATGCATCCTGTTGAAAGGTTAGTAAAATAAAGTACTGGTAAAAGATTAACCTCTGGACCCCCAGAATATGCCAACTCCTGTTTTAAATCCTCTAGGTCCTTGGCACCTGTAGAAATCCATGCCACTTTCTTGTTGGTTTCTGTTACCAAACCAGTCAGTTTGGTGACATATGCTTGTTTTCACTGCAGTTATATGAGCCTTGTTGGATATTGAGGGCAAGCAGTTAATTCTGAGTCTGAATCCAAATAAAGTTTTGTCTTGCTTTTGAATTGACTAAACACCACACCACACCACACAGAGACAGAAAAACTGAACAATTGGCGCCATGTACTTTTTTTAGTGACAGATGGAGCACATCTGATCCCATCCTCCTTATCTGAGCCAGGTGCTTAAAGATCTCACATCTGGACTGGCTGCCCTGTTGCCTGGGATGACAAATATACTGGCTCCTTGCCATCAGTTTACTGAAGACTTGTAGGCAGGTAGGAGTTTATCTCTGGCTGTGCGTCCATGTTTATATATTTTAAATGAATACAATTCTTATTGAGTGCACACTTTATTTAGAACCTCCCCCTTGCTTCCAAATGGGACTCAGGGTGACTTACAAACAGCAGAAAATTACAATAAAAACACAGAGTTAAAAGCATATCATAGTTGAAATTAAAACAGTATGAAATTAACAACGGAATTAAAATCATTTAAAATATTTAAAACCAAGATTAGAGAAGTTTAAGATGGTACAGCACTATAAAAACTCTTCTTTAATTAACAATCAATTACCAAATGTTTGCTGGAAGAGAAAGGTTTTCACCTGCAGGTTTGCTGGAAGAGAAAGATTTTCTCTTGCACATCTTAACTTCCCTAGGAAAAGAGTTCCAAAGTATGGGAGCAGCCACAGAGAAGGTCCTTTCTTGCTTTCCCTGTTCTTGGTTTGCCTGTGTAGGTAATGGGATAGAGAAAAGTTTCTCCCCTGGACATCTTAAAGCTCAAACAGGCTCATATCGTATATGTCATATATAACCCATGAAACAGTTTGAACCTTATTTGATTGGCAGACACACATCCTCTGACAGTTGGCAGATAGAAAATAGGGATTTGCTTGGAACACAGTTCTTCTCAAACAGTGAAATATTACCCAGGTCCAAACACTTGCCCATCCATGCATCCAGTACACCTTGCTGAAAATTCAAACTTTCTCTGGCTTGGTACCCTTGAGAATTTGTTGGATCACAATTTGTTGGATCATTCCCAGCTGATAAGGCCATTACTTTGGATTTTCCAGATTGGGTTGCACTGGTAAGAAGTAAATTAAAGTCCCCCCATATCTCTAGTTGTACCAGAGACAAAAAAAACCTGGTGACTTCTGAATGTTTGGGACTGAAAAGTCCCAGTCTGCATGGCCAACACTGAGGAATTCTGGCAACTAAAGTCCAAAACATCTGGAGGCCAACAGGTTGCCTCATCTACATCTGCTAAATGGATCTTGTGGAGGTGGTTGTGGGAAAAACCTTTGACAGTTCAGTCAAGTAATGGCTATTATTTGACATTACTGAGCAAACAAACCAGTACTCTGATTCAGAAAAAGGGAGATATTTGTACATGCCACAGAAAAAAACCTGATACCTACAGCCCGTGAATGCAATGATACAATCTAACAGATTGCTTTAAGCCCCATTGCTATAAGTACCAGCAATTCTTATGATTCAGAATAGGGTCTTCTTTGCTGAGGAAGGTCAAACTGACACAAGTGTTTGATCCGACACTTGACATATATAGAACATCCCTCTAGCTGGCCTCAGGCACTTTTTCACCAGAAGCTGGCCCTGCCAGACACAATTTTCTTTCCTAGAATCTAAACTTTCAAATGCCGTCATCTGTAAGGTAACACAGTTCAGCTTTAGTGGCCAAGAGAGTTGGACAGCTTTAAGTAGCTTAGATTTTAGCCACAGGAAACTGTGACTGGCCCTGGCAATTCTAGGAGCTGGTGAGTACAAGGCAGAGGCATTTAACCATTACATGCAACTCAGATTCTGCTTATGTTCTTACATGAGTTACTGATTTCTCAGACTGGAACCTGCATGGTCTACTCGGAGAGCAAATGAATCAACAAAGGGAGATTTTTTTAAAAAAATCAGCCTTATTAGGTTTGATTTTTCACAGCAGAGCTGCATGTTTTCCCAGATTTCTGCAGTTTGGAGAGACTTGTTTCATATCATTGTAGAAACACCTGCTTCCATTAGTCTTTTAGCACCACTCCAACTTACAAGACAGTGAAGCTTTTCAGAGTTATAGTGTAGCCTCCTTTAGTCTTTCGGGCCCCATGACTAGCCTGTAGCCTCTTTGATGTGACCTTGAGCTGAGTCAACCGGAGATGCTTTGGATGAGCAATAATGCCACAAGGCAACCTTGAATGAACCATAGAGCCTTCATAAGGAATAGCCGAATCATATTTTCGTGATTTTATCACTGATTCTACAATGCAGTTACCATTGGTCAGGAACACTCGGTGGACCTGATAAGCTAATGAAGAGCTGGAAAAGGCATAAAAGAGAGCAACTAAAAATGATCAAAGGTAGCCTGATTTATATTTCTGTTACATTTCATACATGTGTGTATTAATGCTTATCTACTGAGACTGCACTCTATGTATCTGAAGAATTGGTTGTAGTTCACAAAACCTTGTTCTGAAATGAATTAGTTAGTCTTGCTGTCCTTTTACACTTTGTTTCTACTATACCTATCATGGTTCCATTAAATCCTGGCACTTGTAGTCTTATTAAATGTTTAGAATTCTCTACTATCTTCTGAAACTACAAATCCCAGGGTTCCATAGGATAAAGCTAGAACAGTCACAGTGGACTCAAAGTGCTATATTGTGTAGGGTGCAAAGGTGCTTAAAGGGTGCCACCTGAGTCCTCTTTCTTGCCTATTTCTTTCCTTTCTTTACAATGAAACAGACTAACAGTCATTTTTTTGAAAATTACTAAAATGATCCAGGGACTATAGCAGCTCTTCGGTGAAGAAAAATTATAGTTATTTGGCCTCTTTAGTCTGGAATGCAGGCACACGATGCAGCTGCATAAAATGGTGCGTAGCGTAGAGAAAGTGAGTTCTAACCTGAGGCTGACAAAGTGTACCTTGGGTTCCCCCCCAGAAGTCCCAACCTCAGAAGTCCCACACCCCTGGAAGTCTCATCCCCAGGAGACACTTGATGCAGAATTGAGTTTGGGCACCCAGTCTCTAAAAGATTAGCCATCACTGATTTATGGGATACAATGCCTTAGTGGTTCAGACACCAATTCTGATGCAGTTTGAGGCTGTCACTAGTCAACTGCCAACCTAGCAGTTCAAAAGCATGCAAATGCAAGTAGATAAACGGGTACCACTTTGGTGGGAAGGTAATGGAGTTCAGTGCAGTCATGATGGCCACAAGACCACCAGAGATGAGTTCCACCTCCTACAGTCAGTTACGACTAGACATTCATATCAAGGGACTACCTTTACCTTTGTAAGATCTATAACACTGATGGAGGGTGAAACTTATAAATTCAAGCCAGGATGTAAGTGCTACATCAGAGATTTTGCAAATGAGTGCTTTTAATAACTCATATGACATGGTAATTTTTTCTGCGTGTGACAATTCTGCATTGTTACTGCTGGGAGCCTAGCAGGCTTTGCTCTTGCAGTTGCTTTCCTTGTATTCTCTCGGGATGGTGACTGTGTGAGAAAGGAGGGAGGATCAATGTAGTATCTCAGGGTGTTACTTCATCTTAAATATGCATTACTAACTTCTTTCAAGGCCAGCGTTAAGTATGAGTCAACACACAGACTCACTTTAGGCAGTAGACCCTGGGTAGAAAGGGCATTAATGTCCTGACTCAATTTTTAATCCTGTGCCACATTTATAAAACATTTAATAGAGCACGGGGGAAGGAGGGTTCTTTCATGGGCAAAATACTGTATGATTAAGTATGTCCTAGGTCCTATTCCAGACTGCTACATTGGCTGTGACCATTGGAAATATATTTCCTCTAATTGTCCCAATTTGACAGAGACAATCCTGATTCATCCTCTGTCTTTTCATTTTTTTTCAGCTGCTTTTAAAATGCCCAAGTTTCTCTCTCCTACTCCAATTTTTCCCCTTTGCCCTCTTGCTTCAATTGCTGTAAACTGAGTTCAGTGTTCAAAAGTTGTTTACACTCATTTAACTCAGTGGGGAGAAAAGAGAAGCAGGTGGGATCTTGCCCTTCCCAATAGGCTCAGACCAAAACAAATGGCAACATCCTCTCCTGACTGATCTGTTCTTCCTCATTCTTTTGCCATCTTAAGCACACTCTGATATTGCTTGGCCATGGGTGAACCAGCTTTCATCCGTGAAATGTTATGTGGCCATGGCACCAGGATGGAAACAAATAAAAATTAATCAGTGGTTTTAGATCTCATTAAGCCAGCAAACATGCGGCTGTTTGGATTGTTTTCATATGGATTTGGAGTTTCTCTTGTCTATCTTCATTTCACTGTGATTGATTGTGCAGGACTCCGCTGGTTCGCCATTTCCTAAGAAAACAGGGATTCTTACAGGAATGGTCAACACGCAACCAATGGTCTGCTGCTGTTCTCACCATTCCAGTAGGATCATATGGGATGAGGTCCCACAGATAGACTAGACTTCTTAGCAATTCTGGCTTGCTGTGTGTCTGAACAGACACATTCTTGTTCAGCTTGTTTGTTGCTGCTTTTTTTAAAAAAAATAACTCTTGAATCAATAGTGAGTACTTCCTTTTGTTATTGTTCAATCTTTTGACAATGTATTAGCTTTCTTGTGTGACCCTGACTACCTAGTATTAGATGAGAGGAGAAATTCCCCATCCCCTTTCATTGTGATTTATCTGGGCATCAAGCTTCTGAAGGATAGGATTTCGGTCACCTGGCACAACAGTAACAAAAGCACTTGTCACAGGTGCTGAGCCAAGAAAGGGAGGAGGTGGGCAGCTCTATAAGTGACAAAACTGACCCTGCTTTTTGCATCATTCACTTGTCTTTTGTATTCTTCTTTCATGCTCTATATAATTAACAGGTTGTGATTGCAGCATCATGTGTTTATTACTCTCTTGGCTCAAACCCTGGGCATATTTTTTCTTGTATGAGCACATATGTAGTAGATTAATTTTTTTAAAGAGCCGATTAAAACATTAGCCATCTAACTGTTCAAAATCCGCTAAATCTTCAGCAGATGCCAAGTCACAAGGGCTGTAATAGGATCTCTGAAAAAGGATGATGGGAAGAGGGTGGCATGATAAGGATAGTAGTGGGGGTTTTTATGCTTATATGTAGGGTTCAAGTAGTTACTGTGCATGTATACAAAGATCACCAACACTAAAGAAATGCCCGGTCTTATTAGAATATTACTGTACTCATTGTGAAGATCAAGACTTTTGTCTGGCTTGCACTACTGGTCTTTCCATTCTGCAACATTCCCCCTCCTTTTCCTGTGTCATAAATGCAGAGTAAGTTGCAAAATGTAGGTATTTTGTGAGGTATTTAGTCTTCTCTCTCAGAGCCCTCTGGTGCCACAAACTACAAATCCCAGGATGGAGCCATGGCAGTCAAAGCAGTGTCAAACTGCATTATTTCTGCAGTGCAGACAGGTTCTACATCTGCAGGGCCACATGTTTAGAGATAAAGGGCCATGAGAAGGGTGAGCCAGGACCATGAATTTGTGCATAAACAGCATTGAACATAAGCAGCACTGAACTGCAGAGTAAGGTAAGCATACAGATGACTTGATCACCATCTTCTCTACTATGGTACTGTGTTTGTGAGTTTAACAGGAAGAGTGGGAAACTGTTCTTGGCAAAGTGGGAAACTGTTCTTGTGGGTTTTTCAGGCTATGAGGCCATGTTCTAGAAGAGTTTATTTCTAACATTTCACCAGCATCTGTGGCTGGCATCTTCAGAGAATGCTGGCATGGAAGAGAGTGGGGTATATATACTGTTGATTGAGAGGAGCTGATTTACGTGTTAACCTGTTCTGTTGTTGAATGGCAAGGCCTCAGGATGTCTATTTAATTAATGATCCATTGTCTGCTGGGAAACCCCTTTCACCCTGGGTGGTTTTTGCTTGCATTTGCTGGGTCTTGATCTTGGTGTTTTTCAGGACTGGTAGCCAAACTTTATTTACTTTAAGGGTTTCTTTTTTCCTGTTGAAGTTGTCGAGGTGTTTATAGATTTTCATGGCTTCCCTGTGCATTATGACCTGATAGTTGTTGGCATGGTCCAGAATTTCAGTGTTTTCAAACAGCATTTTATGCCCAAGTTGGTTTATAACATGTTCTGCTACTGCTGATTTTTCTGGCTGACCCAGTCTGCAGTGTCTCTTGTGTTCCTTGATTCATATTTGAACACTGCGTTTGGTGTCTCTATGTAGTCTTGTCCGCAACTGCATGGTATGTGGTAAACTCCTGCAGCTGTGAGAAGGTCTCTCCTGTCCTTCACTGAGTGCAGCATTTGATGGATTTCCTTGGTCAGTTTGTAGACCATTTGGAGGTTGTTTCCTCAACCAGTTTCTCTATTCTTTCTGTGACTCCTTTGATGTATGATAAAAATACCTTCCCTTTGAGTGGTGGTTTGTCTTCTCTCCCTTTTCTGGGTCTGGCAGCCCTTCTGATGTCTGAGATGGAGTAACCACTAGCATGTAGAGGCCAGTCTAAGTACTTCAGTTCATCTTCCAGGAAGTGGAGTTCACAGATCCTTTTTGCCTGGTCTCAAAAATCAGAAAGAAAAAAAAAATTGGTTTGTCACAACCCTCTCTCCCAAACTGTATGCCATGTTCACAATATCTAAGATGTGACAATTTAGGATTGAAGCATACAAGACATCTGTTAAGCATCTCTTGTTTAATAAATGCTCCCCAAAAATGAACCCCTTTGACACATTGAATACCTAAAATGGCTCTAGTTAAAGGGAGGGGAGCAAAAAGATGTTCCAGTGCCAAGGTACAGTAGGTGTGCCAGGAGCCCATTTTTATCCTGTGGAGGAAGATCTGAGTGAAGCTGCTTACCTTGCTGTGATAGTCCCACCTCCACCAGCTGATAGGTTTATCCTTATTAGCTCTGGATTGTTGTTTTCTCCCAAATCCATGATCTTCTGAGAGAAAGTAATCCAGTGTGCCAGGTGAATGCTGTGCTCAGCCAGAGCTCCAAACCCCTGCCCACAGAACCATAAAGGAAGCCCTTGGTAAGTCTCCTGTTCAGATCAGAAGTGGGCAAGTCCAAATCTTTTTGGACTGCAATTCCCATCTCCTGTAGTCAGCGGAGTCAATTTCGGGCAGTGGGAAGTCATTCCGAACGCAATCATGGGGTTTCACGTAATTGCGTATAAGAGTATCTCACACAATTTCAGGCAATGGGGGGGTCATTTTTGGGCAATGGGAAGTCATTCTGAATGCATTCCGAACGCAATCAGATTTCATGTAAATTCGCTAAACTAGCGAATTTATGTGAATTCGAATTGGCTCCATTTGAAATTGGGAGAAATTCCTCCCATGTGATAAACTCCAGCATAGCAAATGCTGAGGGATTATGGGAGTTGCAGCCCAGCAACATTTAGAAGCCTTTAAGTTTTCCATCCCTGATTTAAATGATAGTAATTAATTTCTAAATTTGCATCTTTAATCAGTGCATCCATATGTTATATCTGTCTCCCACGGTCTTCTTTGCTAGTGATCCAGGAGTAGCTCCTCTAAATGCAGCATTTGCAACCAATTACTCAGCAGTCAGACATATGAGGGAGGCTTGCATTTGGTCAAGCTGCTGCATGAAGAAGGTGAGCGGTGTCCTCCCTTATCCTTGCAGCTCCATGCTTGCATTGCCAATTTAGTCATGAAAATTAGGCCTACACAGGTGGAGTTTATATCTGCAGGTAGAGCAACTCACATACATTCTGCATGTACATCTCCACACACTCACACTTATCTTAAGGAATATTTTTGCAAGGAGAGGAGAGAGGTGACTAGTTCTGAGATGCTGTGGAAATGATGAAGATTGAATCCCTGAACGGACTGAATTTAATCCTGCTGAACAGATCAAACCCATCATTTGTGTACTTGGTGGAGGGGGTTAGGGTGGACGGAGGGATGCAAATCCCTGAATTTAGGTCATTGAATCCAGCCTGTAGAAAGACAAAATTACATTTTTTTCAAAAGAGTCCTTGTCCTCAGACTTCTCATCTTTCTCCTTGTATAATCACAGCATGCCAGCAATCAATGATAGTAGGAGCTTGATAGGCTCATCCTTGCTATTGGATTCTCTAAATAAGGATGGTCAAATCTGTAAATTACACTTTCTCCCACAATAGATTTTTTGCAAATTTTGGTAAATTTAAGTTTTTAAAAATTGAGTTGACATGAAATTTTCACCCACCCCAATTCTAAAATTTAGGAGATAAAAATGCTAATGACCTAAGCCATCCCAGTAATACTTGCTTCAGTGGAGGCAACACTGGGGCTCTTTCACAAGTCATAGTTAGAGCACTTTGATTCCCCTTTAACTGTTGTGACAACATCTTATGGAACTGGGGGATTTGCTAGTTAGTACTTTCAGTTTTGCTTTTTTGGAACTTTCAGTGATAAATCTATAATGTCTCATCCAACTAGAAGAACCAGACTTCTATAGGGATTTGGGAGTTAAAAGTGGAATTTGCTTCTCTAGGTGTATAGTGTGAAAGTGTTGGACAGTGTGAGAGGGCACATTTTGCTCTCCTTCAGGCCCACGTGTGAAATGGCAGGTCCAGATATGTCACAGTGAGGATTTCAATAGTCTTTATACATTTCAATGGACCCAGCTTCAGTGCTGTTTCACATTAGCAATGGATATAGAATGGATGTGGCTTCACCACTTCCACTATGTGCCTCCTGAGACATCTTGTATCCAAGAGTCATATCTGAAGAAGGCCCATCTATACTGTAATTAAACCAGGGAGCAGATGCTTCCAGGGCAGTGAAGTTGTATTGGTTGTTCCTACTACTTTCTTTGACATGTCCTGGAACAACCAGCTGGTACAGGTGTGTATCCACATCAACTTCCTGTGCTACCAGCTTGGCATTTTAGTGTGGGAAAAGTCAGTGTACCATGTTTCCTGAGCCTCTTGGTAACTTTTAGTTACAAGTACATAGGCTACTAATCCTAAATACTTGATAGGAGTTTATCATATGACGGAATTTGGGGGTATAATGCAATGGCAATCTGAACGCAATCATGGGGTTTCACGTTATTGCGAATGAGTGTATCTCACGCAATTTCGGGCAATGGGAAGTCATTCCGAACACAATCATGGCATTTCACGTAATTGTGTATTAGAGTATCTCATGAAATTTTTGGGCAATGGGGGGTCATTTTTGGGAAATGGGAAGTCATTCTGAATGCATTCCTAATGCAATCAGATTTCACATAAATTTGCTAAACTAGTGAATTCAGGTAATTGCAAATTGGCTCCATTCGCAATTGAGAGAAATTCCTCCCATGTGATAAACTCCTAAGTGAAAGAATTACACATTGTCCTCTCTCTTCTGCTTCCCTGTGTCAAATTGTACCTTGATTATAGTTTCTCCGTAAACCCCTGAGGACAGAGACTTTTTGTAATGTATTCTATAAGTGGTCAAGCATATGCTGATAAAAATAATATATAAATTAGTGATGACATTAAGGTAGAGCCCCATTCAGTAGGATGAGCATGAAGGCCCTTCTCTCCCAAACTTAACAGGAGAGTTAGGTACCCCATTTTGAAGTGACAAAAATATACATTACTTTCTCAAGTGTGTGGTACTAAGACCATTATATCTAGAGTCTAAAATCACCTTATTGTGCTACCGATTAAAACAAATATCAGACAGTACTGGATATGGTGGACCAATGACTAGTTACAGATCATGGAAAAGCTACTTTTTAAATGACACAGAATTTCCTATCTAGCATGGCCATGCTGGCTGGAGATCTTTGGGAGTCATTGTGCTGTAAAAGTTTTTTCTTTCTTTATCAAGTGGTAGAAAATATACATCTCCATGTGCAAATACACAATTATTCTCCTTTCTGAATCCTGGGAGATGCACGAGAAGAGTCTCTGATTTTTGTGATGTGGATTGCTTCAGGCATATGTTGTTGCAAGATGTCAACTGTGCCATCTGAGCAGTGAGGACTGTGTGAGAGCGAGAAACAATGCATTTGGACAAGAACCAGATGTGCAGCTGCATTTATGGCATTTGCTTGGGATATATACACCAAGTGTACGAAGCTGGTTTTCCCCAAGGCCTTTTAAAAAAGAAGCTGGTTATCAAGATATGACTACGGTAGCAAAAAGATGGATGAGAATTTTGATTCGCTTAGATTTTTATGAGAATTTGCAGATTGTTTTTGGAAGGGATAGAACTGGAGATTTTTGTCTGTTTGTTTGCAAATATCTTTATATTTGGGACAGAAAGACTTTAGGACTGAACAAAGTGAAACGTGGGAGAAAGTGAAACAAACCATTTTTCCTATGCCTTAACCAGAGTTCTCAGGGCTTTTTCTTCAAATACAACACCCTCCTTCCCCTCGAATCCCCTTAATGGGATTGGGAAATAAATGGACAAACACCAATCACACCTCAGGGTGTAAATGGGATTAGGTGATTAACCCTCTGCCAGCGGGCAAGACTCATCCTAACACAGTTGATCTCCAGAATTGTGTTTCCTTTCTCTTCTACCAAGATGTTAGCAAAGGGCACTGAAGATACAATGGGCTAAAAATGTCTGTAAATGCGAGACATTTTGTACTCCTTTCTTCAATTTTGTGACTTAAAAAAAAAAGTCTTTATAATATAAAACTCTTGGTCAGAAAGAAAGATCACAAGAGTTCTTGTTATATGTCTTCATTTGACTTATAGCAACCCTCTCCTTGGATTTTCTTATTAAATTATGTTTAGAAGGGATTTCCCGTTGACTTACTCTGAAGCCGGGGAAAGGTGATTTTCCCAAAGTCATCCAGCTGGTTTCCATGGTTAAGTAGGAATTTGAACCCTGGTATCCAAGAATCCTCATCCATTGCTCAAACCACAATACCACACTGGCAATCAACAAAATAGTTTGCAGGGATAACTAATAATACATTTTTCTTTTCTTTACTCTCCAGACATTAAATATATATAAAATCATGATGTATTGAGATGTATTCTTCCACCTAACAATAACTAATTCCAATTTAACATCAGTATGTTGACACTTTTAGCCCTTTCCCTACTTTCTCTAGACCAAGAAAGGATGTGGCTGTATTTTGCAGTGCCTGTACCCTAAGCCATTTCTACTCAAAGCAGTACTTTCTGGATGGGTGCTGGGGGCCCCTGTGTACTATTCGCACACTCCATGGAGTTAATTGCAACCAAGGCTTGGAAGTTAATTTTTTATGTTTTATGTTACTTGTTTGGACTGCAGCTTCCAAAATCCCCAGCCAGATTCTACCAGGAATCCGATTGCTTTAGTCCAAACAAGTTAATTATACAGTACCTGGGAACATGCAATAAACTTTTCCTTCCACACTAACAAAAGACAAGGGTCCACATTTTAGCCCATCCCAGGGAAGACATTTCAGTTTACATTATTTTAAGCAGACCTATAAACTTCCAGTGACAACTAGAATGAGAAACCCATGTAGCACTAGAGCTGTGCTTTCAAAACAATGTGCATCAAAAGCAAATAAATTCCTCATCAGTGTTAGCTTGGCTGCTTTTAAACCTTGCTTGGGAGCAGGGAACTATTTTCTTTTTCCTCTCAGGTATGAGATGGGAATGTCTTTTTGCAGAGCATGAAGAAAGGTGTGGAAATTATTCTATATTCTGTATTATGTAATGAGAATAAATTATAGAAATGCTCATAGATTTGTAAATCTGCATAACTACATTCAGGATTGCAAAAGAATCACATAGCAAGGAAGATCTAAGGAGGTAGACTAAGTATATAATAGCATATGGTACAACTTTTTTTGTACATTTTAGATCCCTTTGCATACTATTATTCCAGACTTACATGGCTATGGGTCTGAATGTTACATTCAGGATTGATTAGTTTAGCATTTTTATCTCTCTCTTTCAATTTAATTAGATGATTGACTTGGAGGTAGGTGGCAGGAGACCATAAAAATATAATGTATGCATAGGGTTTGGCACTGGGCAGGACAGGAGATTCTGGTTATGGAGATAACTTAACTCAGCATCTCTGTTAAATCCCTAATTTAATTCAGGCATGAGGAATGTACAGTCTCCAGATGTTGTTTGGTGAGGACATAGAAAACAGCCTTCTCAGTGGCTGCTCCCAAGCTGTGGAACTGCTTTCCATGGGAAGCAAGCTTGGACTCCTCTGTCATCTTTTTCCATTTACAAATATTTAAGCAGACCTTTGGCTCTTAGCTCATGTGGCAGAAGAGTCTTCTAAATGTGGTTTGGTGTGCTTTTATGTTAAATTGCTTAAACTCTATGGTTTTAATAGAATTACTTGGTGTTTTTAAAGCTTTTGTATATTAAGATGTTGGCCATATTTTGTTATTTATTTATTGGGGAACTGTGTCTGGAGAAAGGAGGGATATGAATTAATTAAACAAACAATAAGACTGCAGATCTCATGGTTATACATCATTGTTCATGCTAGCTAAGTCTGATGGGAGATGTGGTCCAGCAACATTTAGAGGAACATACATTCCCCATACCTGAAATATATTGACATGGAAGTTTGCTATGACATTTCACCCTGCTTCCCTTAGACAGAGATGTCAAGCCTGTATTCCTTTACTCATAATTGGAAATAGGAACACTCTTCTAATATCCTTTTTCTCATACGGGACATCTGTGTTTGAGGTGTGTGGACACCCTAAACAAACTGTTAGACAAACACCCAACTCTGTGTCATCTAGATGTGCTGGATTACAGCTCCCCCACCATCCTTAGCTACCAGTGGGTGTGTTGACCAGAGGCAATAGTATTTGAACCACTGGACAACATTGCTATGGAGGTGCCAGCTGCAACTGAAAATTGCCAAAGCTGTTACAATAAGAGAAATACAAACCTTCCTGTTTGCAACATAAATATAAAAGAGTGGGTAAGAGCCAAATGCCACTGTGTGCTGAAGAAGCAGTGCCAGGGACAAGTGTTGCAGACAAGAAGCTTTGAATAAAAGGGACAGTAGCCTTAAAATAGTTTCATTATGACCCTCACACCACAGATTAGGCAACAAAAAATTAGGAGAAAGCCCGAATTCAGGAATTCTTTCCTTCAGAGATATGCCTGGCTGGCTCTTTAAGATACTTCAGTTTTATTTTCCAATATTTTTCAGCCTTTTCAGTGGGTGTTTTGTCATCATTTGATATCTAACTGGATGTTTTCTCTTACCTACAGATGTTATTAATACTCTGCTTTGTTTTTAATGCTGTCTTTTTATTTGGCAAGTGATCTTCATGGTAGGTTTTTAGCATACTTTGAGTTTGATGTCTCCCTCCCCACTTTATTCTTAGCCTGCTTGAGCAATGTTATGTTGAAAGGTAGGATATCACTATCACTATAAATACCCAAAAATGGCAACGATGTCTGGATTTTTTTCCTCCCACAAATCTTGAGTGAACAAAACAAGGTTGTTTCAAGTGAAAACAAGTGATGTGGAAGAAGCCTTAGAACAGTAAAAGCAAAATTGGTTTTCTGCCTGAAATGCCTTGTAAATATGTATTTGGGTTGCTAGTTGCAAAAAGGTACTGTGTCATGATGGTTTTGTGAACAAAATAGGGCTATAGAAGTTGGATGGTAGCTACAGTTTTGTATCCGTGTGATCCCACTTCAACTGTCTTGTGTCCCTCCTAAGAAATCCTGGGATTTCTCATTTGGTACAGTACTTAAAATTCTCTGCTAAATTGCTCTGGTGCTGTATTGTAAGGGAGTGGTCCAGAGCTCTCTAGCAGTAAGCCATGGCAGTTAGAGTAGTATCAAATTTATAAAATGATGTAGTCCGCACATCATAAGTAAATAAGAAATTGAACTTGGAGAAATACTGAGGTTTTTAGGTGGCAACAACATTTCCATACCCTGAGACAAGCAAAGGAATCACATAGCAAGGAAGAGGCAAGGAAGATCTGAGGAAGTAGACCAAGTATATGAAAGAATATGTTACAGCTTTTTTTGTTCATTTAGATCCCTTTGCATACTGATATTCCAGACTGACATGGCTCGTGCTGTTGTGAGGATTGCTGTATCAGATAAAAACCGGGGCACATGTGGTCAACTAACACCAGAGTATGGTCAAGATGGTAAAAGTTACTAATTTGAAAGAGCTCACAAGTTAAGAGATGCTGGAGCAGGTTGCTTTTGCCCACTTCTACTGGGAAGGATAAGGTAGTTGGAGGTAATTTTAAAAAATCTCTTCAACTGCAAAAGCAATTGAATTGTATTTATCTTATAATTTATTAACTATGTGCATTAACTCTAATTTAATATCTATCCTATTTCTTGTGTTTTCCAAGAACAATTATTCCTGTTGTTGTCCCTATTTATATAGTTCTCCCATTATGTGGTACTTTAAGGGGTACAATGTAACAGGAGCTGCCAGTATAAAATATACCATACAGGATACCACAGGGAATGAGAAATGGAGGCAGTGGTATGCAGGGAAGAATATGCAGGTATTTTCAGCGAAATGTGTTTTGGCTTAGTTCCAAGCTTGGAGCATGGGAACTAGGGAACAGTGCCAAAGGTTTTGCTGAAAAGCTGTACAGTTATAGAAAGGTATAACTCCCTCCCACCATTTCTCACTACTGGCTAGGACTTTTGGGACTTGCAGTCCAACACCATACCCTATGTTTCTCAAATGAAAACAGAGGGACATGTGACCAAGGGACATCAGAGCATGGGCAAGATGGCACACAAGGGGCATTACCAGACGACGGAAATTGGAAGTATAACCCAATGGCAATCTGAACGCAATCGTGGGGTTTCCCGTTATTGTGTGAGAGACTATCACAAGCAATTTTGGGCAATGGGAAGCAATTTCGGGTTGTTCCGAACTCAATGCAATGACAATACGAAATCATGTAAATTCGGTGAACTAGCGAATTCACAAATTTACATTCATTTCTGAACTTGGCCCCATTTTCCCTTCTTTTGAAATTGAGAGAAATTCCTCCTGTGTGATAACATTCAAGGACTCAGAAGGCAGAAAAGAATGCAGCAGTTTGCTTTCACAGAGCTTACTGGGAAAAGCTTAATTCCCCCGTCTCTTCTTTTTCCTGCTAAGTTAATTGAAGGTAAACTACTTTTGCTCTTTGAACTAAGGGCCCGAACAGACAGGCCAAAATAAAGCTGCCTCGGGTCACTTTGGATGTATGCTGTTGAAATGCTGCAGGAGTCCTAAGAGGCCGGAAGCCATGCCAAAACCACGCTCCAATCCTGAGGACTAGGGCACAGTTTTGGTGCAGCTTCTGGCCTCTTAAGATGCGTGTGTCATTTAAACAGCATACCTCCAAAGTGACCTGAAGCAGCTTTATTTTGGCTTCTCTGTTTGGGCCCTAAATTTGGAGCAGCTGAAGTAAACTGAGGACAAAAGGGGGAAATGGGAAGAAAAATGAGAAATAGTAAGTTATCCCTCCCCATGACTAACAGAAACAAAATTAATTATGCAAGGCCCTGAAATATATTCAGAGCTGCATAATTTATAGGGGCCATAGAATTCAGCATTTCTTGGTACCTTAGGTTACCTTGCAACAGAATTTTATTAAAAGCAATGGAGTAGACACAGTCCTTGATTTAACAACCACCACCAGGATTCCTGCACTGTGCAAATGTTCTGACCTTTTCCTGGTACATTCTTTGAGAGGGGGGAGTGAGAAAGGCGGGAGAGAGAATGGCAGCCTCTTTGCTCCACATCACCCGGGACTAGACCATCCCTTTGCATTAACTTCTGTTGAGAGGCAACCTAGTAGGACATTTTTAATAACTCCAGCTGATGGCCTATCATCCCATGATGAGTTGCAAAATCAATAAATCATGTGCAAAGTGCTGTGTTATCTAGGCCAGCTCATATCAACATCTATGTAAACATTCCTAGGCTGGGTACTGGAAGCTACCCTATTCTGCGCCAGCTTTTAAAGAGTTGTTTTTGGACAATATTTTTTTGGAGGGGTGAGGTTGGAGGCAAAAATAACCAGAACCATCTCTCTGCATCAGTAGAAGGAAATGGAATTAACACTCTCTCCTGGAATCTTTCTCTTCACCCCCACCTTCAGCTCTTGAATAGCATTTTCTGCCTTCTATGGCTTTAGGGAAAGAGGCAGGAGCTGCAGAGTTTTGTAATTGGTACTAAATGCTGGGTTCTGCATATTGAAAATATTAGTCTACACAGAGTCCAGGAGTAGGTGGAGGCAGAGCCAAAATTGGATAGAGTAACAGCCAAACCCTTTTCTCCAACTGTTCCAACAGTCTCAATTAATACTCAACTCTCTCAGACCTCTGCCCGAAGAAGAGAGGTGAATTGTATCTTTTGGATTTTTTTTCCAGGTTCAATGCTATGGAATTCTGGGATTTGTAGTTTGGTAGGGCACCAGAGCTCTCTGACAGGGAAGGCTAACTATCTCACAGAACTACAAATCTCAGAATTCCATAACATTGAGACATAGCAGTTAAAGTTATTTCTGCAGTGTGGATACACCCCAAGAGTGTCAATGCAGGGACCTTGTGTTTGGTTAACATAAAAAAGCACCTTTCCAAAACCAGAATTGGTTTTTCAGAAACTTCTGGTTTTGTTATTTGGCATTTTTGGCAGTCTATGAGCTTCCCAGGGGGTCTTAGGGCAGAACATTGCCCCTGGATCTACCATACTTACCTGATTGTCTCCTAAGATGCATACACTCTTTCCTTCCAAATATCCCACCAGAATTTTTGATACATACCAGAACTTTATGTCATGTGCACCTGAATAGATATATTACTAACAACACGTTGAACCTGGTGTAATAGAAGATACTCTGTGTCTGCCACATTGGGAATGTGTGTGAAATGGTCCAACCTGAGAGGTCTGTTACCCCATCCTTATGTGAGCGGCTTCTTACAAGACTGGAGCATTTCCTCCACATTGAGGCTGCAAAGAGTAGGCGGAGGTCTCCCTCTGGGCTTTGTCACACACAGCCATCACTGTTCCCCAAAGAGGATGCTTCGGAAGCTGGTGGCTTTTGCTGTCTCTCTCTCTATACATCGTGATCTGTCCCTGTGCCTGAAGATGCTGAGGGAGTTTCAATATTTAACTTGAAACCCAGCCAGTAAACTGGAAGCTGCTTCCCTTCACTTCCTGAAGGAACAAATAAATAAAAAGGAGCTGGGAACAATGTCGGGAAAAGCTTCTCTTCCCAGGCTACTGATTTTAGTGTGGCAGAGCCCAGTCTCAGCTTTTATTTACAAAATCTTTCTTAAGATGGACTTCCTCCTTTGGAATTTGTCTGTTGCTCTTTCTGGCTGCAGCTGTGAATATGCATGATGCATAAAGGCAGTAGCGTCACTAGGGGGTGCGGGCCACACCAGGTGACACCACTGAAGGAGGGGTGACACCCGCTGAGCGCTCCCTGCCGCATGACAGGGAGGAGGAAGGCCCGTCTGGCTCCCCCTGTCCATGTCCCTGCATGGTTACGGGGCAGGAAGTTGGAAGCAGGCACTTTTGGCTCATTTCTTGAAAGTATCTAAAATAATTACTTTATTTAATTTTTTCTCCAGAATTTGAATGCTTTTCCTTAATCACTTGAACAGTGTAATATTCTTCTTTAACCACTTTATCCCCAGTGCCCATCCTTCATGATCAAACAGGTATTTCACTGCTGAGGTTTTCTGTCTAGGAAGGCTAGAATAGGATCTATCTGAAAAGGCTCTTAGTGAGGGAAGGAGGTACAGAATAATAAAGTCTGAGGAGCTAACATACTTAGTCCAGACCTACCAGCTATTTGGAGACTGAATTCCCACATGCAAAGCCACCCTATGCTCCCACCTGATCTCTCACATTTGATGCAAGAGCTAAACAGTGAAGGTAGCAGACAGAAAGAAAATTAACTCATTCAAAATGTGGTGCTGGAGAAGAGTATTTAGGATACCATGGACAGCCGAGAAAACAAACAAATAGGTTCTTGAATAGAACAGACAAGAGCTCTCCTTGGAAGTTAAGATGATCAAGTTGAAATGATCATACTTTGGCCACACAATGAGAAGGCATGGATCACTAGATAAAACAATGATGCTTAGAAAGGTAGAGGGTAGAAGAAAGAGAGAGAGAGACCATAGACCAGATGGATAGACTCACTCAGAGGGGTTATGGGCAAGGGTTTGCAGGATCTGGGCAGAGTAATGATGGATAGGAATTGTTGGAAATGTCTCATCCACAGGGTCGCCATGAGTCAGAGTCCACTTAAGGGCAGCTAACAATAGCAAATCACATTCCACTCATTCACACAGTTTTTATGACTTCTTAAAGACAATGTCACATCATCATAATAAAGATCAGGACAAACGGAAAGAAAAGTTACAGTAGTTTGTTGATTTCCAGTGATGCTAAATGAAGATCTGGATTTCTAAAAGAAAGTTTTGAATTTGGATCTAAGTCAACTCAGGCAGCCACCAAATTGCGTGGAGCTGAATCAGTCCTTTTTTCAAAATTGGTAAATTGGGATCCGAACCCTTACATGTAGAAATCTAGTAATTTAAGGAGAAGTCTCACCTAGAGCCCTCATACTAAGACACTCATTTTCTAAGTTCATTGATTTCTTATTTATATGGAGAACATATGCAAGTTCTTGCTGGAACACTTAAGTGGTGTAGCCCAGGTATTGCTTCACCATCTCTATGAAATCCAGGACCTGTGCAGACTCTTGGAGATAAATGTTGGATCAAACAACAAGTCCAGTCATGTTCCACAATCTCTCCAAGTCTGAATTAGTTCTTGTTCCTCGTGCTACAGGCTTTGAAAAAAGGAAGCAAAGGATGTGAGGAGCCAAGAGTGATTCTTGCCAAAAGGACTAAGCCCGTTTCAAACATTACTTCTTCCACCCACAAAATATAGGTCCTGTGAATTTTATCCCACCCCCGCACTTCTTTCCTTCCCTCCGTCTCTGGACTACTAGCCCACTGGCCTTCCTCTCTCACTGCAACTTCTTAAGTTCTTATGTTCTTATAATGGAGTTAGCTATTATTAGACCATGAGTTGTCTCATCATAGCAAGTGCCCATTGAGGTTAGGATAATCTAATTTCTTGTGGCTGCATGCAGGAAGAGTGAATCCAGCCTTCATTTCTCTTCAGGGAGAGCCATATGCTTCCCAGTGCCTTGGGAAACTGGAATGGTGTGTTTTTAATGACTTAATTCCATGTGCCGTTTGGGTGGAGACTTTAGCCCACCATTGTTCAAACTGCCTTGAGAGGCCCTCAGAATCTGAGGCCTTCCTGAGAAGCTGAGTTATCACCTCACAACAGTTTCCTGCCCATAAGTTGTAAGGCATTGTCAGGAAATGTTTCGGAATATCTGGTGCTAGAAAGAACAAATAGTTTCATAGCCTATAAATAGTTTTAAAATATCCAAGGCTCCTTGAAAGCTTGATGCCCTCGTCAAATGCAACAAATTGTGTATCGTAGTATAAATGTTGTTGATGGACTGTACATTGGTGGAAAAATGGAGAGAGGTGGAATTTTTGTTGTTGTTCTTGTCCGTTGCATTGATCTCTTTCAGTCTCTATGTGTACATATGCTTTCTGAGTGTTTAAATGAGACACAACAGTAGCTTTTCAGGCATTCTTGCTTGAAGCACTTAATAATTCTGCATCATCATAGCCATGGAGGAGCTCTTCTGTGCCTAACATGGAACCTCTATGAGTCACTAGAAGATTCCAAAGGATATTCTAGAACAAAAAGTCAGTGTGGTGTAGTGGTTTAGCATTGGAGTATGACTCTGGAGATCAGGGTTCAGTTCCCTAAGTTCCATTGAAACCTATTGGGTGACCTTGGCCGAGTCACACACTCTGAACCCCAGGAAACCATATGATAGATTCACCTTGGGTTCACCATAAGTCAGAAATAATTTGGAGGCACACAACAATAGCAATAAATCCTAGAACAGGAATAGACCATTTTAACAGGGATGGGTACCGACTTCTTGTTCTCTCAGCAATTGCCACAAAGAATGGCAAAGGTGTGTGGGGGGTAGTGGTGGAGAAAATAAAAATAAAGAAGAAGAAAAATCAAACCTAGAAGTGCCTGGATCTCTCTTTGTAGTAGTGATTGGGGAAGGGGATTTTGTGTTTTTTGTTTTTTGAGGGATGGGCTATTTCTCCAGGGAGAACCTAAATACCCTAAAGGCACCAGATCTGTTTGAAAACAGTATGTGGGAGGAGACTGATCTTCAGACTAAATGATTTATATTGGAAACTAAGCAGGATTGGCCTTGGTTATTACTTGGATGAGGAACGATCAATGAGTATCAGGTGTTGTAGACTATATTTTAGAAGAAGGAACTGGCAAAACAACCACAAAGCAGTCCTTGCCATAGAAAACCATATGAAATTCATAGTGTCACTGTCAGTTGACAGGCAACTTGAAGGCACACATATGCATCCATTTTTTACTCCAAAAGTAGATAAAAATATCTAGGTTTAGGGGGACATGCCAGGGGCTCCACTGGGGCTTGGGAGTTGAGAAAATGACTGGGATGCATCTGATTTGCAGTTATACTTTGACCATCACTGTTTTGGAGTCGTTTTCGAGAGCCTCATGTGGCTTTCTTGTTTCTGCATGTGAACTGAGACAGTGAGCATCTACAATTTCACATCCTGTGTTCTTCCTGCACAATTGACTTGCAGTGATACCAGAAGGGGTGGGCAATACCCCTTTATCTTTGCTAATATTCAGTGTCTGGACTGTATTTGTTTGCCTTTCTTTTGGCCATAGATATAGCATTAAAAATTTACTACAGAAAGTTTTCCAACATATTTTTCCGTCAACAGTTTTCCACATTGTAGAGAGACATACAGACAGACAGACACAGTTATGTACTGGCTACCTTCATTTTGGGAACGCAGGCTTCAACAGGTTCAGATAGCTTTATTCAAAGAACTAAAGTTATTCACAGCATAATGATACTATGAGGACTGAAGCAATTTTGGTTACAGAGTACATTAAGAGCACATGACAATTCAAATGTTTTCAAGTGCTGACACCTCTTTCCTCTTCCACCCAAAACATTCCTTTTCCAAGGATTGCTCTTCCTCAAATTAACCATGACAATGCAAAGCGCATTTTCCACCCCTCACATTTGCTCATTAGCCAGCTATAAGGAGGATAATATTTCCACTAAACATCACCATTTGTGTAGCATAACCCATCATCCAATATTACAAAACTGCTTTGTGTATGGGAGCCAGTGTGGTGTGGTGGTTTGAGTGTTAGAATACGACTCTAAAGACCAGGATTTGAATCCCAGCTCAGCCATGAAAACCTGCTGGCTGACCTCAAAGGATGGCAGTGGGGGGGAAAAGCTGAGGAAACTTGCCAGGAAAACCTCATGATAGGTTCACCTTAGGATTGTTATAGGTCTGAATCAACTTGAAGGCACATAGCAGCACAACAAACAGAATATATGTCCAACAAACATGGCCTGACCATGATTCGGACACACATGCACACATACATATTTATCCGTAGTTGTCCGGACTGTTGTACTGCATTCAATCATGTTGAATCATGTTCAACATGGAGAAATGCATAGCTGTAGGATGGGGGATGCCTGGCTCAATGAGACTACATCTGAAAGGGATCTAGAAGTCCTAGTAGACCACCAGTTAAACATGAGTCAACAGTGTGATGCACCAGCTAAAAAGGCCATTGCACTTTATGCTACATTAACAGAAGTACCGTGTCTAGATCTAGGGAAGGTATAGGGCCACTCTATTCTGCCTTGGTCAGGAATACTGTGTCCAGTTCTAGGCACCACGAGTCAAAAAGAATGGTGACAAGCTGGAGCATGCCCAGGGGAGGGTGATCAAAATGGTGAAGGGTCTGGAAACCATACCCTATGAGGAGACATAGCCTGGAGAAGAGACAGTTAAGAGGTGATATGATAGCCCTGTGTAAGTATTTGGTGTTATTTTGAGGAGGGAGCAAGCTTGTTTTCTGTTTCTCCAGAGACTGGGACCTGGAACAATGGATGCAAGCTACAGGAAAAGAGATTCCACCTAAGCATTAGGAGGACATTCCTGACAATAAGAGGTGTTCGACAGTAGAACACACTCCCTTGGAGAGTGGTGGAGTCTCCTTCTTTGGAGGTTTTTAAACAGTGGGTGGCCACAATCAAAGGGGTGCTTTGATTGTGAGTCCCTGCATGATAGGGAGTTGGACTGGATGGTCCTTGTGGTCTCTTCCAACTCTATGATTCTAGGGATTTGACCCCTTATGTCTCAGAATCTTTTATCCAGCACTCATACTACTGTATCACGTTGGCTCTCTGACATAGGTCTTCCCTACTAGAAGAGATACAGTGTGATGGTCAGGATTATCTGGTTTGTGGATAAGAATGTAGATCTCTGATAGAAGTGTCTTGAAAGTGCCTGTATATCTTTGGTCTTACAATTATATAATAGGTTGCCTATCATGTGTCCAGCTACTGGTCTGTGTTTGTTATTTCTCAGTGGTAGCTATGGCCTTTAAAATATGTTGAGGGATTGTGAGTCTCCCTGCAGCACAACAGCCTCTTCAACTTTTATTAGAGGCCACAGACACAGTGTGTGGTGTGGCTTGCAGAGGGCTTTCTTGATCAACAGGGATGAAGGCATTATCTACCATTCTTTCCCTCCAAAGATCTCTTGAGCTTAGTTCTGGTCTTCACAGTATCTGTGGAAATTAACTTTCTCAGCAAGAAATATGCGTACACAGAAAGACAGTGGGATCAACAGATAATCAATGAGGTAGTAGAAAATGTATGCTAATACACAGATGTGGTTCACAAATGTGGAAAAGATGTGATGCTCTATACTTTGATCTATGAAATAATGGAGCCTGTCACTTTATTGTATTATGACTGCCTCACTGATTACCTTGGCCACTGACAGCTAATCAATTCTGGCATCAGAAAACTGTTTATAGGACTAGAGTTGTGCTTTCTCAGCCACATAGGGATCTGCTTTCTGTTGACGGGAATCATTGATCCATCTTGCTCACTATTGTCTGTTCTTAACTGACAATGGTTCAGCTTGGCCTGAGACATAAACCCTACCATTCAATAAACTTTTCACTGAAAGATACAAGAGATGGAAAGTCAACCAGTCTGTATGGTCCATCATGTCTCCTCTAATCAAAAGCCTCATGTGAGGATACCCAATCTGGTATATTCCTATAGAAATTGTTACGATATTTTGTCCAAATTTTCAGGAGTGCTTTCCTTATGCAGTGATTATCAAAATCTTTAGTCTTCCATAATTTGTCAAGCCACATGTAGGTGTACTAGCCATATCTTAAATCTGAGCCTTCAAGTTGCAGTAGTTTCTTATTACTTTGGCTTATCCATTCTTTTATCCAGATTAGACTACACAGATGATAGTATATTTGTATGTGAGGTCACCTACTAATCTTATTTCTTTTGTTTCTCATAACAATTTCCATTTTATTCTCGGTTTCTTTCCAGACCAGATAAATTTATACAAATATTTTTGCCACAATT
Organism: Urosaurus nigricauda; assembly: GCA_034509955.1. Classification (NCBI taxonomy): domain Eukaryota; kingdom Metazoa; phylum Chordata; class Lepidosauria; order Squamata; family Phrynosomatidae; genus Urosaurus; species Urosaurus nigricauda. Next base: position 12,170,643 of record JAOEGL010000009.1, read on the forward strand.
TAAATGGTTTATCATTCATTCATTGTTATAAGCAAATTTTGAAAGAACAGCATTTTGCCAATTTATTCATTTTGATCACTAAGATCTTCCTGTTATTAATACCTACAAATTGTCCTGTTTGTCTAAATTTATCCAAATCTTTTTTTATTTCATTCCACTTCTTCTGATAATTATTGTCATCTAATTTTGAATTTTTCTTAGTCAAATTTGTGCCTAAATATCTCACTTGTTGCACAATTGAAATCCTGATTTCTAAATAGTTCTTCCTCTACTTTCCTTGTCATATTTTTAATGAAAATAATTTTTATTCAAAATGTAACACATAAATAATTGGACATACATAAACACCGATACAAACCCACACGTGAACATACAAACAACAATCCCTGTCCACTTTCCTCATCCTCCTTTTTAAAAGACTTGATTGGGGCCCAAGGCAGCTCACACAAAGAATCAGTTATAAAGATTTTTCAAGATGATGACAGTAGCAGTAGTAACAGTAATGATAATGATAATGTGTGCCTCCAAGTCACCCATTGACTTCTGATACCCTCATGAATTTCATGAGTTTTCTTTAGGCTAGGAAGACTCAGAGGTTGTTTTGCCAGTTCCTTCATCTGAAATATAACCTACAGGACCTGGTATTTGTTGGTGATATCCCATCCAAGTACTAAGTAGAGCTGACCCAACTTAGTGTTCCAAGATCAGATGGCACCTGGTGCCTTTAGGGTATACAGGGTTGCAAATGTTTAAATCTCTACCCCACATTCAGGCACTTCCTCAGTTCAGGTGGGATACATAATACATCATTTGAAACCAATTCGTCTGAAGGCCAGTCTCTCCCTGCATACTGTTTCCAACAGTGGGCAGCTGAATGGGTCTAAGAAACCCAAATGTAGGGCACACAGGCAACAGCCCTTCTCTGTTGTTCTCATCCATTCCCCACCAGCAGCTGTTATTTAGAAAAGTCTAGCTTTGTAAGAAAGCTTCAAGTGATTTTTGTTCCTTTTTTTTTAATGAGTGTGTGATCGCAATAGCATGTGATACAGAAAAAGTGGAGATAGTAATGCCCCAGCAGGAGCTCTTTGTCTCTCCTATCGAAACATGCCCCAGTGACCTTTCTTCAGTAGATAATTTCCCCAGTCCATCCTTCTCTTACTCTGCCACAGAATAATCTCCATAGCTCTAACTCCAGCAATTAAACCAGCTTGCCCTCCTGGCTGCAGAACAGCATCATCTCGCTTGGCCCAGAACTCAGGACTCAGAAGTCTCCAAGGGCTATGACACTTGAGTTCTACGGTCCCCCTGTTAATATTTCCTGACCCTTTGCTTATGGCTGGTGTCATCAGATTTGCCTGAAGAAAGCTTTTGCAGTGCCCGCGTTTTATTGTCTGCTATGAACATCACAGTGACAGGTGGCCTTTTTGCTTTGGGCTATCTCCAAGGAAACGAGTTTGCATCCTTGCTGTTCACAGGAGTTTAAAACACACTTTTTTTTAAAATGGGGAAGATGTGTGTAAAAATCACTTGCAAAACGCTTGAAGGAGATCCACAGTTGCATATTGCATGGAGTTCAATGAGAAGGAAAAGGGTGGGTGAGAGATTGTGTGGGTGCATGTCTGTGCCTTGTGTTTATTTGCTACTATCCCAAGCTGTCAGTAATGTCACTAACCTTCATCAGGGATTAAGCTTGGGTGACTGGGTATACAAGGTGTGAGAGGTGTACAAGGTTGTGTATATTGGCCCCACCTTCTCTGGATCAGTGTGAAACAGCTGGCTTGTTTATTCTGACTCTGAGAGTGCATCAACATATCGTAGTTATAGTTTCATACTATTTATACTGCTAGGGCTCCATCTAATGGGATTTTGTACCAAAGAACACCTGGGTTGTTTCTTCTCACTTGACCCTGATTTATTATATTATCCTGATACTTTTGTTTCTCAGTTTTGGCTTCAGTTCTGTAGCCACTCAACACACCTGAGCTTACTATTAGAGCATTGGTTCTCAACCTTCCTAATGCCGCAACCCTTTAATACAGTTCTTTATGTTGTGGTGACCCCCAATCATAAAATTGTGGTGTCTCAGTTCCTAAGACTATCAAAAATATGTGTTTTCCAATGGTCTTAGGCGACCCCTGTGAAAGGGTCATTTGACCCCCCAAAGGGGTTGCAACCCACAGGTTGAGAACCGCTGTATTAGAGAGACATATATACACATGCAGATCGATACGTACATACATACATACACACCGTGTGCCATTTTTAGGGAAGGACTTTTTCACAGTGGCCTCCCATTTTTCAAAAGAATTGTGGTTTTGGCTGTGTTCCTGGAATTATAATGCTGTCTTTTGCACTTCAGTTTTGGTCTCGTGACTAGATGCCTCATGTAGTGGTCATATAGCTTTCTATCATAAGGGACAATTCTGGACAGCTGCCCAGTACCTCTCTTGCACATTGTTCATCCCTCATGATTTTTTGGCTTTTTCCTAGGAGACTCTGGTCACTTTTCCTTTCCTTACATTTCCCATTCCCCACCCCCCAGAGTGTGATGGACTCTTCTTCTTTGGATTTTTTTTTTTAAGCAGAGGCTGGATAGCCATCTGGTAGGGCTGCTTTGATTGTGACTTTCTGCATGGCAGGGGATTGGACTGGATAGTCCTTGGGACCTCTTCTAACCCTATGATTCTATGATTTTATTACCTGACTTTGCAGCAATTGACATAAGCTGAGGACAAAGGGAGAAAATTGGAGGAGGAGATTGCAGAAGGGCCATTTTAAAGTTAGCTGAAAAAGTGGGACAACAGCGGATTAATCGGGACTGTCCCTACCAAATCGGGACAGTTGGATGATATGGTGATCTTACTTGGACCATAAAGTGTTTTTGGGGCCTGAGCACTGAAGGAAGTTGAGGGAGGGATCTCATGTCAGAGAGTGGGAAAGGCCAGTGCTAACACCAGCAAGGCCTGCAATTGTGATATTGTTTGAATCTGCAGGGAGCTGATAGGAAAGAGGGACATGGTTTGGATCAGCCTTGGCGTCGGCGCCTTATCAAACAAGACGTAAGTGGCTCTTCCTGTTGTTGTCACAGACATTTCCAGGGTTTTGTTTCACCAAAGTGTTCTTTGGAAGTGACTGGGCTTGATGTCAGTGCAGGGTTCCGGTGAGGAGGGAGGGAACCCCAGAACTGCCATTGTTTTGCATCCTCTTTCTCGGTGCTTGACCTTGGTAGGCAGGAAATCCCATCCATCTGAAGGCAGATGGCACATCCTTTAAGGAGTCCAAGCTGTGGGGACGGGAAGGAGGGAAACAACATCTTGGCTGCTCCAAGTATTCAGGAGTCAGATGTACTCAGAATGAGCTAGGCTGAAAGCCATAGCTTGGAGACGTTCTTTATTGGATGTCACCTTCCAGAAGCCATGCTGACTAGGACAGTGTGGGATTAGGAGTCCCCAAAATTAACTGTTCCAAGCTCTGCTTGTGGGGTCCAGTGGTAAAGACAGACAGACAGTGGCATAGAGGAGCCCCAAGTTTCAGTAATTAAGAATGTGAGACTAAGGTAGTGGCAGAAGGAGGAAGCCCTTGTTCCAGTCTTCACTGAGATGAAAATACAAACAGGAAAGCACCAAACTCATTGTGTAAAGAGAGGAGCATATAAATATATTTATAGAATGCATTATGTTTTAAGATTGATTTATTTATTTGGTGTCATACCCTGCCAGCTACCAACTGTCCCAGTTTAGCAGGGACAGTCCCAGTTACTCGTTAGTCATCCCACTTTTCCAGCTATTTTATAAATGTCCCAGTTTATCTCTCCTTGCCCCAGTTTCCCCTTTGTCTACACTTTAGGAGTTTATCACATTGTAAAAAAAAATACAACTTACTTCCTCCGTCTCTTCCAGGATGCAGCCAGGTTCTATCACACACATTTTGCTGCCAATGCTGCCTTCCAGCTACATTCCGCCTAAAACTAGGCTAGAATCTTCGGTCAGATGGCCTTCAGCTGGCCAATTTGCAAAGCTAGGAGCTTCATGACTGTGCAAATTGGCCAGGTGAGGGCAGATTTTAGCTGGATTTTAGGTGGGATGCAGGTGGGGTGGTGGTGGCAGCATTGGAGGCAAAATGCATGTCATAGAACCCAGCTGTATCCCAGAAGAGACTTCAATTTGGAGGAGGTAAGTCGTAGTTTTTTTACAATTTGATAAGCTCCTCAGTTCAGTTGCTGCAAACTGAATTCAAAGTGCAAAAGTGATTTGTACTCATTTAACTCAGTGAGGGTAAAGGAGGGGGGATATTCTGCCTTACTCAGTAGGCTCTGCCAAAAGCAAAAAGCTGCAGCCTCTCCTAACTTGTGTGTCTTTCCTCATTAAAAACTTTGTCATCTTAACCACACTGTTATGTTGCTTAGCTGTGTGCATTTGATGTGTGCTTTCAAATTATTTCCAATTTATAGCAATCCTAAAGTGAGCCTATCATTGGGTTTTCTTGGCAAGACTTCTTCAGAGGAGGTTTGCCATTGCCTTCCCATGAGACTGAGAGGGTGTGACTTGCCCATGGTCACCCAATGGGTTTTATGGCCAAGCGGGATTTGAACTCTGGTCTCCAGAGTCATAGTCCAAGACCCAGGTCCCAATTTCCATTTGTGAAATGTTGGAGGATATCCTCTGGGCAACAGAGTTTGAGACCAAAGAATCAAAAGGGCTCTGCCTTGCAGGTGAAATTGTGTCCATGCTTCATTCTCATCTCAAATGTAAGTATGAGAGATTTACATAGATTACAAGTCTTCTGCAAGCTAGGAGGCTTTAAACTTTTGCCTCATGCTGTGGTCCTAATCCACCTTGGTTCCCCAGTGCTTACTTTTGAACAGACCTTGGAAACATTACTTTTTCAACCACAATTCATAGTTTCTGTTTGGGACATTCTGGGAACAGTTATTTTCCTACCTTTGTTTTTGTTTTTTAAAAGGGGACTGATGTAACTATATGCTATCCATTAAAGGTAACATGTACTCAGGCACTTAGAGTGCCCCTGAGACAAGATTAATATTTGAAACATGTTGGGCTCAATAAACAGATTTCTGTGTATGTCAAAATTTTTTCCTTCATGTCAAATTCCCAGTTGGTGATGATGCTCATCAGGTGACTGGGACACAGTCATTCCCTTCATTTCAGCCCCTCCTGCTTTAGGTGTGAGCTCCTTGGTGGATATAATTATAATAGATAGATAGATAGATAGATAGATAGATCTAAGTGAGTGAGCTGAGCTGAGCTGGATAGAAGCTCATCTGTAATTTTGGCTGCAATTATTGTGACAATACGAACTGCAGAGATGGTATTTACATACCTTTGATCTGCTCCAGTGTGGCAGAAACATATTAATCCTCTGTCATCTCACCTCTGCAGCTGCTTTTAAAATGTCCCTGTCTTACTGTCCTCCTCTGTCTTTCCCTCTTTGTCCTTGGCTTACTTCTATCATGCAAACTGAACTCAAAGAGCAACAGTAGTTTGCACTAAATTAACTCATTGGGGGAGAGGAGAGAGTGGAATATTGTCCTTCCCAGTAGGCAAAAACAAACTGCTACAGCCTCTCCTAACTTGTCTGTTGTTGTTTTTTTTCCATTTATAACTTGTGCCATCTTGACCACACTCTGATGTTGCTTGGTTTTCATCTGTGAAATGTTGGAGAGTAAAAACCCAGTCAGCATGCTTTGTTTGCAAGTGATGCAAAGAGAAGATGCAAATGGCCACTGTTTGGTTAACAAATTCCAAGGGAGCTGGTGCATTAAAATGCATTAGACAAGTGGTTTCTGGTCACTAGGCTCTTGCACAGAAGGCCTTTCATTTAATGGACTGCATTTCTGATGCTATCCAACGTTGCCATCATAATTATTTCTGGGATTTAGGCAGGGAGCAGGCAATGGGCAAAGTCTGAAGGATGCATGATAATTCTCCCAGCCTTGTGGGCAAGTTCCCCCTTCTCTTTGACATCTACCATGGTATCACAGTGTCAGGAAGATGCAAAGCATTCACAGAGCATCCGATTTCAGCTGATGTTTTGCCCTCCAGCTTCTGCTTCTCCATCGTACCAGTCAGAATCAAGACCATCACATACCCCAGAGATGTCAGCTTCTCTCTAAAATGCTAGTTGGGAGCTGCTGCAATTAAAACATTAAATGCTTCCAAAGAGAAGAACGGAGTGTTTTTATTTATTTCTTTATAGGCCTGGAAAGAGTGTAATGCTAACAGGACAGTCCCAAGGAGCTTCTCTTTCACATCCAAGAAAACCTAGATGGTCCAGGGATTAAAGTGCTGAATTGAGGCTTAGGAAATCCAGGCTTCTTGTCCCCACAGAGTGATGGAGCATACAGAAGTGGCCATTAGTTGAATGTTCCATCTCACGCACCTGGCCTTGAGCTCATAGGAGAGCACACAGGATATAAATGTAATTGACACAGAAATAAAGAAATGAGAAGACATTATTCCCTCTCATTTAGGAAGCCTTCATGGATAAATGAAAAGCTGATTGGCTGCATTTCTGAAAAGGAGCACTCGATATTACAGCATATCATGGCAGGTCATATTAGGGGTATCAGGAGTAGGCAGCTTGGGGCAACTTGTGATAAGAAGGCCACAAAGCGTGCACAGAAGATGCATTCATTTGCATGAGGAGAGGAGCGAGAGAGAGAAAGAAAGAGACAGAGAAATCCCCAGATATCTTTGAGGAGCCTTTGTGTGCTCTGTCCTGTGTTGACCTTCTTCCACACCTAGCCTGATATTTCTTAAGAGTTTCTAATGTTACTTTCTCCTTTATCTTACATTCCCCCAACCTTTCTACTTAGAGAGAAGATGTCATGCCTTTGTTCTTGAGAGACGGGGCACACCAGAGCTTGAATGGCCTCCGCATCACCACCTTAGTTAGTTAAAACTAGGGCTGCGGTTATCTTTCTTTTCTCTGCGCATTTCTTACAATAAACATTAGTTGTTTTTGTTTTTGTTCGTTTGTTTCCCATGCATTCTGGTACTTTCAGAGAGCTAAACAGCTTAATAAATGTGTTGGCTTACTCTGCTAATACAGATGTTGTTGAAGTGCAACTCAGTCAACCTAAACCAGCACAAGGAGAATTGCATTCCAACAGAATGTGGAGGCATTGTTAATGTACAAGTAACCTGCCCTCCAAGAACACAAGCCTTCAGCAGATTCAGAAAAACTTTATTCAGTGAGCAGAGTAGGTCATAGTATATAGAGTCCAAACATGTTTATTCACCCATTGCAGAAGCCTTCATCCCATTTGTAAGCAACTCAAAACATAAGCCAACAAAAAGATGGAAGGGTGATTCAACCTGGAGCTCTGCAGGATCAAACTCAGAACGTTTCGGCTGCAAGTACTGGCATTTAACCATTGTACCAACAGGGTTAAATAAGTTGATGTTCTTCTTGTCAGCTTTCATCACTGTCCAGCTTTCACAACCATGTATAGAAATCAACAATACTAGGACATGGATGATTCTGACTTTGGCATTTAATGCTTTATACTTGACGTTCTTATCTAGTACTTTTATAGCTCCCATTCAAAGATGTAATCTTCTTCTGATTTCTATCAAAGTCACTGATTTCTTCATCTACCAAAGAAGTGTATATGTGCATTGTATGCCTCCAAGTGATTTCTGACTTATGGTGAATCTATCATGGGATTTTCTCGCTAAGATTTGTTCAGAGGAGGTTTGTCATTGTCTTCCTCTAAGTCTGAGAGCATGTGATTCATATTTTTTTTTACAAAACAACAAAAGAAGGCATTGCATTAAACCCATCATCATCATCATCATCATGTAACTGAAGCTCACAACAATCTGAGTGCCATGAAAGCATTAGCAAAATAATGATCACTTAGTCCACTCCTGAGGAGACTTGACTATAAATCAGGGTTACCAAGGGTCAGGGCTTTGGTACCTAACAATAATTATGCAGAAGAAGAAATTCAAACAGCTGTTGCTTGTCATGCAAGCTTCACCATATGAAATTCTCTCTTCTGTACAACCATTTAAGATACACAAACCCTGACTCTTATTTCTCCTGGCAAACCTACCCTTCCTGTTTCAGGGACCATGAGATGCAGTTTTAGAGGCATGTCTTCTCACATGTTGTAACTTACTAGTAAGGATCGCTGTGGGGAAAGTTGGACACATTGGGGAGCATTTCAGGACTGTGCAAGAACTAGAGGCTGTTCTCTTAGTCTTTAAGCTTTGTCTCTCTTGCCTTCTCTTTGGGTGGTTTATTCTGTCTTTGAGTAGGCTGGATCTCAGAATATCTTTTCTTTGTAAATAGGTGATATGAAATGCTTTAGCACAAGAATGTTCTACTCTCAGAGTTCAGAGTACAGTTACCCTTTTCTGGCATGTGCTTTTTAATTAATCAGCTTTCCCAGTCCCAGAATAGAAATACTAATGAGAGGGGAGTTGAAGCTTGCGTGAGTTTGATACTTTTTGAGAAAATGAAATCCTCCTCTTGCAATAGGTGGCAACTGCCCACAAATCAGTTGGACACATTAAATTTATTCACCTGTCATTTTCAAGGATTGCTGTACACACACACACACACACTTGCAGAATGCTGTGCAGAATGTTCCTGCTGCACTGTTTCCACCCTAAACTGGTAAACATCTACTGTAAGAATGTGCTGGTAGCTTTCCAGAAATGGAATATGCTTCCCCCCCCCCCCCCCCCCCCGGTTAGGAGAACTGATATAATTTAGATAATTGGGAGGGGGAAGTTTGTAGGAAAGTTGGCATGAAGTGAAAAGGTCACTTCAAACAGAGAATAAAAATACATAGTAGTTAACATTGCAAGTTGGAGCCCAGAAAACAGGGTCTGCTACCACACTGCAGAATTAAAGCTGTTTGACACCACTTCAACTGCCATGGCTCAATGCTATGGAATTCTAGGATTTGTAGTTTTATGAGATATTTAGCCTTCCTTGTCAGAACTCTTTGGTGCCCCCACAAAACTAGAAGTCCCAGCATTGAGCCATGGAAGTTAACGTGGTGTCAGATTTCTTCATTTCTGCAGTGTGGCAGCATTACAGACCAAGGTGTTTAAATTGCTCATATGCTCAAGTGGCATCAAACTGTTTTGTAACAGCTCATGGGCAATGTAAATACCACACTCCAGGAAGTGGCTTCTGGGATCAGAGCTTGGGAAAGTTAACAAATGAGTAGCCGGTTATTAGTTTAAATAAATTCCTCTATAGAGGGGGTTGGACTGGATGGCCCTTGTGGTCTATTCCACCTCTACAATCTATGATTCTAATAGCTAGAGGAGTATCCTTTAATAAAGAAAGCAAAACTGAAGCAGTCTTTATGTCTTGCATATTCCTGCTCCCCATTTAAAATAACAAATGCAGCAAATACATTTTCTGAATCAAGTAGAAAATAGCACACGCTGGCAGAGAGGTAGATGCTTGGTTAAGTTTCTGAAAGAATGTTGATCCAATCTGTATACATTTTACTGTTTGTCCCATAATATCCTTTCTGTTACTAAATCCATCTACAAGTTCTTTTATTTTGCAATTAAGGAAAGGGCTGGACTAACGCAAACTTCATTTTATTTTTAAAGTTATGGCAGATTTAACCTGTTGTTGTTCACACTGTGTTTGTATGTGTATGTATGTGTAATACTTGCTTTGCTTTATGGTCTATAACCACAGTAACCATTGCAATTGTTGGTAAATTGGTGGTTAGTGACTTTCCTATTAGTGGGTTGGTAAATTCACTCCAGGGTTTAGTCTGAACTTTAAAGGAACTATCCAAGGTGATAAACCATTTTTGGGTATGTGGTGGTCAGATTAGAAAAGGCCAGACTTAAAACAGGAGCAGAGCCCCACTCCACTGACAAGACTGCAGCCAGGTACCATTGTTTCAGTACATTTGTTTGGCATAGAGCAGGGTCTGATCAATTCTGCTCATCATCTGTGAAGACACCTAATAAAAACTTTTCAACCTATTCCAAATGGCTTACCCACTTGCAACGGGGAAGTGCTGAACGAGGCAAATGTTGCACTTTCTTAGTGGTGACATATTAAGTATGGTCCCCAGACACCTGTTGCTTCCTGAGGCTGGTAAAGTAAAAGCCAAAGTCGCCACGTGTGAAAGCAAGGAGTTGCCCGAGACAGAGCCAACTGCATGCAGTTCACTGCTTAGTTCAGCCTCCTCCCTTGTAAGATCTAAGTGCACCTTGTACACCTGCTGGTTGGAAGGAGTGTTCAGAGGTTATTTGAGTGGTACCCCACTCCATTCAAAAAGTAGGAAGACCCACAGCCAAAAGAGAACTGAGTGGTTCGTCAATAGTGAATCAATAACAGCTATGTTTACGGATGCAAAAGTTGACCAGAATCCTGTTGGGAGAAGTACATTTTCATAGGTGGGCTTACATATGAGGGAATTAGAATTGTGCAGTTGTGAAACATCCATATAGAGTGCTGCTCAGTATAGCATCTTCCCTTTCAAGAGCGGGTAGTCCCACCATAGCAGAAAGGCAGTGTCATAGTTTACAATGACATAAATAACTGAGGATGCCAACCAACATTTTTTTGTTGTTGCAAAAATGAGTTTTTCACAAAAAGTTACAAAAATGAAAAATTGTCAAAAAGCAGCCAAGAACGCTTGTACTCTTATCCTATTTTCTTCTTGTGTGTAAGCATGGGAAAAATGAAGATTTGTCTCATTTTGTACATCAATGTTAAAGCAGGTTTGTCTGATCTTGTTTTATAACATACTGAAACAGATAATTAATCCAGCCCTACCTTGACATTAATGATAAACACCATATGGTATCAATAGCTTTCTTTACAACTGTGTTGGTCTGGAACCTGATCTATTCAATATCTAAAAGAAAGTCCATAGATTTTAGGGACTAAGGAGAAACTGACTCCATTCTTTCTGTCTCACCCTCTGCAGGTTTTTCATCTGCTGTGTTGGAAGTAGAGGTCAGCCATAGCTCAGTGGTTGTCATCCAAGGGCAGCAGGCCATCTTGCCAGTCTCATATACAACACACAGCAACAGTGAGCCCTATGTCACATGGCATCTTGAAAGACCAGGGAATCCTCATCCTTTTCAGGTAAAACTACAGATTATTATTTATTTGGTGGGCTTTTTGGGGCTATGAGGCTGACATTTATACATGACGTTTCACCAGCAGCTGTGGCTGGGATCTACAGGATTTTATTTTATTTATTTTTTAATTAATTAATTTTTATGCCACCTTTCACCCAGGAGGGACCCAAGGTGGTTCACAAATTTAAAAAAAAAAACACATTAACAATTTTCAATAAAATTCAAAACAACTAAAATCATCTATAAACATTATAAAATAACATAAAATAAACAAAAGTTAAAAGCATATCTAAAACCCACCTGCTTCATAAAAATCACCCTGATAACAATTATATGTCAAATACCTGCTTAAATAAAAATGTCTTGGCTTGCTGATGAAAAGGAAGCAGGGAAGGGGTGAACCTCGCTTTCCGCAGAAGGGTGTTCCATAGGGAGGGTTCAGCCACCGAGAAGGCTCTGTCTCATTCCTCACCAAGCAAGCCTGTGATCTTGGCGGGACTGAGAGAAAGCCTTCTCCTGAAGATCTTCGGGCTCTGGTTGGTTCATATGGCTGGTTCATTTACTGAGGACTGGGAATTTGCGCTGAGCTTCAAGTCCCCCAGTTTGCTCTGAATCCTGTTCCTAACGGCACCACAACAAACCCAGCAAAGTGAGGAATGCAAAATACATGACAGCTAGATTCCAGAATGATGTCAGCATGCCACTGACATGTTTGTACTTCGTACTTTTGTACTTCTTGATGAACTCAGGGTTTGGGTTTGCCTTCCTTCTTGTTGTCATTGTCGTTGTTGTCATGTGCTTTCAAGTCATTTCCGACTTAGTTCAAGCTATCATGGAGTTTTCTTGGCAAGAGTTGCTCAGAAGGGTTTGCCATTGTCTTCCTTTGAGGTTGAGAACATGTGGCTTTCTCAAGGTAACCCAGTTGGTTTCCATGAGCCAGCAGGGATTTGAATCCTGGTTTCCAAAATCCTAGTACAACATTCAGACCACTGCATCACACTGGTTCCTGCTCTTCCTTGCCCACATGAACTCACTTGGCTAGTCACACTCTGTCAGCCTCAGAGGATGACAAGGCAAACCCACTCTGAACATAATATTGCCAAAATAATCCCATGATGGGGTCTCCATAAATTGGAAATGATTTGGAAGACACATAAAAGTAATACATAGAATTGCCATAAGTGGAAGTCGACTTGGAGGCAATGAACAACAAAATGCTGCTGTTAGGACCCAGCCTGGATCTGATGCTTCTTGGGGCAAAAGGCTTGGGGTTTCAACCACCAAGGAGGGTTCTGAAGAAAGAAACCATCTTCTTCTTCTGCTCCCACTTTCTCACCACACTCTCTCAGCCTCTCCTCTCCTTGCCCTGTGGAGCCACCAGCTGGCTTCTCCAGTATTGCCACAGTGAGGTTGTTAACTTTTGATGTTATTACTCAACAGACCTCTCTTCCCACTGCAGTTTCTTCCTACCCTGGGGTTCTGGGATGGCAGCAGCATGGCCATAGCAACCAAACGCCAGGCTAAATTGGACCCCCACCATCTCCTCCTCCTCCTCCTTGACCTCTCCCTGGGCGGTTGTTCAGGCAGCCAGAGAGCTGCGGCTGCCTCATGCTGGTGCTGCGGCTGCCTTATGCTGATGCACCACAGCCACCATGTGGGGCTCTGGAGGCCTGGGGGATGGGGTGGTGCCTTTGGAGGAGGAGGAAGGCTGCTAGGCAGAAGGAAAGAGGGAAGAAAACCTGCATCTTCCTCACCCTCATGGGCCTTACAAAATACACATGCAGCCTGCAGGCCATATGCAGTTATACCACTGTGGTTCTCTTTAACAGACATGATTCCATCCTTTGGAAATCTGGAATTTGCAGTTTGCGGGGGAATATTGAGAATTTTCAGCTAGAAAGGCTTAATGCTTCACTCTTGCTTGCCAGTCCTGACTGTACTTCCAGGCTTTCCCAAGACATCTTTTGGTACTGAATGCTGACACACATTACTGCTATAAGATAAGCTTTATTGGCAGTAAATGATGCAGCAGATGGTACATAGCAGAAAAGCATCCCGACCCTTTCACTAGTGAGATCCAGCATCCCCTCACAGCCAATGGTTGAATTGGGCCTGCAAACTAATTTTACTCAGGCTGTCCCTGGCAGATTATCACATTGCCTATCGCTGGCTATGTGGGACCCCTCAACTGGAGGCACCCTCTCCAGGGCAAGGCCAATGGATTATATGAGGCAGAAGCAATTCACTCCCCCAGTTAATTAATATCTTTTCCCAGCCTCATACCACCAAGCTAATCAGAAAAGTATCAAACAAGGTCACCAATGCAAAGCGACACTGGATAGCTGTTAACATTTGGCCATGATGCCAACAAACCCCAGGACACAACTATGGCAGTTAAAGTGGAACCTTAGCACAATAACTGTGTGGAATAAAAGGTACCCTGGTATTTGCACACCCCAGGTAAGAGTTGTTCAACAGTGGAACTGCCTAGCCTAGAAGGTAGTGAACTCTCCATCAATGGAGATTAAAACTGGATGGCCATCTCTTAGTAGGACTTTAGCTGTGGATGCCTGCAAGGCATTTGTCTTGGACTAGGTGTTCCTAGGATGATGATGATCATTATTATATGTTTTGTTGATATTAATTTTAAAGCAGTACATCTTCTAATCCTTGTCTCTTTTAACCTGAGTCCCAGGCTGTGGAAAATGTGGGATATAAATAAATATCATCACCATCATCATAATCTCAATATAGCCAAATAAGAGGTTGGATTAAGCCAGTTATCCTTCAGCACTAGGAAACCTTTAACCAAGAGAAAAACATAAGAAAAGCCATACAGGATCAGACCAAAGTCCTGTCTAGCTCCACAATATCTTTCCTATAACACCGTCCCTGCTTCTGTTCTTCAGCAATTGGTATTCAGAGTACACTGCCTCCGATACTCAGAGGTAATATAATACACCATGTAGTACAAGAGAAACAGCTCTGCTAACCTTTACCTAAATGACTTCAAGCAACAAGAGACCTGGGCAGACCAGGGCAGTGATGGGAAGCAAAATAAAACCAGGATGAAAAAGTGGATGGCAGGAATATGGTGGGTGGCTTGAAAGCATTCTCATCTCAAAGGATGTTCAAAGATGAAAAGACAGTACTGATGTTTTGAGTTCTTTATCAAATACATATATCAATACATGTTTTAGATGTATACATTTGATAAAGAATTTAATATGCTTTTTGCCCACTGGGTGACACTGGGCAAGTCACACTTTCTCAGCCTCAGAGGAAGGCAAGAGCAAACCTCCTTTGAACAAATTCTACCAAGGAGACCCCATAAAAGGGTTGCTTTAGAGCCACTGTAAGGCAGAAATGAGTTGAAGGCACACAACAACAATATGTATTTTATGTGCATTTTGGTGATATAAGATTTTGTATATTGGCCTGAGTCTTGTAGTAGAGTTCATAGTAGGGTAAACCATTGAATCAATGGACTGTATGCAGTGGGCCCTTGTTATCTGCTGCGGTTTGGTTCCAGGACCCACCGTGGATACCACAATCCATGGATGTTCAAGTCTCATTAAATACTGTGGTTACGAAAATGGTGTACCTTATATAAAATAGCAAAATCAAGGTTTGCTATTTGGAATTTATATTTTTTTGGAATATTTTCAAGCCATGGATGCTTGAATCTGTAGATAAAAAGATCTGTGGATATGGAGGGCTGACTGTATAGCATTGCCAAGTATCACTTAAAAGGATGCCCCCTCTTTGAGGGTTAGAAAACTCTTGCTCTTATATAAGTTGAACAAAATATCAACCAAGTACTGTATTTTGGGATGTGGATCGTTAATAAACAGATATATATATATATATATATATATATATGAGCCCTTGGTATCTGCTGAGGTTTGGTTCTAGGACCCCCTGTGAATACCAAAATCCATGGATGCTCCAGTCCCTTTATATATAATGGCATAATAAAATGGAGCCTCTTATAAAAAATGGCAAAATCGAGGTTTGTTTTTTTTATTGGGGGGGGGGGTATTTTTTCAAGCCATAGATGACTGAATCCGTAGATGCAGAATTTTTGAATTTTTATTCATTTGATAATTAGCTAGAACAGAAGCTTGTTAATTGCTGCTTCTTGACTGTCAAATGCTGCATGTCATGGATTTCGACTGCCCTTACTCCTGTTTCGATAACCTGGCAACACTAGTGTTTTCACTGTTTTGCAGTTGATTCAATATGGACTATGATGGGGACTAACCAATAAAATTAAGCCCATGGTATTTTGGCCACTGATTTATTATTATGGCAGGCTGAGCTGTTTCAGCAGTCACATTGATTTCTTTAATCTCTTTTTCAGATTTTGGTGTACATGTCTGGAACAACAAAAGTGGAGGATATGGATCTCAGGCGACGACTGAACTTTTTGTATTCCATGCCTTCTCTTAATGTCTCGTTGGCAATCAATGATACCAAAGAAACAGATTCTGGCCAGTACATGTGTACAGTGAATGTTGCGGGAGATACTACAAAAATGGGGAAAAACACAGGACTTGTGAACCTCACAGTTCTAGGTAAATTGGGCCTCACTTTACTGCTGGTTTACTTTACTCCACTATCAACCTGGGCATGGAAGTGATTCTGAATTACATAAGGTAACTAGGCAAGTAATTATTTACGAACTTGCTTTCCATAAAAAATGATGAGTTACAGATGTTTCCATTTCACTATTTTGCTCCAGAAACACATGCACCAATTGGACATGGGCCTGAAACCCAGGTTTTCATCTCTATTCATCTGTGGAATCTTCAGTGCTGTGTAGTAACTTTTTCTCAAAAGCAACAAACCACGACTTACAGCTGCTCTATGTGGTTAGCACGCGCAATGAAATGGGAGAGATCACATTCAGTTAAGCTTTAAAGAATTGCAATAAAGCAAGAGATGATAAAAGACACAGAATGAAAGGTCACCATCAACCAATAAAGATGATTAATTATTTGCTACTCTTTGTTTTGCAGTCCCACCATCATCACCCAAGTGTCAGATTCATGGAAGCCCCCACATTGGAGGGAATATCACCATGACGTGTCATTCCGTTATGGGGAAGCCAGTCCCGTCTTACCGCTGGCAACGCACTGGGCCCAATTCTCAAGTTTTCTATGCACCCATACAAGGTAGGGAAGAGTATACCTTGCAGTGACTGCAAAGATCCTAACTACATCTGGGATGGAAGCTGGGAGTCATTCCTTGAAGAAGCATGTGAAGTAAGGATGTGAGGAGGACAGTGTTGAACTGCAACTCCCATAGCCTCTGAAAACATAGCCAGTGGTGAGGAATAGATTTGGAAAGAATATTAATTACTATTCACTCACAGGTAAAAAAACAGGATTGTCAACAGCTGGGAAACCACATCAAGACTAGTAGACCAGTGAAAATCTTGTACAGCTTTTTCTTAGTGTCCAAGTGTCTCAAAGTGTTGTGGAGGAGTTACTCTTTGTAGGAAAAATATTGTGGTTTTTGTGCAAAACCCAATTTCCCGCATAGAAAACACTTTTCCCATGCTGCAATGTGACAGCAGTTGGGGATGCGCACTTTTTACTCACCCCTGATTTAGAAAACTTGGTACAAACTCAGAAAAGGACAACAAGGATGGTTGGGAATATAGAAAGCATTGAAGGATGTGATTGTGTTTTTCATCTGAGGTAAATAACATGGAGGTTAAATATGACAGAGTGATTTAATCTTTTTTAAAAAATGATTATATCTTTTTAAAAGTGATAATCTTTTTTTAAAAAAGGCTACAGTTCCAATTGGTGCTATCTCCTAGCTAGGGAATTCTGAAAGTTGTAGTCCAACAAATGTTTTGAAGTTCTGGAATACGACTGCAGTTTTCAAATAGCAGACAGGATAGAATCTTGATGGGTTTCAGTTACCAGAGGTCAGCTTTCAGTTAGTGAGGAGAACGGGAGGCAGCTGGTGGTTTCTGAATCAGTGGGACAGTGGATCTGCTCTACCATTAAGCTCCAGACTTAATCCAGGAGTAGGATTTGTCCAGGGTGCTGAATCTGATCCTGAAATAGAACTAGTCTATTTGGGAGATAGGGTTAAGCACCTTGGATAGCTATTTGAAGTTCAGATTCAACCCAGCGTGGATTCACTTCTCCACTGACATGGAAGCCGCTAACCACGACTGGAAGAAAAAATCTTGATGGTGAGAGCAGTATAGTACAGGAACCAGTTAGCAGTTGGAGTCATACCCCCTCACTGGGAGTCTTCAATCAGAGTCCAAATACCTGTCTATTGAGAATACTCTTCTGTAACCCTCGAATTCCTGCACCAAACAGCGGGCTAGACTGTGCTTCTGACCAAAAGACTTAGGAACACGATTGCAATAGGGGCTATATGAGCTTCCTGCCTGCGCTGCTCACTTCAGCTGGCTGGGGATGAGGCCTGCTCAGATCTTCATAAGCCAATCTGCCAAGGCATGATTAAAGAGTCAGCATGCCTGTGGGAATATTTAAGAGTCCAGCTCCCAGTATCACCCATCCAGCATGGTTGTTGTGGGGGGGATTGGATGTGCAGAAGGATTCTGGGAATTATAGTTCAAAAGAGAAACTTTTTCCTGCTCTAACTATTGCCTGCTGTCCCTTAGACATAGTTTGGCATGTCATCTGATCTGACAAATTGTGGTTGGCACAAAGTATAGCTGAATTCGTAGAATCCAACATGAAACCAGTTTCTGAATCTGGCTTGCTGAATCTACAACAGTTAATGCTAACCATAGTTCAAAGTTCAAGCAAAGTGGGAAGCTACCATTAACAAAAAGTGGAAATGAAGGACCTGAGGTCCTCTTCTCAGCTGAGTAGGAGGAGTGAAGGGAACATGCATGTCCAAAGCTGTCTGTGGCTTGTGCATGTCACAGCAAACCATAGTTTAGCGAGACATATAAACATTGTGTGTGTGCACGCATGTGTGCGTCTGCATGCCAGATTATGTCATTGGAACCTACCTGAAATAAGGAGCTGCTGCTCTCTTTGTGTGCTTCTAGATCACGTGAAGGGGATCCTGACACTGAAAAATCTCACCATAGATATGTCTGGAACCTATATCTGCAATGCCTCCAGCTCAGCTGGATATTCTAACTGCACCATCACCTTGGAGGTGAATCCACGTAAGTGCTCCATAGGAACCACATAATTTCATCCTACATACCTTTGCTGATTCAAGGGTAGCTGGTGGCTCTTATGTCAGTGGGATAGGAATCTGCTCCAGGGTTAATTTAAGGGAGCTCCAAGATGCCAAACTTCTTTTAGGGGTCCTCAAAATTTCTGTTCCCAAAATATGTTCAACATTGTTGAACAACTCCTTCAAAATAAAATAGAGAGCAAAATAGCCAGGTATGGACTCTATTAGCTGGCACTAGAGATGTGACAAAGGGTCATCACTGTTCATTAAACAGAAAGGATTTGGGTGTCTCAATGCTTGAATCAAATCTTAATGAGCTGTGAAATTTGGCACCTGCTGGACCAAGGTGTGAGAATTTTAATTTTACATCATTTGCAAATGAAGTGTTGGGACAAGAGCTTAAAAGGAAAATTCGTTGTGCAGTGTTACATACTTTACACAAACAACCACTCAGACAGGGTCTTAAAACCAGGGAATGCAGCTGTTAATTTTGCTTCCAACAAGGTCTGTTTGGTTCAAAGCTGGCCAGTGATCATCATGTTACCCTTTGCCTTTCAGAGTTCTGTGCATCCAGAGAAAATGAAATCTTATCTAGGCTTAGCTGGGGAAATCAGTCCCATTGTGCTTATCATTACAATGCAGTTTCTCTCCCCCCCCCTTTTAGTTCCCTTACAGTTGTTTGAAAAGCCCTGGACTGCAAGGATGTATAATTAATAGTCCTGTTTACTCCAAAGTAAACCTCATCTCACTATGTAGAGAGATCTTGTAGCACCTTTGAGACTAGTTGGAAGAAATAAGTTGGCAGCATGAGCTTTCATAGACTTAGATCAACTTACAAAGACCTGGTCTACTCAGAATAAAGCCTCTGACTTACTTATAAGTAGATCTATTTAGAATTTTATTGTATTGTAATGTGAAGCAAGGCAGCCTGGGCAAGTCACATTCATTTAGCCTCAGAAGAAGACAAAGGCAACCCCCTCTGAACTAATCTTGCCAAGGGCCATCCATTCCAACCCCTACCATGCATTGGAAAGGTGAATTAGTCCAGGGGTCAGGTATTAAATAGTTCTACTTGCAAGCAAGTATGGATCACACTAAGAGGATGTGTGGTCCACTTCTTAGTGGAAAATAAAGGGCTGGCAATCCTATACATTCTTACCTGAGCCGAGTGAGATTTACTCCCAGTTGTATCCTTTATTTTGGCTGATTTGAACATAGCTCTCCCAAAATCTGACACTGGCTAGAATACTGTTGGTGATATACATTTGTGTGACTGTGGGTCATTCACGCATCTGTGCTTTTGCATTCATTGTGCATTGTACCTCCTTGCACAGTGCCTTCCCCAACAACCACACATAGATACACACACATTTCACAGTAGTAGTATTTGCTAAAGGGTGCCATCTCCTCTTTTCTTTGAGCTGCAGAACTGGAGCCAGATGCTGCCTGGTTTCCTACTTCTCTCGTCTGATTTCTAAATGGTTGTGGAGATACACACAGTTTCTGAGAAGTTTCCTTGCATGAGGGCTGGAAGAAAAGCCCTGCATACGCATTATACTCTCCAAATGTTGTGTATGATTGTAGCCTCTAGCTGATACACCATATTGGCTCTTCAGGGTTTTGAAGTACACTTAACCTTCCTACTGCAAATTGGCTTTCTAGCTCAGCTGAAAGTGTACATCTTAACCTCCGAATGCAACTTGAGTGAAGGATGCCTATATTGAAAGTCTGGTTTTGCATGTAGAGAAAAGGCTGGGGAGAGCTGAAATTTCCATTAGTGACAGTTAGAAAATTAGATAAGGTTTTGCTGAGTCCAGAGAGGGACGTATTATTTGAGAGTTCCAGAGAGGGAACTGAGGTTGAAGTCCAGAAGTAGGGGCTTATAACCGAATAGATATTCCAAGCGAGGGAGTTATTATAAGAAAATAACAGGGTTATAGTTAGCCTGAGTGTCAGGATTAGTTGTTAGGCTTAGGAAGTCTAAGCAGGAAAAGGACTGTAGGAAGTTATTTAAGGAAACGGAAATTGTAACAAAGTTATAACTAAGAAAGAAGCCGCACCAGCTGAAATAAATAACAAGTACCATAAACAACAACGGCTTTGTTTACATTTATTCACGTAACATTTCGTTGGACCATCTATACAATAAAGTTTGGCTCTTATTTTATTAAATGCTTGTCTGCATTTTGAATTACATCCACGTTTCCATTACAAGGCCTTTTGAAACAGAAATGTTTAAAAGGGTTTGTCTAATTTTGGGGACAGCAGTGGGGAAGAAGGCCCAGAAAAATAAATTAGTTATCATAGAAATGTGCATCACAGAACGTTAATTTGGTGGCAGTGGAGGGGTGTCAAAACCCATAGGGCTGCCACATTAGGAAGATAGTTGGGTGATGGGACTCACCATCACAGATGCCTATATTGAAAGTCTAGTTTCCTGGGTTGTGATTCTGATTTTTTGAAAGATTAGATAGGAAGACAGGAAAGAACACCTTTTGCCTTCAAACACCATAATGCTACAGATAGTCACGAAAGAAAATACTGGGTTGGCAAGACAGTCTGATTTGGTATCAGGTGGTATCTTATGTTCCTGAGATGCTTGGCAGGTACCTTTGACTTCTCTTATCATGCAAATAAGTTAGGCACAGGCCGTCTTTCACGGCTGGATAGAGTGACCTGTTTTTCAAGAGAAAAGCAATGAATCCCCACAACTGTGCCATTTAGCTCTTAACAAGCTGCACTTTTTAGAGACTGGATTTTCCAGTTGAGCATCAGGACCATGGGTTCTGTCAGGGTCTTTGAAAATATGTTTGATAAGGTTTGAAGAATAAAAATATTATATTAGGTTGGGAGTGATGAGTAGATGGGTAATCGTGGTAGCATGGAAGATAGAGGATTGTTAGTTGGCCTTGGGGAATGGGTACAGCTGGTGAGAATAGTTTTGAGAAAGTAGGGTAGGGATGCACATGTGGTGTGTGTGTGTGGTGGTGTCTGGTACTGGGAGAAGGGGGTGGGTGGTGGAAGCTGGAAGAGACAGCGTTGGTGAAAAGGTCTAGGAAGGGGGGGGTAACATGTAAGAAGCTTGGGCTGTGGGAATTGGAGGTGTGTGTGAGATTTGATACCAATTAGAGTTGGGGTTGAGTTTAGGTTTGGGGAGTTTAATATACTGTTTAGCCTTTGGGGGTTAGTTTCAGGTTAAACACTGACTGGTGAATTACTCCCAGTGTATATTCAATAAAGTCTCCGCTGTTTTCAAAACTCTGGACTTTTGACACACATTGGATCTGAATTTGCTCAAGTCTTCCTTTGTCTGTTTAGCTTGCTTATTTGCTTTTGCTAATGATCCATTTATCTGTATTTGAACAGTCAGTATTGGCTGGTAAACAGTTTCCCAGCCACACAAGCAAGACACATATATTTCAGTAAAAGAGACAAATACTTAAATGGACATGCTCATCTGAAATATTATCAGTGCATGTAGGAACTACTTGTTCCCAAATGAGAAAACATATTCCACATATTCTTGTGGAGTTAGAGATGATGTTCTGTTCTGAATCTGATCACTGAACATTTTCTCTTCCACTCTAAACATTTTTTCTCCCCTTCTCTTCCCTGCTGTGGCTCCCTTTGCAGCGTTCAATGCAGCAGTGGTGGCAGGTGCAGTGGTGGGAACTCTCATTGGACTTGGCCTGATCATCTTGTTTCTGCTTCAGATGTTGGCCTACCGAAAGAAGAAAGAGACCCAAGAGGAAATGGCTAATGAGATCAAGTAAGAATCCCTGTTCTCCTCAAACACCGGGCACAATCTAAGTCATTTGTAGACCTCTAGCTGTACTACAACTGTCACCAGCACCAACCAGCATGGTTTATTATCTGGGTATTGGACTACCAAAACATCTGGAGGGCTACAAGAAATTCCCAACAAAAGAGTGACCAAATGGATAGCTGGTCCCCCTTCATCCTTTCCTTTTGGCCAAAAAATACTTAAAGGGGTGCCCACCTCTAAAGGTTTTCTGGATTTTGAGAGTTGCTATTATTTGAAATCGTGCCATGAACAGTCACACACACCTCAAGTCCTACTGTAATCTGCAGTTTGGCATTAAGAGTGAAATCAGAAGATAAAGTTGATAAAATGAGGAGAAGAAGTGTGCTGAGTTCAAAGCTTAGAATCTTGCTTTTTGAAAGTAATCAATTGTAGGAGTTATTTTAAAGCTATTTTATTTTATTTAAAGTTATTTTAAAGGTAACAAACAGACAACAAAGGTGACTCATGTATCCTCACCTGCACAACCCAAGTAGAACATGAAAGTAATGGGCTACAAATTACAATGAAGTTTCTCATTATTACTGAGGGCATAAAGTTATATTTCAAAAGTAATACAATGAATGGGAAAATTGAATCAACAACCCTGCTGAGGTCTTGCAAACTCACAGTCACGGCTTCCTTGACTGAGTCTGTCTATCTGTAATAGGGTCCCCCTCTTTTCCTACTGCCTTCTACCTTACTAAGTATTACTGTGTTTTCTAGTAAGTTGTATATTGTCATGGGAGATCAGGGTTCAAATACATACTTGACCATAGAAACCCAGTGGGTGACCTTGGGTAAGACATATGCTCTCAGCGTCAGAGAAGGACAAACCTGAACAATTCTTGTCAAGAAAACAGATTTGCCTTAAAGTTTCCATAAGCCGAAACTCACTTATCATCTAACTTTCCCTCCTTCCACTTTCAGGGAAGATGCTGTTGCTCCAAAGACACTATCCTGGGCAAAAAGTCCTGGTTCTGATGTGGTTTCCAAAAATGGCACTTTATCATCGATGAACACTACCCGGGATCACAAACTCTATGCCTCCAAGCCTGGTTCAGACACAGCTTCCATCACCACGACCACAGGCAGCACAGTGGGCTTCAAGCCACCTTTTAGCAACCCCAGGAGTGGAACTCTCACACCAACACCCAGCCTCTCCAGTCAATCATTGCCCCTCTACTTCCCACCCATGGTCAACGGGGTTCATTGCCACCATGCCAATGTGCCAACCCACCGGAGCACTCTCTACAGGACAAATGGGGCACAACCACAAGCCCCCCGGCATCAGGAGTCTGCTTCCCCCCAAGGGCTCACCACTTCCACCCTAAGCCGAATGGGGGCGGTGCCTGTCATGGTGCCTGCCCAAAGTCAAGCAGGATCCTTGGTGTGATTGTTGTGAGACTTTTGCCGTACAATGTTCAGCAAGCAGCTCTACTAATCACACATGAAGCAGAAACACTGGAAATGCTTGCTCCGTACTGCCTGCCTTCCCACTTGCCTTCAGAGTGCCAGTTTGAGCTTTTGTGAGCGTGTCCTCCAAAGGAACCATTTTCACAGCATTGTCATGCAGTGGGACAAGACAGAATCTTTGGAGGTGGGCGTTTTGCAACCAATCAGCTTCTGTTACTTCTCAGAACTTGCTTATCCTCTTGTTGCACAAAACCCATCCATTACCTCATGCCCTCCAGGAGCCTATGTGGCAGCAGAGACTGTACTTTATTGAAAAACTACCAACGGGTCTTGTCTTTCCCCCTTCCCTTACATTTATATCTCGTTGTTGAAAAAGCTGAGCTGGGATTGGTTATCTTGGTTTGGAAAAGAGTAATGGGGAGGAGATCTGGTCTGCAGAGAGAGTAAGATATTCCACTGCTCCTGTCTCTCCAGGGAGAGGTCCAAACAGTAAAAGGATGTCGGCGCTTAGAACAAGAAAGCAAAGTGAGGATACAGTCTGGTTCATAGTCGATATAGTATGGTCAAACTCAACATGTGTGTTCTGTGAAACTGCATGGTTCGTAGAACTCATTTTTTAAAAAGTACATTTCTAAGTTTGAAGTTATGAGCATTTTTCCTGCTCTGGGCCACATTCTTAGGGGATTCATCTACTTAAGAAAACTTTCCAACCATGAGTGGGCTACGTTCTCCACTCCCAATTATTGTCCAGTCCTTTTCTTCTTCCATTTCTGCTACCCTGATTCTTTATCTTGCTCTTTTTGCCACACTCATTGCTCTCTTGCACATTCTTTCTCTGATCCCCATTTCTCTCTCATGCTCTATTCTTAGATCATTGGTCATTTCCCAAAACTGGCAGAAGAAAAATGAACTATATAAACTAAGGAAATAGTTGCATGCTAGGAAATTTATCTGGCATTGCCCTCGTTGATATTAACAATATTACTTAAGATGTGAATGAAACAAATATATAATTGGGACCTTCTACCATCCTTAAAAAATTGCTCATGCCAAATTCCCTGAAGGGTGCAGAGGGAGGAGGAAATTTAAACAAAATATATAGAGTCCATATATCAAGCTTGGTCAAAATTGGTCTCATTAGTTACACCATGTCTGATGACTCTCTGATCAGGCATATTAGGTTTGTAGAGAAAAGTAGACAGATAAACTAACAAACACTTCAAATCATGCCAAGGAGGGCCTGTGGACCTCATTTTTACAGCCACTGAAGGCCCCACAAAATGATTTGGGGTGGGAACTGGCTTGATTTGGGTGCAGTTTTCACCCCCTCAAGCCACACAGAAATCCCCCATTTTTGTGAAGGATTTCTCCTTCATCAGATTTGTCAGTTTGTCCATTTCAGCAAGCTCAACTATCTTCATCAACCAATCTTCATGAGCTGGAATAGCAGCTTTTTTCCACCTCTGGGAAGCTGCAAGTCTTTGATTAACATAAATTACAACTCATCAGTGTAGAAGAATAGTGTCCGAGTTTCAAATTGTTTCAAAGCCTTGCATCCTTTTGACAGATAGGAATCACTTGCAAACAATATGTCATATATTAACTTTGGTAAGTACTGTACAGTCACCCCTCTGTTTTCACAAGGATCCCGTGAAAATGGAAACTCCCATATATTCAAGCCCCATAAAAAGCCTGCGTCATTTTAGGCAGTGGGGCTCACCCCTCCATGAGTAATTGAGACCATGGATTTCAAGTCTGCAAAAATGGTGGGGTGACTGTAATTAAAAACGTATCTTCTTTGGTTGGGATTATTAATAACACATTCCATGAAATCAATTGCATTCCATCATTCAGGTTTACCTTGTGAAAGTTGATCCTTTTCATACAGATCCTCAAGATCATACATGTTATACTTTGTCACTTGATGCCTTGCCATCTTCTGATGGCTCTTTTTCTGTTGTCTTCTCTTCTTGATAGTAATCTAAGTCATTTCCAAATATCTTCAGAAAAATCCTTTGCCTTCTCTACTGAATTCAGTTTAATTCCCTTACATCCAAACTAAAGAGCCACCTCCTCTAATTTTCCCCATCCAAATAAAATATATTTTGTCTTCAATTACTCTGCCAGAAATGCATATTCCCTTCTCTTTTTCAAAACTGTTGGGGATACATATTTAAACAAAATTACCTCTTTGTCGTCAGTTTAAAACCTGTTGAATCGGTGTTGCTGAAGAGCTGTTTCCCTTGTATGTCTTCATACAAAAGCAATTATCACATCGCTGGGAAACTTTTTTGTTATGGCATGAAAGAATCCTGTCTATAAACTTCATCTACATCCCAACTAAAATCCTTAACTAGAATATCCAGGAGGTCTGTCAATGCTTCAGTCATAATTGTAAGTACAGTGGGCCCTTGGTATCCAGTGGGGTTTGGTTCCAGGTTCATGTATACCAAAATCGATAGATGTGCAAGTCCAATTAAATACAATGGTGTAGTGAAATTGTGTCCTTTACTGGTACAGTATATAAAATAGCAAAATCAAGATTTGCTTTCTGGAAGTTATAGGCATCCCACTACTCTTTCCTTTCATATTTCATTGTGAAATGGCAGATTTTTTTCTAACTTGTGTGTTTAATCCTCCATATTTTCAAGCTTCTGATTCACTTGGTTAAATTCCCCTGCAATCTGTTCCAATGTGTTTCTTATATCCTCAAGGTCCAAAGAGAAGTCCCTCCTCATCTGTTTAATTTCTTCCACTAACTGGGCAAGTGGATCCATTGATCTTACAGACATTCTTCTTCTTTATCTGGTTGCCATGTATCTGGTTTGCATCTAGTTTCTCTATAAGCAATTTGAAATAACAATCTACAATCTTTTGATAATCATTAAGTCTTAATGTTACAGTCCACAGTCTTTTGACAATTACCAGCTGCTAAAATGGCAATTCAGTCTTTCATTAGCTATCAAAATAGCAATGCATTCTTGTGACAGCTATCAGCTGTGAATTTAAAAGGACACAAAAAAAAATCCTTTGCAGTAATTCCTTCAGTAATTCCTATTATTCTCTTATTCTTTAAACACCTTTCCTTCCTCCCATTCTCAATTATCCAGAAAGCTTAAAATGCCTTCCCGGTCAATTCATTCCTCCTTCAGCTCCATTCAGGAAACATTCTGTGTTATGGCTAGCAGTTAAGGTAAGCAACCTTAACCCTTTAATAACCAATATGCTGAAAAGATTAGTATTAAAGTCAAAATATCATCTGTTAGTCTGGGCATTTAGAAAGAAAAATAGCAACAAACATCTTCTCTACTTTATAAAGGTCCTTTACAAATCCTCTTCACAGTTTAAAAATTCAATTCAGAAATTTTTTTTTTTGCAATTTCAACATTCCATCTGTCTTTTTCAATATTATTCATGATCTTTAACTTCTGAAGCAAAGTCCCCAGGAAGTTCTTATCATTCATCCATTGGGGAGCCTTAGAACCACACTTACATGCTTCAGTCCTTGATTTTCAAAAGTTGTATGCATCATTTAAGCTGAGTAGCAGCAGCCATAGGATCTCCCTGTTTTCAGTCCACCCTGTTTCTTTGTATTGTATGGGAATCCCTTCCCAATAGACTGGAGAAACAGGCATTGGGCCTCAGTAAGCAGCCTCTGTGTACTCAGTAACATGAGGACAAGTCTGATTAGTCCAAAAATTGTCATTGGACTGATCAACTTTGTGGATGGTGAATAAAACCATGGGAGTTGCACACTCAGTACGAAGCCATGCTGACTAGAAGACTGGAAGTCTCAACAGATTACAAAGATTTAAGTTCTCAGCAGGATGCCAACCTAAGTTTTCCAAGCTCTGCTCTGAATACATTGTCCCATATGCCACTAAGCCTTTCACATTTCCTAAAAAAAGTGATCTTATGATAAACCTGGTCCCCATGTAATACAATTTGAAAGTTTATACCGGCAATTTTGAATATGCGAATAGATTCATTTGTATGTTTTGCCCCCCTTTGATCCACATGGGAAGGGCACCCAATCCACTCTCCAGGATCCTGGTATTAAGGCCCTAGGGACTAAACAGAAGCACTTGATTCTTT
This sequence comes from Urosaurus nigricauda, assembly GCA_034509955.1. Lineage (NCBI taxonomy): Eukaryota > Metazoa > Chordata > Lepidosauria > Squamata > Phrynosomatidae > Urosaurus > Urosaurus nigricauda. Next base: position 12,198,246 of record JAOEGL010000009.1, read on the forward strand.
CATAACAAGATGTTTCCCAGCTTGTGCAACAAGCTAGTATATACAGAGTAACTTTTTATCAGGCTATCCTAACAACGGGGTCTATAAGGGTGTCTTCAGCGTTATAATACATATTGTGCAATTACTACATTTAATCCGCAATTTTCAATTCTTTCTTTTTATAAATGTAGCTATAGTACTTAATTTATGCTTATAGATATTAACAGTCTGTGACTCTGGACTAGCATCTTCTATTCAATCAATTTCATTCTGGCTCTTTTTCTTTTCTTTTTATTGGCTGTGAAATCCTTCTGTTGTGAAAGAAGGTAGGAAAACACTGAAATATTTTTATGTACAGTTTCAAAATGTATTATTTTTCATAAACAGTCATTAAAAGTATTTGTTTTTATATGAAAAAGTGCTAGGGAAGAGTCTTTGTTTGTTTCTGAGACCATGCCTTTGTGGAAAGAGTTGCACACTGAATCAGATTGCTTTGTTAATTTACTTCTTATTTATTTCCTGTTAAAAAGGACCTTTCTTGAAAATGGCCCTGGAATTAATCTGGTGAATTTACTTCTCACACTTGCAGAAAGTGTTTGGGGCATTCTGGGTCAAAACAATTTTTACAAAAATTCAAACTAATACTCACACAACATCAACATTTCTTCTTCTTATTCGTTTATTTGAAATAGTTCTGCCCTGCCTCTCTACCTCCCTGTCCTCAAAGCAGTTTGTTATTTAAAAATATGTATGAAATAAAATCATTGAAAGATCAACATAGTACAACTTGACAACACTAAGATTTACACACTCACACTTGTACGCATGCCTGTATATACAAACAAACATATCCAGATTAAAGATTAAAGCACGAAAATGAGTAGCAGAGGCAGAAAAAAAATCCCACAGTCAACTGGGGATCAAAAGGGATGTCAGATGAAATGAGTTTGTTTTGTGCTACTCTAGAAACTGGAAGACAAGCCAATGGATTATATTATATTAATTACATTATATTATATTATTTCATTTTTATGCTGCCTTTCTCCCAAAAAGGGACCCAACATGGTTAACAAGATAAAAACATTTTAAAAACACTTTTAAAACGATTATAATAAAATGAGACTCCACCTAAGCATTAGGAAGAACTTATTTACTGTAAGAGCTGTTTGGTAATGGAATACACGGCCTTAGAAGCTAGTAGTTTCAATCTTTGGAGGTCTTAGTACCAGGAAGAAGGCAGGCCATGGTTTATCATTTCCTATCAGTGGAATCCATTTGCTGCTGCGTGATTCAGAACTGCACCTCAACTGTTTGTACGAGCTCACGTACAAGATAAAGAACAGCCTTGCCCAGTTTCAGTCGAGTTTCAGCTCTCACAGCGGACGTAGTGGCCTGGCCCCTCTTGAGACAAATGGCCCTCAATGTGGTCCTTCTGAATCCATTGCTCTCCTGTTTGGAGCTCTTCGTTCTCTTCTTTGGTGAGTATCTAACATTTGCAACTATAAAGAATGTGAGGTTTCAAGAATGTTAATTTTCATAAAATGTCTGTTTCCCCCATCCCCTAGCGTTGTGTTAAAAAGATCAGACAGGCTTAAAACTGGATAGGCAGAGTACAAAAGAAACATGTAAGAGCTGGAAAAGGAAAACCAAGTGCTGGGGCAGCAGTTCCTTCAGTGGTTGACAGAGTTGCCAGATTGAAAACTTGAGCAGGCTCCTGTACTTTTAATGGCTATGTTTAAAAAAAAAGAAGAAGGGGGGAACGATTTCACCAGGTGTTGCTTGTTCCATGGTTGTCTGACAAACATCTCCTGAAATTCCTTCTTCTTCAGTCATTAAAGGTACAGGTTTTAACTAAGGAAATGTTCCAATGAGGCCCTCCAGTCTCCTCCTCGCTATAGTAGTCTTCTTGGAGGTGGAGTTGCAGCCATCAACAAAGTGTCCTCTCTTTTGATCAAGGACCGGTCCACACAATATAATTATAGAACTGTAATTCCACCTTAACTGCCATGGATGAATCCTATGGCAATCCTGGGTTTTGTAGTCTGGAGAGGCACCAGAGTTCTCAGGCAGAGAATTCTAAACATCCCTCCCTAAACTTCAAATCCCAGGGCTCCATAGGGTTTTGCAATGGAATCCTAATGCTTTAATGGTGTGTAGTATGAAAGAACTTGGAGTGCCAATAGCAGAAACCAACATATGCTTCTCTTCCGTCTGAATTCCCAGGATATTGATAGAACAGCTGCCAAAATTAATATAACTAGTTTATACAGTAAATAACTCAATGAAGTAAAACATCTGGTGTCATTGCTAAGCGATGTTTAGTCTATTGACTGATATTATTAGTTGTGTTTCCATGTGAACAACTGGCAAACTAGAATGTTCCTCTCACAGCAGAAGTGTCACTGGTAGCAATAAAATTGTACCCGAGCTTGATATTTCTGCTTTTTTGAGTATAACTCTCAGAAAATGCCTGGCAGCATGACTACTGGAAAAGTGAACTGAGGGTTTGGGGGAGTTCTAAGAAGCCCCAAAATAGTTTCCAAGTTCTGGATCATCCACTCAAATTGTCTCTCAAAATGTTCTGCTTTGGAACCTGAATTGCTGGAGAGACTGTAAGACTTTGTAGGCTTGACTTTTCAGCTTCCTCTCCAAGTCTCCAGTCATTCAGGTGACGATCTGGATAGTAACTATTGCTAAACGTCTAAAAGCTGATCTATAAAAGGGAAAGATGACAACTCCCACCATCCCACAACATGGGTTAAGCTCGTTCAGGCTTGGGCCTCCTCCCTCTTTTGATGCAGGAAGGGTGAGCATGTGCCGTTCCCGGCTGCTCTGTCACTGGGCTTTCTCTGTGGGGAGAAAGGCCTGCGACAGAGGAGAAGGAAAGCTGATGCATGTGTCCCTTCTGTCTCCTGCTGCTGCCTCACTTTAGTGGTGCTACTGACTGTCATCAGCCTGAGCTTGCATTATACATTGCTGTGGGATGGTGCCAGTGGGGAGGCAATGGAAGGGGGGGGGGGCAGGTGGCTGCCAGAATTAGTCAGAACTAGTTGAACTCTCCCCACCCCCAACACAATAAATAAGGCTTCTGTGGGGGATCAGTAAGCTGTTTATTTCTGCAGCCATGGAAAATTAGCAGTATCTACTAAGGCGTCTTTGGACAGAACTAAAAAACAAGAACATATACATCAAATAAAAGTCTTTGAAATGCATTAGCTCCACCCCACAAAACTGGAGGGCTTAAACATTTGACAGTTCTCAAAACTGTTGGTTCTTCAGTTGTTGTTGTTGTTTTCTGTCTTTCCCAGGGAAGCTTGGCCTAGTTGTGCTAATGGCCATAGTAGGTGATAATAGAGGCCTTCAAAAGCCAAAGGAGAAACGCTCCCAAACATCCCTTTAAGAAACATTCAGCAGACCCATCTGATACAAGCCCTCTCTCTGAAGCTGTCTCAGATTATGTAGTTGACATATTTCCAACATATAAAAGCATCAAACCTTTTGTTGTCTGTATAAGCATTCATCTAACAACCCCCTTTGTAACCTGTTTGTTAAACTCACACAACCATTTCTATATTTCCTCAAAATGTCACAACCCAGTTTTACATGCCATACCAACTAGTAGGAATAATGTGTCACCTATAGTTATACACATACACACATCATCCAGCCTAGCAATAGTTCTATACACAGCATTAAACTATCAGGTTTGGATCAAATGCATATCACTTAGCACATATATCATGTCACACACATCTCAGTTAACATACCTGAGGTGAATGCTCCATTCCTCCATCCTTGTCATCCCACAGCATGTTTATATACAGAAAAACTCCAAGTCATACTTTCCAGTTGAAATTGTGCACATATAATATCATACATTACAATTGAATCAAAACGCATGATACAACTAGATCCATTATGAGATTATGCGATCTAAAATTGCTTATTTTTAAAATATCTTGGTACAGTGCATGCAAGTGGAGGAGAGGGGTAGGCCTGTGTCTGGGTGTTTGGAAAAGAATTTCAAAAAGTTAATTTTTGTACTACAACTTTAAGAAATCTCCCAGGCACCATGTAGTTCAAAAGCAAGTTTTAGAAGTTCTTAAGTGAGAATATGCAGATTGGCATTAAATGTGCATTAGCGCAGAGGCAATTTAGAAGGAATACCTATAATTTAAAGTGAAATACTGGGAAGACCTCCTCTTCTCTTCTCCTTGCTCTTGCACTTTGAACGCATTTTGCATTAATTTAAAGTCAGCTTAAAACAAAGGGAGAAAGTCTGAGGAAGAGAGAGAAATCAGGACATTTTAAAAGCGACTGAAAAAGTAGGGTGACAGATGATTAATTGGAACTGTCCCTGCCAAATTGGTACAGTTAGAAGGTGTGCTGCACTGACAAGATTCTTGATATAGGTAATGCTAGTGTCAGAGACCCAGGAATATGGCAGTTCTCCATGCTCAAAGTGGTGAGCTACCCCAATCCCATTTCTCCTTAGGAAATGGAGCATGCGTGGAGGTGACGGTACCCCATGATCCAGTGATGCAGCAGATTGGTTCTGCCGTGGAAATACCATGTCATTACAAAACATCAGTTGACAAAAACTTCATGCTAGAATGGAGGTTTGCCCCAGGCTCAACATCTCCTGACCATGGGAAACAGGTAAAGGGTTTAGGAAGAGCAGCATAGTCAACAACAAAAGATGGTGATGGAGAATAGGCTGGTTTGGTCCTCATCTCAGCCCAGCTGAGCGCCCTCCCCCACCTTCCTGCTATGCACCATGGCATGTGGCAGGGAGGGAGAAGCCCAGGGCACCCCTTCCTTTATGCCCAGCACAGCTTTACTCCCATGTAAAGGCACACTGGGTAAGGAAAGAGACCTGGGGCACTCCTTACTCTCTGCCTGGTGTGGCTTTACTTGCATGTAAAGGTGCGCCAAGTGGGGAGATGAGAGCGTGCCCTTTTGGCCCTGCCCCCTGTAGCGCCACTCCCCCACACCAATTCTGTTGTTGTTGGTGGTGGTGTTGTTTGCACATCTAACTAAAGGGATCCAACTAGATCAGCTGAGAAATACTACTTTTTTGGACAACTGAATAGACACTGGCCATGCTAGATGTGTCCCTCTTGAGTTCTCTGCCATGCCAAGTTAGGCCTGCTTACAGTAGCTGTGCTGTAGCCATGTTAAAAGTGTGTGGGGAGTGGTGAACAGCTGTGAGGGATTCTTACGTGGGAACCAAAGTCAAATAGCTGTTGGGAGAGGGAATGCTTGAAGGAGGTTTATAGAAGTAAAACTTATCCTGTAGCTTTAGTTCTGGCGATGAGCTGCTACTGTGCCAAATCTGATTTTCAATAAATTCTTTCTGATTTCTTCAATGAAGTCTGTTCATTCAGTGAAGTAGAGACGGGACATTACAGGCTGAGTCCAAAAAAATAGCTTTTCCAAACTCTACCCAGTGCTAAGAGGCATCTCCTTCCAGCTGAGTCTCCCTTCTCTCTACAGATTCTCTACTTCACCAACAATGTGTTGTACAGACCAGGCTCCCAGTCTGAAAGGCTGAGCCTGCTTCATGATCCTCCTACCTTGGGCGATGCATCCATTCGACTGGACAATGTACGTGCATCGGATGCCGGCACCTATATCTGCGAGGTGAACAATCCTCCAGATTTTTATGGCACTAGCTCTGGGCTTATCCAATTCGTAGTTTTGAGTAAGTACCCATTTTAATTTTAGTGCTATGATTGGATTAGGAAGAGGGCAAGCTCATGTAATCTAAAGCTAAGCAAACCCTACAACTTGTGTTCTCAGACTGCAGAACAATCAATGAAATTTCTTAATACTATAAAAGCAGTTTCACAATTTACTGGCACTGAGTGGTCTTTGACTGGGAGGTTTTTGATTGGAGTCTGGGCAACCATTATTGGGGATATTATTATATTATAAATAGGTCCTCCATTCTGATGCTAGGAGGCTGTTCACATGCACATCCCAATGAGCCACCCAGTATGTCCGCCACTTCACTCTCTATATTTTCTTTATATTGTTGTTGTTGTTGTTGTTAATAGTATAACCTACATAAAGTAGTATTTAAAAATATCTTTTGCATAATAATAAACCACATTAATTATCCATTCATAATTATCTGATCTAAATCTTATTCATATTAAACCATTTTAATATTAACTAAACCAGTAATTTAAAAAACACATGAAATTATTATTAATATCTTCATTCTTCTAACTACCTTCTTTTCATCATATACTATTCATAATTCCACTAAAGTATAATAATAATAAAATTATTATTATTATTATTATTATTTGTATTTCCCTCCTCTCCATCTGATTGAGGCGGGATTCCAACAACAGTAAAATACCATTATAAAAATACAGTTAAAAACATCATAAATTTTTACATAATACTATTAATTTATCACTAATTTGTTTTTTTCTCCCCCTAAGTGCTCCCCATCACCAAAGCCTAAGTCTTCATATTACTCTGCCCCCCAAAATTGTAACTCTTCCTGTGGAGGTAAAACACCTCCCTCTTTTACTAAAACCTTTATTTTCGATATAGCTTCAGAATCATTTCTCTTCATTATTCCTTTTTTTAACCTTGATTTCACGTGTTAACTTATCATTAATTGCTATTTGTCATATTTCTTTATACTAATCTTTTATTTGGAGATCTCTCTGATTTTTCCATTTTTTTGCTATAATTAATCTTGCTGCTATTAATAAATTTGTAATTAAGTCCTTCATAGCCTGGGTGCATTTGATCTTATCATATATAGATAATAATGCTATCTTTGGGCAAATTTCTAACTCAGTTTCTGTTATCTCTGTTATCTCTTTAAATATTAATTGCCAAATTTTCTTTACTGATCTACAACCCTACCACATATGAATATAAGTACCAATTTCTTGACAACCCCTCCAACATATCCTTGAATAATTCTTATTTATATAATTTAATCTTATTGGTGTTAAGTACCATCTGCAAATTAATTTATAATAATTCTCCTTTATCCGTATAGATAATTTTTTTTAAATGACATTGATGCCAAATTTTTCCCCATTCTTGAAAATTTATTATTTGTGCTATGCCGCCTTCCATATTCTCCTAAGATATTCTAAGATATTGTCCTAAGATGTTTAAGTATACTACAACCACAGAAACCTGTCAGGTCCACCTGACAGAAGATAAGATGCTTTTCCCAGGACGTGGCTGTTGTCCTGGGGCACAGGGATCATCTTGGTTGGAAAGCTGAGAAATGCTAAGAGCAGAAAATGGAGAAAAAGCTTTCTAGGAACTCGGTATTCCTTGGAGACAGGCAATTGATCCCATCCATGTATTTTGGCCTAGAGTACTGACTTCTGCTTGTCTCCATCAGTGCCTCCCTCCGCTCCAGTTTGTAAAGGGACCACCTCTGTTCCTGTGGGTTCAGATGCCAGTCTGACATGCAGCTCTTCAGAAGGTGTCCCTGCCCCAATTTATTCCTGGACTCACCTGGATTCCAAGATCACTCAGCCGCTCTCCAACATGGTGCAAAGTAAGTGCATTTTTGCCTTACTGGACTCACAGTTAATATTTAAAAAACAGAAGTCATGCCGAGCCCTTTTAAATAAATTTTAAAATTTGATTTCCATTGGCGTTGTTTCTCTCTTTATCACAGAGGGTGTGGCTCCTTGCAGATTGTTTTGGAGGTAGACAAAGGCTGACCTCACATAGCTTATATCAGCTTTCCTTACATTCTTCCCATGCAGATTGCAAGTTGGGTGGCAGTTGTTCTCTGTGGTCACTAAGAAGTACAAATAAGTCACTTTCAGTTTTGTTCAGTTTCTCATTTTCCTAACATGAAGTTGGTTTTGTTCCATTTCTGTGTTGTTTTTGTTTTGTTTTGTTTTTTAAAGGCCACACAAAATTTCATAAATATTTTAATGAACATTTCTTCTAATATGTACTTTTTAAAAACGCTCCCCCCCCCAATTTGTGCAAATTGTTTCCCCCAGTATAACATGGGTTGTACACAAGTGCAAGTAGGGTTTCAGCAAGAGCAATGAAATGGCTCCACTTTCCATCACATTTCTCTCCATTACAGCCTGGTTTGGGGGGGGGGGGGGTGCAGAGGACAGGATTTGGCCTGGTGGGTGCAATTACTTCCCATCCATTCACGCATTTATCTTTGCACAGTTACTTCAACCTGATTAATACCCAAGGATGTTGCATTTAAAGTGAGCCTTAGTCCGTGCCATGGCATATTCCCTCCCTCTCCCCTTATACTCTGTCTTGATTTTACAGAAATGTGAAACTGAGGAACATGTTGAGATATTTAGGATGTGTGGGGTTTCCCCCCCATATATTTCCCTTTTATATGTTTCCCTTGTATAGGTGTATGAGCTTTACAACCACTCTGCCTGTTTTACAAAAATCAAGAGATAAATGTTTGAAGTGAACTCACACCTTGATTTTCGTTCTGTTACTCTTTGCTTTCAACAGATGAGCAGACAGGATCTCTGCTACTGACAAATGTCTCGGCTGAGTTCTCCGGTACATATCAGTGTGTAGCCTCCAATGAATATGGACACCAGAGCTGCCAATTATCCCTCCATGTGACAGGTAGGAACAAGTGGACTGGAATATCCAGGAACTTTTCCTGTTAATCATTATGATTGATTGATCATTTCCAGTGTGTTTGGACAAGTCACATTTTCTGCTGGTAATATGGTGTTATCTGCACATCTTACATTGTCCCTTCCCCAGATTCTCACTCCTGCTTCCTCTGAGTCTAATCCTCCTTTCCAGATATGTCCTGCATATGCAATAGAGACTCAACTAACTTATGAAAAGTTCTTCCTCCATTCTGCCAATGAACGTATACTACCATCTAGTGGTGCTTTCATATCCTTTCATACGATAACCTTTTGTTTATTTTAACTTTTTTAAAAATCTTTTTGGCTGAAGGTGACAATTTAAAACAGGGGCAACCAACTTTTGCAATTGCAAAGACCAGGTTTTCTCCCCTGGGACATTTGAGGGCTGTACTGGTGAAGACACCAGTGGAGCTTTGCAAGTCTGCATCATGTCTTTTGTCCATTTTGGTTGGCCAGATACAGATATCACTGTTTTGTGGATTTGGGGTGTTATTGTACCTTTCCAGCAGCAGAACAGTAAAGTGCATGTATGGGAGTGTACTTATGCCTGGAAAGGCTTAATCCTCCAACAGCGCAAGCTAGGATGTCACCCATAATGTAAATTTGATATACTGTATTTTTGTGGAAATGACTGAATTACAGGTAACTGGTTTTTGATAATAAGCAATGAATGTGCCTTTTATTCTTTTCCTGAATAATGTAGGTATAACTAAGTAACTTTATGATCAATGCAATTGAAAGGTAAATAATCAAGTGCTGGTAACTAAGGGGTGAAACAGACAGCCATTAAAGAGGGGCCCCTGGCCACTCCAGCTGCAGTCAGGCTGGGACCACAACAACCGCACAGCCCACTCCCAAAGTGGGGCATCGCCACAATCCCAAACTGTGCCAGCCAGGAGTCTATCCAAATTGACTTCTTTGGGGGCTGGCTTTAAGCCCCCTAGCACTGCCTCAACACTGAAGGACATAATTAAAGTTCTAACCACTTTGGTGGTATGCATCATTTAAATGTCATACCCCCCCAAAGCGGCTGGAAGCTGCCTTATTTGACCAGTGTGCTTCAGGCTGTACATTATCAAGCTCTGAAAAGGGCATAACCAAGGCACATTAAGCCATTTTTAGTCCGCAGCATTAGAATATGGTTATAGTGAAGGTCAACTTTAAAGTGAAACTTTCTTCCAATTTTTTCCACCCAGTCTTTTTGTGTATTTACATTTAAATTGCATTCATCATTTTCAGTTTTCAGCCGTTCTTGCTGAATATATCTTTTGTTCTCAATGTGTATATATGTTTTGCCCTGAGTCTCAGTTTTGACACCTCAGTGACATTTCTGTAAATTCTGCAAGATTTCTGGGCCTGGAGCCAGTTCTCATCAATGTCCTGGACATAATAGGTGTTTAATCATATTTGGAATAGTATGGAGTGTTGCAGCTGCACTGAAGGACATAATTAAAGTTAATTTGGAAGAATTAAATAAGCCCTTAAGGGATGCATTTTAAGCCTTTTTCTGCATGGTAAGGTGTTTTTAAAAATCTATGGAGTTGAATCCTATTTGTTGCAATGCATTTTCACTGCTTTTCTTTAACTTGTGCTTCTGAAGTGGATTTCTTTGGATGCATGCTTGTGACTTTGTTATTGATTGCAATTAGATTGGTTGCAATTTATGGCAACCCTTTGAGTGAGAGACCTCCAAGAGACCCTGTTATTAACTACCCCATTGAAATCTTGCTAAAGTGGCTTTCTTTACGGAATCTGGATAGATTCAGTAATGCAGTCTTCCTCTTTTCCTACTGCCTTCAACTACGCCAAGCATTATTGTTTTTTTCTAAGGAGTCATGCTGTCTCATGATATACCCAAAGTGCTTAAAGTTTGGTCATTCTGGTTTCTATGGGGGAGTTCAAGCTTGAATTGCTTTATGATCGATTTATTTTCCTTTTGGTAGTTCCTGGTAGAACATTTCTCCAGCACAACATTTCACATCCATCCATCCCTTTACTTGTATCACTATCATGCCTTTACTTGTTTCACTATCATCACATTTCACATCCATCCGTCACTTCACTTGTATCACTATCATATTTCCATCAAATGTTTCCATTCATATTATGTCACCTGATTGGCATTAGGTAACTTGCCAGATGTTCTGAGCTCTGATTTTTGTCTTAGAAATTCATATCCCATTTTTGACACACTTTCCACTCAGATCAGGTCCTCTTACTTAATTCGTCCTTGTTTTAATGGAGAGCTCCCACACAAATTGGCTTTGCTTCTTCTTTGAATAGCCACATGAGGCAGGAACGGGAAGAGATCTGTAAATGTGTAAAGAATAAAGACGCTGAGAGTTCAGAGAGAGAGTAGGTGGGAGATAGCAAAGAAGAGACTGGTGTTAAAAAGTATTAATTTAAAGGGGAAAATACCCAGGTTTTTTAGGGGAGGGGAGGAGAACAAATGTGTGGCTTGATTGGGCTTGGAATAATCTCAAGAGGTGAAAACATCGCCAGTAATGTGTCACAATGAGGTTAGATGTAAGTGAAATTTACTTAATACCTTATGGAATGACAAAAGAAAGCCAAGAAGCACCAAGAGAAAAAAAGTGTATTTCTCCTTGCTTCTTTGCATTCTGTCAAACCACTTCCATTCTCTTTCTGAGGGAGACTGTTGTAAAAGTGTGTCTTTTGTATTACAGTCAATAGAGAAAATTTAATTTTCAGTCATTAATCCAATGTTCTCTCTTTTATTTTCCTTTGTTTCCTTTTCCTTGCTCTTTAGAGTTGCTTCAAGTCCACTATTAAAGTCCCTTTCCCCAGTCTTCAAATTATCTTCTGATTGTCTTCAACTATTCCCTCCATTTTCTCCATTTCTCCAACACTTTCTTCACTTTCCCTTTCCATTCTGATCCTCCCTTCTCCTTCTATCGTATCGGTCGCTCTCCCATTGTAAACCGCAGCCTTCATCTTTCCCCCTGCATTCCATTCTCAAGATCTCAATTAATCACCAAAAGCACAGTCTGTTCACCAAAAACATAGTCCATTTAAGTTGTTTAAATTAGTAAGTTGTTTAGAAATGCCACTGGGTAAAAAAAGAAAGAAAGTGGTGACGGCAACAGCGTTTGTGCCAGCTAGCCGGTTACTGCATCTGACAGCTGTTGCTCCTGATCTCCTCTGCCTGTGTTCATTCCCGTCTCTTTTAGATCTTTTTCATCTCTTGGAGAACTGGAAGAAGGAATCCAATCTTTGTGGAGCCCTTTGATCCGCTTTTACCAAAGCTGAATTTTGAGCAAGGATTTTTTCCCTTGCTCTTTACCAGATGCTGGTAGGGACTCTGCAAGAGTTGCCAAAGTCCTCCTCATGCCACCATTGTCACAACCAGAAGTGTCCACCAACGTCCTTTTTAAATGGTGGTGCCCAGAACAGGATATAGTAGTCCTGGTGAGAACTGTCCAAAGCAGAATACAGTACAGTAGTACTATTATTTCCTTCGATCTAGATACTATCCTTCTATTGATGCACACTAGAATTGCATTGGCTTTTTAAGCTGCTGCATCACACTATTAACTCATGTTCAGTTTGTGGTCTACTAGGACTCCTAGATCTCTTTCACATGTACTGTTGTCAAGCCCCATCCTATATCTATGCATTTCATTTTTCCTGCCTCAATGTAGTAATTTTCATTTCTCGCTGCTGAAATTGATTTTGTTAGTTTTGGCCCAGCTCTCTTATCTATTGAGATCATTTTTAAGTTTGATCCCTGGGGTTATTAGCTACTTCTCCTAATTAGATGTCTTCTGCAAATTTGACAAACATGCCCTCTATTCCTTCATCCAAGTCACTGATAAAGATGTGAATAGCACTGGGCCCAGAACAGAACCCTGTGGCATCCCACTACTCCCTTCTCTCCAGGATGAAGAAGAGCCATTGAAGAGCATTCTTTGGGTTTGGCCAGTCAACCAATTACAAATCCACCTAACAGCTATGCTGTCTAGCCCACATTTTATTAGCTTGTTGATAGAATATCATGAAAGAAAGGAGAGTGAACGTTCTGAGACTGATGGTTTAATGCTTGAACTTACAAATCTTTTTAATTCTGTCAGATTTTGGAGGGGGGAATGCTACGGGAAAGAGAGGACATAGGACCTCATTCCATCATGTTTGGAATAAAAAAAATGGCTTATGAAAGCAGAGCAGTTGAACTGTCTGGAATGAAGTGGTATGTTGAGCAGTAGAATCAGTATCATGTGATGGGGAGCATTTGGGAAAAGAGCTTTGGAAGAAGTGGAAAAAGCAGACAACGGCACCCAAAACAGAAGCATGTGATATTTGTTATGTGGGAGGAGGGGTTTTTTTATGCTGATCTTTTTACATTATTGAGTTGTGACAATAAATTTCAGGGCTTTTGGTGAGATTGACATACAGTTGCAAAAAATTATGGGAAATATTTTGACAGCTGGAACTCTCTTCCACCAGATGTAAAGAAGATTAATACTGTGGAGCTAAAAAAAAGGGCTAGAATATGCAAAGCAGGCATTGGGAAAATGCAGCATGGTGGGGCACATATTTCCAAAGAGTGTTTGGGAATAGGTTTTTGAGCAACAAGCAGGAAAAACAGCTTATTGTCGAAACCTTCTTGGAATTTTTGACATTTGCACTCCCAGAATCTGAGATCTACTTCAAGTCTTGTGTTTTCTATGTTTTGATAAACAGGCATTGCAAATGCTGGAGTGATTGCAGGAGCTGTTATAGGAGTTATTTTAGCTCTCCTATTGCTTGGTGCCATAGTGATCTATGCCATACATCATAGAAGGCAGAAGATGAATAAGAAGTCTCAATCTTCATGCAGCATGAATGAAATAAGGTGAGACCAATCATCATTTGGTTCTTCTAATGCTTTCTTGCTACCCAAATATTGCAAAATGTGGTTTGCTAACCAGTTTGTAATCGATGCATCTTAATTCCAAATGGCAGGACAATAAGAGTGACTTAAAACAGAATAACACAAGCTCTAATTGAACAGGTGGCCTGGTAACTTTTCAAAAGTAACAGAGAAACTGAAAACAGGAAATCCTCTTTCTTAATTTCAAACAATTTTGCAAGATGCTGTATGAGAACCAGAGTGCACAGGGTTGAAGTACCTGGACTTTTTATTTAGCAGGGACAATGATACTATCTTCATTGAATTGCTGTAAATCTTCATAAATTTCATTCTTGCAAGGAAGAATTAATAATTTTTATCATTTTTTTCCCCTTGCTGTGAGGAAACCATTGAAAGCCACACAATTTTTGCCATTTGGAACTTATTGATGACCTACCATGGAGCCATGAGATCAGGCACAAGAATAGGGTTTAACAAGGGCCACTTATTGACCTAATTAAAAACATTGGCAATCCTGGAAGACCACAAGATGGGGAGCAACCTAATGTGGGCTCTATTTTGATTTCCTTGTTATTTGAGGAAATTTATATAGTTCCTCTGTGGTCATTATTCCTGTTTTCATTGTCTTCTGGGAAAGGCCCTGACCCTGAGTGGTTTCTCATCTGCATTTGCTGAGACCTGATTTTGCTGTTTTGCAGAACTGGTAGCCAGACTTTATTTTAAGGGCTTCTTCTTTCCTGTTGAAGTTGTCCAAGTGTTTGTGGATTTCAATGGCTTCCCTGTGCATTCTGATTTGATAGTTGTTGGCATGATCCAGAATTTCAATCTTTTCAAACAGCATTTTATGCCCAGGATGATAATCCCATTTGCATATCTTCCCACCCTGAGGCCCAGCCATCAGCAACAGAATAATACACTGATTAACATGGGAATCACTCCTCTCTACCCAGTATATATATACCCAATCTCTTCCATGCCAGCATTCTCTGAAGATGCCAGCCACAGATGCTGGTGAAACATCAGGAATAAACTCTTCTAGAACATGGCCACACAGCCCAAAAAACCCACAAAAAACTATGGATGCCGGTCATGAAACACTTCAAGTTCACACATTTTGATACCGTTGGCATGACTGTAACTCCCCCAACCTACTTTGCTAAGCATCAGCTGCATGAGGAAAAGGAGGCCCATTCTGCTGGTGATCAGAGCATGGCTGAATATTGTTTCCATCAGGTTTGGGTGTGTGGGTGGGATAAGGTCAGGAGAAGATACTTAGTTAAATATACTGGGGTTTGAAGCAAACAGGTAGGAAGGAGCAGCTGGAAGCCATTCCCAGACCAATTGCCCCGGGGGCTGTGACGAACACATGCCTCCTCCTGCAGTCCAAATAGGAGTGAAACAGATCCGCTATTTCTAGGTCCAGTTTTAGACCACCTTAGACGGCCTCAGGATATCCCTGGGGCAGCTTCCTGGCGCTCTGGAGACAAGTTTAATGAAAACGACATGCCCCTATAGTGGCCAGAAGCTGACCCCATCTGCCCGTCTCAACTTCCTCATCAAAATCAAGCCAAAATTTTAATAGAAATTGCTTACAAAAATACATTGACCATTATTTCTAGATCAGCTATTAGTTAAATAGCTGATGTACAATAATGGTCAATGTATTTTTGAGCAATTTCTATTAAAATTTTTAGCTTGATTTTGATGAGGAAGTTGAACCTCATTAGTCTTACGAAACACATGCAGAGTGATGAAATGGATCAACACGGCTGTATGAATTTGTCAGGACTGAAAGGAAAGCTTTTTAAAGTAGCATTATGATGGAACCAGACATAATGAACATTTGCATTTCAAAATTTCGGAGTTTGCCACTGCTGAAAGGCAACTGTTCTGTGGTTTTAGCCAGAACTTTTTAAAAAAAATCACATCTATAAATGTTTATTTTTGAATTTTAACTATACATTGATTGTACTTACCCTCCAACCCCCCTCTGCCCTCCATGTCAATTTTTACAACAAAGTCCAGTAATCAGTCACCATGTACATAGCAAAATCAGTCAGAGCTGGCAGTCTTTTCTTTCACAGCTTTATATGAGATGATGGTAGACCTTGGGAAGAGAGATGATGCAAAGTGTAGCTCAATGGTTCCCAAACTTTGGTCCTCACGGTGTTTTGAACCAACGAAGAGTTCCATAAAGGTGTCATGTTTTATTTTTCCTCTGCTTAGCTGAATATTTTTCTGCCAAGGCTATGCACCAGCTTCTGTCTAATCCCCTCTTAATTGATTGTATCCTGAATTTTAAAGGATCATCCAAAGCGTTGAATCCTATCTTCAGAATGGGCAAGATAGTGGATTCACTGCCTCCAGCCCCATCACTGTGATTGGCAATGGGATTTACTACAGTGTTTGGAAGCAGTTTCTCTTGCAGTCAATTTCATCCTGAAGAAAATACTACACCACACCACCTGTTAAAAAAAAACTAACTGGAAATATGTTTAAATAAGCACAAGTCATGTGAAACTAGCTGTTTCAACATCTCTTTATTTTTCTGTCTTCATTAAAGGGAGGATGCCACAGCTCCAGGAATCTCCGAAGCCTCTTTGCAGAGACGAGACAGCAAGTCAGAAAGCCTTCTGCAGAAAAGTGTTCCTTCTAGGCCTGGCTCTGCCAGCACTACCAAATCCCAACTCAACCATTTTCTTGTCTGATCTTACTTTGTGTAACTGGAGTTTAAAACAAAATCAGAGGTCTGTTTTATTGCACAGAGAATGTGTTTCATCTGAAGGCACTGCAGCATACATTTTACGACACTCTTCAGCTGTTGTTCTCAAAATGCCTGCCACATTGTCGCCACTTTCTTTATTTTTCCGATGCTTTATTTCAGAGTTGGCACAATCTGCATCCTTGTGCCAATTTCAAAGAGGAAAAGTGATGTGCCCCTCCTCCAGCAACCCATCTTTAGAGTGGGATGGAAGGCGATAGGAAGAAAGAAGGAAGTGTAAGAAGAGGGAAGGAAGGTGTCAGAAAGAGAGAGAAGGGGGAGCAGTTGTGAGAAAGGGAAAGGTGTCAGGAAAAAAAAAAAGTTGGGAAGTAACCGAATGAGAGAGAAGAAGGGGAAGAGAAAAAAAGATGTGGAAGTGGTGTAAGAAAGAGTGGAGGAATATATAAGAATGAAAGAGGGTGGGAAATGCATGTCAGAAAGAAAGCAGGAGACAAGGAGTGTCAGGAAACAGTAAGAGTGGGGCAGCATTCCTATGCACTTTCAGCTCTCAACCCTTGGTTTCATTCCTATATCAACAGATTATACCCAATGAAATGTGGCCTGCAAGAATAAAGTTTTGCCACCCCATTTTATTTGTTATTTCTTAACCACCCAGTCAGTCCATTGCTTTTTAATTGCCCAGTGAGCACTTTGAACAAAGAACTCACTCAGACAATAATAAACCATGCAGAATCCTCTCCAGCTCTGTTCCTATTCTCTCTTGGGGACTATCTGTTGCCACAATGAACAGCTGTTTTATTATTTATTTCTTTTTAAAGAAAAAAAAATCCGATCTCTACAAAGCTGGAACCTGGTGCCCATTGATCCAGGTTCCTGCCTCCATACCCTCAATAATCCATGAGATGGGCTGTGTTATGTGCGAAGAAAATACACCTTGCCCATGGTACTTGAACTGCTTGATACCTGGCTGCCTCCAGTGGATCACTGTAGCATGTCTTACATGGGGTTCTCCTTGAAGGCTCTTTGGAAATTGCAGTTGTTCAGCATGTAAGACCAGACATTTAAATGTCCAGGAACGTTCCACTTCCTAGCATATATCAAGGTTTAGGATGAATCCCTGCAAACGAACCAGAGTAACATTTGTTGAGAAGAATGTGAGAAATAAAAGGGTAGCTAGATCCAGCTGCCTGGCACTGCATGGAAAGTTAAGTAGATGGAAAACTTAAAAGAAGGGCATAGGGTGGCCTTCGTCAGAGGGCTCTTTCAGGACCTTGGGTTTCTAGCAGCTGCCCATGAAATCTAGGTACTGGCATTGGCCTTCTGTACTTAGTACACCTATGGCCTAAATACTCTGAAGGCACCAGATCCTGTCTCATCTTGGAAGTTAAACAGAATCAGCCCCGATTATACTTGGATGGGTGACCACCAATTAATACCAGGTGCTGTTGGCTATATTTCAAAGAAAGGAACTGGTAAAACCACCTGAGTATTTCTTGACTAAAAAAACCTGATTAAATTCATAGAGGTTCCCATAAATTGACAGACAACTTCAAGGAGCGCATATACACATAGCTATTATATAAGTTATTGAAGAGACACTCTAAGCCTCACACATGGAAAGAAATGGCTCATGAATTCTGTTTCTCCAGATGCTGAAATCTGCCTCTGCCATTCTGAAACGGTGCCATTGTTGCTTCCATATCTCATATGCTCTCCCTGTAATAGAAGTGGATGCCTGCCTGGTGCAGGAAGAATCAGAAAGCTCTTTAGATTATCATAACAACATTCTTTTATTAATATTCCATCTCAGTAGAAGAAATCACATGCAAAAAGAAAGAAAAATATGGGAGGAGGGATATTAGAAAAGAAGGCTGCACATATTCCTGCCTACTGTGTGAATACAGGGGAGGGGAGAAAGATGGGGAGGCGTGCTTCAGGGCAAGGCAGAGTGAGGAAAGCAAGACAAAAGGAGAGCAAAAGCATTATTAGAATGTAGTTGAATGACCAAGAAAACATTTCTTGCTTGCTGTGTGCTTTTAAAATCTTCCTTATAACAAGCTTATGTTTGGAACAATTTCCAAAGGGGATCTGCATTGGACTTTTGCATAAAAAATAATCCTGTGACAACATAAAGACGATTTGATTATGGCTGGCATTCTGTAATGAAAATTGCACCCTTGTAACTTTTGACCAAATATGCCCCCCACCTGCCTCTTAAATCCAGCAGTGTTGCCAGTTGAAGGATTTCCAAGGTGCAGATTGGGGTGTTGGGAAATGGTTACTGCAGTTCTCCTCCAGTAGTGGGATATGATGCGTGGTAGGACCCCTGAGGAATCTCTTCAGCTGTCAGTCTCAATATGCCCCACATCCAGTACAGCATGGCAGTTATCATTGTATCAACAGTGCCTTTGGCTGGGTTTAGAGGTAGGGTTGAAGGGGAAGGGTGGCTTTAACAGAAGCAGCTATGATGGCAGAGATCCATTGTTATGCCTATGTCTGACAATGCTTATGTGATTTTGGGGACTACAGTTTACTGTCTTCAGATCCCTGACATCCCACCTGCAAATATCATCTGCCTCTGAGGAAGCAGCCTGTAGTCCACAAAAATCATGCTATAATAAAGGTGATAATCCTTAAGATGCCACAGATCTCTTCATGGTTTTTGCTGGTCTCTGGGATTTGGTTGTTTCAATCCTTATTGACCATCTTAATAAAACAGCTGAAGCAAAGGGGAATGAGATCCAGTCTTCTTCTGGTTTGTTTTTCCCCAGTCCCATTGCTGCCACCAAGTTCCTATGTTAAGAAAGTGCATGGACTTCCGCCTACTGTGTGTGGCAACATGAGAGCCAGTATCTTCTTTCTCAGATGCTGGTTCATCATAACTTGGATTGCTCAATTGCAATCCCATCGATAAAAAATATATAGTTGGAGCTTATATTGTTATTACTATTACATTATTTACAAACAGGATGGGGGGATTATGAATTAATGGTCAGGCTGGCAAGCAAAATTATATGGGAGGTTTTCTTCAAACAACTAGGATATCTTAATATTTTAACTTTCAGTGTACATTTGTTTACAAGAGTATACAAATTGGGAGCCATTCTACAAAACACATTGCCTCTACCGTTACTACTACAGTTAGTAGAGGCAAGATGATCCAACATGGGCACTTAAGAGAATTAGAGGCAGAAGGGTGGGCAGCAGGGAGGTTGTCTTGAAATTATTGTAGTCTGCCTGGACCTGAATGTTTTGAATGATTGTAGGTAATAACTCCATGCAGTTCAGAAACTTGAAGGCTAATAACAAGGAGCAGTTGATGATATTAGACAGAGAGAGATCACCATAAACTATTGGCCCAAAGAACCAGGGAATCTTTACAGATTAATTTAAAAACAGCTCACTACACTACTTTAAAAATCTGGGACAATGGAGGACACAGAAAGAATATCTCAAACTTGAGAGACAGATTAATGAGAATTCAAGGAGGGCTAGACTGATAAAAGGTCAGCAGCATGATGTTTGTGGATAAATTTCTAACAGTCTTAAGCAGAAAGGAATAAACTAGCATGCAGCATGCAAGCATGCAAGTAAAGGGCTTTGTGGAACCCCAGTCTACACTGTACAAGGGAGTTAATGTTACGTTCTCTGGCTAGAAATAGACCAGAGACTTCAGTATGCTGAAAATCAGTTATGGTGGTGTCTTGAAATAAAAAAAAAAACACAGTCGTGTTGGCCCTATAGTGAATCCAATAACATTCAAACAATTATACCTTTAAAAAGTTTTTCTGATGCAAAGCATGAAAGCTTCTTGAGAAATTCAGTGTCCTCTCCCTAGAAAGTAGACTGTGGCCTCACAAATGATGGAGACATACTGGATTCCAATGGAAACCTCCTTTTTCTGTTGCAAATTGATGTTAAATTTCCTGGACTTTGAGAATATGCCAGTTACCACACGGCCAGAAAGAGGAGGTGCCAGAATGCAGGAAATACCCCTCCATACCATCCGAGAACAAAGACACCAAAATGCAAACCTATGATTAACATCTTCAATTTTTCCCTTCCTGTATGATGAAGTCGTCAGTGGAGCTTCAAAAGCTTGCACCATGTATATTGTGCATTTTGGTTAGTCCAATAAAGGCATGGATGTAGATTATCTATGGTGATAATAGACATAACAGTTTGTGCAAGACAGTAGAAATAACCATGGAAGTTCCTCATCTCTGAAGGTCTCCAAAACAAGTCCTTCCCCTAACCCTAACCCTAACCCTAACCCTAACCCTGTAAACTAGCATGAATGCCTCCTGTCACTGATTGGGGATAGTGGAGATGTCCTTCGTAACTTTGTCCTTCCTCTCCTTTGCTTTCACAGGAAAGAGGAGGTGGAGAGAAAGATCAATTATGCCCTCAGACAGTGCTGCAAGCATTGGCCAACAATCTCTTCCTTCTGTTTCCTCTTCATTGCATAGAGAATGGAGAGGAGAGTCAAAGCTAGGTCCCTGATGTATACAATGGATGGGACTGCTCTGATGGATCAGCCAGAAATCAAATAACACCGAAAGTTAAAGGCCACATCCTTCAGCCTACCGAAAGTGGTCCCCATGCAATTCAGGTTTCCTCACCTGATTTTGAGAGCGCACTCTTATACATGTTAGATGAAAGTATTATTCACTTCAATAGGCCTAGCACCCAAGTAAATAGAAGATTGCTGTCTTAAAGCAGATGATCCTATTGCATCCTCATTTCCACAACAGCTAAGCACCATTTTCTGTCCTGGAGTGAATTATGTGGAGGAGGAGCTCTGGATGGGGGAAGGAAATTGCTTTGTAGTCTTCCAATGGATAAGGAGGATGCTAAAAGTAAGGCATCAGGAGATCTATGCCTAGCACCTTATGATGTCTCCATAGATACATCTCCCAGTGCTACTCCCTCCCTCTCAAACCTCATATTTTAAGCGGTGCAGTGTTCCTTCCACCAACACAGCCATTTTTATGTTGAGCATGAGGGGATCAATGAAGATGTATCCAGCGATTTTCTGTAGCAGGACATGTTGCAAGCAGCCTTCACAGGAACCTCCAAGAATCCTTGGGAGGTCTCTGAAGATGATATCCTTGCAGTGTGACAAGCTACATGAAAATAGCTGGAAACATCTCTGCTAATCACTGCAATGGCATGGAAATGGTCATGTTGTGAGGAGCAGGGTATTGTTTACATTGTAGGGTTGAAAAGGTTTTGATAATGACTTGTCAATAAAGAATTCTGACTTCTCAAGGTAAAAAGATCTGACTTCTCAATGTATCTTTAAGTTGAACGTACAATATTATAACTCACTGACAGGATACCAGACATAGCCTGTTCATTAGTGGTAGTGCCCAAAAGATCACAGATGTACTTCTCTTACCATTCTCAAAGCATTTTAGTAAAAGGAATTCCAGACTACACATATTCAAAGGCCAGAAGTTGAGGCTGGTTCTATGACTTGTAGTCCAAAAAGGAAGGTTTCCATACTTTACTCAAAACTTTACCATCTGTCACCAGATTCTGCTGGCCAGTAATGGGGGACAGAAAAGCCTGAGCTTATAAAACACAGCCTTTTCCTCCCAGTTTCTAATTTGGGGCTTTGCAGTAAATACCAGAAGCATTGGTGGGATGCTGGACATGATGTATTGAAGTCAACATGAAGGGTCATAAGAGTTGTAACAGGCAATGGATTCTACAAATGATATATATTTTTCTTCATTATTGTGCAGATGTGTGGGAGGGAGGTACAGGTTTAATTTTTGTTTTAATCTGGGAATGGAAGAAAACCAACATGTGCAAGGGGTGGGGAGCACAGAGTGAATGCCAGGAAGGAGTGCAGCAGGATCTATACAACAAGAAAAAGCAGAGAATGCCAACAATGGTATCTTGAACAGAAGGGGTAGAGGATGTTGCAGTTCTGAAAAGGACAATTAAGGGGGAAAGGAGGGGGGGGGGAACACTGTGTCTCGTCTATGATCAGATCTCATGGGACATAATGAGACGGTGATAGTTCTTCTGGAAGTAGAAGGTTGTTGTTCAGAAGACCAGTTGAAAATCTATCTGGATGCTGCTTCTCCATCCATTTCTTCTTTGTTGCTGTAAGAGGAAAGAGACAGATTGAACTGGGCATTTCCAGACCTTACTCAACAGCTTCCTTCCTACCACAGATGCTTCCAGAACATCCGAGGCCAAAATTTATGGGGACATATGGATTTCTCTCTCTCTCTCTCTCTCTGAGTGCTCTTTAAAGGTCCTGGAAAATTCACATGGGTACAAAAATAGTCCTTTAAAAAAACAAAAAACCTTTCTTTCAATCATGAGTGTGCAAAATAGCTTCTCCTGTACTTTGAGACCTGCATTTTATAGGGAAATCAGCAGGAATCCTACAATATTATCAGCAGAACCATTTATTTCTAATCTTCCCTAATTAGAGAAAATGGTAATGTAGAGAAGGAAGAAATTATTAAAGAAAAAGAACCTGTTTGATTTTATCCAGATTAGTTTAAAGGAGGCGTACCACTTGTTTTAGCTTTTGCTAAAGATATGGGTCATCTCACCATTCGAATTTTTTTAAAAATTGGAGAGCTACTTGGAATAAATTTACTTTTTTTAGTGAGAATAATTTATTTTATAGTATCAATTACCTCATTGATGACAGAGGACTTGCCTCAAGCTCCAGCACTTCCAATAGTTGGATATTTTAATTTTGTTTTCCTTAATGTTCTGTATTCAAATATTTAATGTTGCCAGGTAGGTAAAAGCCAATGGCTGACATACTGCTAACGTCATGCAAGTGTAAGAGTCCTGCTGTGCATAAGAGATGAATTATTCACCATAGTGCAACTGACAGTGCACTGCAGACAGTGGCAGAGGTGGAGTTGCACATACAGCAATGTTGTGCATCGCAGTTGTATACTGTAGTCATGGGCATGCATTGCACACTATTGATGTTCTACATAGGGGTTGTGTTGGTCCAATGTATATCGCCATATACAGCTATTTATGTTACTCTGATGGCTGGGATGTTGTGTCATGTTAGTGAGTAGGGAGCTATAAGTCTAATTCAGACATTTCAATACATTCTGCACTTCTTCCAGATATCTTGAGCCCTCTGAAATACAAACTGTGAAAATGTCAGAAGCTGCCTTCAAATTAAGACAGAGTCAAGATAAGAACCCATCTGGAAGCAAAGTTCTGGTTTAATCATTAGACACAGCGAGGCATCTGCCTCACCCAGCAGATGCTAGGGAGCAACAGCACTCTGGACATATTCCCAGCTCAGCCATGAAACCCACCTTGGGCAAGTCACATGCTCTCAGCCTGAGAGGAAGGCAATGACAAACCTTATCTGAACACCTTTAGCCAAGAAAACCCCATTATAGAGTCGCCATAATTTGGAAAAGACCTGAAGGCACACAATGCACACATTGGAGAGGTACAACCAGGTAAACTGTTCTGAACCCCTGTGCCTAGCCTGTTAATTCTGGTGCAGTGGTACTGTTGTTAGTACTGGAGTACAATTTCACTGCCTGTCCATAAGCCAACTGTGGAGGGACACTATTATTTCCTTAGTCACAACCATCTTCTTGGGCTGCTTCTGTTATAGCAGTTGCTGGGATGCCAACCGGTATCTGAACTGTCCCTACTCCAGGGCCAATAGATTAACTGTCCATGCCATGCCATGTTTCATCCAGGAATTATTCACAATGTTAATTTTCTATAATGCCCCTTCAGGAACCCTGTGGGAAATATAAATGGTTGGATCCCAGTCATCTAGCACACTGCTCCTTCCCACTAGCATCTGCAAAGCCAGTGAGGGATTCGGATGACATTGGAGGGGGCACCAGAACCTGGTGATGTGCCATAAGTGAACATCACTTCTCAGAAGCCTCAGTTGGCCATGTTAAAGATCAAGTCCAAACACATCAGACGTATATTTTGCTCTTTGCAAAACTGCTGTACAAAGTCCTAGAGTGCCATGTTAGCCAAGGGAAAAAAAACACACTGAAGTCATAATCAAAAGCAAGGCAGCATAATTTTAAATCCAACTGTTTATCGTGCTTGTTCTGTAATCTGTAGATGAGTGGGAGTGGGGGTGAAGCAGAGGAAGGATCACTTGGAAGTTCTTAGTTAAATTTGAGATGTTTGGGGCAGCACCATTGGGTTAAGCTCAGAGGGTTAGTTGCCACTAATGAGGAACCCACAAGTCTGTCTGATTTTCGAACAGCCAGGGACACTTTCTAGCTGGATGTGCTGAATCATAGATGGAAAGGAAGCCAATGTTGCTTGGAAAGGACAGCAGGTATAGGAGAGAGGCAGGAAGTACACATGAAGCTGGAGAAAGCATTCAGAGAAAGACTCATTTCTCCATTTGTGTGAGAAAGTGTAGGAGAGCAAAGGACTTTCGTTGAGCATGTGGGGGCGTTATGGGACACTGGCTCATGCTTATTTTATGCCAGATGGCTGCTGAGAACTACTCTTTTTCTCTAGTTTTGTGGATCTTGTTTTTCACTGTGTTATTCTTTTCCATTGCTCTGTTCCCCTTCATTACTGGGAGGAAAAATTATGGTAGATGCTGGGAGACACAAGTGTTGGAGGAGAGAGGTATACATGCTGCATAGTCTATCTTTTGAAATTCAAAAGATGGTGGAAGATGTTTGCTGGAATCCTATTAATTACGTGCGGACATAACTCAGGTTTAAAAATACAACCTGACACCTTTTCCCTACAAGCCCTTCCCCTAACATTGCCATGAAGTAGCCAGACTGTGGGTGTCTTGAGAAGCATCCAGCTTTTACCTACAGCTGGCACACATCCTCCAGGACTTTCAGATGACCACCAGCAGGTTTTGCAGAAAGCTTTCTTACTGTGTCCAGCTATAGGAACATAGTCTAATGCTTTATGCTTTATGGCTGCCCCAAACTTCCCTGGCTACTATATGGTATGTTAGGGAAGCGGAATTCCACCTAGATGGAGATGGACAGAAACCTTGTTTTTCTTCCTTTTACAGTCAAGATGATATGATTTGCTTTTGATTTCCTTTTACAGTCTTGGTGATATGATTTGCCTCAATAATCCCTTTCCCCTCTCACAGATAATAACGGTCAGATAAATGCCAATGCTCAGAGGCTAAACTATCATTTGGGTGGCAGAGGTGGGCAGATATACTGCTATACATGGGACACACTATATGATGCATGATAATAATTGTCCTATTACCACCGGAAGAATGTTACATCTCACAATTCAGTTTACTTATCTATATGAAAATCATAAAATCATATAGTTGGAAGAGCTCACAGGGGTGATCCAGCTCAACCCTTTGCCATGCAGGAACACAAAATCAATCCATTGCTTTGGATCCTATTCTCTGGAGCTGCATAAAACAAGCTTCCTCCATTATCAATATGACACCCTTTGAACAGAGATCAAACAAAGGGAGCAAAGGAGGGAGAGGAAACCACATTCCAACTTCATATCTACCTTTCCCTGAACCTTTGGAGAAGCTTCGAGAAAACCTGGTAAGAGATCTCCAGAAAGCACTTCAACCTCTAGATGCAAAATTATCAGCATTTACCAGGCTTACATGACAGACTACTCTTTCATACGAGGCTAAATTGGAAGTATAATTTAAGGTCAATTTGAATGCAAACATGGGTTTTATGTTATTGCAAATTAACTCTTCGCACGCAAATTCGGGCAAGAGGGAAGCCAATTCGAATGCAATCATGGGTTTTACTTTATTGCGAATTAAAGCTTCGCATGCAAATTCGGGCAGGAGGGGGTTATTTTCGGGTAATGGGAAGTAATTCCGAACGGAGCAGGGGTTCATGTAAATTCGCTAAACAAGCGAATTTACATGAATCCGCATTGGCTCCATTCGGAGTTGGGAGAAATTCCTCCCGTTTGAAAGAGTCCAGAGTAGAGACAGCAAATACAGGTCTTCAGCAGGGAAAATAGAATACAGAAATTAGAGCAGGTAAATGATTACCTCCAAAACAAGATTGAAATTCTGAGAAATCAAGAAAAACGCCTGAACATACGCATCAGAACGGTGGTGGAGCATGCAGAATGAGATTGCTTACTCTCATTGATTAATTGGATCAATGGCATCTGCCCAGACTTGAACCTTAAACCATCTGATATTGAAAAGTCACATAAGGTATGACAAAAGTGGACATCATTTGATTGGCAGTTAAGAAAAACAGAATGATCGAAATGTCAGCTCCATTTTAAATCAATACAAATGGTAATGTGAATGTAATAGGGTTAAACTGCCACTAATCATGGTATTCGATTCAGTGTTGCATTATCGAATTGCATCGGATCACTGTGACACAAAAAAGCGAGCCCCATAGTGTGCTGAGCAATGCAGGATTGTATCAGTTATCTACCATTCTGGTACGACACACAGGTGTAAAATTTGTACTACACATGTGGAGTAAATGATCATATCCAGCTGACAGTAGTTGCATATGTCATTGCAAATCAAGGTACACAGAATCACATGCAAATGCTGCAATGCACTGCTTTTTCACATTGCACATTGTAATTGCATCATGGATTGTCAGCCATGTGAATTGGTTAAGATTAACACCCTTTGGGTTAAGCTGGTCAACCAATTACAAACTGAAGGGTCAGTGTGTAATGGAAGCATAACATAATTCCACTGGCAAATATTTATGCTATGCTGCAGCAACGTAAGATGTCAGTCATTTTATGAAACGGCAGGCAAAGAGCAGTACCAATAAAACAACTTTTTTGGGGGGGGGGGATCACTTGTGAAGTACAACAGAGATTCAAGCACTGAAAGGGTTCAGCAAAACATATGAACCACTTCCATCATTTTCTAATTAATTTCCTATCATCACATCTAAGAGACTTTAAACTTCTGATCTTTTCTAAATATCCCTTATGTGCCAGTCCCACACACTTAAAAAAAAGCAATTTGTTTTTCCCCTGGGAAAGCTTCCACTTCAGTTATGTTCTCCATCAACAGTTAACATTACTTCATATTTGGTTTTATGCCATGTTCCATTAATCCCATAACAGACTAAAAAATCACTTCTCATTGCCTTCTGAGGTTCATATTCAAAATAAGGCTATAATAATAATAAGGCTATAATAAAGCTAAGCCACCTTTTGTCCAGCCCCAATTTTAAGATGCAACTGCATCCATTTCATGCTGTAATACGATGAATATTTTAAAGGGAAGCGTTGTTATCTTTGCTTTCTTTAAAAGACAGTATTTTAATTTATTGGATTCTTGGGGAATTTTGACTTGTTTTATATTTGCTGATGGATACACTGAAGCCTGCCTTATTGAACAAAAGTTTGTTATGTACATAGGCAGATGTCTCTTTTATTATACATAGTGGTTTACATACAATTTAAAACAAAGTCTGTTTTATATGATAATTTCAGTCACTATGCTCATCAAAACCCTCAAGCTAGATTTCTGCAATAAGGAGAACTAATTCCGCTATTAGTTTAATGTAGTTTTAAATGTAGGTCTTAATTCTGCAGTTAGTTTAATGTAGTTTTAATCTCAATTTTTGTATATGTGATTTTATTTTATTTTTTAATCCTGCCCTTTGTTAGCTGCCATGAGTCACAGTCTGGGGGAAAGGCAGGATATAAATAAAGGGATGGATGATGGATGGATGGATGGATGGATGGATGGAGGCCCAAACCCAAAGCTTAGGGTGTTGGGGTGTTACAGTGATGTTATTAACCTTCATACTTTAATCAATCCTATTCTCCCAGATGAACACAAAAAGACAATACCTGAGCTGAAACAGAATAAGAGTGTTGATGATGTGTAGATTTTTTAAAAAAAATCATGCCCAGAATTATTATTGAGTCCTTTGGTAGTTATTCAAGACTAAAAAAATCACTTTAAGAAATCCACATTAATGGCTCTAAACACTTCATACCAACAGCATAAATCCTGGCAGGACCTAATGGGCTTGCAACTTCATCCCTCAGGTTTTCCCTATTTTGGAATAATGATCATGAAAGACACCCAGCAGCTCACACTCTGAAATTATAACCAAGTAGACACATGGATGCTATGTAGATCTAAATAATTGATGGTTTTAAATGTATAATTTATTTCAGTCAACATAGCATTTAAAAAACACTATGTGGCCATATATTTAAAAAACGCTTATAGGACGCCCTCGTCACATGGTAGGGTTGCCTCGGGGCAGAGTTTACACATCCCCTGCAACCCTAGCATATGACAGGGGCATTGTCACTGCACAGCACCATTTATATGGCATACGGCATTGCAGCTGTGCAGCGTCTATATGGCACTGCGCAGTTGCGATGTTATGAAAGTGCCAGCTGCGCTTCTTGCATTGCAACCGTGGTGCAAGAAGGACCTGGGTTTCTGCATTCCTTTTTTTAACTGTGCACCTTCACCGCCTCCTTTAGTTATTGTGGCGATGGTGCACAGTAGAAAGAGGTGGCAGCAGACGGCCCTTTTTGGGCAGTCTGCAAGGCCCCTATGTTGTCTTAGCCTCCATAGGCACCTGTTCATGACCATGTCCATTAGACCCAACATGTACTCAGCAACAGGCAGCATGGCATAGTTGTTAGAAAAGTGGACAATTGCATAAAGACCAGGACTGCATCTGTCCCGTAGGTTAGCCAGCTTAAAAATATAAGATAGCTCCTGTAACCTGACGTGTGGGAAAGACTGTGGATGAAAGAGGGGAGAGAAGTCTAAATTCAGAAATGAATTTAACCTGTTAACTCAGATGTGATAACGGTTGTGATGTTGTGCTGATTTTTTCCAATAAACTCTGGGGTACTGCGATGGCCATTGTGGTCTCTTCCAACACTGTGATTCTATGATTCCATGTAGTTGTATGTCATTGTCTTCTACACAGTAATCCTACAATATGCTGATGTACACAAAAGCATGGAGCTTCATGCACAGTCTCTGGCTTTGATTGACTCCATTTTATGTATAATTTCCAGTATATGGGGTTTAAAAATAGCATGTGCTGATGTGAGGCATGGAGCCCGGTGTTGCTAAGGAAGAAATTAAATGCAAATTCAGGTCCTTCATCTCCTTTGGGGAGTTAATATTGATCTCCACACTAACATCCAGTGTGTAGGTTTTGCCTGCCACATTAAAATCTAGGACATACAGCTACGATTCTTCCACACTTTTACATTTGAAAAGATAAAAAGTTTTTGTTGTTTTCATTTAAGTAAAAAAAGAGCAGACCAAAGTATTAATTAAAAGTGGAACTTTTCAGTGGTATATTTAATAACACTTTTCTTGAAATTTGAATCAAGCAGTTCATGTTCTGGTCCCTGGTAGAGGAAGAAAAGTTTCCTCCATCTTTAGATACAGTGGGCCTTCAGTATTTGCTGGGCTCAGTTCTAGACCCTGAACATACCAGAATCCATGGACACTCAAGTCTCATTACATACTGTGGCATAATAAATTGATGGTCTTTCTATATAATGGCAAAAGCAAGGGTTTTTTTTTTAAAGATTTCTATATTTTAAATATAATAAAAAATTAAAAAATATATTCTCGAGCTGTGTATGCCTGAATCCATTGATAAAAAAAATTGAATAAGGAGGGCTGACATTATTTAAATATGACTATCATGTTTTCCCTTCTGCATTAAACATATCATAACACATGTACATTTTTCTGTGACCTCAAAGAGCAAATGGTGGCAGGACATAGCTTGGTAAGGTTAATTCTGGAGGTGGCAATGTAGATAAGTAGTCGGGCCGGATAATTTTGTGGGGATGGTCCTCCCCAAAGATAACTTTTCCACACCCTGTGCAAGGGAGGTGCTCTGACCCACTTTTGTACATCTATTTCTGTTTCCGTCTTCTCTCGCTTTGTACATCCACCTCCTTCCACTCCCCTGCAACCTATCAAGTAGGCAGAAGGCCCACTCTACTACCGCCTCAGCAGGAGAAAAATCTCCAGGCATTTGAAGAGAGAAGACAGGCTGATGATATCTTGCTAAAAGCAGCAAAAGAACAGGGGCTGGGCGGGGGGTGCGAGTGGCTGATCTAATTACACAGCTAATTTTGGGTGTACGGACAACCAGTTTTTTTTAATTATCTAATACATTCTTGCAATTTTTTTTATTGCCAATGTCGAGAAGAAGCACAGGTGGGATTTTCCACTCAAGAGAACTTAACTTTTTATAATTGCAACTGCCCAAATGCCATTCAATATGGCCCGGGTTCTTTCCTCCTAAAGCCCAGACAAGCTCGATCTTTTTCGTTGCCTCTCCCACCTCCTCCCGATCCCAACAGTAAAGAGAACCCATAGCAGCCCTTCTGGGGATTGGACAGCTGACCGAGCAATGAAAGAGTACTGAACTGAGCACGCAGTACTGTAGACTCTTGTCCTATGTTTTCTATACCCATGAATGGCACAGCATTGAGGAGGGACCAGAGGATCAAGTCTGATTAAACAGCTCTTAGAAGCAAACCACTGCAGTTTCTAGCTTGTATGTTCGTCCTCATTAATAACTTTTTGCCATTTGCCATCCTGGTTTTCATCTATGAAGTGTTGGACAATATGTTTGATCCTTTATCAAAACAGTTTGAAATTTTATGACCTGAAACAAGGGTGAGCAAGCATGGCCTTCCAGATGTTTTCGGTCTAAAACTCCTATAAGTGTTGCTCAACATCAGTCATGGCAAGGCTTTGCAGTTTTTAAAAAAGTGAAAAACCACAATTGCTTTAAAACTAGAATAATCAGTCTTCAGAATAAATTATGCCATTTGGATGGTAAATCTCAAATTTACAGGCAACTGAAGAGCTGGATTTTCCTCTGAAAGCAACAGGAAGCTTGTCAGAGGTAATGTCTTTCAAAAACAATGCCCTAAAATACATAAAGAACCTTTCATTCATCTCTCTAGTAGAGCTGATATTCTAGGACATTTTGTACAATACATGCAAATATCATACTATTTGGATAAATAATTGCAAAACTGTTCAAAAACAGATAGCCTCTAACTGTCAATTAAAAGATACTGCATGATTTTGTAACCCACTGGTTATATCAGAGGTGATGACTGTATAGTATTTTATGCCATGTGTTGTTATATATTTCATTCTGGATGAACTCTTCAGGTCTATAGGCTTTATAAATATTTGTTAATAAATAAATTTCAGAATCCCCTCCCCAAACAGGCTTTCGTGTGATCAGGAACAAGACGTGATAGAGCAACATGAAAGTATTGGAAGTGGATGATACTGCCTATAAAATTCCATGAGCAAGACAGAAAAGCCTGCACAATTTTTAAAAATCCTCATCTGGAGTGGGCACCTGTTAAGGCTGAAGATAACAAAGATCTGTATTATGAGGGTATATCAAAATATGAACAAACTGGTATTCTCAATTTCAAACCTGCCTAAGCAAAAAGGCTGAGGCCCATACTTCCATACCTGGACATACTTAGTCTCCATTACGTAGGTCCCCTGCACGATTGCTGCTTGTGGCCTCCGGATCCTTGCTTTTGCGTTCTATTTCACCACCTTTAATCTTCTTCCTGGTCATATGGCCACGGAAACTGGCTTGGATCTTGGCAGCCGCTGCATTGGCATCAGGGTCATCCAGTGGAATGTCCAAGATGTCTTCATCGAGCTTAGTGCAAGACCCTTCCTATGACAACAGATAAGAAAACAAAATTACACCAGGAGTCCACATCACATCACAACTACTACCCTGTTGAGTAGGGGCTCGTTCATACTACAGCATTTTAGTAGTACGATTCTCCTTTAAATTCCATTATAATTTCCTCTGGAGTTGACAGAGTCCACCAAAAAGCATGGACGCCTCAACTAGCCCAGGATTCCATAGGATGAAACCAAGGTGACCAAACTGGAACTATAGTGCTATAACTGTATAATGAGTCTGGGTTGAAAGTGTGGCCACACGATTGGCAAGAAATGAGAACAGAGCAGGTAAGGAAGTCCAGAAGTGATCAATACCATCTGACAGGGCATGTTTCATAAAAGACCGTCTAATTTGCTCATCTGCCATACAAGGTCTGCAATACAATTAATAAATACAGCGTTCCTGACAGCTTTCCAGTATATTTTTAAACAGCGGTAGTAAAGGAAAGCTGAAATATCCTGATGCATTTATCTTGCTGTTGAGTGACTTTCAGCATTAATAATTTTCTCCTAAAGGTTTGCCCAAACCTGCTTCCCTGAGAGTTCCACTATTTATGTTTGTCCATCTTTCTGGAGCATTAGAGAACAGTACTCCCGTACCGTACTTCCATTTTCCACTGCTCACCATTATTGCTCTATAATGACTGTGTACTGTTCTATACAAAATACTGAATGCAGTTATTAAAATATACTTACTAACTAGCAGAATGTTTATTATCTGGCTTTGATATTCCACCTTGTTTATTGTTCAATATTAACAATCTAAGCAAAATTCTAATATGCATAGAGAAATTTGCAATTGCAAAAAGTGAAGGAAGAGAAAGAAATGAGAAATAAAAAGAGGGGGGGGGGGAACATACAATGAAAACAGGACTCTGATTTCCCCAGTCCTAACAGTAATTAAAAGTAAATTAAACAGGACATGAGAAAAATAATATTTCTACCATTAAAGAGCAAATGAATGACAACAATAACCAGAGATTAGTACATCCTTAGTTTTCATATTGTTCAAAAAGCCCATAAATGTTTCAAGTATTTCAAAATAGCATCAGCTGGCTTGTTCTTTAAAATGTATGCTAATTTAGCCTTTTGTATTAACTCGGCACCCTTAACAGTCCGTTCTTCTATTATTGTTGCTTCACCCTGTTACCTCTACGTACTACTTCAAGGTTTGAGGAAACTATAATGCAGCATACTAACACTTTTAACTAAAATGGAAATATGGAAAGGAGATAGCAGAGTTTGTAGTGGTTGCAGTGGGGTTATAATTGAAGAGAAGACCATGAGAAGCTGGAGTGTCTCAGACTAGGAATTCTGAGGCCAACACAGAACATACACAGAGTGCAAGGTGTATATGCTGGCTGTGTGCACAAATGTTAGGCTTTGAAACTAGTCAACTAAAAGACCAAAAAGCACTTCTTGTCAGTGGTCCACAGTGGACCACAGTGGCATCAGGCCTTAGGATTACGGCATTTGATAGCAGGGTTTTGTCCAACCCTGGGAGCATTCAAGGCAAGAGTAGCCTCTGGCCTCTGTCTGCTCAAGGCCTCAGTTTTCAAGACGAAATGTGGACTATATGGGGGGATGAAACACATTAATAAGATGGTTTTCATGTTAGCATGTTTATTCACAACATTTTACCAACCCAGTCATGGCTACTATTTCTTCATGCTTCAGGACAGGTAACACTTTTGTGGATATATCGGCCACATTTCTTTAAATTGTGCAGTACTCAAGTCTTATGACACCTTTGTAAACCAGTTGCCTAAATACTTTGTCCTGCTCTTTGGATTCTGAGCCTCTGACATAGCAATAAACATCTGAGAATCTTCATGCACCTTGATGGGTCCCTCACACTTCTCCCAAATCCTTCAGCAGCTGTCTAAACCACTGTATCTCACCAGCCATTTCTGACACAGCTGCAAACTTCACCTCTGCAGTGGAAAGTGCCACACTAGTCCATTTCATAGACCTCCATGCTACTACATTATCAGTCTGTAATTTATTTATTTTTTATTTACTACATAGACATAGGCAATAGACAATAAAACATATATCACTTATACATAAAGACATACAAAAAATTATCTCATTACTATAACCTGACTATTATCAGCCTGTTTAAAGGTGACAAGAAGTCTGCTAATGGAATGGTAGGAGTTTATCAGACAATGGAAACTGGAAGTATAATCCAATGGCAATCCGAACGCAATCATGGGGTTTCACGTTATTGCGTATGAGCGTATCTCACGCAATTTCGGGCAAAAGGGAAGTCATTCCGAACACAATCATGGGTTTTACGTTATTGTGTATTAGAATATCTCACACAATTTCGGGCAATGGGGAGTCATTTTTGGGCAATTGGAAGTCATTCTGAATGCATTCCGAATGCAATTAGAATTCACGTAAATTCGCTAAACTAGAGAATTTGCGTAAATTCAAATTGGCTCCATTCAAAGTAGAGAGAAATTCCTCCCGTCTGATAAACTGATAAACGGGAGAAATTCCTCCCGTCTGATAAATGATAAACATGATAGTTAAACATGCTGATAATGTAGTAGCATGGAAGTTGGGAAACAGATTAGTGTGGTGCTTTCCACTGCAGAGACAGAATTTGCAGCTCTGTCAGAATCGGCTGGTGAAAGATAGTCATAGATCCTGTGTTTCTTCCAGGTCGTGGACTATTCTCTTCTGTACTGTCCAGTTACTCAAACTAAGCTTTGATACTCTCCTGCTTAACAAACCAACTGCAAAAATGATGTCTGGTCTAGTGGCTGCAATGAATGGCAAACGTCCTTCATTGAATCATACAGCTCTGTTTTTTTAACATCAGACTCTGTCTTCAAAACATTGATTGTACTTGGTGTCTTTAATACCTTTGCATCAGTCAATCAGTCAATCAGACAAACCTGACTACTACTAGTTAAATTTTCATAATTTGGCTCAAAAACATCTCACTATTCTGACTTCTAAATAGATAGTATTTCAAACAACCCAAATCCTGTGTCTTCACAGCACTGATCACATCTAGGTTCCTGCTGCTATCGCCAGGTCATCAATGTAGATCACAAGTATCACCAACTCCTCTGGTGTAGACACAAGCATTAGCCACACATCTGGAAAAACCCAGTTCACACAAGTCTTAATTAATGCACTGGTTTCAATACCTTGCTGACTACTTCCCATCTCTGCCATTAGATGGTGATTCTTTGCACCAGAATTTAAGTAAATTTATCAGAATTTAATCAGAATTTATCCTTCTCGGATAGTAGCTAACCCTCCCGCCGCCTGAATGACGTCTAGATTTAGTGTTGTTTTTTAGATTGGACCTCAAGATTTAGTGTTGTTTTTTAGATTTGATACTGTTTTAATTATTTAATTATGACTTAGTTTAATCCTGTTTTAAGGAGTGGGAGGTGGGTATGGATTGTATCGATTGCAATTTTTTGACTGTATATGTTTTTAAATGTTGTACCCCGCCCCAATTGCTCGCTCAGAGGGGCGGGTTAGAAATAACAATTATTATTATTATTATTATTATTTGCAAAACATATCTTTGTTTTCACTTCTGAAAGCCTGGAAGCTACAGAATAACAATTATCCTTCCTGCTTAGCTCCTTGCATGCCTTCTGTGGGGAATTCTGTGTTCCTTGCCACTGCATTGAAGGATAGCATGAAAATGGCACAGAGTAAAATCTGGCTTTGTTTTTCGTCTCATTATGCCTCATCAGGAAGACAGATGATATAATTCTGGCATAACAGCTAAAACCCTGTAATTGGATAATTGGTTACCTGGCAGCAAACTGTGCTTCGTTCCCTCATGGAGATGTCTCCCATTCCTTGCTGAATATGTATGTATGTATGTGTGTGTGTGTGTATATATATATATATATATATTAACATCGTCTGTGAAATGACACTTCTTTTCTTTCCTGCTGCTGTTCCAAGAACTCCCCGTGCTAAAATTGAATTGCGATGTGTGTATCTCTGTGTGTTTTAAGCATCTTACGGCTTGCAATCTGTCCTACATATTTAAATGATCTACAACTGCTTTGCTAGGAAGATGGAAGTAGTGATGGAATTAATCTATTCATTTGGTGTTTCTTAGCTGCAAAAATAAAATATCCTGCACTAAACTGATGGTTTCAACATTTATAGGATATATAATAACCTGATTATCTGCAAAAGACTCCTCATAACTGAATCGCCATTTATTAATCCATATTTGTTAAGATCATGGTAAATAACTAAATGGGCAGAACATTTAGCAGAACCCTCATATCAGGATTTAATCGATTTAGAGCAGAAGCTACTCCAGACATCTCATGAAGAAAAGAAAGTTTTGTCTGTATGGTATCAGTATATATGTTGTAGTATTGGCAGTTACACAACATATATGTGGCACGTTTTTCTCCCTCTCCCACACACAGAGGAATCTTGAAACAATTTTTTCTTCCTCTGGTGGCATTAGTAGCAGAGATACAGCTTTCATTTATCATTTGGGCAGTGTAGAAAAATAAATAGAGTACCAGGAGACTCTACAGGCTGCAAAAAGAGTGGGCTGTATTATCATACCAATTAATATTGCTAGCTAGAATTATCCTAGAATGAGTCTTCTCTCTGAGCAAGATGCATAGGATTGAGCTGTGGTTGGTTACTAATTACTAATCTCAAGGCACAAAATCCTATTCCCTAAAATAATCTGAAAATAAAAAATTGACCACTAAGACCCTTGTGCAATTGAGCTCCCTCAGGTGTTATCAACCAGAAGTGTATTAAATTAAAACTAGAAATATTAAAACTATTGCAATTGAGCCCTCCTAGGCTATCTTATGCACACTTACTTGAGAGTAAGCTCAACTGAACTCATGGAGGGCACTTCTAAGTACACTGGTTGAGTCTGCATCTTTATGAATTATCAAATGCAAGGGGGGGGGATTGATTACTTCTGGAGTGTCTTTCTCTCATTTTTCTCAGTTTGAGCTCCACTCATTATAAGCAATTCTGACATTCATGCTACTTAAAATTCTTATTTCGTATCTGAAATAGATGCGAAGGCCAGGAGCGCTTGCTATCAGCTTTGGTTGATATGCCAGCTGCAACCCTACCTAGACCAGGGGGGCCTAGAAGCAGTGGTACATGCGCTGGCAACCTCTCGTCTTGATTTCTGCAACACGCTCTACATGGGGCTACAGTTGTGCCAAGTTCGGAAGCTTAAATTAATTCAAAACATGGCAGTCATACTAGTTGCTGGTGTTGACCATATAACACCTGTTTTAAAATCCCTGCACTGGCTGTCAATTAGCTTCTGGGTGCAGTACAAGATGTTGGTTATACCCGTTAAAGACCTACATGGCTTGGGTCCAGGTTACTTGTGGGAGCCCCTCTCCACCTCGCACTCTCAGATCCTCTAGGAAGAATTTATTGCAGCCACAGAAGACCAGATTGGCTGCAACTTCCCGGAGGACTTTCTTCTCTGCCACTCCAAAACTGTGGAATGACCTACCAGAAGAGATCCATCTTATCACCACCTTATATGGCTTTTAAAAGGCTGTCAAGACAGGTCTCTTCTGGCGGGCCTTCCCAGATGAATCTCCCAAAGAAAGAAAGAAAGAAAGAAAGCCACATCTGCCTTAAATCTGTTTATTTTAGGCTATATTTATGAAATAATTTTTAACAGTTATTGATTTTTACTATTTGTAATTGTGGGGGGGGTTAGAGGTTAATATAGGTTTTGCTATGTTTTTATGCTTCCTTATATTTTTATCTCTGTTGTAATCCCACCTTGGTCC
This sequence comes from Urosaurus nigricauda, assembly GCA_034509955.1. NCBI lineage: Eukaryota > Metazoa > Chordata > Lepidosauria > Squamata > Phrynosomatidae > Urosaurus > Urosaurus nigricauda. The sequence continues at coordinate 12,235,951 of JAOEGL010000009.1, forward strand.
GCAGGGAGAGGTGGGAAATAGTAGTAGTAGTAGTAGTAGTAGTAGTAATAATAATAATAATAATTCTTATTATTATTATTCAGTTTAAAAGCAAGCTTCAACACACCTCAGATTTGGAGCAGGATTACTAGTAAGACTCCGTACAGTCGGCATCTGCAACTACAGTTTGTTTAACAGGTTAATTTAGCTTTGCTCCTTCCAGCTGTACAATGCATTTAGACAGTAGGTATAGTATCCGTTTTGTTATAATATTATTCACAGCCCTGTCATCCATCACCTCCAAGAAAATCATATATTTCTTGTGTGCCAACAGCAGATAGGTACATGATTTCCTAAAAGTGCTTTCAATTGCAACATGTAAACATTTTTGAATCATAAAGACCTTCAGAGTCTTCTGTTTCTAAATAAAGAACAGACGTTGTTATCTTGTTTAACTACATGGAGCTGAATAACGTCTTCCCTACTAAAATTGTGAGCCTTCCCTACTAACTTTAAATCTTGACAGTTGACCTGTTTGTGTAGGTCCAAAAATTTGCAGCTCACCCATTTTGTCTCTCTTGCATTTTTAAAATAAACTTACAATCTACACTTCTTGGACTACTATCTGGAAAGGAAACCAATTACTATTTGGATTTTTAATTTCTGCAAATTTTGCAGAGCAGCTCACAAATCATGGACAAAAATTGTACAGTAGACAAATTTTACATGCATCCTGTTATACAGAGAACAATTTTTCTTTCCTTTTTTAATATTCAATTTTTAATCAATGTTTGTTATGAGGGAGTAAATAGAGAATGTAGTAATTTAACATTATATCAACCACAAACAGAACAACAGAGAACAATTAATAGTGATATGAGACACAGTTTTGCCAACTGAGTACTAGAGAATATTGTAAATGAATACTAAAGGGTAATTGGAATGAGAAACAAGACACAAACTAGATATGCCATGAGGGAAAAGGTAATTAAATTTATTATTTATATTTATTGTTTATTATATTTATTTGTATTCTGCTCTTTTCCCAGGAGTGGGACTGAGAGCGGCTTCGCAGCATTAAAAACAGTTCAATTTATGTGTTTCAAGTTACTGCTAGCATTAACTAGGTAGCAATACGGAAAAGGATCGAAATTAATTATTTGACCTGTAATGCAAAATATTTGGTCAAATTACAGTCTAGAATGTTTTCACATTGGGGAAATCAAGCCACCTATATTGATATGTTCCCATAGCTCTACAGATGCTCCAGCAGGATGGTGGAACATTTTTAATGATCCTGGAAAGCTGGACTTATATTAAATACCATTTATGGATTACTTTCAGAACCTCTTATTTTGTAGTAGCTGATCACGATTTATATGAGGCATGACCATGTATGGGACCAAGCTGCATCTGATATCTTTAACTTTAGATCTGATTGCCAAGACAGAACAACCTTGGTCATATGTATAGTCAGTGGATTGTAACAGTGACTCTGGAGATCAGCAGTGCCCTTTTGCAGCAGTGCCCTTTTTCATGGAGTCTTGGCCAAACAGAGAAGTTAATAAAAAGTGTGTGTTCTTGGAACTTCCCCAAGACCAAGTGTAGAAATTATATAAAATAAACAATTTGTTTTATTTGAAACCACTTGGTGTTAAATGTTTGCAGTTGGGTGTCTATGGATTTGGAAGTTCCTACATCCCTAGATTTGTTTGAGTCACCTGTTGTGTACCGATCATCAAACAGAGATGTAGGGAGGATAGGACTAGTGCCTTTGCAATTCGTCTCCTTTAAACATATAATCGCTGGCTTCAGCTGTTTTAAATATTTAGTCACTCATGCTCGATTAACAGAGAAACCTAAGCCTTTGACATTAAACGAAACAAATGTAAGTTTATCCAGAGACAGAAGATTTGAGAGTGAGTATGGGACTTGAAGAAGGCTATATGATATGTTGGAAATTTACTAGATCTTTTTCCTGATTCCCCTTTTTCCAAGCAACAAAGTATGCTACCAAAGAAAGATAACTTATTGAATCATACCATGAAGTTATGAAACATACATTTATTGGGGCAACAAGATATAAGATGTTCTACAACCCTTCTTAAGCGTACGTTCGGGTGTTTTCACTGATTTCCTAGGATTTCCACCTTGTTTTGCAGGTAATCATTTACCTGTTCTAGTTTCTGTATTCTGTTTTCATGTAAAGTCCCCTGCTGAAGAGCTGTGTTTGCTGTCTCTTCTGTGTCCTGTATATACCTGGTTAGTGCTGATAACTTTGCATCTAGACGTTCAAGTGCAAGAGCCCAGTCTTTCTGGAGATCTCTTACAAGGTTTTCTCAAAGCTTTTCTAAAAGTACAGGGAAAAGTTGGAATGTGGTCTCCTCTCCCTTCCTTTACTCACTCTATTTGATCCATGTATCATGTCAGTCTCACTCTTCATTTTGTGTTTTTTAGCCAGGCAGTAAAAACCATAATTGACTGATTCGCAAATAATTTTTTTCCTTGCACCAGGTATGCTGTTTTGAGATGCAATGTCCACTTTAAAAAGCTGTAAAGACGCATCTATTCCGGCAGGCTTTCCCAGAAACTCCTCAATCTCCTGGCTCCGAAACTAGGTTCTGTGATCTCCCTGCTAGCCCCCAACACTTAGACCCCTGATGCCACAGTCTATGCTGCTCAAGGAATTGTTAGTTTTTAGGTCGTTGTATTGTTTTTATCTTGCTAGTTGATTTTAACTTATGCTGGTTTAATTTAGTTTTAAGGGCTGGGAGGTTGGGATTTGGGTTATGGGAATTGTTTTTAGCTTATGACTGTTTTAACTTTGTTGCACCCCACTTCGATTGCTTGGACAGAGGGGCAGGTTATAAATAAAATTAATTATTATTAATTAATTAATTAAACTGCAATTGTTGACAAATTTGTTGAGATCCTGCCCTGCTCTTTCTTTAAGTGAGTGCCTTGTTGGTTGGCTAGCCATGCCCCCCCTACTGCACAGTAATTCTAAGGGAAAAATTAAAAAAAGGAGGAGGAAATAAATCGGAGATAGTACAACACCTCAGCAAACTGCACACAACCCACTGGGGGAAAAAACTTTAGATGAGATCTAAAGATCTAAGCAATCACTACAAGCAACCACCCCCCAAAAAAGAATGTAATGCATGGACAGAAAAGTAATAACAACCTGCAAAACTTTGTAAGGACTCACACACCAGTCTGGGAGAACTGTCAGTAACACTGGATTCATCTCCCTGAGAACTTGTGTGACAACAAAGTGACATAGCCTTTAGATGCTGAAAGAGCTGTTGTTACTTTGAAGGAAGTATATTGGCTACAAGATATGGCTGACCTGTTTTCTGACTGTATTTAATAATTAAGAGGATGGATCAAGTACCTATAATTACACTGCAGATACAATAATCCTCCTGATATCCTATTGCTTTTGCCCCATGAATGGAACAAACTGATAAGTTGTTTGTATCTTGCCAGACCATAAGATGGTAAATCATCTAGATCTTTGCTCTACTTTCACCTCCACATTCTGTGATTCTTTACCACCTCTGCCTACAGTCACCTAAAATGGCCTAAAATGGTGGGGTATGGTAGGAATTGGAATCCAAAACTTTTGGAAGATATCACACTGAAGAAGGATAGTTGGGGGAAAGGAGTTGCTTCTTGGTAATTCAAGGAGATCTGCTCTTACACTTCAAGCCTATATAACAGTATATACAGCACTGGCTCTCAAGTCTGTTTCTGGCCCTCATCCTTCCAGATTAGACTGCCCCTTTTTCTGGCAAAAAGGAGGATGAATTGCTTCCCCTGGAAGCCTCTAAGGACCTAATCAGATGGGAGGAATTTCTGTTTATTGCGAATGGAGCCAATTGGAGCCAATTCAAATTCACGGGAATTGGCTAGTTTAGCTAATTTACATGAATTCCAATTGTGTTCAGAATGCGTTCAGAATGACTTCCCATTACCCGAAAATGACCCCCCCCCCATTGACCGAAATTGCATGAGATGCTTTAATTCGCAATAACGTAAAACCCATTATTGTGTTCGGAATTACTTCCCTTTTGCCTGAAATTGCATGAGATACTTTAATTCGCAATAACGTGAAACTCCATGATTGCGTTCAGATTGCCATTAGATTATACTAACAATTTCCAACGTCTGATAAGGTCCTAAGAAAGGCAATGGGCCTTTATAGGTTGCAGGTCCCCCTTCTCCTGTTCATCAAAAGAGTTAATTTAAAAGATGCCCACTTTTCAGAAGCAGAAAAGGACTTTTTTCCATATTCCCCAATATTTCAGATGAAAACTGAGAGATGTGTGAACAAGCAACATCAGAGTGTGGTGAAGATGACAAAGGTTATTAAGGAAGAACACACAAGCTAGCAGAGGGTGCAGCCCTTTGCTTTTGCCCTAGGTTATAGAAAAGGACAAGATACTTTCCCGGCACCCAATGAGTTAACTGATTTCAAACGTCTTTTCCACTTTGAACTCATCTTGCAGCAATTGAAGTAAGCTGAGGACAAAGAGGGAAAGTGAGAACAGGGGAGGGAAACTGGAACATTTTAAAAGCAGTTGAAAAAGCAGGACAACAAAGGATTAATCAGGATTTACCCTACCAAACCAGGACAGTTGGAGGGTGTGCATTTTTAAGTTGTTGTTGTTGTTGTTGGCAGCAATCTGTGTGTTTTGTGCTGGGTTCTGTGTGCAAAAAATAGGCCCCCAAATCCAATGCACTGGTCCAACCTGCTATACAGCCTTGTAGAGCACACCAGCATCCTCCACGCAAAGCCACAGCTGGCCCTTCAAGGCAGGCACAGTTTTACATAACATCTGTTGGCGGCAGTGGAGGTGGGCGAAATGGAAGGTTGTGCTTTCTGATTTTGATCTCACTTAATGCAATGAAATATGACTCTTCCATCTCTTAATTGAAATTGCTGAAAACAAACCCACATCCTCTGGGAACTAAACATTTCCTGGGTTGGCAAAGATGATTGTGGGGAAGTTCCTCTGTGGACAGCGGGAGGGATGGATTTCTGGGTCAGGCCTTTAATAATGAATTCAGGCTCCCTCTTTACACTAATGGGCCTGGATGATTAGGGCTACTTCTGACATTACACCGTAAATACAAATACTGTAGCTGGCAGTCTCATATGCCTAAACACACAATTCAGGGATTCAAATGAGAATGGTCGAATTCTCTCCCTTATGAACAGCAAGATTTCTATGCTGATTCTAGCTACGGGATGAGAAATAGCCAAGACGTAAGGGGAAAGTGTTGCAAAATTAGTTTGCTGCTGTCAAACTCAAAACCAGAACTCCACTAGGCAAGGGGATGTCAATATTTGCCAGTATTTTTTATGCAAAGAGCCACATATCATCCAATTGGCCATGCAGGGTAATTGGGCAATTCTTGTACCATCTTTACTCTCAGACCAAGTTGACCTCATGATTCCAGCACCAGGGGAATAGCTAAACTACAGCAAAATGAGGGCACTGCCTTCCTAATAAGCATTCTGCCCCCATAAATTACACATTCAATTCAGTCCTAAAATTTCTAGCATTGCAATAACTTCAGACAAGTGTTTAGAAATACAGTTTTTGGATCCAAAAAAAGGAACAGGCAAAGTTACCAAGCGAATGCAAACCAAGAAAATCTGACATATAAACCATTTTTGGTGTTTTACCCCCAGAAGTGCTAGAAATCTGGGGACTGAAGGAAAATTTTATGAGGGTGGGGAATTCTTAGTGGGGCAATGCCAACACCCCCAGGCCACACCTTTGTCCACCACCTAGGCCTGGCACATAAAGGTGCATTATGCAATCCTGCAGCCAATCTGGAAGACAGAGATAGATAGTGTGGGGCATCATGAAGGATGAGGGCACTATCCCCATCCTTCACTTCCCTTTTGCCCAAAATTGCGTGAGATACACTCATACGCAATTATGTGAAATCCCATGATTGCGTTTGGATTGCCATTGGATTATACCCCCAAATTCCGTCATATGATAAACTCCGATGATGTGCTCAAAAGAGAGCCAGTGTGGTGTAGTGGCTTGAGTGCTGAACCAGGATTCTAGGGGCTATTCAGATAGTAGGTTGAATCTTTGTTGTTCACATGCATTTTGAATGCATCTGATAAAGTTTAGGGGAACTACCAAAAAACTCTTTTAATCTGTTGGGGGTGGTGGTGTTTCCAATTTTTTCAAAAAGATTCACATTCTCAGCTGTGTGAATAACCAATGCAAATAGACCCAGGAAAAAACTCTACATTCCCTGAATTGCATCACTGACTCCATCTTTATTCAAGTGCTACCATGTGCGAGCCAACAAACTCGAACTTGCAGAGATGTGATTCCATAGTGTGAATAACAAACCCGAAATATGTGAGTGAGATTATTCACATATTCATTCTAAACACAGCAACATGTGAATGACTCCTAGGCAACTAAATCTAAGTCCTTAGCCACTGGGTGACTTTGAGAAAGTCACACTCTCTCAGCCTCAAAGGAATGCAAGCCCTCTCTGAACAAATCTTGCCAAGAAAACCTATGATATGCCTTCAATATGCTCTGTCAGAAATGGATTCCATAGAATATTGCTGTAACAGTAAAAAGTAGTGAAAAGATTTACAATTGTCTAGTAGTGGGGAAGGGCTCCGGGAGTGCTCTTGGTGCTGCTACCGCTGTTTGGTGTCAGTCTGGGTTGAGGCCTGGCTATGGGACCGTAACATGTCGTAGGTGGAGGACCTATGTAGGGAACTGGACAGGGGGAGTGTGTCCCTATTGGTTTTATTGGATCTCTCAGAAGTTTTCGATACCATCAACCGTGGTATCCTTCTGAGTCACCTCTCTGGGAGGTGGTTTGGAGATATTGTTTTACTTAGGTCTCCATTGTCTTATGGGGTCCCTCTGGTTCAGTCCTGTCCCTTATGCTTTATAGCATTTACATGAAACTGCTGGGAGAGCTTGTCTGGAGTTTTGGAGTAAGGTGTCTCCTGTACGCAGTTGATAACTAGTTCTATCACTCCTTTCCACCTAATTCCAAGGAAGCTCTTCTTGTCCTAAACCAGTGTCTGGCCAATAATTTGGTGTGGTGGCATTATCTTCACCTGTCTTCTTGCTTTTTCTGTCCCTGGGAAGAGACATGGGACTCTTTCAAACGGGAGGAATTTCTCCCAAATCCGAATGGAGCCCATTCGGATTCATGTAAATTAGCTAGTTTAGCGAATTTACATGAATCCCCATTGCGTTCGGAAGGCATTCGGAATGTCTTCCTAGTACCCGAAAATAACCCCCCCTTGCCCGAAATTGCGTGAGAACCTTTAATGCGCAATAACGCAAAACCCATGATTGCATTCGGAGTGACTTCCCTTTTGCCCGAATTTGCGTGAGAAGAATTAATTCGCAATAACATGAAACCCCAGGATTGCGTTTGGATTGCCCTTGCATTATACTTCCAATTTCCCACGTCTGAAAGAGTCCACGGACTGGGTGCAGTGAGAAAAAGGTAACAGTAAGAAGTTAAAGTTGGAAGTGCTGAGCATTCAAAGAGGTAAGAGACCCCAAGGGCATTCCTTGAACCTGGAAAAGGCATGTGTATCCATATATTTGACACTGATGTAAAAATCAAGAGAATTTGTTCTTTTAAATCAAGGATGAGTCTGACCAAGTTATTTTTGGGCTTTAACTTCCAGAATTTCAATGGCTGGTGATTCTGAAAGTTGTAGTCCCAAACTAACCTGGTCAAATTCTAGTTAAAGGTGTACCAGAACAAAGAAAAACACTGTTCTCTAAAAATGATTGTCCCATTGTGTTATCCACGGTTCAAAATAGATCACACTGGTTGATGAGTATGAAATAGGATATTCTACATCAGGCCTTTAATGCTCCTGCATCTGAAGTTACCTACAGGAGCCAAGATGATGCCTACATCTAGATTTCTCATCTTGATCATGGTAGTCAGGACTGAATCCTGAAAAAAGACATCTTAAAAGATTTGCACTGAAATATATAAAGTTGTCAACAATTCAACAAAGGCAGAAATATGGGATCATAATAATTGGGAATGGCTCATCAGAATAGTTTTTACTCCTTTTTCTCTTACTATTTGAACATGCAGAAGCACAGGTGGAGAACATCAGGCCTTTCTAGGGGCTCCAATCTGGCCTGGATCCTAGGATTTTCATACCCCCTTGCCATTACATTATCACGGTGTAGTTTTCCATGTTTTAAACACCCACCTCCCTTCCCAAACACAGAAATGGCTCTCTAAAGGGTTACTTACTGGAAATGAGAAATCGATGCTAAAATATATTAATACAGTTGGCCCTCGGTATCCTTGGGGGATCTGTTTTAGACCCCCCTGCAGATACCAAAATCCATGGATGCTTAAGTCCACATTGTCGCCAATGGTGGGACGGCCATGCAACTGCACCACTAATACGGACAATGGAACTTCAATGGTGCCACAGGCATGTGGCTGCGCTGCCATTAGAGACAGAACCCACTGTCCCCAGTGATGGAGCATGAACAACTGGACTTGTCCCTAATGGCAGCATGGCCATGTGCATGCACCACCATTGGGGACGTGGGTTTGCCATCTGCAGATGGTTGCTAATCTGCAGATACAGAGGGAGGACTGTATTTTATATTATCCTTTAGCCTTTTGGCCCACTTTCCACTGGAATATGGCTCTCCTAGACTCACAGAGTTGGAAGAGACCACAATGGCCATCCAGTCCAAACCCCTTCCAAGCAGTAATACACACTCAAAGCTTTCCCAACAAGTGAACATTCAAATGGCCTTTGCTTAAAAACCTCCAAAGAAAGAGACTCCCCCACAATGGAAGGTCTTTTTAAAATCAAACTCTTCTCTTGTAATTTGAATCCATTGCTACATGCCCCAGTCTCTGGAGCAGCAGAAAACAAGCTTGCTTCATCCTCAATATGACATCCCTTGAAACTCTGAACTTCTCTGAAATGGAATTTAACCATTGGGTCAACAAAGATCCCCCAACCTTGTTTTTAGGGGCTGGTGGGAGTTGTAATTCAGAACCATCCAGTGTGCTGTGGAATCATGTATTCCTCCAGATGTTGTAGTATTACCTCTCTCAGCAGTCCAAGACAGCATAGCCAGTGGTGTGGAATGCTGGGAGTTGCAACCCAACATCATCTGGGGGATGCACGGTTTTCACTCTGGCCTGGTGCCAGCATAGGAAAGGCTGCCCTAAAGGCTCAAGAATGAAATGACGTGTGTGTGCGTGCATGTGTGTTAAATATCACAATTCATGCTTTCCTTCCCTTTACATTCAGCCTTTGTGTTCTTTTGCCTTTCAAAAGTACAAATCTGCTTAAGAGTTCCATAGTCCAAAGTTCAACATGTTCATGAGTGAATTGAACTGAATGAAAGCCTTGATCCTTGCTTTTAGTACCAGTTTCTGCCTGTTCTTCATTCTCATTTCCTTAAATAAAAGGCACAGTTTCCCTTCCCTCTCTCTTTCTCCCTAGCACAGCAACAAGAAATAAGCAGCAACTCCTACACATAAACTAACAGTCTGCTGGTCCTATTATTTCATGTTCAGTATTCCGGCAACTAGAAAATCCTGTACTATACAGAGAAGCTGCCTTAAAGATGTCAAAATGCAACCTTGGGGGGAAAAATCAATACAAAGATAAACTAAAAAGTAAAAGCATACAGACAGTTCAAACCAAGGCAGAAGCATGGGTAGAATGAGTTCTTCAAATATAAAACCATGTCCAATATGTCACTGAGTTCAGATAAACAGTGCCTCCTAGTTAGAGCCGATCAGCTCCTTTCTTGCCCCCTATCTGTTTCCCCACTTATCCCTCAAGAAGGGAAGTTCATAAACTCAAAAGAAAGCCAGGAGATTCTACATTCCCTCACTATACAAATAAGAGCTCAGAATATTCAATACTACCCACACAGTCCAGTAAAATCACAGCTTGCTCTTTTATGCATCAATGAAAGGAAGAGTTACATGACTATCTTTCTTTGGTCTTTCCCAACAGCCTCTTGCATTCCTGTACAGCTTATGACACATACTCACACAACTATATGGAAATATATAATATACAGGCATGTACGTACATTACAGCAGTCCATCCTGGATGCTAACAGGAGGTTGTGCCACACTAGGAAGGCAAAGAGATGCTTTCTGCTCCACTTAATGAGAACTTGCTGTCCTTTTCCCTGTCCTCCTTTTTGATCAGCGCTTTCTGCTGGTGCTGAAGTTGTGTGCAGCTTCTTGCCTACGTAACCCAGTTACTCGCAGCTAGGGAGAGCCTATTAGACCTACTCAAACTGCTCGAGTTCTTCTCCTGCTTTCTAATTTCTCTCACACACTCTCACTTGCTTGTTCCAGCTTATTTTACAGCAACTCCCCTTGCTTCTAAATGCTTAAAGAGACAGAGAGCCTAGTATGAAGCCCTTGGCATATATTATTATTATTATTATTATTTTATACAGCGCTGTAAATTTACACAGTGCTGTACATACAATCTTATAATTAGACGGATCCCTGCCCTCAGGCTTACAATCTAGAAGAGACAACCCAAAAGGAAAAGGGGAATTTGGTGGGAAGGGGATGAGGTCCAGTGGTTCTTCTCTCCCTCTGGGACCTGGACCAAGGCAGATGGACTGGAGGGAGGGCACGGCTTCTTAATACATAGCTAAAAGGAGGCATCCTGGAGCAGATGGCACAATCCTGAGAACACTTCTCTAAACAATATAGTCTTTAACTTAATTTTGAATCTGGTTAGAGAAGTGATGAGGCGGACATATGGGGGAAGAAGGTTCCAGGAGTGAGGGGCAGCAAGTGAGAAGGGACGAATCTGGGACAGGGCAGTGGAGATCCTCGGCTGGGACAGGAGACCTTGACTACCAGAACGGAGGGGAAGAGAAGGAGTGTGAGGAGAAAGAAGTCCATGGAGGGCTTTGAAAGTCAACAACAAAAGCTTGTACTGGATGCAGAAGGGGAAGAGGAGCCAGTGATGGGAGGATAAAAGAGGAGAAACATGGTTAAAGTGGCAAGCGGATGTGATGATACGTGCAGCTGAGTTCTGGACAGAGATTAAAGGATGGAGGTGAGAGAGACAAGGTCCTGTCAGAAGAAGGTTACAATAATCTAGTCGTGAGACCACCAGGGCATGGACCAGAGTCTTGGCACTGGAGGCTGAGAGGAATGGACAGATTTTAGCAATGTTGTAAAGAGAGATAAAAACACCATAAAAACACACAGTGAACCACAAATTGTACCCAGCACTGCATGGCCAGTTCTGCAATTCTCTTTCACTAGAGATAAACCTCCCATGCAAAAATGGAATTTGGGGTACTTTAAATATTAATAGAGATTTTGTCCAAAAATATAGTCTGAAGGCACATCATCCTTGCTGAGTCTAGAACTAGGTCTTAATTGGAGAAGCTGAAAACACACTGCTTTGAGTTCCACAGTGGAAGTGCTGGGCCATAAATGTACTGAATATACTCATGTAAAGGTAAAGGTATTCCCCATTGACAAGGTTGTCAAGTCCTGTCCGATCATACGGGAACATGCTCATCTCCGTTACTAAGCTGAAGAGCCAGTGTTGTCAGAGACTAGTCTGTGATCATGTGGCCAGCATGAATGCACAGAACACTGTTTACCTTCCCACCAAAGTGGTACCTATTTATCTACTTGCATTTGCATGCTTTCGAACTGCTAGGTTGGCATGTGTGTGGATCTAGAAATTTTAGCCACAAATGTTGCCCCCCAAAAACGCAGTTGACTTATCCACAGGTCAGTGTAAGAACTGTACTTTGACTATAGAGCATTTTGTATTCTTCTGTTATTTCAATCCAGTCATTTCCATTGCAGTTTTGTGCTTTCTAGCACCTTTGGCTAACTGGTTTTGATTCTGACTGTTGTCTCTCAGTGCTATTTGATTGTTCCTTATAGCAGCTTCATTTGGTGTGCTTTTTATCTTCTTCTTCTGGCTTTTCTAGGTTGTTTCCCTCATTCTGAACAGTTACAATCCCTTTGCTAATTGCGGTTGTTCTGGTGGGCCTTCAACTCGTTTCCCACACTTATAGCAACCTTATTGTGGTGTTTTCTTGGCAAGATTTGTTCAGAAGAGGTTTGCCATTGCCTTCCCCTGAAGCTGAGAGCATGTGACTTATCTAAGGCTAATTTACTCAGAATAAGAATTTTCAGCTAATCCCTGATCCCACCATTTCCCCTGTGGCTCTGACTACTATATTTAATTTACTATATATTAAGGGGATTTTTGTTTAGATATGCACTGTGTTTAAGATCTGTGTATAAGAACTGAAGTGTGTGTGTGTGTGTGAGAGAGAGAATTAAATATTAAGAATTAAGGGATTCTAAAATACTAAAGTATACATTAACTGCATGCATAAGTTGATTTCAATCCTCTCAGACAATCCATCAATTGCCACACATTCCCAAAATTTAATTCTCTCACCCCACATCAGTTCCTTAACACAGTGTATACCTAAAGGCTGGCGAATGACAGTAGGGAAACAGTTGATAGAGTAGTTAAGTTAGGTTTTAACTGATCTTGTGCATTTCTTGACCTGTTGTTGTTCCCACCTCAATCCATGCAGTGAGATGGATAAGAAATAATAATAATAACAGCAATAATAATAATAGTAGCAATAGTCTATGTGATGTATCCTGATTTCAGTAAGGCCTTTGACCAAGTATCCCATGATACCATTCCAACAAAGGCAGGAAAATGTGGGCTGTAGAATGCGATGGTGTGTTCAACAGTGGAATGCAGTTTCTCATAGTACGGTGGAGTCTCCTTCCTTGGAAGCTTTTAAGCAGAGGCTGGATGGCCACCTGTCAGGAGAGTTTTCATTGTGTATTCCTGCATGCAGAAAATCTCATTCCTATGATTTAAAAAAAATGCAATATCAAGTTAAAACGAATATCAATTGCTGCCCTTTTGTGCCTTCCAAAATTTTGCTGTCTGAGATAATGGCTTTATTTTGCTCCACGGGAGGGATGGTCCTATATTTGAACACTTTGGGCACCTGTCCAAGTTGCCCTGTGCTTACAGCATCAGCTATATGGGTCACACTGTTGGTCCAGACAAATACCTTATAATGGGTCAGGGTCATAAAAAATTCAATTCTCCAATCACAATTGCTGTCTTTATATCAGCTTTCTTCATGCTGGGTGCCCTCCAGATGCGAACTGCTGTATCCTTCACTCTGGCATCTAAAACTGACTGATGGGGGACGATGGTGGGCATTCTTGAGGTGCCAGCATAGGGCAGGTCCTTTAGATAGCTTGATATCTGACTTACATTATCTTAGTAGGATTTGAATCAGCGTTAGTGCAAGGAATTCAGTTTCAGCTCACGCTCGGAGACCTTATCGCTGTGATGACCTGTGTAATTAAACCCACTCTGAGAAAGGATGTGCGAATTTTTGTGCCTGTCTGCAAGCGCTGCAAGAGGGTGAGAATTAGCACAGCTCAGCTGTGTGTTTTTCCCCCATCTGAGCTCCCTGCCTACATTTTAAAAATTGCTTCTATAAAATAAATGGTTTGGAGGTTGCTAAGCAACCTCACAATGCTCCCACTCTTTCTTGCAGCTCTTGCATGGCTTGTCTTATTGCCAAAGGACTTGTTTTTCAAAAAATCTTTGCACTACCAGGTGCTGGAATTTATAAGGATATTATTTTAAAAAAACCCGACTGACAAATTTGCCTGAAAATTTGAAATAAAAACAATTGGAAGATACTCTTATATTTGAAAGATTAGTGCAAACTAGTGAGCATATTTTATGAGGCATAAGCAGAAGTATGATTTTGGTGTGTCTTTTGATGGTTCTTTTTACACTGATCCCATGCTTTATCGTATGTTTTAACATATGCTGTTAGTCACCTTGAAGACAGTTTTATACTGAAAAACAGAATAGAAATCTGTTTAATATGTACATAAATAAATAAGGACATACAAAGAAACTTGTCAAATGAGACCAAAGATCCACCTGTTACAGTCTGTTTGCAAATGTTTTTCTCCTTCACCCAGATCTAAGTTTGTTTGCTTTTTAAAAATTTGATCTCTATCCTGCTTTTCTCCTGAATGGGACTCAAAGCAATTCAATATAAATTTTAAAAGAACACCTCAAACAATATGGTGTATAAAAGTTCGAAAAACATTAGAATATACATCCAATTAAAATACTACTGTTAACACTTTAACATTAAAACAATTGAAACACTTGCACTTAAGGATCTAGAGTATGTCCTTCTTTGTCTCATTGTGACACATGATAAAATGCCAAATATGATTGAGAAATACATTCTGTACTTTGTGGTGAGATTTTTATTTTAATTGCAGAATTGCACAAAATTACAATACCATGACACTTTGCAGTTGGGTGTGTAGGGAGTCTATGGATTTCGGGGTTCCTAGAACAAATAGATCTGTAACTCTATAGAGCCCAAAGGTTTTCGGTGAGCTAAATTGTGAATGTTTATCATTCATCTGAAACCATGGATGTAAAAAGAAAGGTCTCATTGGAGATGTATCTGGGACAGGTATGTATGCTTAGGGAGATGTGCAGAAAAGGGTTTGTGACTGTTGCTAGCTTCTGTCTTGTGGTTTGTGAGTAAATGGATTCTAAAAAAGAGATGTACAGTATTTGATTTCTGAGCTGACCCATCTGATGTTATAATTTTCTCCAATTAGATTATAGAATCATAAAGTGGGAAGAGACCACAAGGGTCATCCAGTCCAACCCCCTGCCATGCAGGAACTCCCAATCAAAGCATCCCTGACAGATGGCCATCCAGCCTCTAGGAGACTCTACCACACTCCCGGGGGAATTTCTTCCACTGTCAAACAGCCCTTATTGTCAGGAAGTGTCTTCTAATGGGATCTCTTTTCCTGTAGCTTGCATCCATTGTTCCGGGTCCTGTTCTCTGGAGCAGCAGAAAACAAGCTTGCTCCCTCCTCAATGTGACATCCCTTCAAATATTTGAACAGGGCTATCATATCACCTCTTAATCTTCTTTTCTCCAGGCTAAACATCCCCAGCTCCTTAAGTCATTCCTCATAGGGCATGGTTTCCAGACATTATTTGTTTTTCTGCTTCTTGTTCTACTGTTCTGGCAAGGAAATGTGTCAGTGGCTCAGACCTGCTCCTACCTCTTGACTGCACTGGTCTTATACCAAAAGGAAGGTTGTCTGGATGGCTGCTTGGTTGCTGCTTCCAAGGTGACTGTGTACAAAGGAAGTGTGTATTTGATTGTGACAGCTACCATGATACACACTTTTATCTCACTAGAGGGCAAACAGGATTTAAACAGGAATTAAACAGGAAATGCCTTATGTTTAACATAGGGCATTTCCTGTTGCCTTATGTTTAACATAGGGCATTTCCTGTTTAATTCCTGTTTAATTCCTGTTTGCCCTCTAGTGTGATAAACCTCAGTGACTCCAGAAAATTACGGTTCAAATCCTTGCTCAGACATGAAGGCCCATTGGATGACCTTATGCAAGTCATAGTCTTAGAGGAAGGTAATGTCAAACCTCCTCTGAAAATCTGGCCAAGAAACATTACAATGGAACAACAGTAAGACTTAACCTGAAGACACATAAAAACAACACATATTTTGATGTAATTTGTAGTCACAGTTCCAAAGCGTCTGGCAGTTTAGTTATTTACTCCCTTGTTAACCAAATGCCCTGGGAATTAAAATCCTTTAGTATCTTCGCCTATAAAGCTTTCAGATCAGGCCTTCTGAAGATCAGAGTTCATCTCACATAGAGTTTTAAAAAGAAATTCAGCAAGTTATCTCCTTTTCACACCTTCATAAATAATTTTGGATACTGAGCAAGAGATGAGATTAAGCCTCATATGTTGACTACATGCACTCGCAGCGAAGAAATGTATCACCATCTAGGAATGGACAATGTGTTGATTGGTTGTTTGACTCACTTGGCATTCATCCTGAAGATAGTCATTTTAAAAAACTCTTCAACTGTAATCTTATTTGATCTTCTGAGTTTTGAATTGATCCAAGGATTTACATTTCCCTTGGTACCAATTACAGCTTTGAAATTAGGCTAGCTTAGGCTTCATTCACACTATGACATAAACCAGTCTGGAAAACAGTTTAAAGAGGGGTTATTCACACTGTCAAATGCAATTTGTTGGGGGGGGGGGGAGGACAACACAAAACATATTTAAACTGGTGCTTTAGAATCTGAAGCATTTACTGTTTCTATTCAAAAGCACTGGTCTTTTTTGTGCGAGCCGCCAATGGGAAATCAAAGTCAATCCCATACGGAGCATCCTGCCTCCTCTGCTCTTCCTCCTCCTCCTCCTTCTCTCCCCTCGCTGCTGCTACTCTTTCTCTTCCTCCTACCTCCTTTTCCTCTGCATCTGAGAAAAAGGCTGCATAGAGGATTTAGTGCATCAATTCCTGTGTTGCCCATTGTATGTCATCTGCAAGAGCATCTGTTGCCTCATCTTTGTTAGAAGTCAAGCTCGGCCAAAAATTTAAAGTCCGACAAATTCATCACTTGCTTTGCAGACAATTTCATTGTCCAGAAGAGGGAAGAGGCAACTAGGGAATCAGGTATTTTAGATAACCTACAGTGATGATCGGATTAACTGGGTGGAAGTGATGGGATCCTTAGGTGGGACTGGTCATGTTCTCCTGGAGTTTGTTATACAGAAAAAAGGGGAAATTGGCTGTAGTCAGACATGCATTTTAAACTTAAAAAAGAAGAGATGATTTCAGTAAACTTAGGGAAATACTGACAGCAATGCTATTGTCAGGAATGCTAGCTGAGAAGAAGATTTAACGAGGGATGAGAGTTTCTTAAAAATGAGCTATTGAAGGGTCAATTTCAAATATTTCCAATGAGGAGGAAAAATGTGAGGTGAAACCAGGATGGATGTCTAAAAAACTTTCAGCTGAGCTCAAAAGGGACATGTTCTTATACGAGGTTCTTTTAACTTATTTATAAGTATATATCAATTTAAAGTCTAATTTATTGTTCTTGCTCTTCTGCCACTTCTTCGTTCCTGTCTTTCCTCCACATCCCCTTCTTCTGTTTCTTCATCTTCTTGCTGTTGCTCTTTTTCTCTTCCCCTCTCAAATAAGGTCTTCTCTTTTTCTCAACTCTCTTCCTACATTCAGGCTTAGGTACATGCAGGCATCTCTGCCATCTGTTTTGGATACAGTAGGATGAACCACTGCAGGCTCCTGGCATGAAAAGGTGCCCGTGGCAAACTATTTATTGCAGAAATCATCAGGCCCTGTAGATGCGCCAATAACTGTAGGCCCAATAACTGGGAACAACCAACTGCTTGAAGGTGTTCTTGATGGATTTTACTCTTTCTTTGGCCAGGAAGACTGTCCCCAGCAAAATGTCTATAACTGCTCCAAGGTATTGTAGATTCTGAGGATTAGTTTATCAGGATTAGTTTATCAGGATTTTCCTATTAAAATAGTGATAGGCAGCTGTCACTAAAAACAAATAAACATTTTCAGCTGTAAGAGTGATACATTTTGATTGTATCCCGGTTTGAAGTAGCAAGCTGGAGATGTTCCTTAATCAGTTGAAGAGTGTCAAACATTGTTTTCAGTCTTCCTCTCTGTGTGTGTATCTTATGAAAAGGAAAAGAAGTTACGTTGGGACATAAACTGCCAAAAATGAGCTCAGAGATTGTCAGCTTTTCTTTGAGCAGCACTTCCTTTTCTATCCTTTCATAACAGTTCTGATTAAAACAAAGATAGAGGAACAAAAGAGCTCTTTGCCTCCTTTGTATGCTCTTGGGGTGGAAGATTAGCTCATCATGACATTTGTTTAATGAAAACTTAATAAATTGTCACCAATAATTGGATATATCCCCAAGGTCTCTGTAATTATTATACATTATCAGATGAGATTTCTTACTCATCTTTTTTTTTAAAAAAACATAAAAATAAAAGCGGGTGAGAATATTCGTACAGTTGCCTAAAAGGGTCCTGCTCTGATGTGCCTTAGGGAGGGAGGGAAGTGATTTACATGTGCCTGTTTCCCTAGATGATACTGCTAATTTTAGTTTCTCAGCATCCCAGGAGGCTGTCACAGTTCCCTTTACGAGGGAAGAATGTAACGTCTGCTATTATCACAAGCATTATGAATATGCAATGAGTTGAAAAAGAAGAACTAAAGTGTTACAGTGGAGGAGGTCAGGGAGAAGACTCTTGGGCACCTTTCAGGATGAGATGATCCTTTAAAAGCTGCTGTGAACTGTCTGGAGGACATCTGCTGTTGAGTATTAGATACAGCTTTGGCTTACCATTAGACAGAGGGAGGAAGCTGCCTCAGGTAGCAGATGCAAGGATACACTGAGCTGTATCAGTTTGTTACATTATTAAGAGTTGTGTGTACCATGCAACCCTGCTATCCTCACCTGTGGTGGTGAACGCTGTCTCATCATCAGCATCCAAGTAGAATTCAGTACTCAGGCCGGTTGACCTTTGTGCATGGAACAGGAAGAAGAACTGTCATCTTGTTGTGGGCAGCAGCAAAATGTCTCAGGACAGCCCTGGACTTTTAGAATAATAGAATAATAATGTTGGAAGAAATTACAAAGTCCATCCAGTCCATCCAGGAATATGCATCCAAAGCACTCCTGACAGATGGCCATCCGGCGTATGTTTAAAAACCTCCAAAGAAGGAGATTCCACTACTATCTGGAAGCAGTGTCAAACAGCTCTTACCATCAGGAAATCTCTTTTCCTGCAGTTTGAATCCATTGTTCTGGGTCCTATTCTCTGGAGCAGCAGAAACAAGCTTGCTCCATCCTCAATATGAGGATCCATATATTTAAACATGGCTATCATGTCACCCTTTAATCTTCTCTTCTCCAGGCTAAACGTACCCAGCTCCCTAACCCTGTGGTTTCCAGACTTTTCACTATTTTGGTCGCCCTCCTCTGGACACGCCACCTATTTAAATAAATATAATACTAAATAATGTATAGTGACCAATTACAAAAGAATATTTGGGATTATCCATTAGCACAGGTTTACTCCCTTTGGGGAATTGCACTCAGGATCAGTAAGCATAATTACATTTGAAGGAACTGGAAAAGTTTGTTAAAAATAAAGCAGCCCCATATTGCTTTTATTATTAATTCCAGTAACAGACGTGGGAACAGGAGGCCGCTCCCCATACTGGTAGGAGGTTGGCACAAAGGGGCGTTTAGCAGGTGGAGATCACAGTCTATGTATTGCATCAGATACTCTTCTCTACCCCAAGCCCTCTTATATTTAGCTGCATATAGAACAGGCCAGGGATAGGACATAAATTAGAAGAATAGGGACTGTGCGGCTCCTGAAATGTTGTTAACCTGCAACATTCAGCGTCCCTCATCATTGGCTCTGAGGCTGCTGGGAGTTGCAGTTCCACATATCAGAAGGAAAGCCTACTCCCATCTCTAATAGAAATGGTGTCATACAGTACCTGTGGGCAAGGACATCTCACATCAGACCCAATCTCAGGTGATCATGATCCTTTCTATTAGGCAGAGCAATACAGGTGCTTCAAGTGGCATATGCAAGAAGATAGAGGCAAGGTGATGGAGGATGGAGGGAAGCAGATGACTTGTCCTGTATCATCTGTGCTAGCTATCCTTCCTATTCAGGAATTGTAAAGAATGCTCCCCTTTTTTGTGCAAGGTGCAAGCTTTCCTGTTGAGGTACAGGTCTTCCCCAAATGTAAGCAAATGTACCAAGACTGTGCAGTGGTTAAATTAAAGTCCAAAGCCTTGTCATATCACTTGTCATGTTCTGGCCACCACATAATTTTAAAGATCTCTGTGATTATTCACAGGCGGTCATGCGTAACCCATATGCTCAGTGTGAGGTATATTTAAGATACTGCAAAGAGGAGATGAAATGTGTGAAAAGCATATATGCTTTATTTAGGATTAGTTTATCAGTAAAGAAAGGCTTGTGGTTCTCTGGTGGGCAAGGAAGGTGGAATTAATTTAAAGGGTTTGGGAGTTGGATTAGGTGGGAAAAGGTCAGTGGGGGACATTATTCTGTTTCTAAACCCCCCCCCCAAGAGAAAAAAACCCACAAAAATAACTGGTTCTGTGGGAAATCATCCATCAGTTAATTACAGTGAGTAACACAACAGGAAGAAAAATGCCGGCTTTGGAACTAGCACAACATTTTGTTAGAACACTCTGATATTTGACTTTCCTTCCCTGCTAACAAAAAGGTGGTTTCAAAACCTCAGTAAGGGGCTGGGAGGCAGAAACATATTTCTTGGAGAGCAAGGATTAAGAAATAACAAAGACTGCAGTGTTTTGCACACAAGCTTGGCAGTTGGACAGTGGCACTTATTTTTGAGTAAACATACCAGACGACTGAACTACAGGTGTATTTCAAAAAGTTACACGCCAGAAGGGCTGGCCATCTGGACTTCCTTCTTAAGGAAGAAACCTGGTATAAATCATATAACAGGGGGGAAAAAAATCATGTAACGGGAAAAAAAAGAAAACTGTTTTTATGCCCTATATCTTGCCAAAATCAATTCAGTTATTTGGATCAGCAATGGTTTTATGGATAAATATGTTTAGTAAATAGAATATAGACTACAGTCGACCCTTGACATTCATGGGGGTTAGGGGCACAAGGCCCTCATGAAAGTCAAAAACGACTTCAAGGCACACAAAGAAAGCAAGCTTGTTAAGTGCTCTAGCTTTTCTGATGCTTTCCCTACTCATGCTAGCTATTTGAATTCCTCTCTGGTGACCCCCCCCCCCCCCCGCCTTTTCAATTTCTTGTACATGTACCTTTTAAACCTTAGCTCAGCTGAAAGTTCTCTAGACATTCATCCTGATTTCTTTAGGCACCTCCCATTTTCCTTCCTCACTGGAACTGTTTGAAATAGTGCCTTCAATATATCAAATAAACTCCCATTCCCCATGGACCCCCTTCTCTATTAGGATTCTTGACTATGAGATCACCACCAGTATTTTCCCTAAGTTTATTGAAATCCGCTTTCTTAAAGTCTGGAATGCATGTCTAAGTATGTTTGGCCTATCCTTTCCAGTTTATAACAAACTCCAGGAGAACATGGTCAGTCCCACCTAAGGATCTCATCATTTACACAAGAGTAACCAGGTCATCACTGTTGGTTGGGATGCAATCTAATATAGCGGATTCCCTTGTTGCCTCTTCCACCTTCTGGACAATGAAATTGACTGCAAGGCAAGTGAGGAATTTGATGGACCTTAAATTTTTGGCAGAGTTTGACTCCCAACAAATATCAGGATAGTTGAAACCCCTTATTACTACTACATCTCTACTTTCTGAATGTGTGGTTATTTGTTCCAGAAAGGTATCATCCAATTCCTCAGTCTGGCCTGGAGGTCTGTAGTAGACCCAATGACATCTCTGTTGTTTTTCTCCATAATTCTCCATGGATCTTTTCACAGGTGTAAATATCTGACATACAGTGCTGCTCTTTCTCCTCCTCTCCTGTTTTTTTTTTTTTTTTCCTTTTTCTTTCTTGCAGCCCACAAACATTCTCTTAATAGCCTGCAGTTTGGGAATAATTGAGTGATGAGTTTATAGATGTCTGCATACTGCCTTACCTGCAATGGATGCTGAAAGGCAAGGGAGGGGTGTCAAAAAGAAAGGAATGAGTTCACAGTGCATCAAGGACAATTTTCTCTTTTCTTTCTTTCTTTCATTCATTTCTTTATTGAAAGAGAGCAGAAAGGCTGGCAGGGGAGGGGACAGGGAAGACAGATGAAGAGTGTCCCACATTGTACTTGGGAGAAGAGTGCTCATGTCAACAGAATCTTTATTGCCGGGATAATCTGCCCCAACACTGAAAGCTTAGGGCAAAAATGAAAAGAATTAAGACTAGATTCTACAATGCAGAATATCTCCTGTGCTGTGAGTTTGGTTTAACTCTTCCCTGTGGCAAACATAACATAGCAGTAGAAACAAATCTGGTCCAGAGAACAATTATAATAGTGTTCAAGACCATCGATGCAAACAGAGGCATTACTGTTATAATTAAACTTACGCAATCTGTTCAGTCTCTATGTGGGGTTTAGAGAAAGGCAAGATACCATATTGGGGATGACAAAGTGCTTTCTTCCTGTTTGCAGAGGTTTTAAACTTTATGACAAGCACTATCTGCTCGTTACAGTTTTATTAACAGCTAATATCAGAGTATTAATAACTTGTGATTTCAGAATAATTAATGCCAATTCCATAACCATCTGTTGAATTCTTCTAGTTTTAACTGACTACTTATGCTTAAATACTTACACCAACAAGGTAACTGACAAGATTACAGTTTATACTAAATAAATATTTTCGAGGAGGATATTCCAGCACAAAGAATTAAAGGGCTTTGTTACAGACTGAGATACATAAAATCAATGAGAGCAAAATTATATATACAACAATATAACCAACAGGAGTAAGGTTTGCCAAAATTACATAGCAAAAGTAAAGCATTTTAGAAGCATGAAAACAAATCCTAAGATACCCGTAGACCCATGGCGGCAAACCTATGGCATGTGTTCCCTCTCCAGCATGCAAAGCCATTTCTGAAGGCATATGGAGAGATGGGAGGGCAGGGGAAGAGTAGGAACAGGTGTATGTCTGTTCCTTCTCTTCCCTCTGCCCTCCCAAGCCTTCGGCTGTCTCTTAGGGAAGTCCTGCCCGCTGGCACCTGGTAACACCCGGTGTGGGAACGCCTTTGAGTTTGGGCATTGTCTCAAAAAGGTTTGCCATCAGTGACCTAGACCAAAGGAGGTGGGCTGCCCCTAATTTCATGCCAAATTAATTTCCTGAACAGCAATGTGATGGCACGTGGAGAAATTGAGATGAATGGTGGTATAGCTGAGAAAGCTATGTAATGCTATGAATTTAACCCAACCTTGACTATGTATCCCTCCCATTACCAACTTCAGCTCCTGGCTGATCTTTCCCAAGGATCAAACACCTTCATAGGAAAAAAACATCTCCACCCCTGAAACTGCTTATCTTGGAAAGGAAAATGGGATGGTACAAAGGAAGATTTTTGTTTGATAAATGGCACTGGGGGGGCCTTCCTGCCCCGTGCCTGATTTTCACAGCAGTCAGAGGTATAGGAACATCAAGGAAAGAGTTTTTATTTGGGGGGGGGGGGTACTGCTCCAAGTATCTTCCAATCAGAATGACCACTGTTCATGCTAGTTGTGGGATTCTGGGAACTGTAGTCCAAAATAGCTTTTCCAATCTTACATACTTACAAACCTGCGCTTCTACTTACTTTTTAGTCCAGAGAGATGGAAGTACAATCATGTATTTCTCTTCTGTTAACAAAATACCAATAGCATTTTTTTTTCATTCTACAGCAATGTCACCACAGATACATACCTGGAGTCTATAGATACTTCCTTATAAATTGACCTTTTAAACCAGACTGAGGCTACACTCCTAAGTACACTTACTAAGCAAAGAATATCTAAGCAAGCATGCAAAATGGTTCTCCAACTTGTCAAAAAGGTAGAAGCCAACAGATGTCAGAGATCATGTTGATCAGACTTCAAAAGGACCCTAGAATATAAAATCTGCCATGGAACAAGATTAGAAGATAAAGCTGAAACTGGGATTGGAAAGCTGCAAAAGATATTGAGAAATAGGGGGACAAATATAAGATGAATTCAGACCAGAGGTATACACCTTGTTCCTTCATAGAATCATAGAGATGGAAGAGACCACAAGGGCCATCCAGTCCAACCCCCTGCCAAGTAGGAACACACAATCAAACTCCCCCCCCCCCCCCCGGCAGATGTTTAAAAATCTCCAAAGAAGACTCCACCACACTCCAAAGGAGTGTGTTCCAGTGTTGAACAGCTCTTACTGTCAGGAATTTCCTCCTAATGTTTAGGTGGAATCTCTTTTCCTGTAGCTTGCATTCATTGCTCTGAATCCTGTTCTCTGGAGCAGAAAACAAGTTTACTCCCTCCTCAATATGACATCCCTTCAAATATTTAAACAGGGCTATCATATCATCTCTTAACCTTCTCCTCTCCAGACTAAACCTATCCAGCTCCCTAAGCTGCTCCTTACAGGGCATGCTTTCCAGACCTTTCATCATTTTGGTCACCCTCCTCTTAACACTCTCCAGCTTCTCAACATCCTTTTTGAATTATGATGCTCAGAACTGGACACAGTATTCCAGGTAAGGCCTGACCAAAGCAGAATAGAGTGGCATTATTAGCTCCTTTGAGTGCTATGAAAATCTTAGCTACTAGCCCCTTGTGCTAGGGATGGAAGGTACCGTGTTAGCATTCAGAATCATTATCAATAACAATGGATGCTTTTTAAGGCAGATAGAAAAACTCCTGATATTTGGGAGTGGGGCTCTTTGTTGTTCAGATTTTAAGGCTTCATAGAGATAAGGTGGAAAGAATATGAAAATGTGAAAGAACTTACATCCTACACTCCTTCCCCCCCACCCCATTCCAGCCAATGAAGTAACCCAGACTACAAAATCTATGGGCATAAATAGAGAAGATGGTCAGGAGAGATTAATCTAAACAGCTTGCTATGTGTCTTTATAGCAATAGCAAATACATTTCTATACTGCTTATCAGTGATCTAGCACTCCCTAAGCGGTTTACAATGTGTAAGCCAACTGCCCCCAACAAGCTGGGTACTTACTTTACCAACCTATGAAAGGATTGAAGACTTGAATCAACCTTGGAGCCCTGCAGGATCAAACTTACAATGTTGTGGCTACAGGACCAGCATTTAACCTGTACCACCAGGGCCCCTTTGATGTCCAGAGCACCAAAAGAGCTGCATAACTGATGGACTGTGAAAACAACCCCTAACAATGCTACAAGATCACATACCCTTTCCCTCTTTAGCGTATTTAAAAGGATGGAATGGTATGAATTGCAGTATAGTTTTAGTCAAGCAGAACTGTGCATTAATCAGATTCAGTTTATTGATCTGCCAGTGTGCACCAAGAATGACATGATGCATTTCTTAAGTCTGTGGTTTATCTCATAAATTTGGCACATGTATGTGAAGCAGACCAATGGGGCTTTTGCCTTCAGTCAGTTCTAAAAGTTGACTGTTGACAGGGATGCTGTGTCTGATTACTGTGGCTCTTTTTTGTCAGGCTGGCTGGTCTCTTCCTCCTTCTTGGTTTCTGTTTCAGCTTCTTTCCCAGGTTCCGTTCCTTCCTCCTTTTCTTCTTCATTTCCTTCTTTTGGCTCTTCTTTTGAGCTTTCCACTTCTTTTCGTGTTTTATACCCTCTGTAAGTGGCCTGGATTTTTATAGCAGCTTGCTCTTCTGTTAAATTAATACCACTTCCCTTAGTTTCCGATTTCTTGACTGACTCCTCCTTTACAAATAAAACACAAAGTTATAAATCTAAAGCTTTGTATTTCACCAACCGATGGTACTGAAGTGTGTGTGTGTGTGTGTGTGTTTGTAAAATAGATGCTCAATAAATATAATGCACATCTTCATTACTCAAAACCATTTTGGAAGTTGGATTATTATGTCTAGTGTGGGTGGAAAAACAAGTTGCTTCTTGTTTTGCCACATTTAAAAATACTTATTTGCTACAAGAAACCAGTGGGGCTATTTTTAATACTAGATCTTGTGGATGTCACTTGGACAGCTTTCCATCATCTTTCAAAAGGAAGTTTTGCCTGCTAAGAACTTCAAAATATCACTTAAATAATATCAATTGTTCATCCTGGGGATACAAGAACAAAAAACTTTTACAAGGAAAAGAAGAATGCTAATAACAAAAGCATTTTCCTAACCTTTGTCTATTACAGACTCTTCAAAAATTAAGCTAAGGGTAATCTTAAATGTGTGAATTAAACTACTGCCTATGGTTGCAACCTTAATCACACTTAACTGGAAGTTAGCCCCACTGAACATAATGGGAATTATTTCTGAATAAAACATACAAGATTGTGCTGCTAGTATTTTTCATTGAAAGCAACAGAACTTATGAGCTTTGGTTGGACTGCGTCCATTTTTTTTTTCCCTTTCCAACACAGAGATTCATCTTTGTTAGAAAACCTAGGTGGAAAAAGTATGAAAGCATTAGCAGCTGTTTACTCCCTGTTACTAAATCTAAGGAGACTGTCGCATGCGCCTTATCCCGGTCTTTTTCCCTACGGGATAGATGTGCTTTTAACTGTCAAAGACAGGTCTTATTGCATTCTCCTGTGGCCAGGTGTATGCAGCCCATATGCAACCCAGGCTTATTCTGCGGCTTTTCAAGGATGACCGGCCCTGGGAGAATGCAATAAGACCCGTCTTTGACAGTTAAATGCACGTCTTATCTCATCTGGAAAAATAAAGGATGCATGTTGGCTAGAAGAGCCAGTTGAAATGACTATGTATCTGGGAAAACTATTAGAAACAGCTTCAGAGATGGGTCAACTTTCCTCACTTATCAAATCCCTCTCTTACACTTCTATTAGATTCAAGGGGATCAGGAATCAAGGGTTCAAACTAAATTTCAAGATAGGTAAGAATGGACTCCATCATTCAGCAGAATATGAATATAAACAACTATGAATAAGGACAAGTTACACACTATGTTGGGATTAATGTCTCTTTCACACTATACAATTATAGTATAGCATTTTGAGGCCACTTTAACTGCCGCATTCTCATCCAGTAGAATTGTAAGCTTTGTTGCTTCATGAGGTACTCAGAAGTCTTTACCAGGGACCTCTAGTGACTCACCAAACTACAAATCCCATTATTTCAAAGAAGCCAGCCATGGCAGTATCAAAGCTCTATTATTTTATAGTAAGAAAGAGATCCAAATCTGGCCTTAGTGATTTTGTGCCAATTCAGTGTAATTTTTCAGGCATACTAAGAGCAGGAAAATTAACACCACATAGAAATGAGAAGTTTCTTTTCAGTTTCAGGAAAGATATATAATGAACATTTAGAAAGATTACTTACTGCCTCGGCAGCAGGTTCTTCGCCCTTCTCCTCCGATTTATCACCACCACCTGGTGGTGCAAGTTCCTGCAAAAACAGACATAATGTGTAATGCACCAGCCTGTAAGAAGAACACCAAAGCCAGGGGAATACAAATGATACTTTATTTAAAATCTTGACCCAATTGAGACATTAGCTGAGAAAGTCCAGAGAAGCTCTTAAGCTAAGAATAGGTAACATGTAGCCCTCCAAGGGCTGTTGGACTGCACCATCCATCAGCCCTAGCCAAAATAGCAATGGAGAGGAATGATCCCACTTTGATAGTAGATACCACTGAAAAACAAACACATAATTTGCTTACTCTGCCCTCCCTCATAGTGTTATATCAATCTTCTGTGACAGCTTCACACATTCAATTCTTCATTATATGTTTGCAATTATTTTTCACCTTATAATTCATCCATCCTGCAAAAGGAAGGATCTAGAACCCTACCTATACTTTGATGCGAAGCATTTAGTTTCATAGGCCATGGTTTGTGATTAGCCAAGGAATCAGAATCAGAAACCAAGCTTACTGATCAGGTTTGTAAGCTACCATTGATGCTAACAATAGTTTGAACTGATAAATTATAGGGATGTACAGATGAGAAGAACAGGGCGGCCAGAGGCTCCTTTCCGCACCGCTGCCAAGACACCATTAGCGTCCTGGAGCCACACCATTTAGAGATGGCGCATGAGGCACATCATTGGCATGTATGCCATCTATACGTGCACATGCCAAAATGGTGCCAGGAGAGCACAGAGCGTACAAACGCTTCTCACTCCCTAGCCCCAATTTTGGCCCCAGGCCGCCACAAAGCAGCAGTCTGAACTGGGTCTATGTTTATAACTGTAAACATAGTTATAGGAAACCTCAGGAAACCGTTACATCATACAAAGAGAGGTGCCAAGTAGACATAAAATTAAAATAGATAAACAGCTCTCAATCATAGCTTGCTTGTGAATTTAGAAGCACAACTGTTTGGTGAAGTGTCTGAACAGAGTTGACATGTAAAATCATCCTTGGAATGACTCACTGAGCACATGAGCCTAAATCTGTGCCCAAGCTATGCAAAATTTCACCTGAATGATGTCACAAAATGTCATCTGACAAAGGAGGAAACTGGTAGCAGAATCCATACCAAAGGTGTAATTAGAAATGACAGGGAAGATCCTGAATGCCACACTCCTAACTCTGTCAGCCCTCCCAACACAGTACTGTTGCCAATAAAAGGGTTTTCCATTTACACACCCTTCTCTTTCCAATTAATATCCCGCCCCATCCCACCCCACCCCACCCCACCCCACCCCCAGCTACTAGTGACCATGAAGGTGAGCAGCCTTAGTTGGATACATTACACAGTGGAGCAGGGTTAATTTTCCATCCTATGACACTCCCGATGCCACTCAGTTCTTCTTCCTATTGCTAATAGAAATCTTTTTTTCCTAATATCCTATGTCAAGTCTAGTTTGGTCCCAAATCTGCACGGTGAGGGGTAGAAGATGCCCCCAGCATACTAATACTTACATTAAAAGCACGATTATTGTAGAATCTATCATCTAGCTTTGCTCCCCATTCACTTGGATCATACCCAGTTTCTGAAAAAGATTATTTTTTTAAAAAATGAAGTACACATTCAGTTTCCTCATAAGAATTAAAAATAGTTTTCTGGTCAAGCCATGCTTATTTAAAATTGCAATTGCAACAAAATATAGTTATGAAAATAACATTTCTTAGTTAACAACAAGCTTCATGGATTGTGAGCCCCTTTTTTTTTTACACCTGTGCCGTACGGTTACAGACTCCAGTGAATGTATGCAAAAGAAAGAAGGAATCAAATGCAAGACGCACTGTAGCACTGAATAATCATGAGGACATGTTAAAAACCGCACACTCCCTCCCAAAGAATTATCAGAAGAAATGAAAGGCAGGGACGGGCAGAATCCAGGCCTGTTAGATATGCTATGTATTTTATTTTTTACTTTTTTGGAAACAGGATAAAGATGCAACATTGTTTTAAAAACGTTTAACTCAACAAAAGGAAAGAAACAACAACTGAGGTGATGTCCTGCACATTCAAAGCACATTTAGGATCATGTCTTTATCCTTTCCTTAATATGTTGCAGTGATGCACAATTAGTTTTCTCCAATTCCACTCAGAGCTATGCCCTTAACATTATTTGCTGGCCTCTTTTTAAAGTGGAGGGAGGGCCCACAGGGGATCAATCTGCCCTAATCTCTTTCCCAAAAGCTGGAAATATTATTCTTGCTCTGCTAATTAAAAAAGATCCCCACACTGTTCTTAAGTTGTATAATATATACTCTGGCTGCCTAATTTGGGTTTCAGGGCTAGAAGAATTATTTTGGTGCAGGAGGCAGAGAATTCTTATGTAAGAGCTGCTACAACATCATGTGCAATTAAAATACCTGCCTTTAGTGTCAATTTGCTTAGCAACATCTTCACACAAAAAACTAAAACAAATCTAAATGTCTATTAAACAGAGAGTGGTAGAGGCAATATTACTCCTATCAAAAAGGAGTAGAGTTTCACCTATAATAGGCCAACTTTTTGAGGGGAAAAAAGAAAATAAATGCTCAGATGCATTCTACTGCATATCACTGTCCTCTAGAAGTGTATCTGCAGTCACATCTCTCCACAATTATACAAGTTCAAAACTTTTGTAAACAAAATGAGAATGGGAATTCTAAGGATACTGAATTTTTACACCAGAGAGAGCAGAATGTATGCTTGTACTTTGATTTTATAGATCGGATGATGTACAGTATGTGTTTATGGGATATACATAAACATGTTATAGTCATAAAGCCTAAAACCAGCTTTAATATGCTTATGGTGTAATGTAAGAGATCTTTCATCTCCACTCTGAAGGAAAAACAAAGGTGGAGACTTTTACACTACCGTTTTATGCATTTACTTGAAGGATTAGGCGCCAGCAAACACAATGGAAAGTACTTCTGAGTAAACACACATTGGAAGAGATTGTCTGGGAGTTTTCTAGGTCAGAGAAAAGAATAACATGTGTACGTGTACATTAAATGCCTGTGAAATGAACTCTATTTATGCTCACTTTCTCTTTCAATGAGGAGAGTTTCAAAATACTTAGCGGCAAAGCTTGGTATATCTTCAGGTTGGCTCCTTAAGACTTCCCTGGCAAGCCCTTCGAGCAGATTTGCAAATCCAGGAGGAATGCGTTGAGTGGTGTTGGAGAACGGAATCGCCATTGTCCTCAATAGGCTTCTCTCTCACCTGCAATTTCATTTACAACAGCAATGGATATATCATAATCTGAAAATTGCATGATTTTATTCTAACATGCATGAATGGCAGCGAGGACATCAAGAGGTAAAAATAACAATCAATCTGGCCACAACCTGCTCTTCAGAATGCATACCAGCTGCTAATGAAACTTTTCACTACGATTTCATGTTTAAAAAGCAAACAAAAATAAGATTCTAGTTAACTAAAATTGTGCCCTTTATTAAACAGAGAGCTGAGTGATTCACTATTTTTTTAAAAACACAAAATTACAGATGGCAAATGCCACATTAAGAGATACTAAGAGGTATTTCGTAATGTGAGACAAAGGAATTCCTGCTGCCATCACCAAGGAAGTATGCTGTCTTCTTGAGCATTTCACTCTTTTTTCTCATAGGCAGTGTTAATTGATCAATTAAAACTCTCATAATTAATTGACAAAGATCTCTTTAATTGCCTGAAGAGCTGAACACCTCCTACCTGGTCATCCTCTGGAATGGTGGAAACCTCAAACATGCTACGGCCTAGATTTCCCTTATATTTTGCTATGGTTAAAAAATAATTATTAAAGCCATAGCTAAAACATAAATGGTGGAAACCTCAAACAGCACCTTCTATCGGCTGTTAACTGTAAACTCAAGAATAAGAATAAACTCTTATTGTTGTGTGTATTATTGTATATTTCCGTTATAAATGCATTATAATATATTGCAATATTATAGTTATATGTTGGGGTGGAATCTCTTTTCCTGTACAGTGGGCCCTTGTTATCCGCTGGGGTTTGGTTCCAGGACCCTCCGTGGTTAACAAAATCTGTGGATGCTCAAGTCTCATTAAATATAATGGCACAAGAAAATGATGTACCATATATAAAATGGAAAATCAAGGTTTGCTATTTGGAATTTATGCTTTTTGGGAATATTTTCAAGCTGTGTATGCTCGAATCCATGGATAAAAAATCCGTGGATAAGGAGGGCCAACTGTAGTTTGAATTCACTGCTCTGGGTCCTATGCTCTAGGTCCTAGGTCTCTGGAGCTGCAGAAAACTAGCTTGTTCCAGCCTCAATATGGCACCCCTTCAAATATTTAAACAGGGCTATCATATTATATCTTAACCTTCTCTTCTCCAGAATAAATATACCCAGCTCCCTAAGCTGCTCCTTATGATTTCCAGACCTTTTCACCATTTTGGTCACCCTTCTCTGGACACTCTCCAGCTTCCCAACATCCTTTTTAAATCGTGGTGCCCAGAACTGGACGCAGTATTCAGGATGAGGCCTGACCAAAGCTGAATAGAATGGCACTTCTACTGATGCAGCCTAGAATCACATTGGCCGTTTTAGCTGCTGCATCACATTGTTGGCTCATGTTCAAACTTGTGATGTACTAGGACTACCTTTCACATCTACCAGGTGCCCCTCATCCTATATCTATCCATTTCGTTTTTTCTGCCTAAGTGCGGTACCTTACATTTCTCCCTGTTGAAATTCCTTTTGTTAGTTTGGGCCCGGCTTTCTAATCTATGAAGGTCATTTTGAATATTGATCCTTTCTTCTGGGGTATTAGCTATTCCTCCTAATCTGGTGTCATCTGCAAAGTCGATAAGCATGCCCTCAATTCTGTCATTCAAATCATTGATAAAGATGTTGATAAAGAGGGCAGTATAGGAGTTTAAACTGTGGAAAGGCAACATTAATTCAATCTTGTAGTGCATTTGACATCTAAGTCTGAGTTGCATTTTATACGATCACAGTTTACATTCACAGCCCCGTGTGGGGGGTATAAACATGATTAACAAATCGATTTAATTAAAAGTGTGAAGCTATTATGTAAGGAGAAAATACAGTCACCGAATAACTTACAGAACAGCGTTGCTCAGATCTGGCGATGAATCATGCCACTAAAATCCTCAGCTTTTAAGTTTCACTCCCATCAAACTGTGTGATGAAGGACAGAAAGAATAAAATTGTAAACAGCGAGAACACAAAACGCAAGAGCCATAGATTGCTCAATCGTCGCCGAACTATTGCTCCGGATATGTTTTTAATCATATTAATTGGTTTAAAACAGCAAAATTGGTTTCTGTCGCTAACATTTTTGTGGTCAGTGCAAAGACAACCACCAATAATTTTTTGTTTCTAATCATGCAGACGACAATCCCAGCCCAAACTACGTATATTATAATATATTATATATGAGAAATTCTGGATAATACTCCATGCATCTATTGAAGTTGGCTATAAATTTCAAAATTGCATTGTATATGATGATCACAGTTCTTCAAATGTTTCTGCTACAATCTGTTGGTCTTTTACAGTTTGTGACGCCTTTCCCCAATTCTACGTTTGATGATTAAACAGAGTATCTGAGCAACGTATATCTGGAGTCCAAATAGGGCTGTGTGTAGTATGGACCTTCAAGTCACCTGTCTTTTCTGGCTCAAGGGCTATGGAATTCTGGGAGTTGGAGTATATTGTGGGACCCAGAGCTCAAGGCTTAACTCTATTTGGCTCAAGGGCTATGGAATTCTGGGAGTTGGAGTTTGTTGTGGGGCCCAGAGCGGAGCGGACTCCAACTCCCAGAATTCCATAGCCCTTGAGCCAAATAGAGTTAAGCCTTGAGCTCTGGGTCCCACAATATACTCCAACTCCCAGAATTCCATAGCTCTTGAGCCAGAAAACTTAACCCTTGAGCTCTGAGCCTCACAATATACTCCAACTCCCAGAATTCCATAGCTCTTGAGCCAGAAAAGACTTAACCCTTGAGCTCTGAGCCCCACAATATACTCCAACTCCCAGAATTCCATAGTCCTG
Source organism: Urosaurus nigricauda (assembly GCA_034509955.1). Classification (NCBI taxonomy): domain Eukaryota; kingdom Metazoa; phylum Chordata; class Lepidosauria; order Squamata; family Phrynosomatidae; genus Urosaurus; species Urosaurus nigricauda. The sequence goes on from JAOEGL010000009.1 coordinate 12,269,054, forward strand.
AGACAGATAGAGTTAACCCTTGAGCTCTAGGCCCCACAACAATCTCCAGCTCCCAGAATTCCATAGCCCTTGAGCCAAATAGTGTTAAAGATCCACTCAGGGCCTCACAACAGACTCCAACTCCCAGAATTCCATAGCCCTTGAGGCACATTGAGCTTCTAAAACCCCTCTCTGGGCTTGACAATACCCTCCAACTCCCAGAATTCCACAGCCCTTGAGCCATGGCAATCCAAAAATGGCGTCCAAAAAACTGCCTCATATTTGCGGTGTGAGGGAAGGCCTCTCCTCAGCCTTCACCTTTTCCGCTCTCGAGAGAGGAAGGAGGGCGGCTGTCGCTGGCGGTAATAAGAACGACGGAAGGGGCTTTATTATGGCGACAGCGGGCCGCCTATCTAACAATAATAAGAAGAAGAAAGCGTTTGGCCGTTGTCTAGCAACGCGGCTCCGCCCACCAAGGCCAGGGCCGCCACCTGATTGGCCGAAGTCTCCGCCCATCAGCCGTTGGAATAATAAGGACAAGCCACGCCCCCTCGCTTCGCCACGCCCCCGCTCTGTCTCTTCAGTCTCAGTTTGGACGCTGACTGACTGAACGACGCACAGTCACTCACTGAGGGGGGAATGGGGAGAGTGACGTCACAAAAGGGTGATGACGCGTCACAGCAGGCCCGCCTCTCTCTCTCGACTCAGTCAAAACCTGACAGGGATAGGTCGCGCATGCGCAGAGAGGGAGAGACTCCTTAGGCTGCCACAGTGGATAAATAAACCGCTTTAGTACCGCTTTAACTCTCTTTCTGCCTCTTGAGGCAGAAAGAGAGTTAAAGATCCACTCAAGGCCTCACAACAGACTCCAGCTCCCAGAATTCCATAGCCCTTGAGGCAGATAGAGTTAAAGATCCACTCAGGGCCCCACAACAGACTCCAGCTCCCAGAATTCCATAGCCCTTTGATACAGATAGAGTTAAAGATCCACTCAGGGCCCCACAACAGACTCCAACTCCCAGAATTCCACAGCCCTTGAGCCAGGGCAGTGAAAGCAGTGCCAAACTGGGTTATCTCTGCAGTGTGGATGCAGCTTAAGTAGCCTTGGGAATATCCATCAATCAGGGCAGACATTGCAGTCAAGAATTCAGAAGAAGACTAAGGACTTGGAAGGGCAGCTATGAAGGAACTAGAGAAGTGTAAAAATATATCATTTAACACCAAAGTCAGCATTGTCCGTGCCATAATATTTCCCATTTCTCTGTAGTTTATCATACGACGGAATCTGGGGGTATAATGCAATGGCAATCCGAACGCAATCCTGGGGTTTCACGTTATTGCAAATGAGTGTATCTCACGCAATTTCGGGCAAAAGGGAAGTCATTCCGAACGCAATCGGGTTTTATGTTATTTCGTATTAAAGCATCTCATGCAATTTCGGGCAATGGGGGGTCATTTTCTGGAAATGGGAAGTCATTCTGAACACATTCCGAACGCAATCAGATTTCACATGAATTCACTAAACTAGCGAATTCACGTAATTGCGAATTGGCTCCATTCGCAATTGAGAGAAATTCCTCCCATGTGATAAACGGTTATAGTTATGAAAGCTGTACAATGAAGAAGGGGGAAAAAACCCATTCATTTGATATGCGTTGGAGAAGAGTTGTGATAACAAAACCCACCAAAAAGACCAATGGAGGGTCCCTAGAACCGATCAGGCCCAAAGTTATCAATGAAAGCAAAGAAAGATGACTAAACAGGGTGGCCATTATCATGAGAAGAAACATTTGTGACCCATAAGTTCCTGACTTATGGAAACCTCTTTATTGGGTTTTCTGGGCAAGTTTCTTCAGAGGAGGTTTGCCATTTCCTCCGGCTGGGGCTGAGAGAGCAATGGCCCCAGTGTCACCCAGTTGGTTTCTATGGTTGAACTGGGACTCAAACCACTGTAGCATGCTGCCTCCACTGCTTGACAGTAAATCCTCCAGTTTCTAGCTGGGTTGAATAATATATGGGGAATATATGCCCATAGGGAAACATTGGGGAATATTTGCCCATAGGGAAGCATAGGGAATATTTGCCCATAGGGAAACATTGGGGAATATTTGCCCATAGGGAAGCATAGGGAATATTTGCCCATAGGGAAGCATAGGGAATATTTGCCCATAGGGAAACATGGGGAATATTGGCCCATAGGGAAACATTGGGGAATATTGGCCCATAGGGAAACAGGTGGAATATTTGCCCATAGGGAAACAGGTGGAATATTTGCCCATAGGGAAACATAGGTATTATTTGCCCATAGGGAAGCATAGGGAATATTTACCCATAGGGAAACATGGGGAACATTTGCCCATAGGGAAGCATGGGGAAGATTTGCCCATAGGGAAACATGGGGAATATTTGCCCATAGGGAAACATGGGGAATATTTGCCCATAGGGAAGCATAGGGAATATTTGCCCATAGGGAAACATGGGGAATATTTGCCCATAGGGAAACATGGGGAATATTTGCCCATAGGGAAGCATAGGGAATATTTGCCCATAGGGAAACATGGGGAATATTTGTCCATAGGGAAATATAGGGATTATTTGTCCATAGGGAAACAGGGGGAATATTTGCCCATAGGGAAGCATAGGGAATATTTGCCCATAGGGAAACATGGGGAATATTTGTCCATAGGGAAATATAGGGATTATTTGTCCATAGGGAAACAGGGGGAATATTTGCCCCAAGTACTATTCATGGTTCTCTATGGGCAAGTATAATGCTTCCTCATGGGCATGTGGCAAGTGCTGCCCTTCCTTTGAGTACATCTCCTTCCTCCCTTCCTTCCTTCCTCCCTTCCTTCCTTCCTTGGGGCCTGGTTCAGGTCCAGCCCAGTGTGAGGTCACAGAAGCACGCCTTATTCCGAGGAGGAAGGTCCATTCTGTGGCTGCAGCAGCCTCTCTTTCCCTGGAGGAGAAGGAGGAGGAGGAGGAGGACCATGGCTGCTGCTGCTGCTGCTGCTACTGTCCCTTCCTGCCTCCTCCTCTTCCTCCAGTTCCTTTGCTGGGCAGGTGAGTCTGGGGCAGACTAATCTCTTTCCTCTGTGCTGCTGCTGCTTCTGCTGCTGAATGAATGAATGAATGAACCCTGCAAAGACTAGCCTTGTTGTTGTTGTTGTTGTTGTTGTTGTTTACTGTCAAGCCATGGTGACCTAAGTCGAACTGATCATGGGGTTTTCTTGGCAAGGCTTACTCAGAGAAGGTTTGCCCTTCCCCTTCCCTTGAGATTGGCTGATGTTCTTATTATTGATTATCTTAAACCTAGAATTTTATCCAGAATGCAGGAGGGAGACCCAAGGAATCAATTGAAAAGGAAACATGTCGTTTATTTTGCTGTCTGCAGCCTTGTTCCCAGCAGAAATCCTTCCAAATTACCGGGACCGCGGTTCTAAAATGGACCAGGTTTTGATAGTGTATTTGAACAAAGGAAACTACCAGTCACATGTTTGCTTTGTCCTTTACACCATTTATTACAAGCCCCTCAGTTTTACTCTTGACTTATCCGCAGGTAATATCAAAATCCATAATTTTGGCCCCAAAACCAGCCCTTGACTTATACGTGAGGTTGACTTACAATCAAGTATATATGGTATACATTTTCAAAAATGCTGTTTCAAAAATTTAATGGGAACAGGAGTGTGACTTCCTGAGGCTTAAAAAGAAATAGGGAGAGTAAAAGTAATGTGTGTGGCGATGAATTTTCTTTAAGTTATATGCTTCCTTGGCACTCTGTTATAAATTGGCTGCTCTTCCTGGAGTCAGAAAAGCCTAAAAGCTGCACTGCAGCTGGTGCACACCAGGGATGTTCCAGAAGAGACCACAATAACTATTAATGGGGAATGTTGTGACCTTTTGTGTCTACTCCAGGTGCTCAGCTTCGCTTTGCCAACTATTATGGTGATCACATGGTGCTGCAGAAGGAACCAAGCCGTGCTGTCATATGGGGCTATGGAACTCCGGGTGCCAACATATCACTTATCGTTTTCCAGAAGCTCTATGTTACAATGAAAGAATCTGCAGAAGTACATGGTAATAAATCAAATAAAAGATGTAAACCTGCGTGCCCTACACCCAACACAATTCTCTTTTGTCCCCCTTTCTGCCTTGATGGCAGACCTCTTTAGGTGTTGAGACATCATTAGTACAGTGGTTCTCATTATTTTGGTCCATGATCATTGGCCATGCTGACTTGGTCTTCTGGGATATGATGTCCAAAATCCACCAGAAGACTGAAGGTAATGAACCATTGTTCAATATCCAACATTATTTCCCAGCCAATCAACCAGCAGAGTGCAAAGAACTCAGAAGAAAGTAACATGGCTTGTGAGCACATTAACCTTTGGGTGAGATCCAGATAACATGGAGGTACATGCTAGATATTTTAGCTTTCTGGAGGAAGAAGGATCTTTATCCTATTATAAGTAGAGTTACTTGTCATTTGGTCCATCTAATCCATTGTTATTGACACTGGCTGACAGGGGTGCTCTTGGATTCCAGGCAGCCCTGCTTGGAGATATCAGGGGTTGAGCCCATGGCCTTCTGCACACATAATGTTCTCAGCCACTGACCCTTCTACAGGCTCATCAGCTTGGTATATTCTTCAATCCAACCCTGAATGAAGATGGTTGCAGCCAGGGTGTTGGTATTGCCTTTAAAGCCCTTAAACGACCAGGTTATTTGAGAAGTCACCTCACAGACTGACATCTGCCTAGGTAGCTGTGTTCCATGCCTTGGTTGTATGTGAGATCAGATAGATCCATGCAAGAGACTAGGCTTTCTTTGCCATGGAGCCATGATTATGGAACTGAATCCTGATAGGGTTGTGCACCTTCATGGCATATCCTGATAACATAAACTGCATACAAACTGTTTTCATTTTGTAGTATTTATAATGAACTTTGGCAAGGTGTAGGTGTGTGTAACCACTTCTAAGTAGCTTCCAAACTGATAACAAATCCTGGGATCTTTATGGTTTTTGTTTTCAAAATTTCTCAGCTGGCACTAAAGTCTGGGAAATTCTCCTGCGTCCTATGCCCCAGGGTGGCCCTTACAGTATAGAGGTGAGGCAGTACTACAAGCAAGAAGTGTCAAATGTGACGCTGAAGGATGTCTACTTTGGGGACATCTGGCTCTGCAGTGGACAAAGTAATATGGAGATGACAGTTTCGCAGGTGAGTGACATGTCTACAAAGTGCAATGAAGGTGCTGTTGCTTTAGTTTAAAATACTGTTACCAGATTTTCAAAACAGCAATAAAGGACAGGTGGAATTCATGGCATACAGGGCTGATAGAGGTAGCTATTGTCAAGTTTGGGTTATACCTGAATGCCAAATGAAAGTATTGATTTCACTTAACTTAGTCATGTATTTATAGAATTGACATATTATCTAGATTAATAAATTACATGATTCACAAATTTCCATCTTTATGAAAGGCCCAAACTCCAAATTACAAGATTTTTTGGCATCTCTTTCAATCCGTATAAAAGGAAAACCTTTCTGATCCTCAAATAAGGGACACCCCTTATAATAAGGGACACCTGCCAACCCTATTTGGGAAGAAAAAGGTGTGCATTGGCTGGATTTCAGCATAATGTGAACTAAGAAGAAGAGCCTTCCTCCAGTCCATCTGCCTTGGTCCAGGCCTCAGAGGGAGAGAAGAACTGCTGGATCATGTCTTTTTAGATTGTAAGCCTGAAAGCAGGAAAGTGTCTAATTAAAAATAATAATTGTAAGCCGCTCTGAGAGCCATTAGAGCTGAAGAGCGGGGTATAAATACAACAACAACAATATTAATAATAACAATAATAATACAGTATATGCAAATACAGGTATTCTGAACTCTAAAACATTTCTGTTCCAAGTCATTTTGGGTAAGGAAGACTCAGCTTGTATATACAAACCAGGAATTGTCAGATAAAATATATCATAACAACATGTGTTCCACTTTTGTTTTTGTTTTGTTTTATTTTGTTTTTAAGAAACTAGCATGTGTTTCAAACCATGACTATTGGTTTCCACATTTATGGACTAAACTCTAATTGAAAAGCACTCTTTAATTGTTTTCAGATTGGTTTAATTGTGATTTGAGTGGAATCTTGTCCTGTTTCTTAGATATTCAATGCTAGTCAGGAGCTGGCAGAGGTCACCCAATATCCTCTTGTGCGTGTGTTTGCAGCTGCTCTTGTTGAATCTGATGAAGAACTGGAAGAACTGGGGGCTATCGATTTGCAGTGGTCCATTCCAACAGCCGGTAAGAGAGTTTGTCATGTTAAATGTCTAGCGAACTAGCAGCAATTTTTTTTTTAAATGCACAAATCAAAAATTGGCATCTTGGTTTGGTTGGTGGGGTTTCATATGTTGAGAAACCACTACTTCTGTCATGCCTCACTACGTCAAGGCTGGCTAGTGCAGGTGAGCTGGTTTTCACAACAACTGAAGCACTACAAGTTCCCCAGTCCTGCTTCTGTGTAGATGGAACATAGTTGGAGTAATGATAATTGCAAATTTCTTTCCATAACTAATATCCAAGGTACTGCAAGAATATCTGATATTTATGCAAGCACTTTTCAGTGGATTAGGGCTGTGAGCTTATAGCTGCAGACTACTCTTGATGCTTGAAGTGAGGTATTATTGTTTTGAGAAAAATCCATCAAAGATAGAACAGAAGAACAAGCTTGCTTATAGAAGCCCCTAATGCTGACTTCCATGCATGCTAGTCTGTTCAGACCTCCATTATGGAGAAGGCATATAGTGTATATCTCTTGCTAATTTCAGAAAAAATCAGGAAGTGATCCTAAAGAAGGAGGAAGATAGTAAATCTGCATATAAATTTTAGAAAGCTGTCAGAAGGAGAAAAAAGTAGAAGCTAGCTATTTGAGAGGCAGCATGGTGCAGTAATTTGAGCATTGGACTATGACTCTAAAGGCCAGGGTTTGAATCCTGCTTGGTCATTAAGATCCACTGGGTGACCTTAAGCATGCTACACACTCTCAGCCTAAGAGGAAGGCAAAGGCAAGTCCCCTCTGAAGAAATCTTATTAAGAAAACCCCATGACAGGTTTTTTTTAAAAATCTATTTCCCACCTCTTCCATTGGATCGAAGCGGTTTGCATTTGTGTCACCATAAGTTGGAAACATCTTGAAGGCACACAAGAAGAAGAGCAAAAAGCTATTTGCCTACCGGTATTGGGGATTGGGAGAGAATAGGAGGAAAGGGCTTAGATTCTGGCTTTTTAGTGTTGGTGTTTTAGGTGTAAATGCAGGCGGAAATATCTACACATGTTGGAAATTAAGTCCAATTTCTATCTGAGCTTGACATGAATGTCTAAGTCATAACTGGCTGTAGGAGGTGGTGCTCATCTCTGATACTAAGCCAAAGAGCCAGTGTTGTCCAAGGACTGCTCTGGTGGTCTTGTGGCCATCATGACTGCACCGAACTCCATTACCTTCCCACCAAAGTGGTACCTGTTTATCTACTTGCATTTGCATGCTTTCAAACTGCTAGGTTGACAAAATACCTTGGCCCGTGAGTTCCCACCCCTATCTTAACGTCTGCCTGTTACCTTCAGTTTTTATTAAGTGCTTGCATTAAAATACAATGGATGCTCCAAAACCCCACAATCTGTCTTTTCTGATTAATTCAGAACATAATTTAAAATGATTTAATCTAATTTAGTAGTCCACTATTATAGCCCTAGTGAAAAAAAAAACTGTGTTGGAGCAAGGTTCTTCTTGGTATAAAAAACCTTATACACTATAATCCATTCTATGCAGTCATGTCATACACTTTCCAAGAATGAGAAATATCAGTTGTTGTGACAGAGGTTTATTCTATGAACATACAGCAGTACCCTATGCCAGGTACCTGGTTCTTCATAACTGTAGAAAAGCTAATAGTTGAAAATTAATCAGAAGTAGAAATTCAGTCTCATTACACGTAGATTACTCTATGTCTCAATTTATAAATGTCCTAATTTTATAAACAAAACCTACATTGAACAGAAAACCTGGGACATGGAGACTTCAGCTATTTCTCTGCTGTCTGCTGGCTTTTTGGCCGGCACTTGTTCGATGCACTCCAGTATCCCATAGGACTGATAGACACCACCTGGGGAGGGACACCAATTGAGGCCTGGTCTTCCAAGAGGGCACTGCGTGAATGTGGAGTCTCAACAGACATCAACAGGTAAGGAGGACTTAATGGAAATAGGCACCTGTCATTTTCCTGCATTTGACATAGGTTTCCTCATTACATTGCATACATTGTCTTTTCCTTTATATCCCTTTGTGGTACAAAGGATGTGGCTGCAGCACAAGTTGCTCCATACATTTACAACAGTGGTGGGGAATTCTTTCACTTTTTGAATTATGTGTCCCATAATCCTTAATAATAGCCATGCAAGGTGCTTTTGTACACTGAGTCCCAAGATATCTGGAGGCCTAAGTATTACACACATCTGGTTTACAAGGATAAAGAAAAACATCCATCCTTCTCTTCTTTTCTCAGAGTGATAACCCAAAACTTCATTGATTTTCATTCACTGGTTCCTCTCATTGCTTGCACTTGCATTCATAAATGGCTCATGTCTTATATTGCAGAACTCTTTCCTTGTATCATATTGCTGGTCCTAAAAATTCATCTGTACTCTGGAATGCAATGATTCATCCATTTGTCAACATGACCCTCCAAGGGGTTATTTGGTATCAAGGTATGTATGTCCAGTGTCTGGCAATATTACTTGTTTGGAATACAACTCCCATAATGCTTAGCCAGCAAACTCACTGGGGATTCTGGGAGCTGCAATCCAAAATAACTTTTTCAAGCTGTGAGCAAACCTCACAGTATGACTGGGCAGGCAGGCAATTACCATCACTTTCACATATTTTAACTTTTTGTCCCTTCTGTGTATATGCCAGGTGAAGAGAACACAGTCATGAACACAGATCTGTACAACTGCACATTCCCTACGCTCATTGAAGACTGGAGAAAAAGCTTTCACAAAGGCTCCAAAGGGCAAACCCAGCGGTATTTTCCCTTTGGCTTTGTCCAGGTATGTAACTATGGTATAAAAGTATGAATACAAGACTGGATAGTTGGTCCTGTTAAAGATGGATCTTATAACAAGTGGAAGAGTGGCACTTTTAACCCCATCAAGGTAGGATAAACTGAAAAAAACAACACTTTGTCAGTGTGCTAGAGGTATCACTCCTACTATCCATCTGAGTAATGATTCTTAACCTGGACACATGATCCTATATCACTGTAGTGTAGCATTTAAGAATGCCAGCAAAGTTATGCTCCACTTTGTATTATGAAATCCTTACACTGAGTGCATATGGATCAGTGATCAATATGTATCTCTTACACCCACTGCTTAACAGCAGTGTACAGAAGTAATGATTAGAAGCGCTAAAATGAAGGTGTACGTGTGGATCAGCTTGCCACCGCACTTATCACATGAGCCAAAAATAAAAGTAACTCTCTGAAGATTAGTATACAACTGTGAACAACAGATCTGTATGAAGATGGGAACCAATGATACTGTAAGGCACAGCCATCAGAATATCATAAGGGCTTATGAGGATCTGGATAGGAAGGTGAAAGAGCTGGATGCACAGGTTTCCATCTCATCTCTTCTTCCAGTTGAAGGGCATGGTCCAGGAAGACAGAGGAAAATAGCAGATGTGAACAACTGGCTCCGCAGATGGTGCTGCCAAGAACAATTTGGATTTTTGGATCGTGGTTTGCAGTTTCAGGATGCTGGACATCTGGCAAGGGATGGGTTGCACCTCACACTAGCTGTGTTTGGCTAAAGGGCATAGCCAAATGCTTCTCTAATTCCCTACCCTACTCTGCTCATGAGAAGGCCAGGATCCATTCTGAATCCACGCTTAGCCAGGAGGCTCACTCCATAAGATAACTATCAGAAATTTGTTTTTCTTTCAGTTTCACCTACCTTGCAGAACTGTTGTGAGGACAAGATTGCAGGAGTGGTAGAACTGTATATGTGACCTTGAGCCCTGTCAATTAAAATCAAGACAGAAATGTAATGAAGAAATGAAATGAAAAGATGTAGGAATTTAAGCTTTACATTCTGGGCCAGGCTTTGCCATCTGCTGAGGGGGTGTGACATGGGGGTAGAGAGCAGGGAGCATATCTTCCATCATCTTTATGTTCTTGATGGGGATTGTAGCAGACCAATTTGAAGTCTGCCATGTTAGACCTTGTCTACACAGCTATAGAAACACCAACTGTTACTTTTCACCTTGTGTTATAGTTATGTACATATCGCCATGTGGCACCAAATGACAACTTTCCACGTATCCGATGGCATCAAACAGCAGACTATGGCTATGTCCCTAATAAGAAAATGCCCAATACTTTTATGGCTGTGACCATGGACCTTGGTGATGATAATTCTCCCTATGGCAGGTAATGAAGGTCCATTTGCTTTAACCTATATGTGTTTGTCTGGTGTCTCTTCTAATTTGTAAGCCAAGTTTTTGTAAGCCCTTACCATTCTTGTCATTTTGTTTTAAATGTGTTCTTTTTCAATAATATTTTTATTTAATTATTTTTAAAAACTTTTGTAAAATAAGATTTTAACTTAATTTTGTTTTAAATTATTGGAAGCCACTTTAGATCACATCTCATGAGAAAGGCAGGATGTAAATTCAGTCCCTCAATCAATCAATAAAATTGTTTGCAGGGCAATTTTCAGAACTCATCCTGACTTAGGGTGGCCAATTAGATGGGAATAGTTTTGTACTGTCCCAATGTTGCTTGTTACTTACAGCCAAGAAAGGATGGTTCCATAGGTGATGTCTAAGCCTTTGCACTCTGGACAGATATTTTGGACTACCCATAATATAATAACATAGCCATTGGCTATATTGGGTGGAGCCCAAAACATCTGGAGGATCAGAAACTGAGGACCAATGTAAAGACAGGACTCATCTCCATAATGAAAGAGACATGGCCACTCTATTTCAAGTTCATCTGCAGAGTAGCATATCCTGATTCCACTTTGGTGCATAAACATCTGGAGAACCAATGGTTTTCCATCCCTAACCCAATGTTTGCACCAGTGCTTCTCAAACAAACAAGAGGATACTTCAACATTCTTCACGCTGCACTACAGAAATGCACATTCTTCGTGCCAAACTTTGTATAGCATTGTGCCTCTGTTAGTCTGTGCAGTGAGGGAAGAGCCAAAGAAAGAAGAATTGGAGGTGTGGAGGAACAGCTATCAGGATAACTGGACAGGTGGTATGTGGACAAGAGAGAGAGCGGCACAGAAGGGAAGATGGGAAGTGAGAGGAAGAGACAGGTGGCAAGGATTTGAGAGTGTGAATCGAGGACTTGGTGAAAGAGAAGCTTTCCTGCAGTCTGTTGGTTAGGAACTAAATGATGTGTGTTTGATTAAACAAAAATGCTAACCCCCTAGGAAATTGCTAATTAGGTATTTAACTAATTATGTTTGCTTTATTTAGTCCACATACTGCATTACTTAGTTTGTTTCCAGCATTTAGGTGTGCATGGAAAGAATGGAAAAGCAGAGAGTATGAAAGGACAAGGTTGGGGAAGGAAGGAGGGAGGCAGAGCGAAAATATAGAGATTATGTCTTGATGAATTTTCGGAAAATGAAGTCCAGTAAGAGCAGTGGTGTGTCACAACAGGGTGTCACCCAGTGTGGGGTATCATATTGGGCTTTGGGGGTGGGACTTCAGGGGATGGGGCCAAAACGGCATGCCATCACCTCCCTGCATGGCATGGCTTTACTCGCAAGTAAATCTGCACCAGGCAGAGAGGAAGGGGTGCCCTGGGCCCTGCCATGGAAGTGTGTGAGGGGCACTCAGCCAGATGCCACACCTCTTCTGGGATGTGATGCCACTAAGAGTACTGAGATCCTGGAGTGATTTTAAAAACAGGGCAACTCTTGTGCAGGTGTCCACATGCCACTGTTGCAGTGCTTTCTTTGTGCTTCAGCAGATTAGGCTCGGCAGTACTGCGAGGCCAAGAGGAGCCTTCCCAGGATCCAGAATTAGTCTCTTACATACCCAAGGGAGGAGGATTTATGGACATCTCCACCTGTCTATATCCCAGCTAGTGCTGCAAAGGTTTTAAAAGGCAGTGATCCCAACACACCAACCAACTCTTCACTCACTCCACAGCTAGAATATGGGGCTGAAATAGGTAGTAATTTCTACCAATTCTAGGAAAGGGCAAAGAGAGATATATTTACAGTTGGCTTCTTCTGAGAATCACAGGCTTGTGTGTGTATCTGTGTGCAGCTCTAGCATGGGATCCCTAGCCTCATGGTCCCACCACACCATTGATAATATAGCCTTGACAGGGATTAAACACCAAGAGGACAAATTTCAGGTTAATAGCTTGAGCGTAGTCCCAGACTCTGGCTTGAACCTGAATTCCCAGGTTTCAGCAGTGGCCAGGAGTACATTTGCAGTTAAAATTAGTGTGCTGGCTGTGCCCGTTCCTTGAGATGTCAGATCTGACCATAGGGATATATGCCTTGAGCGGGTTGCAATTCCCCGCTCTGCCATGAAACCCACTTGGGCTTTGGGAAGTCATATGCTCTCAACCTCAAGGGAAGAGAATGGCAAACCTCTGAACAAATCTTGCCAAGAAAACCCTATGATAGGTTCACCTTGGAGTTGCTGTACGTTGGAAATGATTTGAAGGCACACAGCAACAGCAACAACAGAGGAGAAATAAAGGAGAATTTATTCATAGAATCATAGAGTTGGAAGAGACCACAAGGGCCATCCAGTCCAAACCCCTGCCATGCAGGAACTCCAAATCAAAGCATCCCTGACAGATGGCCATCCAGCCTCTGCTTAAAATTCAAGGCCATATGGAAACCATTTATTAGTTACATGTGTCAGAAGAACAACAGATTCAAACCACCATTAGATCAGGTGAGGTAGTGAAGATAGGAATAACATTAATGAAAATAGAAAATTAAAAATAGGCAGCATTTAAGTGAAAAAGGTTGACAGGGAAATGTTTTGTACAAATTTATAGTTGGGAGGACAGGGGAGGGAGGGATGAGATTGAAGTTTTTAGATTATGATGTTTGTTGTATTATTATACTGTATGTAATGTAAAGAAAAATAATACAAATTATTTTAAAAATTTAAAAAGTGGGAAACAGAAACTTGCCCATCCCACCAGTAGATTTGCTCTGCATGGTTATGCACCTTCATGAGACAATACCTGCAAGGGGGGGTTCCTTTTAACCTCGAGGACTAGAAATTAGATATGTTATTTTGAAAATATAATAAATGAGGAGAGTGGGTTTCCTGTTTAACACCAGATACCTCTGAACTAAAGAGGTGCGATAATCTTCTGTTTTTCTTCTCTGTTTCACAGCATCCACCCCAGAGATAAGCAGACGGTGGCTTATAGATTACATCTTGGTGCACTGGCAGTTGCTTATGGTGAGAAATCCATGGTCTACCAAGGGCCCTATCCTCAGATGGTGCAGGTGGATGCAGCCCATGAACTTATCAATCTCACTTACAATGAACCCTTTGTGCTTCGCCAATTGGACAATAAAATATTTGAGGTAGGTTCTGGGGTGGGTGGTGGTACTCCTTATGCCCTGGTTCACCTGAGAAGGAACATAAGCTTTGTTAACTACTGAGCAATCCAGTAGTGCCAGTCTTGTCTGTTCCCCGTGAGAAACAGCTGCCTGAATGGATATAAACCTATCTTCCTAAGTGGTTGGAATGCTATAAAAGTTTTCAGTACGCCTCAAAACTTCTTTTTCTCTTTTGGTAGTTGAAGAAAATCTACCAGACAGTAGATTTTGATTGAATGTAACAAGGAACCTCTTGACCATTAGAGTGGTTCCTAGAAAGGTGGTGAGGTCTCCTTCTTTGGATGTTTTCAGGAAGGAGCTGGACACCTACCTGCTGGGGATACTCTAGCTAGCTAAACATCCTGCACCGAGTGGGGGTTGGACTTGATGTCCCATAGGTATCTGTGGATACCTACCTAGTTTGTGGGTCTTGAGTTCCCTAGATGTTAGTTTTTAAGACACCAGATACAGTATATTGGATTAAATGTGCATCTTTATCTCTTTGCCAGGTATGTTGCTCAGAACAAGCAGAATGTAAATGGAGCCCAGTGCCGATCAAGTCCTCCTTGTACCACTCAGTGTTTCTTCACAATACGGTTTGCCCAAAAGCTGTGACTGGCCTGCGCTATGCGTGGACAGAGTGGCCTTGCAAATACATGCTGTGTCCCCTTTACAACCTACAAAGCTTGCCTGCCCCTCCGTTCATTACATTTGCCGAAAGTAACCCTGCCTGGACTGTATCATAAGTAGAGTGATCCCAGATCCAGAGAGACTAGCAGCTTTGGTTGTACAGAGTAATGCTATACAGAGCCCCCGTTTATTTTTTTAATGAATATAGTAAAGTTCTCAGGTTGATAACTGTGGAACAAAAATATTCAAGTTGGGGAGTGTGGTTGCTTGCACATCAAAAAAGCTGAGGATGGATCAGTTGATTTTGGCAGACACTTCTTATACTTTGCATCTGCCCTGAACTTTTGTAATAATAGCAGACATTTCTGTAGCAGTTGGGATTCGGGCAAGCCATATACCAAATTATCATGACTTACCAACATATAGGAGATACATGTGCAATCCAACCCTATACATGTTTATTGAGAGATGAATCTCACAGATTTCAGTGGGACCTGATGCCAAGTAAACATGTTTAAGATTACTGTATTAATCTTACTGGTTTGTATGCTATTAATTGACTAAGCAGGGATTGGAAAAGTTCCTTTGTAGACAACAACTCCCATAACCAGTGTGGCTGGAGGATTGAGAGTTGTAATCCAAAAAAGGAGCTTTTCCAACCTCTGCAGTTTAGTAGAAAGTAGTTTGATAGGGTCATCATCTCAGGATGTTGCAGTTATACAGTTGTCTGTCTACTTCCTCTGCTGGAGAAAAAGTCATTTTCCTAAAGTAAGTCAAACAAGCTTGTTTAACTTATATGCTGAAAACATCATAAGAAAAGGAGAATTAGAATCAGAAAAAGGAGGAGTGAAGATAGGAAGAAGTAACATTAACAACCTAAGATGTGTGGACAAAATATTAGCAAAAGACATTCAGGAACGTAAAAGATGAAAGTGCAAAGACAGGTCTGATGCTGAACATAAAGAAAACAAAAATTATGAACACAGAAGAAATACACAAACTCAATCTAGACAATAGGAAATTGAAATAGTTAAAGAATTCCCATATCTAGAATCAAACATTAACCAGAATGGAGACTGCAGTCAAGAAATAAGGAGGAATGGGAAGGGCATCTATGAAAGAACTGAAAAACATATTGAAGAGCAAAGAGATACAACTGAGCAAGCACTAAAGTCAGAATTGTTCAGGCCATTGTATTCCCAATTACCATGTATGAATGTGAGAGCTGGGTAGTGAAGGAAGCAGACAGAAAGAAAATCAACTCATTTAAAATGTGGTGCTGGAGAAGAGTACTTAGCATCCCATGGACAGCCAATAAGACAAACAAATGGGTTCTTGGACTGATCAGATCAGGGCTCTCCTTGGAAGCAAAGATGATCAAGTTGAGACTATCGTACTTTGGCCACATAATGAGAAGGCATGGGTCACTAGAAAAAACAATAATGCTAGGAAAGTTAGAGCGTAGAAGAAAGAGAAGAAAACCACAAACCAAATGGATAGACTCAATCAGGGGAGTTGTGAGCAAGGGCTTGCAGGTTCTGGGCTGGAGAATAGGGATTCTTATCCACGGGGTTGCCATGAGTAGGAACCAACTTGAGGACAGCCAACAATAGCACCAACAAATGCCTTCTCTGCTGAAGAATGCCTCATGTGGCGAACTCCACAATGGAAATTTTGTACACAGTCATAATTCATACTTCTTCCATACCTTCCAGATTGTTTTCCTCACAAAGTGATTTAAGCAGTTTTTTATTTACTTTATCTTTCCAATAGAATAGGTAGCCATGCAATCCATACCTAAGATCTTCTCTTTCCAGGTCCAACAGCTTTTCATTCTCTAATGTTGTCCACTCTTTAACCCACGTCATGCATGGTAATAGATTTTTAAGCTGGGCAGTCCTAAGACGCCTCTTTCTTTAGCATCCTACATATTTCACATTGTTTCCTACTTTAAACTCTGTTTCCCATTGCCTTCCTCTACTGAAAGCATGTGACATGCCCAAAGTCACCCCCCATTGACCTCCAGTGCCGCACAGTACAGAATCATTAGTAATTTTTTTTGTACTAACGTTACATATATAAGAGTAATGGTAATAGTTGTGACAAACAACTAGCAAAAATAAAATATCTTTAAATTACAATATCATATGCACAGCCAAAATGTGTTTACATCGGCATAGTTTTATGTGGTTAAAGTAAAAAATTGGTTAAATGTGATGTTTTTAAAATATTTTTTTTAATTTATTTTTTTAAAAAAACGTGGCTTCTCTTTTCTTCTCCCACTGAGCCTTACTCCATTTACACTATCACTTCAGCATGTTAATAGGACAGAGGCAAATGCCATAGTCCGATTCTGGCAAAACACAGATGTTTTGAGGAGCAGTAGTGTCACCCCTCATGTCACCTGGTGCAGTCCGCACTGCCTTAGTGATCCCATTGCCGAGGTGGGAATTGAACCCCAAAGTCATAGTTCAACACTCAAACCACTATGCCATGCTGGCTCTCCCAGGGTTTTCTTGGCAAGATTTGTTTACAGGGAGTTTGCTATTGCTTTTCTCTGAGGCTGAGAGACTGTGACTTGCCCAAGGTCACTCAAGTGGTTTCTGTGGCCAAGCAGAGGTCTGAACCTTGATCTTTGAGCCTACAGAATGTTTGATCCCAGCTCCACTGGCTGGTTTCTTACACTGCTTTGATCCACACACACACACCTGTTTTAAATGTGAACAGAAACTAGTTTGGAAAGCCATATCGAAGCAAGAGGGTGTTTCACAACTGCAGCAGCTTTTATTAATTCCTGTATTGCATATGTGTGCATATTTACACATTCGCTTACAAAATACCCTTTATTTTCCCTTTGTTCTGATTGCTCATACACCAAAATCTTCAACTCCATACACCAAACTCCAAGATGAATCTATCTTAGGGTATTGGCAAGATTTGTTCAGAGAGGTTTTGCTCTTGTCTTCCTTCGAGATTGAACATGACTCACCCAATGGGTTTCCATGGCCAAGCAAGGATTTGAATCCTGGTTTCCAAAGTCCTTGTCTAGTACTCAAGCCACAACACCAGACTGGCTCTCATTGGATGCTTCCTTGTTTAAATTTCAAATGCTGGCATAAATGTTTAACTAGTAAAAGAATTTAGATTTAGATTTGGTTTCATTAGGAACTGGCTGTTCTTGGCCTGACATCAGAGATCGTTCTTGCCAACCTATCACTATGCAAGGTTAAAAAGGGTCAGTGCAAAGAAATCTGTCCCTTTTGGTGCCAAAATAGGGAATATCCACCAAAGGGAGATCTGTTTCTATTTTTAAACAATGTTTGAAAGTTTTTAATTGTAGTTAGCTTTTAATGTGTTATGTGCTGTTTTCAGATTTGTGGGTGTCCATTTTTCATGTTATGTTCAATTGCTGTCTTCACAGACATTTCAGTGTCTGTTTGCACTTAAAATTGAAATTCAGTTTTAAAATTAAAATTGCACTGTTCACAATTCACTTGGTTTCATATATTTATTCTTCCTGAAAGACATTTTGCTTGTTTACTGGGAGATGTGAGAAGTAAATCTTCATTTTAAAACAAACAAATACTCTGAGTACCTGGAATACTGTAAATTTTTTAAAAAGCATTAATAGATAATGAGATTAAGAAAGACCTGGCTGTGGCTAGCATTCAAAGTGTGGTTTATAGATTATTTCAGGTTTTGCTGATGTGATCCTCCCCACAATAGGGGTGTTGCATCAAAACCAACTAAAACGGGAACATGTCGTAAACTGATTATTTTAACATTAACATTAACATTAAATTTAACGGAATCTAGTCAGCAGAACTAACACAAATCATTTGTATAAAACCAAATAGTTAGATGCAATGTAAATTGCCACTCTTTCCCCCTTTTCTGTTAATGCTCTTAAGAAATAGTTCTCTGACAGATGAAAACATTACAATTCATGATAGAAAAGGCCTTATCTGTTGAATGTTGCCTCCCAAGCAGTTTTTAGAAAAGAGAAGGGACCATTTGGCCCTCCAGATATTGATGAACTGCATGGCCCATCAGTATTTGCTATTGGTGAGGAATGACAGGATAATCAAGGCATTTTTTAAAGTAAGAATTGCATGTCCATATAGCCACCCAGTCTTAGCTTTTGGACACAAGTGGATACATAAAATTTAATCAGTGATCCAAGAATACAGATTCAGATTGGAAACTACGCTCCCTAAAGCTAGCATATAATGTCTGTAAAGATATTTGCATCTCTGCATTTTCTCTCTGATTTTTAAAAATCACTTTCTCTTTAATCTGAATGTTAGGATTATACAAACTTCCACACATGAACTATGTGAATGTGAAGATGGACACTCAGTAGGAATTTCTTTTTAAAATGCCTAGGCAATAGCGCAGCAACATTTAGAAGTTTACATGTTCGGCTTCCCTGTGTTTAGAGGCACAGGACTTGCCAGAATGAGTGGCCATAAAATCCCCATGAAACAACACAATAGCATCTGCTCAAAATCTATAGGTAATCTATAATCACTTTCATTACAAATTGTAAATTTTTATAAAATTGGTACACAGTAAATAAGCATTTGGGTTATAGAGTATATGCACATTGTGCAACCAGGACCACAACTTGGAAATGCCAGAAAAGTCCAAGGCACTTTGATGACTGGGGACCAACAATAAATGACAATTGTACTGATTTTCAATGCTTTAGCACTATTCACCAATGATGTTTTCCCTGCTGTTTGCTGCTCTGTCAAGCTGATTGTTGTCAGTTTTCTTTTGATTCCAAGGCTGGTTTCATTTCTAAGAACAGGAAAGAAAATACCATGTTAAAGTAATACTGTCTCATGGGTCCAAAACACACTGCAGAAATAATACAGTTTGAGACCGCTTTAACTGCCCTGACTCAGTGCTAGAGAATCCTGGGAACTGTAGTTTGTGGTGGCACTCTGATACAGGAGGCTAAATATCTCACCAAACTACAGTTCCCAGAATTCCCTAGCATTGAGCCATGGCAGTTAAACAGCTGTCAAACTGTGGTGTGCACATAGATGGCCTGTGCACAGAGCACATAAAGATTGAAAAGGGCACCAGACAGGATTTTCCCCTTTGATAACCTTTGGTTTTTAAAACTGTCCTTGAAGCCATTATTTTTGTTTTTGTGAGGATAAAACAAGGATGAAAAGGCCTCTTGAGCTCACGGAGCAAAAGGTGGGGTACAAATGTAACTATTAAACAGATAATGTCATCTGTTAATGCCACCTACCAATACATTCACTGTTGGGATGCAACGAGTTTCCATCAGTGCAGAAGTGCTTTGGCTTGGACATCTCCAAACCAGCCAGGAGGGTCATGAAATCCACCACAGTGTCAATGCTTTCTTTGTTTGCTGTAACATCTTTCAGTGTAGACAGGACACTCAGCCGGCTGAAGGACTTGACTTCTGAAATGTTGGTTCTCAGGAACAGCAAGATGATATTCAAGTCATTCAGAGGGCAGGTCAGCATCTTCCTGCTGAGAAGGTCAAAAGCTGGGAGCATCTCATAGATGGACAAGAGTCGTTTATCCCATTGGAAGAGGTGGAGCAAATGGTAGACCACAATGGGGCCCAAGATAATATACACGGTACCAAGACAGATGCTGGTGGTCTGGAAGACTGAGAAAAATAGGAGCTTGCAGGGAACTGAATCTGGGAGATGAGGCTTGTTCTGTAGGAGTCCTGTCTTGATTGAGCAACTAAATTCATCTTTTAAGAAAACACTCATGTGGCAGTAGCCAAGGTAGAAACAAGTGGCAGCCATGAAGGAGAGGAGAACAAGGTTCTTCAAAATGTAGATGCCCACAAGATAGTGAGAGCGCTGCTTACATGCCAGGTACCTCTCCAGCAGAGGGAACTCGAAGTATCGTTCTTGGCGAGCTCTTTGCAATAAGCACAAACAAAAAAAGACTGTTAATATGGAACTTTGACCTTTCTGCAGGCATCAGCAGCTATTTGCCACCAGTGCTAAAATCATCTGGTTGGGTTCTGTGAAGATAGCGAAGTGTCCTGGGATGATTCTGTCTACCTGATGGTTAAACTAGGGATGGAAATCATGTTGTTGAATTGCAACTCCCAGGATTCTCTTCCTTTGGCTACGTTTGCTAGAGAGCTATTGAGAATTTCAATTCAACAACATCTGGAGGGCTGTGGGTTAAACATGGTGATAGGGCTCCTGTGCAGAGAACACCAGTGAGAGGAGAGTGCATATACAGATGGGTCGCATAAGCATCTTACTGCCTATAATAATAAATAATAAATAAAACTTTAATTTATACCCCACTTTTTGTGGGAACAATCAAATTGAGGCCCCTACTCCCACCAACAATGTAAGGTGCCTAGGACCCAAGGCTGACAAAGTTATTTTGGCATCTGAGGTAGAAAACTCTCTTAGGGAGTACAAATATGAGAATAATAAAGTAAAGAAATAGCCATAAGGAGCCTTTTTATGACACCAAATACAGGCTCCCTGAAGCTCTATCTAACAATGGGGACAGCTCTATAGATGTTTGGGGGACCCTTGAGATGTTCTCCAAAATAAGCTTTTTTCTTAATGCTGAGCCATTAAGGCCCGGTACAGGCAAGCAATATTAGGGCTCAATGGTGCTCAGCATCCATATGCGCCAAGCCCTAATATCACTTACTTCAAAAGGCTGCAGCCCTGTGATAAAGATGCTTCTGTTATTAAACTAACATGATTTTGGCAGGACAACAGGCATGTGTGATAATGTCCCTGGACTACAACCTCCAGTAGGCTTCTGGAAGTCATAGGTGAAAGGGGTAATTTTTCCAGTTTTGCCTCATTACAAGAGTCAGAACATTGATCCATCTGACCTAGTAATGATGATTTAAGACCTCCCAAAGTAGTAGGTTATAAACCTCTCATTCTCAGTGGTCTGGAGATTATGTAATAATAGAATACAGGATTACAGAATATGACACTCTAAGATGGCATCAGTCTACAGAAAGCCGGCTGAATTCTGCTTGGCAATGGCTTTAGGGAAGAGGGGATCTTTTCCATAAATGTGACTACTTAGATTCTTTTAGCTGGAAATCAGCAGGGAGTCAATCTGAGCCCTGCCGTGTCTGCTCTGCCATTGAACTGTCCTCCCACGCATCATGTGCCCTCCTCCAATTTGGGCTTACTTGTCATATTCCTCCCAGAGTTCCTCTGGATCAGTTCCAGACTGCTGGAGTTTCACCATGTGCTGCACCAGGCGGATGGAACGGTTGTAGGATTTATCCAGCTCATCAATGATGAAGAACAAATCACAGTTAAGTGATGGGGCAGCAGCATATCGCCAGATCAGATACGGTAGATACATGGCGACAGCAATCACTAGTAGGGAATATGGAAACACCTATTGAGAGAGAGAGAACATACAATACAGGCTGTTGAGGCAATAGTGGTGATGGAGTGGGGAAGGTCAAGCATTTGCCCAACATGTTTTGCTAGCAGCCCTCCTTAAGGGGGCCAAGGGACAGTCCTGAGGGGTCAAAATATATAGGATATACTTGGCCCAAGACATTTTGTTGCCTGAGGAACAGCAGCGAAATGCACCCAACCTTCTCATACAGTTCAAAGGACATTAGTCCCCAAACCATCCCAGTTATTTTCTTGCACACAAGACAGAAAACTCAATAAGTACCTCTCCCCATCCCTGGCAGAACAAACACATTAGCAAATCAATTAATCAACCATGTGCTGCCCTTGCATGGTACCCTGGATCTGCTGGTTTGAGATGCCTTTTTCACTCTGCCTGATTATCGGTCCTGTGGTGATGCCACTTGCATAACACACAGGCAGGGCACTCAGTGACAGCAATGAAGGGGGCAAGGTCACTGAGACAAGCCCTTGACAAGGCACATCTGTGCAGGGGATTGGACTGCATGGCCCTTGTGGCCTTTTCCAACTCTATGATTCTATGCAACATCCATGCACTGAGTGCAGACTGTGAAGAGGAACATCTCTACACAAGTAGTAGCTTTCTTTTCAAATCTCTATGCTCAATGTGAGGCTGTTCTAGTGGAGGCAGGGCTAGGCTAGCCAGAGTGAAGTCTCACTCCAGTCTCATCCATTTATCACATACCCTCCAATAGTCCAGATTTGGCAGGGACAGTCTTAATTATTCCTATGCGGTCCCACATTTTCATCTTCTTTGGCGGTTTCTCTCTCCTTCTCCCTCTTTCCCCTTTTGTCCCAGTTTTCCATCTATAAAATGTAGGAGAGTATGCTATCAGGTCTTCACTGCAGGCCATAGCCAAGGCTAGATTGAGGTGGTTGTGTTCCTGCAGCCATTCCAGAGAAAGCCCCCTTTTCTCTGCACATGTGTGTTATTCCAGGAGTGGCATCACATAAATTCAATAAATGAGTGAGTAATACATCATACACAATACAATAGACAACAAGAACAATAAGAAAATGTTCTAGCAAATGTTACATCATAAAATCCTTGTAGCAGGAACCTGTCCTCTTTTCTGCTGTAAAATACTGCACATACTCATAGTAGAATGCATCTCCCCCATTTAAAAATGTTATACCTTAAGGACCCAAAGGGTTTTGGGTCTAGACTCTCCCTCAATGTCAGCATCATAGTGGAGCAAGGAATCCCAACATACGGTATCCACATACTCAGATTGCTTCTTTGTAAAGTTGTCAGGAGAGAAGCAATTGATCTGGGAGCCTAAAAGGGAGAACAGGGAATAAACATTTGCCTCAAGGACCATTCTCACTTGCACAACATCCACCATAGGTTCCTTTGAATATAGTAGAGTACTTCACTACCATAACTCTGCAGCATAAACTAGTTGATGGACTTCCTCCTCAATGAACAGGAACCACTTTGACAGGTATGCCACTCTTACCCCCAGAACAAACTTCCAAGCATGTGTACATGATCAAGTCCCCCCACCTGCATTGACAACAGTCCTCTCATGCTGCCATTACACAGAATAACTGTTCATGTTCGGAGGTTCAGTAAAAGGGTCTCAATCCTAACGCTAATCCCAACTAGATCACACTCATTGAAACAATGAGATTTATCACAGAGTCGTCTTACCATTCAGCAGTTGATTCAACGGGAAAGTATCAGCTCTTTCCAAACTCTGTTCTCAAAACACTTTGAAATGATGAAGGAAAGAAACTAGAGCTGTCAGAGGACATTTTGCTGCCTGAGGCAAAGAACGGGATGGCACCCATTTTTAACTTCTACATACAGAAACTAACTGGATGGCAGCTGAAACCAAACTTTACTATTAGGGGATTCTGGTAGTGGTAGTATAACCATTGAACTTTTCCAAGCTTTGATTGAAACTTTCTTCCAACAGTGACAATCAGGTAGTGTCCTCCACTATACCAGAAGAAGCAAACTAGTTTAAGGGATGGGCAAGAACCGGGAAATATGTGGAGTCGAAGACTTTCATGGCCGGCATCCATAGTTTTTTGTGGAGCTTTCGGGCTATGTGGCCATGTTCTAGAAGAGTTCCTTTATGACATTTCGCCAGCATCTGTGGCTGGCATCTTCAGAGAATGATAGACTTCCCAGGGTCACACGGGATATATATCCAATCCTTTTCCAGGCTATATATATCCAATCCTTATCCAGGCTATCATTCTCTGAAGATGCCAGCCACAGATGCTGGTGAAACGTCAGAAAGGAACTCTTCTGGAACATGGCCACATAGTCCGAAAGCTCAACAAAAAAATGGGAAATAATGTGAGATGTGAGATGAGGTACCACTGACACACTCAGCTCACCTCCCCTCTAAACATTTGTCTTCTCCTGCCTGGGAGAGCCAATCTTGAAAGCCATTTTCACAATTCAACTCTGAATCAATGAAGTCTTCTTTGTTCTTCCCAATATGGCAGGGGAATATAATCTGCACAGGGTTTGGTTTGTGGGTGAGGAAAATGTGGATCTTCTTCCTCCCTGGACGAATGGTCATCTTCTCCAGAGAGACTGCATATCACCAGGCATTTTTAGAGAAACCACTACTGGCTGTCTCTTATCCCATTCAGAAGGTTCACAAGTGAAAGCTTCTCCTTCATACAATCATAATATTCAGATTGTGTTGAATGTTATTTTAGATTGCCTTTCCATTTATTTTTTTTAAATCAATATAGAGCTGCTAATATATTTAAACACATCGTAATCTGAGCAATTTTTATGATCATGCTCCCAGCGCAAGTGTTTTTTTAAAAGGAAAATTCATAGAACTCTTACCATGCTTACAAAAAAAATGATTAAAAACACAACTAGTCTAGGATTGCAAAAGATGCATCTTTGGGGATTCTTTAAAGAATTGATTTGTGGTACCTTGCAGAAGGCATTAAAACAGAGGTGGGAACAGCCCTGTTCATTGATTAAATTGTATGTGTGCATTTACCTCCACCAGGTAGCCAAATGTCAGGGGTTGATGTCCATATGAACACACAACTATTATTGTAAAAATGCTTTGCATGCCAACAAGGGAAGCATTTCAGTTTTGGGGAAAAAATACTGTATACACTGTGGGTGCTATCCAAATACTTGTACCACTAACTAAACTCAAAACCCCAAATGATATCATATGAGTCAGGACAAGCTAAAGGAGAAAAAAAAATGTTTATTCCCTCTAGATCCACCCAAATCTCACACAAGTATCCTTTCTCTAGAAATAAAAAAATTCCTGAGGCAGACTGGGAAGAGCAAACATGCAACCTCAGCTGAATCAGACTTCTGCAAAGTTACACACAGGTTGTTGTCTTCCCTTTGTACACTGCTTCACCCCAGAAGTAGACACTGGCGATATTATAAGAAACTTAGACCTGAAACAGACAGGCCAAAATGGAGTGATCGCACATACCTAGCCCCAATCTGGGCTGCTGGTGTAGTTCTGAGCCAATTTGCCAAAAAGGAGTGTTTCTTCCTGCTCCTTTTTGGCCTGTCTCTTCCGGGTTGGGGCGTACTCGCTGCACCTTCTGGCCTTGTTCAGGGCATGCATCGTGTAGATGCTATGCCCCCAAAGTGGCCCGACAACAGCCCTTTTGAGGTCACAGTTACTTCTACTAAATCTTGTTTTGAACAGGGCAGTCATATGCTTGCCTCCATCTAAATCTCACTGCATGTAGGGGAGGCAAGTTTGCAAGAAGCGCAGCCTAAGAGAGAAATCCTAAACACACTTATTTGGGGGGTATATTCCATTCATTTCATTGGGATTTACCTCTGAGTAAATTCCTGAATATATTGCAATCTCAGACTTTTTCCAAAGAGTTTGAGATGGTATGACATATATAGCCGTTGTCATAGAATTGTAGAACAGAATCACAGAATCATATGTTTTAAAGAGTAACAGGTTCAAGAATGGGATAGATGGGAAATTTATGGAATTGCTTTATTATTTGCTTGATGTGGGAAGCAAAGAGGCATCAACATTTGTATAAAGTGACAGATGAGAGAAGGAAGCCTAGATAATATCTGCCCTTTGTTTCCATCTCTCTGTGTCTTTCTTTGGGCTATGTCCTCAAGCTTTTTTGCTTCCCTATTATCTATAGAGGCGACTCCCTTCTTTCCTTTCTTTGTTCCTTCTGTTTGGGAAGGGAGCATCCATTGGGTCCTACTCAATAATGGATGCTAGCTTATACTCATACACGATAGCCAGTTTTTAGGATAAAGTCAATTTCTTTAACCTTTCCTGTCCTAAGAGGGGGTTCCTGAGACAACAAAACAGGTTTTCTTTATTACATTACAAGAGGATCCTGAGTAATTACTCCTCTTTTAATTATAGTTTTAGTATTGATAGGTTTTCAGGGTGCAGTTTGAAACAGAGTGACAAACCCCCTCAATTATATTGGTATAGAAAGGATCTTAACAATATGATTACAAAAAAGTAAAACTATTTGGAGCATGCTGCATGAACCTGGCAATACCTCACTGATTCCTAGGTAGTTGGGAGAAACCTGAATCACTAGTGGACCAGCAATCCCCTCTGGTAGACTGTGAAACAGGAAAAATGTTAAATTTTTCAAATGCTTTCCTCCATTACGTTCAAGGCAGCATACATGGTTCTCTTCTTCTGAACTTGACTCTTACCACAACCTTGTGAAGTAGGTTAAACTGAGTGAAATTATCCCAAAGCCAGCCAGTAGTTTCATGACACACCTGAGGACTAGAGCCTGCATCTCCCAGTTGCCAGCCCAACGCTCTTAACCGTGACAGTACACTGACTCCTTTTGCTCGGTTGATTTCAAAAAAGTCTTCTCTAAGCACAACTAAGCCTGGATCTAACCCACTTTAGGAAGACCCAAATGCAACTAAGGGCCAAAACTGCAGACATAATCCAGTTTGAGATCACTTCAATTGCCCTGCCTCAGTGCTAAGGAATTTTGGAAAGAGCCAGGGCAGTTAAAGTGTTCTCAAGATAGATTATTTCTGTAATTTTGTCTGGATCCATCATACTGATTTTTTTAAAAAAATGTTTTAACGAGATGTGCACAATAAAGGGTCCATTAAATAATACAAAAACACTAGTTTTGGAGTACCTTAAAAAGACTTAAAACCTACCTGCAGAAAACTCCCGTGCAAATGCCAGGGACACCAACAAGAGAGGCAATCCCACTGTCACGAACTTCACCATGCGGTCGCAGGGTAATTCCAGGCGAAGTCCTTTAGCACCGGAGCCATTTGGATCTGGAAGCAGAGCATCCGAGAGCATGTACTCACCAGCTCTGTGGGCGATCGACATAATTCCTTACTATTGGGTGGGTGGGAAACACAGGTGAGCAAAGTCGGAGACAGCTGCTGTTGTTACTGCTGCAGACAGCTCTCAAATGGTGTCTCAAGTGTTTTGCAGCTTTACTTCTGAAGTCTGTCAAACTGAAATGTGTTATGTGTAGAAAATTAAGTATTGGACAGTTGTCAATAAGAACTTGGGCTGCTTGCTAAGCAAAATTACAGGGCTCCCTCCTGTAATTACAAACTAGCCCCAGCCCTAGAAATAGAGCGACCTGGATCGCTGGGAACACCGTCTCTCAGCCTGCCACAAGCATAGCCAGGCAAGGATAGGTCTTTGTGGTTTTTCATCTCCCTTTCATAAACAGAGGTTATTTTCAGCAGGCTTCAGCTGGGTTGTGGGTTTGGTTTCACATTTGAGAACACATCAGTAGTGGGGAATGGATAAATGGCCCATGGGTAAGTTTGGGACAAACTTTCATTTTCGGAAAAGTGTGGGTGGTAGTAAACCCGCTCAGAACATCTGCATTTGAAAGATATTTTGAGCCTTGTGCTGTATGACCACAACATGGGGGGAGATGAGTAGACTCCAGTTAAAGACACACTTTGCAATCACCAGAAGCCTTCTAATATATATTGAATACAGGTGGTTAGAAAACCACATTGGTTTCAGAATCAGAGGGATCAAGAAATACATACATATATTCAAAGGGAGCCTAAGTCCAGAACTTTGCTCAGATTCAGAGATGGGGTCCATATAGCCCTCCAGATGGTGGGGTGCTTAGCCTTTCCATACAACTAACAAGGAGAAAAACTGCCTTGCACAGGGTGAATTTTTTTACAGGGCAGCTTTCTGGAAGTAGTGTGGCTAAAAGAATGTTTATTTATAGAGTTATTTTGGACTATATTTTCCATGGTCCCCAAACAAGTGGTGACTGCAGCTGTAGTCAGCAACAGTGTTTCCAAGATCCAAATCAAGTGCCATACTAGAAATCTCATAATCTTGTACCATGTCCAATTTTGGAGCTTTCAGGACAGAATTCTAGGTTGATCTTCAAAGCATGATCTTGTGTTCTGCAGAATACTCTCCAAATGAAATGCTCCACAAAGTGGAACATCCCCACTGGGGATGTTCACTCTGTTCTAAAGATAGATACAAGCTTGGTAGATGTTTCCATTTATATTCACAGGAGCTCTTACTGGCATCCTCCCTAGCGGCAGACTGAACAATACCAACAGTATATATGCTCCACTCTCTTCCATGCCAGCGTTCTCTGAAAATGCCAGCCATAGCTGCGGGCAAAACTTTTCTAGAACACGAAAAGCCCCCCCCCCCAAAAACCATAAAAAACTATGAATGCCAGCCATGAAAGCCTTCAATTTCACACAGAACTGTGAGAACTTTTGTAAAGGTTACAGTCAAATCCTCCAAACCGTTAAGTGAAGCATCTTGAGGTCTGGGTGGAGACCTTGTCCCCAACAAGTGAGGCAAGTGGCCTGATCTAAGATGAAGATTCATGTGCTGTCCCCCAGGAGAGATATAACAGTGGATCAAACCATGATTGCCTCAGCCAGTGTGGAGCAATAAGAATGGTGTTGGCTTGATCCTTGGTCAACTTCACTACCACCTTTGCTATTAGTGGGAAGGGAGGAAAGACATACCTCAATGTGGCTGACCACTTTCAAAGGAAGGTGCCCCCTAGGGATCCACAACCCCTTCCTGCCCATGAACAGAAGTGACATTTCACATTGTCTAGTGAGGCCAATCGATTCAGAAAACGTACGCTCCATCTGAATGTCACAAGATGGAACATTTTGCCTGGGAGAATCTAATCATGCTGAATGATCCAAGCCCAACTAAGCGAGTCTGCCAAAACATTTTCTGTTCCTGCTAGGTTTACTGCAGTAGGGTGGATCAGATGTCTGACACACCACTGTCATAGAGTCAATGCCAGACTGAGCAACTTATGTAACATACAGTGGTTGTTTTGTCTGTTGTAACTTGGGGTATCCTGCCATGAATGTGGCTTTTGAATGCCCTGAATGATTTGATCACAGCCAGCAACTCCATTATGTTGATATATAGAGTTCTGAGGTGGCCAATGCCCTTGAACCATCATGCCATTGCAATATGCTCTCCAGCATCTATCATTGCCATTTGGGATGGATCTGGCATTTGAAATGGCATGTTAGAGAGTAGATTTCATACACTGCAGTAGTGAGACACACCTGGAGATGGACTTTCAAGCACTTGGTTTGTCAATCATGGAGCGGATCGATGTGTTGGAGGAAACAGTGCTGGAGAACTCCCACCACCACAGCCACACATTTCATGAACATCCTCAGAGCAGTTTATAAACTGAAGGAAAGTGTCTTGTACTGGTAGAGATCTCCATCTATTGCAAAGCAAAGTAACTTGAAGTGTTGAGGCTGTATTCCGATGTGAAAGTAAGTATACTTTAGGTCTAACAATGCAAACCAATTGCCTGGGTGCAGTTAGATGGATGGAATGCAGTGTCACCATTTTGAACTTTCAGAACCTGATGTACCTGTTGACCCGTCAAAGGTCCAAGATCAGGTGTGCTCACTCATATGCTGGCAAGGAACAATCATGGAGAGCCTACCCGATACATGCCCCCTTCACCCCAATGCCCCCTTGTAGGACTGTCTGGTTTGTGTATGTTGTAATTAAATCCATTGCATTATTGGCAATCATGGTTTTGCTTTGCTGCAGTCCTGTACCGGCACCAGGCTGTTTATATGCTGGTGCAATTAAGCACATTTTCTGTGTTCAGTCATTGTAGCTTCTTTATGATCATTTTTAGCCCTGGTTTCCACCCAGTTTCACTTTGTGCATCATCTAAATACCCTGTCTTCAAAGCAATTAGAATCATAGAATCATAGAATCACAGAGTTGGAAGAGACCCCAAGGGCCATCCACTCCAACCCCCTACCATGCAGGAACTCTCCATCAAAGCATCCCCGACAGATGGCCATCCAGCCTCTGCTTAAAGACCTCTAAGGAAGGAGACTCCACCACTCTCCAAGGAAATGTATTCCACTGTTGAACAGCCCTTTCTGTCAGAATTTCTTCCTAATGTTGATGTGGAATCTCTTTTCCTGGAGCTTGCATCCATTGTTCTGGGTCCTGTTCTCTGGAGCAGCAGAAAACAAGCTTGCTCCCTCCTCAATGTGACATCCCCTCAAGTATTTAAACAGGGCTATCATATCACCTCTTAAGAAGCTGTTTTATTGGGCCAGTCTACCTCAAGCTTATCTGCTTTCTGCTTCTCTTTGTTTTGCTGTTAATATATGCCCACGAAGGGATTCTGGAGAATGCTTCTTTTTATCTTGCCTGTTGTCTGTATTACTGCTGGATTTGACAGATATCCTCTTTTTCTTGCCCTCAACTTGAAACAAACCTTGCAAATTTCCGCTAGTAAATAATTGTTGGATGATGACAGCTGGTATCTTTTCCTTTCCTATCTGTAGCTCTACGTATCATAGCTCTGCCAGTGTTTTCATTGTATATCCTTGCTATAGAGATTCCTGCACAGTATCAGCTAAAAAAGAAAGCCTTGTTTTGAGCATATGTGGCTTATTATCATTATAAAGAAGCACTGTATGTATTTATGCACTCAAATTCTATAAGGGGTGAAGAAATCATATTTAAGAGTATGAATGCAGTTTATACTAAAAAAAAAAAAAAATCTCAGGAATAGATTTAAGGTTGGAATCTAGCCCCCAGAAACTGAAGTGGAAAGAAATTTGTAACTTTGAATAATAAAAATTCAGAATTCTTTCATGTCTCCTTTTCAAAATAATATTTTGAATAAAATTTTATATAGTGATTTAGAATGTTCACTTTGTATATATTATATTTTAATCCTTACAATGATTCATTGAAGTCATTTGTCCTATGTGGGAAATATATACTATAGACTGAATGGAGAAGAGGCAAGTTTTGAACCAGCAAATTCCTGCTTTGTAACTCATTTCCTTTGCCATTACATGGAACTTCTCACTGTCTCTTTCTTCCAAGAGAAAAGACAAGAAAACCTTCTCTAGTGAGATAACAATCCGAGCACAAATCACGTTATTTATAAATAGATGTTTATAGGACTAGATTTCAGGTTCATCAATTCCCAACCCATAGCATTTTCACACGAATAACTTGTTTTAGTAGCCATTACATGTCAAGTGGCCTGCTCAATCTTCAGATGGTTCCCTTTTGTTCTTTACTTCACTCTTCAGGGCTGCTTTCAGTTGCCAGAGGTACAAACACCTCTGAGTTGCACGCTTCTTGGGAAAGCACTTTATTGCGATTTTAGATTGCTCTACACTTTGGTGAATTCACACAAAGTCCTAGAAAGTGAAGAAAAAGAATTGTTCCAGCAAAGCAACAGAGGCCACCCATATTTCTGCTCATTTTTTTTCTGATTCGGGAAACTCCAGCTTCAGACGCTTTAAGGAGCGACTGAAGAAGAGGGGAGGCTTGCAGACCAAGTGGATTTTCTTTTCGCTATTGCCATTTATCTCAGGTAGGATGAGCTCGTAGGCATGTAGGTGGAGTGGAAGGTAGCGGGCTTTGACTTGTTCCAAGCCTAGTCTCTTCAAGGTACTCTGAGGAAGCTTCTGCAAAAAAGAAAAGTTACGTTTAACAATACCAAAACTACCACTATGCAACAGTGATTACTAAGGGAAAACTATTAATTTTCAAAGGAGGTTCTGCTAAGTAAAAAGCAGAAAATTCTTTTAGCCCCATCAACATAATAGAATAGCTGAATAACGATTACAGATAATTCTGCTAGGCCAGACTTACTTTCAAGCAGGAATACATAGGAGTCATTGAAAATTAAGAAACAAAAACCAACAAATCATTACTATTTGTTTTAAAAAAAAATCTCTTCAACACACCTATACACATATCTCATAACACATTAGGATACACATTAAAATAGACAACTGCAACCACATAACCTAATTACAGAACTCAACAATTTTTAAAATTATTTACAAAAAACCAAACATACATTAATTGCTCATACATAACTCCTTTCACTAAAACATACATTCTCTTAATATAAACTGGCTTCCTAAATTCTACTTGTTGTAGTTGCTAAGAAATTTTGTTTTTCACATTTATAATGATCATCTCTTGAAACACTATTTTATTATCTTTATCATCATTATTATTCACAGCTATCTTACAATCATTATACACAATAACATATTTTTAACCTTTATCTTTTCCTCATTAGTGATCAAACATATTAATTTGTCTATTTCAATGTATTCATACATTTTCAATAACCATTCTAAAGTATTTGGTATTTCTTCTTTCTATTTTCTTGCATAAGTCTGGAAGCAATCATGTAGAACAGGACGTTACAATATTTTTTCTCAAGCCCCTTGTCCACTATACCTAATAAGTACATTTTAGGGTCTTTTTTATTTTGATTTTTAATAACTTGGGTATTAGCATACATATCTGAGGTCAAAATGCCCTTACTCTTTTAAACTATGATGTATGAAATGTAGTATCCACTACTGCATTTTATAATAATTTTCCCTCAGGTCATAGCTCAATGTGTACTTCCATCGCTTTTTCCATTTTCAGTCTCTTTCTCATTTAACTATTCATTTTAATTCATTCTCTTTTTTATTAAACAGTTGTACATCTTCTTCCCATCATTGTAGTAAAATTGGCATCTTAAATATTTCAGTCTCATCTAAATTTATCCCTTCTCTGCTTCCCTTTACATCCATCTTTCGTTTTATTTCATTTTTATTGTTTCATTTTTATTATTTTATTTTTAAATTTAATAATTTTAATTTAATTTTATATTTTATTTTTAAAATTGTATTTTATTTTAAAATTTCCCCATCTTCAGAGAATGTGTTATGGTAGTCCAAACTCAATGTAATCAAGGCATGTGACACCATACCTATATCCAACGTCTCAAGAGATAGGCTGTGCAAATGCACTCAACAGCTGCTTTTACCATGACCTTCTTACCTGTGGTGCTAGCTTGTTCCAGTGGGAATATTTGTGATCCCCAAGGATTGGACAGCCCAAACCATAGGCCAAGTGGACTCTGAGTTGGTGTTTCACTCCTAGATAGAAGGGAAACTTTGTAAACAGAACAGCCAATATCACCTACTTGCATGTTCTTGGTAATTATCTCTGCCCAGATAGAGTTTCATCTGAGGAAGGTTCTAGCACAGTAAATCAAGCAATAATAATGGGAAAAACATCCTTAGTAAAGCAGAACATTATTGTGATTCCACGTAGATCCAATTCAGGAAAGGAAGGTGGGCAGGTGGAAGAGGCATGATGAATGGGGTAAAAAAGAGGGGATGGGAACTAACTGGGGTGGGTTGCCTCTGGATTATTTTATTTCTGTTTATTTACTGATTATTTTATTTTTAAATAATAATAATAATAAATTTTATTTATAGCCCGCCTCTCTGAATGAGCAATCGGGACAGGGTTCAAGAGTTAAAACGATACGGATTAAAAGTTATTGCAACCCAATCCTTACCTCCCACCCCTTAAAGCAGGATTAGATTAACACAAATTAAAAACAGGATAACAACAACAAATACAATATCTAAAACTAATTATTCTTTGGCAACATTGGAGTGGTATCTGATGTGTAGCCGGGAGAAGCTGGAAAGACTCTAGATATAGCTTTATAAATGTTGTATTTTATTTTTAAATAAAAGAGGCTGGCCAGCTATCTATTGGAGATGCTCTAGTTGGTGTTCCTGCATTGAACAGGGGCCACCCTGGGAGATTATTTAGGAAAGCAAACATACTTTAGAGCTATGCTGAAAGGAAAAAGAACAAGCTATATTTGTATAGAAGTGTTAATCAGTGAAAGTGGAAAAATAATGTTCAGTCTGGTGAAAGCAAAATAAAAGATGTAGTGAGGGAGCTGTAGCGTGTAGAGTATTATTTATTTATTTACTTTGTATGCTGGCTTTCTCCCGGGAGGGCCCCAAGGTGGCTCCAAAAATCCAAGGCTAGATGAACGGTATGAAAGGTTACTGAAGGAATTTGTAAATGTAATCTGAACCTCTCTCTAATCTTTGAAAATTCCTGGAGAAAAGATGAGGCCTCTACAGAATGGTGGCAGGAAAATGTTCAATTTCACCAAAAAGTCCCCTCACTGCTTTCAACAGAGTTAATAAAATTCCCTAATTGAATATTATTTGTAGGTGCCCTCCTGGGACCCTTGCAATTGGGTAACAAGATGTCCATGGTACCCAACTGGGAGAGGTAGCTAATACCCAAGACAAAGATTAAACGTAATTTAAGAGATTAGAGAACTAGGCATGAAGTAAAGATTTGAACACTATAAACATAAAGTCGTTCATTTAAAAAGGAAAAATCAGATTAACAAAGAGGATAAGCGATACCCGGCTCGACAGAAGCACATGTATAAGAATTTGAGAGTCTTCATAGAGTACAAACAAAGCTTGAGTCAACAGTGTGAGTAATGGCAAAAATCCTGGTGCTGTATTAACAGAACTATGGTGGCAGATCAAAGGAAATAATAGAGCCTCCCTCCACTGCCTAGTTCACACCTCATCTGCAGTACTATGTTCAGTTTAGGCAACACATTCAAGACGCATACAGACAAGCTGTGGCACAATCAGAGGAGGGTGCCCAAAAGCAGAGAGTCTGGAAACCAACCTTATACAGAACGCTTGGAGAAGATAAGATGGAGTGGTTTTAATACCCGTCTTTATTATCTGAAGGGCAGCCACATGGAGGATAAAGTAAGATTGTTTTATGATGCTGTCAGGAGTAAGATCTGAACCAATCGACTCAAATTACAAGAAAGGAGACTGCAACTAAACACTTGGGCTCCCCCAAATGTTTGACAGTAGAACTGACTACTTCTGAAGGTTTGGATTGGAGGTTCTTAATAGCTTGATGGTCATGAGTAAGGGATGCTTTAGGAGTGGATTCCACCACTGACAGAGGATTGGTCTAGAAGACTCTTGAGTTACCAACAACTTGATGATTCTATGAACCTAAGATGAGCAAGTTTCACCTGTATTCAGTACTACAAAACCAGGCAGCAAAGCAGTCAACTGAAATAAAATCCATCAGGTTTTAAAATGCCCTGGTAAGCTTCTGATACTTGATACTAACTTACTGTGATCCTGCTGGAAAAAGAGCAGAAATTACAGAAAAAAAACTGACAACTAGAGACAACTTTGAAAGAAGACTTTACCTGTAATGGGGTGCAGCTCAAGGAAAGTACAGGAGGGGCAGCTGCTGAGCACACGATATCGGGTCACTGCCACATGGGCATCTCGGTGCTGGCGTACTTTAATCATCTTCCCATCCTCATGGGACATGCAGTAATTTGGAGCAAGTGCCATCTGAGCAAAAACAGACCATTTAATGTATTGCAAATGTGCAGTACCAGTCTCCTTCTCCTAAGAATATTAATTAAGTAAATAGAAGAGTGAGGATAACAGAAAACTCCACATTATTCAGCTGGCATAACAGATTGTGGCAGCCTGGATATGGCCCTAGTCATACATCTGTGTAACTTAACTGCATTTCATAATTTGGGCATGGCATCTTAACAGAACAGCCCTTAACAGAACAACCATGCTGTCTTCAGGTACTACGGTAAAATAGTCAAAACAATGAAGTGTTGGCCTAAACCAAAAACAGAACAGAATGGAAAACAGAAAGGTCTAGGAAAAAGTAATCAATAATTAATATGTAAGGAAGTTTTAATATCTAAAATAATCAAAAAATGCAGTAACAGTATTTTTCTGGCATCCAGGTAAACAGTGTGTAGACAAAAAAAAATACATTGTGCCAGTAAGCAAAAACTACAAGGAGTGTATACACTCCCCAATACAAAGTTAAAAGTATCAACACATCCAATATGCATGGAAGATAAATAGTATATGAGTTTCCAAATAACATACAAAATATGAAGTATAAAAATATCCAGCATCCAAAATGTATGGAGAAACAGAAGTATGTGCACTTCCAGAGTACATATAAAATAAAAAGTATAAAATATCCAAATGCATTTTGACTGAAAGTCTTCTTCAGTAGAAAATAAAGCTTAAAAATGGGAAATATAGTATAGTTAGTGTATTATTCACAAATAAAGACCATATTATAAAAAATGATCTGGCAGATGTGCCTGTAGTAACAGCAAAATAATTATCCTATTTCCAGGGAGTCATCCAGTATAAGTAAGTGGAGTTAATCAGGCATAAAATTCCTGTAGAAAATATATATAAACATGTATATGTTTGGGGTTTGAAAAAATATTCAAAGTTATTGAAGAGGCTATTTCCCCATACTTATTGTATCCTGGATGCTCAAATAGATTGCAATGCTATTGTGGATGTTTCAAATGGAGGGCTTTATCTTTCCTTCCTAATTTGCAATCTACCCCACATGTTTACCTGGATGCCAGAAAATTACAGGTACTGCATTTTTTTTGCATATTTCAGATAATAAAAGCCAATGGAAAATAGTTATAGAACTGTGCAACAGAGATTTTTGCTCCCTTTGAAATTTTGATGGTAGCACAGCCAAGTGGGCAGAGTATGATACAGCAGGCATGGTGCAGTTTTTAACTGGGAAGCCCTCAAGAGTGGCACAACATTTCTTTACAAAGCTCAGTTGCTCAATCTGTGAAGCTAGTCATGTACTGTGTTAATTACATCCAATTATGTACTGTGTTAAATATTCAAGGTATAAAGCTTAAGTAACAAATCTTTTTTATTAAGAATATAAAAACACAAGACAAATCAAACACATTCTCTCACATATATAATACATAGCTACATAACTTAAAGACTAAAAACATTTGCATATCAAACAATACTGACATCTTTCTCATTCTTCACATTCTGCTCTATCAAAGGTTTCAACTCTGTTATCCTTCTACTTATTTCTTTCTTTTCCTTTCTCTCTTACCTTCCTCATCCATATCACCTCCCCATCTTCCCCTTTAGCCTTATACATGTTTCTTCCCTTATTTTATCTTTCATACAACCTCTCATTTTTCTACACCAATCTTCTTCCATCTTTCTTTTTTCACTTTCTCAAACCTTCATTCAACTTACTTAAACATTCGTTTTTACATACTGTATTTCATGTAAGTAACAAATCTTAGTGCTTGAAACAATGAGAAATGTCAGAATAGCCGGAGGGAGGGGAATCTGGAAGAGGTAAAATGTGAATGACAGAAGTAAACTCACTTTGAAGTGTGACTGCTGGCTCTCAACTTCCTTCTCCACAATGGGAATATCCACAAGACCCTCTGTTGGCTTTGGTTGTCCAATACAGATTGCCCTATCAAAATGACCACAGTGAACAACACTTCAGTCCTCTGCCTTGGATAAAAATTATTATTATTATTGTGATGCTGGACTGCAATTCCCTTCATTTCTCATCACTGTCTAGCCTGAAGGACTGTTATTATTGCAGCTGAACATCAGCTAGAGGATCACAGGCTCTCTTGTCTGGTATATGAAATCAAAGCTTCTTATAAAGTGAGAACAAAATAAAATGGTTGAAGGGCAGTAAGATCTCACATACCAATATTTCTTCTCCACTTGCCGGGTCCTGAAAAGCTCCTGGACCTGGTGTGCTGTGTCTTGGTTTTGTGCCAGTACCATCACCCCAGTTGTTTCTTTGTCTAGCCGGTGACACAAGTGAAGGGGTTCAGACTTCATGCCATACAACATCTTTGCCAGTACTGGCAGAACATCCGCAATGCAAGTCTTTACTTTGGGACCACCTAGGATGAAAATAGTTACATAATTACATAAGCAGAAAGAAAGAACAATAGTGTCACTCCCAAGGTATGAAAATGGAACACTGGTACTTACCATGAAGGTTCCTATTCATCAGTGGTGAAGAGGAATTCCTTCAAGCTGGGTTTGGCTCCTTCCTTGCTCTTCATAGGCAGGGCAAATTACCTGTCACTCAAAACTCACCACCCCAAGCCAGTCCCACTCTTCCCAGTTGATGGGATGACAAAGCTCTGGACAAGCAAGAGGTATGCCACCAACTGCAAGGAAACACAAAGTCACCAACTAGAGTGGGAAGGAATCCTTCCCCACAGCTGCTTAAGAGGAGCCTAAGTTCAGTGTTCTATTTTCCAACAATTTGGGGATAGTTTCTTTCATTTATCCTGCACTTTTGCAGAGACTGTGATGTACTAAGAGATTATCCAAATCCAGGTGAATGCGAACCCCTTTCATCTTCAGATGAGCTACCAACACCACCAGCACCTTTGGTGAATACCCATGGGGAGGCCAACAGGTCGAACGATAAGGCCCTGTACTAATAGTGCCTCTCCTGGTATGCAAACCTGAGGTACTTCCTGTGCACTAGATGTTCCAGAATGTGAAGGCAAGCTTACCAGAGACTGAGAGGTGCCAGGTCATCTCTCTCTCACACCCCTTCCAGGATCAACTGTAAAGTTTCCATGCTAAATTTTCCCTGGCTACAAAACAACTTATATTGCAAAAGTTATGAATGTCATTAAATTCCTTTTTTCCCCCTTTGGGACTAAGAAGAATGGTCATGTACAGAAATCTCTATATTTAGAAATCCAGGCTTCAACAGTGAAAAATTCAGAAAAGAGATTCCACCTCAACATTAGATAAGAGCTGTTCAACAGTGGAACACATTCCCTTGGTGGAGACACCTTCTTTGGAGGTTTTTAAACAGAGGCTGGATGGCCATCTGTCAGGGGTGCTTTGATTGTGAGTTCCTGCATGGCAGGGGGTTTGGACTGGATGGCCCTTGTGGTCTCTTCTAATTCTATGACTATGATACTGATCAAAACCTTCATCAGCTTTCGGTTGAAATTCATGGTATTACCCTGTTTCACATTGAACTCTTGAGACCTATTGCTGTTTCGAGTGCTGCTTTAGAGTATTCCAGGTTTACCTAAAGGATCTGTAATCCCTTCGACAAAACTGAAACATGCACTCATGAAAGGACTGACCTCCAGACTGAAATCCTATTCCATCATTCCTTTACTGGATCCATTCCCTTTGAAGTCCATGATTTAGTTAAGATTAGCCAGAGTGCTAACCCCTGTCCTGTTTTCAGCCTAGGCAGGATGGAATTGGGAAGGGTGGGACTGGCTTTGCCCCTTGGGGTGGTGTGCTTTGGCTGACAGGTACTTTGCCTTGCCTGTGAACAGCAAAGGAGGAGCAGTCCCAGCTTGAAGGAATCCCTCCGCACAACGCTCAACAGGCAATTTTTCTGTAGCAATTATCACAAACATCCACTGAGTGACCTGGAAAATGATTCTGGATATTATTGAATTAGAGACTAACCTTTTTAAACGGGATAAGTAAAATCTTCCTATAGAACAGGGATTAGGGCATTGGGGGCCATGCTGGCTGCACCAAGGAGATTTTTCAGGGCTGCATCGCCCCTTCCCATGGAAAAAAAAATCTATTTTGCCACCTAATATTGTCTAGAAAGCATGATGTTGCATTTACAACACGTTATTGTTCTGAGCCACTTTTACCACAGGCAATAAGCCAGATCACTTCCAATATTAATGACTCTTCTGAATGTTGAGGGTCAAAACCATGACAAAATTGCCTTGCGCCACCTCTAGAGGGAATGTGGGTACTTTTTGGGGGGCAAATCTGAACCCTGAGGTTGACAAACATGGCCCCAGGGACTGTGTGCATCAATAAGTCACGCTTTGTCCACCCTTGGTTTGAGACTGCAGAGTATGAGGAAAATAGCAGTTATGAGGAAATTCAGCAGTGTCCCTCTCTCGGTTTCCTCTGTAGTAGTAGCAGTAGTAAAAATATGAAGAGGAAGAGGAGAAACTAGTAGATAATCACATCTCTTTCTTGTATTTTCCCAGTAGGAATATGGTAATATGTTATGTTTACTGCCTCTGCATTGTCTCCTTTTTTTTTAAGCAGGGACAGAATAAGAAGGACTTAAACAACTAAAGCATAACATGCTTATTTTTTTTAATTTACAAGATTTATCTATTCAACAGACAGGGCAGCTACTTAAAGGCAATTTCTCCCCAGAAAGGCTTTTAATTTAGACTGCTGGGAATCTAGCTAGAAGATGATTATGGATTAGGTTGACAGACCATGTATATAATTCAAAAATCTGGAAAGCCCATAAGCAAAAAATGACAGGGAAAGCCATGTGGTTACTTTCCCATAGCATTTGAAAACAGGACTGTACAAATTCAATTCAAATTTAAAATACTGATAATCTAATAAAGACCCTGGATACAAATGTGAGTCTTTATCAGAACCTTTTAGAACTGTCCGCCAACATGATTTTCTAGTAACAATTTAAGACACTAAAGACAATATTCCTCTTACCGTGAACAGGGAGGCCATAAGGTTTGTTGATAACGACAATCTTGTCATCCTGGTAGAGGATCCCTTTTTTGAGAGCTTTGGCCAGAACGTTAGGATGAACCCGCTGCAACTGCTGGGTCAGCTGCACAAGCTCCCAAACACGCCTTCGAACGGGATCTTTAGGAATCTTTGAAAAAACAATGAGGAAAATGCCAGGTAGTCTGTTCATCTCTTTGTTGCATCACTTTTGCATTATTATTATTATTATTATATTTATTTGTATCCCGCTCTTTCCCCAGGAGTGGAACTCAGAGTGGCTTCACAACATTAAAAACAGTACAATTAAAACATTAACAAATTATTCAACATCCCTGCCTGTCCTCATAACAATTCCTTAAACGCCTGTGTGAACAGGTAGGTCTTAACTTAACGGAAGGCTATCAAGGAGGGAGCCATTCTGATCCATTCCCTGGGCAGGGAATCCCAAAGTTTAGGGGCAGCCACCGAGAAGGCTCTCTCTTGTGTTCCCACCAACCGTGTTTGTGATGATG
Organism: Urosaurus nigricauda; assembly: GCA_034509955.1. Classification (NCBI taxonomy): domain Eukaryota; kingdom Metazoa; phylum Chordata; class Lepidosauria; order Squamata; family Phrynosomatidae; genus Urosaurus; species Urosaurus nigricauda. The sequence goes on from JAOEGL010000009.1 coordinate 12,309,979, forward strand.
GTGTTGGGACAGAGAGAAGGGCTTTTCCAGAAGATCTCAGACTCCGGGCCGGTTCATACCAGGAGAAACGGTCTGTCAAACAGTGTGGACCTGAGCCACGGAAGGCTTTACAGGTGACAACTAGCACCTTGAATTGTAACCGGAAACAAACTGGCAGCCAATGAAGTTGTTTCAAGAGGGGCGTTGTATGGTCTCTGTAATCTGCCCCTGTTAAATAAGAGTTAAGATGCAATACTTGCATTGACCCGTGGATAAGTCGACTCAGGTTTTTTGGGGTCAATTTTTTGACCTAATTTTCTAGACTTATACAAGAGTATATACAGTATGTTAAACAGCGTTAGGGACAACACAGAACCCCGAGGGACCCCACAGGCCAATGGCCAGGGGTTCAAACCGGAGTCCCCCAGGACCAAAAAAAGTTACCCCCTTTGATCCAAAACAGGGAGAGGCGGGATACACAAATAAATTATTATTATTATAGAATCATAGAATCACAGAGTTGGAAGAGACCACAAGGGCTATCCAGTCCATCTCTCTGCCATGCAGGAATTCCCAATCAAAGCATCCCCGACAGATGGCCATCCAGCCTCTGCTTAAAGACCTCCAAGGAAGGAGACTCCACCACAATCTCCATTGAGGGAGTGTGTTCCACTGTCGAACAGCCCTTACTGTCAGGAAGTTCCTCCTAATGTTGAAGTAGAATCTCTTTTCCTGCGGTTTGCATCCACTGTTCCGCGTTCTAGTCTCTGCAGCAGCAGAAAACAAGCTTGCTCCCTCCTCAATATGACATCCCTTCAAATATTTGAACAGGGCTATCATATCACCTCTTAACCTTCTCTTCTCCAGGCTAAGCATCCCCAGTTCCCGAAGGCGTTCCTCATAAGTCATGGCTTCCAGACCCTTCACCATTTTAGTCACCCTCCTTTGGACACGTTCCAGTTTCTCCACATCCTTTTTGAATTGTGATGCCCAGAACTGGACACAGTATTCCAGGTGGGGCCTGACCAAAGCAGAATAGAGTGGCACTATGACTTCCCTTGATCTAGACACTATACTTCTATTGAAGCAGCCTACAATCGCATTGGCCTTTTTAGCTGCCGCATCGCACTGTTCAACTTGTGGTCCACTTGGACTCCTAGATCCTTTTCACACATGATCATCATCATCATCATGGGGGTTACTTGTACCATAGAGAAGCATTGGGGAATATTTGCTCCTTGGGAAACATAGGGATCACTTGCCCATAGGGGAACATAGGGATGACAGGCCAATGTTTCCTTATGGAGAAATGTTCTCCAATGTTTCCCTATGGGCAAAATTCCCCCCATTATTCTCTATGGGGGACTGCAATACCGCCCTCGGCCAGCAGGGGCCGCTAAGGACCAGACTCTCTCTCTCTCTCTCTCTCTGCGTCATCCTCACCTCCTTTCTTTGCTCCTCCCTCTTCTGGGCCCTCAGCTTCTCCGCCAGATGCTCAGCTCGAGAGAAGGAGCGCCTTCCGGGCCTCGCGGAAAGCTCCCAGAGAAAGCGAGGGACCCTGCTGCTCGGAGACGCCATTTCATGAATGGATTCTATGAACAGGAAGGGGCGTGGCTTCGAGGGTTGCCCCGCCCCCTCCCACTCGCCCGTCACTCAACACAGCCCTGGCCAATCACGTCCCTTCTTTCCCTTCGAGTGACGCGGACGAGACTCCGGAGGGGCGTGGCCTCGGTTACTGCCCCGCCCCCGAACTCTCCCGGCTCGACTCGCGCCTCGGTTACGAAGAGGAGGGCCGTTCGTACAGTCCTGGCCAATCACGTCCCACTTTTTTCTTTTGAGTGACAGGCCCCGCGTCCAATCAGCATTGCGGGAAGCGGCGACCGGGCCTTGTGTGAAAAGCGGGTGATTGGACCAATGGGAAAGGACGGCGACGAGGAGAAGAGTTCCGTTTGACCAATGGGAACGAAGGAATGGAGGGAGGGCGGTTCCAGCCGTTCCTCGCTTTTAAGAGTCAACAAAGGAAGAAGGAAGGACTGAGGCAGTTGACCTGGAGGCTGAGAGAGTAACGGTCGCGCCACGCAACGCCAGGAAGGAAGGAAGGAAGGGGCTGAAAGAAGGGCAGCAGCCACAGGTATTCCCAGAATTCCACAGCCCTTGAGGCAGATAGAATTAAAGATCCACTCTGGGCCCCACAAGAGATTCCAGTTCCCAGAATTCCACAGCCCTTGAGGCAGAGAGAGTTAAAGATCCACTGAGGGCCCCACAACAGACTCCAACTCCCAGAATTCCACAGCCCTTGTGGCAGAGAGAGTTAAAGATCCACTCTGGGCCTCACAAGAGACTCCAACTCCCAGAATTCCACAGCCCTTGAGGCAGACAGAGAGTTAAATAAATATTTCTCCAGTGCGGATGCAGCCCCATTGGGTTTCCGCGGCCGATCCGGAATCATCCGAACCCTGGTCTCTCCAGAGTCGTGGCCCAGTCCTGAAACCATTTTGCTGCGCTGCTTTTCCCACTACGCTTAAATCCAGATCGTGATCCGGGTTAAAAGGGCATGGTTCCCACTGAATCCGATTTCAGGAGTCGGTTCGGAAAGGGAGGCCGTGCTTTTTGCATGTTTTCTTGGGCTCAGTTTGGTTTATTTGGAAATAAATCAATTCAGCCCAAGTGGGAACCAGAAGGATTTGAATTGCAATCAAGTGTTCCTTGGATTTTCCCGGCCATTGAACTGATTCCTGAAACCAGCCCAAACGTAGCAGGAACAACATTTTTCCAGAACCGGAATTTGGAACAGTAAACCTGCCTTTTCCTACCCTCTGGGATTTCTCCGCTCCCGAAATATCAGAAGCCTTATTTGCTTCTGTTACTTCTGTCCCCCTATTTCCATCCCAAAGTGTTGCTCGGGGATATCAGTTACGAATCTAGAATGAAATGCACTCCCCTCTCCATATTTGCGGCTTTGACATTTGCAGGTTTGATTATTCGCGGATTGGATTATATTCTCTCTAGGAATATCTAGCTCCTCCATTGCAACTCTGTGGTCGACTTTAAAAGCTGCATCAATTACTCCTTCCTTCCCAGGGTCGCACAATATATCTATCTATCTCCAACCCTTTTCCAGGCTCTCATTCTCTGAAGATGCCAGCCACAGATGCTGGCGAAACGTCAGAAAGGAACTCTTCCAGAACATGGCCACAGAGCCCGAAAGCCCCACAACAAAACTATGGATGCCGGCCATGAAAGCCTTCGACTCCACATTGCACCAAAAGGTCTAGATATTCCTAGAGAGAATACTCTACTAGGCCTTTGTAGCTCCTCCAGTGCATTTCTACGGTCAATGTCTGGCAGATGTTGGCCAGAGTTGTCCTGGAGATGCCTAGAGAGGTGTCCTCCTTTCAGGTAAAGACACGGTGCTTTTGTTATTTGTGGTTTTTCAATATTCACCGGGGTCTTGTGCCCCTAACCCTAGCGAATAGGGAGGGACAAGTGTACAATTTTTGGTCACCACACATAAATAAGTATTTTTTAGAGCTGGAAGGTGTGTGAAAAGGCAACACAAGGGACTGGAGTAACTGCCCTTTGAGTTAAAGGGACGCTTCGCTTAGGCAAATGTCAGGTATGACAGGTGTATGAATTACTTCTGTGCAGTGGAAAATACAGAGGAGTTTTTCACTCTCACAACAGCAGAACCTGGCGTCATCTGCTGAGGATAAACTGTAGGAGCGTCTGGGCAGGAAAAAGAAAAAGCACTTTCACATTCCAAACTGGAATTCGTTGCCATAAAATATAGTTATGGCTGGCAACTTGGATGGATTTATAGGGTACTGGATGAACTTAGGGCCTTCAGTGGCTGACTTTCTCTGAACAAATACATATTTTATAAAGGTCTTTTTAAGATTCTAAAGCTCAATGGGGAGGAACATTATCAAATGCCAGGGTCACAGAAGTGTTGAGCTTAGGAAAAATTTGAAGCAACACTTCCTGTCCTTACAGTTACCCTCCTCATCTGTAGGATATTGCTAGAGTTACCGTTACAGTTCCTTAAAAGTGTCACAATGCTGTATTTTAGATGTTTTTATCACGCAGCAGCAAGAAGGAGAACAATACATGGGGGGGTTCCAAGGTTAATTAAATAATTAAAAAATGCCCGCTTTACACTACTTTACAATAAAAAATTTATTTTTTTTAATGAAAAATATTTAGAGGAATGCTTGCAAAAGAAACCCTCTTGTTATTTGTATAGGCTTGGTTGATTACAGAACATCAATGTATGTGCTTAGAAATGTGAGCTAGAAAGTGCAGTCTATACTTGTGCAAACCCTCTTTGAAGCTTGTTCTGGAGCGTTGCCGTCTGCCTCTATGGTGTCCCTGTGGCTGCTCTTAGTTTTCATCTCTTCATCTGCTTCCATTTCAGCGTGCTTTGTTTTTTTCAAGTGTGGAGGTTCAATACGTCCTCTTCGCACAAAATGACTAATGCGAGATTCCAAACCTTCACATTTGGGCCGATCCATTAATGGTTTGTAGTTACGAGATTTTGCTCCTTCAATTAAAGCGCTGATTTGATTATGAACTGGGGGTGTTATCTCTTTCCAAAGGACCGTTGTGTTGTTTCCTGAACCTGTAAACAACAGTTATACTCAAACTGAACTTGTATATAACATGTTACCCATCAATCACTTCTATTCTGTCAAACTGCTGTTAATGCTTAAATACGTAATAATTAGAACAGCTTGTTAGAGCCATTTTGACCTAGCGTAAGTGAATACCTTTACAAAATCTACAAAATGGTTTTCCTACCTGTCTCTGTAGGTATCTTGACAAAATCTAACCCTTTTAACATGCTGTACAACATATGAGTTTTAACAGCATGATTGGTCCAAAGCTGCTGTAGGTGAGTAACATTAAATTCCTGGACCTTGTAATCATATATCCATTGGATGTTTTCAAACTCGCAGTTATATAGGACCAAAGGAAATTCAGCTGCCATGCTGCAAACAAAAGGAGAAAATAAGTTCTTTAGATGTGCATGACTTAATAAAGAAGTACACTCGTCCCTCCACATTTGCAGCTTTGACTTTTGCGGCTTTGATTATTCATGAATTTTATTAATATGTTCTCTAGGAATATCAAGGTCCTCCAGCGCAACTCTATGGTCAACTTTAACCAAAAGTCACACTGAAGGACCCAGAGATTCCTAGAGAGAACACTCCACTAGGCATTTGTAGCTCCTCCAGTGCATTTCTATGGTGTGGGAGATGTTGACCACAGAGTTGCACTGGAGGACCTAGAGATTCCTAGAGAAGTGTTCTGTCAGTTAAAAACATAGTGTTTTTGTTATTTGTGGTTTTATCACATTCACAGGGGTCCTGTACCCCTAATGTGGAGGGATGAGTGTATATGCAAAATCAGGCATCCATAATTATTAGACGTGGTTAATGGATCAGGAAGTAGCCTTGAACCCCCTTTTGGGAAAAAGTTGGGATATAAATCCAATAAATAAATATATGCAGAATCAGGTATACATGAGTGACTCACTTCAGGTAGTTGAATCTGCATGATCTGGGTATACTTTCCACAGCTATGTTATGCTGACCTGGGTCTTAGTCAACTGTTTCTTGATTAATAGTGAGAATCTCCAGATATTGGACTGTAGCATTCTGAATCCCTGACCACAGGTCATACTGGCTGGAATTCACATCCTTAACCTCTGGAGGGCCTTGGATGGAGAAGTGAGTCTGTATCTGGGGTTTCTTGTATCAAACAGCCCCTTGCTTGCATGAGGTGATGAGGGGCCTTATTAAGGCCTAATGCTAGTTATTTAACCATGCACAAAAGTATGAGGAACAGAAATTTAGAAGTGAAGAAGGAGAAACCATGCAAATTTGGATCTGCATATTCTTTAACTTGTTTTCACTTCAGTGAATCATCAAAAAACTCTCAGGGATGAAGCCACAGGTTCAAACATGAAGTGAAAGGATAATGAAGTGTAATTTTCTTGCATGCTACTATACATCTGTAGTAGAGTTGTGTAGTTTCAGCATGTTGAGGGACCAGTTTTATTCCTCAGGATCCCCAAGCGCCATGAGGATTGAAAGAAAGAAATGAATGATTGAAATGAAAGAAATCCCCACAACTGGATGGTGAGGGGGAATGCCTGTCCTGTTAAAAGAAACTGGGGCCACTATAAGTTGTTTATAAGCTTAACTGGAGGCCTCTATGAGGCTATGGTGTGGACAGGGGCAGCAAAAACAAGTGTGATTTGCATGTTGTCTGCTCTCAATCTCTAGCTTTCTTCCCTTAGGACCTTGCTTGATGTGGTTTTTCTTGCAGTTCAGCTGCACTGTACAACACAGAAAAGTGTGGTACTGAGAAGCCTGTATTGAAGATCAGAAACAGTGAAAAGTGACAAATCATTTTTACGTGTTACTGTACTTAAGAAAGACAATGCCAAGGTCTGGCACACCACAAAAAGTAGCATGAGCTTTCAAAAGCAACTTTCTAATTAGAAGCAATATTACAATAAACTTCTTAGACCTTAAATGAGGCCTCCATAGGTCAGTGAAAGAATATGGTCTTTGTATACACAAAGCTTGAAACTGAGTTGCTAGTTTCACTGGCTAAAATTCATCTTGGGTGGCAAAAATCTCTGCCTGGGATTTCCAAACCTATTACCAAGTAACATGATAGAAGCTCCAGGGTTAGGAGCTTAGTTTTGTTTTGGGGTTCTTTTTTGGCTGGAATATAGTTATTTGCCTAGGCAGTTTTGATTTTTAGAAATTCTTTCCTTATGTCATACCTGTACTGTGGTTTTCTAGGGTTGTTTTCTATATCCAGCAACTCATCAATTAGCTCTGGCTTCTCCATCCTTTGTCCAATCAGAAATAGAATAGCCACCATGCAGCGAACCTGGTGATACAGGAATGCCTGGCCTGTCACTTCAAAGTAGTACATCTGGAAAGGGTTTTGTTGCTCAGTCTCATCATCCCTCTCCACAGGTTGCACGTTTGCAGCAAGAATTGTTCTATGAAATCTAGTGACACCATTTGCTACATCCATTTTGCACAGGTTGCGAAAATCATGGGTTCCCACAAACTTTTCAGCTGCCCTATTCATGAGAACAACATCAAGATCAGCACGAGGGAAAAAATAGCGATAGGTTCTCTTCAAGCAATTAAATCTAGCACTGAAGTTGGGTTCTACTGGGGCCCAAGCCAGTACCCGTATGTCAGGAGGGAGAACTTGATTCAAGATGTGGGTATAGAAGATTTCTGAAGTCTTCGTTACTTTGTTGTTTGTAGTATCCCCAGATTTATTCTCTGAAAGATTTGAGCGGAGATCCAAGGAAATCACCTGAAACAATAGATAAGGATGATATTCTGGAGTTAAGTATAAAAATAAAACTTTAGGTTTGATGGTGTTAATTGAATGATTAATAAGAATTCTTCCAGTCGGACTGTTTTGTAATACAGTTGGACCTCCTTATCCACGGATTTTGAGCATACGGATCTTTAAAAAAAATCCCCCAAAATATGGGATTTTGGGATGTTCTATTTTAGAATGAAGAATAAAATGTTAATACATAGTGGTCACATATTTATGCCCTGTATCTTTTCTTCAAAGAAACTACATAAGAGGAAGACTGTTTACAGTATCAGATCATTATAATTCCTGATCTTGATTTAATATTGATGGGTTTCTTTTATGCATACATATATCATTTGCCCGCTCCTCTGTCAAAATCCTTATACTTCAAGTGTTCCTTATAATTCAGGACCCTGTAATTTTGTAACAAAATTAATATGAAAAGTAGTTCTGTGTGTAATTATATTCTGAATATTTATGCTACTGAAATCTCTAAAGGATGCCAAGGGACATTTTTCAATTATTCCAAGTTTCTTCCCCCCCCCCCCCAAACATTCTGGATGTTTCACATCTCTATTTAAGATTTTTAAATATCCAAACTGTTAAAGGACATTCCAATTACAGGGAAAAGAGGTAGGAAAATTTTAATGAAACCTATAAGCCATCCTGGTTTTGCTAAACAACTCTTGCCATGCCTTCTAAAAAACAAAGTAAAGGGAGCTTTCATGAAATAGATCTAGATGCTCTCTAGTTTCAAGTGCTGCTTCTAAAGTCAGATAGATGTTGTGCTCACCTGTCCAAAGGCACTGACTCCTTTATCTGTGCGCCCACAACGGTGATAGTTGGAGGTTTGCCTATTCTCAACCAGCCGAGTTTTGCAAAGAGCTTCAAAGAATTTTTCTTCAATGGTATTGTTGGTGTTTTCCTGGCTAGCAAAGCCCTGGTATCCCCAACCCAGGTAGGCTATTTTCAGTGCCACATGTCTTTTCCCATAAGCACTAAAATCAAATGGCCGCTGCTGATGCCTCTTAGTTTTTCCTAATGTTGGTAGGCTAGTTGTTGTGCTTGGGTTCTCCTTACTGTTCAGAAGCCTTTCTTCCAGTCTTTGCACAGTCTCTTCCAGTTCCTGGATTTTCTTCAGCAGCTTCTCTGTTTCGTTCCCATCTTTGGCCATAGTGAGAATCCTTTGAAAACAATGACATGAGAATTTTAGCAGTTTGCATGCAGACAGAGAAAGGGGGATATTTGCAGGAATAATTCAAATTATTTTATCTGATTTTTAATCTATCCCTACTAGAAGCTATACAGCAATGGAACGTAAACTCTTAATCTAACTGCATTTTTTAGAGATAATCAAGTTTTAAGTTTACTGATAACTTCTAATATTGAAAGATTAAAACAGTGGAGAGTGGGGGAACAGAATCTAATAGCATATTTAAGATTAACTAGTTTATGTGAGCTTTTATGGATTTTGATCTACTTCGTCAGAGACACTGATAGCACCACGTATATAGAAGTAACATGTTGGTGAGGACAGAATCAGAGTGTAATACAACACAGAGATAGCAGTTGTACAATTCAACAAGTGGAAAAGAAACATTTAAAATAAAACCTTGAGGCTGGTATGATGCACTGTGTGATGACTAGCCCTTTATGTTTCAGAATTGGCAACTGCAAAAATCAAAGCGAAGCAATGGAACCATTGATGGGACCTGCTCGTTACCAATGGACCTCTATGAGCCGTGAGGATCAGCTCAAGCAAGCTGCAATAGAATTTATTCGTCTTTGTGCAGAACAGGGAGCTGGTGATAGTCCAAGGCAGCCTTGTTTTGTGTCTCAGCGAGACCCCTATGCAAGAGCCTCAGTGGCCAGGCACGTGCATCATCCTGTGAAGATCAGACATGTTCAGGCAGAACCCACCCCTCAGCCAGCAATTCCCGAGGTTTCCCAAGCTTCCAGAAAACCTGCAATTAAAAGGAAGGTTTTACGGCGAATGCCTGATGGAGAAGTACAGGTGACAGATGAATCAGTCATTAGCGAAACTGAATCCAGCAATCCAAGCGACCCTGAGTACAGCGAGCTCAGTCAGAGAATGTACAATCTGAAAACCCAGCAAGAGGAAGAGCCTGAGGAGGAGTGTGAACAAAACAGTTCCCCAGAGTCAGAAACTCCCTATTCCTTGAGTGCTACAGAGGAAAGCCAGAGCCACAGTTCCCAAAGAGAGAGTCAGAGCCGCAGCACCTTTGAGCAGGATTTGATCTTTTCTGGCCATCCAAAGTCTTTCATACTACCAAAATTCGAGCAACTAAGCCGGAATAGAATGAAGACTGATCGAGTTGCCCGTTACCTGGAGCACAAGCATGACTGGGAATTACTACGACTACCAGGGGAAGATCCCAGGAAAGGTGTGCGCTGGAGGATCCGGGAGCAGATGCTCTACAAGTCAGAATTGCCTCCTAGAGTTCAGCATGTTTACATCCCCAACAATTACCTTGTGCCTACAGAAAAGAAGAGATCTGCCCTTCGCTGGGGAATACGGTGTGACCTGGCAAATGGTGTAGTACCTAGGCATTCCTATTCCTCCTAGGAATCCAGCATCTTCACAGCTCCTTCCACAAGAGTGGGCATTTCTAGGCATTGCCCAAAGATCTGTTACTCTGAACTATACTGTCTTGCCTCTTTTGAGCCCAAATCCTCCTGCTTTTTGGTTTTAAATCTGTTCTTGGCTTCAGAGTTGGGAATTCCTGGGCAGAAAAGTATTTTTATAAATTTTTAACTTCTAGATGTATGGATTAAATTAAAAGTGTGTGGACTAAAAGGATTGTCTCCATAGTTTCTCTGCCAGAATGATTTATTCGTTCACCTCATCCATTAAATGGGCAGGTCAGGAGGACTGAACAATATTTTTTTCCTCTGGAATAATAAGAGACAAGCTAACCGTTTCATATTTCTAACCAATCTTTACACAGAACTGTTGCCACTTTACAGACACATACTAGAAGAACATATCTGTAAGATACAAGTCATAAAGTTCAGAGTGGAAATCTTTTTGTGAAATGTTATGCATGCTTACTCAAGAGTAGGCTGCACTGGCGAAGCGAGGCTTACCGCCAGGTAGTAAAATAGGCCTACTATCTTAAAGCACTAAATGAAACCTACACAAGATATTCCTAGACAAAGCATGGGAATTGTGTGGTTCTCCAGATGTTGAACTGTAACTCCCAACATGTCACCATTGGTCTAGGGCCGCTGGGGATTGCTGTTCGACCTGGAGGGCTGCAGATATTACATTTCTCAGATACACAGTTTGCAGCAGTTTGATGCTACTATACTTTGTCATTATCTTCTATAAAATCCTGGGGTTTTGTACTTCGGTGAGGTATTTGGGATTCTCTGCTGGAGTGCTGTAGTTCAGGGGAGTGTGAAAGAGTCCACAGCAAAATGTTTCATTACCTCTCCAAACTAAAACAAACGAACACTTAAATAGAATGGAGCCAGGACAGTTTAAATAGGTGTCAAACTGCTGCAACTGCATATAGATAAAAGAGTCTTTAAAAATTATCATGTCATCCCTGGTGGAACCACTTCTGACACTGGTCCTTCACCAGCTCCATTTCCTTTTTGTGCTGCTACAGATGTTTGCTATTTTTTTACAATTACAGCAGGTTGAAATGGATGCAGTTCACAACTTAAGATTTACAAAAGTAGGCTGAATGGCATTTAGAACACACACACCTTTTTCATCACTGAATATTCTCAAACTTGAAGCAGCCTCTTGTAACAATTATTTATTCTGTATTAAGCTGTTTCAAAGAAAAACCTTGTGCTAATTAACCATTTATAGCTTTCCTCAACATACGAAAGGCTAGCTTAGGGTCACAAACGTTTAAATATATAAAAATAAGTTTAGAGTTAAAGGCTCATATTACAGCTGCAATTGTCAGAAGTACCTAGTGATCTTGGCTATACAGAGAACTAAGCACTTAAGTTGCAATGAGGAACCAGCTTACTAGAAATATTGGGAATTTATACTTTAGACATCTTTTTTCATATTTCTCATGTTAAGCATCCCAGTAGTTAGTCTTGAAGATTATGAGTAATATCGCCTCTTTCTCTCCCCTTGAACAAACTTCAACATCTAAGAAAAAAAAATCTGCATTGAATACTGATAATCATAATTGGCTCAACAGAAGATCAATCTCAAATATTGAATTTTCTTGGTTTCTTCAGCAAGAAGCCGAATGGTTGCTGTAACATTAAACGATGCCTGCCATTCCTCATCGGCTTTGCTTATTTCTTCAGAATTCCTGCAGATCGATTAACTTGGTATCTCTGTTGCCTGCGACGGACATGGTCTAGGAAACTATCCAGTATCTTGCACAAAAGATTTAGTTCAACTAGACAGTAACTATATGCCAAATTTTTCCAGTTCTTCCAAGTTTTTAAAATTCTCCCCCCCAAAAGTGTTGGTGGTTGCAACACAAGGCACAACCGGGGAATGCTGCTACATTCCAAGAAGGACAATGATTCTGGCTTGGCATCATTCGTGTGTTCTGGGAAATGTAAAGGATAGAGGCCGAGTGCTTTCTGTATACTCGCTTTACCAAGCCAGGCAAGTCCCTCAGAGCCCAAAAACACATGGGACTTTATCAGACGGGAGGAATTTCTCTTTATTGCGAATGGAGCCAATTTGAATTCACGTGAATTCGCTAAACTAGTGAATTCACGTGAATCCCCATTGCGTTCGGAGTGCATTCAGAATGACTTCCCATTACCCGAAAATGACCCCCCATTGTCTGAAATTGTGTGAGATGCTTTAACTCACAATAACATAAAACCCATGATTGCGTTCGGAATGATTTCCCTTTCGCCAGAAATTGCATGAGGTGCTTTAATTCGCAGTAACGTGAAACCCCACAATTGCGTTCGGATTGCCATTGGATTATACTTCCAATTTCCGACGTCTGATAAAGTCCACGGAGGAAGCCCTGAAGCACACTACAGTCAGCCCTTCGTACCCAAGGATTCTGCATCCATGGCTTCAAATATTTTTTTAAAAATCAAAAATTGATTTTGCCATTTTATATAAGGCATATATCATTTTACTAAGCAGCGGACGTTCAATTTATGCGGGGGATCCGTTCCGGACCCACGCACGCATAAATACAGCTGGCCCTCCTTATCCACGGATTTGAGCATCCATGGCTTGAAAATATTCCCAACAAAAAGTATAAATTCCAAATAACAAATCTTGATTATTATTTTTTCCATTTTATATAAGGGACACCATGTTGTTGTGCCGTTATATTTAATGGGACTTGAGCGTCCATGGATTTTGTTAGGTCCTGGAACCAAACCCCAGCGGATAACAAGCGCCCAGTGTACTCTATAAATAAAGGTCAATAAATAATGACCACACTTTAACTCTTTTCTGCCTCAAGGGCTATGGAATTCTGGGAGCTGGAGTCTGTTGTGGGCCCAGAGCGGAGCAGAGCTCTGCTCTGGGCCCCACAACAGACTCCAGCTCCCAGAATTCCATAGCCCTTGAGCCTGAATAGAGTTAAAGATCCACTCTGGGCCCCACAACAGACTCCAGCTCCCAGAATTCCATAGCCCTTGAGCCTGAATAGAGTTAAAGATCCACTCTGGGCCCCACAACAGACTCCAGCTCCCAGAATTCCACAGCCCTTGAGCCTGAATAGAGTTAAAGATCCACTCTGGGCCCCACAACAGACTCCAGCTCCCAGAATTCCATAGCCCTTGAGCCTGAATAGAGTTAAAGATCCACTCTGGGCCCCACAACAGACTCCAGCTCCCAGAATTCCATAGCCCTTGAGCCTGAATAGAGTTAAAGATCCACTCTGGGCCCCACAACAGACTCCAGCTCCCAGAATTCCATAGCCCTTGAGCCTGAATAGAGTTAAAGATCCACTCTGGGCCCCACAACAGACTCCAGCTCCCAGAATTCCATAGCCCTTGAGCCTGAATAGAGTTAAAGATCCACTCTGGGCCCCACAACAGACTCCAGCTCCCAGAATTCCATAGCCCTTGAGCCTGAATAGAGTTAAAGATCCACTCTGGGCCCCACAACAGACTCCAGCTCCCAGAATTCCACAGCCCTTGAGCCTGAATAGAGTTAAAGATCCACTCTGGGCCCCACAACAGACTCCAGCTCCCAGAATTCCATAGCCCTTGAGCCTGAATAGAGTTAAAGATCCACTCTGGGCCCCACAACAGACTCCAGCTCCCAGAATTCCATAGCCCTTGAGCCTGAATAGAGTTAAAGATCCACTCTGGGCCCCACAACAGACTCCAGCTCCCAGAATTCCACAGCCCTTGAGCCTGAATAGAGTTAAAGATCCACTCTGGGCCCCACAACAGACTCCAGCTCCCAGAATTCCACAGCCCTTGAGCCTGAATAGAGTTAAAGATCCACTCTGGGCCCCACAACAGACTCCAGCTCCCAGAATTCCATAGCCCTTGAGCCTGAATAGAGTTAAAGATCCACTCTGGGCCCCACAACAGACTCCAGCTCCCAGAATTCCATAGCCCTTGAGCCTGAATAGAGTTAAAGATCCACTCTGGGCCCCACAACAGACTCCAGCTCCCAGAATTCCACAGCCCTTGAGCCTGAATAGAGTTAAAGATCCACTCTGGGCCCCACAACAGACTCCAGCTCCCAGAATTCCATAGCCCTTGAGCCTGAATAGAGTTAAAGATCCACTCTGGGCCTCACAACAGACTCCAACTCCCAGAATTCCATAGCCCTTGAGCCTGAATAGAGTTAAAGATCCACTCTGGGCCCCACAACAGACTCCAGCTCCCAGAATTCCATAGCAGTGAGTCAGACCAAGAGTGAAAGCGGTGCCAAAGCGGGTTATTCCTCCAGTGTGGATGGAGCATCCTTTGTCCTTACCTCTGTAGAGAGAGTCTCATGTCATCTCAAGGCAAAGTACAGTATGGCTGCTGCTCTCTTTCCCCTTTCCCTTGAGAAAGGGCACGTGATGGGGTGGCGCAAAGGCTTTCGGGAAATGTAGTCTTGACTGGAAAAAACTGACTCCATTCCCTCTCCCTCGGTCTCCATAGCAACCAGGAGTGCTCTTGGCCACGCCCGCTTTCCCCAACCGTGCCCCTCGCGTGACGTCACGCGGGAGGGCGGGGCTAACTGAAGGAGGGTCTTGGCCCCGCCCCTTTCTGCCGCGTCGTGGCTCCTCCTCCTCCGCCTCGTGTTGTTCAGTTGTCGTCGTCGAGGCTGAGGGGAGGATGTGGGCAGCGGTGGCTGCGGCGGCGAAGAAGGCGAGGCGGCGGCGGCGGGGGGCGACGGTTGCCTCCCTCAGAGTAGAGTAAGCCCCTCTGAAAGGGAAGGCCTGGCGTTGGGATAATCACAAGGAACAAGACCCACCTCCCTTCCCCACAATCGTCATCATCATCATCATTATCATCCTCATAAATAATAATAATAATATAATAATACATGTGGTAATAAGAGTGATAGTGATATTAATAATATAATATCATTCATAAAATATAATTGTAATATAATTCATATAATAATAATATATAATAATATATAATAGTGGTAATAAGAGCGATAGTGATATTAATAATATAATATAATTCATAAAATATAATTGTAATATAATTCATATAATAATAATATATAATATATAATAGTGGTAATAAGAGTGATAGTGATATTAATAATATAATATCATTCATAAAATATAATTGTAATATAATTCATATAATAATAATATATAATAATATATAATAGTGGTAATAAGAGCGATAGTGATATTAATACTGTCATATAATATAATTATAATATAATTAATATAATAATAATATATAATAATATATAATAGTGGTAATAAGAGCGATAGTGATATTAATATAATATAATTCTTAAAATATAATTGTAATATAATTAATATAATAATAATAATAATAATAATATATAATAGTGGTAATGAGTGACAGTGATATTAATAATATAATATAATTATAATATAATTAATATAGTAATAATATAATAGTGGTAATAAGAGTGATAGCGATATTACTAATATAATATAATATAATTATAATATAATTAATATAATAATAATAATAATATAGTGGTTATAAGAGTGATAGTGATATTAATAGTATTATATAATTCATATAATATAATTGTAATATAATTAATATAATAATCATATATAATAATATATAATAATGGTAATAAGAGTGATGGGGATATTAATAATATAATGTAATTCATATAATTAATATTATTAATATATTAATATAATATAATTCATATAATGTAATTATGATATAATTAATATAACATTATTATATTACTAAATATAATTAATATAATTAATAATAATATAATACCAATAGTGATAATAAACTGACCATAATAATAATAATAATAATAATATAGTGGTAATAATAGTGATGATAATAATATAATATAATTCATAAAATATAATTATAATATAATAATAATAATAATGTAATCGCGATATAATACTGACCATGATAATAATAATATAATATATTATTATTATTAATTATTATGACAATATAGTTAATATAATAATAATATAACAGTGATAGTGATAATAGTGATGATGATAATATATATATATATATATGTATATATAATATTGTTAATAGTCGTGATAATAGTAATGATAATAATAGTATAACATATAATATATACATATAATAGTGATTGTAATAATAGTGATTATTATAATAAAATAATAATACTATAATATATATATAATAGTGATATTGATAATTATATATATATATATATATATATGTATTATAATGATAATAGTGATAAATTATATATATACATACATACAATAGTGACAGTGATAATATTGATGATAATAATAATAATGCACTGGAGGAGCTACAAATGCCTAGTAGAGTATTCTCCCCAGGAATAATCTGTAGGTCTTTGAGTGCAACTTTTATTTAAAGTCGACCATAGTGTTGCACTGGGGGACCTAGATAAAGCAGCGCCTAGATAAATCTGGATGCCACCCATCTGCAGAAGCCCTATGACTTTGGAGAGCAGGGTCCAAATCGTCGCTCAGCCCTGGAAGCCAACTGGGTCCCGTTGGGCGCCTCACACTGTCTCAGCCTGGGGCCACGGCAGTGGCAAACCTCCTCCGAGGAAATGGGCCAAGAAAACCCTGCGTTAGGTTCGCCGTTAAGTTGGAAAGGACTTGAAGGCACCAAAGAACAACAATTCATTCAATATCCTGACTTTCTCCTGGTGTGGAACGTAATATGGTTGTGAAGAGCAGCATCACAGCAGCAAGGGCAAAACCGTCCCTGAAAAAAAAACCTTGCCAAGAAAAACCCGTGAAAGCATCCCAAAAAGTTGGAAACAGCTTCAAGGCACACAACAGTCTCATCGACGCTGCTTTCTTATTTGCCCTTACCATATTATATTATATTATATTACCGTATTTGCCCTGTGTCTCCCATGCCTGTTACCAATTTGCCACTTCATTATTATTATTATTATTAAAAATTCTTTATTATTAAACAAATCCCAACAATACATCAACATTTACACACACACACATATATATATACATGCATGCCAACCATACAATCATACAACCAATCAATACAAACCTTTATCATTAAAAAGTAAATGAAGAGTATTCTAATGTTCTTTCTTTATAACATCTCTTACATGTCTTTCAGTCTTCCAGCCGCTTAATACCTTCCCATATTCCTCCTTTGTATCTTTATCTTCTCCTCCTCCTTCAACTCTTTCTTATCTCATTTATCTAACTACTTACTCCAACCCTCTACACTTACTTGATCCTTCTTTTAGCTCGTATCTTACTATCCTTACTTCACATCACTTTTCCTTCTCTCTGATCCATCCTCTCATTCATACTGACTTCCTCCTACCAATATATTCCCTATTTTTGTTTAGAATGGACTTTCTTACATCTTCGTTTATTCTACTGGATCCCTTACTCATAGCTATTTCCTTTAAAGCTTTATCAACTTTAATCTTGATTTAAATTTATTCTTTGTTCTAAGAATTCGATAGCACCTCCCCATTCATCCAGTAACCGCTTCTTGGGTTTATCTCTCATAGCTAGCGTTAATCTATCCATCATCATTCCTTCATATAACTTCATTAACCCATCATCAATTTTTGGACAAGTTCCATTTTTGTGCAAAACATATTCGTGCTAAAGTAACCATATAGAACAAGACCTTTTCCTCAGTTTGTCATTTCTTGATATCACTCTTTCTTGGATTTGCCCCGGTCAGTGTCCTCCTCTGCAGTACCTTTTCTGTTCTCTCTAAAGCTTTTCTCTGTTTTCTTTCTCTCTTAATTTCCCCATGGTCCGCTTGTCTAGTGGTTCTCTTTCTTTTATGTCTAGTCTTCTGCTTTGCTTGAACCAAATTTTGACCTGTTTCTAGCATATCATATATTTGGTAATTGGTTGTTCTAGGTTATGATGTTTCAAACATTTTGTGTTCTTGTTTTCCACTTTAGCATTGTAGAGCGTTCAACTCCACCGCTCTGAAGATTGACAAGTGTCCTCAGTTTTTCCCTTCTTCAGGTAAGGGGATTCTTGGTTGCATTTTGTGTGTCTATTGTGTCTATATATATATATGTATGTATTTGTGTGGTACAGAGTCTACGTCCTTCCCTCCGTTAGCTGCTTTGAAAATCTTTGGATTGGTGAAACAACAGTTAAAATATATTTATTTATTTCAGTAATATGTCACCTTTTTCCTGGAAAGGGACCCACAGTGGCGCACAGCTTTATAAAAAAGTTAAAAACGTTAACAATACAAAATTTAAAACAATTAAGATAACCTTGTTTAAACAAGGTAAAATTGTATTACCGTATATACTTGACTATCAGTCGACCTCATGTATAAGTCGAGGGCAGGTTTAGGGGACAAAATGATGAATTTTTATATGACCCATGGATAAGTGGAGAGTAAGATTTTGATTTATTTTTTTTTTTGCTTTGGTTTTTTTTTTAACCTGGTCTACTTTTACTTGTTTATTTGAAGGAGTTCATGGCCACAAAATTTACCACAAGCTTAGATGACATTAACAGGAGACATTAACAAGACAGCTGCATGGAGGAGACATTTTCCAGGGATCAATGAGTTTTCATGCTCAGGGGAAGCACACTCCTGAATGTCAGTTCCTGAGATCAATACAGGACTAGTGTATTTAAGCCAGGAATAAGGGAAAGTGTAGTTGACTTGCAACTTTACCATTCCTCACCATTGGTTTTGTTGGCTAACACTGGGTGAATGATCTATAACAGTTGGAAGGCCAGCTATTTCCCAGTAGATAAGATCCCCACATTCTGTGGTTTAGTTAGTTTGGGTTACGCTCCTCCAGCTCACTCCAGATAGGCAGGAAAGAAAAAAAGAGATCTTCTGGTGACCCCACATGAGTGGAGCTAACCCCAGAAGGCCAGTCCTGTCCTTCCTATCACTCTAGCAGAATATGTTTGCTGTTTCTCTGCATCCTCTTTGCTACAGCTGCTTCAGTTCTTTTCTTTCTCTTTTTTTCTCTTGCTGCCTTGGAAGCATGAAGAAAAATTTAATATGGCAAGTGCTCCCGCTCTCCCTCCCTATTTTGAAGTTTTGGAATTTTGAACAAGTCAAACCTTTTCTTCAAAATATTTATTTCATTCCAAAAGAAGATACTGCATTGGTGTTCCCTTCTTTTCTTTTTTGTGAAACCCACAGTCCTCGGTTTTTGCAGAAAATTTAATCTCTACCACACATAATACTTTTATCTTTTCCACTACTAGCATGCTAAGAAAAAAGCAAAGAAATATATAGGTTTTGAGTATAGATATGACCAGGGAGATGAAATCTCTAGTTTTGTTTCACAGTATTGAGGTATTCTCCAAAATCCATATAAGTTTTTTTCGCCTTATAATTAAGTTGTATTTCAGCCAGCTAGATAATCCTCAGTTCTGACATTCACTAAAATTCTTTGCTAAGTTATGTATGAACTATTACTTTCAACCGTCTGACTAAAAATGTATAGACCAGTTTTACAGTGTTCTGTAAACTTTTTTTAAAGGGAGATTTAATGAGGAGACTAGCTATAGAAATCCGGAGACATGGGAAAACGGAGACGGTGAGGCTGATGACAGAGGTAAGATTATAACTAGAATGAGTATGCATACAGGTCATGAGCTTCTGTGGGAACTCTGAAGACTGCACCCTTGTCTTCCGTGACAGAACCCAACAACAGCTACAACAGATCCTAAAAACCTCTTTCTGTAGATAGAAATCACTTGTGTAAGTGATAGAGCCAGGCATTTTCTAGAGCAAGGATGGGCAACATGTGGTGCTCCAAATGTTGCAGAGCTTGCTTAGCCAGCTTAGTGGTGAAGAATGTTTGGAGTTTCAGTTCAGTAACATCTGGAGTTCCACATTTGTTCTCCTTTCCACTATTACATTTCTTCGTGATTTGCTGGCATTTTATGCACAAGGAGTTTTGTATATAGCATCTACTCAGCCATATTTATTTTATGGTATTTATACCCCGCTTTTCAGCCTTAATGGCTATCAGAGCGGCTTATAATTATTAATTTTCATTAGACGGTTCCCTGCCCTCAGGCTTACATTCTAAAAATACACAACACAAAAGAAAAAGGGGGATGGTGGTGGGGAAGGGGATGAGGTCCAGTGGTTCCTCTCTCCCTCTGAGGCCTGGACCAGGGCAGATGGCATGGAGGGAGGGCTATCTTTCTTCAGTATAAATCATATACTGAATATAAATCATCACCTGAAAATTGAAAGACTCCAGCCCAGATGCAGGATTTCAGTGGTGGGAGAACAAAACTTAGTCCCCTTATAAGAAGATCACAAGACAACAGTGGAGATGACTAGCTGCTGTGAGTGCATCCAAAAAATTCTGTTAGATCCAGATGACAAATTTGAATCTACTAATCCATACAGAAGGTTTAATCAACAAGTGATGCTCATATGCTCTCTAGTGGCTCATAATCTCATTACATGCTGCAAGAGACCCTTGCCCATTGTTATCTGGCTGCCTTTTGTTACCAAAAATAAAATTGGAATGAACAAAAAATCCTTATTCTTTTGTAGAATCCTTAAACCACAGGAAAAAAATGGTGAGATGAATTGATCTTGAAGATTCTTCAGTTGCTGAAACAGCACATACAGGTATACCTCAGTTGACAAAGTAGCTGTGTTTCTGGACATTAGTTATTTAACAGAAAATTTGGTACCAGAGGTACAAATAGCATGAATCATCAAGTTGGTAGAGACCACAAGGACCATCCAAGCCAACTGACTGCCATGCAGGAATTCACAATCAAAGCATTCCCGACAGATGGCCATCCAGCCTCTGTTTAAAGACCTCCAAAGAAGGAGACTCCAGCACTCTCCAAGTAGTGTGTTTCATTGCCGAAAAGCTCTTACTGTCAGGAAGTTCCTTCTAATGTTTAGGTGGAATCTCTTTTCCTGTAGAATCACAGAATCATAGAGTTGGTCATCCAGTCCAACAAAACTTTCAGGTAGATAGGAAACAAGAAGGAAAAGAGGTCTGCCTGAGTAAAGAGGAGCTTTTTTATTAGAGGCTTTGTTAACTGAGGTATGGCTGTATTGATTTGATGATGGTTTTAATGTATTAAGATTTTGGCACATAGATGTAGACAAATGTATTAAGATTTGATGGAAATTACAGTCCAACAATTTCTGGAGAACAAAAATTCTGCATCTTTCTTATGGATGAAGAGATGGGTAGGCACCATAGATACAAGCATTAAGTAAATGCAACTTGTAGAAATTCGTCATTGTACAATCAATACTTTCAGTTCATTTCCCATTGTCCCTAGATAATTAGGAGTTGCATCAGCACATGCTCACCTTTCTGTATGTTTATCTGTTTCTTTTTGCAGGCTTGTCTTTTCTTTCCAGTCCAGTTTTTAAAGTAAACAGTCTAGTACTCCATATGCTTAATTCATGTTTGTATTTTGTTCAAAAAACACAGTGCCTTTAGCTGAAACTTCTCTCTTAAATAAGCTGATAAGACAATCATTAGTGGAATCCTCCCATCATGTGGAAGTTCTGCAGCGTGATCCCAGCTCACCATTGTTTTCTGTGAAAATCTTTGAGGAATTACATTTGTAAGTAATATAGTCACATTTTATTTTTTTCATGAATGTTTTTACCCAGTGATTGCCAATCAGTACCATAGAATCATAGAGTTGGAAGAGACCACAAGGTCCATCCAGTCCAACCCCCTGCCATGCAGGAAATCATAATCAAAGCACCCCCGAGAGATGACCATTCAGCCTCTGTTAAAGACCTCCAAGGAAAGAGACTCCACTACACTCCCGAGGGAGTGTGTTATACTGTCAGTATCTGCTGGACTTGATCCCCTTCTCCTTTGCAATTTATTTCTCCTTTTGTATCATTTTAGATTGTATGCCTGGGGGTGGGGAACTGTCAAATAAACAACATATTAGCTGCTCTGAGAGCATATGTTTCTGAGGAGTGGGATATACATGCAATTAATTAATAAGCCAAGATGATTCTAGGCTTTATTAACAGGAATATAGTATTTAGACTGAGGGAAGTAAAAGTACCACTCTATTCTGCTTTAGTCAGACTTCACCTGGAGTACTGTGTCCAGTTCTGGACGCTACAGTTCAAAAAATATGTTGACAAGCTGGACTGTGTCCAGAGGAATGGTGAAAGGTCTGAACACCATCCTCTATGAGGAATGTCTTAGGGAGCTGAATATGTTTAGCCTGGGGAATAGAAAGTTAAGAAATCTCATGCTGGTCATGTTTAAATATTTGAAGGGATGTCATGAGGATGGAGCAAGCTTGTTTTTTGCTGCTCCAGAGGCTAGGACATGGAGCATTGGATTCAAACTACAGGAAAAAGGATTCCACCTAAACATTAGGAAGAACAAGCTTTTTGATAGTGGAATACACTGCCTTGGAGAGGGATGGAGTCTCCTTCTTTGGAAGTTTTTAAGTGGAGGCTGGATGGCGTATTCCAGCATGGGAAGGGGTTGGACTGGGTGTCCCCTGTGGTTTCTTCCAGTTCCGTGATTTTCCTTCCATTCTTTTCCAGTCTTAGAGTTTGTTTTATAAAGTTCTTCTATTACATGCTTATTCCCAAATCTCTGCAAAGTCCACAGATGTAAAGCTTTAATCTATAGAATCTAGATGGAGTATCCATGAAGGTTAGCCATGATGATCAAATCTTAGCAGCTACAAATTTACCTTTGAAGATGATATTATACAAGCACTGGGATATATTTTGTATGTTCCGTAATGAATTTTGTTCCTGCTTTTATTTGAATATACATTCCTTTGCCTGTTATATTCATAATGGTAATTTGGTTCTGTATGATTCATTGAATCTTAATTGTTTGACCTCTGTCATGTTTTATCATGTTTACATGTTATCATATACTTGTGCGTTGAACAAACACAATGGTGCATTCCACTAGTTTTGTAGTAATAGCATTTGTATTTGGGGCTGGAGGTTGTCTTGTATTAGATATTTTCCTGCTTTGGTTGTGATTAGCTTTGTATGAAAATAAGCATCTCAGTGATGTCATTTTGTTCTGACATTTCTATCTGTGTTTTCAGTAGCAATGTTAATGATGATTACATTTCTCAAAGTGGTAGAATTCAAAGATATAGCCATGTTAGTCTGTAGAATCAATATGTAGAGAGATCTTGTAACATCTTTAACTGAAATAAAAAAGTTGACAGTATGCTCTTATACACACATTTCAACATTATCTGACCCCATCCTCAGGGGGGCGTCCTACACTCATCTATTGTTTTCATCTACAGGCTAGTTTCCATTGCCAAACTGGTCTTGCCTCTTCATTTCCATACACATTGACCAGTTCACAGTGTCTTTGTTCACTAATGACCATAATTGAAACTGGACTTGTTTCTTCATTTCCAAGGATTTTGAATTTGACTTGACATTCTCACATACCAATGGCATTTATATACAGTCACCCCTCCTAACTCGCTTGGGATCCATTCTGGGCTTCCCCCTCTGTGAGTTAGGAGACTCGCAGATAATCAAGCCCCATTGAAATGAATGAGGTGCGCACTGTGGGAGTGCACCCCATTCACCTGAATGGCAGGTTGCCCCTTCGCGGATTGTGAAGTCTGCTGATTTCAAGTCCATGGACTTGGAGGGGTGACTGTATATCTCTCCCTGGTTTCCACTCTGCTATATGCATCTGAGGAAATAGACCGAAGTTTATGAAAGCTCATGCTGCCAACTTCTTTATTTCAGTTTTAAAGTTGCTACAAGATCTCTCTACAGTGGTCCCCCGGGTTACGAAAGTAATCCGTTCCAGCAGCCCTTTCGTAACCCGAAAAAGTTCATAACCCGGGGGACCACTGTAAGTATAAGAAAAGACTTGGTGCGATTTGAATTTCGCGCCGCTTTTCTTTCTTAACCCGGGGCTTTTTCGTAACCCGGGGCCGTTTTTCCGGCCCCGGCTCTTTCGTACCCCGGGGTTTTTGTACCCCGGGGGATTCGTAACCCGGGGGACCACTGTATATACTTTTCTCAAAACTTGGAAAGTCATGACACATCTCCTTAAGGCCTTCATAATTCCTGGAGGTCAGGAAATTTCACCCTTAAGTTCCCTAAGTTACTTGCCTGTGAAAATGTTTGCTTTTCTTATTTTAACAGAAAACCTGAACTGTTGGAAGGTATTTATGCCATGGGCTTCAACAGACCATCCAAGATACAAGAAACGGCACTACCAATGATGCTGGCTGACCCGTGAGTTGATTTAAAAGTAACTGTTACTTGTATTATATTGGGAAGGGAAGGTATTTTTATCCTCCCACCCTGAGGCCTGGCCACCGACAAAAGAACAATACACACATTAAGATGGGGATCATCCCTCCCTACCCAGGATCAAACAGTATATATATTCCCAACTGTCTTCCATGCCAGCATTTTCTGAAGATGCCAGCCACAGATGCTGGCCAAACATTAGGAATAAACTCTTCTAGAACATGGCCACGTACCCCGAAAAACCCACAAAAAAACCCTATGAAACATGGATACTTTGGAAGTTCCTTTTCAGCAACAGGGAGAATGTGTCCAACCCAGCCAGTCAATATTTTTTCTCATATGGGGTGAGATGTGTTTTCCATTTTTTCCCCTGGTGTTTGGATGGGTTTCTGAGTATGTTTCAGTCTGGAGTTTGTTACTTGAATGAGAAGGGTTATCTCCCACTCAGGTGTATCATTGAATCTAATTTGGATTGGTCCTATCAAAGAGTGGGAGGAGATAACCCACCTATGGATATTCTCCATTCACTGCAGTAAATAGCATTGTTCCATTTTCTTTCATGTATTCTCAGTTTTTATATTTAACTATTTCTTCCACTGTGCTTTCTGTCTTTTCACATTTGTTTTTATTCCTTGGATGCTATTTATGTCTTGCACAGAGGTTATGCCCTAATTATTAATCCCTTGAGATAAGAATGTATTACATAGTTCATCTGCTCTCTTCAATGGTTGCACTATTGCCCTCAGTTTGCATTAATACCAATTTGATTCTGTATTTCAGACCCCAAAATCTTATAGCACAAAGTCAGTCAGGGACAGGCAAAACGGCTGCTTTTGTTCTCGCTATGCTGAGCAGAGTAAACCCGGAAATGAAATTTCCACAGGTAAAATAGGCTAAATAAATTTCATTTGCTTCAGAATTATCCTCAGTTCACTAATGCTAGCTTGTATTCTAGATCCTTTTTGTGAAATTATTAACCCCAATAATGTCTGGATCCTTGCTTTCCATAAGGTCTATATCTTTGTTGCTATCCATATAGTATTAGAAAAACCTGGAAGCTATCATTAAGTTGACATACAACCTAACCTTACTGAAGTGGCATTAATATCACCCTTAGTAATGCTAAATTCTCTTTTAAGCAGCGTCAGTTGAGCAAAGTAGCACACAAACCTAAAAGTCAAAGGTATCTCCTTATTTTCTTATTCTTTTCCTTGTTATTGGGCAACACAGGTGCTTGTACATTTCCCTGATGTCACACAATACAGCTGTATATTCTCTTATAGGTGATGGTTTATTCGCTGTTAACATAAAGTTTGAGAACTACATTCCCAAACTGTATTTCCAAAAGGGATAAGAAGACAAAAGCATAAATGTTTTCATAGTCTCTATAGACAACTGCTGCAAACACAAACACATCCACCGCTGCCTAAATACAAAGTTGCAGCCGGACAATACAGCTCTTTGCAGTTTTCCCCATGCCCCCTCCTCCTTTCGGCTTACTGTATAATTATCCATGTCTCTCTTCCAAAACAAACAAAAGAAAGTCAAATTCTGGATTTTTTTTCTACCATCCTTTAAACAATCACTCCGAAGCTTTTTCCTCCCTTCTCTTCAAGAAGGCCTTAATTAAAGGTATTCTTTTGAGTCTCTTATTCAGAGTACTGTATTTACTTGTGTACAAGTTGACTTCATGTATAAGTTGAGTGAGCATTTCAGGGTAGCAATCATGGATTTTGATATGATCTGTGGATAAGTCAAGAGTAAAACTTAGGGGGCTATAACAAAGGATGGAAAGGGGAAAACAGCACTTCTGTCTCTCCTTCTCTGGACCTCTCTGGACCACCAAACACAACACCCCTGGGACTGGAGGAGTGGTTTTAACATTGGATTGGGGAGGGAAGGAAATGGAGTTAAAAGGAGTGTTTCTTTGATGGGAAGAGAAAGCTTTCAAATTGGATTGGGAAGGGAAAGAAATGGAGTAAATAGGGGTGTTTTTTTGATGGGAGGAGAAGGCATTCAAATTGGACCAGGAAGGGAAAGAAGTAGAGCTAAAAGGGGTGTTTCTTTGATGGGAAGAGAGGGTTTTCATGTCAGACTGGGAAACACTTCCTCACACACATGCACACACACACACACACACCTCCTGCCTGGAGGCATTGGTGCTTGTTTCAGGACCTTTCTAACCAGTATTAGTTTATTGACCCGTATATATGTTGTCCCAGGATTTTAGGGTCAATAAGTGGTGAGGCTAATGCCTCTTAGTCTACCAATCCACTACAATGGCTGCTATTCGGCTTGCTCACTCTCCTTTTTACCTGTCGCCCATTCAGGTTTGGGAGTCTGGGGAGCCGATAAGGAAGCCCCAATGTCTCAATGCTTTCACCGGTGTGGATGTCCGCACCTTAGTTTCGGGTGCTAGATTACAGTGGATGGAACGGATGAGCGGGACGGAACAATCTCTCGCCTCATGCCACTTATCACTTCACTGTCTCTACCGGAAGTCCTCTACTGTATACTTTCCTTATGTTTTCACCTGGACTACTGGGTGCAGTCTGGCACTATTGTTGCAAAGTGCTTTAACACCTTATTTGGGAAAATGGTGGTAAAACTTAAGACTCCTTGTGAATGCTCCAGTCACAGTTCTCACATTTGGTTCTTTTTTTCCCTTAAGAAAGAACAATTCCCTCAAGACATAAAATGACAGAAAACTAGAAGACATTAAAAGATCTCATAAGGCTGTAGTGCTGAAATTGTACGGCCATATTCCCTTTTAAAACATTTTTAATGCCATGGCATCCAGATGGTGGGCTAGGGAACTTTTAACTAAATAATGTGTTAATAAAGTGCTTTTGGCCTTTGCCTTAATAATAAATACTAATCTAGATTCCGTATAATTTTCTACTCAAGCTTTGAGTTCTGATATGGCTGTTACACTTTAGCTGTGGCTGAGAAATTAGATGAAAATTTATCCAGTTTATCAACTTACCATTTTGAAGGGGAAATGTCATTTGGTGACTCAGTGGAGGATATACTAGTGGAAACTAAGGATAAAAAGAAAACCTTACCTGCAGGGAGCAAGAATCTCCTTATCAACATCCTTTTTGAATTGTGGTGCCCAAAAGTGGACACAGTATTCCAGGTGAGGCCTGGCCAAAACAGAATAGAGTGGCACTATCACTTCCCTTGATCTAAACACTATGCTTCTATTGATGCAGCCCAGAGCCACATTGGCCTTTTTAGCTGCTGCATTGCATCTTTTGGTGAGCAAGGTAGGGCTGCAGAAGCTGATAGCCAGATATGAAAAGATTGCCTCAGATGGTGCAATTTCTACAGAACCGCAGTGGAACTCAGCAGCAGAGGTAGGTAGTCACTATGTGGCTACACAGGGACATAGAATGATAGACTCGGAAGAGACTACCAGAGCTTCCTAGTCTAACTTCCTAGTCTAACCATACAGGCACACATGATACACATAGCTAGGTGGTGCTCCAGCCCCATCACTCCCCCGCACACAAACACACTCCTTGCAAGGCACAGATTGACCATGGGGTGGGAGATCTTTAGCAGGGCTGAAATAGGCCTGTGGATTGGTAAATGTCTCAGCATAATGGTAGCTCTGCATGCACTATATGCTATGCTGAGCCATGTTGGATTGAGAACATAAACTACAAACTTAGCTATGTGAGTTGCCATTTTGAAGACTAAAAATCAGTGTGCAAATGAGCTGAAAGAAACTTGCTCTGTCTCTGTCTCATTCCATTTTTCTCATCCTGAAGTGCCTCTGTGTGAGCCCCACATTTGAACTGGCATTGCAAACTGGACGTGTAGTTGAGAAGATGGGAAGGTTTTGTGTCAACATAAAGGTTGCCTACGCAGTTCAAGGGAATAGACGTAAGAGCTTCACTTTAATGCATTTATAAGTCTTAACTTATATGTCTTAACATTTAAACA
Source organism: Urosaurus nigricauda (assembly GCA_034509955.1). Lineage (NCBI taxonomy): Eukaryota > Metazoa > Chordata > Lepidosauria > Squamata > Phrynosomatidae > Urosaurus > Urosaurus nigricauda. Next base: position 12,338,119 of record JAOEGL010000009.1, read on the forward strand.
TTTAAAAGGAAGTCATGCAAACCTCCTTGCCAATTTTTACTGTAAAATACATATTCAGTAACATTTCATGCATGTAGCTGCCTTTTTAGTAGCTATAAACATAGCATTAAATCCCCCTTTCTTTTAACTTAAATTTGTCTAGTGCCAAGAGGAACTGTAGTGAAAGAACAAATAGTGATTGGAACACCTGGGTCCTTGCTAGATTGGTGTTTCAAGCTACAGTTTATGGATATACGAAAGATAAAAGTATTTGTGCTGGATGAAGCAGATGTCTTGATGAGCAAACAGAATTTTTCAGACCAGAGTGTCCGTATTCAGAGGTAAACATATTTTCCTTGCTACTTAGAAAATTTCTGAAGAAATAGTTTGTTCCTTGCTGAAAGTGCTACATGCATAGACTTACTTTTTGAAAATTTAGAGCAAAAGATTTTAAAAAAGAAATGTGTGCACCAATACACCTTGCTTTTCATTCATCTTAATATTTAAGGAAAGTGTGTGCTTTGTATAGCCTACCTATGGAAAAGTAGCTTCAGATGTAGACTATAGTCTGACCCACATGACACTTTCCTTACATACATTTTATTGCCTTGTCAGAAGAATTGTGTGCAGGCATGGTAGTTTTGCTCCTTGCATGTACAGTGGCAAGGTAGGGTGAGTGCAAAATGTTGGTACATGTTTGTTTCCTTCTCCATAGCTGTTCACATTTCTCAGATATAGTTCTCTTTAACTGGTTTGGTGAGAGGAGGAATCCATACCAGAGATCTGCCAGAGATAGGTAGAAAAGGAAGCATGTGGACCATGGGGGGGGGGGGGGAGTTTGGCTCCTTCAAGTGTGGCTGTCTGCTCAGAGGCATTTCTTTTCTTCTTTTGCCCAGAGTACAACTCTTTTTCCTGGCTGCTCAACATTTCTGTCTTGAGTCCCTTTCTAATTTCAGTTTACATCTCCAGTCCATTCTTCCTATACTTCTGTTTTTCTGTCTTCTGTTCTTTTGACATTTTGTCCCTGGGTGCCTGTGTGGTGTCATCTTCCTTACTTTAAATATTTTTTAATACTTACTTCTCTTTAAGTCTTTCCTAAAATCCCACCTCTTCTGTGAGATGTTTGGATTTAAGTTTGGGAGACTGGGAATTAGGAGAGGGATGTTACTCAGCCAAAAAGCACAGGCTTAGTTAGCATGCCTAGGATTCCAGATGCAATCTTTGGAATCTTCAGGTAGGGCTTACCACATACTTCATTCTAAGTCATACAATTGGTCCATGTAGATTGGTGTTGTCTGCACTGATTGGCAGTCTATTGCCAGGGTTTCATAGAGAAGTCTTTTCCAGAAGATTTAAAGCAAAGTTAAAGTTAACACAGGGACCTCAAACAGAGGAAGCTACTGCTTTATATCAAGTCAGATCTTTGACGGATCTGTTCAAAATATGGAAAATGCAGCCCATGGGCTGGCTGTTGCACCACAAATGTCCACCAATTTCCCTTGGGAGTGTTGGGGGCAATTTTACCACAGTTTGGCCCTCCTGGACAATTTAAGGCTGAAGAGAAGATCTTTTTCTTACGGGAAAAGACCTGGAAATTGACCTTCCAGCTACCTCCTGTTGAAGAAAAGATCTATCCTAAACCAAAAATGATCCATGAAGGGTCCCAAACATGGCATAAGTACCCTCCGCCAGTCCCCTAAGGGATGTGGGATTATTTTGCTGGGAAAAGTGATTTTTTTAAAAATAATTTTTGTTTTGGCTGGTGGAGGGGTGTGTGGCGCTCTACAAGTCCTTCAGGGGAATATTGCCTGTGAACTCCCACAGTTGCTCCCACCGATGTAATTCCGTATAATCAACATTGGCTGCCAGTGAGATTTCCATACAGGCATCTTTGCCAACCATAATTGGAGATGCTGCGTGGATATCATGTGGAAAGCAGAACACTGAGCTACAGATATCCCCTGATGAATTTTGGACAGAGGATTTGTCTACATAACTGATATAAGCAATGATACTTTTGAACTCTCCCCCACCCCATTCAGAGCATTATCTGAAGATTGCCAGATGCTTCTCTTCTCAGCAACCTTTGAGGACCCTGTGCTACAGTTTGCGAAGCGCATTGTCCCTGATCCAAACATTATTAAGCTTCGCCGAGAGGAACTGACTCTCAGCAATATCAGACAGTATTATTTTGAATGTGAAAACAGGGAAGATAAATACAGAGCCCTATGCGATATCTATGGCAGCATCACTATTGGTCAAGCTATCATCTTCTGCCAGGTAAGGCACTTGCCCAGCTAGTGCATAATTTGGAAGGGATCAACAGAGAATCCAAAGCAAAGTTTTTGGGATAGTGTAGGGGGAGAGTAGTGGTGGATCATGATTATGAGTTTGTTTGTTTTTTGCCAGAAGAGTAGTAGTTTCACATTGGGCACATTCCTTCTTGACTTTTTTGAGGGGCAGAGTAGAACATCTTAAAGCAAATTCTCCCAACATTTTGGATGTAGAGCAAGCTATGAATCAGGATGGGGAATGTGTGGCCTGCATCAGCTGTGGTGGCTAGGGATGGTAGGAGCTGCAGTTTTATTTTATTATTTTATTTATATCTTGTTTTCTCCTAAGATAGACTCCAAGGCAAAATACAGTAAAGTTAAGGTGAGATAGTGCTATAAAAAACCTAGTGATAAAAAAGTTGAAATAAAATTTAGCAAACAGTCATATTAAATAGCATTAACTTAAAAAGTATAATATGATTTAAAACCTACCACCGAAGATAAAAATACATCACACACGACCTTTAGCCAACCAGTTAATAGTCTAATGACAGTGTAAATGAAAAGATCTTTCCCTGGCAGCAAAAGGGAGGGCAAAAGGACGTCAGCCTAGTATCTGTTAGCAGGGAATTCCACAGATTGGTGTCATGTACAGGAATGGTTTAGTTCCGAAATCCAAGCATTCAGTCTTAAAACCATCAGGACTGAGAGTCCACTGTTATTACAGTATAGTTAAAATATACAACAATTCAAATTTTGAATTAACACCCCATTAACACCCCATTTCTCTTTAAACCAAACATCTTCATTTTTACTATTTTCCCATGACCACACCTCTTTCCAACTTGTACCATCTGTTCCCAAACGATTGATCAGGAGGCCTTTTTTGGAAGAACACACACCAAAAATGGCTAGGATCTAATACAAAAGTCAAAATCAACATAAAATGAAATCAATAGAAGACATTGAAGATTTAGAAATAAAAAAGGCTGCATCTGCACTACACAAATAATCCAGTTTGACACCAATTTAACTGCCATGTCTCAATGCCATGGAATTCTCAGAATTGTAGTTTATTGTGGCACCAGAGCACTCTGACAGAGAAACCTAAATGTCTCACAAAACTACAGTTTCCTGTATTCCATAGCATTGAGCCATAGCAGTTAAAGTGGTGCCAACCTGGATTATTCTGCAGCAAGGACAGCCCCTAACTGAAAGAAAACATTCATTTGAGGATGTAGACTCAAGTTTATAAAAGTTCATGCTACCAACTTCTTTCTTTCAGTCATTTCCAAAGTTGCTACAAGAACCCTTTGCATACTGATTTCTAGACTAACACGGCTGTGTCTTTGAATTCTATTTAAATCAGATCACTCTTAATGGATATCATTGGGAATCCAAGATAGGAGAAATTATGAGAGAAATTGGAGCTTCAAGGATAACATGCTTAAAGCTGCACCTACCATAAGAGACCCAGGTCTTTTCTAGCAAGGCTATGGTCATAATTTCTCTGTCTTTATTTCCTACATTCTTTTGATAGACTCGTAAAAATGCGAAATGGCTATATTGGTCACTGACAAAAGATGGACACCAAGTGTCCCTGCTGAGTGGGGAACTTACTGTTGATCAACGGGCAGACGTGATCCAGAGCTTTCGTGATGGGAAACACAAAGTCCTCATATCTACCAACGTCTGTGCTAGAGGTAGGGTTTGCAGAAGCAAAAATGTTTTGAGCTTCCAGTAACTTGTTGCTTTAGCATAGGCATTTCAGCATAAGGTAACAGCTTCAAAAAGGCTGTCAAGACGGATCTCTTCCGGGATAGATAATCCCGGCCTCAGGAACCCCTCCTGAAAGATCTGATGTAATTTCTGCTATTGTTTGATTGCTATTGTATTTTTAAGAAGTATTTTTAATTGTTGGATTTTAATCTGTAATTGATTTAATAACTTTTTAAGGGGGGAGGGAACTATTTTGATGTACTGCACTGTACATTTTATTGATGTTAGCCACCCCGATTGATCTCAAAGGGGCGGGATATAAATAAATATTTTATTATTATTATTATTATTATTAATAATAATAATTATTATCATCATTATGCTGCCTTTTAGGTATTGATGTGAAACAGGTCACAATCGTTGTGAATTTCAGTCTGCCTACCAAAGGGTTGAATGTGGCTGATTTTGAGACTTACCTACACCGCATAGGTCGAACGGGTCGATTTGGGAAGAAAGGTCTAGCATTTAACATGGTTGAAAAACATATTTTACCACTTCTGTTCTCAATTCAAGAGCATTTCAGTGAGTAATTTTGTTTCCATTTTTAAATTTTGTTTTATTAGAAGTCTATTTCCATCTGAACTTTTATGGCAGAACATTAGAATATTAGGTCAAGATCATCAGTATTTGAGTCTTTCTTCAGAAATATGCTCTCTTGTTTTCAGTTTGTTCCATACAGTGAAACTCCTAAAATGTACAGCATTTTATTAAAACTTACTATATAAAAGTTAAACAGTATAATAAAAATGAAAAGCATAGTAAGGAAAAGTTTAGCAGATAAAATCTGAAAATCATTGTAAAAAGAAAGGTTTTGTCTAGATGCTGAAAATATAACAGTGTAGCCCCAGTGCAAAGGAATATTGTAGCACCTTTGATCTTTAGAGAAAGACGCTTGTAGTGTACATCAGAAGATCATCTGTAGGGTAGACACTCCCTAAATGGGGCACTATGACCAAGAAGGCCCTCTCTTTTGTAGTCATTTGACTAAGTTCCTCTGGAAAAAGAATCTATAAGAAGGGGTCTGGGCAGATGCATATGGGAGGAGGTGTTCCTTGTTTGAAAGAGAGAGAGGAGTTGAGGCTGGGTGTTGATCTACTGGGTGTTGGTCTACTGATAATGACAATATTTAGATCAACAACAGTAACTTTTTTTAACGCATGCCTTTGCCTGATGATGATGATGATGATGATGATGATGATTTTTAGCCCGCCTCTCCCTACAGATTGAGGTGGGTTACAATAAAAGAATTAAAAATACATAGCGCAATAGAATACAATCAATACATAACTCAACAGAATAAACAATTAGACAATCCCCACCCCTCCACCACCAACAAAATAATAAAAATAAAATACAAATGACATAGTTAAAATGATTAAATAATTATAAAATAGTTAAAAATGGGCAAATGGAGTAGGACAGCCAGGGGCAGATGGGCTGTCATTTGATGGGAGAGATCCATCTTGACTGCCCTTTTAAAGGCGTCCAAGGCGGTAATATGATGGATCTCGTCCGGCAGGTCATTCCACACTTTCAGAGCAGCCAGTGAGAATCCTCTGGGAAACTGCAACCAGCCTGGTCTTCGTAGGCTGCAGTAAATTCTTCCTAGAGGACCTGAGTGTGCGGGGTGGATTGTAGGGGAGGAAGCGCTCCTGCAAGTAAGCTGGACCCAAGCCATGTAAGGCTTTAAAGGTGATAATAAAGCTTAGTCTTTGCTGAAGGAAATTGGATTTGGCTAGTGAGATTCATGCCTTAATTACACATCAATTAGATTGCAAGTATACCTCAGTTAACAAAGCAAACATGTTCCTGAGCATTACGTTTTTAACGGAAAAAATGGTGCCAGAATGAAGCAAGCGTAGTTCTCCACCCTTGTCTCTTGGGCTGAGAGACTCAGGGTCCTTGTTTCTTGTCAGCTAATTCTGGATTCTGTCTGGAGTCACCTTATCAACTTCAACCACCTCTTTTTTGTATTAAATGTACTGTATTCCTATCTGCTTTCAAGCTCAGTTCAAGGTAAATACTTATTTATAAATAAAATAAAATAACCCCCTGCCATACAGGAATACATAATCAAAGTACCCCCAAGTGTTTTGATTGAGTATTCCTGCATAGCATTGGGTTGGACTAGGTGAACTTTGTGGTCTTTTCCACCTCTGTGATTCTCTACCCCTTTTTTCAGGCCACATTTTCGTTTATCTTTTACAGTATATTCTTTTTCCTGTCTATATTTGTATAGCTGTAGATATTTCAAGATCAGTAATGCCCCGCCTAATTGTAACCACTCAGATAAACAGATCCTCTTCTCTTTAGCTCTTCCTAAATACGTTGCCTAAATGCATTTTTTAAAGGGAGAGGAAAATATTTTTTGTATCCCTAAGTTTGACCCTCAACATATCCAAGGATCATAGCAAAATTCATAATTCTGACCCCCAGACTCAGTTTAAACACAAAGCTAACTTATACATGAGCTATACATAACTTATACATGCTTTATTCTTTTTAGGAGTGCCATCTAATTATTAATGTGAATTATTCTTGATGCCCCCAAATAACCTTTATATGTGCAGGCAGTTTCACTGATTTTAGACAGGGATGTAATGTAAAGTTTTGAACTGGGTTGTATTAAGCTGGTAATTTAGAGCTAGTGGCCCACATTGATCACCAGGAAACCTTGGTGGGCTGCACCTTCTCTGCAAAAACAATCCCAAAGCTGCTGAGGCCTCTGGAAGCCTCAGTATCAGTATCTCAAGAGATAATTGCTTCATGTCTATCTACAGGGACATAGCCAAACACTTCTGTGATTGCCCTTTGCTGTCTTCCAGGTATGAATAACTTGGCCGGGGGGGGGGGGGGAGGGACTTCAGTAGGTTTATGGTAGGTCCGAGCATGATAAATGTCTCCCACATAGTGTGGTTTTGCATGCAGTAGTATTCTGCTACTCTGAGCCACACAAGGTTGTAGCCAATGTCTACTTTCAGTATGGATCCCTTGTACATGAAGAGAAGGAGATTCAGCTCAAACACTTGTTGCCATGCAAACTAATTAGAAAACCTTGAACTCTGCATCTACTCTCAGTACTGAGTATACACACAAATGAACTACAAAGTAACTTCTTCTTTCTTTCTTTCTTTCCTAGAGATTGTTATAAGGCGCCTTGATCCTGGAGATATAGAAGCACTGGAGAAAATAGAAGACTGAATTTTCTGAATTTTTCCAATTTTGGATCTTAGTTAAAAGTATTTTCCAGATGAGGATATTTTGTTTCATCAAAGTTTTTCTTTAGCTTCTATGAGTCATTATAGTGTATCTAATGACATGATTGTTGTTGCACTTTTGCAACGTTGGCATAGCCTAATCAACATATGATTAACAATATAGCACCACAGTGAGTATAACTGTTGTGATGTGTGGTTTTTTGGGGGGGATTTGTGAATGGGAGAACGCCTATTGACACACACCAATACCTGCCTTCTTTGCCCTAATATGTTAGGCCCTCATGTGATTGAAGTCCATTGTATTTCAGAAATATTCGAAAAAATATGTGCGAGCTAATGAATGCCAAGGTCCAAAAGCATAATAAACAGGCCTTTGAAAGTACACATAGTCTACCAAAAGTGGCACAAAGTGCAAGTAATTAAGCTGCTTACCTCTAGATGTCACTGGCTGCTTTCACTGAAAGCTGCTGCAAAGGCAAACCAGTCTTGCCTTGAGAAAGCTACACATTCTGTTTTCACTCCCTGGGTGTTTTAAAAAATAGTGGTTGAACAATTCTATCATTTTTCATTTCCTGCGGCATAGGAGGCCCTCTAAATTAGGGTTGTGGAAAGTGTGGCCCTCTATATATTTTGGATTCCAGCTCGTAAACACTAGGCAACATGATCAGGAAGGAATAACAGGAGCTGGGGTCCTAAACATCTAGATAGGCAGAGATTCTCCAGCCCGGCTCTAAACACTCCATAATGGCAGTTCCAAAACTGCAGCATCTAGCACTTTTGTTTTAACAGGTTGTTGCATGCCAGTGCCAGCTTCTACGGTTTCTTGAAACAATGGGCATTTTATTGGGAGCTTTCAGCTTATTCATTATCAGAATAGTTTCTGTTAACAAACTGCTTCATTTATATACCGCTTCATACCGCCTCAGCAGTGTCTAAGTGGTTTACAACTGTAAGCTACTTGCCCCCAACAATCTGGGTATTCTTCCACTATGACTATTATGACTTATGGCTAAATGGCTGAGGAAGGAAATGCTTTGCAGTGCTGGGTGGAGCTGCATAAGTGAAGTATAAGATTTGTCCTCAAGCAATTTAGGATCTTGGCCATTTCCCCCCTCAATTCATTATCAAGTGATTTTATAATGGAGACATTATTCCAGCCCATGTATACAGATTGTCACAGGCTGCCTGTAAAAACCTCTGCAAATAGTGAATGCTACAACTAGACCTAAATTCATTTCAAGCATGTGGGCATTTAAGGGCTCCATTACTACACAGTTTCTCGTATAGGGGTATTTGACATTTTGTGGCCTGAGATAAAGGACAAGGTGGTGTCCCTAGCCCTGAAATGTCATATACAAATGTCAAATGGTCTGGCAATTGAGCCTTACTTTGAACTTGAACAACAGCATCCTCCATTGAACCTGAAGACAGAAGACTGGTTAAGGGAGTGAGTACAGGGTCTGTAAAGCTCTGCCCTCCTAAAGAGGAGAATAGTGAGGAACCTGCTACTGCCTCCTCCACAACACTTAGCTGCCTCATACTGCCTAGTGGACCTGTTCTCATAATACTCTTTGGCAGATACCCATTTAGTTACTCCTAACTAGATAGAGTAGACCTATTCAATTGTTTAATAGTGAAGGAGTCAATACATATATACATCCCATTGATTCAATCAGTTGACTCTAGTCAGGACTAAAAATAGGATTTAGGTCATTGGTTGCCATCATGTTAGCGACTTACGAGTGTAAGTCCCATTTTCAACTGGGCACAGAGGGCAAGGTTTGCCAGAATATGGAGAGTGTTCTTGTACTTTTAATGGTTATGTACAAGGGGAATTCAGTCCTACCTGGTTGCATGACAAGCACCGGCTGCTGAAATTCCCTCTTCTACACAATGGTTTTCACTCCAGCAACCCTAACTTATATTGCATCCAGAAACCCCTAACTGTCTGGCAGCTGTCACTGTCTGGCAGGTGGTAGCTGATAATCCACATTACCACACTACACTCTTATAGCGCTGCTATTCCACTTTTACTGCTCTGGCTGCCTCCTGTTGCATTCTGGTGTTTGTAGTGCAGTGAGGCCTAGATCCTAGAATGCAACACGAGGCAGCCAGAGCAGTTAAAGTGGAATAACAGCACTATCAGAGTGTAGTGTGGTAATCTACAATGATGTAGAGGTTTTAGCAGAGGGTAATACTGTACTGGATTCAGGTGGATTGCTCCAATTGGGAGGGGGGACATAGTGAAGTGATTCTGGTTCAGAAAGCTGCCTTAGGATCATGGCTGGCCTGTTTGTACGAAGGATTCAAGGGAGATTCGGACAGAGTGTCTGTCTGACCTCAATTGAGACCAAATTGGAGTGGCCAAAGTGGGCACATATATAAGGCAAAACCTATCGTGGGGCAAATTTGGGATTAGAATGGATTTTCCAGGTGGGAGAATGAGCAAGGACGTTAAGAATCACTTGATCATTCATGTAGATGTGCCTGAACAAAGGCATACATCTCCTGAAGGGAGATGCTCTTGAACTTCTGTTTACTTGCAAACACAGATATCACACACACAATTCTTACATCGATGAGGGGCTTATGCAGATTTCAATTGTTGTCAGACTCCTCTGGGCTTTGAGCTAAGTGCTCCCCTGCTGAGCCTACAGGATTTCTTTATATGGTCAAAGCGGCTTCCTCCGCACTGGGGCACTTTCAGGGCTACAAGCCTTTTGCCAGCCCCTTTAATATAAAGTTTATATCAAACAGAGGGAACCTGTATGGAGGGGGTGATCTTTGGGGTAACAATGTGCTGTTGTATGGTGCTACTGGTTGTTGAATTGCAACTAGTAGGAGCTGGTGGTTTCCAGGCTTTCAGTACATTCACTCTGGGTCCCCCCCTCCAAACTTTAAAGGAGCCATCCAGGGTGCTGAACCTGCAAGAGTTTCTTTAAAGTCTGGAATAAAACTCAGAAGGGATTCAGCACACTGTTGACATGGAAGTTCCTGGTAACCCTTGCCACCAGGGCCAATGGTGAGGACTGTTGGGATTTTCAGTTCAAGAACATCTGGAGGGCCACACACTTACCGTCTATCTATTTATGCAAATCAGAAATAGATAGACGGTAAACCTCTCTCTGTAGCAGAGATAGGAATCATGCAGCCCTCTAGATACTGAACCTCAATTCCCAGTAGCCCTATCCAGGAAAGCCAATAGTGAGAGATTGTGGGAGTTGCAGTTATTAAAAATCTGGAGTGCTGCACATTTTCCCATCCCTGTTTTACAGTAAAGGCAAATGGGGAGAGTACGGTATTCGAATAGATCAGAATTTCCAGATTTCTACTTGTTATTAAAAAGGAAGAGGAGCAAAGAAGGAATTTTCATACTTATAAAACCACCTTGGCACTGCCTCTTTATGGCTTGCTTCCTATCTTGTACATGTTCCGAATGCAGACAAAATCAAGTTCAGTCTCCAAAAACTGACAGATGTGCCTTTAGGGGAAGAGACACGCCTCAGCAGGGCAAGCAGATGGTTTGTCTTGACTTAATTAATTCCCTGGATATCGATCTGCCTAGATCTGATTTCAATATTTGTAAGAGACACTGACTGTGCATGTTGAAAAATAAAATCAGTGACATCTATGTCTGTTGACAGAAAGATGATCCGTTTTTTCCATTGCCTGTAAATCAGCTGTGTCTTGGCTCGGCATGAGTCTAGCTACAAAGACATAATAAATACTGATTTGGGGACAGGATTAATAATGTTTCTACTGTAGCATAGACTCATTTTGTGTTAAGGTTTGACTCAAGGGGATTGGGGAAGGTTGCAGATATTCAGGGGTGTAACTAGAGGAAGGGGGCAAAATGAGGGCATTACATCCACAATAAGAATCCTTCCTCTCATTGAAATTTTCCCACAGTCCCCAAATTTCCCTCATTGCAGAAAGCCAGACACAGAAAATAATTCACAGTCAGAACTCTTCTATTTGCTATGTTTGCATTCCCTTGGTGTCTTTGCCCTTTTACTTTGGATTTCCCAGACTGGGATTGTGCTTCCATGCCTTTAATCATTTGAAATATGGTGTTGGGCGTCTATGGATTCTACAAAAAAGACAAATAATGGATCCCAGAGCAAATCAAGCCTGAACCACACTAGAAGCCAAAATAACTAAACAGTGGATATTATCGTTTGGACATATCATGAGACCGTGCTGGAAAGACAATAATATTCTGTAAAGGGGAAGGCAGAAGAGAATGAGGAAGACCGCACTGCATGTAGAATGATTCAGCTGGGCTATTAATAACAGGGTATCATGGAGGTCTGTCATTGACAGAGTCATCATAAGCAGAAACAGACTTGACAGCATTTAAGAACAATAAACACCAGAAAATTGTACGATTCCAAACACAAAAGTAAATCAATAACGTGATCACAACTCGGCCAAACATTCCCTACTCATAGGTCAGTAGCATTCCGTCTTGTGTCCTTTAGGACAAATTGCCTTAATCCTTCTCAGAGGGAGCTGCAAATATAGATCATGCTTTCCTACATTTCACAGATGAAAACAGGGACAGATATGGCATGCAACATTAGAATGCGGTAAAGACAGCAGAATGGAACAGAAGGTAAGGAAGAACACACCCCTTAATCTTCTCTTAAGCTGAATATACCTTTCATCATTTTGGTCACCCTCTTCTTGACATGTTCCAGCTTGTCAACATCCTTCTTGAATTGTGATGCCCAGAATTGGACACAATATTCCAGGTGACCAAATATGACCAAAGCAGAATAGAGTGGCACTATTACTTCCCTTGATCTATGCATTATACTTCAATCGATGCAACCTAGTTTGATGCAGCATTAGTTTTCTTAATTGCTGCATCACACTACTGGCTCATGTTCAGCCTGTGGCTCACTAAGACTCCCAGGTTCTTTTTGCATATATTGGTGTCAAACCAGGTGTTATCTATCCTGTACCTGGGCATTTCATTTTTACTGCACATGTGAAATTCATTTTGTTAGATTTGGTTGAGTTTTCTAATCTGATAAGGTCATTTTGAATTCTGATCCTGTCGTATGGGATATTGGCTACCCTTTCTAATTTAATATCATCTGCAATTTGGTAAGCATGCCCTCTATTCCATCGTCCAAGTCCCATTCCAGATTGTTCATGCCATTGTATTTTCCATTTCTATGTACACTTGTAAAAGCTGGACAGTGAAGAAAACTCATTTGAAATGTGGAGAAGACTTTTATGGATACCATGGACTGATGAATTACAGGTGAATGGTCTCAGTGAAGAAAGCCATGGCCCTGAGTCTGGAAGATCTTGGATGACAGAGTGACTTGGAGGCCTCTCATTCATAGGGCTGCCATTAGTTCAAGTTGATGGCTTTTAACAACAGCTGGGAAAAGCAAGATTCCATCCTCATGTCTCCTTTTCCTCCAGCTGAGTCAATTGAGTACAAACTGGTTTGCAATGGAAACAAGGTGAGGACAAAGGGGGCAAGTGGGAGGAAGATCACTCCTCTTGATTCAGGCCCATTCTTTTCTTTCTCAAGAAAACTGGCCCCATATCAGAAGCAGAATATAAACACAGCCTATTTTGGAGAGGTCCCAGGGTTTCCCAGACAGTGGCCAATCAGAGTGAGGGGCTCTGGAAGTTGTAGTCCAAAAGGTAACTTTCCCAAGGTTTTGCAGAGATAATCTCTGACTACGAAGATGGACAAGACCTCTCAGGTCATTTTTAAGACACCAAGAGGCCTCTTCTCTGGGATCAGTGTGGTGGAGCAGTTTGCAGGCTGGACTAAGGAAACCCATCCTCTAGTCCCTGCTCAGTCATGAAGCCTACTAGGTGGTTTTGGTAGTGACTTAGACTACATCTGTACAGCAGAAACAATCCAGTTTGACACCACTTTAACTGCCCTGGCTCAATGCTATGGAATTCTGGGAGTTGCAGTTTTGTGAGCTATTTAGCCTTCTCTGTCAGAGAGCCTTGGTGCCGCAACAAACTACAAATCCCAGGATCCAACAGCACTGAGCCATGGCAGTTGAAGCAGTGTCAAACTGGATTATATTTGCAGTGACGATGCAGCCTGAATCTCATGCCAACTTTCTTCACAGAGTAATTGTCAGAGGAAGAGTATCATGTAAAGCCACCTTTTGATTTCTTGGAGGGAAAAAGGAGAGAAGAAGTCATCCGAATATGATTGTGCTGGATTAGTACTATTATCCCTGCTTGGGGTTGTATAGCCATGTTGCTCATAGTGTCAAAAAGGACACTACCGTCAGCAGAGTTTCTTTTGTGATTTCTCCACATTAGCTTTATTGATTTGAAGTTAGTGGGATTCTGAAAGAAATTATTTGGCAATATGCAGCAATGCCATTGTTGATGTCGTCCCCTGTCTTGTCTCTTTAGATTGTAAGCCTGAGGGCAGGGAAATATTGAATTAACAATTTGCAAATCACTCTAATAGCCTATTGGTTGGTTTGTTATAAAGAATTTATTTATTTATTATTAATGAATCTCTGGGCAATTGCCCAGTGTGCTTCACTAAAAAGACCATGCAAGATCTTCTCAAACCAGTGATACTATTATGGCCCATACTATTATGGCCCACAAAGAAAGTCTCATGCGCCTAGCTGTGGAGCATGTCCCTGCAAGGAATCGCTTGCATGTCTGTCTAGGCTGGATGAGGGGGAGAAGTATTACCTCAGCTGTCAGAATCTTCTATAGATTTCAGCGAAACAGACAATAAAACAAGCTAAGCTCAGCAGGAAATGTGACTCCCCATTATGCGCCACCTGTCCCACAAGGCTGGCGCCTGTGGGAGAGACCACGGCTGCTCCCCGCACACCTCTCTGCCTGGGGTATGACAAGGTGAAAGGCAAATTGGACCGTGCCGTCATTGCAAGACCCAAGAGATGTTGTTTGCCTTGGCTCTTGCTTCATCTGGAAGGGATTCCTGACAGGTACTCTCACGCTCAGTACTTCTCTTGTAATTTTATTATTTTTCAGAGAGGTGCACAGGGAGGGGAGGATAAGGTAATAAGCAATTAATTTTAATTAAATAATTGGCTTTTTTGGAGGGGGGCCCTGATGTGTGAATGTTGCGAATGAGGAATTGCAGGTAATTTGGTGTTGTTTGCCTTGGCCTCTTTCCCTGTACTTTTTCAGCTAATTGCCTTTATTTAGTCATTTGTTGCTACAGTGACTGGAGAGCATTTCAGGTTGCCAAGTCTCCTAGTACAGGCTCAAACAAGGCACCTCAAGCAGGATGGCGGGCGGGCAGGTGGGGGGAATCTTTCGCTTTTCCCTCCGGTTTGCCAAAGTAACCTGAGGCTCACTGTATTGGGAAAGAGTCCAACTTCTTGAGAACTAACTCTGCACTCTCTATCTCCCAGACAGAGAAAGTAGAAAGTTACACATTCCAGAAATGAGATGCGGGGGAAGCACTCTGAATAAGCAAAAGGAGAGCAAAGCCATTTTAAAAAATGTACTAGAGGGGGTAGACATTGAAGGATGTGTCTAGTGCAGTATCATCTCAACCAGTGTTCTCCGGATATTGATGTACAACTCCCATCACCCCCCACTTAACGGCTGTGGTGGTTAAGGATAATGGGATTTGTAGTCAAATAATCTGGTGGTAAATCATTTGAACATTTCAGAGCTTGGGAAAGTTAATGTTTGGACATGATTCCCAGAATCCCACCAAGAAATTTGCCACGGGCCATGGTGACATGGTGATTCTGAGGGTTATAGTGCAAAAATTCACTTTTCCAAACTGTAGTACATTGGCACTTTTTAATTTATCTCTGTGTTGTGTGTCTTCAGGTCATTTAGTCAAGTCAAGAATAACCTACCACAGTTTTTTTTTCCTGGCAAGATTTGTTCTGAATGGATTTGCCTTTGTGGCTGAGAGAATGTGACTTGCTCAAGGTCACCTTCTGCCTCAGTGCAGATTTGAACTCTGCTCTCCAGAATTACAGTTCATTGCTCAAACCACTAACCATGCTATACCCACACATAAATTACTTTCTTATAGCCTTGCCTGTGGAATAATGAATTGCACCATCCCAGTATTCAGCTGTTAGTGATGGAATAAAGAACAATGGGGAAAGTGAGGTTAGTGTCTTAGGAATCTCATGGTTGCTCATGGAAGCAGTGCTAGTTGAAGGCACATGCACATACGCACTTTGCAAGCTCTGCAGACCTGGAGCTTATGATCTCAGATGCCCTCTAAAAAGCACAAGGCAAGCTCAGAAATCCACTGGGCAACCCGCTTGACCTTGGGCAAGTCACACTCTCTCAAACTCAGAGGAAGGCAAAGACCCCCTCAGCAAATTTTGTCGAGAAAACCCTGTGATAGGTTTGTCATAAATCAGAAATGATTTGGAGGCACACAACAACAACAACAACAACAACAACAACAACACTAGACCCATGCGAGGCCAGACTCAATTGCATCCCTGCTGTTTAATAGTACTGGCGCAATAAAACCATAAATCCACCCAGAACATCGAATTTCAAACGGAAATTCCCACCCCCAATTGGAATGGGCGATCTCTGCCCTGTGTGAGAGATGAAACATTTTAAATTTCTCACATTATGGGAAGAATATATGTCTTGCCCTTCTCCAGGGATGAGAAAAATTTTGACACCAATTTACATCCCTAATCATTTCTGTCATATCCATTTGGTTAAGGGAAGTGATGTGGTGACATTTTCATTTCACAAAATTCATGGTGTCACCATGCCTTCCTTTGCATCCTGACCTTTCTCTTCACTCTGTCAGGGCCTATCAATGAATATTTCTGACTCACAAAACCCAACTTTCATTCCCAAAGAAGAGCACACCAAGTGCTGGCACAGCATTACAAAGTGACTTCATGTCTTGTAAGCTCTGGTTCCATTGGACCTCTTCTGTATGTAGCAACAAGAACCACAACAAGAGAGAAATCAAGATGGAGGGAGGCCAACCAACAGAGCTACGTCCCATGTTTGGAAGAGGCCTATGTGTAATGGCAAACCACCTTGTGCGTTTTTGAGACCTTTCCTGGCCCCATTTTTTGTAACTCAGGATTTTCTCTTGGCTGCCGCACAATAAAAACATCTAAAAAAATCCATTACTTATAGTTACGTCTGTCTCTGCAGAATAATTAACACACTCATCATTCTCCAGCTCTTGGCAAAGGAAGACCAGGCTTCACATAAGGAAGGTCCAAGTATACGACTTCTAAAAAGTCACAAACGTAAGGCTGGAAATTGGACAGGTGCCTGATAGAGGCCAGCCATGGTGAGAGTGAGATAAATAAGCCAGTTACTCTCACTGTGCTCATAAAACGATGGCATTTATGAACCGCAGATTCAAATGGATGACTTCTCAACTATACTGTCCCAATGTCTTGATTTGACAGTGACAGTCCTAATTAATTTTCTGTCCTCTCATCTTTTCAGCTGCTTTTAAAATGTCCCAATTTCTGTCTCCTCCTCCTACTTTCCCCCTTTGTCCTCAGTTTACTTCAACAGCTGCAAAAGGAATTTGGAGCGCAAAAGACTGACATTCTCACCTCCCTTCCATGAGCAATCCCCACTGTGACAATCAGAAGCAAGATCCCTCTTGCAATTACTCCTTGGCACTGGAGATTACTGGCTGGAGGAAAGTGGAAACATCAGTCTGTTGTGTTCTGTTTATTTATTTAGCTGGATTCAAGGCAATAAATATACACGGGATACCGCACTACACTGTTATAGCATTATTGTTCTACTGTAACTGCAATGGTTGCCTCATGTGGAATCCTGGAATTTGCAGTGTAGAGAGAGACATTTAAAATTCTCAGCCAGAGAGCTCTTAGATTTCACTAAACTACAAACCCCAGATGATCACAGGAGGCAGTAAAAGTGGAATAGCAGTAAAAGTGGAATAAGAGCACTATAACAGTGTAATGTGGTATGTATGTAAGTTAAAAACAGAACAACAGAAGTGACTCCCATCACTTGACGTGGCTGATGCATAATAAGTCAGGATTTGGGAGACTTTTATGATCCTTATGTATTCCCTACACTATTGAATACCTAAGGATCGTGAATAATTCATGAATAAATCATGAATTCTAACCCTGGTAATTAAGTCATATCTTTGTCACAATATTCCACCATATATATTTTTGCCAATTGTTGTTGCCTCTGCATCCACTGATTCAATTCTTTTGAGAAATTGTTTGCAATGATTTTGATCTGCACTATGGCTCTTTCATTTTTTTTAAATAGGGCATGGTTTGCCCTGAGTTGGCTTTATAGTTTGAAGAGCAAACATTCTCCTTTCTGGTTTTTTAAAAGTCTGATTTTTTAAAACATTAAATAGTGCAGGGGTGCAATTTCACTGAAGAAATATAGCACTATAGGTGTTTTTAAGAAATTCAAAAGAGAGGGGAAGAGAAGAGGAGGATATGTTCATGTTCTGATATGTCTCAGAAGCACAAAGAAATAGTTTCAAGAGTGAAAATAAAATGCTGGAGCTGTGGGCTGGGAATTGTCAGAAAATGTCAGAACTAGTTGAACTTTCCCCACAGATACAGTAAATAAGGCTTCTGGAGATGATCAGTTAGCTATTGATTTCTGCAGTCACAGAGAAGTAGAAGGTGCTAGTAAGGCATCTTTGGACAGAACTAAAAAACAAGATCACATATCATATGAAAAGACTTGGAAATCCTTAGCTCCACCCCACAAAATTGGCAGGTTAAACATTTCACTGTTTTCAAAACAGTTGGTTCTTCTTCAGTTGTTTTTCTTTCTTTTCCATGGAAGCATTACTTAGTTGTCCTAACTGCCAGAGCTATTGGTTACAGAGGCCTTCAGCAGTCTCCAGAAACCAGAAAGAAAGAAAGAAAGAAAAGAAAGAAAGAAAGATCCCACGCATTCCTTTACCAAACATTCAGTGAGCCCAAATAATACAAGTCCTTTCTACAAAGCTGCTTTAGACTATGTAGTTAACATATGTAAAATATATAAAAGCACCACACATTTTACTATCTATATAACTTTTAATCTAACCAGCAACCTATACCACCTCTTTGTCTGTTAGGCAACGGGGTGGTTGGTACACAACAGAATCACCAGACTGATGGGGTCACACTTCCCCTGAAGTACTGTGGGTCACTTCAGTTGTCACTTCAGATTGATGCGATGGCCAGGAGTGCCTGTTATCAGCTTCTGCTGATACGCCAGCTGCAACCCTACCTGGAGTTGTGGGACCTAGAAACGGTTGTACATGCGCTGGTAAACTCCTGTCTCGATTTCTACAACGCACTCTGCATGGGGCAACCCTCATTCGGAAGCTTCAACCAATGCAAAATATGGCAGCTAGATTGGTTGCAGGAAAATCTAGGTTCGATTGAATTACACCTATTCTAAAATCTTTACGCTGGCTGCCTATTCGCTTCCGGGCACAATACAGGGTGTTGGTTATTACCTATAAAGCCCTACATGGCTTGGGTCCAGTTTACTTGAAGGAACACCTCCTCCCATATAATCCTTCCTGTACACTCAGGACCTCTGGGAAGAATGTACTGCAGTCAAGAAAATCTAGACTGACGATGACTTCCCAGAGGACCTTTTCAGTTGCCGCTCCAAAAATTTGGAATGACCTGCTGGAGGAGATCCCCTGAGGTATTTAAAAAGTCGATATAATGATCCTTTTCTGGCGGACCTTCTCAGACTGACCCCTGCCCAAAATAGAATTAATCCGTTCTTCTTCTAACTCCCCTTGGCATCACCACTTTGTGAACTGTTTTTAATTGTTGTTGCAGTTATATGGTTTCATTGTTCTGATTTTATATTTAAGGGAGGGAGGGTTGAAGATTTGGGGGGGGGGGTATGGGGATATTGTGGGTGTTGTTGTTGTTATTTTTGTATTGTACTAATCCCTGCTGTTAAATCTGTATAAGGATTTTGTATTTTCTCCCTCCCAGGATAACACCGACTAATTTCAAACCCCATACCAGCTGGTAAGAACGTTATATAAAATCATCATAAATCTATAGCTATATACAAAAATATGTATCAAATGCGTATCAGTTAGCATACATCTTATATCACATGCATATCAGTTACCACAAACCCTCCATTATTTTCCTGTCATCCCACAGCATATTCATATAAAGCAAAATCTCCAAGACATACCATCTAGTTGAACCCTTTACATATGATTATATCATACATCACAGTTGGAATGAACACAGAATACATACAATAGGATTCCCCAGCACAATATCATGGCAGTATTAGCTTAACTGTGACAGAAAATGGTCCGGGACAACATTTGATTAATGGGAGATTTCGAACACTCCCTGAGAATACAGTAACAAATACTGCAACCTCCCAATACATGTGCCTTGTCTGGATGAGCCCTATATCTTACTATAATTTATTTATGATTTTTAAAAAGCTTAATTTAAGTGAATAAAGAAAGCTCTTACATTTTACATCTTGACAAAAACAACATCAAAACTGGCCTTACTGCAAACCACAGAATCTAACTGCAAAATAAAGTAATTCTAAACCATGAGGTTGCAATCCTATCTACAACTGTATGAAAGTAAATTCCAGTGAGCTCAAATCCCAGGGGGCTTGACCTCTGAGTGAACATGTAATAGGACTGAGCTGTTAGATTTTCTTGTAGAAAGTAAAACCCTGTAGTCATAGTTATCTAGAAATTATAATGAATGAATGAGCACAGATCAGTTCTAAGTTTACAGCATTCCCATCCCATGGACACTGACACAGCAGTTACATTACAAATGCTCATCTATATTGAATGGCCTCAACTAAACAGAGCCTGGCAGATGAAATATCACACCAAGATGTATGCTAAAGGACTCTTCTTGAATGCATAGAGAGAGGCGGCGACAATGTAGAAGGAGCTAGTAGCAAATCTGAACCTAGTCTGAAGAAAAAAAGGAATTATTCTTACATATGTAAGGTCCAATGCTGCAACAGAGTCATGGCTCACAAGATTGAAACATCAGGACTTTTTGATTAGCAGGGACAATTCAGTTGTCATTTCATCACATGTTCGAACTGTAGTTCCAGTCAGTATATTGTTGGTGGTATATTTCCCCAGCAACAGCACATTGTTGAGAGCTATCTTTCTTGTAATGTGCAGGGTGATTTAAAGGTGAAATAGACAGATCAAAAAAGCTGGATTGTGGCTGCTGCAGAGCTGTGCGCCATGGCGCTATGGCATCCATATTTTATTTATTTATTTATTTATTTATTTTGGGTTTTTGTTTTGTTTTGTTATAAATACTATGTATTTTGTTGTTGTTATAACTGCTATGTATTTTTGCTTTGTCAATTGTTATGCATTTTGCTTTGCTAATTTTACTATTACTTAAATTACTATGTATTTTTGTTGCTATAATTGTTATGTATTTTGCTAGTTATTGTTATTGTTAATTGCTATCTGATTTTATTGTTATTACTTAATATATTGCCATTTGTTTTTTTAATTCATGTATATTGTTATTGTGTGTATAATCCCCTCTGTTGTAACCCACCTCGATTGCTGCTGCTTATTATTATTATTATTATTATTATTATTATTAACCTGTCTTCAGATCACCACCCACAGTCTGATGAGCAGACAGAGTGCACCAATAGGACTCTGGAGCAGTACCTGCACTGCTACTCCAGTTACTGCCAGGAGAACTGGCTTGACCTACTTCCATTGGCTGAGTTTGCCTACAACAACTCGGTGCATGCCTCAACCCAGCAGACATCCTTCATTGCCACAGGGGGCTTCCATCCTTGAGGGTTCCCTGCTATGGCTCCTGCCTCGACGGTCCCTGCAGCAGATCAGTGGCTCCAGGAACTCCAGGCTGTACAGTCCCTGTTGAAGAAGCAGCTCGAGGTGGCCAAGGAGGCATACAAGCAGGGAGCGGATTGGCAACACCAGGGGGGATCTGGTCTGGCTTTCCACATGACATCTTCCTTTGTATTGGCCATGTCACAAGTTGGATGCCAGGTTTGTGAGGCCTTATAAAATTGTGGCCCAGGTCAATCCACTGGCTTTCCGGCTCCAACTTCCCCGATCATAGCAGATCCGCCTGGTTTTCCACCACTCCTTGCTGCTCCCAGCCTCAGGGGTTTGGCCTGATATGGGCTCAACACCTCCGCCTCATCTGGTCCTGGTGGATGGGGAAGAGGAGTTTAGGATGGTCCAGATTTTGGACTTCTGTCAACATTGGGGTCACCTCCAGTATCTCATTGACTCGGTCGGCTATGGGCCAGAAGAGCGCTCCTGGGAGGATGCCTCAGATGTTCATACTCTCTGTCTGGTCCGGGCCTCCCATCGTTGCTTTCCTGACTGGCCTCATCCTCCCCGGAGTGAGGAGGAGATTGATGGGAGGGGGAGTGATATCATGCCCAGCCTGGAGGATGACGTGGAGGACTCAAAGGATGAGCCAGAGCCTTTGGGACCTGAGCCTGCAATTGGGAAGCCTGAGGCAGGCCCTAGCTCTGCTGTAGCAGAGTCTGGGGTCTCTCCAGAGGTTCAGCAGCCAAGTCTGTGGCTGAAACTGTTGACATAGAGGAGGATCAGGGAAATATGCCTACCCTCAGGGACCATCAAGCTGAAAAGGAGGGCCGTCAAAGGTCATGGAGCCTTTATCAGAAAGGAGCTGCTAATCAGACACACCTGAACACCTGTGGCCTGCCTATTTAGGCAACTGGAGCTTGTATGTCTAGTTGCCAGTGATTATCTGACCTTCTTGAGGAAAAAACTCTGTCTCTGGCTCCTGAACCCTTGCTTCTTGGTCTGCTGACCCATCTTGATTATCTGGCACCCATGACCTTGGATTGCCTTATCAACCTGCCTATCTGATACCCTGGACCTCAAACTTCTTGACAACTCTTTTGGGAATACCTCTTGTGATACTGCACTTAGACTCAAAGACTTTGTTACTTAGCTCTGGCTCTACCAGTTG
Organism: Urosaurus nigricauda; assembly: GCA_034509955.1. Taxonomy (NCBI): domain Eukaryota; kingdom Metazoa; phylum Chordata; class Lepidosauria; order Squamata; family Phrynosomatidae; genus Urosaurus; species Urosaurus nigricauda. The sequence goes on from JAOEGL010000009.1 coordinate 12,360,343, forward strand.
GGGAGTTGTTTGTTTGGGAACTGAGCTGGCCTTATCGGTCATTTGGCCACTTTCCCAGACAGTATTGATATCCAACTAACTGGACGGTGATTGTTGGGATCCTCTTTTTTCCCCCGCTTTGAAGATGGGGACAACATTTGCCCTCCTCCAGTCTGCTGCGACTTCTCCTGTTCTCCAGGATTTCTCAAAGATTATTGCCAATGGCTCCGATATTACATTTACCAGCTCTTTTAATACCCTTGGATGTAGTTCATCTGGTCCTAGAGATTTAAATTCATTTAGATTAACCAGATATTCTCGTAGTTATTCTGTGCTGTATTTCCCACATTGTGTCCTCTGCTTCATTTTCTTCAATTTGAGCAGAACAAATTCTGAACAAATTCTATAAAGAAAATCCAGGGATAGGTTTGCCTAATGGTCTCCATAAGTCAGAAATGACTTGTAGGAACACAACAACAGCATAACTAACCTCAGTTAGTAGCCTGGCTGCAACACTTTGGACCAGGTGATGTTTCTGAACACTCTTCAAAGTCAGTCTTCTGTAGGGTACATTACAGTAGTCCAAATGGGATGTAACTAAAGTATGTACACACTGTGGCCAAATCAAGAATCTCAAGGAATGGGTGCAGCTTTCATGCAAATTTTAGCTGCCCTGAATCCCATTTTGGGAGCAAGAGGTATATGAATCCAATAAATAAATACAAAAAATAAAAATTAATTATACAAATGCACTCCTGCAGAAACCTAAATTTCTAGCCTCACGATTGAATCCAGGAATACACCTAAACTGCAAACGTTTGTCTTTAGGTCAAAGAAGTAATCCATACAACATGGGCTGCATCCCTGTTCCCCCATCTGCCTTTAGACTGACCAGGAGCACTTCTCTCTTGTCTGGATTACGCTTCAGTTTGTTCTGTAGGGCTTTGTAGATCATAACTAGTATTGTGCACAAAAATAAGACTAGTAGGCAGAAGAAGTGTTGGACAACTTAGAGGGCTATATGCTCTTTATAACAAGCCCTTATTAGGTAGTACCACAGTATGTTGGAATCTTGATCTGAATTTAACAGTCTCACATCGCTAGTAACAGGAATTACCTGCCCGCACATTTCTGCGATGAGTATAAGGGAAGACAACATACTGTTTGAAGCTGAGACTGGCTATGTATGGCTGACAATAAAGCAATTTTTTCCTGGCTTGCACCAAACTCTTTCTGCAATGCAAACCCAGCTCCTTACCAGCTGCCTCTACAAAGGAAGCACATTCCTAGGTGTTCCTGCAAAGCAAACCAATGTTCCTAACTGGAAACAAAGCAAACAATCATTCTGTGTTAGCACCAGGGACGAAGGGTGAGAAAAAAGATAATTCATTCATTGATTGATTAAGGGAGGCAAGTTTCTTCTGCTCGGACAATGGAGAAGGGTCCGTCTTCAACCACATATGACCAGGTTTAAAATGTCTGCTGTTTGTCTCTGGGTGGAATTCTTATGCCAAACTATAGTAACAGCAGCAGCGGGAGAGGGGGGAAGCCTAATGAGATTCCCAGGTTTGGTCAGAGCAGTGGATTTGGGAGCCAAGCTTTTAAAGTGAGGGATTTTCATGGCCATAAAAAATAAATAAAAAAAATCAATAGCAACAAGCCCACTCCCTCGGCCTTCAGCCTCCCCCAACCCCTTGCTCAAAAAATTATTATTTTTTCTCTCATTCAGGAAATCTCAGAGCAAGGGACAACTTTGGTGCAAAAATCAGCGCAGAGTTGGCTGTGTAACTGGAGGAAAGCTGATAATTCAGTGTTTTTCTGTGCTCACTGTGTGTGGTCTGTACCATGCGTAGTCATAGTATCTGTCCCTTGAGGAGTGACGTGCCTTCTCACTGGAAAGAGAGACATTGTGGAGTTGCTGGAATTTGTTTGCCACTCATGGTAAACATTAATTTGTGCCTTGCTTGGAGAAGGTCTTTCTTTTAAATTTTCTCCTTTCTCTCTCTCTAGATTCTCCCAACTTCATCCAGACTCCTGGCTGCTTCTTTCCTTTTTGAGAATCCCTACCTCAGAAAAAATAAAGTGCAAACCCAATTCTTTGCAATCGACCTATTTTCTGCTGCTGCAGAAGGGGAAAAGCTTAAGTAGCTCAAGAGTTTACAGAGCAAGAAATCCTCTGAGAGAGCAGGGAGGGGTTTTGACAGTCCTGCTCTGGGAGCCTTGAACAGCACAGCATGCCTCCCTCAGAAAACCCCAGACTGTGCCAAATCCAGATGTTGTAATAGGCGGGTGCTTCCAGATGGTGAATTGTTTGGGTTTGAGAGAAGCTTATTTCGGCATCCTAGGCAACCCCACATGGTAGCAATGAATGATGCCTGAAATTATTTTTGGAGATTGAAAGGAAGGATGTCTGCTTGGTGAAGTCGAAGGCTTTCCTGGCCAGCATCCATAGTTTTTTGTGGGTTTTTCGAGCTATGTGGCCATGTTCTAGAACAATTTATTCCTGATGTTTTAATGCATCTCTGGCTGGCATCTTCAGAGAATGCTGGCATGGAAGAGAGTGGGGTATATATACTGTGTGACTCTTGGTTGGGAGGAAGTTGGGAGGTTGGGAGGATGTTAATCTGTGTGTTGGTCTGTTGAATGGCAAGGCCTCAGGGTGGGAGGATATGCGAGGAAGATATGAATGTCTATTTAATTAGCAATCCATTGTCTGCAGGGAAACTTCCTTACCCTGGGTGATGTTCATTTGCATGTGTTGAATCTTGATTTTACTTCCAGCAAAGTCGGATGATCGTGCTGAAGATTTTCAGACACATTGAGCTTATCCAGGCTTATCCCATGAAGATCCAGGAATGTTCCAGCAACAAACCATTCATGGAAAAGTATTGGAAATGGTTTGTTGCTGGAGTATTACAGGATCTTTATGGGTTAAGTTTTGGATAAGTGCGATGTGCATGAAGATCTTCAGCACAATTGCACAACTTTACTGGGAGTATGCCTTTTTCTTCCCTGGTTTTCTCCCATCTGATAATCTTCTATGACTCTGGAGACTGGGGTTCGAATTTCAGCTCTGCCATGGAAACCCAGTGGGTGACCTTGGGCAGGTTACACTCTCTCAGCCTCAGAGGATGACAATGGCAAATCCTCTCTGAAGAAATTGGCCAAGAAAACCCTATGATAGGTTCACCTTAGAGTCACCATAGGTTATAAATGACTTGGAGGCACACAACAATAGGCAGATAAATAGTTTTCTAAAAGGCTTCTTACGTGATACTTAAAAATAAAAGGGAGAATGGAGTTGTGAAGCTGCCAGAATTCTCCTTTTGGTATGAAGAAGAAAGAGGTGAGTGAAATCTTGCACTTTGGAAGCAACGTATGGAAAATTATACAGACATGAGGGTAATAAGTACTGCTGGAGGCAGAAAGATGTGGGAGGACAGGCAAGTTAATGGAATATGAGGTCCATCCAAACAGGTTAAGTTACCCCAAACTCCAGCCAGACAAGTTTAAATTAGCTTGGAATGACTGCAACTTGGACTGTTCCTCCAACATAAACAGTCCTCACCCTCCTTCCTCAGAAAAGCAACTGCTGGAAATTTCCATCCAAACACTCACGCCTCTGTGCAGCATAAGCCTACACTAATTAAACTCTCCAAACAGCCTGGGACTAAACATATGAGCGTTTATGTCACATGTTATCTCATGTAGTTTTGCCCATTTTCTTGGCCACTCAGAAGTTTTCTCAGCATTTCCATCTTATTAGCGTAGAGCAGCTGGGGGGTTATGCACTCTGGTTTTAATGGTTTTACTAGAGCCTCCAGTGCTGCATTTACACACAAACAGGCTACAGTTTAGGGCACAAGGAACAACACTCCAGATATCATTGGTTTACAATACTCATCAGTCCTGGCCCAGCAAAGCCCAGGATGAGGAATGTTGGGAGCTACATCTGGAGAGCCACTCCTTGTATGTTCCTGGCCTTAGGGGTTTTTAAACAGAGTCTGTATGGTCATCTATCAGGAATGTTTGACTACACGTTCCTGCATTGCAGGGGATTGTAGTCTCTTCCAACTCTATGATTCTAAGTTTATTCAAATCTTGGGAAATGATGGCCTTTTAAAAAATCTACCACTTGATGGCAAATGGAGAAATTAGTAGTCTTTGATATTCAGTGGCAAATGCAGGCCCCTACATTACATACATGGGATAAAGGCTGAAAGTTATAGCCTTTGTGGATCAAATATGTGCATCAGCTATATAAACAAACTTCTAAAAAATTCTTTTTGGAATGAACTGGATCTTCAGGTGGGGTGATTCACCAACTGGATCCATCCTTGCTAATGTGCCTTCATTGATACCCCCGATAAAAAAATGGAGGATCAAATATATTTGACTCCCTGATTTGAAACTCAAGACTTCAAGATTTTTCTATTTAGAATTTAACATTCTTGTTGATCCTTAGCTTCCACCAGAAAGACCACCAGCTCAAGATGCTAAAACCAAAGGAAGTGGACTCGAGTTTCTGCCCTTCCTTTAGAAGAAGCTCCTGCATAATAGATTGAGGAAATGAGGTTAAGAAATGAATAATTGAAGATTAATTGCAGGTGATTCAGAGTAACATGAAACTGATGAGGGCTACATTTTGATGGATGAGAGAGTGAAAGAAGAGATAAAGAGAGATCTGCCTTCCATTTCGCAGACGTTAAGAAGGTCTGCAGAAGACGCAGGAAGTGGAAAAATTGCACACAGGGACAAGCTCTTGCGTGGAGAGCTATGTCAGCCTGGAAGGAGCTAACAGCACAGCACCTGGATTCTGGTTTCTTTCTCATGCAGTGACATGGAGCAATGGATTATGGATTGGCAAGGAACATACACTTTAAGAGTCTGCTAAAAATCATCTACATCCTCCCTACGGTGGCTTATGGTGAGTAACATGCAAGCAGTCTTGCCATACTAGATGTAGGACAAAAAGTGTGTGAGCGTCTTTGCATGAGAGCCTCAGGGATGAAAAAGATTTTTGTTAGATTTGACAGTCTCCATGAGTGTAGCTTTTTCATACCTCCTAAAATGCATTGTGAGGAGAAGCCTGCTTCTCCTTGAACACGCACGCCTCTATGAAGCTTGCAGGGCATTTTGAAGAAATCAAATGTATCCAAAAGAGTATGCAGATTTTAAAATGAAAGCAACCAAAACTCTGCCCCATTGAAACAAATACCACAAACATGCTTAAATCAATGGAGGGAAATTGGATAAAGTGCATAAATAAATGAGTGAGTTAAGATTTTAAGTAAAAGCACATTTCAATATAGGGGGACTCCCCCCACTCCAAGTCTTGCAGTCCATTATAAATGATGGTAGGATTTGGTGAAATTAAGCAAAATTTCACATTCCATCTTTCATATTTCTAATATCTAATATCTGTAGATGTGTATATAATGACAACAACATTTATTTCTTATCCACCTCTCCCCCCCGCCCCCCCAGATTGAGGCAGGGAACAGACAAACACCAGTTAATATTAGTTAAAACAGACATCAGTTAAAAGGACAAACATTTAAAATCACAGTTTAAAAATCATCTGAATAAGCCTGCCAGAAGAGATTGGTCTTTACTGCTTTTTAAAATGTGGACTGTGTATTCAGCTGTCGAATCTCTTCTGGCAGGTCATTCCAAAGTCTAGGGGCATTTGAAGAAAAAGTCCTCTAGCTGACAGTTGCCAACCTATTCCTGGCTGACCAGAGTAAATGTCTGCTAGAGGACCTGAGTGTATGGGGTGGATTATAAGGGAGCAGGCAATCCTGTAGGTAACCTATACAGTGTTCCCGCTTTATAAGCGGGCGCAGCTTATGCGGTTTCCAGCATACGCTGGGAAGCCTGAACCTGGAAGTGGTCGTGCGGTGCCCATAGGAAGTAATGGGGTGCATGACTGTGGTGCGTGCATGCACGGTGCACACCATGCACGAGCCCCATTACTTCCTATGGGGCTTGAGCATGTGCGGGATTTCCCTTATGCGGAGGTGTCTGGAACGGATCCCCCACATAAGGGAAGAGCCCACTGTAATGAAAAGACACGGGCCCATTCATATTTCATAGTTATAGCATCTGATTCCACTTTAACTGCTATAGCTCATCCTGTGGAGTGATTCCATAGAGCAGAACCATGACAATAAAAGTGGAATCATAGCCTTATAAACTGTGTAAAGTGAAAAGGCCCATGGTAACATTTTCTCCTTGCCAAATGAGCCTTGGTAACTGAAGTGGTTTGCTTTTCTTCCAGGTCAGCTGCTCCCTTTGGAAGATGCAAAGTACGATGAGCAAGTGGTCACAGGGGTACGCGATCGCTCAGTCTTGCTGACCTGTGGAGATGTGGTCTCACCCATAATTGTCTTCTGGAGTTTCACCAGGCTGGGCTCATTCATTCCCAGGGCTGTTGCCATCAGCAATGGCATAGATTCCAAGGTGGAGAAGTCCTCTGCTGTTCTAGGGGATGTGACCTTGAAGAACAGCACACTGGAAATAGAGAACCTACAAAAGGCAGCAGAAGGGCAATTCATGTGCCAAGCGATGTATGAAGAAGAAGGGGAGATCAAGGTGGCTTATTTCTATATTGAGCTCATTGTTTTGGGTAAGTAAGGAGGAGGGCTTGACACATGGAGCACAGATTAAATGAAGTCACACTAAGGTTTTAAGCTGTATCAAGTTTCAGAGTTCTTTGTTACAATGTAATATCAGTAATTTATTGTAATAATTATGTAAAACTTGATCTTTAGTTAAAGCAAATTGTATTTTGGGGACCTCATATTCTGAGGCTCTAATCTGTATTTCACACATGAAATCTGGGATACATGTGGCCAAGCAACATTAAAGTGTTACAGTCTGACAAAATATTAGAGAGCAGAATCACACGGATCATTTTTCTCCTCCACCCTCTTACAATACATAGACCAGAGATTTCATCTGAGAGCCTTCTTGCATTCTCCATATAGGGCTTTTGCCTTGGAGTCTGCTTTTTACATGTCCCAGTTTCTCTCTTCTCCTCCCATATTTTTCCTTTGTTATCAGTTTACATCAATTGCTGGAAACTGAAATCAAAATGCAGAAGTAATTGGCACTCAACAGGAGAAGAAAATGTAGGATCTTGCTCTTCTCAATCAGCTCAGGCAAATACTTCTGCAGCCTCTCCCAGCATATGTGTTCATCCTTATTAATAATTGTGACAGAAGACTTCAGGGATGAATAATGGGGTCTTTATTGAAGCCCCTGAGAAACCAGCAGAAACAGCATTCCTGACATTTGGTGGTAGCCAGGTATTTGGCTGCTGCTACCAAATTTTATTAGCTACTGTGACAGCTTTATGTCATGTAGGAAGATGCCAGAGCACCTTCCTGTATTGTGATGTACTAAGCATCCCTGTACCCTGGAAAAGAGATGAATATTTTCCTCCACTTAGAAGTGGTGGTGGGGTAGGCCTTAGGAACTTTTTAAAGGGTTTGTGATCCTCTTATTTGATCTCCATAATCTAAGCACACTAAACTTAGTAAGAACTTTGAATGTGGTGAGGAAAAGCTCATGTTGACAATGTGAGCCGAGTAAGTACCTTAAGTCTTAGTTATTTCTCCACCATGCTGAGCCTCCGTTTTGCATTGAGCTCCATTGAGTGGATTTTTCTGTTCTAGCAGAACACACAAACTAGAAGTTTGCTCTTCTCTGACTTAGATTCTGCAGATGCCTGGACAGGGCAACAGTATGACCTTAGATCTGTGTTTGATTTTTCTCAGTCCCTGTTTCAAAGCCCTTCCTACAGATGAGTGATTCAGCACCCGTGGAAGGCATGCCTGTAGTGATGACATGCAAAGTGAAAGAGGGCACACTTCCAGTTGAGTATTCCTGGCAGCGCCACACCAATCGGGATGGCATGATAGCCATCATAGAAGCAGCAGGCAGTCTGTTGAACCTTACATCTACTAACAGGACTCACATGGGATGGTACACCTGCACAGCCCACAACGATGTTAATAGCCAAACCAGCGACCGGATGTACCTTGATGTAATCTGTAAGTAACAGAGTAAACCAGGACCAAATATTATGCATTTTCTGTTTTGGGATAGCTTCCTGTGTGCCCTGCTGCCAGATTTTAATCTGGCAAAGTGCAAATAATTAACAAAATTTTAATGCCTCGTTGAATCAGGGGAGAACTGCTCAGACAGGAGGCTGAATGAAAAGTTCTAGTATTATGTTAGCTTAAAAGTGGTCCTGGACCTTCCTGAACTGGATCAGGGCAACGTCATTGGGAGAGAAAAGTTTAATCCAGATTTTGGAACATTTTTGGAAAACTGAAAGTTGCATGTTAGATATTAATTACTTTAAGTTAATGTGTATCCACCTGGCTTCCAGGATTAAAATCCTGGACCTAAGTTATGCTTCCACAGTTGTTTTTTGTTCTACAATGAAAAACATGTGAGGCACATAACAGTTTTGATCAAGATTGGGGGAACAGTAGAGGAAGGGATAAATCTAAATCTCATAATAGAAAGAAAACAAAGGAGGAAAAAGGAGAAGAGGTGATAGAGAATTGCCATGAAAAATATTCTCACATGCTTCTTGAAGTGTGTGTATGTGCGTGTAAAGGTGAGTAAGGATGCAATGAATTTCAAAAACATGGTACTACTAAAGTAAATGGATGGCAATGAGACCCATTTTGTCAATGCATAGGAATAGTACCATGGAAATAATCAACATATATCTTCACCGCCAACTTCAACTAATTTAATAGTGACTCTCCTCTGGGAGATACTGGGCTTGATAGGACTAAGGAGTATTAGTTTTCCCAAGAAACGACAACTTCTATAATTCTCTGAAAGATGCCATTAGTTTAAAACAGACATAAACTCGTATTATTTATGTGTTGTAGGCTGTTAAAAATCTAGCCTTCATCCTTCCTGCACTGGTCACACCATTAAGCAATTCCTGATCTGTCCTGTAGATGGGCCTGATGAACCAGTGATCACTGTGGAGCCATTTGCTATAAACCAACATGGCTTCTTAGCCAATGAACAGGAAGAAGTGATCATGACCTGCCTGGCTCCTTCTAATCCACCCAGTCATTACATTTGGTTCTACAACAGTTCGCAAGTCTACTCAGGTCAGAAGTATGTGATTGCCAGGATATCACGAACCCAAACAGGCATCTACACTTGCTTGGCCCAGAACTTGCATTTGAACACACGAACTCAGACTGCCATCATCCTGACCGTCTACTGTAAGTAATATCTTCTGCTTTTGTTTGGTCTAGAGGCTTCCGCATGTATTGCCATAACGTGCTTTCTTTCTGTCTTCTGTATTTCATTTCTTTCTATCTCTTCAGGTGTTGTCACCTTGGCATAGCTAAAGGAGAATTAGGGAAAATCCCTAAAGGCATCAGTGCAGGACATCAGATGGAGATGATAGTGATCAATACCTTTTCTTGGGAAATTTCCGCCTTTCAGATAAAGCAATTTTCCATCTGTTATATAATAGAACAAAGAATGCTTTTGTGTGAAGTTGAAGGCTTCAATTTGGTGCTTAGAGGAAAAGGGTGATTACAGCAAAAAGACTGACCAGTTGCTTCTTCTCCTTATGGGCCAAAACAGTTTTTACTCTGTTCTTTCTGGTCAGACTCTTTCAGTTAGCTTTTTTGCAAAAGAAAAGTAAAGGAGGCTTATATAATTGAACTACTAATATGTGAGGAACTGCCAAGAATGAAGGTGTCAAAATTTATTTGTACTGAAAGCAAAGGAAAAAACCTTTCTTAGCGTCACTGTCAGCAGTAAGTAGCTGCATACAAAACCTTGAGTCCCAGTTTTGTGGGAAAAAATAGTGATGTATAAATAGTAGTAACAGTAGTAACTGCCTGGGAAAGTTTTCACTGTGATGTCAAATGTCTGGTGCTACACTGGAGTAAATGTCTGATGTAACACTAACTTAGATCCACTTGGAATTTTCAGTCCTACAAGGACTTAACTGTATGATGTTCTTTCTCTGGCAAGATAATATACTATCATCATGCACATGCAACATCACCTTGTGGGGTCATGTTTCTGGGAAAGATACCACCTAGAATTGACTCCTAATAATGCCTTTGAGTCGACTCATAGCGACCCTGTGGATGAGACATCTCCAAGACTCCTTGTCCTCAGTGGTTCTGATTAGGTCTTGCAGGTTCAGTACTGTGATTTTCCTGATTGAGTCCAGCCATCTGGCATGCAGTTTTCTTCTGTTTCTACTGCCTTCTACCTTTCCTAGCATTATTATCTTTTCTAATGAGTTACGTCTTCTCATGATGTGGTCAAAGTACGACAGCCTCAGTTTCATCATTTTGGCTTCCAGGGAGAGTTAAGGCTTGATCTCTCCTGGAACCCATTTATTTGCTTCTTGGCTTTCCACAGTATCCTCAGCACCACATCTCAAATGGTTTTATTTTCTTTTTATCCACTTTCTTCACTGTACAGCTCTCACATCCATACATGGTGATGGGGAACATAAAGGCTTTTAACAATTCTAACTCAATTGTATATCTTTACACTTTAGGATCTTACCTAGTTGTTTAATCATTGTCCTTCCCATTCCTAGTTTCCTGATTTCTTGACTGCAGTCTCCATTCTGATCAATGTTTGATGCAAAGTATGGGAAATCTTTGACTATTTCTATTCCTTCATTATTTAGGTTGAATTTAAGTAAATCCTCCGTGGTCATTATTTTTGTTTTCTTTCATGTTTAGCAGTAAGTCTGCCTTTACATTTTCTTCTTTAACTTCTTTAACCCAAGCAATCTAAAATGTTGGACCTGACTCCTATATCAGTTCAGCACCTTGGATAACTCCTATAAAGTATTCAAAACCTGTAATGGATTTCCTACCCCACTGAGGTGAGAATCACCAGCACCCACTCAATACTGCATTCAGTATTTTAGATTCTGATCTTTAAATGGGGAGACACGTTTCCCTAGATGTATTTGGATGCCTTTCAGCTCTTTAAAGTGAATGGACACCTTGAATTTCTGACTCAAAGATCTGCCCTAATAGTACCACTGACACTTCATGCGATGATCTGTTGTTGTTGTTAAATGCCCTCGAGTTGACTCTGACTCATGACAACCCAATGGATTCTCATCCACATCTCCAAGACTTCCTGGCCTCAGCTGCTCTGCTCAGCTACTGTTGTTCAGGCCTGTGACCTCTCTGACAGAGTCCAGCCTTCTCTTTCTACTACCTTCTACCTTTCCTAGCATTATTGTCTTTTCTAATGAGTCACTCCTCATGATGTGGCCAAAGTAGGGCACCCTCAATTTGATCATCTTGGTTTCACAGGGAGATTTCAGGCTTGATCTGTTCGGGGACCCATTTATTTGTCTTTTTTGCTGTCCACGTTATCCTCAGCACTCTTCTCCAGCACCACATCTCAAGTGAGTTTATTTCCCCCTTATCCACTTTCTTCACTGTCCATCTCTCACATCCATACATGATGATGGAGAATTCAATGGCTTGGATGATTCTAACTTTAGTGCTGAGTTTTATGTGTTTGCTCTTTAGGATCCTGTCTAGTTCTTTCATCACTGCACTTCCCATTCCTAGTCTTATTTCTTGACTGCAGTTTCCATTCTGGTAGATGTTTGACCCAAGGTATGGGAACTCTTTAACTGTTTCGATTTCCTAATTGAATTTATGTAGATCCTCCATGATCGCTATTTTGGGTGATCTATCTGAACTCTTTTGAAGTCTGGATATAGTGATGAAGGAGATTTATTAATTGGAAACTCTGGGTTTGGTCTAGTCTAGAATGTGTGTCTGACTATGCTTGACTTTTCCTTTCCATTGTATAACAAACTCCAGGAGAACATGGTCACTCCCACGTAAGGATCCCACCACTTGCACCCCCATTAATCAGGTCATCTATGTTGGTTAAGATTAGATCCCCTTGTTGCCTCTTTCACATGTTGGACAATGAAGTTGTCTTCCGGTGAAGAATTTGCTAGACCCTGAGGTTTTGGCTAAGTTTGACTTCTAGCAAATATCAGGATAGTTGAAGTCACCAGTCACTACTGCATCTCTCCTTTCTGAGTGCGTGGTCATGTGTTCTAGAAAGGCATAATCCAATTCCTCAATCTGACTTGGGGTCTGCCGTAGACTCCCACAATAATATCTCTGTTGTTTTCCTCCCCTTTAATTTTTATTCAGGTGCTTTTTAAAATCCTAGATCTCTTCACAGGTGTAAACATCCTTGACATATAATGCTATTCCTCCACCTTTCCTGTTTGACCTATTTCTCTTTAAAAAGTTATACCTCTCTATTACTACATTCCAATTGGAGCAGTGGATTCAAACTACAGGAACAGAGATTCCACCTAAAAATCAGGAAGAACTTTCTGACAGTAAGAGCTGTTTGATAGTGGAATACTCCCTCGGAGTGTGGTGGGGTCTCCTTCTTTTAAAGTTTTTAAACAGAAATTGGATGGCCATCTGTTGGGGGTGCTTTGATTGTGTATTCCTGCATGGCAGAGGATGGCCCTTGTGGACTCTTCCAGCTCTATGATTCTATGGTCAAGTAAACTGTAGATTACTCAGCAGTGATTTATACTGTTGTAGCTAAATGGGTTACTGTATTCTTGTTTTGCTGGCCAGAATCTTCCTTCCTGCCATCCTGTGTTACAGTTATATCAGGCTCAGGTTTGCGCCAGTCCAAACACAGGAACTGATTATTCCTCCTTACTATCTCAGGATCAGTGAGAATTCCAGTTCATTTTGCATAAGAACACCTGACTTCAAGGCACATACTTAATGGCAAGAAGGCATGACATGGTCATCTCCATTCTGGGAACAGGTATACCTATTGAATTTGGATAGAGAGGTTGGGGAGAATGTCATTTCAGTTTGCTTTGGAAGAATGCGCCAATATCCACATATATTTCTTATATTCAGGATGGAAAAATGCTTGAGATGAATGGAGGAGAATGTGGAGCAGGCAGTTTTCTCAGCCCTATCACTGTCTTATTAACAGCACAGTGGGCATAGTAATATTAGTCTAAATACCTGATGTTTGATGCTAAGCAAGGCCAGCTATTGATGGTATTTTGATAGAAGACAGTCAACAAATGCCAGGTGCTGTAGGCTATATTTCAGAGTAAGAAACTGGCAAAGCAATCTCTGGTTATTCCTTGGCTAAGAAAACTTTATGAAATTCATTAGGTCACCATAAGTTGACATGTGAATTGAAGGCACATATATAAACATCGTGTATACATGCATAGTTTGAGTTGTATGTCAAATACAAAAATGTATTTAAGACAGCAGTCAAACCATGCACCTTGAGAATGAAACGAGGGCAGTAGGTAGTTACTCCCTTCTTCTACCATTGTCCATTTTGACCAGAATCATGGTTTACCAGGCAGCCATCTACCATGATGTTTTGGTTACTGGTAATTCCTCATTGCTGTTGATATGATGTTTGCCCCCACACACAGATCTACCCAAGGGGAAGCCCACCTGCATGCCGCTGCCAGCTGCCAATTTCCGAGACCTTGCTCTACATTGTTTGTGGCAGGGGGGATTCCCCCCAGTGCAGCTGTGGTGGATCAAATCCAGACAGGAAGGAAACCATACGGCAACCTACTCCAACGTGACCCAAATCCACCGGGGCATGGATGTTCACAATGGGAGCTCATATACTTGCTTTGCTTCCCACCCAGCACTGAAAGAGGACACCATGTGCAGGACCTCTGTGTGTGAGTAACTAGGAATGGGGGGATTCTCTGCTTTGCTGGATTTCTTGTTGCTGCTTGGGTGCAGACTGGTTTGTTCTGTAGCTAGCAATTTACACCTTTCTTGGACTTTAAAAATTCCATCTGATAAAATGCAGACATTTTAAAAAGGCACATAGAAAAATATATGCATATATAAATGCATACAAATATGACTTAGTCATTGGGTGTATGTGTGCAACAATAAATGGCATCCAGTCCAACCCCCTGCCATGCAGAAACTCACAATCAAACCTTCAGCCCCCTTGTACACTCGCACATGAGGTTCCTTACCATCCACACCCAGTCAAATATTCCTTAATCTGGTGGACAAGAGGCACCAACTTGCTTGACATTTACCACAGATGTCTTGCTCCAGGGATGAGAAGCACACCTGGAAGGTCAAATTGTATAGGGCTGGTGGGCCCTGGATGAATCTAACCACCACATCAGTGCATTGGAAATGGTCACAGTGATGAAGGCATTACAAACGTTTGAGGACATTAGTCCTCAAGACATTTTAAGGAGATGAAGATATATTGTCTTTTATATAGAATTTTGTGCACCTGCATTAATTACCCGTTAATTGAGTCCCAGTCCTGGGAAAAGAGAGGAATACAAATAAATATAATAAATAAATAAATAGATATACCCTACCGATTACCATGTGACACTGCACACCCTTCTAGACGGTGCATGGCAATATGGCGTAACTCCAATGCAGTGCCCAAATGGTGCAGTGCAGAAGGAGCATCATCATGCCATCCCGTTGTGACTATGATGCCCCTTTTAAGGAGATAAAAAGAAGCCCCTTTTCTCAGCTTCTTTTTGCTCCCTGAGGAGGCCGTGGTGTGCAGTTGCCATGGCCCCAATCCGAGATGAAAAGGGACAGCATCCCACCACCCCTCTGTACAGCCCCAAAGTCCACAATGAATCCATCCAAGTGGTAATGGATAACACAACAATCATCTACAGCAAGCAGGGTGGGACAAGATCAGACACCCTCTTCCAGCTGACATATCAATAATGGAACTGGTGCATCCAGAGACAAGTGCAGAGACTCAGGTAGACTGACTACAGTAGCAGACAAGCTCATTCACATCCCCTTGTCATCATATGAGTGGATGCTCTACAGCGATACTCTCCTCAACATCTTTGCCAAGTGGGAAACCCAACAAATAGAACTTTTTGCTTCCCCCCGGAATCACCAGTGCACAACCTTCTGCTTGAGGAGCCATCCAGATGGGAGGAACCTATATGACTGGCAGAAACCTCTTCTTTATGCATTCCCAACTTTCCCCATGCTCATGAAGGTCATTGTGATGCACATAGCAAACAATGCAAAGTGCCTCTTGATCACCCCATGGTGGCTTTGGCAGGCATGGTTTGCCTCCCTATTCCATCTCACCAATGGATCCTTCATCCATCTCCTGCATTAACCAGACCTCCTCATAGTAGACCAGGGCAGGACAAAACATATGGACTGTCCAATGCTCAACCTCATGGCTTGGAAGATCGACCTTTAACATTCCTTCCATCTCCGATTCATCTCCAATACCTGTCACTGTGGTTTTTTGAGTGGTCATCTGTGCCCTCACACAGTCCCATCTGTGCTCCCTTCTGTGTCTTGCTGTTTTCCTTTTCCTTTCAATATGCTGCTTTTTAGTGGACTAGGAACTGAAGCCAGAAAGGCAGGGCAGCTTTTACACAGGAAGGGCAGGGGCAGGGTTACTGCCAAAAATACCACTTGGAAAGCGCCGAAAAACTGCACTGCACTGACACAGAAATCACATCTTGTGTGAGGTCACAGATAACAACTCCAAGAACTACAGTTACAGGTAAGCCACCTATTGTTGCACTTCATCATCCATGTAAATCAGCATTATTGCCATTTTCTTTAGCTACATGTCTACTTATGCTGGCATCCTGTTAGTGAGTTATGATGTTTTAAGTCTGCCCTGTTCCATTGAAACTCACTTTTTTGATCGTTGCAAAGGTAACACAATCCCACCTGTAAAAAAAAAAATCACCTGTTCATGCAGAAAAGCTTCTCTTATTACTGTTAAATTTACAAGGTCACTGTTCATTTTAAAAAGAAGTGGCAACCAGTGGTAAATGGGGGCTCCCATGTTAATGGGGCATTGCATCAATTTCTGTTTTTTGTTCGAACTTAGGAGCTATCAAAGTTGCAGAATCTATTTTGGGGAGAGTGATCAACTTGTTGGATAGCTTCTTTGAAGTTCATACTAAAGCCCATCTCACTGACCTCTCACTGACATGGGAGCCTCCACTGGTAAGACCTGTAGTAGGGAAGAAAAGATGGGGTGCTTCAAATTCAATGATAATATAGAATGAGATTTAGCTGTGTTCCTAAGATAATCTGTCTTCCTCTAACATTCTGTTTGTGCCGCAGGGGTTCCAGGTGGTAGCCCAATGTGCAGCGCAATGGCAACGAAGCAGAATGAATTCCTCATGCTGACGTGTGATTGGGAAGGAGGAGAACCCCGGGTGACCCTCTGGTGGAGAGATTGGAGGGACCGTGTGTTGGGAGGGTTGAAACAATCCCACAACATCTTTGTGATGAAATCTAACACCACTCTGGGGGGCAAGGAATTCACCTGCATGGCTGCTCATCCTCTTCAGGCAAAAACTGCTGAATGCCACGTCCGGTTGGGTAAGCAGATCAGCACAAATGTGGAAGGGCTATGTGGCCAGATAAGGTTTTTATGTATAAGTTCACTGTTGTAAACTCTGATGGCAGCAATGGCTTCCCAGGGTTTCAGGCAGGAATTTTTCCTAGCCATACCTGGGAAATCCCTGGTGTTCCTTGGGGGCAGTGGCATCATTAAGGGGTTTAAAGGATGCATCCTGCACCAGGTGACACCTCAGAAGAAGGGTGACACCCGGTTGAGCCCTTCTCCTGATGTAGGGTGTGTGGTACTGCTGTCGGTGCTTATCTCTTCACTGCTGTGGGTCTCTCCCTGAGGAGGAAGCCAAGGAAGCAGAACAGGAGCATGCCCCTCCTGGTTTCACTTCCACTGGGCTTCCTTCTCACAAGGAAGCTGTGCAGAAGTGAAGGAGAGTCTAGCCTGGCCCTCCTGGCTTCACCTCCACCAGGCTCCCTCCTCACAAGGAAACTGCACAGAAGCAAATGAGGGGCAAGCTCATCCTTCTTAGCCTATGTCCAGCTTCTTCCTCACAAGAGGCAGAGGAGCTGTAAACCTTCTTTCTTTTCCCTCCCTCACTTGCCTCTCCTCCTCAGCCCTGGGTGAGAAGGTGGCCAATTGAGCAAGTGCAGAAGCCTCCCCAAGCCCTCCTCCCCACACCAAATGACACTAACCTGGCTTATTGGGAGTTTCCCATCCAAGTAAAAGCCTAGGCCTGACTCTCTTTAGTTTCTGAGATCAGATGAGATCAACTGTTTCAATAGGGTGATACAGTGATGAGATCTAATCTCTGCCTTCTCTAAAAGAGATTAGGTAGCAGGTAATAGGAAAGATATTTTTCAGCCTTTGGTTGATCTAGTAGCATGTGGATGCTATGTATTTATCGACCTTGAGGGGAAGGGAAAAGAAAGGCTGGTTGGTTATAAAAATGTTCTTCTAAAAGCCTAAAGCAGCCATGGCAAACTTATGCCATGCATGCCAGAGCCGGCATGCAGAGCCCTCTCTGTGGGCATGCATGCCATACTTGCAGGAGGCTCCTCAACCAGCTGCTACGCTCCATTTCTATCATGAGTAAAGCGGTGTACAGAAGGGAGGGAGGATGCCCAGAGCACCCTTCCTCCCTTTTGAGCACCAGTTTAATCATGAGTAAAATGATGGTCAGAAGGACGGGAATGTGCTCAGAGTACCCTCCCTCCTTCCTGAGTGTCCGTTTACTCATGAATGTATGGTAACAAGGGGAATGCCCTTTTGGCTCTTATAACTTGCCTCCACTTCTATCAAAGCAGTGCTGAGTGAGAAAAGCCCGTCGGGGTGCCATGTGGAGAAAAATTCTGACTTATGGAGACCCTAAGGTTTTCTTGGCAAGTTTCATTGGAGGGAGGTTTGCTATTGCTAACCTGAGGCTGAGAGAGTGTGCCTTGGGTGTGTGTGTGTGCCTTCAAGTCATCCTTGGTGACCCAAATGTGAAACTATCATGGGGCAAGCTTTGTCAAGAGGGGGATTTCCATTTCTCCTATTATAGGATCCCCTTGCTGAGAAAATTTTAACTGACTTGATTTCTAACAGTCACATAGTTATTAAAAAGATGGAGCCTACAACAGGAAAATAGATGACAATTTTATTACTGTATATACTCATGTATAAGTCTAGAAATTTTGGTTGAAAAACTGACCCAAAAAACCTGAATGAACTTATCCATGGGTCAATATAAGTACTGTACTTTAACTCTTATTTAAAAAACCCAAACCATCCCCTTGTAAAGGCAAGAGTGTAACCTGTCATGGAAGCACTGGTCCCCCCCACCTCCATTCTCTCATCCATCCAGTGTTTAGTATGGGCACAGTTATACCTCCTAGAATTTTCTAAGTTCTTTGGCATTGTTTTCCCTTTCTTTATCCTTTAGATCCTTTGTTATATGCCCCTAAGTTTTACCGGTGACTTATCCATAAGTGATATCAAAATCCATAGTTTTGGCCCAAAAACCTGACTCGACTTATACATGAGGTCAACTTATACAGTATATGGTAGTCTACTTTCTCAGGCTGAAGTTTTTTGTCAGTACAAACCCTAAGTGCTCTTGCTTTTCTGTGCAGAACCTCCAAAGCTTGCAGTGGAGAAATCCAAGGTGTCGCTCTTTGAAGGTAATGAGGTCCGGTTGGCCTGCCACCTCCAAGGTGCTTACTTGGGCTCAGAAGTCTTTTGGTACAACAACAAAAACCAGGTCATTAGACCTGATGCTAAGAAGTACAGGCTACAGAAGGAGAATGCCTGGTTCAACTTGACCCTACAAGATACAGAGTGGATGAAGGACAGTGGCATTTATCGCTGTGCTGCCATGAATGCTGTGGGCAATGCCTCTGCCTTGGTCAGCCTACAAGTTAAGAGTAAGTAAAGACACATGCAAATAAACATAATCAATCAAAACTCTATTTGTATGTTTTAGACAGCATCAATTCATGGTATGGAAATTGGGACAATGGAGTTAGGCCTTTTGTCCCATATAAATATGTGTGCATGTGTGTGTGAACTGTGCCTTCAGGCTAACTGCTCTGTTTTAGCAAGAGCTTTCATGGATATAAATGATTCTTTAGATGCTTTGATGGAGTGATGGATCAATGCTAGGGAATCCTAGGAACTGTAGTTTTGTGAGTCATTTAGCCACCCCTGTCACAATAAATTACAATTCCCAGGATTGCTCAGCATTGTGCTAGGACAGTTAATCTCAAACTGTACTATTTCTGCAGTGTGTTTTGGACCTCAGTGTGGATTCAGACCTTGGTCTTTCAGAGTCCTAGTCCAGCTGTCAAGAATTCAGTGAACTCTCCCACCAACTCAGTAAATCAATTCTCTATAAGATAAGCACTAAGGCTTTACTTCTAAGGTTATAGAGATACCAGGAAAACATCTTAGACAATTGGTAATGATGATAATTTATTAATAATATACTGATAATATTCATAATAGAAATAAATTAGGAATTCTTTGCCTGCTTTGCAGAGTATCCCACTCCACCTAATGTGACCATCAGCAAGCTGATGTACACCCGTCACCGCACAGAAGTGGAAGTGGAGTGGCAAACCCAAGGCTCAGGGAACCTGACTGGCTTTGTGGTTCAGAGGAGAGAGGCAAAAAAGGCCACCAAAAAGCACCTGACTAGCTTCTGGGAAACAGTAGCTAGTGATATTGACCCTGACATCCGTGACCAGAAGCTGGGAGGGTTAGATCCTGCTGTGGTGTACGCGTTCCGCATCCTGGCTGTCAACCACCGTACCACCGGACATCCCTCGGAAGTGAAGACACCAGGTGAAGTGGGTAGCTGGTAGCATTCTGCCACAGACTGACAGAAGCCATTTGGGTGGCTGCTATGACCTTCCAATGCAGCTCTGGTGAATTTTATAATCATAGAAACATAGGAGTTTATCATACAATGGGAATTGGAAGTATAATCCAATGGCAATCTGAATGCAATCATGGGGTTTCGCGTTATTGCGTGAAAGCTGATCATACACATTTTCGGGCAATGGGAAGTCCTTCTGAACGCATTCGTGGGGTTTCACGTTATTGTGTGAGAAACTATCACACACAATTTTGGGCACTGAGATGCAATTTTGGGCAGTTCCAAATACAATGCGGAGTCAATACACAATCACGTAAATTCAATGAACTAGTGAATTCACTCAATTCTGAACTGGCCCCACTTTCATTTCTTTCAAAATTGAGAGAAATTCCTCCCGTGTTGTAATATCCATAGAGTTTGAAGAGAGCTCAAGGGCTATCAAGTCCAACCCTCTGCCATGCAGGAATACACAATCAAAGCACTTAACAGATGGTCATTCAGCCTCTGCTTAAAATCTTCCAAAGAAGTAGACTACCACATTGCAAAGCAGTTGTCATAATTCACTGAGTGGAGGGGGAAAACTGCTTGGTTACTAAGCAGTCTGGAGATTAAGAAGCTGAGGAATCAACCAGTAGCTGGAACAGAAATATTATCTTATATGCAAAAAATGCTGTTTCCATCACTGAAAATGCCGTTTTCTATGCAAAT
Source organism: Urosaurus nigricauda (assembly GCA_034509955.1). Lineage (NCBI taxonomy): Eukaryota > Metazoa > Chordata > Lepidosauria > Squamata > Phrynosomatidae > Urosaurus > Urosaurus nigricauda. The sequence continues at coordinate 12,380,807 of JAOEGL010000009.1, forward strand.
CATGGATGTGCAATTTTTGAACAAGTTCCCAATTAAAGAAAACAACCTTGTCTGTGCAAGAGATATTTCTGCATAGTGCTGTTTCTTGCACAAAATGCTGTTTTCTCCCCCCACACAAATTCCATGTGAATTTTGTGCAAAATAAGTCCTAAACTGCAAAGATTTTCATCAATTCAGGATTCATCTCATCAGGGTTTCTGGACACTCAAAAGAACATGTTTTCCAACAGAATTTAAAAAGAATATTTCCAGATGTTCTTTCCATTTTCCAGCTTCTAGAAGCCAAATCATATATGCTGACTTTACACCATAGCTTTTGGAGGAAAGTCTAGTAGTCTGATAATCACAATAGCATTGGTATTTGACCTGTAACTAGTTCTTATTATCTATTTGTTGTTGTTAACAACAGCAACCCAGTGGATGAGACAAGACTCCCTGTCCTCCACTGCTCTGCTTAGGTCCTATAAATTCATATCCATGGTGTTCTTAAAAGAGCCCATCAATCTAGCATGTGGCTTTCCTCTCTTTCTATTTCCTTCCACCTTTCCTAACATTCTTAGTTTTTCCAGTGAGTCCTCCATTCTCATGATGCTCCTGAAGTACGAAAGCCTCAGTTTGGTCATCTTGCCTTCCAGGGAGGTCTCTGGCTTGATCTGCTCTAGGACCTATTTGTTTGACCTTTTGGCCATCCATGGGATGCTCAGCACGTTTCTCTAGCACCACATCTCAAATGCGTTGATTTTCTTCCTATTCATTTTCTTCACCGTCCAGCTCTTGCATCTGAAGGTGGTAATAGGGAATACAGTGGCTTGTATGATTCTAACTTTTGTGCTGAGTTGTATATCTTTGCATTTTAGAATCTTTTCTAGTTCTTTTCTAGTTGCTCTCCCGATTCTTAATCTTCTGATCTCCTGGCTGCAGTCCTCATTTCTATCGATGTTTGATTCCAGGTATAACAACACTTCTACCACTTCTATTTCTTCATTGTCTGGGTTGAATTTGTCAAGATTCTCTGTTGTCATTATTTTTGTTTTCTTTGTGTTCAACAGGAGATCTTGCCTTTGCATGTTGTTCCTTGATCTATCTTAGTAGTTCTTCCAGGTCTGGGAGGTTTTCTGCTAGTATTATGGTTGTCATTTGCGTATTTTAGATTGTTGATATTCCTTCCTCCTATTGTATTACTATCTTATTATCTATGCAGGGCAATAATTTATGGTGTGCTATTGAGACATAGAGACAAATAGCAGCTTCATTTATATGCCACTTCATACCACCTAAGAAGTCTCTAAGTGGTTTACAACTGTAAGCTAATTGCCCCGAACAAGCTGGGTACTCATTTTAGCGACTTCAGAAGGATGCAAGCCTGAGTCAAGCTTGAGCCTCAGTTGGTATTGAACTCACAAGCAAAGACATGATTCTAAAGAACTTCAGCAAAAGAGAGCTGATCTTGAGCAGGTGTGGGGAAATCTTTGTCCCTGTAGATATTTTAGACTCCATCCAGCATAATTCCTTGCTTTTGCCCCAGCTGGGTGAAACATCTGGGAGTTGCACTTCAACACATCTGGAGGGAGAAAAATTTCCTACCTCTTGACTTATATGTCTGTAGATATATTTATAAATTATTATATTGTTACACAATCATTTTTCCAGAGCACTGTTTGAAAAGGATATCAATTTTGGTTTTGACCCAGGAAGACCGCTGCTTGTAGAGCCCCAATAGTTTAACAGTACTCTCTGTACAACATTGTTTTAACTCTGTCAGGAGAACTTGGCGAACATGGCTGCCTTTTTGCGTCCATAAGGACAACAGCTGTTGCAACAAGTTTGTGTGCAGGTCGGGGACAGCTTTGGGAAGGTGCAAAACCAAAACAAAACACTCAAGAAAAACAAGCAAATTATTTGCTTGGAAAAACTAAGGATATTGGAAACAGATGTGCAGCAGAAGTGATGGGAACCCCAGGAGGAGCGAGACGAAAGAGTTTGTGTAAAGCCTTACTGAAGGTTTCCTTCCACAGAGAGAGTATCGACCAAAGAGGATGTCTTTTCAAGGGCTAACTGTCTTGAGAGGTCTGTGAAATCCCTCTTTCAGTTTTCCTTTAAAAACACCTACAATAACCTTAGCCTGAGTGGATGGGGAAAGAGAGGCATAATGGTGCAGGGCAAAGGAGTTGGGTGGGAGGGGAAGATATCACAATAGACAATCACATTTGTCTATTGGGTATTTTCAACTTTCATATTCAGCTGTCTGTTTTCAGTTTTTCAACTTTCAATTTCAAACTTTCAATTTACCAAATTCAAAATTTCAAATTAATCTGATGTTATTTCCACTTCTATTAGTTTATCTAACTTCAGGCGTAATCACTTGACTTGTTAATCAATTCAACACATCAAATATAACAAGTCCATTCAATAGTACTTGGTTGGGATAATACTTTCAACACTTATTTATTTGACGTCTTTACAATTTCTGTTTAGGGCCCTACAAGAGTAACCTAAACCTCAGAAGTAAATTCTAAATCTCTCTGACTTCTTTCAACCAAAAATCTGTTGTATTTTCTTATTTTCAATGAATTTTTGGTTTTAATATTTGCATTAAATCGGTTTACCATGTGTAATTAGCAATTGTTTAACTTCCATTAGTTATCTTTGTTTCCTTATTTCCCTTTTTCCTATTAGTGGTACTAGTATCGTAAACGGATAATCTGTGGTACGTAACCTTTAATCTGTTTTCTTCATTCCCCCTCTTTTCCCAAACCATTTTCTTTTATTTTTCTCTCTTATTTTTCTCTCTCACTTTCTCCTCCTTCTCTCTCTCCTCCTCTTTGTCTTTCCTTTCTCTCTCCCTCATTCTCTCCTTCATTTTTAGCTGTAGCTATTATGGGCTTGTATATTTCTTTTACATGTAGTTGAGATTAAGTTTATGTCAGCTCTTCCTCCTTCTTTATCTTAATTGTGTTGTTATTGTTCACTAGCTTTCCCTCCCCAATAAATTGACAAAAGGGAAAAGGAGAAAGTATCTTCTCCTTTGTATAAACAAAGTGCAGCAACCAGGGGAAAAAAAAGCAAAAGTAATAGCAACACAACAACAGAAGTAGAGCACACAACCTCCCCAAAACAAAACAAAACAAAGCACAACGTGCAGTGCTAAAGCAAGTTTGCTTTGTTCATGTTGTGAGGTATTTGCTACCTGTGAGTAGATTATAGTCCTAGTAATACTGAATGTTCTTTCCTGCTTATTTCATTCACAAAGAGATGGGGGGAAAGCTGACGTTTAACTTGCAGTTTGCATATTTGGCAGCTAATCCCCTTTTTTTGTGTTCAAAAAAGAAATGCTGCTGGTGAAGCTATTGCCCTTGTGGGCTACCTTATCCCCAGTATAGGCTGCTCCTCGGCTCACACAAATTTCTGTTCTATCCTAACCACTCTACTCACAGAAGATGATGGTTCCTTTTATAATAAGAGTTAAAGAACAGTACTCACAGTGACCCACGGATAGGTCGATCCAGGTTTTTGGGGTCAATTTTTGGACTAAATTTTCTCAACTTTAGTATAATGAGTATGTACACGAGTGTATATATAGTATGGAGCTTATCCCATTAACCAATAACTGGACTTACCTCTTCCAGCTTGAATTCAGGATCCGGGATGCCCCCGGATGTTATCATATCTAAATTGCCACCTATCTAGCTGAGATGCCACCTCCCAGATGCATCCCTGGTTGAAGCTTCACTCAACTGGCCAATTTTTGAAGTTGGAAGCTCCCTGAACTTTGAAAAAGTGCTGGCTGAGTGAGGCTTCGACCCGGGATGCATCCAGACAGTGGCATCCCGGCTAGATAGGTGGCAATGTAGGTATGATAACATCCGGAGGCATCCCGGATCCTGAATGCAAGCTGGAAGAGATAAGCTGGCTTATTTGTTAATGGGATAAACTCCTACATCTGGATTCATTTAACTGAAATTGGATAGTGGGAAATTTCAGGACAGGCAGAAGAATGGGCTCCTTCACACAGTTCATCGATGTACACTATGGAGTTCAGCACTACAAGATACAGGGATGGTCATTGAGATGGATGGCTTTTCAAATGAGAACGAATGATCACGATATTAATCTATTCCTACAGCCCTGATTCAATTGAGTGTCTACCAAATAAGTTAGACTAGAGACCCCATCTGCCTTGGCCATACATTGTGGGAGTTATAGTGCAACTTCTCTGGGGGAAAGCTTTTGAGCTGGATCAATTGATGCTACAGTTCCAGACATGTGCAAGTGAAATCCATGTTTCATGTCATTCAGGACTTGCTGTGCATCACATGATGGTAGAAATCCATGAGCTCTAACAGCATCCCCCCCCCTTTGTCTCTCAGCTGAGCCTCCTTTTAATGCTTACCCTGCCGTAATTGGTGCCGCTGTAGCAGGAATGATTGTTGCAACAGTCACATCCCTTCTGGTTTTCCAGTACATCATCCGGAACCGAGAGAACAACCCAAGTGAGTGGCTGGATCTTTGTTGGGTGATTTTCCCTTTCCCCTTCTACTAGTTTAAGGGATCCCAAGAAATCATTTCCAGGACTGCACGGGTTATTCAGGAAGGGCAGATCAGCATGTCCAGGGAAAAATCCATGTTGCCTTGCTGAGATAACATGGTGGTGTGTTTGCTTGTGGAATGTATTGGAATTGGAATAGAATGGAGTTGGGCATTTGGAGAGCATTCCCAGAGAAACAAAGAAACCTAATTTCCACCCCTGAATTAACAGACCAGTAGTTCTTCATTCCCAGCAGGAAAATGTACAACAAATTAAAGTGAAGGAGAATGTAGCTCCATAGTTCAATAACCCAGAGGATCAGTAGACTTTAACTGTTAGATTTATTTTGGTGGGGTTTTTTGTTTGAGGGGGGGAGTGGGTTGTTACTAAAACCCTCAGACTCACCAGGATCAGGGCCTGGAGCTTTATTTAAAATTAGTGAAACCTGAGCAGAATCCATGACCCTTGCATGTAACAATTCATTTCTTGTTAGCTCTTTTTTACAGTACGATTTCAGGTGGGTAGGAGGGTCATTTAAGTTTTTATTGTTAAACATTTGGGAGCCCAAAATACTTGACAAACTACGAGAGGGCCACACCAAGACATTTTGCTGCTTGAAATGAAGGCCAAGATGTTGCTTTCACCCCATTCCACACTGAAAGCCAGACTTCAATGGGAGCTGAATGTGACTTCAACATTGCAGAGAAGATAGTATTGTCTACTAGTTTTTAATTTGAGCGCTCTTCCAAAATAATTCTTAAAATTATGCTTTATTATTCTACAGGGTTACATGACTTGCTCTTCAGAATGTAAGTATCATCCAGAGACTGGTTTCTTTCCCTGTTCTTATTTCTCATTTGTTCTTGTTGATAAACACCAGGGTGGACAACTTGTGGCCCAACTGATATTGTGGGACTGTGATTCTCATTGTGCATCCCCATTGGATATGCTTAATTAGGGGCTAATAGGATTACAGTCTAATGACACTTGGAAGGCAACACATTACTCAGTCAAATGGTTCCTGGAGAACAGTGTGCATTGAAACAAATATTCTACTCCCTGTTATTTCCTGGCCTTGATGTTGCTTTCAGAACTGGTCCTGCTGATGAAGAACAAGAGATGGGGGCAACAGTTAGATGCAACAAATTCAGTTGTTGCCTAGGCAAAATTCTGGACTGAAGAAGGCGGCTCTTGATGGAGCCCAGCATCTCGTTATGAAATGTAGGGAGTTACTCTCACAGCCCAGGGATTTCTGGGAACTCCAGCCATGATGGTTCATTATCTGGGAAAAGCAGCATGACATTCTAGTTCTAACTGGAGCAGCTCCAGGTATATGTGTTATGAATTCTTAGCCTAGAGTTATGCATTTGTAACTCATTCAATACATCCTGTGTATTCAATAGTGTAGGGAATACATAGTAACTGAGAAAGGTAGAGGTTTGCTCTCTTGTCAATTGGGATGCAGCAGACTGATGTTCCCATCCCTTGTCCTGTGAGTGATCGCCAGTGCAAGGAGGAATTGTGACAGATTCTGCTTCTGATTAGTGTGGTAAAAATCTCTCTTATCTCATTCCTGAAGGACCAGATGGGAGATTTTCTGATTCTTCTTGACATTCACAGAATGATATATTTCAAGTGGACTGTTCCTCCCTCTTGGGGAAAGGTGACACATTCCTGACAAGTTCTCAAAATGATCAAAACCAAACATTTGCTCAAATTACTTCTTCCTTTTTTGGGATGGACTACATCTCCCAGAATCCCCATCCAGCACAACCATTGAGTCCTGCATATAATATGCTGGTGCCAGGCAGCCAGGAGTATTGGTGGAAACTGTTAGATTTGTCTTGTAGCACCTTCCAGCTGGGTTGGGCCACAGTTCCCACCATCCTGATGGGATGCTTTCTTAGGGTTAGCCTCCAGCACATCGTATTCTTTGGCAGTTTCTGTAATGGCCCAGGAGCTGCAGGACTGGGACCTAGAGGAAAAGTCTGGTCAAGAGGTTGAAGAAAGGAATTGGACAAGTCTTCCAGATGGAGAACAGCCATCAGGACAAGGCAAGACTCAACCTGCTGATGAGACGCATCTGGGGTCCAAAGCCCACAATCAAAGAGGAGGGACAAATGGATACATAAAAGAGATTCAGCCAGGCTGTGGGCCAAGAAGCAAGAAAGAATCTCTGATTAGGACCATTTAAGAGCTGAGTCTGCCTAAGGCTAGTGCTGGAAGCATCTTGTCTGTTTTCTGACCAGCATCCCTGTCCTCCACATCACTTTCCAAAATTCTGCATTTCATACCCTGGACTTCCTGGCTTATCCGACCCTTGGACTGTGTTGACCTTGATTCTTGTTGCCTTTCTCTTAGTAGACTCCCACAGGCAAGGATGCTTTTTAGGTGCTGGTAATTTACTGCCTCTGCCTGCACTATCAGCCAGCCTGTGTAGGTTTGATGAATCACGATAGTTTCTCATCCAAGAACTAACAAGGGATGACCTTGTCCAAGAAAACTTGGAAGAGGGTCATCATAAGTTGAAGTTGAGTTGAAGACCAAGTTTTTAGAATCTATCAAAAAGATGGGAATCATGCCTTCTTCTTCTGATGAGAGAGTGTGACTTGCCCAAAGTCACCCAGTAGGTTTTCATGGCTGAACAGGGATTAAAACCTGGTCTCCAGAGGCTGCTGTGGTCAAACCACTTCACCACCATGCCACCAAATATATATATTTATATATTTACACACAAACCATTCTAAAGATGCTCCAAATGGAATTACAAGATTCAAATTGATATTTCACCTTAAGCTCATGTGCTTAGCATGAATCAATTTGTCTTGTTACAAAAGCTTTCAAGCCAAAACCAGAGTAGCAGAGCCATCCATCATCATCAGAAAGCAGCAGGAAATAACCAATTAGTGTGTTTCCTGTGAATGTAAGACTCTGCCTGAATGATGGTTTGTAACCCTGCACATCGAATTTTCCTTTGAGGCTCTTGTCTTGACACTTCATTTGCAAATGATGTAAAATTAAAATTCTCACACCTTGGTTGAGATGCTGCCAAGTTTAAAAATCTCATTAAGGACTTTATTGAAGAGCATCAATACCCCATATGTGTAACAAACAGTGATGAGATTTCATTACAGCCCTACTTCTGACTGACTGCTCATAGAACCATCACTCTGCTGTATCCCAATCCCCAGAGAACAGACCTCTGTTACTCACCATGGCTGCTGGCTGGTAACTCAGGTCTGGAGCAGGGTTTGGGCCCAAAGGCACCTTCTTGCTAAGTATACTCATGCACAAACCTCTGGTCACTGAACGTGGCAGTGCATGAGAGGTGGTAAGGAGGCTTGAATATAGAGGCAATATTTATGACTGGGCATTCTTTCTTTGTGTGTCATTCTTCCCATGCATTTAGGGCTGGCGCAGAAGCTCGTGAACACATCAGCACTCCAGAAGATGCCGAAACAGCGATGGGGCTGGAAGGTGAAGTTGGTGGGCAGGTTGCAGAACCGTCCACTGCAGCAGCTGGAGAAACATCAGCAGGTGTGCCTTTGGATTAATCACATCTTGCTAGGAAATTAACAGCAATAAAGGTGGCATTTGTATAGTCGCTGAATTGTCTTATTAGCAGCATTCAAAGAGGTGGTGTCAAGCTGCTCCTTTAGACTGGCATGATGTTGCGCATCTTCATAATTCTAATCCCACAGATGTAACTCCATTACAAGCACACCATTCCCCAACAGGATTCTGGTCCTAGTATTTAAGCTGCAGTACACTTTGCATATGCATCACAGTTGCTTGTGCAAGCATAGTTATGCCTTCCACAAATACATTATTTGCTGTAAATGCCCTGCCAGTTGATATGGAGCTTTTTACCCTTTGGGTGTTCATTCCTGTCTTTCTGCAGAGGTTAGTCCAGAGGAAGCTACCAGGGGTCCAGAACATCCTGCCGCAGCCCAGGAAGATGCTTCAGCTCCAGGCCAAGCTCCAGAATCCACTGCAGATGATGCTCCAGTTAATGTTACAATCACAGTAACGGCAACACCATGAAAGCTGGTATCAGTTCAGAATAACTTGTGGAGAGCTTTTTCTGGAGTTCCAAGGAAGGATAGTGATACAGTGATATCAGGAGGATGTACTCCGAGTCTTGAATTGGGCAGGAACTGTCCCATCATTTGCTCTGTTGTTTCTACCTCTTTGGGTGGAAGAAGAGGCAGAAGGCTATCTCAAAGCATATATATATATATATATATATATATATATATATAAATTTACAGCACTATATAAATAAAGGTTAATAATCATAATAACAATCTCTGGTATTACTCACCACACTTGGAACAATGAACAAACAGCCTGTCAAAAAGCCTGCCTTCATGTAGACAGATAACTGGTTCCTTTCTTCCTTTTGGTAAAAAGCAACAGGACAGTTCTTGGACTATATCTGGAAGTCTTTGAGAAGGCACTTTGATCTTCACAGGGTTTCAGAAAATGTTGAGAAATTTCAGTTGGTACACACAGCCCATTACTACACTAGCGCTGAGAAATTTGTCTATTAAGAAGATGGGCAGGAGGTTTTTTCTAATGGTCACTGATAATGCAATTAAACCATTGATGCATTGAGACCATAGAAATATACTTTTCTTAGGAGGTGTGAAATTAGTGGAAATGAATTGGGATAATAAATAAATAAATAAATAAATAAGTATCTGGATGGGCCTGAGTTCCTTCACAATACTCTCAAGGGTCACTTGATAAGTAGGATTTGATGGGTTGTACCAGCTTCAAAAGAAAATCCAATACAAATTATAGGGTTAGGTGATTTGTTTCAAGACGTTGCACTACATTGCCAAGTTAGAATACTGGCAGCTCTGTCTAACCAGCCATTTCCTGCAAAAAATGTGTTTATTCTTTTTTATAACTCATTCAAAAGGATAAAGACATGAATATGGTAGCAACAAGCCTATCAAGAGCCACAGAAAGCTATCTTATGCAGAATCAATCCACCATTCTATAAGGTTTAGCATTTTTATAGGTTTCAAAGCCTTAACTGGAGATACAGACAACTGAATCAGGGACTTTTAGGCCAGAATCCAGTTGGTGTATTATGCTGGTGTAAATACTGTGTTATGCCAGTGTAAGGTACCTTTTACCAGTGCATAGTGGCAGTGGAGTGAAGCATCAAAAGCTGTCTCTGTTGGAAGCAGGGTGGATTTGATTTTAATCAATTTGATTTAAATAGTGAGCTTTAATCATGTACCCCTCCCAAAAGGGCAGTCTTCCTTCCTATAAGCTTATTCTACACAACTCAAGAGTTATGGAAGACTCCTAGATTAAGTTCTGATCTGAAAACCAGATTAAGTTTTCATCTTTAAAATAAGTACTTTTCAGATTAGTTTTACTATAAACATACACACACTCATATACTGATTTGGTTATACAATTAGAAACACATCCTAGATAGTTAATTGGGAAATTATTGTGAAGTGAACTATCTCCAATTTAATAGGTTAATCATTTATAGTTGAATAACTTTCTGCTGTGCTTTGGAAGGAGGAAAATAATCATTGACTTAATAATAATTTAAATAGTTTAATTTAACTAAAACAGTAACATTATAGCTAATGTATTCTTGTATTTGCTTAAACATGTTTGTTAATTCAGTGGATAACCTATAGCCCAATCCACAGCTTAAAATGCTATCGCAGTAGCTCAGTCATCTTCATCTTCTTGTCTGCTCATAGTAGGAAATAGAAAAATAAGCTTTCCTTCTTTATCGGGTCTCACAATTTTTCAATTTATAATGAATTAATTCAAAGGAAGAGAATATTTTTTTCTATGCCAGTAGAAGAGGCTATTGGTGTTAAAAGTGAAATCATTGTTTAAACGGTCTAAATCCAAGTGCTTAAGTGACTTGCATCAGTCCACTGGTGTGACATTAAACACCTATTTCTTAAATGGTTCCACTTTAGCTCTCAAGTTTATTACAGTTGACAGTACAGATGGTTGATTGCTTGATACCGGAGAAGGTTAAGAGGTGATATGATAGCCCTGTTTAAATATTTGAAGGGATGTCATATTGAGGAAGGAGCAAGCTTGTTTTTGGCTGCTCCAGAGAACAGGATCCGGTACAGTGGATGCAAGCTGCAAGAAAAGAGATTCCAGCTCAACATTAGGAGGAAGTTCCTGACAGTAAGGGTTGTTGAACAGTGGAACACACTCCCTCGGAGTGTAGTGGAGTCTCTGTCCTTGGAGGTCTTTAAGCAGAGGCTGGATGGTCATCTGTCAGGGATGCTTGGATTGAGAGTTCCTGTATGGCAGGGGATTGGACTGGATGGCCCTTGTGGTCTCCTCCAACTCTATGATTCTACCCATGACATAGCTAACTCCTCTTCCTCAGCACTGAAATTTGACCCTGGTCTCCGATATTGAAAATATTTGCAAAAGAATGAGCTGGGGACAGTGCTTGTTCCATTCTTTTTTTAATGCTTGTAATTTAATTCTGTCAATGTGTAGCTCTGTTTTAATGCTCATTCAGTTCCTTCCAGATTTCAACAGCATTAGCAATAAAACAACCTGTTTTCTGTATTAATTAAAGCTTCAGAAATGGATTTCAGGATGCTCAACGTATTTTCAACATTTGTCTTAAGCCCAATGTTGAGGAGTTTCGCTGTGGCAATGCCATCTATTGTTTCTCAGTTTTGTTCACAAACTGTCTTCCGAATAGGCTAGTCTCAAAACAGCACTTTTTTCCTCAAGTTCTGGGTACAGAACCTGTAACTTCCATAAATTTGGGGCAGGAAGGATTAGATGTATGTTGCAACATGGTTTTGGCCTTATACAGGAGCATTAATCTATCAAACAATGTAAACTGTCTTAGTGGCCCTGCAGAAACTCTGAATTTAAGCCATTCTCAAGGTGGCTTACAACTAAATAAAAATCCATGCATAACCATAAAATGATATATTAAGATAAGTTTAAAAACAAAACTATAAGCAAAGCATGAACACAAATCAAGCAAAACAGATAAAAAGTTTAAAGGCTTGGGAAAATAGAAAGGTATTTGATGGACCCTGGCAAAATATAAGAGTGAGCATTAAGGCTAGAGCATTAGTGAAAAAAGTCTAGCAAACACCACTTATACTCCAGGGCAACATTGCTATACCCACCAGTCATTCTATTTTATGACACACATGTATGTTATAATGAACAAGGAAATATACAGTATATGGGTCCCCTTTCCCCCCTCATCTCTCTTAAAGCTGTGAGAAATTGTAACAGGCTAGGTATTGTACCAGGATATATTAATTCTGACAACTCAGACTTAAGACTGCACCACTGGTAGTAATTATTACAACTGACATTAGACAAAAGCAGCACATACTCTTTAATATTAAAAACACAAGAAAAATCCTGCCCAAAACTACATCATTTAAACATATGTACAAATTTAAAACAGAATATAATAACTCTGAAAGGAAAATATAGCATATATTTTTTCTATATGATACAAAAAACATGCACCTTTAAATCATTTATCTGAAAACAAAGTACAAATATAAGAACACTTGTTGCTCAAACAGCAATATTTTATTTAGCCAAAGATACTTTTCAAAGACTGGAGGACAAGATCTTGAAACCTAAGACCAATGGCTCCAGAGGTGTCCAATTAAAAAAGTTGTTCAAGAAAAAAAATCTTTTAGAATCTCAAGAAGATACAGGCATTGGCACCATACTCCACGGATATTTCAACAGGGCACACTTGTAAATAAGAGTAATTTTGTTGCAGACTTTTTAAACCAAACACCAAGCTGCATCTATAACCATGGTCCAAAACACATTGCAGAAATAATCCAGCTTTTGGTTTTATTTCCCAGAATTCCATAGCACTGAGCCTGGGCAGTTAAAGCAGTCTCCAACTGGATTATTTTTGCAGTGCGTTTTGGACCAAGGACATGGTTAGCTATTGTATAAGGCCAAAAACTGTATAATGTGTTTCATTTTAAAACTGTTAAAAGTACTTCTCAGGTCAAAAGCCAAGCCATGAACAAAAAAGAGGATAGACTGATATTGGGCAAAAGTGCTGAAATTAAAAGTGTTTCCCACCCTTAACTGTATGCTATTGAAATCATTTGTGATTCCTTTTTATGAAAAGGTAACAGTGTGGCGTAGTGGTTTGAGCACTGGACTCCAATCCCTGCTCAAATATGGAAACCCAGTGAAGGATTCTTGGGCAAGTCACATTCTCTCAGCCTCAGAGGAAGGCAGATGCAACCCCCTCCCCAAACAAATTCTGCCAAGAACTCCCATAATAGGGCTGCCTTATGGGTGCCAGAAGTTAGAAATGACTTCAAGACAAACAACAATACAAAATGTGAAATGCTAACAGATGTGAAAATGTTGCCAAATGAGAAATGTTGACAGATATGCAGGACTTACTTTGTTGTTATACTCTATGTTGACTGAACTTTGCGCATGAGAAACATGAAAATTCAAGTGAAATCTAATCATGATTAAGATTAAACGAGAATGGGACAATTAACTTCTTGCTGACCTGTTTCCAAAGCTCCTGATAAACATTAGGAAGATGAGATTCTAAGGACTTTAGGCAAGATGCCTTAAATTTAATGAAAGTACCATGGCATCCTTTAAAAGGCCCACAAAATTAATGTTTTTAATAAATTTTTGAAAAGGCAACAACAACAGAACTTGAAATAAAATTGTACAATACTAGGGACCATTTTTCTATTTCATAGAGATAAAACTACTTGTCAGAATTTGTGGGTGGAAAGTGAACAAGCACCTGTATCAGATGAACAACATTATCTCTAGGCTTTCTAAGATTCATAGGCACCATATGACTGGAAGAAAACACACAATCTTCCTGTAACATGAAAGCAATATATAACTTTTATAAATAAAATACAATAAAAGGAAGAACACTTAAAACAGTGTCATACAATATAAATAAAGCAGCCCTTGATGAGATTCTACTAATATGACAGACTGGACTCTTTCACAGCCTCCAAACAGGAATATTGCAGGCAAAGTCTAAAAATTCTGGTTACTTGCCTAGGGTCTTTTGAAACAAAGCACTTCTATGTGACTGATGTGTGATGCCAGAATTCCTTGAATTCCTACATCGAAAGTATTCTGATATTCATGCTTTCAGAAAAGGTATCTATTTTGTGTCCAAACCAGCTGGTCAAACTAATTTGCAGGAATATAACCCCCTCTCTAGGATTACTGAAAGATAACTTCTTTGAAGTCTATAAGTCGGGGAAAGATCTTCTGTAGCCGAGTCAAATTTTATACCAACTTGCTATCAGAAAAAGTGTCCTTGCATAGTAATACAGATTACAGCAAATTCTCATTAGGAAGCCTTATTTATAAAACTATATAATATACATCACATCATATATTATATAAAATAATCACACACTATATACATACACAGTATTTGACATTTGCTGCAACAGTTATAAAAATACAAAGCCCATTTTTATCTCTCACGCTCGCAAGCACTCTCTCTCACACACATTACTCAGACGTACTGCACCTGTGGGGCATCTCCTCCTTCCTTTTGGAATGAGCTTTCAATTTCTATTTGGACATCTTTGCCCCTTTCTCTATTCTTCCACCCCTTCCCCAAATCAGGTGTTTCTGATTCCTGGCTCAAGCTAGCTAGGAAAATGAATTTGTATTGCCGTGGGGCAACTGTAAATTTAAAACTATGTGCCTATGATTCCTGGAAAAGTTTTACAGGGTTTTTTTATTTATAATTGGGAGAAGAGGGAAATATGCAGCTAGCCTTGTGACATAGACATCACACCCTCAGCTATTTCTGAGGTAACAGGCAGATTTCTTAAAGCTACAGATACAGCTACTGCATAACTTAGTAGCAAGTTTCACACCATACTTTAATAGCACATGATAGAGATGGGAAAAGCAATGAAGCAGGGTTGTTACACATTTGTAACATCTCTATCCCAGTACCCTTGTTTTCGTCCCTACCTTCCAAGTTCCATGATGTATTAAAATACAGCATAACCATGGTAAACTTTTGAAGGTCCAAGAAAAAGGATTCAGTTTTCAAAGTTGTACCTCACATAAAGAAATACTAAGCTATTTCATCAGATGCCTTAACATCTAGAGTTGATTGTGTCATGCTCCAGTGTATTTACAAAACAGGCAGGGGTAACTTCTCAACCAACCTCTGGTGAACAATATGCAAAGTGTGTCTGCAGCCTTTGCTTTCTAAGAATGCATCCCTGAACACAATTACAGTTGGAACAATATGTGCATCATCTCCAAACTCATCTCTAACTATTACTGCACTGAAAGCAACAACATAAAAAGGATATTAAAATTCTTGTGATTACTCTCTGCACATATTCTGAATCGTTTCTATTTTGACCCCTTTTGTTCAACTCTAACCTTTTTTTTTTAAAGTTTACTGTACATATTTATCTGTTAAAAAGTTCTTAATGAAAGACACTGAGAACTGGAGAGAAGAAGTTCTTTCCAATCCAACACCATTTGGGCAGCTTTCTTATCTCGCAGGCAAATTATCCTTTACTTCCCTTCTGCTTTTTGCATAGCACCTTACTATGCCATTAAAAAAACAAATGGCAACAAGGGGCACTCGTACAGAACAGCCGTGGGCAATGTCTCCACTTTCCAGGTGTTAGGATTACCTATGGTTCTCCCAATGATCCTTGCTCCTCTTTGTACCTGGAACTAAAAGGTTTCACACCCTAACCACTGAGAAGTACTCAATGACCATAATAAGCAAGATTGATATACTTCCATTGCATGCTCAATGGCTTCATTTTAGATTGTTTAGAATTTAGATGCTAATAATTTCACAAATATTAATTAACAGTAATTATTGTTAATATTGGAACTGTTATTATTTGGAACTGTTTTGCTTCCAACCATCCTGTTTATATGTCCCCAAAATGTAAGCATAATAGCAATCTGGATATAAATTAATCAAATAAACACTTAATTTTTAATCATAATGGCAGCAATGGAAATACTCTTAAATATCTTTCGTGTAGTTACTATATAGCTTCAGATAATCATAATGGTTTTACCCTGGGGGAAGTGAGTAGGAATTTCTCAAGGCATAAATACTATGAAAAGCATTAAGACTTTTAAAAATATACATTCATGGAACACTATTATAAAAAAATAAATAGCTTTTCTTATAATTAACATCCTGCTGTCAGTCCCTTTCAGTGACTCTGCTGTGCAGTTACTGGCTTTAAGTGGGCAACTTCAGTCACATCCTTAGGTCTCTTGTATTTGGAGCTGCTGAAGGCACCCTAAATCGTCCAGTGAAACACCATTTGAAGTCCCTTCTGTCTTTTCATTGCAGTCTTTAGAAAGAGGCTGAAGAATAAGGGGCCTCCAGCTCAACATGTGGGCGGATGTTTCCAAATGTGCGTCGTTATCTGAAAATCAAAACACAACTATTAGCATCCACTTATGTACTATTTTTTACAACTCCAACGATAATCTAAGATTCTGAAAGGCTTTATGCAAGCCCTGACTAGCTGAGAGGCGAGATTGACATTTACTGAATCAACATATCTTCTACTCTCCCTGCTCTTTCCTGGAGCTCTTTTACCTAAGTACCAAGACTGACTAATCTTAGTTGTTGAAATACAAGATCACAGCTAAAGGTGGTCCTGGCAAAGATTTAAATAAATTAGCACAGCAAATAGAATAAATCAGTCATCATAACATAATCTTGAGGAGAGTGTTGGATGAAACCCACTAAAAAAAAGAAGTTCAAAATTTAGCAAAGCACCCAAAAGGCACTGGAGTACTGATTTCCATGGTGTATACAGAGAACCACAAGACACTGATGTATTTGATCCCAGTCTAATTTTGGTTTACATGTGGTAAAGTTAAGCTGTCGTGGTTGCAAGCAAGCAGCAATCACATGGAAGCCAACCACGTTTTTCCAGCTTCCCCAAACCCCAGCATACCTTCTCTACAGTCCGTATTAAGTGGATTCACATTTTCCTGGCAACAAGAATCCTGAGGTGATGGGGGCTCCACTTTCTCCTTGCCTTCTTCTTCTGTCTCAATATTGCACCCAGGGACTGTGGATGCTAAGCACATGGCAACCATTACATGATTCAATGGTTTCATTTCTAAATTGTCCTGCTGATAAGGTGCTATGATAGGCATCATAGGTACAGTGTTGTTACCAAAACTGCCACTGGTTTTACTGAAACACCTACGTTAAAAAAAGAAAAATCAGACAAAAAACACAGAAAACTGAATGTAATAAGCAAGTGATGTTTTCTTAACTAGCTGTGCATTTTTAAAATCACCACTTGTCAAGTGCTACACATTGTATATTTTCCATGGGGATAACATTGAAAATACAGTAAATGAGCTTCACTGTAAGTTTGCTTTTTGAACTTAACTGAACCACTGTTAAAGGGTTGTCAATGAAAAGATTACATACAATACTGAAAACTAGAAAGTGAGAACACAGTTTCTGACTCTTTGCAGAAAGAATCTTTAACAATTCACATTTTGGATTGTGAAAGGCTAGTGAAGCAGGGAAGGAAGTCAGTTGCATATAGCTGAAGTTACTTAGTGTTTGAAAAAACAAAAAAGGCAGCTTACAGCTAAAATCCTTTGTAGACATGCCCAGCACTAATCCAATGTGTTGGGAAACTGCCAGTGCTCTAAATGTTTGCAGCTGGTGCATTAGCTTCCAAGGACACTGAGGCGATTATGAACATGTTTTTTTCAACATTCATGGTAAATGCTAACAAGCACTTACTATATTATTTATAATCAAACACAAATTTAGTGAAAAACCACATCATTTCACATCTATTTAGGCAAGGCATATAAACTAAAAGTATGTGGTAAAAAGCACACACACTATAAAGGATATGCCCTTTAAACTATGATAGAAAACAGTAATGACAATAAATATGACATGAAGCATACATAAGATAAAGTATTTGTCCATTAAACAATGATAAAAATTAATACTGAAGTAGTAGTACTATTCCATCATTTTGATTCCTCAGTCCAGTCCTTCCTTTAACATTTATATAACATGATAGACAATTTATTCTCCACAGGGATGGCTGTAAATGTGTCTGAAGTTTAAAGATATAGATTACAGTAATAGCTTCAAACAGAGGAAAACAAAGGCAAATCTCCCTCTGAACAAACCATACCAAGAAAAGGTGGCCATAGGTCACCATAAGTTGGAAATGATTTGAAGCCACAAAATAACAAGAACCCCTTCCACCAAACAGAGGAACTACTGGTGTGTACTTTGTCTTCATTCAATTTTCATGGACTTCACAGTTTGATTGCTCTCCATCATCACCACATACAAAGGATATAATTAACATACAACACTGTCTTAAATTTTTCCTTGGCAACCACACCAGTTATTGTTAATGACTGTCAAAATATATCCCTAATCTACAAAATATTCAGTTCTACACAACTGTAGCTAGGTTATTATGTAAAACTTTTTTTGGCCACAGAAGAAGAATTATATTTAGAAACAGTGGCGTCATTAGGGTGTGGGCTGTGTGGACCGCATCAGGTGAAGCCTCAGAAGAAGGGAGACACCCAGCTGTGTGTGCCTAGTGCTGCTGGCAGTGCCCATTCCTTCTTCACTGCTGGTGTGGTTCTCTCCGCTGAGAGAGCCAAGGCAACAGAGAAAGAGGGGCAGTGCATACTCCTCCCAGCTTGTCTGTTGCTGTGGCTCTCTCTGCTGAGGGATTCAAGGCAGTGGAGGAGGAAGGTGTGCACCCCTCCAAGGTCCCTCACTGCTCTGGCTCTCTCGACTGAGGCAGCCAAGGCATCAGAGAAGCTGGGGCAAGCGTGTGTCCCTCCTGGCTTATTTGGTGCCCTGGCTCTCTCTGCTGAGTGAAGGAAGGGTGGCTGTGTGCTCCTCATGGCTCAGTTGCTGCCCTGGCTCTCTCAATTGAGGGAAACAAGGCAGAGGAGAAAGAGGGGCAGCATGTGCCCCTTCCATCCCCTCCTACTGCCTCACTTCCTAGCCGCCTCCCAGCAGCCCTTTGCCATTGTGGGTGAGTGAGCAAGTGAGCTAATGAGGCAGCAGGAGGGTAGGGGTGGGAGGGCAAGGCAGGGAGCCCTTTCTAAGTCTGGCTGGGCAGCCAGAGGGCAGGCAAATGAGGTAGCAAGGGACGTGGGTGGGCAGGCACGTACTGGGCACTTTACAAAAACAAGCAAGTAAGTAAGTAAATAAATAAATTTTTTAAAAAGTTCCTGCTACAAGGTTTAAAAAAAGCCCAGAAAAAATATTATACCATTATTTTTATTACAGTAGAATAATTATACCATAGTAGCTCTCTTAGTTTTGTGTACAATGGAAGAGTGTATAAATAACCAGAGCAGCATATAATTTGCTGCTGTATGACAAGACCTGTGGACTGTGCCAGTAGAATTGTTACTCTTTCTCCATGTCTCTGTCATCCTTGCTGTCCTGCTTGGTAAAACTCAACAGAGACTGATGGGCCCTGCACAACTCTACCAAATTACAAAACAAAAGCTGGTATCAATCAATTAATTTAGGGAGGTCAAGCCATCCTTGCTTAACTCTGAGGGTGAAAGAGCATGTTAAAACTGGAAAGACAAATGTAATAGAATATAAAGTAGAAAGAATGTAAAGGCAAAGACAGGAATGCTTAGCATTTTTGGAAAAAGCATGCAGCATATTTTATGAATAAATTTGGA
Organism: Urosaurus nigricauda; assembly: GCA_034509955.1. NCBI lineage: Eukaryota > Metazoa > Chordata > Lepidosauria > Squamata > Phrynosomatidae > Urosaurus > Urosaurus nigricauda. Next base: position 12,400,082 of record JAOEGL010000009.1, read on the forward strand.
ATGGTATTATCATATAGAGCAAAAAGAACCAGGAAAGTCTTCTTGAAAGCCACTAAAAAGGAAGGTGAGGAGATAAACTCAGAACCCATATGCTCACTTCATTATCTTTTCTCTGATATTATTCCAACAGTTACCTGTTATTGTTCCGACAGTTCCGGCAGTTGGCACATTCTGAAGGGTCTGTCTGAGGCACTGGTGTGTATATTTCACCACCCTGTGTGAAGATTTTTTAATTAAAATCAGCACACTTGCATTAAGGATTCCTTATGAGACAAGAAAACAAGAGCACAAGAGACTTCGTTCCACACTGTAACAAAGTGTTATTTATCTGAAAGTAGGGAACACACTGTGTACCAAATTTATAGTTTACAAAGTAGAAATTTCAGTGCTCCAGCAAAGGAAACAGCTGTAACTTAAGCTCTCCACACAACAATTTATTTGGCCCTGTTTTTAGCCTGAAATGCCCAGATCTAATTTAAGAAAGATGAAAATGCTCTACACACACAATTGACATGCAAGTAAGCTCCTCTTCATTGAGACTTATGACTGTTTGTGGAGACGGGATGCTGTGTGACTGATGGGACAGAATAAACTTGTTCCTTTTTCCTACAGTAACTCTGATAGATAAGCTTGGCTCACTAAACTCAGTTTTGGACAGATGCAATAATTAATCAGCCAAGAATGATGGGGTGGGGAGGGATTTTGAGCTGTTGGTCTTGGCTGAAGAATCCTTTGAAACTAAAACTGCCCAGTTAACACATACCTCACCGCTGAATGCTAGGTAGATGCAGATTTGAGGAACATTTGAAAATGTGCAGTTACAGGTGGTTATAAAAGTCTATGCTTAAACTACCCAGATCAAGAGTGTGAAAGACAATTTTTTATATCCAAAGCTGAATTTGAAACTAAGGCCGCTCTTATTAGTCCTTTTGGCTTTCCCACACCAATGAATTCTGGGAACTGTAGTTCTGTGAAGGAGCCAGAGAGTTTTAAAGAAAGTATTATGCATACACACAAAGCTCTCATTTCACATTACTACTTAAGTCTTCACGTACTGCGATAAGATAAAATAGACAAACGAGAAGCTTAAGGGAAGATTCTCACTTCATATTTTGCATTCTGGTGTGTTAAGACAGCCAAGCAAAAACACATGGCTTTCATTAAATTTGAAAAATATGTGTCTCTCAAGTTCAGTACACTTCATTTAAAATGGTCGGGAAAAAGCACCGTGCTTTGGAGCTGTTTAAAGGGGTACATCCTGAACTACATGTGAACTTCAGACTTAATTTAATAGGTTCTTTTTTTTCCTAAACTGCAAAAATAAAAGTGAGAAGCATATGAATAAAAAACTGGTTAATGTTAGAGTTACTGTATATCCTTGTGATATTCCCTTGTACACATAATTATACACTTTTATTTCACAGGGGCAGGAATCATCAATCACCACATGCTTATTTTTCGATACATCTAGTATCTGTGTTTTGGTTGTCCTTTGAAGAGCGTGAGTACTTTATTATTTAAGAGTGCCACAACAATAAAACAAGATTAGTGCAAAAAATGTAAAGTTCTTTGAAGTAGCAGTTCTTGCATGAATGCCAATGTATTTCTACTTGAAATAAGATCCTTATGTCCAATTACCAAAGCACACAATAGTCCTACTTCCCCCTCCCTCTGTAGAAGTATATTATAGCTCTAACATAATACACCTGTGGATGTAAGATCATGATGTTTCAACTATATCAGGGATAAATAGAGGGGGTGGATGGACACAAATGTTAAACAAACAAGTAATTCCTCTTGGATAATGAAACTGAGTATTTGTTTATTAACACATAGTCTTGATCACAGGCTCTCTTTCTGAAAGACACGAAGCCAAGTCCAGAAAGCAGAATTTAAGCTGTGGCAGAGCAAGACCAGAGGGAGGGATAGGGATGTTATTAACCCAAGCTTTTGGCACAATGCAATGCAAAGAAGATCATTGCTTAAAAATGAGTTCTGCAGTAGGGTTGAGGAAACAGTCTAGCCAATAAGCTAAAGGTTCTGGTGTAGTTAAATCTCTGCAAGTGAAAGAATGTGAGTGTGCCTATATGTCTCACAAAATCTTGAAGTAAGTTAAGCAAGTGGGAAGGGTAAGTAAAGCATAAGTGATATTACTATCATCACGATGTTGTAAACCAAAGTGGGACAGCCTGGGGAATAATTCTGCCCAATTACTTTTACCAGGATTACCAGACTGACTACTCTGAATGAAATTATTTCTCCACTCCAGCCAACATGGTCTAGTGCTTTGAGTGTTGGACTATGATTCTGGAGACCAGGGTTCGAATCCCTCCTCAACTATGGAGATGTATTGCGTGTCACTGGGGAAAATCCTAGTCTCTCAGCCTCAGAGAAAGACAAAGGAAAACCTCCTCTGAACAAATCTTGTATAGAAAACCCCATGATAGGTTTGCCTTGGGGTTACAATAAGCTGGAAATGACCTGAAGGTACACCGCAACAATTATGCACCGTTTAGATATATCTAGTTTGAAGTAGAATAGGAAAACCAAGCTACCACATAGAAACCAAGTCATGCAGGGACTATTCAGAGCAGTGTTTTCAGGCCACAATTTAACAAGATCTCTAAAATAAGAATTTATGTAAACAACACATTATCAATACCGACAACAGTTAAAACCAGTTTAACTTTGCAAACAATAAAATTAACAATCTAGATCAGAAGAGCCAATGCTTCCAGAAGCAAAAACTTCATTAGAAAACATTCATCATGGCCTCAAGGTCTTCAGCTAATTTATTTCGTTTCTAAACAAAACATAAGGGATAGATTTAAACATGAATCTTCACCCACCAGAGTGATACCTATCTATAAATGGATAACTTGCATGTATCATATAAATAAAGCAGAAACATAACACAAACACAATGCTTCCCAATGGAGACTTGCTGTGAATTTATTAGCCTTGAAAACCTTGGAAAGGTCCTTAAAACTATGACAGCTGAAACAGAAAGTATGTGTCTGGATTTACTTTGGCTCTTTAGCCCACATTTCAAGCCTCTTGAAAACCACAAGGATTACAAAGCACTTGTGCTGTGAGTTAAATAATAGTTTTTAAAATGTGAAAGTTGAAATCCCTAAAAATCTAGTAATAGCTCATCAGTATTACAAAGGTTAAGGGAGGGGCACAGCTTACCAATTAATCCATACGTTATAAATCTAAAATACCAAATCAACTAATGTAATGTCTAAATTGATATATTTTTTAAAGTATATTTTAAATTGTATGCCAAATGCTCTCATATGGGTCCCAAATAATTAGTTCATAGAAGTAAAGTACTTAATCAAGGTGATCCCCAAAGGCCCAGTTTCAAGAAATTGCTAGAATACAAAGACATTTGCAGCTTTTGTTAAATGGAACACTTAACAAATTTTCCCTAACACTTCCATGAATTCAGTTGCTGAAAAATCAGATCTAAGAAATGTACAGTTCACTTACATTTCCTAAGTGGTGCGTGTGTTCGTATTCCATGTGTGTTCTGGACAAGGAGTTGGTGTGTCCAGGAAAAACACCATTTCCTCCATTCACAACACCATTCATGATTCCATTCATTCCATTAGGAATCTTGTGATGGAGGTGAAGGCAACCATTACTGTGGTTTCCATTACTAATAAAGTCACCATGTATGCTACCGTTTATACGACTTGTGCCTGGTAATGTAGTGTATTCAACCATTTGCCCATTGATGTCACCATTTTGATAGAGATAACCAGGAGGGTCGTATTCTGCAAAACCAAGAAGCAATTATAATAAAATTTTAAGATTTTAAAAAATAAATTGAAAAGTTGTAGATGGCTTATCAGTGCAACTTTTCATATACACTACAAGATATGTTATAATCCAACATGGTTTAAAGGGAAAAACACACACACACTAAAACTACTGTTTTACTAAGTAAAGTATGGAGCCCTCCCTCCATGACAACACCATCTGGCCAAGGAGGGAGAGAAAGGACAGGCCTAGCAACACCATCGGGCCTGGCCTCAAGTTGGAGAGCCCTCCCTCCTGACAACACCATCTGACCATGCAGGGAGTGAAAGGGCAGGCCAAACTCCATCGGGCCTGTCCTAGATTAAGAAGCAGAGCCCTCCCTCCATGCCATTTGCCTTGGTCCAGGCCTCAGAGGGAGAGAAGAACTGCTGGACCTGATTCCTTTCCCCACCACCATTTCCTTCTCTTTTTGTGTTGTGTCTTTTTAGATTGTAAGCCTGAGGGCAGGGAACTGTCTAATTAAAAATAATAAATGTAAGCTGCTCTGATAGCCTTTAGGGCTGAAGAGCGGGGTACAAATAAATAAATAAATAAATAAATAATTATTATTATTTCTATAACTTGATGATTCTGAAAAGCCCTGCAGAATAAAGACACTTCTTTTATTTAAATTTTGTTTCACAATACAATACATATTACAGGATTTAATTTATTATATCAAACAAATATGTAGAAACAGGAATGATACCCATCTCCTAAAAATATTTTTAAAGCAGATATTAATAAAGTTTCCCATTAGCTACAGCTATCACCCCTCTTTTGAAAGGGAAAGTCTGAAATTCATTTAGGTAAAGGGAAAGTCTGAAATTCATAATTTAGTGTTACCTGCAAATTTGATGAGCATGCCCTCTATACCATGACCCAAGTCAATGATAAAGATACTGAATAGCACTGGACCAAAAGAGAACCCTGTAGCACCTTGCTAGTCACTTCTCTCTAGGATGAGGAGCCATGTTCGAGTACCTTTTGGGTTTGTTGGTCAACCAATTACATATCCATCTAATAGTCATACTGTCTCATCTACAGTTTATGAGCTTTTTTGCAAGGATATCATGGGGGGACTTGTCAAAGGCCTTACTGAAATCGAGATATGTTACATCCACAGCATTCCCTTCATATACCAAGCTTGTGACTATAAAAAAAAGATGATTAGTCTGTTATGAGCCATTTTTGAGAAACCCATATTGACTTTTTAGTACTCTCTGCATTCCTTTCTAAGAGCTTTCAGACTTTCTGTTTCATGATCTGCTCTAGAATCTTTCCTGGGATTGATGTCCAGCTGACTGGGAGGAGGTTGTTGTTGTTGTTATTGTTGTTGTTGTTATTATTATTTTGTGAAGCTTTCGGGCTATGTGGCCATGTTCTAGAAGAGTTCCTTTCTGATGTTTTGCCTGCATCTGTGGCTGGCATCTTCAGAGAATGAGGGCCTGGAAAAGGATGGAGATATATATCCTATGTGACCCTGGGAAGGAAGGAGTACAGGGTCACATAGGATATAAATCACCATCCTTTTCCAGGCTCTCATTCTCTGAAGATGCCAGCCACAGATGCAGGCGAAACGTCAGAAAGGAACTCTTCTAGAACATGACCACATAGCCCGAAAGCTCCACAAAAAACTATGGATGCCAGCCATGAAAGCCTTCGACTCCACATGGGAGGTTCTTATTTGCATTATCTTCTTTCCTTTTTTTTAAAAAAAAATATGGGGACATTTGCTCTCCTCCAGTCTGTTGGGAACTCTATTGTTCTCCAGGAATTCTCAAAAATTATCAACAATGGCTTACAGTTGAGGTTACTTCTGAGAGCTCTTTGGATGCAGTTCATCTGACCCTAGAGATTAGAATTTGTTAAGAGTAACCGGTATTCCCGTATTAACACTTTACTTATTCTGTGCAGAATTTCCCCTACGGCATGACCTGCTCCATCTTCCTCAGGTGGAGAACTGTTCTCTTTCTCACAGAAGACTGAAGAAAAGAAGATGTTGAGTAATTCTGCCTTTTCTCTGCCCCTTGTTAGCATTTCACCAAATTCTCCAAACAGCAGCCCCACCATTTCCTTGTTCTTCCTTTTGCTAGGGACATACCACCCCCCCCCCCGCCAAAAACCACAAACCAAATCAAATCAAAACCTCCCCATTTTCTCTCTCATGAGAATTGTTTGAATTTCCCCCGTCAATGTCTCACTTTTAAGCAATTTCCATAAACACCCTTTTTTACTAGTACCAAAATTCCACCTCAATATTAGGAAGAACTCCCTGACAGTAACAGCTGCAACAGTGGAACACGCTCCCTCAGAGAGTGCTGGAGTTTCCTTCTTTGGAGGTTTTTAAACATATGCTGGATGGCGACCTGTTGAGGGTGCTATGATTGTGTATTCCTGCATGGCAGGATGGTTCTTGAGGTCTCTTCCAATTATCTTGATCATGGGATCACACCGAGATCCCTCTGAACTTCCATGCCAGGGAAAGTATTTTTGACCATTTGATTTTATCTCCCACGGTCTTGTCACCACACTGACCAAGACGGTCCTTCTCTACTGTAAGAAGGGCTTTCTCAACAGGACACCATTCAACAGGAAGTCAGTATCAGGAAAGATTCTATGCAGATCATTCAACAGTATTCAAGAACTTATAAAGGAATCATGTGATCACTAAAAGTCAACATGGGTTTCTCAAAAACATGTCAGACAAATTCTCTCTCTCTCTCTCTCTCTTGATAGAGTCACAAGTTTGGTAGATAAGACAATGCAGTGGATGTAACATATTTTGATTTCAGTAAGGCTTTTGACCCTCAATGATATTCTTGCAAAAAAGCTACTAAGTTGGACTAGACAATACAACTGTAAAGTGGATCTGTAGTTGGTTGATGGACCAAACCCAAAGGGTGCTCCACCAATGGTTCCGTTTTATCCTAGACCACAAGCCTTTATTATACTCAACAGACCTTTAGGCAACACATTAAATACATATTATAGCAATACAATAAAAGACATTTGTATTTAAAATATTTGCTACCATATGGTTTATAATATAAAATACCATTTCCTAAATAAGTTTGTTGGTATGAGGAACACAATGATAAAAATAGGTTTAAATATTTTGCTGGCCATTTTTTAAAAGAATAAATGAATTCCAATGTACATTTTTATTAATATCTCTTATCCTGGAGAGAAATGATTAGTAGGGTGCCACATGGTTCTGTCCTGGGCCCAGTGCTATTCAACATCTTCATTGATGATGAATGATGGAACAGGGGGCAAGCTTATCAAATCTGCAATGGTACCAAGCTTGGAGGAGTAACAAATACCCCAGAAGAGAGGATCAGAATTCAAAATGACCTTCAAATATTATGGAGCTGCACCAGAATTAACAAAATGAATTTCAACAGAGAAAAAAGTACTACAGTTAGGCAGAAAAAAATTACAGATATATAATGGGGACATCTGGCTTAAAAACAGTACATGAGAAAAGGGTTATGTTGAGAATAAAGCAAGCTTGTTTTCTGATGCTCCAGAGACTCAGACACAGGGCAATGGATTCAAACTACAGGAAAAGAGATTCCACCTCAACATTAGGAAGAACTTCCTGACTTCTGTTGGGAGTGATGATTGTGTATTCCTGCATAGCAGGGGGTTGGACTCGATGGCCCTTATGTTCTCCTCCACTTCTAGGATTCTGCCTCTAACCATTGTATTTCATACGAGGAGTAAAATACCTCCAACATTTTGTTTCCTATGTTGCACTGTACAGTCCTATTTATTTACTGGTCTAACAACAACAGAAACATACAGTAGCTACTGAGGCTTAAGGTTACTTGCAATAATAACGTAAGAGTTAGGAGCAAAGAAATTAAGAATATTAAAGGTAACATACTCTGCATGACATTCTGCTGGCAGTTTTTCCATAAACATATGGCAATGAAGACTATTAGTATAAGAACCATCACTCCAAGGACACAGCCCACAATCAAGTACAGCATATCGCTGCTCCGGACAGGGCCATTTGGTTGACCAGCATTGCTTCCAACACCACGGTCGGGAGAATTAGGTGGTGTGCTGAGATCCTTCACTGGATATTCTGATGCACCAGGAGTACGCTTCACTAATGGGGGGGAAACAAAAATGACAACTGTTATTCTGGCCACATGCAGATGTCCACCAAGAACTGTAAATGTTAAAATGTAAAGCTATTGAATACCAGTGTGGATAGGAAGGCGAGACCTCCATTGGAGATTTTAACCCATACCAGCTCTATATTGCATGCAACTTAGCCACAGAGGTTTAATTCAAACCATTTCTAAACAGTAACATATTTTCCTCGTTAATATGCCCTTTCCACTCTTTTAGATGCTCATTTTTCCATATGTAAAGGTGTGGAGAAAAGTGAATCATTTGTTTACCACAGTGACAAGCTATGTGCGCTTGGGGTAAAATCTGGTTTGAAAGCATGATTTTGTGCACTGGGTGAGAAATCTCTTTATGCACTCTGATTTAGCCTTGATAAAATACCTCCACACAGGATAGAGTGTGGAAAAATTGAATAGTTTCTCCACAAAAGCTGCTTAAGTCTGCAGAAACACAGATAGTTATTTTGAAAGTTTATTCTGTAAGAGGCATGGGGTTTATGGCTCTGTTAGACTGCAACTCTCATGATCCTTCAAGATCAGTGAGCAGCTAACATGTGACTAGTGATTAGCTATCAGAATAACACTCCCCAAACCCCAATATTCCCTTCTCACCTTTGGTCTCACATATCATCACATTGCTATAGTCACTTTCACCTCCTTCATTATAGCACTGCATTTTAATGTCATATGATGTTTCAGGTTGCAGATGGCTTATCAAGTGCCATTGCTTTGTGCCTAGAAAAAAGTATAAACATGTAAACTCTTTGCAAAATAATTTTTATCAAACAGAAAAAAAATAATAAAAGCAGAGAACATCTTTTCCCCTCACAACATATATAAAAAATGGAAATTATGAAAAAGCAATCTTGCTTGGACATCCACCAGTCAGAACAATACACTTAACACATAATAAGTCACTTGTAATTTCTATCAAATTCTGTCACATCTGGGTTGTTGTTCAATTACAGTCCACAACTGCATCAATTAATAAGTCCTGTGGTTAGCAGTTTCCAAGCCTGTATCAATTAAAGCCACCTCCAAATGTTGCTCCAAATATCTCCCCTCCACACCAGTCCAGCTGCCACAGCCTGCCTCTCCCTCTAGGGCAGTCAATCCTTAGTTGGCAGTATATCCCCCTTGGGGATGGTGGAAAGATCCAGGGGGTGGTAAGGGGGAAAGGGGCAGTAGGTAGTAGTGGAAAAAAAAAAGGGGGGGGACAGTGAAGGGGGGCTTCAGGCCAAGTTTTAGTGTGCAAGAAAAACAAGGGGAACCAGCAATTCTTAGGGCCATGGTTGGGATGAGGAGAGTACGTGGTGGTCTTCCAACTGAGCAGCCAGCCGAGAAATGACTGAGAAGACTCTCACCCACACCAGACATGGGGCAATGGCTGGCACAGGCGAGAAACTTCTTGGTCACTGCTTGATCAGCTGTTTAGTCACTGCTCCCTTTGCATGCAGTCACTGGGAGAACCCTGTGAGCAGCAATTGAGCAGCTGGCCATCTGGCCTTCCTTTTGCTGTAAGGCTGGTGCAGGCAAGATTAGGCCTGGGCTTCTATCGCTGCCACTGCTGTATTCACACATGAAAAGTTGAGGTGGAAGAGGTGGTGGAGGTGAGCTTGGCATAGCTGTGAAAGATGCATTTGGCCAGGTGGCTGCAGCACAAATAGTAGACCTAGTATAAAGAAATAGGTGTTCGGGGGCCCTCCTACGATTGTTGCACAAAAGGAAAGAGGGTCATAGCCTGAAAATGTTTTGGGGACCACTGCTCTATAGCAGAAAAAGTTTCAGCTTGTTTCAGCTGAAGCCCAGTTACATAATAGTTATTTCTTTTGTTACTTTATTATAGTTTTAGTTTAAAGTGTACTTTCAAATAATTAAGCTTCTGACAGTTTACGCGGATTATACAGTTTATACTGTATATACTTTGGAAGTTTATCCAGTCTGCTTCCCCTTTCACTCCTTTCTCTCCCTGTTTTCTTTAGACCATCTCACTGGTTTCCTCATGGTTCTCCATCTCTTCTTGAATTATTCTATTTTCCTTTGCTGGTAGAGTTATAACTAGTCAAAAATAACCTCTCACTCCAAGTTACTGCCGGAAGAATTGTCACTTCTTATTTCTATTTACACTAAAGTTAAAAATGTTGCAGGATGTTGCTAGTCCCACCAAAGTGGATGCCTGGAACACTATAGCAGCTCTCTAACTTTTTCGGGTCTTACTTACTAAGTCAGATGAAATTTTCTTCTGCCATCTGTAAGGTCCTAAATTACAAGTCTCGGACGAACCGCTCACTACCCTCTTTACTGGGAGGGTCTCTCCTGCTGATTTGGATGTCATACAAAATTAGTCTCACTGCTCTAGAAAGCAGGTGTAGCAGCAGGAATACTGTCTGCCCTGCCAACACAATCCAAATTATTTTTAAATAATGAATTTTTAAAATGTGGATTATTTTAATATGTATGTGTCTTATTTTTTCTCTTAAATTGATCTATGTTTTAAACTGATGTTGCTTATTTGTTAATCTGTTGTTGCTCCCCATCTTGATCCACTGAAAGAAGTCGGTAAGAAATAATAATTTTTAATAATATTGGAAACTCTACCTGTTCAATTACTTTGCTGAAGAGCCTCAAAGGTGATCAATGTCTCAAACAGATCTTTCTTCATTTATCTCATATCCTCAGATGCAAATTTGAAATACAAGCTAAAATAGCAAGCCAGTTTTCCCTAAGGCATTATTTTTTCTTTTAGCTCTGTCTTTCACTCTGCCCCAAGAATTCCTTTCAGTAATCATATCAGATTTAGAATATTCCTTCCTGGTATTAAAACTGAAACAATAATTTCAACTTTGGTGTCTATCTACTGTTGGGTGTGTGTGTGTGAGCATCTGTCATTAGAATTCATATTTTATTTTATTGACATTATCTTCAGGAACTAGTTAAAATTTCAGCAAAGTTTCATGAGACAAGCTGGTAGGTGTTTTTGCTGAGCAGGCAGAAAAGCAGTGAAGAATAAAATGCAAACATCTAGATTTTTTTAAAAAAATATACAGTTAGCATGTGGTAACATATACAGAAAAGCAAAAGTTTTGATTAAATATCAAGAGATAAGTCTCAACAGGAAATGATAATGAAACCTCAGGGTATCAATTAAGCCAGAACAATTACAAAAGCTCTTCTGTGAGTTGAATGTTTGTAACTGAAAAAAGAGTAAAAAGAATACAATGTAAAACTGTACATATGACACATTCTCTCTTAAGGCTTTCCTTACATAATTGAGATGAATGGCCATTAAATTTAAAAAGTAGTTGTGGTCATTTTGTGTAGTAAGGAAAAGCTTGATATATATACACACACAATTTTTCATCAGTGTGCAAAATCTATTCACATTTTGGCACAGCAGAGCAGCTGCTAATCGTTTCAGGCTTCCACTAATATGCCAGTATGCATAAACCTGAAAATCAGGAACAAGCAAATTTCACAGAACAGTGGAAGTCTCTTAAACATTTATAAACACAGATTCTGTGTACCAGAAAGGCTACAAATGAAACAGCCAAGTTCTTCAAAGCCCTTAATTCAGTTAATTTCAGGGTTAAAACAGTGCACAAATGAAGTCAAGAAAGGTGGACAGCTTGTATCAGCAAAAGCCATCCTGTGCAATTCTGTGAGCATATTTTAAAACAGAATAATGTTCAAGTTGCAGCAGTACAACAGCAAGTGACAGCATGAAAACTGAGAACCAGTGAGTCAGTGGTCAAACAATTGCTGGCTGCTGGGTTAAATTTTATACTTTGGTTTAAACTCCAAAACTGAATTAAGTATTCATGTAATTTGAGCAGCTAATAATTTTCCAAACATATTTTATGGCTTTAAACAAATGAATTGAATAAAGAACACCAGAAGAATAGGAAAACCTTAATAGAAAAAAAAGGTAGTCTGAGAAGGGAAACGAATACACTTCACAAATTAATCGGTGGAGTAAGGACAGGTTGCTTACCTGTATCTGTGTTTTTTGAGTGGTCATCTGTGAATTCAAATATATGGGGTTTATTGCACCTGTGCAGATCATATTTGGAACTTACTGGAATAAGCAGGCCTGAATTTTTGGTGGTAGCCCTGTCCACCCTATATATATATCCCCTATTCCCACCTGTTAGTCTCAGTTCCAAAAGCTGACACATAGCAGCATCCTGAGGACCAAGAGGCACCATGAGGGAAGGATGGGTGGGTTTGTGTGAATGCAAAGAAGAATGCTTAAAGAAACACAGTTACAGGTAAGGAACCTGTCCTTCTTTGTGCTCTCTATGAATCACACATATGGGTGACTAGCAACCTACTTATACCTAGAGGTTGGAGTGTCATGCCACAACACAAGTAATATATGCCAGTAATGCAGAACTTTATCAGACATCCAACAAGAAAAGGGAATCATAGAATTATAGAATCATATAGTTGGAAGAGACCACAAGGGCCATCCAGTCCAACTCCCTGCCATGCAGGAACTCTCAATCAAAGCATCCCTGACAGGTGGCCATCCAGCCTCTGTTTGAAGACTTCCAAAGAAGAAGACTCTATCACACTCTGAGGGAGTGTGTTCCACCGTCGAATAGCCCTTACTGTCAGGAAGTTCCTCTTAATGTTGAGGTGGAATCTCTTTACTTGTAGCTTGCATCCACTGTACCGGGTCCTGTTCTCTGGAACATCAGAAAACAAGCTTGCTCCCCCCTCAATATGACATCCCTTCAAAATTTTAAACAGGGCTATCTTAACCTTCCTAATGCCTTCTAGGAGTCAAGAAGGGAAGGGAAAGCAAGTGATTAACCCACCCTCTAACGTGACACTTTGATTTTGTTACATGTCATTGCCTCTTTGCCTAAAGCAGACAGCTATTTATTATGCCTTCTTGAATATGAGATGGAGGGAGACTAGCACACAGAGCAAAGAGATTCCACCTCAATGTTAGGAAGAAATTCCTGATGGTAAGAACTGTTTGACAGTGGAAAAGTGACTCAGAGACTAGTGAGGTCTCCTTCCTTGGAGCTTTTTAAACAGGCTGGATAGCCATCTGTCCCACAGCATGCTTTACTTGGGTATTCCTGCATAGCAGGGGGTTGGACTTGAGGGTCCTTGGGGCCTCTTCTAACGCTACGATTCTATGATACTAACACACAGCACCAGGGATTGATGCCTTTAAAAAGAGGAAATGTTAACTGTTACAACAGTTTACAATACCATTCAGCACATCTTACCTTCCACAACATCCCGCTTGTAATCACTATCATTGTCACTATCAGTTGGACGATAATAGATATAAAATCCTTGGATGGGTGTGTTGTTGTTACTTGAGGTAATATACTAAAAAAGGAAAATTTAAACATTTCATGTTTAAATGGCAAGCTTCACTATTTTTATTGCAAGAATTATGGTAATAAATGGCCAAAAGATTTCAGAAATAGAATAATATGTTTGATTATTTGATTCTCTGATACATGTCATTAGTTTGTTCACAAGTCTATACCCCAAAGTTTATTTAACTGAATTTGTTTTATTGTTATGTTTCTTCAAGGCAACTAGAGTTTTCTTGGCAAGATTTATTGAGATTTGCCAGTGCCTTCTTTTAAGGCGCTAAGTCTGAGACAGTATAACTTGCCCAAAGTCACCTACTGCATTTCCATGGTTGAGCAGGCATTAGAACTCTGGTCTGCAATTCTAGTCCAGGACTCAAACCACTGGACCATGCTGGCACAATGTTTAAACTATGGTATTTAAAATGCCTCATTTCATGCAAATCCTTTCAGTTAGAAGTGGACAACAATTTGCAAGCTGTATTTGGGCTATTCACCTCCAGCTCCCCACAAAACTATGGCAGTAAAGCACTAAGAGCCATTAAAGCAAGGAGAAAATGCTTGCCTGAGTGTGTGCATGTGCATATGTGGTCTGTAACTAGAACTCAGCAGAAGTCCATTAAAACGAACACTTCTGATTTGTTTTAGTGGATCTTTCTGAACTGTCACCCATTTTTGATAGTATGGTTGTGTGGGTAGAGGCTGACCCCTGGTAACTGAATTGATCACTAGACTGGCTAAAGTTGCCCATACTTTATATATTTCTATCAATCACTCAAGCTTCCCATCACATTGCACCAGTGAACAATACCTGGACAAGTAAACAAGTAGCATGTAAAACCGAAAGGTTAATGTATGAAATATAAACACTCTATTTATAACATTTAGTGACCAAGGCTTTTCATGTCAGTGGCCAAAAGACTCATCCAGTCCACAAACAGCAATGAAATAGTACAAATATGAACTCTAATATGATCTGCAAGTAAAGCCAGATGTTTCATACTAGAAACACCCTTCCTAGACTATGAAGCGTTCAATAAAAAATGAAAGAAATTTATACTTACAGTCCACTTTAACATAATCTGAGTGTCGCTGACTGCCTCAGTATAAGCAATATGAGGCCCTGTGATGGGACGGTTGGAAAATCGGTTGGTGAAGCCAGCTACTTGATAAGGCCGAGATGCAGAACTTCTTGGACTCTCTCCATAATTATTAATAGCAATCACACGAAATTTGTATAAGGATCCTTTTCACAAGGGGTGGGGGAGAAGAAAAGGGAAGTATTAGGTGATCAAATAAAAACAAATCCACAAAAGAAGAACAGAAATCTAATTCAATTCCAGATCCTTTTTCTATGGCTGTATCAGCACTGCAGAAGTAATCCAGTTTGACACCAGTTTAACTGCTATGGTTCAGAGCTATGGAATTCTGAGAACTGTAGTTTAGTGAGATGTTTAGCCTTCTCTGTTAGAGAGCTCTGGTGCCACAAAAATCCTACAATTCCACAGAATTGAGCCATGGCAATTAAAGTAGTGTCAAACTGGATCATTTCTGTTATCCTGTTTTTCTGCAGAGTTTCAAAGTGCCTACTCTTTTTGTCTTGGGTGACTTCACAGAAAATTAAATTTCTGAAGACAGAGCAAAGCTCTGTGAACTGCCTGATACATTTTGAGAAAAGATGTGTCTCATACTTGTATACTCCATCCCTGCTGTCCTCCTGGAGGCAGATAACGGCATTCTTGTGCCAGCAGGCTTTTGCAAACTGATAAGGGCTAGGAATGTTGTCCTAATGAAATTTTAAAGTTTGTATTTTTAACCTATTGTATTTAAACTTATAAACTGTTTTAACTTTTAAAATGGTTTAATTGGTTTTTAAATTTTATATTTATACATTTTAATGTTGTATTATTTTTTAATTGTATGGGTTTAAATCTGCTGTTGCCACCTTGAGTCACTATATTGGAAGAAAGGAAGGATATAAGAAAATAAAATAACAATAACAATAAGAATTGTATACACTTCTGTCTGATATCTCCTCTGTCTTTAGGTAAATAACATCTATCCTGGCAAAATACAAATCAGTTATTATTTCCCACCAACAAAAAAAAATTTGAAGGCATGATATCAGCCACAGAAGTGACAGATTCACAGTCTCCATTTAAAATTAGGACATCAATATATGGACAGGGATGAAATGCTGCTCCAATTGTTGGTGAAACAAAACATTGTGATACAAGGCATGAGTGATACTTCTGTTTGTTAGGACAATGCATGCATATTAATACCTGGATCCAAATTGCGAACCTCCACCGAAAGTTTAGAAGGGGAAATGTTATCAGCTGCAATTAACCACTCATTGTTTCTATTCATGCGTTTATATTCTACTTTAAAGGCAGTGATGGGTGATCCACCATTTGCACGTGGGATCCAAGTTACATAAACAGAAGTCTCCGATGCTGTGGAGATAGTAGGTCGATCTGGTGCCTCAGGTACTATAAAAGAAAGTTAAGAAAGCTTCATACAAGAATTTAAATTGATTCCAGCACCTCCTTTTAGCTTAATAACTAAATAAATGAAAGCCTTTAGGCTGAAGAGCAGAGTATAATACCATAAATAAATAAATAAATAAATTTAATAAATGAATTACTGGTAGGTACAAAATTCAGAAAATTCTTCCTTGAATGTAAGTACTGAGGATCATTTCTGTTGTCAAAGATAGTGAGAATTAAAGTTTCTTATCAAAAACAAAAACAACATCTATTTTGGCAGATTTAGTCTATTGACTGTGCTATGTAGGAACTCTGAACTATGTCAGCGCCAGTCTTCTAGTATTTGCACACATCAGAAACAGAAAACTACATAATTAAATTCATGACCGCATAAACAGTCTGCTGGCTGCTAATGAAATGAACTCAGTTTATTCCATTTGCAGAACAGAACGTCTAAAAACTGGAAATTCCTGGACTTATGGAAGCTTTATTTCTATAGTTACTAAGTATTAAGTTGCTTTAAAGCCCCCACTTAAAAATAAATTAGCTAACAATCAAAACCATGCAGATTATATTAATACTTACTGAACTCACTTGAAGTTAGACAGCAGTGGGAACAGAAAGAATGGAGAGAGGTGGTATTAGTATGGTGGATTATAATCATTCTGACAGACATAACCAGTCTTTACCATACAGGCTCCCATACTTAAACTATGTAGAATGTATCACTCTCTCTCACACACACACACAGACACAAACAGAGAGAGAGAGAGAGAGAGAGAGAGAGAGAGGCGGAAAAGAAAGGTACAACATTTACTTTTTAAAAATGGCACATTAGTTTTAAGACTAGTTTCTAACTTATGTCATCCAGACTCAGGCAGGCTGTCTGACAACGTTTTTGAATAGTTCTTACATTGTTTACACAGGACACGGGACATACTCAAGCACTTAAAATAGTTTGTTTCAAACTGATTTACTGTAGTAATTTAACTTAGAGAGAACTAAGTATCTGTAAAATTTAGCCAGATAAGTGAAATGACAGATTTCTACACGAGCACATTTCAATGTAAACTCAAGATTTTAGACAAAGAAAACATGCACCCGTCTCACTATATAATAAATCACATAAAAATATAAGGACCTTTTTGTTTAAGCAGGGTTCTTTTAATGGGTAAGGAGGGGAGCTTCTGACTGGGGTGTGTGTTTTATTTGTTTTTTAACTTATGCATGTTTTAAACTGATTTTATACTACTTAATGTGTATGTTTTTAAATTGCTTTAAAAATTATTGTTAAGATTTTTAAACTAAAAGGTTTTTAAACCTTGAGCCTTGTTCTGAAAGAAAGGCGTAAAACAAATGAAATAAATACATATGGGTGTAACAGAGAAAGACTGCATCCTTTGTAATTACTAATTAGTAATCTATTGGCACCAAAATGACAATCCAACAGAACACTAATATCTTATTGCAGGATAATGTAATGTCCTGTAGAATAATGTGTTCATTCAAAAGAAGAAGAACATATAGTTTCATCCCAAAGATCACAGGGTTGTACGAATCTATCTTGCAAGAGTCAGATGCGCCTTCTGGAGTAGCAGAAAACAAGCTTGCTTCATCCTTTACCTGATAGCTCTTTAGGTATCATATTACTTCTCCATCTTCTCTTTGCCGTGCAAAACATACCCAGCTTCCTCAACTGTTACTCAATGAGATTGCTTTCTAGACCTCTTACCATTTTGGCCACCCTACTCTGGACACACCCCAGGTTATCAATGACCTGCTTAAATTTCAGTACTCCAAACCAGACACAACATTCCAAGTGAGGTGTGATCAAAGCAGAATAGAGCAATCTGGGCATTACACTTCTATTGATGTACAATTATAGTTTTTTTCTGCCATTGCATCACACTGTTAAGTCACATGCCCTTTTGAAATTCACTTTGTTAGTTCTACCTCCATTCTCCAATCTCTTATATTCATTTTGAATTCTAATTCTATATGCTAAAGTTTTAGCCATTCCTTCCAGCTTGGTGTCATCTGCAAATCTGATGACCATGTCATCAACAAAGTCATTTATAAAGAGGCTGAACAAAACGGAGGCCACAACAGAATCCTGCAGCACTTCCTTTCTCACTAGGGTAATGAGGAATCAAGGATAAATCAGCTATAAATTCACCTAATACTAAGCTTTGTGTAGCCACATTTTGCCAGCTTGTCAAAAGCCTTACTGAAATCAAAGAATGCTGAATCCTCAGCATTTCCCTGTTCTTCCCAGTTTGTAATTCTATGTCACTTGAACGAACCCGGATCACCACGTATAAAGCACATGGAGCCTCCCATTGCTAGATAGTCTTTCCAGTCTAATGAGGAGATGGATATTTGACCAATGCTTTTTACAAACAGGTCAATCAAGACAGTCATGAAAGAAACACTTATGTATAAGTGAGCTGAAAGCACAGAACAGTAGTAAGGTAAAGTTCAGAAAGAAGTTGGCTGTAAATTCAAAATCATCTTGCCTGATGTAACAATTAACACATGCAGGAAAATCAGGAGAATGGTGGCACCTACCTCCACTATGTCGAGAAGAATCTGGAAGAATCACACCAAAGTTGTTGACTGCACCTTCCTGAATAACTGAATGCTTAGGAATGCTAACTGGCTGAGCAGGAGCTTGTGTGTTTTTTGAGGATGATGATTTTTCTAATAAAAAGAAAATGTGTGCAACAAATTGATTAAAGATACCCATCTGCAATCATACATTCTACACAAAATTTACAGTTTCAGAATAGCATTTTGCTTTTTTCAAGAAGAAAGCAATGGTACTAAAACCATGCAAAATTTTTACAAGAAACTTAATGCATTATTTATTATTTAGTTATTGATATATTTTTATTCCACACTCTTATCAGGAGATCTCAAGGTGGCAAAATGGATATAACAAGATAAACAATTTAAACAACTCCAAATATAAAATAATAAATAATTCAAACAAGATAAAAACATATTGAACAGCTCAAGCAGGTTAAAACACCTTTAAAAGGCTAAAATAGGGGCTGTGCAGACCACCCCAAGGGGCGGCCTGCAGATGCCTCCAGGTGCGCTGGATCGAGGCCACGGCAACTGCATGCCACGGCCCCAATCTGGGCTTTCCAGGGTGCAAAAAGTGGCTCCTTTTTGAGCCCTGGAAAGGGCATGATAGCCACTGTGTCGTGGCTTGAAGGTGCTCCTTTGGTGCTGCATCATATGAATACAGCACCTGAGGAGCACTGTGATGCTGCACACCATGTGGAGTGGCATGTGGCATCATGGTTCCCTGCTGCTCCAGAGAACAGGACCCGGAACAATGGATGCAAGCTACAGGTAAACAAATTCCACCTCAAGGTTAGGAGGAACTTCCTGACAGTAAGGGCTGTTCGACAGTGGAACACACTCCTTCAGAGTGTACTGGAGTCCCCTTCCTTGGAGGTCTTTAAACAGAAGCTGGATGGCCATCTGTCACGGATGCTTTGATTGAGAGTTCCTGCATGGCAGAGGGTGGACTGGATGGTCCTTGTGGTCTCTTCCAACTCTACAATTGTATGATTCTCTTCACCACTTCCAAGGAGAAGAGCCCCAGTGGCACAGTGGTTAAATGCCTGTACTGCGGCCACTCTCTCACAAACCACAAGGTTGTGAGTTCAATACCAGCCAGGGACTCAGGGTTGACTCAGCCTGGCATCTTTCCAAGGTCACGAAAATGAATACCTAGTTTGTTAGGGGTAATTAGCTTACACATTCTAAACTGCTTAGGGAGTGCTTAAATGCACTGATAAGCACTTTAGAAATATACTTGTTATTGTTATTGCTGAAGGCTAACTCATAGGATGATGTGCAACAATGGTGAAGAGGTATACCTTGAGGGACGAAAAAGCTAGGCCCTAGTCACGAAGATGTAGAAGGAAGTGCAGGGCCATGGACAGCTCGACTGGAGATACAGGTTCTGAACAGGTGTCAGCAAAGGCACAGAAACACCTCCATTTGTAGAAGTAGGAATGCTTGGTGGAATCCTTGCGTGCTGAGGATAAGAATGGTAGGAGGTCAGGAGAGGTCAGAGATGAATCCTCCAAGATGTTAGATGTAGGCTGTCAATGTCTAGATGTAGGACTTGCCTGCTGGAGTGGGACAGTAGGTCCAGTCTGTAAGGGAGTGTCAGGTATTGACCTTTGTCAAGTGCAACAGGGGGGCAAACTAAGGTTAACTCAGCCAGTATGGGTCTATGAGGATGACATCTTATCTGCTCTCTGAGATATTGACTATGAGCCTTGAAATCAATGGGAATGGAGGGAAGGAGTAAAGGAGGTGCATTGTCAAGTCGTGAAGAAACACTTCTCCTAGGAAATTCCAGCCCTTCCCTGCATGTGAGCAGAATAGGTGGCACTTCATGTTTTCTGGAGAGGCAAAGAGAGTTCCCCAGCATGGTAGGATGAGGGAGAATGCTTTGTCTGACAGGGTCCACTTGCGTTGAAGGACTCGGCCATGGTTCAAAGAGTCTGCTAAGATGTTGTCCTTGCTGGCCAAACAGACTGCCACCAGGTGGATGGACCACCTTGCACACCACCTCCAGAATTGTACAGATAGATGGAGAAGAGTCTGTGAGTATGTGCCTCCTTGTTTGTTGATATAACAGACAGTGTTTGTGTTGTCTGTAACAACTTGCACCACCCTGTGTTGCAGGTGGCTTCTGAACGCCCGGAAAGCTTTGATCACTGCAAGGCGTTCCAGAGCATTGATGAGGAGTCCTGACTTGATCCAAAACCACTGACCTTGAATCAGAAGTTCATTGGAGTGACCACCCCATCACAATAGGAAGGCATCCGTGGTGACCATGCAGGGAAGTTGGGGAAACTGAAAGGCCATCCTGCTGAGAATGTTATCAAGAACGGTCCACTATAATAGGAAGATGTGGAAGACTGAACAGAGGTTAACAGAATTGGTGCCGAAGTCAGTATCCATGTCGGAACTGACTGGGGCATCGAAACAGAAGGTTAAGGCAAGAGGTCTGAAGACAGAGAAATAACACTGGAAATGGGAGCCATGGTAGATGCAGACAGTGTAAGCACTGGAACTTGTGTTGTCAGTTGAAGAGATGAGAATGGCAGTTTGGAGATGGTGGCAGTGATCCCAGGAAGTGGGGAGGGCACTCGTCTCTCACGTGATTGAGGATGGAGAAAGTGGAGTCCAAGAGCGTCAGTAATAATCAGACTGAAAAAATTGGACTTGGAGTGTTCTCAGTACCAAAGAGGGGATTGGAAGGACAGTTCCTGCCTCTGGTAACAGTCCCAATATGACAGAGAGTAAGAATGATAAGAGGCCTTCTCTCTCCAGTAATCCTCAAGCCTATGGTGGTCCATGTAGGAGAGATTAAAAAAGGTCTAATCTTCTGTACAACTTACTTAATAATGGATAGATTTTGGCATGTTCCATAGACTCTACTTTGAAGTTATTATATGGGCATCTTCTTTTGGAACAAGGAACATCAGCAAATCTACTAGAAAGTTTTATGGAATAATACATTGCACCTAGTCTTAAAGAAAAAAATGGTGATACTTGCCTACAGACAGGCTCACCAAATAAATGGCTATATGGAAAGTGCTATCATAATGTACGCACATCATACTGGGGGACCTAGAGACATAGGAATGTGAGTGCATTTCACAGAAATCTATCTCTGGAATATGGTAAGCTGAGATGATCTAGAAAAATCCCTAAGGGGAAAAAACGTTGAGCAATAGCAAGCATGTTGATCAATTGCAAGCATGTGTACAAAACGGCCTTTAATCTGGCCTAGATGTTAGCAATTGCAGGATAATTGTTTCTATTAATTCCTCTTCATTCTTGCTGCCCTATGTGCCACCTCTCTCCGTGGGGTTCTGAAGCTCCCTCAACCTACGATAAATATTTTATAAAATTGAAATTATCGCTACTATCTTTTTTGGAGGGAATATTATGTCAATGGATTGAACAAACAGAACAAATTAATTGAAATATACTCCAAGAAAAGAGGTAAAGCAAATCAAATACTTCCTTACCTTTGCTAGTGCGGAAAGTAAGCATGGAAGGCTGGCCTTCACCAGCTACATTTCTGGCTACCATCAAGACTTCGTAGAGACTAGAAGGTTCCAGTTCTGAGAGACAAAGTTCATTTTCACTTCCAGGCACACGAATTGTATACCAATTGGTAATATTGAAATTATCATCCAACTGCAAAAGGAGAATAAGAGGTTAAGTGGAAACAAAAAAATCTCTTTATATCTGCTGTCATAAAATAAGGCGAAGGGCAAAATATAATGTAGAATCATTGAATCATAGAGTTGGAAGAGACCACAAGGGCCATCCAGTCCAACCCCTTGCCATGTAGGAACTCACAAGCAGAGTATCCCCAAAAGATAAAATGTATTTTATTGTTGTAACCCGCCTGGATTCTTCGTGATTGGGTGGGCTAGAAATAAATCTATTATTATTATTATACAGCCATCCATGTAAGATCCTAGGTTTTGTATATTGTATGATTTAAGTGCAATATATCCTACTTTATGAAAATAGATTATCTTTTCTTAATGACTTAAAAATGGTTTAGGAGCCAACTTTGACAGCTGGAGAGAGAAAGACCTGAACCTATCAGTGTGCAGATTTAAAAACAAACACACACTTGTTCCTGTTCCTGCTATACTTCACAATCTTTCAACCAAATTCAAATGGATGTCTGTGGGTAAGATATCTACAAGAGACTGCTGGCTGCAATTATTCTATGGTGAGAAGGAGGCAGTCTGCACGTGTTTTCAGCTACTATTACAACTCTCGCACTGAACTCTGGGATTGGAAGAAATTTTGAAGCAATACTCTGGAAGATCCCACTCAACTCACGTCTTTTTTCTAGGGGAGGCTACTAAGAAAAGGAAAAATCAACGTAGCAATTTTGCAAAAGCAGAACCAACTACTATAGAAGTCATAACAAAACAAGTGCCAAGGAATGACCAAAAAAATCCATAAATACAGACATCTGATAGAAAGATTTTTCCACTATATATATATATACATAATTATGCAAAACAATTGTAAAGAGATTTCAAACACTTGAACAGATAATAAATAAATAAATAAATAAATGCTGAGATATTTCTCGTTTCAGTTTAATATGAGATAAAGATACCCACAGATGAATAATCTCAATTTATGGGAAATGTCTATCTTAAAGTTCAGGCAACGATGTTCACAGTATTAATTTTGAAGCAAAGTCACTTTTTTTATAGTTAGTGACAAGCTAAATTTTTTCCCTCAAAAATAAATGCACTAAAATCAAATGCTTGCAATTTCTGTTAAAAAACCTTTCCTTCTGACTGCATAATTTCAATTTAAATGCCAATACTAACTAAGGCCTCAGTAAATCCACTTGAACTATTATTTCCATAGCGGCTCCAAATACACTAGAGCTATAGTCTTTTGCTCTGACCTAACATTGTTAAGCATCAGGGTTTCATAGCATTCTAAGAAACATTCTGAAAATCACAAACAGCAAATTTGTTATACATGTACCCTGCAAACAATTGTCTATTCAAGGTTACCCCCTCCTCCCTCCGAAAAAGCCAGAGGAAAATAAATTTTATAGAGGTGACTCAATGAAGAATTACCTTGCGATATTTCACAAAATAAAAATTAATTGGTTGGCCACCATCCCTTCCAGGTCGCCATACAAGGTTGTACTGGTCAGGTTTAAGTGTTTGTGGGGGGCTGAGAATGATTGGAGCTTCTGGTGGGGAAATTCCATTGGATGCTTTGTCTGTAGCACCTTCATCGATAAGAATCTTGACTGGAGATGAGCTTTCAGGGTCCGTTTCTGAATTAGGATCGCCATCTCCTTCATCACTCTGGGCAGCTTCCACAGGAGCAATATCTTCTGTTTTTGTACTAGTTTCATAGGAAACTACAGAAGGAAACAGAAGGTTAGATATATGCATGAGCTCAATGTTATTTTCCTTGGTGCACTTGGCAATTATGTATAGTGCTCTACAGAATTTTGGATCCTAGACACAGCATCCTACCCTCCCTACACTTCACTTTGGTATCATCTTCCCAAAAGGACAAGATGTACAGGGTAATATTATTTAAAAACATAACTGTGTTAGTCTCTTTCAGCAAATATATATATATATATATATATATATATGAGAAACCCTGTAGTATCTTTAACAATGCGAAATTTCTCTCATAAGCCTTTGCAGACTCTAGTCCACTTCATCAGTTTTGATAGTGTGCTAGTGTGCTCGCTTTGGCAGCACATATACTAAAAATGGAATAGTATGCTAGTGAAACTGATTTCTGAATGAATATGAATAATGGACAGTTAAAAAGGGCATGTGATGCACAACACTTCTGCTGCACATACTTGCTCTCTGCTACATACCAGGACAATTCTGATGCCACTTACCAACTGTAAGGGAAATCTCTGAATGAGCAAATCCATATTCATTTGTTGCTTCACATGTGTATTTCCCAGCATGCTCTGGTGTAACTGGCTGGATATAGAGGGAACTTGATCCACCACGAGACATGATGAAGTAGGCTCTGTCTGAAATGGAGCTACCAATTCTTGCTTGGAAGGTTAACCTCTGTGATTCTGAATGAAGAACCTGTGAAGGATGGCTGGTAATAAGCCCATGGCTATTATACCAACGGATTACAGGAACAGGCAGTCCGGTAGCATTACATGACAACATGACTGTGTCACCATCTGTCACTCTGATGTTTGTTGGCAGTGAGGTTATAACTGGTTTGGAACCTCTATCTATTTAAAAATAAAAATACAGAATACATACATATTATAGTCAGTATGCTTCCACATATATAAACCTGTACCGCTAGAAAGAGGACAAAAACAAATGGGTTGCATGCCGGTTGTAGGTCTTCAAATGGTCATCTGTGCACTCACACAAATGGATTGTCATGTGCATGTCAAGAGCAGCATCCAGAAACTTCTAGAATACAGTAGAAGCATTTCGGCAGTAGCACTACCCATCTCCAGCAATTCTATATAAGAGGCTTCCCACCAAAACTGCTGGCTCCATGGAGGTTGACACAGCCATTCTTAGGGACCAGCAGGACATGGATGGCATTGAGCAAGTACACAATTGTCCACTTAAAGAACTACAGCTACAGATATGCAACCCGCCCTTCTTTGTGGTCTCTGTGCCTCACACAAATAGGAGACTAGAAAGCTATACACAAGAAGGAGGTAGAATTGTCACTGCATACAAGTCAAAATTTTGCCTGCAAACAAGTCAAAAACATTGTATTGTTTTGTGTGTGTTTGGTTTTCAGTTCTAAGACGTTTTCCTAGTAACATCTCTGCAACTTCAGAAATAAAGCCTTACTGTTTGATATACAAAGGAGTGATGTACTGAGTTGGGGGAAGTTAACTGAGTTCTTGACAGACTGCCACATAGGAGGTTGATACCAAAGAGCCTACTCAGAAGAGTATCTTTAATCACAACTCCCTGTTCATCCATGCCTGTAGCATGAGGGCAGAACAATGACTACAAGCAGAGACCACATGTGCTTCATCCAGACAGTTTAGGCACCCTGAATGTCCATCCAAATGAAGATGCTTGACACGTCAAACTTCTTAAATAATGCCAGGAAGAAGTCCAAGCCCCAAGGGCAAGTGTGGCTTTAACTGCCAAATGTTACATGGTAAAGAACTCAAGGCTGGTATCCAAGTGGCTGAAGGCCAAGCAAAACCAAAGATTAAAGAACAGGAATGGTTCCCCACAATGCAGGCACAGTGAGAGGTGAGTAGGAATTGGAAGTTTTGGTAAGAAGCTCCTTATACAAAGTTGCTGGAGATGGGAAGGGCTACTGCCAAAATACTTCTACTAGATTCCAGGAGTTCCCAGTGGTGCTCTGCACAGGTGTAGGACAACCCATCTGTGTGTGGCGCAAAGATCACAAAGGAAAATTGTAGCAGACACTATGTGAAAATCTATTCAATCCTAATGTGTGCAGATTGCTTTGAGCCAGAATCATTTCAAAAACTACTTTTCCAGTTGTTGACACAATAGTAGTTCTGGTTAAAAAGAACAACTAAACAATCAAGTTAATATGAACACATTATTTTATGCAGGTTTTAAAGCAAACTACCCCTACCCCCATAAACTGACAGAGCTAGCTAATATCAGAATTTTATTCAGTTTGATGTCCCATGTAAAAACTTAAATTCAACATATTAATTTAACAGTATTAAAAATAAAAGCCAAATAAGATTTAATGCATCACAAACTTAAAGATGATCTGCTCCTAAAAGTGCTTCTCACTGAACATACTGTATATACTCATGTATAAGTCTAGAATTTTTTGTCAAAAAATTGACCCCAAAAAGCTGGGTTGACTCATCCATAGGTCAATGTAAGTAGTGTAATTTAACTCTCCTCCTTCTCTGACTTTTATTAATTAATCCATCAGAAACAGCAAATTATAATCTACAGTCATAACAAAGCAGATGAGACAGGTCTATTAAGAACAATTTAGCAGAATCTCTTCTTTGAATTGTAGGGGGTTTTTTTAAAAGTGCACTGATAAGAGGTCAGAAAAGGCAGTACTGTGGGAAAAATAATCTCTGAAAAACATTTTTTTTACCTTCTTGAGAATGTAGTCTTCCAGTGGAGTGCGCAAATCCAATGCCATTATTCACTAAACATTGATACAACCCTGTATCTTCTCGGGTGACACCAATAATTTTTAGTTTGTTTCCTGAAAGTAAGTGCCTTGATGAAAGATGGACAGGAGCTGCATTATGGTACCAGGTGAGGTTAGGTACTGGGTTTCCATGTATTTCACAGGAAAGATGCACATTTTTACCTAGAGACACTAACTGATCCTGCAGTCCTTTTGAAATTGAAGGAGATTCTAGAAACAAAAATGAAAGTTTTCACATATGTTGTTCTAAATTATGTTTCGTTCTAATATTTTTGTATTAGCATGTTTCATTGGTTACAGGTATCTTAACCCATACATTAAGCATTTTGTCACAATTATATCTTACCAAATACATTTACACTGTAGTTTATATGTTTTACGACTCCAGACTTGTTATCCACCACACAGGAGTAACTTCCAGCATCTGATGTATCAACTGAGTCAATTGTAAGGTGAGTGTGAAAAATTTTCCATCTGCCTCTCCCAAGCACATCTTTGCCATCTTTATACCAATGGACGTAAGGAACAGACAACCCACTAACAACACACTCCAACATCAGAGGACTGTTCCGAAGTACTGTCAAAGCCTGAGAAGTGGAGGGGTGAATGATGTCAAAGTCTGCCAAGGAAGAGCCTGGAAATTTAAAGGAAAGAAAACAATAGTCATTTTAAATCAGGTATCTAAGGCTCTCTGGCTTCCTACATTCTTTTGAAAACATTCTGTTTCTTTGCTATTTTATATGTTTTCACATAGCCATCCAAGTTGGGCAGATGTTACATTTAACTGTAGTTTATTCCCTTAGACCTGTTAGGCTTCAAACACAGAGTCCATTACCAAGCTAAGCCCTGACATCCAGAATGCAGACTACTGGTAATGACTGCTTACTACCTTCCCTTTATCACCAAATGACTTACATTTTGCCTTAACTGCATTATAGTGAGTCAGACCATTAATCTACCTACTTCAGCATTGTCTAGAATGATGGGCAGCAGTTTTTCAAGGTTTCATTACCTGAAGATATCAGAGGCTGGACCTCTACATGAAAAGCATATGCTCTGCCACTGAGCTATGGCCCTTCCTACTGTTGGTTGGTGCAGATACTTTTAACAGTAGTTAACACTACGAAGAGTTTACAAACAAATTCCAGATCCTGGCCTCACACCTCTAATCATAGTTGTAAGCATTCAGACACACAGTTTAACAAAGGTACAAGTAAATGTTGGTTATGTGTTATCTACATAGAGCTTGAAGACAGTTCAGCAGGGATTGCCCCTGGAAAAATCTCCTCTCAAACTGGGTGGATTCAGATGAAGGGAATCTGCACAGCGGTGGCATTACCTGATGGTTTATAGCCTAATTTTACTGAACAGTTTTACTTATGTCATATTTAATACTCACTGCTGATTATAAGCCTATGTCCAGAAGGTTCAACTTTGAGGTCATCCATTACTGGGTTGTATGCAGCACATTTATATAATCCTTTGTCATCTAAAGATACTCTCAAAATTTGCAAATGTCCAGATGGGAGAATTATGTAATTTTCTAGCAAAAAGAAAGAAAAGAAAAGGGTGATGGTAGTGGCATTTCTTTAATTAGGTTGCAAAGAAGCATACAGTTATTTTTACTGTGTAAATCTGCCTTCATTTAGACCTGTGTGATATTTCAAAAGAAGCCAGTGTAATGAACAAAGCTCAAGGTAACTCTCAGGGTATGATGAGAAACACAAATATACTTTTGTATCACATAATCTCACCTGCTGATTGTTCCAGCCATTTTCCCCGTACACGGAAACGGACCTGTGCCTCTGGGTTACTTTTAGGCACTTTGCAACTGATTAAAGCAGTATTTCCTTCTTCTACTGCAATTGTGTTTCTCCATGAAGTCTCAAAATCATCAAGATCTAGAAGAAAATTTCACTGTTTTTACTTCAAAGATTTAGAAACAAAGCTTACTCCACACAGACTTTTTTTAAAAGTTAAAAAAAGGAGCACTAAGGACCCTATTACATGGTTTTCTCTGTCACTGGATTAATGCTCAAGTTCAAATGTGACCTCTCCTTTGTTAAAGGAAAGATTCCTGCATATAGTCCAAGCTGAACTCTTCTGTACATAGAAGACGGAGAGACAACATGCATGTACCTAAGTTTCATCCCCCTCCCCACTGAACCCTATTACACCATAATGAAAAACAACACCTGACCAGGCTCTTCTTCTTCAATCACTTCAAAATCCTTTTTTTAAAAAAAAAAAAAATTTCTATTTACCATGAAAAGTGAAAGGAAAATGTTCAATGCAAATTTTCCTAGCATCTTTGTAGAAAGCAAGAACAGAAGGAGGTAATTAAGGCACAATTGGGATGCTACGTATCCATTTGGGTGAAATAAAATGTGCAAGTAATATAAACAGAATACCTTTCCTTTTTCTGGAAGTGTATTGCAATTCTATAATTACAATAATAGAACAGTCAAGGGTGTGGAAGATAACACTGGCAAACTTTTCAATTCTATGATTCTAAAATTACATAAATTTCTGGTTTAGATGTCAGTTCAACCCAATGACTGTTCTAGCACAACTATTTTATCTGGAAGTAGTACAGCACAGAAGACACTTAAATACCTTCAGTTTTCTACAGCCTGTACAGTATGTCAGTGTTGGCTGACCTTTATTAGCTCTACAGAAGAATTTGTTATAGGTCAGTACACTTTAGAAACATTTACTCTCCTCAGTTATTTGAATTTGTCTCCTTTGGGTACTGTGGGCATGGTTTATAAGCAAAGCATTTGTATAAAAGCAGATTCATCAAACCAATGCTAACAGAAGCAGAATTTAGTAATATCAAATGGCTAAATCATTCTCCATCCAGATACCTTCAGGACGAGGTTTTCAAAAAAAAAAAAAAAAAAAAAAAAAGTAAAATGGCACTGTTAAACATTTAAGTCAATTTGAATACACATATATAAAAATCCAATGGACTAAGACCAGGCATGGAACTAACACAAAGCATGGCAACTATCATAGAATTAATAAACTGATAGATTCACCTTAGGGTTACTGTAACTCAGAAATGACTTGGAGGCACACAACAACAAAATAGTATTACTGTAAGCCAGCACGGTGTAGTGGGTTGAGCATCGGACTATGACTCTGACCAAGGTTCCAATCTGTGCTCCTTCATGAAACCCACTGGGTGATCCTGAACAAATCACTCTCTCTCAGCCTCAGAGGAAGGCAAAGGCATAAGAACAACCCAGTGACAGGATCACCTTAGGTTAACCTTAAGTTGTTTTGTTGTGAAGGCACGCAACAAAAAGGAAATATTCAGATTTCTTGTTGCTCCCCTTGATTAAACTGAAAAATTTTAATTGCTTCAAAATTGGGGAGAGGTTTAGATGAGATCTTATATTTCTTCTGGTTATTCACTTCTTTTCACATTATGCATGTATGTTTCAAGAGAAGGCTAGTTAGAACAAAGATTTTACTTCTCTATAAACAAGGGAATTACTTAAAGAGGTTATCTGCTCTTTCCAGATATAGCCCCCTTAAAGACACAAAAGGTTAAGTGCATGCAGAGTACAAACACAAAAGAGGACAATGGAAGAAACTGAAATGTCATTGAAGGGTAACATGTAAAGCTTTGTCATCAAACAGAATAAAACTTACATGCTATCGACACTCTTGCAGGTCTGCTGATGATTGCACCAATGCTGTTATTTGCAATGCACTGATAGATACCAGAACTTGATTGACTAAGAGAGGAAACTGTCAGGAATCCTAGTTGTGTATCTACTTGCTCCACATTCTTGTGCAATTTCTCTCCATTGAATAGCCAAGACACATGAGCTGTGGAGGGCTCAGCAGAACAGTGGAGTTTTACAGTCGCACCAGGCTTCTGAACAGTAGAAAGGGGCTCAGAAACAAAGTACGGAATCAAGTCTAGGAAAAAAAAACACACCATACGTCTGTAAGATTATATTAATTTACAGATCATTTTCAATATTATGAAATATTGTGATCATATTTATATGTTTATCTTATATAAATATAGAGTCCACTATATTTTAAAATTAATATTTAGCCTATTTGAGTATTTTTCACCCAGTAAGACTGACCCTGAAATCAAATCTACAGCTAATAATTTACACATTTTTAACATCCATTTTTATTGTGCTAGATTGAGAGTGCAGCTATCACTTTGAATAAATTAAACCAGACTGTTTAATGTGAACAAATCTATCACTGTTATAGAAAGTAGATTATTTTTATCTTGATTGACAAATGCTGATCATACTTTAAAATTATAATAATAGAATATAATAAGAGAATATAATAATATGAGGACATTCAGTAAGATGAGCTTACCTGAACCTGTAGTTGAGAAGAAAACAGTAAGAAAAAGAAGTTCTTGTAAAGATCCAGGATCAGAATGCATAGTGCCAGGTTAGAAAGGTCAGACTATTATGAGTCACTGAGGAGCCTACAAAAGAAGAGATGTAGGCAACAAAACTGAGTTATCTTTCTCCGTATCTTCACTGATGTTCTATACTGATATGGAAATATAAAACAGAAAACCTTGAGGAACATGAATAAGGCTAGATATACTGCCTAAATCTAAAGCACTAAGTCTTTTTACTTGTAGAAACAAAGAATAAAGGGCTGTAAACACAGTCCCTAAGGGATGGGGAAACGCTGTCCCTTCCCTAGCCGGATTGGCGCCGTGGCCTCGATCCAGCCTTTCCAGGGTGCACTCCTTCGGCGCTGCGTCATGTGGATGCAATGCTAGAGGAGTACCATGACACCACATGCTGTGTGGAGTGGCGCCACAGCACCCTGGGAAGGGTGGAATCGAGACGTATGTCATGTGGATGTGACGCCCCAACCCCACTCTCAAGCTGGCCTTAATGGCCGTTCTGAAGAGCCCCTAAGCCACTTGCCATGATGCACCAGCTGCAATACACTTTCATGACAGAATGTGAGGCTACATTGCATAAGTCTAGAAATTTTAGTCAAAATATTATCTCAAAAAACTTGGCTCCACTTATCCATGGGGTATATAAGAATGCAAGTACATATATTCAGGGGATGTGGTAGCTCAAGAGGTGAAGAAACTGACTATTGATTGCAAGAATAGCAGGTTGGCAGTTCAAGGCCCAAGTGCTGCACGATGGGATGAGCTCCCATCACTAGCCCCAGCTTCTGCCAACCTAGCAGTTCGAAAGAATGCAAATGGGAGTAGATGAACAGGTAACACTTGGATGGGAAGGTAAACAGCATTCTGAGGAGTCATGCTGGCCACATGACCATAGACTTGTCTTTGGCAATGCTGGCTCTTCAGCTTATTATTAATCTTTATTTATATAGCACTGTAAATTTACACAGCACTGTACATACAATCATTTAATTAGAAGGTTCCCTGCCTTCATGCTTACAATCTAAAGAATGGAGATGAGCACCGCGTGCTCCAGTTGGATACGACTTGACAACCTTGCCAAAGAGGAATACCTTTTCCTTTTTAAAGAACATGTATGTAAGTATTGTAACTTTAACTCTTACTTTTAAAAATGAACCATTCTCTTTTCTGAGTAGAGTGATGGAAGGCGAGAGCTTAGTCTGTTCCCAGGAGAACCTAAAAGAAGCACCAACCCTCTCTACTCTCTTATTCATCCAGTCTTTAGGGAAAGCACAAACAGTTATGACTGCCAGAATTTTTTAAGTTCTTTGCCATCATTTCCCTTTCTGTCATTTTTATATGCTTTGTTACATGCCCCTAAGTTTTACCCTTGACTTGTCCGTGGGTTATACCAAAATCTATAATTTTGTCCTGCAAACTTGCCCTTGACTTATACATGAAGGCGACTTATATTCAAACATACATGGTATGTGTATGATCCCAAATCTTTCAAGAAAGCTGAGAAGGAAGACCACACACAAAAGAAAAAGTTCTTATATTTAAAAATATCCAACTCAGTTATATCAAGAACAACTGTATCTGAGGAAGGAGACCTTACTCTGTGAAAGATTATGCTACAACATTGTTTGCACAGTTAGTCTCAAAGATGCTACAATATCCCTTTGCATACTGATATTCCAGACTAACATGTTTATGCCTCTGAATAACTGCACCAGTGTGTGAAGGCAACTGAAAAGCCAGCTATCATAAACTAGTTTTAAAGGAAAAAAACAGAATAAAAACACTATTCCCTTGACATCTGTAGAACAAAAACCATCTTTTGTGAAAGAGACCTATATGTCTGGACAAATTTATTGATATGTTGTATTTTTGCTTTTCAATTGTTGTCTGCCAAAGTACTTCAGAAAAGTGGCACAACTTGGCTTTAAATGCAAACTAAAAGTGAGAGAGGTTTTAACCTGCTGCTGAAAGGGATTCAGTGTAGCCACCAGGTGTACGCCCCTTGGGAGGTCATCCCAAAGTCAATAATAGTAGCATGTCAAAATTAGTTTCTGACTCAAACCCACAAGTGTTCATCTTCAAATTACTACTTGTGGGGCAGCTGTTTGCTTAATTAGCAACGTTTCACAATCATTCCCTTAGTCCCACAATTTTGCTGATCATGGGGAAATAAGCACAGGAATTTCAGCTTCTTTTCTCAAAAGCACAGACCAAATCCACTGTTGAAAATAACAAGTCTGGCTCACAAAGTTGCATTGCTAACCTTGGTAAATATAAACAGGTCAGCCCATGGAACTAACCTTCTGTGAATGACATTATGATGGCCCATAATATGTCATTACTTCATACTCTTAATTAAAGTAAAGCAATTTGCTAAAATAAGATCAAACCTTTTCTCAGTCTTGCAGTAAAGCTGGAGTCTAGTATTATGCAATTAATCTTGAGATTGATATATTTAAGCAGTAAGGACTGTTTTTCACTCACTCTTAAATGCACTGCAAATATATTTTCTCCAGCAACAGGTCCCAGGATTAATCTCAAAATCAGTGATTCAAGCACACTGGATTAGAAAGAGACTTGATCTCATTTAAAATTAATAGGCAAGTTGGCTATGACTAACTTAAGTGGCACTGATTTCAGTCAGTCTATTTCAGCTATGAAGTAAGTTTGGATCTAAACCACTGCAGGCTTTTGTGTTATACAGAAATCCACAGGAAAGTCCCAGAACTATCCTGAGTGTAGTCTTCAGATGTGTGAAATCACATTTGGAGATCAATTCAGGATAGATGTTATCATTTCTTTATTATATTATCTGGCTTTAACTGTAGTACAGTCATGGAATATATGAAAATCTTTTTAGGATGTACAAAATAACCAAGAGAAACTTTGCTGATGTCTTCTGCTTACTGTTTGTAGATGTTTTTAGCACCAAATCATGCAGAATTTTTTCCACAATTCACAAGGCTGAAGAGTTTAATAAATGACACAAAACAATGTGTACAGTGATTCCATTCATTTCCAGTTTAAAATGAACTAAGGGGGAAACAGACAGAGGAAATGTTCCTGCTCGATGCTTTATCTGTTGCTAAAGTTCTCAAGATTTTTTTAAACAGCCAGATGCCATTCTTCTCTTCAGGAAAATCCCAGAGCATGCTATCTGAAGTCTGGGTTCTTTTTATTTCAAGACAGATTACAGCAAAAAGCTGCATTTTTTTTTCTAGTAGATGTGGTTTGCTAGTTAATAAAGTATTTTCTTTTTCTACTTTGAATGGGAGTGGGACACAAGGTGTTTATGATAGAAAAATACATTTTGGTACACTATGCCTTTAAAAAAAGAAGGCAGGTCCATCCAAAAGGGAGCAAAACAAACAAATAAACGGAAAAAAACAGAAAAGATCTCTCAGTGGGCAACTGTTGTTTGTTAGCCAAATTGTGTAATCAGCTTCTTTCGTCCTCCATCCTCTACCTGTTAGCAGGAAATACTAGGAAATTAAGCTTTTTCTTACAAGCTGTATCATTTTTAATAACAGCTTGGACAGGCCATGAGAATGTACTTAATATTTTCTTTTAGTTGGAAACATATTCAAAGGTTAGCTTTGTTAGTCAAGCAGCAAAATACAACAAAATCTCAAGTGCACACAAGAGTTTCTTCTCCTCTATGATTTTTAACACCTTTGCCTGCTGAAGAAGCCAGTGATGCTTCTAATGCTTGCATGAAGTATTTTCTACATTTTGGTTGATCAATAAAGACATTGTATTAGTTGCTGGCAGAAATTTCAACTGAAATTTTAAGTGGAGAAGATAAGATCCAAAAGTTTATCAGACCTTTATTTGTAAAAATGTTTAATCTCAACATTTGGCAACATAATTGGAAACAAACTACTTTACATAGAATAAACTTTTGGTTTATTGTTTATTTGATTATTGGGTACTAGAACAACTTGACTAGACTGAGAGCAAAAATGTTTAGAGAAAGGTTTTTAAAAAAATGAAAAGAGAACACAGCCTCTTTGCCAAAACCTTCCTCCATTTATTTATCTAAAAGTCTAAACGACATGAATTCAGTGTACACGACAACAAATTAGAAATAATCAAAGAATTCTCATACCTTGGATCAAACATTAATCAGAGTGGAGACTGCAGTGAAGAAACAAGAATAAGTCTAGAACTGAGAAGGGCAGCTATGAAAGAACTAGACAAGATCCTGAAGAGACTGTTCCACATATGTAGAGTCAGATCCTGAAAGGCTTATCTTGATACAGCCATATGCATTCATACCTGTTACCTCCTTAATAGAGTCCATCCATCTAGCATGTGGTCTTCCTCTCTTTCTACTTCCTTTCGTCTTTCCTAGCATTATTGTTTTTTCTAATGAGTCCTCTCTTCTTATGATGTGTCCAAAATACAACAGCCTACCTTTTGTCATCTTGGCTTCCAGGGAGATTTCGGGTTTGATCTGCTCTAGGACTCATCCATTTGTCTTTTTTGGCTGTCCATGAAATCCTCAGGACTCCTCTCCAGCACATCTCGAATGAATGGATTTTCTTCCTATCTTCTTTCTTAACTGTCCAGCTCTCACATCCATACATAGTAATAGAGAATACAATGGCTTGAATGATTCTTACTTTTGTGTTCAGTTGTATATATTTGCATTTTAGGATCTTTTCTTGTTTTTGCATAGCTGTCCTCCCCATTCTTAATCTTCTGCTTTCCTGGCTTCAGTCCCTGTTCCTGTCAATGTTTGATCTGAGGTATGAGAACTCTTTTACTATTTCTATTTCCTCGTTGCCTACGTTGAAAATGTGTAGATCCTCTGTGATCGTTATTTTTGTTTTCTTTATGCTCAACAGTAAGCCTGCGTTTGCACTTTCTTCTTTGATCTTCCTTAACAGTTGTTTGAGGTCTGTGACGTTTTCTACTAGCATTATAGGCCTGATCTAGATTGGCAAAAAGAACTGTGTTCATGGCTGCATGAAACTCTAGCCTTTAGATGAGAAAAAGGGAAAGTGTGCCATGAAAACACTTTTTTTTTTTGCGTTTTAGGGGAGAAGAAGCGCCTTTAAAAAGGTGCTGGTTTTCCCAGCTTCTTTTTTAAAAACTGCAGAACAGCACAGCTCCATCTAAAGGTTGCGGTGCAGCTGCTAAGCATTAAGAAAAAGGCAACTTCATGTCACACTTTCCTGCCAATCTAGAAAGCCCCATAGTGTCATTGGCATATCTCAGATTGTTGATATTCCTTCCTCCTATTTTTACTCTTTTTTCTTCTGCGTCCAAGCTGGCTTTTTATACAATATGTTCTGCATATAAGTTGGATAGGTAGGGTGATAAGATGTAGCCTTGTCTGACCTCTTTGTCAACTGGGAACCACTCTGCTTCTCCAAATTCTGTTCTGACAGTAGCTTCTTATCCTGAGTATAGATTCTTCATCAGGACTATCAAATGTGTTGACCCTTCCATGTCTTTAAGTGTGTTCCATAGCCTTTCATGATCTATGCAGTTAAAGGTTATACTACAGTCTATAAAGCACATGTTGATTTTCTTTTGAAATGCCTTGGTGTGCTCCATTAGCCATCATATGTTTGCAATGTGGTCCCTAGTGCCTCTTCCTTTCCTGAACCCTGTTTGGACATGTGGGATCTCTCTCTCCATGTATGGTTGGAGTCTATGTTGCAGATTTTACTTGCTCAAAATTTTGCTGTCTATCTACTGTAACTCAATAACCAGGCTTCATGGAAAATGAAAAAGAGTTTATTGTAGCAAATAACCATGGAAATAGGTTACCAGTGCATGTTCTACCATTTTTAGGTTCTCCAGTTGTAGGTAGGGGTGCAGCTGGAACATTAAACCAAGCTGATAGTGGGCACTCTTGGCCATCGTATCTGTCACTTGGAGCGACAGATACAAGCTGCAAACAAAGTCTTTCTGAGGGAGTGTAACTCCATCCAGAACTGGTTGGCATGCCTCCAAACCAAGGTAAGAACCTTTCAAGTAAGCACCTCTTGCCTTGTCTGGATTCAGCTTCAATTTGTTTTTCCACCTCCAGCCCATTACCTCCTATAAAGCTTCATTTTCTCCATAGACAGCTATTAGAGACTGCAAACACCAGCTTCCACAAAGGCTAATACATTCCATCCTATGAAAGCTGCTAATTCTATTATGATGCAATTTTACATTTTCATATGTTTCTCTGTACACAGCACACCACCTTGTTCCATAGTCACCTTTATATAAGTGCAACCAAATTTATGTTCTGTAACATTCTTCAACAATGAACATAAAATACAAAATACTGGCAAAAGAAACTGGATGATTAAGTTTCACGCTTCATATTTCACATTAAATTCACCCTGAAAGGAAAAAATAGCAAAATGTATAGCAGTGTTTCTTAAGATAGCAGACACAGTGGACTAGAAAAGTTATTTCCTAATGTGCCAGGAACCACCACCATATTTATGCCAACTGACTACAACTTTTTCTTTCTTTCCTGGCAGCCAATAGCTCATGCCCTGGCATTGGTCCATAGATCATCACTTCGAGTAGAACTGGCCTACAGTATTTTAACAGAGGGTTATTAACCTTTGCTTTTGCCATTGACTACTTCATGGTCACCAGTATTTGATCACAGTGTTCCCATTATACTTCTGGGACCTAACACAGTTTGTCGATGCAATTCTTGATGTCTTGTTTGCTTGTAAACTCAAGCTAGATACAGACAGGTAACATACTCCCATCAATTTTAACTACTAGCCCCAGAGTTGATTTCTTCAATTCAGGAACCATTAAGCCCCTCGAAGCAATTGTATACAGTCCAGCATGGACACATACTCTCCCCCAGGCCTCTTCTCCCTTAAACAGTGATGCCATGAATTAATGAATGTAACTGAAAGGGAAACTGAAAAATAAGGCAAACATAAATTTGGGGAGGTTTAGATGTTCAATAATTATTATACACAAACAATACAAAGGAATTACAGCACCTTTGGCATTTGTTATCCTGCACCCCCCACCTTTTCAGAGGCTCAATCAAGTCAGCCAAGCATGCAAACTGATCCTGTTGCCAGCAAAAACATTTCCTTTCACTATGGTCAGCCAAAAAGAGAGCAAGAAAATGGAAATTGCTTGAAGTTATGGCACCAAAAAGACCAGACAGGCAAGGAAATAATCAACTCCACATGAACCACTTCTAGGCCATCACAATGAAAAGTGCCCAAGACTAACCCCAGGAAAGGTCACTGAGATTGTGGGGTCACATGCAGAAAAAGGCAAAAATAAGAGGCTGCCAGTTGCAATAAGCATCAGTGTGTTCCTAATTACACTCAAAGAAGGGTTGAGCTCAAAATAAGATTTGGTTTAGCAACAACCTAATAAAAAAGTTTTTAAAAATCATTCTAGAGAACCACAAGCTGTATTTTTGTATGTTACTGGAATACAAGTAGTCAGGCATCCAGCATGAATGTGGGTGAGGAACTTGGAAAGTGACTGGAAAAGGCAGATGCAGAAGTATCAGGGGGGAAGAAGGGAGAATGCTAGTTTCAGAAGTGTACTCCCTCAAGAAAATATGTAAACAATTTTATAGTTCAGGAATTGGTACTAGGCTTACAATGCATTTGTGTGACAGAACAGAAAAAATGTAATTCAACCTTTTCTAAAAAAAAACAAAGTCTTTTTTCCAGCTAAACAAGAATGATATAATGTGTCCCATATCTTCAGGTCCTCTGAGAGACATTTAATTCAACCAGCCAGGACTAAGATGAACAATTGTCACCCAGAGGACTTTTTCATTGGCTGCCCCTAGACTAGAATGACCTCCCGGGAGAGATTTCATAGTTAAATATGCTGTTTGAATTTTTAAAGTATTAAAGGCCTATCTCTTCCAATAGGCCTACACAATCAATTTTATCTATACATTTTAAATCAGGATATTATCATTATGTGGGATGATTTTAATGTGTCTTAGATTTATGTGTTTTAACAGCATTTTAGCAACATTTAAATGATTTTGTGGGTTTTAAACCATGTTGTAGCCTGCGCCAACACCTCTAAATACATTTCATCACACCCACACACCACTGCTTTTCTTCCTCACAAAAGAGAATTACATACCACCAATACAAACTTCTTTGTGCTCTGACTACTTGAGAGGATCCCTACCCTCCAAAGGTAGCCTTCTGAGGTAGGAGGGTTTTGCCCCTGTTCCTGTACCTCATAATCAAGCATTAATACTTGGAATCTACAGTGTAGCTCCAAACACCCAATATGTTTACAGCTCTGCTAACATGTGTCATATTTTCCCAAGTATCAGCCTCTTATATTTAGGAATTAATGCCCCACTTGAGGCATCTCTTGTGTCTTACCCTAGTGCCACTCTTTTCCAAAAATGCTTCAACCTCCCTGATAAGATGAATTGCAGCTATACAGGCCTCAAGCTGAAGTATGTTCTCTTCCAAAGTGTTCCAGTTCCAGTTTGCATTTGCTGCAGGTACAACTTTGCAGATCTTTTGGCAAGAAGGATCCAGCCCCCACAAACACTCAGAAAAAAAATCCTGTTTTGCTTTATGTGCTGCACTCCAAAGACTGAGGAAGATGATATATAAGGCATAATATGGAGGAACACCTACTATTGCCAACAGGACATATATCTGTGAACACCAAAGATGTATTAGAAGACAATCTAAAGTCTCTATGATTAAACACTTCTAAGACCTCATATGTGAGAAGAGTGTGGGATATTTAGAAAAGGACTATTTAGAAAAGGAATTAGCTCAAAGGAGGGAATGATAAAATATACTTTGATGGGGGAGATATGTGAGATAAATCAATAAACTATGATATTAACTCAGTGGTAGTAATATAATTAGCATTTGCTCCAAAAAACACACACCATGATACATACTGTTATGCCAAGTCAAGTATACCTGTACAAATCCAAGCTTTGCAACAGTGACGTTCCAAGCAAAGTTCCGAGTACAGAAGGAAAAAGCATCAACAGAAAACCTTTCAGTTGTCTTGATATACCAAAGACAGTATCCCAGAGTTCAGTCAGTAGAAACATATGTGACCACAATACTTTGCTCCCACCTAACTAGGATAACATTTTCCAGTTGGCTAACTGGCATCCACCAAGCAGCAAGGCATTTAACGTGTACAATAAAAACCATGATCAGACACAAATATGCTCTCTAAGGCAGCCTCAAGTTCAGCCATAAGGAGAGAAAACACAGAAGCCTCAAAGCCCATTTGACAGTACTTACTATTAAAACCATAAGTGATCATTCAAGCATGGGTTAGAAAAACCTAGAGAACAAATTAGCGAACCAGGTTGACAAGTTGCAAGAATTCTGCCCAAATGTGTCAGTGATGTCCCCTTAGCCACTCAATACACTAAATGACAGAAGGAGAGACAACCAACCATCTCATGACATGCGGGATTCAGTTATTTGAAGCTACAGTAGTCATTAAAGAGGACCAGCAAGATGTAATGGTTTGTGTTGGACTAGGACTCTGGAAGACGAGGCTCTGAATCCCAGCTGGGCCATGGAAACTCATTGGGTGACCTTGGGCAAGTCACACTCTCTCAGCCTCAGGAAAAGGCAATAGCAAACCTCCTCCGAACAAATATTAATAAGAAAATCCCATGATAGGTTCACCTTAGGATCACCCTAAGTCAGAAATGACTTGAAGGCAGACAACACCGAAGTAGTTATTAAGCATTTGTGCAGATGCATCTTATACTTAAGAGCAAGTACCTGAAGAACAAGTAACTTCATTTGCATTCATACTCACACTGTCAAACAACCGTGGCAACTCTATAAAATACATGTCAAAAGCAATCTGAGCAAACCTATTAGGTATTTTTGTTGTAACTTGTAGAAATATATGCTATTTGTGATGCCTAAAGGAACATATATCTATTAATCTCTCACCTGCAGCCATAATTTATAGCTACCTACTACTGTCTTATATAATAGCTAATTGGATACCAGTGAAGTCGTGGCCACAAGGAAAATGTAACTCCATGAAGGAGAACATAACACAGATGTGAGCTCCAGTGATGTGACAGAGGTAAATCAAATCTGCCTGAATATGGTGTAAGAAAGCAACAGTTTAGTTTTAAATTCTCATTTGATTTATTCTGTATTTCACTAATATTCTCACCAAACTGTTCCCCTTTTGTAGTTTTTTGTGGGGGTTTTTGTGCTATGAGGCTGTGTTCTAGGAGAGTTTATTCCTGACATTTCACCAGAAGCTGTGGCTGGCATCGTCAGAGAATGGGGTATATGTGCTATTGGTTGAAGGGAGGTGATTTACATGTTAACCTGTATATTGTTTTGTTGTTGAATGGCAAGGGCTTGGGGTGTCTATTTAATTAATGATCCATTGTCTGCTGGGAAATCCCCCTTACCCTGGCTGGTGTTTGTTTGCATTTTCTGGATCCTGATTTTGGTGTTTTTCAGGACAGGTAGCCAAATTTGTTTACTTTAAGGGTTTCTTCTTTCAGGTTGAAGTTGTCCAGGTGTTTCTGAATTTTAATAGCTTCCCTATGGATTCTGATCTGATAGCATGTAAATCATCTCCTCTCAACCAACAGTAAATATACCCCACTCTCTTCCATGCCAGCATTCCCTGAAGATCAAAGACACAGCTGCTAGAAAAACGTCAGGGATAAATTCTTCTACAACATGGCCTCACAGCCTCAAAAACTTACAAAAAACTATAGATGACAGCTGTGAAAGCCTTCGACTTCACATGTTTCCCTTTCATTTTCCTGTCACATACAGGAAAGACCAAGTAAATTTGTAAGGCATAGTTTAGATCTCATGGCATTCCCTTTG
Source organism: Urosaurus nigricauda (assembly GCA_034509955.1). Classification (NCBI taxonomy): domain Eukaryota; kingdom Metazoa; phylum Chordata; class Lepidosauria; order Squamata; family Phrynosomatidae; genus Urosaurus; species Urosaurus nigricauda. Next base: position 12,441,830 of record JAOEGL010000009.1, read on the forward strand.
GTTAAAAGATCTACCATATATACTAAACTATAACTTGACCTCATGTATAAGTTGAAGGCAGGTTTTCAGGCCAAGATTATGGATCTTTATATGACCTGTGGATAAGTCAAGAGTAAAATTTAGAGAGAAAATAACAATTTTTCAAATCCAGAAGTGGACTTTTAGTCACTTCTATTTGTGTGTGTGTGTGTTTAGACGAATCCCAGAGCTAGGAAACTGGTCCACAGGCCTGAAACAGTTGCCCATCCCTGTTTTAGAGACGTTTTCTCACAAGGTTCTGAGACTCAAAACTTTTATTGTTGTTTCTGGGTACTTGGTCAGTTTAAGGAGCCAGAACAGGTAACACAAAGAGTTTGCCTTAAGAGCTGACCAGCAGAGGGAGTATATAGCTACCAATGGTCTATAGAGATGAAAGAGTTTGTAAACATTAAAGTGATCAGAACTGAAATGAAATTCACAATGATTAGTCCACTTCTATGCTAGTGAAACACAGAAGATTTTTAAACACTATGCCAAATAGTAGGAGAGCAGGCAATTCTGTCTGATGCTTACTATACCAGGTATCTCTCCTATAGCTGGAACTACTGTAGAGATTCAGCTGCAACCCTAAGTGATAACTTAGTCCTAGTGATATTCAATACATTCTCCAGCACTCTTACTTTGTGACACCTGTGCAGTTTTACAGCATTATTTGGCTCCACATGATGCTTGATTGGATTTAAAGCAAGAATTCAGGATAATATTCAGAAGTGCACTTTATAGTACAGGGACCAATTAAAATCATATTCATTTTTCCTGCCTGTAGAAATGCCTGATTTCAAAATAATATTTCCAAAATTATGAAGTTTAAAAACTACTGGTACTGGAAATGGCTGTTGGTACAGAACAGATTCAAAGTACTTCAAACTCAGGATTTACCAAAACTAACTTTATCCAATACTACCCTAGTAAATGAAACAATACACATACATAAAAGAGAATTCTGTGAATTATCAACAAACTAAAATTCACTAGAGGAACAGATTTCTACAGAATGACTACATGTGTATTGCAGATTATTTTCTTTTATATCAGCATCCAAGCTAAACTATGAAAGGCAACACAATGCCTTACAAGAAGACTATTACAGAATTTCCCCCCATAAATCTTTTCAAAAGCAGTATCAACATCTTGGGTAAAGTTGTAGACATGAATTTGTGCATGTGCATATATGAGGGAGAAAGGGAGAATGTGAGTATATACAGGACAGGGATTGTTATCTTAACAATAAGCCATAAAATGTTAGACTACAAGACCAATTTTTTGTGAAATCCTTCATTATTATGGTTAAGTAAAGTGCAGAGTTTAGCCACTTGCTTTTACATTAATGACTAAGCATGTACCTTGTTAAAAACGAGACACAAATGAATCAAATATTTAGAAACCCCAAGTACAGTTATGCTGTACATAAGCACACATAACCATTCAGTACAGAAACAAATTACCAGCAACAAGTCTAATGAAATTCATATATTCTTGAATTCTAAAAAATGATTAACCTGTTACTCCTACATCTCCCCCCCTCAAAAAAAACAACAACACTCTGAACAGTTATAGATGAAAGGTGATTTAGGCTGCAGCCTTATACCTATTTAACTGGGAGTAAGCACACTGAATTCAAGGGAACTTTGAGCGTACGTTTACAGAACTGTCATAAAGCTTTCCACCCAATCTCTAGCTTGGTTTATTTCTCAAAAAGGAAAAGCCGTGGGAAAAAAAGGCTTAAAAGATTACAGAAATTTTATCTGGAAATTGGCTGAATATTAAAAATCGCTGTCTCTATTTTGCTACAAAGTAGATAGGCATACAAATAGAAAATTAATGACAAGAACGCAGCCTTCTTTTATAAGGAGCAGTGCAATGAAGATAACACTCCAAAAGCTTTCTTCAACCCCAAATGAATGACTAACTGGAATGAGTTTTTAAGGACATTTCTGCTGGTCATCCAAAATCATTTATACTCATAGGCAAATAAAAGTCAGCCACTGCCTATTATATCTCTTTTTAAAAAAAGAAAACAACTCACCCAGTGCACAAGAGTAAATGCTTGTATTGATAACGATAGCCAGTTTGCCTCTTCAGACTGAGAAACAAGGAGTCAGATGGTTGCAATATAGTAAGGGTGGGTGAGCTTATTGTAGTGCCCCAAGTACAGCACAGTTCTCTTTGAAACATCAGTGTCTGACTATTCGTATTCTTTGGGGCTGGGCTTTTTCTCCTACCAGATAAGCTGTTAAGTCATGCCTCGATTTTAAATCTGCCAGCATATGGATTCTTCGAACGCAGCCTCCCCCACTTATTTATCATCAAGAGTGATGCACTTCTTGTTCTGCTTCCCCCAGCTCCCCCCTTGCTCCAAAAAAAGGCACTGCAGGGCAGAAATTCCTCAGGTGCTTGCTAATGGAATTCCCAGGGTCTAGGAGCCGCTTCGGGGATCAAGAGATCTCACAGCCCCTGCTGAGGTAAGAAGCAACGAGTCTGTTCCATTTAATCAAATACAGAATGAATTTCCAGCTCTATTCACTGGGTTGTCTCCAGGGCTCCAAAAAAGCACCAGGGAGCTAGAATCACACTAATGTGGCTCTTTCAAGCAAATGTAATTAGTTTGATTTTAAAAGACCCACATTAATGTCACCTCCGAACTAGGACCAGATTGTGGATGACAGGGATACTGTATAGTTCATGCTGAACTAAGGAATTTTAAACAGGAATCATGTAAATTACTATTTCTTATTATGCCATACTGATTTTTTTAAAAAGGAAAGCAGTTAGTGAGAGTATAAGCCAGCAGCAATGTATTTTTCTTCAGTTTCCTCAGTTTGCCCCTCTTTCTAAATGATATTATTTGATGTAGCTAGTCATCAAAATCTGCAGATTGTTTCTACAGAACTATAAATTCTCTAGAGGTATGCAAATGCAAATGACCCTGAATGATAAGTGTTCAGATCAGAAGGCAAGGGATAAAAGTAATAAAGGGACACACATAAATATAATAAATAATACATAAAAATGCATTAAGCTTTGATTATTCCAGTCCTTATTTAAAATACAGACAAACTGAACTACCGCATACTATTTTGGGGTTGTTGGTTTTTTTGTCAGGTGTAAAGCAATGTTCTCTGATTTCATATAACAAATTACATCCAGTCCCTAATATATGCAGAGTAAACTAAAGGAAGCAATCCTTCACCTTTTAATATATGTAAAGAGTAAGTCTGCATGTATTTTCCTCACAATACAAAACGTTAAGACTACAATCCTCCCAACAAGACTTCAATACAAGGTTCTCCCACATTACTGTAAAAGCAATAAAAGGTTTTTTATTTTGATGTATACAAAGCTCTGCCTTGCTGACTGTATGGAAAGGTTGTCTAAAAAAACCCTCAAAGTCATTTGCTAGAAAGTCAAACCACCTGCAAACATGGACACTTGCAAAAATTGCAAAGAAAATCTCATGCTAGAGCAACAAGAACCAACTCTCTATTGTGAATATTTGGGGTACCATCATATTGTCATCTAGTTGGTTGTATACAAATATCTGAACACTAGTTCTAAGAGTCAATCAAATGTGGTTGTTTTTAGCCAAACACTAATTTAAAGGCACAACTGATGCCCTTGTGTCACAAGCGTTACAAACACATGGAGCTTAAGGATGCAAAGAAAATACTTTGCTTTAAACTTTGTAAAAATAGGAACAGCAAACAACACCGAAGCACCGGTTTTCTACATTTAATGGAAACACCTGATGCTAAACAATGTTGTTATGTAAACCCATGAATGTCAAAGCGATCTATGTTGCTGTTTTATTAAGCAAACTATTCAACCTGAAATAGCTACAGGGAAAAAAAATGTCTCCTGTTTCCCAGCGTTTTGTTTTTATCCACAGCTTGTTCAGACCGCAGTTTTAACATGTGCGTGACAGATAGCAGCTTCACAGGCCGTCCCTGGTAAGAATCTTTTCCAGTAACTGGTAATTGAAAGTTTCAAGACAGAATGGGATGTTTCATCTCAGCCCAAAAGGAGAAGAACCTCCCAACGTGCCGCTGCTATAAATACGCTTTTAAGAAAAAGAAGATTTGCAGCTTACAACTTGGATTGTTCAAAGGGAGCTGTGGCAGAAATGAGAGTCTGAAGTTGACAAGAGAGTCTCTCAAACACATTTCCCATCACAGAGGCTGCTTTTTGGGCTGCGTTCACACTGGAGAAATAAACCGGTTTAAGTGCCATGGCTCAATGCTGTGAAATTCTGGGAATTGTAGTTTGTTGTGGGGTCCAGAGCGGAGCTCCGCTCCGCTCTGGGCCCCACAACAAACTACAATTCCCAGAATTTCACAGCATTGAGCCATGGCACTTAAACCGGTTTATTTCTCCAGTGTGAACACAGCCTGGTTCTACAAAAAGCAGGTTTCTGTTCGAGCCAACATTGGAAAGACTGCAGCCCCAGCTGCTGCTTTTGGATCCAATGATCTGCTTCCCTGGGATTTTGTTATGGAAATGCAGTATCAACACCTTCACCAGCAGAGACAGGACAACAAAGGCAAGTATTTTCCCCCTTGTTTTCATACTGGGGACTTCTGCTGCTCCTGTCTTTGGTGGGTAATCTCCATAGACACTGCATAAAGTCCCATAGAGTGACCTATATAAACAAAAGTAAAGAAAGCAGATTTTGGACTAAATGAAAAACAATCCAGGTTGAGTACACATAGTCTTTGGGGCACAAAGCATGAAAAAGACCAGGAGAGAGAAATATATACAGCATCTGTCAATGCATTCTGTGCCAGATATTATGAAGACCAGAAAGAGATTGAGAAATTGGAACAGCTACTTCAGGATTACTCCAGACCCCACGATTCCTCATTTTGCACCCACAGGACAAAAGGGTTATATCATTTTGTGCAAAAAGAAATAGAAAAAGACTCTACTATGAAACAGGTTGGGGTCCCCTCATTTTTTTCTAAAGAGGTGCATGGCTTCCCACTCCTTTCTGACACTCATGAAGACTCAGGCTGCATCCACACTGGAGAAATAACCCGGTTTGGCACCGCTTTAATTCTTTTTTTGTTCAAGGCTATGGAATTCTGGGAGTTGGAGTCTGTTGTGGGCCCAGAGCGGAGCAGTGCTCCGCTCTGGGCCCCACAACAGACTCCAACTCCCAGAATTCCATGCCCTTGAGGCAGATAGAGTTAAAGATCCACTCTGGGCCCCACAACAGACTCCAACTCCCAGAATTCCATAGCCCTTGAGGCAGATTGAGTTAAAGATCTACTCTGGGCCCCACAACAGACTCCAGCTCCCAGAATTCCATAGCCCTTGAGGCAGATTGAGTTAAAGATCCACTCTGGGCCCCACAACAGACTCCAGCTCCCAGAATTCCATGCCCTTGAGGCAGATAGAGTTAAAGATCCACTCTGGGCCCCACAACAGACTCCAACTCCCAGAATTCCATAGCCCTTGAGGCAGATTGAGTTAAAGATCTACTCTGGGCCCCACAACAGACTCCAGCTCCCAGAATTCCATGCCCTTGAGGCAGATTGAGTTAAAGATCCACTCTGGGCCCCACAACAGACTCCAACTCCCAGAATTCCATGCCCTTGAGGCAGATAGAGTTAAAGATCCACTCTGGGCCCCACAACAGACTCCAACTCCCAGAATTCCATGCCCTTGAGGCAGATAGAGTTAAAGATCCACTCTGGGCCCCACAACAGACTCCAACTCCCAGAATTCCATGCCCTTGAGGCAGATTGAGTTAAAGATCTACTCTGGGCCCCACAACAGACTCCAGCTCCCAGAATTCCATGCCCTTGAGGCAGATTGAGTTAAAGATCCACTCTGGGCCCCACAACAGACTCCAACTCCCAGAATTCCATGCCCTTGAGGCAGATAGAGTTAAAGATCCACTCTGGGCCCCACAACAGACTCCAGCTCCCAGAATTCCATAGCCCTTGAGGCAGATTGAGTTAAAGATCCACTCTGGGCCCCACAACAGACTCCAGCTCCCAGAATTCCATAGCCCTTGAGGCAGATAGAGTTAAAGATCCACTCTGGGCCCCACAACAGACTCCAACTCCCAGAATTCCATAGCCCTTGAGGCAGATTGAGTTAAAGATCTACTCTGGGCCCCACAACAGACTCCAGCTCCCAGAATTCCATAGCCCTTGAGGCAGATAGAGTTAAAGATCCACTCTGGGCCCCACAACAGACTCCAGCTCCCAGAATTCCATAGCCCTTGAGGCAGATAGAGTTAAAGATCCCCTCTGGGCCCCACAACAGACTCCAACTCCCAGAATCCCACAGCCCTTGAGAAAGACAGAGTTAAAGCGAGGCCAAACCGTGTTATTTTTCCTCAGCGTGGATGCAGCCATGCGGGCCTAACTCTGACCGGGTTCTTTGTGCGTCTCCTCCTCCTCGGGGCCTGGCAGGGAGGCGGCCCTCCCCCAGACCCGAGTCCCAAAGGCTTCTCCTCCTCCTCCTCCTCCTCCTCACCGCTCAGCAGCGGCGCTTCCTGCGCCCATAGAGCCCTCGGTCCCACTCGGCGGCAGCCGCTCCCCGAAGCATTCCCCAGAGAACCGGAGGCGAGGAGGCGGACGGGACCCTCCATCCAACGGCGGCCGACCGGCGGCCAGACAGCGCGGCGCTGCTCCTGCGGCTGCTTCCTTTCCCGCGGCTGCCTCTCTGCGACTGAGAGACCTGCTCCAGTGCAGCAGCGCCCTCAGGAGGAAGAGGAGGCGGGGTTAAGGCTAAGCCACGCCCACTTTTGCTCGCTCAAGCGCAGCCCAGCGCTCTCTGAGGGGAGGAGGAGGGGTTAAGGTTAAGCCACGCCCACTTTTGCTCGCTCAAGCGCAGCCCAGCGCTCTCTGAGGGGAGGAGGAGGGGTTAAGGTTAAGCCACGCCCACTTTTGCTCGCTCAAGCGCAGCCCAGCGCTCTCTGAGGGGAGGAGGAGGGGTTAAGGTTAAGCCACGCCCACTCCTGCTCGCTCGCAGGCCAGAGCCCTCTGAGGAGGAAGGGTTAAGGTTAAGCCACGCCCACTATGGCTAGCACAAGCGCAGCCTTCTGAGGGGAAGAGGAGGGGTTAATGTTTAGTCACGCCCACTCCTGCTCGCTCGCAGGCCAGAGCTCTCTGAGTAGGAGGAGGAGGGGGTTAAGGTTAAGACACGCCCACTTTTGCTCGCACGAGAGAAGCCCTAGGGGGGAGGCGGGGTTAAAGTTAAGCCACGCCCACTCTTGCTCGCTCGAGCGCAGCCCAGCGCCCTCTGAGGGAAGGGGGGGTTAAGGTTAAGCCACGCCCACTCTTCCTGGCATGAGCGCAGCCTTGCTGCGAGGGTGGGCGTGGTTTAAGATTAACCCCTCCTCCTCCTCAGAGGGCGCTGTAGCCAGTGAAGCAGTTGAGGAGGACAGACTAGGGAGTTAAGCCCCGCCTACCCCTCGCTCTGCTTGCTTCTAGCCGTTCGAACCTGAGTTTGGCCACGCCCCTTTTCCCTCAACGGTTCTTTTCTCCCCCTCCCCCCACTTAGCCATGGAACGTACCAACAGCACAAAGACGGGGGGAGTTTGGTTTAATCCAGTGGTTTTCAATAAAGTGGTTTTCAATCCTGTGGTGTTTGTTCCTCCATGTTTTTTTTAACCTGAGAGGACGCCTCTCTAGGAGTCTGTAGGTCCTCCAGGGCAACTCTATGGTCAACGTCCCACAGACACTGACCATAGAACTGCCCCAGAGGAGCAACAAATTTATTTATACAATAAATACATTAATAAATATAATAAATAAATAAATATATTTACACATTAATAAATATATGAATTTATACGTTTATACAAATGCCTAGTAGGGTGTTCTCTCTAGGAATAATCTCTAGGTCTTTCAGTGAGACTTTTAGTTAAAGTTGACCATAGAGTTGCGTTGGAGGACCTAGATGTTCCTAGAGAGAACGTATTAATCAAATGCGTGAATAATCAAATCCGCAAATATCAAAGCCGCAAATACAGAGGGATGAGTGTATATTCGTATTTTGAACAGTTTATGAGGAAACAAGGCTCCTCCGTCGCTCGGTTTCTCCTGAGGAGAATTCCAGGCGGCCCAAAGAAGTTTAGCCTCTTTTAATTTCGGCCTCTACCTACTGCCAAGTTCTGCAGTCCGCATTAGAGTGTACTAATTAGATCCATCTCATTATAAGATTGTATGTACAGCACTGTGTAAACTTACAGCACTATATAAATAAAATAAATAATAATACTATTGCAGAGCAGCATGGAGTATTGGTTTGAGTCTCAAAGTAGGGCTCTGGGAGACCAGAATCCAAATTCTCGCTCTGCTTTGGAAACCCATCGGGTGACTGACTTGATCGCATTAACAAGTAAATATAGGTTTGCTAACCTATACCCCATTCTGATTAATGATGGCCAAGAATAGTTACTCGTTACTTGCTAGAACAGTAACAAGGATTGGTTTGTTAACCTATACTTCATTCTGGTTAATGACTGAGGAGTTTATCACACGGGAAGAATTTCTCCCAATTTCGAACTGAGTTTAGTTTAGTTTAGCGAATTTACGTGAAATCCGATTGCATTCAGAATGCGTTCAGAATGACTTCCCATTTCCCGAAAATGACCCCACATTGCCCAAAATTGTGTGAGATACTTGAATATGAAATAACGTAAAACTTATGATTGCGTTTGGAATGACTTCCCGTTTGCCCAAAATTGCGTGAGATACTTTAATACATAATAACGTGAAACCCCATGATTGCGTTCGGATTGTCATTGCATTATACCCCTAAATTCCGTCGTATGATAAACTCCTAAGAATAAGAATAAGAATAAAGCTAATAAAGGACAAGTCACTGCTGCCTCTGCCGGATTACCCATAGGGGCTGGCTGGTAAGAAGTAAGTAAATTAATAGTAAATCACGTGAAATGAGTGCATTAAGCCAGCAGTACGGTATGCTGTATCAGTGGTTCAGTTTTATACCTGATATCCCCTAGAGACCACAGTGATGATATGCGTGGCAATGTCTGAAATTAAAAACGGCCCTGTGTCATAAATAAAGAAAACTGTTCATTTGCCAGACAGTATTTTAATCCTTGAGGGATCTAGAAGCTTTTTTTAAAAAAAAATGCCACAAGGTTGGTTTCTATTAATTTGAAAGCCAGACTGGTCTCAGTAAAGGGGCATAGGGGGTATAGTAAAGGGGACTGTTTGAGGTAGAATCAATCATCAAGTATCCAATGAACAGGTGGTCCGTCTACTGAATTAGGTACCCTTAAATCACTGCTCTTACCTTTTACGACAGCCTTAGCTGCCAAATTTAGAAAAGAATGGTGAAGTATGCATTGGATAAAAACGTTAGCTGCATGTGTAAATTACATTAAAGCTTCCCTTCTCCCCGATATAAATGCTAAACAAGGCCCATTTAAATCAGCCACCAGTGGCTTTATACTACCTAGCAATAAGCTGCACAGCCACTACTTAATAATTGAGCACTTCCAGAAGTTGTAGTCCAAAAAGTAACTTTTGCATGCTCTGGCATTCACTTACCTTATAGATATATATATATAGGGCTTAGTAATATAAGTAAAATAAACGAACAGATGGCATACCAACAAAGCAGCTTCAAGCTACAGTAGTGGTCCCCAAACTTTTTCAGGCTACAGCCCCCTTTCCTTTCTCCCGGCCACACGCACGCCTGTTTCTTGCTATTATCGCAAACAGTTCACCTGGCCAATTGTATCTGTCTCAACCATGCCGAGCTTGGTACTGCCTCCTCCTCTTCATCCCCAACCTCTCATGTGTGAATACTGCAACAGCAGACTGTTGGAACATCTGCTTTATTAAAATTATTAAAAAGGTCAGGTAGCCAGCCGGGCCACTGTGATATCAGCCTCATGTGACCCTTAGAAATAATATTCCCCACAGGAAGGTTTGGGAGTTGCATTAAGGGAATCCCATCACCTGCAAGACTTAGGACCTTATCAGACGGGAGGAATTTCTCTTTATTGTGAATGGAGCCAACTGGTGCCAATTCGAATTCACGTGAATTCACTAGTTTAGCGAAATCACATGAATTCCTATTGCGTTCGGAATGCGTTCAGAATGACTTCCCATTACCTGAAAATGACCCCCCCCCATTGCCCGAAATTGCGTGAGATACTTTAATACGAAATAACATGAAACCCCATGATTGCATTCGGATTGCTATTAGATTATACTTCCAATTTCCAACGTCTGATAATGTCCTTAGACAATGTTGGCTGTTTGTTTTCGGCCTCACACCCAATGGGTGGGTGATCAGCTTAACGACCCACCCTTCACTCGGTTTGTCCTCCTCGATTGTGTCCAGACCCATCTGCATTGTCCCAACGTGTCCTCACCTCGGCATAACAAAGCCCAGGCAATCAAACACCTTTGCTTTGAAGCTCATTGCTAGAGGCTAGATTTTACATATAAGAACCCTAAGATTTGACCACTCGGCTTGCTATTACCAGAATACAGACTGGTCCATGCCGGACCGAACTCTGATTTTAGTTCCCTCGGCCGTTCCTTCCCCTGCATTTTGGCGGCCATGTCTTCTTCCATCATCCAAACCTGCATCGGACTCCCAGAGAAGCCTTCCTGTAATGGCGCCTCTCTCAACCTATCTCCCTATTTCCCTCCTTTACTCTCCAGTAAATTGTTTAGCATCACAGCCTTTTCCTATTCTCTATCCCATCTCCCTGTAGAACAGTTCAATTAAATGTTACTAAACCTCTGAACACAACACTCTATGGACAATTCAGACTCAAAGTGCTGCGCTATCAGCCAGTGCTGGTATGATTCATATGTCTGTGTTTAGAATCCACTTGACTGTGAATGGCCTTTAGACTAACAACAAAACATGAAATGAGGGAAGCTTGTGTTTTATCCGTCTAAAAAGAAGACAGATTGTGGGCCGTTGAATGTTTGGCAGACTCTTTGGCATTTTAAAAATAAGCATTTTGCAAAGATTAGCATCACTAGACAAAACAAGAGTCTTCACTACAGGCCTTAGATGTGGACATTAATTGCAAATTGAAAACAAAAGTTTTAAATTAAGCAAAACATTTTCTAACCCCCACCTAAATCTCACCCAAGTTTTAAAATAAATACAATAGTGGTTAGGGAAGAAGGAACCTCAAGAAATGTCTGGCATTCATCCAGGTAAGTACTTGTAAAGCCTAACATCATTAGCGAAACCATTACTTTCAGGAATTCAAAGCATTAAACTATGTCACCTTCACAAGAATTAATTATAAAATGTTCAGCTAAAATCTTGCCAAAGGGCACATTAAACCCATAACAATTGCATTTAGAGTTGTGACTTTTCACAGTTTCAGCAAGTCAACTAATAAACATGGAGCCCCATAGGTTCTTAATTACTTTGCAATTGTGGAGCATCAGATAGCTTTTCCTTCCATCTTCAGATACATGAATACCAGGTGCTCATTCGCACTATCCAATTATATTGATATTATTCCACTTTAATTGACATAGTTCCACTATATGGAATCCTCGTTTGTTGAAGCACTAGAATACTCTGGCAGAGAATTCGAAATGCCCCTCTTTACAGTGCAAATCCCAGAATTCCATGGCTTGTTACCATAGCAGTTAAAGTGGAACATAGCACTATTAATATGCAGTGTGAATAGACCTCAGTCTGGAAGGTACTGTATTTTGAGGCATGTGGCCACCTTGTCTGCTGGAGCAAAAGCAGCTGAGTCTTATGACCTGTTAGGGATTGACTACTTTTATTATTGCAAAAGCTTTTGTCAACAAGAACAGTTTTTGGTTTCTCCTCCAAATATTTAGATTTTTAGATAAGGACAAGAATCAGTGACCGCTGACTGTGCTAACATGGGCTTCTGGGAATTAAAGTGCAAACCTCATAAAGGTCCAAAGGCTGACAAACATCATCCTTAGCTCACCTCAGTTTGCCTGAAAGAAATGATTTTGTTTATGAGCTGGCAACTGTGATCTTCCAGATATTTGGAAGTACAACTCCCGTAACGGAGTCAATGGGAGATAATACTCCGAAAACATACAGAGGGTCACAGTTGCTTATCTGGTTTATGCCATATTAAATTTGCTGGCAGGACTAGCACCAAAACATGTCAGGGCTGAGGATTTGCCAGGGCCCGCAGACTTGCAAAGGGTTGACGGGACAATGTATACTGCAGTTTTAACTTTATACAGATGACACAAGAAAATCAGACAGCCAAATTGTAAACCTGTTTTTCACCGCCCTGATCTTTGGAAGGGCGGTATACAAATAAAAGTATTATTATTATTATTATTACTATCATCATCATCATCATCATCATTAAATAAGATGCTCAGTTTGAAGATTCTACTTCTTTTGGGTGCCAGGCCTGAAGGCCCCCCTAATCCTAAATATAGGTGCCTCCAAATTAGATCTCAAACAATCTCAATTGCTCACTTGTTGCAATTGTTGGATTGCAAATCCCATCAACCTTAGCCAATATAGGCAATGGGAAGGAATATTTAGAAAAGTGTTTGGCATCTGGAGATAGACTTTGACCTTCCAGATGTTTTGGATCTGGACTCCTATTTGTCCTAGCCAGCATAGCTAATGGCAAAGAATTAAAAATATATAAAGGGATCTTATAGCATCTTTGTTACTGAGAAAATGTATACTTCCATAAGGTTTTGTGGACTCCAATCTGCTTCATCACCTGATGAATGATGCATCTGACAAAGTAGACTGGAATCTGTGAAAGCTAATGAAACAAATTTATTTTTCTCAGTTAGTCACAAGTCTACTGGAGTCTCCTATAGAGACTAATCACAACTATATCTTTGGACAGCCCAAAAGACAAACAAATGGGTCCTAGAGCAAATCAAGCCAGAAATCTTCCTGGAAGCCAAGATGACAAAACTTAGGCTGTCATATTTTGGATACATCATGAGAAGAGAGGACTCATTAGAAAAAACAATAATACTGCAAAAGGCAGATGGAAACAGGAAGAGAGGAAGACCACATGCTAGATGGATGGACTCTATTAAGGAGGTAACAGGTATGAATGTAGAGGAATTAAGCAGAGCAGTGGAGGACAGGGAGTCTTGGAGATGTCTCATCAGCACCTTTGTCTAAACCTTGGCTAGTCCATTAAGTTCATTGCTAGAGGCCAGTTTGAGCCTAAATAAACCTAGGATTTTTCAACACAAGTGTGCTATTTTCAGAGTGCTGCTGGACTCAATGCCAGTTTGACCTCTGACTGTAGCTCCCTTGGCCATCCACCCCCATGTTTCAGCAGCCGTGCCTCATCATCATCATCTACATCCGTATTGGACCTCTGAGAAGCCTACTGGAGCATTTCCCCATAGTTTTGCCCATCTTCTACTCTTCCTGCTTTTCCTCCCTTTTTCTTCTTGGAGCTTTGAGTGTGTGTGCGTGAACGCGTGTTTCTTTGCTGGATGCTTATTTTCCCTTTTTAATAAATATTAGAATTTAATTGAAGAAGCTTGTCTCTGCATTCTCATTTAAGGGATTCTTGGTCTTACCGGTGTACACGACAGGATCCGATCTTGAAGGGTGTAGTTAGGGCCCTACTCTTGCAAATTTGGGCTAATTAAACTTTCCCTGATTCAATCCTTCCTAACACTTCCTCAAACTACAAATCCCTGGATTTCATAGTAAGAAATACTATGCAATTAAAATGACATCAAACTGTTGTAATTCTGCAATTTGGAAGCACCAAATACGAAAATTACTGTGAAATAATGAAAAGATCTTGTGCATAGCCAGTGGTTTAAATACTTTTCTCTTCTTTAAGGTGTGTGTGTGTGTGTGGGTGTAGGCAAGGGGGGGGGGTTGACCCTCAGGTGCTGGGGATCTCAACTCTGATCAGCTCTATCCAACACAGCAAATCAGGGATAATGGGAACCTGTAGAAGAAACCAGGTACCGTATACCTGCCTTTCAGTGAAACACATTCAAAATAAAGTCTTTCAATGTGATTTCTGCTTCATGTTTATCAATTCCAAGTAGCTCAGGGTATTGTCCCCCCCACCTGCCCAAATATATTTTGTATGCACAAGAACCCTGTGAAATAGGTTAAATGAGAGCAGCTGGCCGAAGATCACTCAGCTGCACAGCTCAGTGCAAAATGCTGCATGTTCTATCCAATTCGCCATACTTAAATAATTGGGCTGTTTTTGAGATTATGTTTCTAAACATCTCAGTGCTCCCTTACCACTATTCCCCCCTCCCGCTGCCAATTTATGTGTTCATTGCAGCATTACATCAGCTTTCAAATGAACGTGTGGCATGACTAAGAGGAAACCATTTTTTAAAAGTAATAAACTGGGTGGAAACTCCCCTTGAGAATGGTGAAACGTTTCTTTGCTCATCAGGCAGCAAAATGTTCCATGAGTTAATGTTTTATTGAGATGGCTGCAACAGAACCGTAAATCAAATATTCCATTGCAATGGGAGGCAAAAATGGCAAGAAATTGCAACGCTTTTGATTTGAAAGAAATAAGACAACGCTAACAATTTTCTCCTGTATGTAGTCTATTAAATGTGGCTTTTCACCCTCTTTGCTCAGATAATGTTTTTTTCCCCTCCATTTTCTTTGCTCTGTAAAGAGAAAGTGTGTAGTGATGCCTAGGGACCAAGTCTAATCCAGTCTCCTGCCAGCATGGACTCTATACCCCAGCATGGTGCTCTCTCTTTCTCTCTCTCACACTCTCCTCCTGTTCCTTAAGGAAAGGGTGGTCCTGCTGACAGCAGCAACAACAGGCGGAGATCCTAAAGGCAGGCCACAATGCAATTTTCTATGGTCACAGATTAAACATTCTTTCTCCCACTACCTGCCTGCTGGAGAGAGGATGTATAATCAACAGACAGCCATTCATTCACTTTCATTCACATTCTTCTACCTGCACTCTGGGATGCGTATTTTCCATCCCACATTTATCTCAATAGGATTTGTCAGGAATGTAGCTCCACAGCTAATTAGCCCCCTAGCCTGACTGCCTTTTCTACTAGGTACCTTCACAAAAGGTTTACCTAATGATTAAAGTTAGGTGCCTTGGGAGAGTACCCTTCAATGCATCCTTCTGCATTCTTGAAGAATTATCAGGAAGGGTGGAGACACCCACATTTTCTGGAATCATAAGAAATGAACACAAAACTAAACACACGTCCATACACATAACCCTAAAGAAGTCTCAACTTTTTTCCAAGAAGTTAAATCTCTGCCTGGCCAGTCACTAGAAAACAAGATGTGAACCCATCTATGATCATTTTTGGACAAAAAAAGACACTGCTCTTTGTGGTGGGTGAGTTATTTAGATGGGAATGAGTTGCCTTTGACACCCCCAGATAGTTTTTCAGTAAATTGGAAAGGCTCAAGGTAATAAGGACTTGATATGAAAATCACTAGTGAACCTAGATGTGACTTAAAGTTAATGGAATTTACAAGTTTGTTGATGGATTTCAAGATTGCTGCTAAAAGAGTTAGACTGAGCTTTATCTTTTTAAAATAAAAAGATACTAAATTTGCAAGACTAACTATCTCTAGATTTTTACCTCACAGAGATTACCGTATATACTCGACTATAAGTCAACCTCATGTACAAGTCAAGGGCAAGTTTTGGGGCCAAAATTATGGAGTTTCATATGACCCTTGGATAAGTCGACGGTAAAACTTAGGGGCATACAACAAAGGATCTGAATGATGAAGCAAAAGAAAATGTAGCCAAAGAACTTACAAAATTTCGGTAGGCATAACTGTTTGGGCTTATCCTAAAGGCTGAATGGATGAGAGATTAGACTGGGGTCAGTGCTTCTAGGACACATTACACTCTTGCCTTTCACCAAGGAATGGTTCCCTTGTTTATAAGAGTTAAAGTACAGTATTTACACTGACCCATGGATAAGTCAACCTGCGTA
Organism: Urosaurus nigricauda; assembly: GCA_034509955.1. Lineage (NCBI taxonomy): Eukaryota > Metazoa > Chordata > Lepidosauria > Squamata > Phrynosomatidae > Urosaurus > Urosaurus nigricauda. The sequence continues at coordinate 12,457,795 of JAOEGL010000009.1, forward strand.
TTTTGGGGTCAATTTTTTAATTAAAATTTCTGGACTTGATTTCTAGACTCATTGTTGATTCACAGGACAATGAGCAGGCATTCTCTTTGCAAGTGCACCTAGTTTATGAGTCAAGAGCATTCAGTTTGGTTAGTATTCTCTTATTGGGGAAAACCCTCATGAGAATACATAGACATTCCCTCAAATAATGCCTTTGGGTTCAGTTGATTTCATGGGGGGTAGATGAATTCTGGAACTTCAAAGACAGAGGTAGGATACTGTGATCCTCCAGATGTTTTGGTGCTGCTAAAAGGTGGGGCAGGGGTGTTGGGAGTCTCCACCAGCAATGCCAGTGTCACTTTTAAAATGTGGGGAAATTATAGCTCAAAAACAGCTTGCAAGAGGAGAGTAACTTCAGGGTCCTTTGTGCCTGTGTATACCAGTACTAACTACAAAGATGGACTATAGTTTCAGTAAATACAGTGGGTTTTTTATTATTTACAAATATGGTAGGGAGCACTCATACATATAAGATCTGATTCAGCCTTAAGAATCATATAAGAAAGAGATGTTTGCAAAGGTTGGATAGAGAGAATTCTGGCATTTGAAAAGGATGATAATTATCAACCCTTAAGGGGTAGTTCAGTGGAAGATGCAGTATCTCAGACAGTGCCTGAGGATTGCATTGGGAAAATAATCAACATGGCTAGGGCTGAGGGAGGTTTATGCCCTATTTCATGCCCTTAAGGTATAAGCTGTTTTACCAAAAGGTGTAACAAAAGTTTTAGTGGCTTTCCCAGCAAGTGGACAAAAAGGGTCTGGAAAGCTTTGTGGTTTTGACACCAAGTTAATGTATCGATGGGATTGGAGATAATTCTTTTAATGATCAGGCAGGAAGGGAAATGGAGGGACGTCAAAAGGTATAGTCTCTGCATGTTTTAGGTTCTGTACACTGAATGCTTTTGATGAATATTTTGATACCAGGTTGTGAAGAGTACTAGAGAATCTTTCTTGCAAGATTTGATCTAAGTGAGTTTTGTCTTCCATCCAAAAGTAATGACTCAGACACGAATGACTCAGTCACACCATTTAGAGGAAGATGTATTATTATTCCCAGGCTGAAATTTATAGGAGAATAAATTAAAAACTAACATGCAATATATTTCTAATGAAACGAGATGTTTGATTAATGATCTCCTGTCTAAAGGAATCCCTTTGGGATTAGCGGCTCTCAAAGTTTGGCCATACTGCCAGCTGTAGACAGCCTCCTGCTCCTAAAATTCAAATTACTTACAAATAAATACATTCTGTCCTCAGTGTCTGTCAGCCGTAGTATACTGATGTGACAATGCCAAGTGGAAAACCAACCCGTCCAACCTTTATCATGTATAACTCATTACGCACAACAACTGCTGGGCCCTGGTGAGTATGTACATGAAAAGAGATGTCTAGCCAGTTGGGTGGGACAAACATTATGATGCAGATGGCATAAACATTGAAACACAGGAAACTGTCTTAAACAGAGCAAAACTCTTGGTCAATCTAGCTCACAGCTATCTATACGACAGGTGGGAATTCATTGGTTCTCCAAGTATTCTTGGATTGATCTGCCATGTGCTCCAGTCAGAATAGACAATGGTGAAGAATAAAGTTGAAGATCATCTGCAGAGCCACATAATTCCTAACCCTGGTCTATATATGCCTTCCTCTATTTATGGTTCAGTTAGGAGTTTTTTCCAGCCCAGTCTGAAGATGTTAGAGACTGAACATGGCACTTTCTGCATGCAAACTGTATGTACTGCTACTAAGCTATGGCTACTATTCAGAGCTTTAGCCTGTCCCCATTTGTAAAACTTGTGGCTCTATTTAACCAGAGATGGCAAGGATCAAACCTGGACTTTGTGCATTCAAAGCATGTCCTCTTCTGTAAGACGTTATCTTCAAGTTGAGAGTTTGGCACTGTAATGCATTTCAGAGTTAAGCACTGATGCTTATTGATGTCCACTGCATATTGGGTTGTGTAGTGTCACAATTTATTAAGAAGGTGAGGGTGTGGAACTTGTATATAACTGTGTGAGCTTAAAATTGCACTATTCTTGATATAGGATCTTGCCCATTATATCCTGGCATTATTTAATGTAGCTTTCAACCTGAGTCAATGTTGTTGGTTCATTAATTAAATGGTATGTTTTTGTTTGTTCCCACTGGTTGTCCAAAAGCTAGAACTAGGTGTCCATTGGGACACAAACTGTTACTTAAAGACTGTCTTGTACAGACAGGGATTCTGCCCATATACTTATATATCTAACTATATAACACACAAGTAAGTGTATATTTATGTAACTTATATAAATCCACGGGGTTTTTGAAAATGTACACACACTTATGGAATACAATGATAGATTTTTTAAAAAAGTAATTAACTGTAACTGCCCAATTTAGAGCACATTTCTTAAAAGTTAAAAAAGGTAAAAAAAATATGTACAGTATGAGTCACTTGATTTGTTTCCTATCTTTGGCACTTTCAAGCAGGGCAGTCCTTTGGATGATGAAAATGTTTTGCTAACAAGAACTGGCAGTTTTTCTTCAGCCTACTCCCTTTTCCAAAGACAGACCGCGGATTGGCATAAAGAGCTGAAAACTGGCAGGACTTTTTCTGAGATCATATCTTGAGCATGCTGAAACACAAAGCATATATTCTGCATTCTGAATACAATATTGTTAGCTATCCAAGATTTCAACTAAGACTGGATTCTGCCTTTTCTCCTTCCAAGTTGAATATTAAACTAACAATACACAACCTCCCCCCACCACACACATGTTCTTTTCAGATATCTTAATGTCCCGTCTTGCACCGATTATGCATTTTTAGTTTTGGCATGATATTACAAATACATTTTAAAAGAAAAACAAAAATGTGAGAAGGAATCTATAGAAAGAGGATTAAAAAACTGGTGCAATCCTATGAAGTAGCATCACTGGGTGTGTGTGTGTGTGTGTGCAGACTTCACCGGGTGACATGCTAAAGCGGGTGTCACTCAGCGGGATGGTACACCTGGGGCAGGTGTGTCACATCCTTTTCTCACTTGTCCAGCAGTCACAGCAATCCCTTCTCTTTGGGCTTTGGTGTGCTTGCAATTTGCTGTCCTGCTTGCACACACACACCACATCAGGTGATCACTCTGTAGAAGAAGTACATTGACATTAGAAACCCTTTGTTGACAAACTGGACCCTGTTCACAGCAGCTAAAGCATCTTATATGATTAACCCCCCAAATTTTAACGGTGTTAGACCTGAGTCTGCAAAAAGACCATCCTTTCATCCTGAACAAGTCCAGTTTAATTTGTATTGCGAGCAGGCTGATTTCCCAAAGCAAAGGATGATCTTTAACTTCAAGACTAAAATCTTACAGCATAATATATCTAGCAGCAGGCCTGGAACAAAACTTGCCCTAGTTAGCCCAGAAGACTACTGGGCTAATTTGTTCGCCCACAAACAAGCTTTGTTTGCTCACAGACAAACTACAAAACACTACATAATCCAAAACAAAAGGCATCTGAAGAAACAAGGCCATTGCAGAGTGGATTAGCAGAGTGATAATAGTGCTAAAGTATTATATCACTGGCCTAAGTGATATCCTTGCTGTCCAACAACAAAAAAAGGATGGGTATGGGGTACGGGGAATATCAGTGGAGATGTTGACTTGTCCAGTGTCTTCAAAATGGTAGCTGCTGAGCTGACAGCAAAATTAAAAGGAGATTGAAGACAGATGGATGGTGCCTGGAGGTGTGTTTCAAGGGTGCTTCTACTTAAAGTCCTGTTGGAACGGTGTACATGTCAGATAGGAAAGCCTGCATAATATTATATGCACCGCCGTGTTCGGGGTTAGCCAAAGGTATTTCAGCAGCCATTGAATTTCTGGTTCCAACGCAAACAAATCCCAAAAAATCCATCCATCCATCCATCCCTTGTCAAGGTTTCTGGGAACTTGTTTTTTCGAGATCTGCTGTTTTTAAGGTAGGAAGGATATGTGACCAGATATTGGCTGATGCTCAGCCAAAGGGTCTTGCATTAGTTAGGGACACTTAGCAAGTTAGAATTCTTTAAGGTCTAGACATTAAGGAAGTGATCGGGCAAAATAGGGAAAGCTATGTTTCCATGGAAAAAGGAGGTGGCCCAAATCCCAAGAAAATGGCTGCCGTGTTGTGAATGGAGACTACTCCATCAGAAAGTGTTTACTCTAGGCTTGGATATATAAATAGCTACTGCTGTTTTAACTTTTTGGATTTTTTTCCCCCTATGAAAGGATTTCACAGGCTAAGAATAAAATAAACAAAGCCATGGGCTTCAAGCCTCTGTTTTTGTTTTCTTGTTCAGATAGCACATTGGTTCTCTCACTAGTTGGGATTATTCCCAGATTTCCACTGTCCATTATAGTCTTCTTTGCTTATGCAATTAAGAATCATTTTTAAAGCCCCGTAAAAACAGACCCATCTCATCACTGTCATATGCTTAAGGATTTTTTTTAAAAAAATGTTCTCTAATAAATGCTAAATATTCTATCATGGTAATGATTCTTTGTGGATTAAAAGTTAAAGAAACGGGATCAAGAACCCATTTAGAGACAATCCCACTTTGGAAGGAGACAAACTTTCATAAATACAGTGGTGGCTATACAGTGTGATTCTAGAGCTTTTCATCTCTTACAGATTGTCCATCAGGCAATTCTTTAAAGTTTGATTGTGCCCCTATTTGTCCACAATAACCATGGGCCCAGCATTGCCTGTGAGTCCTTAGAGCAGCATGAGATAGAAAAGTCCTTTTAGGCAAGATATGTTCTATGACAGTAGTTCTCAGTCTTTAGTGGTGCAGATGTCTTTGGCCTCAATCTCCAGAATTCCTGATTGTTGGCTGGGACTTTTGGGAGCTGACATCCAAAACATCTACAGGAGCAAAAGTTGACAACTACTGGCTCTGGTTATTTCTGATAGAGGAATAAGCATATAATGACACATGTGTGAAGGATCACCTGCCAAATTGACCTGGGAAGCACAGTCTCCTTGAATGCTAACAATGATGTTTGAGAAATTCAAACTGTCAGACTGTCAAAAATGAGTTTGCCCAACTCATTCCTCTCAGAATGAACACAGAAATGAATGCAATTTCTGCTTGGAAATCACACATTTCTGGGCTTGTAGTACCTTTTTTGAAACAAAGAAAAACATTGTAACACACATTTGGAAAAAAAAGTGCAGATGCAATTGCATATACTCATAAAATGGGCAGATGTATCCTTTAGCAAACGAGGAAACACACCCATTAATGTGTCCATTTTTTAAAAAATGCCCCAAAGTATTTCCCCCCCATTAAAAATATTTCCATGGAACCAGCAAGGTATGGATTTGGAGGCAGGAAAAAAAAGGATGCCTATGGAAATAGACCCAACAGATTTATTCACCTATAGCCAAAAATCTATGTAAGGGAATTTTACTTTAGCTGAGAGTGGGTTAGGCCACAAACCCCCCTAGAGACCATCTCCCTTTTGTATACCAAGAGAAAAGCATATTCAAAGGAATTATGAAGAGGCATCTTATAATTAAGTTTTTCTTTTATTAGGGGAAAATCACACAGCAAATCACTAACACACATGCATTCATACAAGGCTCAGGAAATCAGGAATTAGCTTGGAAAAGTTTGGAGGCTGAACTAACAGCGATACATACACAAACACGAGGCTTCCTTCTGGATCCAATTGGTTGGTGTGGAATGGGACACGGCCATTCTGATGAGTGGAGATGAACGATTGCACCGGAGCTAGCCAGGGTTCATGGAGACAGTGTCCCCATGGAATCCAAACTAATACACTAAGCAATGGTTTGGGGAACCTTATATAGGCCAAATCTAGCCTCTGGGCAAAAGCGAACTGGGTAATGAATGATGAAGTGCAATTTGAAGGAAGGGACACCAGAAAATGAGGACTAGAGGGGAGGAAAAGACCAGAGGAGCAAATAGAAGTTAAGCAAGAAGCTACTAATCATAAGCCTGATACACACAGCTTCACTTCATATTTGGTTAGAATTTGTGGAGAGAGACAATGGGTCAACTCCACCCTACACCCAGGCCACATCATACAGCATTTACTCCACCGCAATGTCTGTGCATTGGATGATTTTGAAATGAGCTCAACCTGCATGGAAGACCTCTACACAATGATGGGCATGTGTGTATATGTGCCTTCAAGGCACCTGTCAACTTGTGGCAACACCATGAATTTCATGGGGTTTCTCAGGCAAGACTGGCCCCTTCCTCTGAAATATAGCCTGCAGCACTGGTGATCTCCTATCTTAGAATTGACCCACCCTTCCAAGATTGAGATGGGATCTGGTGCCTTGAGGGTACTTGGGCCACAAAGAGGACCTATATTTATTTCAGTCTGTTTTTTGATTGCAGGTTTCTGGCCTTAATCTGCAACACGTAACAGCCATTCTGACTTTAATCAAAAGCAAGATTTTCCTGAGCTATATAGTATACTATTGTATTCTAGTAAGCCCAGGCCTGGTATGCATAACTTCCTAAGTGTTCGGTCCCTAAGTGTTCGTTTCCAAAGATCAGCTCAGTACCTCACCGATGATGCTTAAACATTCCCACCAGAACAGAGCTTTAATGTGCTTGTTGGCATCTAACTTCTCCATATGCTTTCTTTTTCTTTTTTTAATGTCATGCTACAGACAGCACTGAGATCAAAAGACCTTTTTAAAGTCTGCACCAATAATATAAGTTAAATGCAGAACAACTTCCCTCAGCACCCTGCCCCAGAATCTAGTGGGGAACGAAAAAATTTAATTCTGCTACAGCATCCTCTCAACATTCTGTTGACGGGAATCAAGTACAGATCAGTGACTGAACTCTGCTGCCTTGGCAAGTCATTTATTTGCTGGACTACATAATAGGGGAGAAAAGCTTGGATCTATCTTTCCTCTGGAGAGGAGATACTTTTATCACTTGCCCATCATCACAAGCCCTTGTCAGGCCCCATGTCGACAATCTGATCAAAGCTGCCAGAGACAAAAATCAATGAATTTCAAAGGCTGCCACTCAGACATGCAGGAGTCTCACCAGGCCTGGCGTGATGTATTGAGGCATCCATTCTCTCTCTCTCTCTTTCTCGTCTTCTCCAGGCATACCAAAATCCATCAGCATTCTAAGAGCCCATTTTAATATGTACAAATCACAAGCTCTGAAAAGATTTGCTTGCTCCTGAACAACCTTTGAATACTATGCTTCTAAACGCATCACTTCTACATACCATTGCAATGTGCTGAGTTTTATGGTGAGGCTCCATGACAAGCTTTCTGATACTGTATTACTGATCTATTGGCAACTCAGATGTGGCATTTATTTTCAGGATTAAGTTTCTTGATAGACCATCTAGCATTTTAAAGCTTTTTCCATGGGACATTCTGCTCTTATAATCAGAACAACATTGTTGAAATACTTAGATGATTACTTAGATGAATACTTAGATCTCTGTCTTGGGTATATAAATGACAGTTGATCGACGCACCTAGCTTGGATGTATTTTTCCTTTGCTCTTCAAATCTGCACAACATGACAAGCCAACATTAGGGAACAACAGCAACAGAATCAGAGGATGTTTGCATAGAGTAATGCAGATACACTCTTCAATGTCCTTTCTAAATTTATGGCCTCTCCTTCATGAGAGTGAGGGTAGATTAGCAGTAAATGAACACTGCTTATTTGGCAGACCATTGCTTTGCAGGCCTGCATCTATCTATCTATCTATCTATCTATCTATCTATCTATCTTAAAAAAGAAGAAGCAACTGGATCATTTATTCCTTGTATCATTTACCATTTCTTTCAGTGGGGAAGAATGTGACCTAAGTGTCTGCTGTTCATCCTTCTCCCTTGCCTACTGATGGGTAGCTTCCAAGCCTCTCTTGTTCTGCCCTCTTACGGTTCTTTATTTTTATACTGTTCTTGGTCTCATCATCACTTCAAACAAACAATACTTTCAAAGAGAGGACTAATTTCTCTCAGAGAGAAGCCTGTTCTCTGTGAAGTAGGACATGCGGTGTTAACCTAAACCTAGCTCAGGAAACAGCTGTATTAATTGTTCCTAAATATATGGACTTTACTATGCTGGAAAAACATTACCACCAGCAGGTAGTCGCCAGTAGGCTGGTATCAGTGTACTACTTACACTGGACATAATCATTTGAGAAAGCCTTTTGTATGGCAAGTTGCAATGAAAGGAACAAGGAGTTGGGCAAAATGGCACTGCAAGTCCCATTCATTTCAAGAAAACTTGCACAGAAGAGATCCCCATTGGAGTGAACCCTTTGTCTCCATCAGACTTCCAGGACCAACATGTCAACATGATCCATCTAACTATAGGCACATATTATCCTCCTGTTCTTGAAAATCCTACACAGATATATTCTCTCTCACATGCTCAGCACACACAGAGAGATATATACACACTTGTAAGATGTTGCTGGCAGACCTTAACTATACATCTGCACTCTTGAATGCCCTTGAACTTGGAGAACTTTCTGAATAGGCTTTTCGTATGGAAGTAGGATTATTCATAAATATATTATTGTAAGCAAAGCCCTATTGCCTGGCTGTATTGTTCAGTGACAAAGGCGTGAGAACCCAATTGCTCAATAAATGAATAACTTTTATCTGCTTGGTTAATACCAGTACATGCATACTGGATTAATGTCCTCCTACTTTTCAGTAAAGAAAGAGGCTCAGATATTGCCTAAAGCATTTACATCACTTAAGTGGGTCTAATTTGCATGATAATAACCTCTTTGCAGGGGAATTACTGCTTAATTGAAGAACAGCAGTCACTTTAATTAGCATGTCTCCATGTTCCCTGGTACTTTGCATGGATTCAAATGAGCTGCTCATTAAGGCCTGGCATTGATACAAGCTACGCCCTTTGGCCGGGATCTAACTAAATTAACATTGGGGACAAGCCACTTTATGGTTCAGAAAGGTTGAAGGACAGCTTGTTTTCCATGTCTATCAGGCATGGCCTGCACTCCAGTTAGTTTATTCCCAGAGGAGCAAAATGCAAGAAAAAAGCTGTTCTGGAATGTTTTATTATGAAGTCCTAACTATATCCAGGGGTAGCCGTGTTGGCCATATAGCAGAGTACAATATCGCTCAAAATCCACAAAACAGTGATATCTTTATTAGGACAACCAAAATGCACATTATCCTTATTGCAAGATTTCAAAGCTCCACAGGCTTTTTCATCAGGCAAAGGTGTTAAAAATGATACAGGAATGCGTGTGTGTGTTGACAGTTTTAGACATAGCCCTGCATTCGGTCAAAATGATACTGTACTTTGCTATATGGCCAACCCTGGATATTTTTTCTGAATGTGAAGATATTGTATTTTAGCCACCACAGGGGGATCCTAAAGAAAGAGCCAATGGACTGGGCTTTTACTATTTCAGGTTTCTACCTTGAACAAAAGTAAAACATTTTTTTTCTTTTAATTTGGGACTGAATCGGCATGTTTTACCTTAACAACATCTAAAACTGCTCCTGATGCAAACATGGAATCTTCCTGAGAAAGTCAGTGTTCTCTTCCTAACAAATTTAAACTCTGCCTAGAAGAAAAGATGATGAAACTGAGGCTGTCGTCCTTTGGCCACATGATGAAAAGACATGATTCATTAGAAAATGCGATAATGCTAGGGAATGTACAAGATAGAAGGGGGGAAAAAAGGAAGTGGCTAGACTCTGTCTGATGGCTGAGGATGTTCATGGGCCTGAATCTGCAGGACCTAAGCAAAACAGTGGGAGATACAGGCTCCTGGAGATATCTCATCCACAGGGTCATGATTTGGATCTGACTCGCAGGCATTTAGCAACATTAAATAATGCTGTGGGGAATTTATATGTGAATAATTCAAGGCTACATGCTTGTACATCTTGTTGATAGGGTGCAAGCCCCTTGCACAAGCAGCATTCGAAACCTCTCCATAGCAGATGTTAAGCCCCATAGGGCTGCTGTTATAGCCATTAAAATGGCCAAGGGAGGGAAATGAAGGAAGGGGTGAAACAATGGGGAGTGTATCCTGTTCCAGAATAAAGTTTCCAAGCTGGAGGAAGAGAAATGAGACTGCAAACCTCTCCATCTCTTGGAAGAACAGTTAGTGGTTCCCATGTTAATGGGGAAGTGAATCCACCCCAAGTTTTACTCTGAACTTTAACTTGGCTATCCAAGGTGTAGAACTCTGTTCCCAAAATAGACTCAGCATTTTAGATAGCTCCCATAAAGTTCAGACTAAAACCTGGAGCAGATTCACTTCCCCATTAACATGGGAACCACTAACAGTTCTTCCAAGAGATGGAGGGGTTTGCAGTCCAAAACATCTTATGATCCCTAATTTTTAAAAATGCAATTTATATCTACCTCTCTCCTACCAAGGGACCCAGTGCGGCTTACAAAATTAAAAATAACAGTTTAGCTAATAAAGAATCTACTAAAATTGGAAATGGCCCATTCAGCCAATTGCATTAGCTGGAAGAAAAACAACCACCTTTGGTTCTTGCTGCTATGTCTCAGAGCTAGACAAATAAGGCAATAAAATACATCCTGAGGCTTCAACAAATTTTGGCAAGCAGCCTCTGGTAATTCTTTCTTCCTTTCACATTTGCCCCCTCCTGATTGTCCAGTTCACCTATTATTACACACTTCAGAAGGTGGAGATTCCCACCTGGGGGGAAGTTAATAGGAGGGAGAGACTAAGCTTTGAGAGGCTTATAAAGGGAATTAAGACTGACCAGAGGCTGCTTGCCAAAATTTGAAAGCCTCTTTAAAATGAACCCCTTTTCTTTGCAGCTCTTTGTTTGAGTCACTCCTTTGCCAATATGAATGGGGATGAAGCCATGTTTTATCAGCTAGGTGACATCAGACACAATGCTGATAGCAGAAGCCAGACAACATGCAAATAAAAAAACATGCTCAGCTGTTCTATGAGTGAAACAGCAAATCTGGGGCTGTATGAAACTGGCATGGTACCATGGGCTCTTTAAGCAACTGCTTTGCATGCTTTCTTCTCCAGCTGTATTTTCAACACACAATAAATGCCTTTTAAAAAGGGGCCTTGTTGCCTTTTCATACTGACATTTCTCAACAGTACTTTGAATTCCATGGTGAAATTGACTGCTTTGAATTCCATGATCAAACTGACTGTTGAGTTCCACCCCTCTGGAACCAAGAGGAAATCAGTTTCTTCTAGAATTTATAGGTCCAGCCCCCCAGAATCTAACAAATGAAATACTTTACATATTGAAATGATTCAGGTATGGTTTCCCATCATATAGCTGAGTTGTTACTTCAAGTGTGAAGTAGACGGAGCTTGCACTTCTTCATGGGAAATGCCGCTGTGATGAGAATAATAAAAATGGAAATCGTCACTCTTAGATTATAAATTTGCTATTCCTGAGCTGGACTCATGAGCTCTGAAAGTGTTTTTATTTGGAAGTGGGAGAATCATGTAGGAAACTGATGATTCTTTGTCCCTCACACCTTTGTCTTTTTCTTTTGGTTTAACATATAAATAAGAAGAGTAATTCCTCTTTGATTTACAAATATTAACCCCTGTTTTACAAGTATTAATAAAGAAATTCCTTGTTGAAGTGACAGACACTTTGTTGCAAACATTCAGCGTTCCTGTTGACTGAATTTCACAAACGGTTTTGATAAAAGATTAAAACAGACATACAGTAGCCATCTCTGAAACAGCCCAAAGATGCTGCTGAATGGTAGACAGCATGTGTTTTGAACTAAGATTAATGTTGTTTCCAAGTTGTAAAAGGGCATTAAAGCTGAGTTCTGAGAACCATTCAGTTGTCTCATTTTGGACCTTTCCAGGTGGATCTAGTTCTGCTGCAGAAATGCACCTTTTCCCCTACATCTTACTCATGTTACTTCTACTGAAGGGTGCTCACAAATGGTTCCTTTCCATCCTGGCAAGAAGTGACCAGTGGGGTGTGGCACAGGGCTCTGTCCTGCTGCTTTTTCACACTGGGGGGCAAACAGGATTTAAACAGGAGTTAAACAGGAAATGCCCACTAGTGTGATAAAGCAGCTGGGCCCAGTGCTATGCAACATTGGACCTTATCAGATGGGAAGAATTTCTCTTTATTGCTAATGGAGCCAATTGGAGCCAATTCGAATTAACGTGAATTTTCTAGTTTAGTGAATTTACGTGGATTCCAATTGCATTCGGAATGCATTCAGAATGACTTCCCATTACCTGAAAATTACCCCCATTGCCCGAAACTGTGTGAGATGCTTTAATTTGCAATAACATGAAACCCCATGATTGTGTTCAGATTGCCATTAGATTATACTTCCAATTTCCAACTTCTGATAAGGTCCATTATTATCAATGACTTGGATGAAGGAATATAATTATAACTGCATATAGAAAGTTTACGAATTATAGCAGTGACTCATTACTTTTAAAGTAATTTTATATACTATGGTTATGTGTTTTCGAGCAAAACTCTGACGTATGGTGACCCTATCCTCGGGTTTTCTTGGTGAGGTTTATTTATAGAAGGATTGCAACTGTCTTCCTCTTAAGGCTGAGAGTGTGTGACTTGTTCAGGATCATCCAATGGGTTTCCATGGTTGAATGGAAATTTCAGCCCTGATCTCGCAGAGTCCCAATCCAATGCTTAAACTACTATATGAAATAGGCTCTGTTTAAATAAAACCCATAAACAGAGATGACCACACCCATGATGTCCAGAAAAGCAGCAATGGCAGTCTGTTGCATAAAAACAAAACAGAGTTTTTTGAGGGACCTTAAAGGACCAATTAATTTATGACAACTTCAGCTTTAATGGAAGGAAGCCCATTTCAACAAATGCATGAATTTTCCGTGGTTTACTGAAGCAAGATTAATGAAAACACCAAAGTCTGTCTGTTTTTCTGTCTGTCTTTCCCTCCTTTTCTCAGTTTCTCCTCCAAACTACCACCTTCCTTCCTTCATTCCCATAAATCCAGTCCTGGCTCCAGAAGGTGTTAAGACGAACAATTTGCATTTTCACTTTGCATAATCAAAATGTATAGTTTATTGCTCAACAGACCGATCAGTCAGTTCATCAATGACATGCTGTATCTCTAAACATTTCGTCGAATGAGACAAAATCTTGTTCCGATTTAATTTAATTTTGCTTTTGTTTTCCATCTGAGGTCTCTGGAGTATAAAAGCTAAATAAATACAGATGTGTACACTTGGCAGTTCAGTCTAATTTAACATTAAGTCATTTATGGCATTCAAAATTCAAATGCAAAAGATTTTGACGATTCCAAGAACACAGAATCTTTCATGAGAAGGTAAGGTACAAGGCCTTGAGTGAATAGACATGTTTTCCCAGTCTGTCTTGAGAACTGAGCGCATGTTGCTCTACAGAGACTAACACCTTAACACACTTTCTCATTTCGGCCCAGATTCTGGTTTGATTTATTAGCCTAGAAATTACCAGCAAGGCCACAAGTTCAAAGTATCTATTTCATCATTTCTTGATGGCTCTTCTATAGTTTTGGCTCAATTAAACATCATCATGAACTTTTCTCACTTGACTGTTTCTTCTGTCCATCAATTTTTATCCAGTTGGGCAAGCATAGAAGTGGCCATGTGCCCCACGTTACAGTCCTCTATTTGAAATTAAAGGACTCTAAGATAAGACAACTGGAGACTTGAAGTTGTTCATCTGTGGTTAAACCTTGAACAACAGACTGAAGCATAAAACTCATGTTTTTGACAGTCTGCCTTTTTTATGGTGAAAGGTACTTTATTTCCATTTAAATTACAACAGTGATGTCAGAATTTGAATCTATGCCTGTTTATTATTTGGATGAGAGACCACCAATGAATACCAGGTGCTATAGGATATACCATATATACTCGACTATAATAATAATAATAATAATAATAAATTTTATTTATACCCCGCTCTTCAGCCAAAGCTATCAGAGTTGACCTCATGCATAAATCGAAGTTGATATAAGTTGAATATAAATATAAATATAAATATAAATAAATATAAGTTGACCTCATGCATAAATCGAAGGCAGGTTTTGGTGACAAAATTATGGATTTTGATATGACCCTTGGATAAGTCGAGAGTAAAATTTAGGGACATGCAACAAATGATCTAAATGATGAAGCAAAGGAAAACAATGCAAAAAAAAAAAAAACCCTACAAAATTATGGCAGACATAACTGTTTTAGCTCACACTAAAGGCTGAAGGGAAGAGAGAGTAGAGAGAAGTCAGTTCTTCCAGGACGGATTGCTATTTTGCCTTTCACCAGGAAATGGTTCCCTTTTAAAATAAGAGTTAAAGTATAGTAAGTATATCAACCCATGGATAAGTCGACCTAGGTATTTGGGGTCACTTTTTTGACTAAAATATCTAGACTCATACATGAGCATATACAGTATTTCAAAGGAAGCAACTGGCAAAACGCTTTTTGAATATTCCTTACCTAAGAAAATCCAATAAAATTCATGGGGTCACCATAGATTGACAGGTGATTTGAAGGCAGGCATGCACATACACACACATACACACACGAAAAAACATGCCAATTCTGTGGGTGTATTTCCACAGTTATAGCACTTTCATATTGGTTTATTTTATTTTTTTTAAAAAAATGCTTTATTGTTTAAAAAGAACAGATAACAATTTTAAAGCAATGGCAGTTAAAGTGGTGTCAAACTGCATTATTTCTACAGTGTAGATGCACCTTTAATCCCAGTTGAAATTCACACAATATCTATTGAAGGCAAACCATCTAAGAAGGAGATTTGTCTGGCAGAATGTCACATAGTTGCAGAGGGAGCAGAATGCTGTTTTTCAGGGCTGAAGTGATATAGTGATCCTTGTTCTGCACCCATGATTTACGCCAAAACAGAACATACTGAAGAGGAACAGATTTGGGCCTTTCTGTGAGTTTTGTCCTTCAGAGGAGGAACATGCCCCTCCAATCAGCGGGAGGGTAGTTTTTCTCCAGATGACCCTCCATTTTGGTAATATGATCATCCTGTCATGGTTCCAAGCACTGATTTTGGCAGAACAAAGACACAGTGCATCTTTCCCTCCTCCAGTCAGGGAATGCAGCTGTGGGTCAGAGCGTGACCAATCGGGAATGAACATTTGGAGCGAGTCTAATGCAGTTTGTACAGGGAGCCTTTCATGCATTCATGGGAGTGAATCTCACAAAGCGGAGCTGACATTGCCTTGCTCTTCCAACTTTGATATCTCACACCCTTACTCAGGGATAATCTAGCCCAACCGGACTCAGCCTGGCTCTGAATAACAACAGTGTCTGCCTGGCTCAAGTGGTTTTCATGTTATAATATAAGCAATCTTGCTGGGGAGGACTAACTTGACTCTTCATTACACTTGGCTGCAAGTGGGGCTAAGTTAACATCTCTCCCCCTCCTTTTCTCCCTCACCCCCCTCACCCCAGAGAAATGAAGAGCCTGAGAAACGGCTTCCTCCCTAGCTCAGCCAAAAACATGAAGGGAACCTAAGACTGAAGCTGGGCTGCTTTGACTACCTTCCCCATGGAGAACTAGATTGATGAGAACAGGCGTCCAACTTGATCCAACCCTTGTCCTGTACCATGAGGGCTCCTTAAAGAGACACTCTCACATTTGAATTAATGGGGAGGTGTTTGTGTGTGTATGGTGGTGATGGTTTTTGCTAGTTCTTTCTGGTTCTTTGCAGTTTAAAAGTATGCCACCTAGACAAGGCTACTTTGTAATCAGCTGGCAGAAGGGGTGAGGCTCTATACCACATACACATACCCCAATAAACACTTTCAGATTGCCAAAGTCAGATTTGCATGGAGGCAGCAAGGAGGGGAAAGGGGAAACACAACACGGAAAAAGGTCCTCAATCCCAAATCACCCCATCTTACTCTTTCAGCCACCCACCATCATTATTGGTGCTAGATTTACGTGCTAGCTAAGTAAAGTTACCGTTTAAGGCCTACAGATTATGAGAAGCCTCTAAATACACAAAAGAAACAAAGAAACAGAAAGCAGAAATAGTTTTTTTGTGGGGTTTTCGGACTATGTGGCCGTGTTCTGGAAGAGTTTTTTCCTGACGTTTCGCCAGCATCTCTGGCTGGCATCTTCAGAGAATGCTTGCATGGAAAAGAGTTGGGTGTGTGTGTGTATATATATATATATATATATATATATATATATACTGTGTGACCCTGGGAAGGGAGGAGTGATTTGCCAGCCACAGATGCTGGTGAAACGTCAGGAAGAAACTCTCCTAGAATGTACAACTTTAAAATAAGTAACTGTTGTACTATAGAACTACAACTCTAAAATAAATAAGAATGGAGAAGGGGGCATATTGTTCTGATAAGAACAGAAATCTCAGAATTAAATAGAAACTCATTTAGAGATGGGAATAAAATGTTGCAGTTGGTACTGGGAACTGGCAGAAAATAGTTCAAGACAACATAAATGTCATTGGGATACCTGAAAACTCCAAGAATTACAGCATAATTGTGCTGTCTCAGTATACTTGCCTCATGTGGAAAAGCCTATACTTTAGTAATTTACAGCTTTATTAGGCAAGGAAAGCAAATAGCAAGTGATGATTTGAATTTCTAGACTTAAAAATCCATTTTGAAACAAAACAGGCAAAAAGCAGCACCTTAGGGCCAATCCACGGGTGTAATGTGCAGATGACATAAACCCCTGGATTGGTCGGAAGCTATGCTGAGGCTGGCTAATCCAGCCGAAACCTGGCCACAAAAGGAACTGGAAAAAAAAGATCCTTGCAGACGGTCTGTTCTGGACCATAGCAGCAACCAGCCTCGGGACTACAGCAGCTGGTCGCCGTAGTCCTGTGCTGCTTGAAGTTTGATTGTTCACGAAGTGGCCAGAGGCCGCTCCAAGCTGCCAGTCTGCATGATCTCTAAGACAAGCCTAGTGCCAAGAGCAAGAAGATAAAATCTTCCATGCATAATTAGGGGGGTTTAGTGGTTAAAATGCCAATTCTGATGATCCTAAGATCTGCAGTTTGGCAGTTTGAGCTCCTGTCACTAGTCCCAGCTTCTGCCAACCTAAGAGTTCAAAAGCATGCAAGTGCAAGTAGGTAAATAGGTACACTTAGGTGGGAAGGTGACAGTGTTTGGTGCAGTTATGCTGGACAAATGACCATAGGAGTCATCTCTGGACACAGCTGGCTCTTTGGCTTAGTAACAGAGATGAGCACTGCCACCTACAGTCAGTTATGACTAGATGTTCATGCCAAGGTATTGCCTTTACCTTTTATATTTTGATTAGTCTGCAAAGAACAGCTAAAAAGTCAGAACTAAGCTGGTCCCCCTAAAGTCTTTTTTTGAAAACTTGCAAAAAACAAAGGTAGTTATATGGTGAAAACAAAACCCACAGCTGGCCATTTGGGTTGTTGTAGGCTGGTGTTCCTCTTTTAAGAAAAAAGAGGATAGCTTGCATAAACTGCTTTCCCAGCTACAGTCTGTTTTTAGGCCGCAGTTGGTTGGAGATGGTCGTCTGGATTTCATGTAGGAACTTTCTATGCCAGGGATAATAGAACTTTCATTATTTTCCCATCACACTAACCAGCAATAGGATTTCTTATTTTAATTACTGAAGTGAGATCTCTTCTGGACATTGATGCTGGGCCTGAGAAGGGAGAAACATCAGGAATAGGGACATGGGCATAAATAGGGAAATGGAGAGGGGGAATGTTTCTCAAATGATTAACCAAGCATGGTGAATCCAGCTGGACTTTATCTATCATTGTCCGCCTTTTGCCTTGCATGGCTGATCAGTTGACTATGAGGGCAAGGGGCAGTTTGAGGGAATATGATTGTTTCAGGGAGTTTTACCAGTTCAGCTGGAATCATTAGATAGTGCCTGTTGGTCAGATATAACTCATGCCTTTTTTTTTCCAGTGATGAGAGGAAGGAAACTAGTCATAGTGAGTTTTAGGGCTGAGTCTTTAACAATAGCTCAGGATAAGCCAGGAATCAAGAGTGAGGACATGAGCTAGGAACAGTTAAGTTTGCCAGAGTGAAAACTGGAGACAGCTTCTGTTCCTTTTAATGGTTCCTTTTAATGGTTGTGTAGAAATAATTTCTGTAGGTTTGTTTTGTTACCTGTTTGTGTGATGAGCAACAACAACTGATTTTTTCTTTCTTTCTACACAACTGTTAAAGGAACAGAAGCTGTCTACAGTTTTATTCTGGCGATCTTAACTGTTACTAGCTCAGAAGGAGCCATTTCCAGATTTCATGTTGGACACGTTGGACAAGCCAAACAAGAAAGTGCTAAGACAGGCTTAATGTTGAACATTAAGAAAATGAAAATAACGATCACAGAAAAGTTACATGAATTCAATCTAAATGATGAAGAAATTGAAATAGTTAAAGATTTCCCATACCTTGGATCAATCATTGATCAGAATGGAGACTGCAGTCAAGAAATCAGAAGAAGCCTAGAACTGGGAAGGGCAGCTATGAAATAACTTAAAAAGATCCTATAGCATAAAGATATAAAACTGAATAGTAAAGTCAGAATTGTCTAAGCCATTGTTTTCCTTAGCACTTTGTATGGATGTGAGAGCTGGACAGTGATGAGTTGTACAATGAGACTTCTACCCTGCATTGGTCACCCAGGGTCTACTGTGCCCTTTTGGTTTGGTCTTCCATGGGTATAACTACCCTCCCTGAAGTCAAGGCATGGTATGGTTTGCCAGGGCCAGTTGCTATATTCTTGGAGAAAAGCCTTGAAAGTGAGATATACCTGCAATGAAAATTTACATCTCACTAACCAGTACTGCTGAGAAAAGATTGGGGGGAGGGCACTTTTCAGATGATTTCACCACTTTTTCTTTCTGTCATTTCCATTATTGCATTCCATGCCCATGGGGAGAGTTATCTGCAAATACATTTTCTAGAGTGTTGGAAATAACACATGTGCTTCTCCAGTAAGAAATATTGCCCGCTGTCATTTGGATGGTACATAGCTCATGCTTCTCTCCAGCAGCACCTCTGGCAGGGAAATAGTTGATAAACCTGGACTGTTCTAGAAATTGCAATCATATATGGTTAGCCTGCCCTTGCCTGTTCCATCCCTTTGCCCTTTTCCTTCCCAACAAGCACTTAATTCTCTGTGTAAATTGTTGGTTTTTGTCACCTTAAGGTATGCTTGTAATCCCGCCCAGCACTCTCCACCTCCTACAGGCTCCATCAGAGCATGAGAAATACCCTTTTTTGAACTACAGCTTCCAGTGTACCCACCCACCCTGAACAGCATAGCCAGGGGAACTTGAAGAACTGAAAGAAATTGTAATCCGAAACAGGAACATTCCTAGGTTCTGTTTCCTAACTCTCATGGATGTATAGTGGGAAAGAATCATGTGGCTCTCCAGCTATTGTTAGATTGCAAGTCCCAGCAACCCTAGCCAGGATAGCCAGCGGTGAGGAATGCTGGGAGTTACAATCCAACAATATTTGGAAGACGGTAGGATTTCCACCCTTGCTTTATAAAATCCCATGTGAAATTTCTTGTTTCTTAGCCAAGGCTGGCTAGAGAAAGGGAGGACGCTTCTGTATATACTTCAGAAAGCAAGACATCTTTTCCCACTCCTATTCAGCAAGAACTGCTTTGTCTTCTTATAGTTCTTTATCTTCAGATTTGACTTGGACTGGATGGCACTTCAAATAGTGAACACCCTGAGATAGAAGGTTGTTCCTTGTGAAATAGGACACAAGACCGTCCCATCTAGAGTGAAAGAAAACCTTCTGAACATTCCTTCATCAGAATGAGACCTCTGAAATACTTCTGTATGCACATTTGCCTTTAGCAGTGTGCTTTCTCCCCTTCAAATGGAGCTGTCCTTCTGGTTTTTAACCTAATATATTGACAGGGCAACACCCCCTTGTCAGTAATTTAGCTCATTTGAAAAGCAGCCATCATGTTCAAGTTGCAGCTGTCACTTTCCCTAGGAGTTCAGCTTCCTGAGCCCTTGCAACTGAGCAGTCTCGCATAACTCCCTAAGGCATCCCCCCACTTTGAAGCATGGAAAGCAGGAAATTAAGAACTGTCTTCAAACAAAATATCTTCGAGTCCTCCAGGAATAGAAAAAGAGACAATTTCCTTACCGTCTACTCACGTTATACACAGAGCTGGATTAAGGTAATCTGGGGCTTTAGGCCCTGCAAAATAAGACAACCCCCAGCTCCCCAGTTCTCCCACATCTGCCTCTCTCTAGAGTGTTTGGAACATTTTTGAGAACTGGAGGAGTGAAAGAGGCAGACAAGAGAAGTTTGGGTATAATCACTGATAACAGTTTACCACATATATGATAAAGAACAGTGTCGAAGTTTTATTTTCTTTCTTCTCTTCTTAAACAATTGCAGTTTATGTACATACCTCTAGGAAGTCAGCAGCACTGACAACATGCAGCAAAACTAGGGTCTATACAGTTATCAGTATCTGTTGTGGTATTTGTTTGGATACTCTGGGGTATTATTTACTATTCATAATTTGGTTGTCACCAGCAAATTTTATAAGCATGCCACCTATCCTTTCATCTAAATGACTGATAAAGATGTTGAATAGCACTGGGCCCAGGACAGAACCCTGTGGCACCCCACTGGTCACTTCCTTCCAAGATGAAGAGGAGCCATAGCTGAGCACCCTTTGGGTTTGGCCAGTCAACCAATTGCAAATACACCTAACAGTTGCATTGCCTAGCCCACATTTTACTAACAATTGTGTTATAGTTAATTTACTAGAGTTGGCATTATATTTGTCAGAGCCAATAGGGTCTCTCCACTTGCACACCTCCCATTGGCTAACATGAGCCATCTCTCCTGAGTTAACCCTAGACCTGGCCAATGATCATTACAGTTCTATTAAGTAAAATTTCAATACAGATCTCACAAAGGGAAGAAAATATGGACTAGATGATCTTGTATCTGTTAAGATTGCTCTCTAAGTGTTGCTAACTGCAGATGGCCCCACATCAGGATCCCTGCAGTTCTTGCTTCCTAAGAGAAAATTATCTTTAAAATCATTCCGGACTACACAGCCTTTTAAACAGTCCTCTGTAAAGTAGGACACACAGCCACCCAAATGAGTAGATGCATCTTATTGCTAGTAGACATGCACACACATAAACACACCTCTGTATTGGGATGTTGGTTTCTCAAGAATAAACACTTTCATACAGCTCTTTCATTCATACAAATAAAAAAAAATTCATTGTTTAGAAAGGCCCAACCAAGAAATGAGATCCTATGCTTTCCATTTATTTTTCCGCTGTGAGGTTTAATGGCAGCTCTTCTTTTATCTGGACCCATATTTCCTACATTTTCCACAACACACCCTCAGTTGCCATTGGAAAGTTGGGAGGAACCCAAATGGCAAGCAAGGACCCTGAGCTAAAGCAAACCCTTTGTGACCCAGCACACCTTCCTAGTTAGTGTCTAACCACCCACCAGACCACAAATAACTCAAGAGAGAGTCCGATTGGAAGGATAACTTAGAAGCAATGAGCACAGGTGGCCTTCTCCTTTCAGCACCAGCTCCCAAGACTCGGCCTTGAGCCTCCAGCCCCCTCCTCCTCACACCCCAAGGGGTTTTCCATCCATCAAACTTCTTAAACAAGCCAGGCCTTTACTTTAATTCCAGCTGTGGATTCAGTTACACTCTCAGGCTGCTCCATTAGCTGCCAAAACACAAACTGTCCCCTTGATAAGGGGGGGGGGGATCCAAACCCAACAGGTTGCTGTAGAAACACATTCCACCCCAGAGCGCTGCAGACTTTGGAGGTCAGGGTTCTGACCTTGTAGGCAGCCTCAGGGCTGCACATTGTGCTCTCTGCTCATGAATAAAGGCAGATGGTACTCCAGGCAACGCTGTTGTCAGTCCTGAGAAATCCTACTCGAGGCATTCTGCCTTGACACCTGTGCAATGAAATGATGATGTTGGAGAGCAGGATGCTGTCCTCCTCCCTTGCAGAGACGAACTCTTTTGGCAATTTTTTGATCAAGAGTTAGCCTCAAATATCCAGGTGATTTGGTGGAGAATCCTAGGGGTATGACAATCAGAGCTTGGAAACATTACTTTTTTGAACTGCAATTAGCAGTAGCTGGTATTGTATTGCATTAGTTTATGTGTATATCACCTTTTCCTCAAAGCCTGATTGAAATGGATCAAGATAATCTGTTTCATCCAGGAACCTCTGGAGCTGGGAAACAACCACATGCTCTAGTACCCCATCCAGAAATAGAATACTGGAAACTGTCCAATAATTAAATAATAGAAAGTGATTCAGGAAGGGCTGCCCCTCCCAAGGGGTTTACAACTACTTCCTTTAGGCATATTGGAACCATGTGGACTTTTGAGAGCTCTTCTCTTACAAGTCTAGATGTAAACAAACTGCTTCTTGCTCAAGACAATTCTACTGAATGACAGTATTCACTTATGCAATAGTAGCAGAGATATTTTTTTCAGCTTGCACTGTCACAATAAGTAAGTAAGTAAACTAATTTATTTGTGTAGCATAAGCCATTGTGAAAAGGAGGGAAAATTATCCAGAAACATCATTCTTATAGGCTCAAATCAAACCAAATAAAACACAGAAATCAGATACATTACAAATACATTACTTCAAAGAGGTAAAATAAGCCAAAATGTCATTCTTATATTCTGAAGTCTTGCTACAGCCTGTCACAGAGCAGTAGCCTCACTAGGGAGGTGCGGAGGGTGCGGATCACAAGAATGATCATGTTGACTGCCCTGGCCATTTTTCCACCCAGAGACCAACTAAGACCTTGATAGAATTTCCAGCCAAAGTGGCAGATCCCCAACAAATAATCAGAAAACCCTCTGGATCCATCAGCCCCCTGGGGCAGACCATCTGAAATCATCTTGCACCCCTGTGAAAATTCAGAGTCCCAGAGTGTTTTAACCTGACAAGACAATGATTTGTCCGTGACAGTGGAACTGTAGAAAGCTCCTGCACATCAAAAATCAACACAGTTTCATCCATCACAGAAAGCTAGGTTAATGCATTCCCAGCAATATGCATGGGACCAGGTACCATTTGATCATTGGGCTGGTAGTTTCCATGTAGATCTCCAAGTTGAAGGCTGAACTTTAAAGGAGGTATCCAAGGTCCTGATCCCTATCCCTCAAACATGTTAAGCAGCTTGGGTAGATCCTTTAAAATTCAGACTAAAACCTGGTGTAGATTTACTGGCCCACTGATATGAAAGCCATCTGGTGTCAATGAGTACAACCCATGGTGGCTGGGGGATTCAGGGAGTTGTAGTCCAGATAACTTAATTTTTTTAAACTCTGCAATTAGACAGATATGGAGATGGCATGTATATGTGTTTCTAAGAATTGTATGACATGATTCCAAACCATTCTGGGAATCCTATCTGGGTAGAAAAATGCAGGAAATAAGTATTTACATTTTAAAACGTGGTAGAAATGCCAATAAAAATAATTCTCATTGCTCAAAAAATAATGTTCATTGCATAAATGAAACGGCATTTTTAAAGAAAACATTATGTATGGCACTTTTGTAAATGCTCAGAACAATATTCTAAACTGAAAGAAGTAAAGTCTGTTACCCAGGTCCTAATACTGTTAAATACTGTATGCTTGGAAGGCACAGATCTCTTTAGACTGCCTCTATACTAAACTTCACCTAGCCTTAATCCCACCTCTATCTCACAAGCCAATTTCTTCACAGCTTGGCATGCACACTTCAGACCCTGAACTGCATGTTTACATTTCTCCTCTACAGCCATCAGTGCACATTGCCTTTTATAGACTGCTCTTACTACACATATCACAGTGTTATTATAAACAAGGGCCTGGTCGTCAGGGCATACCAGCCATTGGCACATGCCATACCTGCTCTTAAACAAACTGCAGCATTTTCTTTACACACAGCATCTTGCAAGAGACATTTGAGATGGGCATTTCCACAAATTTGAATTGACAGACTCTTTTCATTTCTGTGGACTAAAGAAGGGAAAGGAGAACTTATATTTGAGGGCATGTGAAGTAAAAGTACATCCAAGTTATTTGCACACTTCCTGTGGGAAGATAGATACCCACAACAGCAAAAAATCTGCATATTTAAATCTTGGTCTACCCAAATTATGTACAATAAGGAGGATGGGACCCAGTTTTCAGAGCCTGGACATTTTAGGTTTTGGACTATAGTCCCCCCCCCCAGCCAGTCTAGAAAACTAATGATGACTTAGTATGACCTCCTGGTTTACACACAATTACAACTTTAATTCCAGTTGTTTCTGATAGAATGGCAATATTTCAAGGTTTCTAGGCTTATCTGTGGAATGTCAAAGCTGGCGATAGATGTACCTACCGGTAAAAATGAGGTTGCCGCTTTCTTCTTGGCAGGGCTGTTGTGATTTTAACTTTGGCATCAGAGATGGGGAACACAAGACCGGCCATATGTTACATCAGCAGTGGCCCATCCCTGCACTGGGCTGCACCTTCCATCATCCATCCCTATTGGCCATGCTGTCTTGGGCTAATGGGAGCTGTAGTCCAACAATATCTATATTTTCTTCATCTCTATTCTGCATGAAAGGGAGAAACTCAGCAGGTAGGGCCTTTGCCAGAATACAGTACAGGCACAGTGACAGAGGAATCTCATCTGATAGATTTCAGTCTGCCTCATGTAGCTGTTAAAGGCAGAGAAGTTCAATGCCTGGCATCTCATGGTAAGACTATGAAATTCTAATCTGAAATTCTAGAGAGTTATAGCTACATTCCTACATTGACCAAGACAGAAAGCACTTGCAAAGGAAGCACTACCTTTTCTCCCCATGTCTTCTGCTAGTTAGGTCAATCCACATTAGTTGTCCTACTCTGGTGAGCAATTCATCCTTATGCACTACTGCATAACTACATTAGCAAAAGTTTATACTGAGATTCTGTGCATACCTGAGTGCAGAGATGGGCCATTGCTGATGTGCTATCAATACCTAGTTCTTTTCTCCTATACTTTGAATGTTTAAACCACTATGATATTGTATGTCCCCACAGCCTAACCAAATATATTTTGTTTGATCTTAGTTATACGGCAAAGGAGATTATTATCGTTTGTCACCTGTCAAACACCAATTATCTGAAATTGCAAAGAACTGACCTTGAGGACAGTTCCACACTTATTTATAGACAGATTATACTTTCCTCCATTCAGTTTACACACACACACACACACACACACACACACAAGCCTACAATACTCTAGTTTGTTCAAAAGGAATATGGGAGGAGGGATAATATGTGTCTTTTATTGGGATAATTAATCCAAGCAAATTACCTGGACTGATTTTAATTACAGCAATATGTCAATGGGCATGCACCTGCTGACTTCAGGCTGCAGATGTGTCCTGGAGGACTTCAATTCAACTGGGAACAACCTACTGGAATCCTAATGCAGACAGAAGCTTGCCTTTATCCAGCAAAGTATGAACATAGCCTCTTGATATACTGAAAAATCCCTAGGAGATGTGCTAGTCTCTCTCACAGAAGAATCACAAGCAACATTAGTCTGGTGGCAATGCAAACTGGGTTCCAGATCTTTCTGAGAAGATCCCACCACAGTCCCACAATTTTCTTCCCATATCCTTCAGTTGCTGTGAGAAAACGTCCCTACAATAAGATGGAGCTACTCTGCTTGTTAATGTTTTTCCTTTTGATCTTCCGAACGGAAACATAAGAGCCAACTCAGTTCACCTCTCTTATTGCCCATTAAGAGAGCTATTTTTTTTCCCCTAGAGATTTGCTTGTCAATAGATTGCTTGCTGCAGAGAGGCCAAAAAACTATCAAAAAGCATCAGTGGGAAAAAGTGAAGCTTTAGCTCAGGTTGGCTGATCTCTGTGTGCGTACTTGAGGAATCCAGGAGGGGAAAAGGTGAACTAAAGAAAGGGAGGTGGGTTGTCTCAGTTGGCTCAGAGCTTCAGTTAATTCAGTGGATTCCCCTAAAAAAAAGCTGAAGTGGTTACTTACCTCCAGCTCCATCAGTAAACTCCTGTCCACTCTTGCAGCCTCCCCTACTCAAATCACGCCTCTAAGGCACCAGACACTTTTCTTAACGTTTCCATCAAATGAAAACCCACCCCCATCCCACCATGGCTCATTGCCCAGTCACTTTCCATGAGGAGCCAAGAAAACCTCACTCCAGGAGAAAACAAAATTACTTTGGAACGATGTGAGCAGGAGGGATGGTTCTCGTCTTGGGGGTTTAGGCTACGTACCATTCGGGAATGCAGCAGGGGAACTCTATGGGGTGTGTGAGCGAGAGAAGAGATGGTGCGGCTGGAGGGAGAGAGCGTTCTCAAATTGACAACACATGGCTGTTTCTTATCCTAGGGCCAAGTAAATAGGTCTTTCATGCTGGGTCAGTTGCCATGACGACAAACATGCGGGAAATATTCAAGATAACTAGAATAGTGGTAAAAACATATGTTTTGGATAAAACATCCCCCCTCCCCGTTCCTTGTCCCATTGCTTTATTCATTTGGCTGCTCAAAACAATCTTGTCTTTCAGGGCAGACACCTTTCTTGTGTCTGGCAGAGGGCAGAGGTCACCTCTTGCTGCAACTAAGAAGATGAGACCCATGTGCCCCTCCATTTTTCCAGGGAAAGAAAAAAAAGAAAGCATTTCTTCCTGCAGCCTTTAGAAGAAATGGAGCAAAG
Organism: Urosaurus nigricauda; assembly: GCA_034509955.1. Taxonomy (NCBI): domain Eukaryota; kingdom Metazoa; phylum Chordata; class Lepidosauria; order Squamata; family Phrynosomatidae; genus Urosaurus; species Urosaurus nigricauda. The sequence goes on from JAOEGL010000009.1 coordinate 12,484,595, forward strand.
ATGAAGTTTCAGAAACTATTGAGAAAAAGAGAAGTTTCACAAACTATTGATTTGACTTCTAGGGCAGAAAAGTAGCACTTTTGACTTCAGATCTTTCTGGGCAATCTGAAGCCCTGTTTTAACCTTAGTTGAGTTGTAGACATCTCAGTCTACTAGTCCAACTGACCACATTACTGCAATATACTCTTATAGTGCTGCTATTCTGCTTTTACTGCTCTGTCTGCCTCCTGTTTCATTCTGAGGTATGTAGTTCAGTGAGGCCTAACAGTTCCCTGGCTGAGGATTGTAAACGTCCCTCCTTAAACTGCAAAACCCAGAATGCAACAAGAGGTAGCCAGAGCAGTTAAAATGGAATAGCAGTGCTATGAGGGGATTATCACATGGAGGCACTTACATGAGTGAAATGTTGCTGATCTGCTGCAGAAGCGTGAAAGTGGGATTGTCCCTTGCACTTCCAAAACATAATTGAGGCTTCTCGCTTTCCTTCCGCTGAGGAAGCATTTGCAGAGAAGCCATATTTTGAATATCGGAATATTATTAGAAGCATGATGGATGATCCCACCTTCGCGCTTCTGCAACAGTTCAGCAACGTTTTTCCTACGCAAGTGCCTCCATGTGATAATCCCCTAACAGTGTAGTGTGGTAATCTAATGGATTCACCGCGATCTTTCTCTGGCTTTCTTTTTTACATGGGGCTGGAGGTTCTTTTAACTTTGATGCTTTTAAAAAAAATCTTCTTTCTTTTCATCTGGCAAATTAAATTGTTATATTTCTCTTCTAATTCTTTTTCTCATTACTGACACATTTTGCTAAATTGTAAACCTGTAGGTAGGGCAATGATAGGGAAGAGTCTTCATGAACCAAGAAGACGCTTCACTACAAGATTTTGGATGAAGTGCCTTCCCTTTTATTTGGATCAAAGGCCACAACAAGATAGGGCAGTATCTCTCAGATGATTAAAAAAATTAGTACAGACAGACATAGGGGAAAATCCAGTAGGTGACATACTCAGACATTATGCCTGTGTAAACTCTTTTAAGGTTATGTGCAAGGAGATGTCTAGTACTTCCTTCCAGAAAATCCCTGCATGTGCACAATCTACTGTTTTACTGTTTTGACGGAGAGCCGGAAACTCTGGCTGCATTTCTGCAACTCAATGTACAGCGAACCCTCAGTATCTGCTGGGGTTTGTTTCCAGATCAAGATATGCCTTTTTGGGGATGGGAGAGTCAAAATATTTTAAAGCTGTGAACTGTTGAATCTATTGATGCAGAATCCCTGGGTATGGAGGGCCAACTGTACAAAGAAAAGGCATCTCGGAAGCACTAGTAAATAATGGTAGGTTGTACATACTTAAATGTGGAGGAGATATTAGTAAGCTTGATGGGACTTTATGCTTAAATGCAGGATCTCAATTGTGACATAATGTCATATTATTAAAAATAGAATCAAGTTGGCTTAAAATTGAATGGCCTAAAAACATATGGTCAAACTAGAGAATGCATTTAATCTCTTTTTGGAAGTAGTGCTCTCATAAATGGCAAAATACATCTTTTTATCCTAGCAAAAGCTTTCTTTCACCTCCACATTTTGCTTTCCAGTGTGATTTCTTCTGTAATTGGTCATTAGAAAGTAGGCATAGACTTGCATTACAAGTCCTATTGGTGGGAAGAAAAATCATGCTAATTTGGCTCACAGTGGTGCTACTGAAGCAAATCTGGAGTATCTGGTCATTATATTGGAAATCACTTGGAACTCTATGTAAGATTTGGAAAGAAAGTGAAATAAGTAAATAAATGAGTAAATAGTTTTTAAAGGCCCTAAAATCAATCTGTCATGAATTTGCTATTCACACAAATGAGTATGATAAAAGCCACACCAAACAGCTCTTTATTAAGCAAAAACAAACAAACCATATAACTTGGTATGTAACTAATTCTGGAGTTCTTTTGTGTGCTTATGAATTCTACTGTGTTAAAAATACACATTGCTGGCACTGACCCAGCCCATCTGACTATAAACAGAAGTACTAATTATTACAAAATGTTTGGTGAGAGAGAAGGTACTTTCAGTCTCTTTTTATCCTGTTATGTTCAACCCCTCTAAAAAAGGAAAATGCAGAATATCAAGAAAGAAGGTTCATGTTATCTGTACAAAGCACCATTTATGAAGGGAAACATTTTAAAACAGGGAAAATCTCTGAGACAGAGCTTGCTTCACAAGTGCAGGGAATTCTTAATTTGCAAACGTGAAAGGGTTTCTGCCAAGGTTCTCCAGATTGTGAGTAATTCAAAGGAGATACCATGTCCAATTGAACTTCATCCTTTCCTATTCAGGTTTATTATCTTTAAAATACATTTTAAAGTACAGGAGTTGCCCAACATACATATCCAGGTGGCTTTAATGTATCTCCCTGAACCAGAAGATAAAATCCAAGCCAACATGCATCAGAGGGTGCTCATAAGGTGCTCCTATGAGGAAGAAGATAGAAAAAGGGATGTCAAGGCAATCCATCAGGGTAGCCGAGCATTTTCTGGTCATAAATGAATGGCAGCCTGGAATCATTAGCATCTTGGCTGGGTTTGCTGATGCCAGCTTAATCACGGGCTAAAGCAACAGGTGTGAAGGAGAAGCCTCCGCCTGCAACTAATGACCATCTGATAGTAATAAAGCAACCTTATTGATTGATCTTGAGCCCAGTCCTGAAGTCTTTGATCAGGCACTAACCAGCCCAGCTCTCTGGCAGAAACCATCGCCATTTCTCTCCAATAAAATATGATTTTTAGATTTGAAAGCAAAGACGAGCTTTTAAAAACACACCTGCAATGGGTATGTTGTAGGCAAGGTCTGTGAAAAAAATCCTAATCATATCCAGACAACAGACACATTCTAGCTAGTTTTACTTTAGGGTGGATGTTGACTGGTTCTTTTCCATTTGACTTAGAATTGAGGTTCCTTGGAGGTCTTTAAGAAGAGGCTGGATGGCCATCTGTTGGGGATGCTTTGATGGAGAGTTCCTGCATGGCAAGGGGTTGGACTGGATGGCCCTTGTGGTCTCTTCCAACTCTATGATTCTATGATTCTATTATTATAATCTCAACATTGTATTTATCAATCAGAGTGACTGACAGTCAGTGGTTCACACTTGTCTCCATTCCCATCAGTTACAAACCATCATATCTTCTGGGCCTGGGCAATCTAAATTGCTATCCTTATGTCTTTGTGTATGGCTAGGGATGGCCATGTGTCTATGGATGGTTCTCAAAGCTAGTGTAACATTCCATTTCCTACCCTATTCTTTAATATTATAATATAGGCATATCTCCTATATGATTGTCAAATTAGATCTTGGAGGAGGCTCCTGTAACTTTAATCCTTTACAGATCTTAGAGCAAGATAAAATTCATAAAGCGGTACAGATCAGGACAGAGATTTCTATCCTCCTTCAGTGCTGTTCTTGGTACCTGTCTTTTCAGCTCTTTTCTTGTCATCCAGCTCTACTCTTGCTGCGGGGCACTCCTCTGGCAAGGAGAGATAATATTCAAGTTGGGAAGGGGTAGGCCAGCTGAAAGGTGGGGTTTGGTAGGTGAAAGAGGACAAGGACATTTGTCATGCTTGATGTAGCTTTGCAGTATATCATCCTACTCCACAATCTGTTCAGGATTAAAAGTTACAGATCAAATCAGGCAACCATACCAACCATCTCTGAAGCTGAAGACTACCCACCGACCCAATTATCCATAATCTTCAGCGTTTCATGGATGAAAACAAAGGGATGTTTGTTACACTCCCATTCCCATATCTGCTGAAGCAGAGCTGGCAAAATGTCTTTAGGGATGGATGAATGAATATCATGACATGCAGAAACCACCAATAAATGATCAATGGTAGGATGATGCTCTGGGACTCTGTGCATCTTTCCTACCATTGCTCAGTTACAGTTGGCTTCAGCATATCATTTGTGTACTTTCTTCTTAGAAGAAGCTTTCCGAGTTTCATATAATCTGTCCCACACATAGCACAGCACATTCATGGACCCTGTGATAACTTGTCCTCCACTGATTTTGGAGCCAAGAACATGTTGCTGCTGTGTGCTTTCAAGTCATTTCTGACTTATGTCAACCTTAAGGCAAACCTGTCATGGGATTTTCTTGGCAAGATTTGTTCAGTTGGATTTGCCGATTGCCTTCCTCTGAGTCTGAGAATGTGCGACTTGCTCAAGGTCACCCAGTGGGTTTGCATGGCTGAGCAGGGATTTAAATCCTGCTATCACAAAGTCTCAGTCCAGCAGTCAAACTACTATACCATACTAGCACACTCAAGAACATGACAATGTAAGAGGCTGAATGGGGCCAAAGCTTCAAAACATTATCCTTGCACTGCTGGTGAAACAGCACTTTCTCTGCATTTCATGTTTCCATTTGGATAGATGTGATCTTAAGTGTATAACATCCAGAACTTGAGAAAAGTTACTTTTGGGGCCATGTTGGCTGGGGGATCTTGGGTGCTTGTCTGTTAACCAGAGAAACAAGTAATTTCTGACTTCATACCTGCTAAAATTCCCTCTTCTGAACAACCATTAAATGTACAGGAGCCTTCCCCACTTTTCAGTCTGGCAATCCTACTGGGAGCCGTAGTCCCAAAAGGAATATTATCAAGCTCTGAGGAAACCAACTGGGAGCAAATCTATTATCTTCTGAAACTCATTTCCAGTAGACAGTCCTGGTAGGCAAGGTTATTTCTCCCAGCCTTTTACTGGGAGACCACTTTCCTTTTCCATTGGGAGACCACTCCAGTGTTGTTGAACTCTTAAGCGTCTGCCTTGCTATGTTGATTTAACACAAACGCACACACTCCCGTCGATGTAACTTTCCATGATGTTTATATTAAAACATTTTTTCCAAGTGTCTTAAACTGACAAATTTTCTCTCTATTTATGGTGCCAATTAAAAGTCCTGCCTGTAATTCTACCTCAGGAAAAGCCTCGTTTGCCCCAGACAGCTGTGTAGAAAGTTACTCATGGCTTTTAATATTTATATATAAATCTTCAAATTAGTTAAATTCTCCCTCCCCTTAAACAATATTGTTTGGATCATTTTAGCTTTCAAAGTTCACTGTACTCAATTAGCTACTCTTTTAACTAAGGTCTTTATTTATTTATTTATTTATTTATTTATTAGATTTATATCCCACCTTTCTTCCAAAATGGGACTCATTATCTCACAAGGTTTCTACTGTGGGACTAAAGCAAGATAGTAATGTTATTGGCCGGTACTTAAATGTTGTCTGCATCCTAATACTACTGGTGTGTACTTCAGTTGTTTTTGAAGCACACCTTGTCATTGACAGGGAAAACCTATGAATGACTCCCAATAGCACTGCTATTCAGATAATCCCCCTCATGTGATAATCTCTTCCATTTCCGAAACAAGCTTGTTCCATCCTAAATATGACACTTCTTAACCTTCTCTTCTCCAGGTTAAACATACCCAACTCCCTAAATAATAGGGCATGGTTTTTTGCACCTCCTCTGGACACACTCCAGCAATTCAACATCCTTTTTGAAATGTGGTGCTCAGAATTGCACACAGTATTCTAGGTGAGGCCTGAGCAAAGCAGAACAGAGCGGTAGTATTACTTCCCTTGATCTAGACACTACACTTCTGTTGATTTGTTCAGAGGTTTGTTTGCCATTGCCTTCCTCTAAGGCCGAGAGAATGTGACTTGCCCAAGATCACACAGTGAGTTTTCATGGCTGAGTAGGGATTCAAGCTTTGATCTCCCTGAACCCCAGTTCAGCATTTAAACCACTACACCATGCTGGCTCCCTTGTCATTGTCACCCCACCCCACTTATCTTCCAAAATGATTAACTGACCCATTCAAGTTGTGTCACCCCATCAAATTTTGGAATATGTGAATGGTGAAAGTTATCTCACACTACTTCTTGATCTTTTCTAATACTTTCCAGATGTTGCCATCTTTCTAGGTAGATGGGATGGGTGTTTTTTGAGAACACAGAGCCTTTTCCGGCTGTGGGGGATGTTAAGTGCTAAGCTGCAGCTGTTTTTCAGTTCAGGTATTAATAAAGGAAAGAGAAAACAGAGGGGAATATCCTCCCTTAAGTTAAGATACAGAAAGAAGCATGACTTTGCAGATTGTACCTTTTGTCTTTTATTGCATACCAAATGGTAATGGAAATTCAAACTGAATAAATGAAAATAAATATGGGAATCAGATTAGATATAACAATAGATCTAATCTGTTGAGCAGAGCTATGTGGTCAGGACTAGTAGCTGCTAGTTCCTTAAGTTGATTGCTTTCTCCATCTTATTGCTTTAAGATACAGCAATACTGTAACTCACTCAAATATCTTGTACATACACACTTTTACATGTTAAGCTCTGTTAAGAAGTAGAGCCAGATATCCAAGTTCAGGTGAGGAGGTCAGAACACTCAAATAAAGGAGTGAAATCTGACATATTCTCTTATCAAGCCACAGAGGAAAGAATGCCAAAACCTTCTGATTAGAAAAAGATCAAGAGACTGCCAAAGACAGATTCTGAAAAGTCGGTACATACTGCTGGTGAGGAGGTGCAATCTTTATATAAAAAGAAGACATGGGCTTTGTCAGAACTGCCAGAAGGAAAAAGGGCAATTGGCTGTAGATGGACCTTTACCACAAAGCATCCTGCCTGGCCTGTGAGAAGATGGCAGCTGTCTGGGAATATCTGGAGACAAAGGCCCAAAGCAGATGGGCAAAAAAGGTGCCTTCCATGCAGTTTAGGGGCATGGTGATTAGATGACAAGGCATGCTGAAGCCATGTTAGGTGCCAGGGTTGCACTGGAGCTGCACTGCGACCTTTTTTGGCAGCCCAAAAAGGAGCAGATGTTTTCCACTTCTTTCTATGGTCTATTTGAGACTACATCAGATGGTGCCCTCGGGGTTGCAACACGTGGTCTTCGTGTCCCTGATGCAATAGGGCTAGGAGTGGCTTCTTGCCACTCCTTCCTGCCTGTCTGTTTTGCACCAAAGACACAGCAGAGTCTTCTATGTCAGTGGAGTAGTGAATCTGCTCTGGATTTTAGTGTGAAATTTAGGGGCTCAACAGACTGCCCCTTTGCAGTGGTGCCCTGCCACTCTTTTAGCACCGGATTGGGACCATGACTAGGGCCGTGCCACAGCCCCAATCCAGTGTTTTGCCTGCGCTAAAAGGAACGGCAAAATGCCACTTCTTTTAGTGCTAGCAATAAGATGCCCTTGCTGCCATGGTGGCAGCTTTTCAGCACTTCTTTGGCACAGCATGTCCAAATCCTGCATCAAAGGAGTGCTGTGACACCCCCCGCTGTGCAATCAGGTGTGTGGCATGATGCCAGCATCGTGGTGGTGTTGGGGCATGCAGCATGTGTGCAGACACCACACCCCCATTCTGCCCTCAGGCTGGCATTAAATACCAGTCTGTTTAGCCCTTTTGAGGAGCTATGCAAGATGGTGAACCATATCTCCAGAGCAGATTCAGCACATCGGATAATTCTTTTATAATTTGCACTAAAACTGGAGCAGATCTACTGCCTGACATGGAAGCCACCACTGAAGTTTAGAGGAGACTCTCCTCCTCCTTCATAAACTACTTTTCATCTCCTTTCCCTGTTACCTCTCTGCATTGAATTATACTCTATAGGCCCTTTAGAGCAAGGACTTTCTATTTGTACGGTACCATGCACGTTGACTGTCAGCATTATAAAAGCAAGCACACAAATAAATAAAATGTTATCCAAGAATTACAAAATAATAACAGTTGAAAGTAGAAGAAAGTGAAACTGATAGGTCTTTCCGTCCCTACACATGACACTTTCCAGTGCCAAGTCCATGTTAGGGAAACTGGTTCTTTTTTGACTGCTTTAGAAATTTCATTTCATTCATTCTTACCCTCTTTAGCAAAGTGACTGTGTGGAGAGAAGAAACCACGTATTTGCATTCCTTCCCACTGTTCATTCTCCAGCATGCTGACACACATCACGGGGGGTAAAGTGTTCCTGCTTCCAGGTTTGTTCAGTCATGCCTGTGCTTTGGCAGCAGTGTTTTAAGGAAACAGCTTGGACTCTGGGATTCTGCATCACTAGGATGAAAATTGTCTTCCATAAACACAGTTGTTTTTTTTCCCCATGCAGGTGGAATTGAAACAGCTGCCCCCCCCAAATAATGACGCAGTTATAGAGGTGCTGCACTATACAGATTATAGATTGCCCTGCTCTACTCTACCCTATCTTTTTTATTTTACATTTAAATGAACAATTTTTAAAATAAATAAAATCAATACAAATTGAAAAAGAAGACTCAAAATTCAATATACTCATAAGGTCTATTTAAGATAAATCTTCAGAGAATTATCAGAATGAACAGAGTAATCGTGTCCTTCCAGAAAGATCTATTCTGGTTTCAGGAAATACTGTGGAATGATTATTTACTTATGCAAGAAATATAAGCCATATTTTGATAAATGAATTCAGTGATACCTCCAGACACCCATATTTTGTCAGTATCAGCATGCAGATTAGTAAGTATTAGCATGCAGAAGCAGATGGTAACCTTTCACCTTATGAGTGACTGGTAACCATGCATCAAAAGAAGGAGAAAAGTATGTGAGAGAGGCATAAGACACATTACTAAGACCTCAATAGGATGGTGCTATGGCAGTTAAAGTGGAATAAAAGTGCTGTACTTGCATAGTCTGAAAGATATTTATGAGATACATAAACAAATAGGCAAAAGAGTGGAATTCTGGGGAGGCTGGTAGAATTTTCTTTCAGATGCAAGGGTTGCAGATAATCTCTCATCATCCCTCCCTCCTGGATTAACATGAGAAGAATCTGCTTGCTGGGGTCAACATGCACCTGGAGATCACCTGTGAGCGGCAGGGTCCCATCCACTAATATACCTGAAGCAAAGCATCCATTCATGCAGCCCCAGGCCATTTTGAAAGGATCACATTCAGGAAAGAAAAAAGATCCTTTGTACAATTCGCCTTTGCCCTCAGAAGAAAAAGAAACGAAGAAAATAAAAGAGAAGTGGGATGGAAATCCCTGCTTCAGCCATATTTAAAAATTCAGCAAGCCTTCCCTGCCTTTTTTATTTCTTCATCAACAAAAGCATCTTAGCGGCAGGAAGGGCCACATCTCATCAGCACTAGTGTCTACTATTGTCACTCCTGCCAAAGTGTTTGAACTTTGGACAAAGGAAGTCTCAAGTAACACTATCTCAAAAGAGACAAGCGCATATTGGAATGGGCCTGAGGAAGAGACCAGACAAGATGCAACACAACACAACACAGTCCAGTGCCAGTCAGTGAGCCATTAGCTGCTGGTCTGTAACAAGTTTCCAAGAAAGAAAGGAACAGTTGCAACAACACAACACATCATCATTATAGCAGTGCATCTATAACATAGCAGGGTGGTAAGAATTTAAATTAAAAAATTACAATTAAAAGCATATAAAAATGATACATTGAAATAGAATTAAATTATTGCTACATTAAAACAGATAAAAGAATAAAAGACAGTTAGAAAATAAAAATGGGTAAAATACTTTAAAACAATACAACACCCCAGCCCATTCTTTAATCATTTTCTGTTTAAAAGCCTGTCGGAACAGGTAGATTTCCTCCTCCTCCTCCTTTTCCATCTTTTTATATCCCACCCTTTCCCCAAAACTGGGACTCTGGGCCATAGAGGGCTTTATAGGTCACAACCAGCACTTTGAATTGTGCTTAGGAACAAACTGGCAGCCAATGCAGAACAGTGCTGGCTAGGAATGAGCAGATTCACTGCAGGGATGGGAAAACATCACTTTCTCCTGAGCTTTTTTCTCCCTCCTAAATCTCACATGCTTTGTGTCCCAGACAGTTATGAATTTGGGTAAGCCCTTATCAAAAAGGAATCAAAGTTCTCAACCACCTGGCAAATAGCAAAGTTAATTCAGCACTATTATATATGAATATACAGAGATTGAAACTCAGACTTTGAACAGTGAAGAATGCAAAGCCCTGAGTATAGAGGAACAAATCTGTCAGTTTAACTTTTTTTCACATCCAGTGTTTTAAATTATCAAGTTATTGCATCTTAAAGGTGAAGAAATATGTGCATATGAAGAAATATGTTGCTAGACTTTTTTTTCAAAACTAAGCTGAAATAAAAATTTTATTGGATGTTGTGGAGAATAATCTTGAGTTTACTGGTGTGGAAATAAGAAGTATTCTAGAGTGAGGCCTCTTATTGATACCAAGACTCTCGTGTATCTATTGCATATTTTCTTTCTTAATCCAAGTGTCCCAACTTTTCAACAGACAGCTTTTCAATGATCTGTTCTTTTGACACTATTAAATTATTACCAGAATCCATTTATTTGACTCTGGAATTTATCATACATGAGGAATTTCTCTTTATTTCAAATGGAGCCAATTGGAGCCAATTTGAATTCACGGGAATTCGCTAGTTTAGCGAATTTACGTGAATTCCAATTGTGTTCGGAATGCATTCAGAATGACTTCCCATTACCTGAAAATGACTGCCCATTGCCTGAAATTGAGTGAGATGCTTTAATACACAATAACGTAAAACCCACGATTGCATTCGGAATGACTTTCCTTTTGCCCAAAATTGTGTGAGATACTTTAATACATGGTAACATGAAACCCCATGATTGCGTTCGGATTGCCATTGGATTATACGTCCAATTTCCGTCGTCTGATAAACTCCCATGACTCTCGTGTATCTATTGCATATTTTCTTTCTTAATCCAAGTGTCCCCACTTTTCAACAGACAGCTTTTCAATGATCTGTTCTTTTGACACCATTAAATTATTACCAGAATCCATTCATTTGACATATTGTCTATTTTTTCAACAAATATAAAGGCAAATATAAGTATGAATACTGGTACGGTGCTCTATTATAAGCACATAACAACAATACCATGAATGACTTCTACAGTATACAGTACATACACTGAACAAAAAGATGGCACTTTGCATGAAAATTTTGCAACCATACACTGCTTTTTTAAAAAAACAAAACAAAACTTGGGATCATTTATTTGTTCAGTCTGTGTCCTGTAGAAATCATATGGGGTGTTTTTTGTGTGCTTATAATGTAGCATCTGTAATATAGTTTATAACATAATATAGGTTCCACATTTCCAGGATTTTTGCTTTTTGTGATGCTTTGGTCCCTAACCTGTTGAATAATCAGGAGACTACTGTAGTCTTTTCTGGTAAGGAAAACCAAAACAAAATACAGAAGTACTGAGGAAACATAGCAGTGTTAGAAAGGGGAAACAAAATTCCAGAATTCCCAATGGTCCCACCAGCTGATGGAGTCTGAGCGTGTAATACAAAAGGGGTAAAAAAACTGTTCCAAAACTGGATTGCACAGTCAAAGCCTTGTCTGGAATCACCCTAAGGGTTGCATGCAGGAATGTCCCTGCTCTGTAATTTCATCCACGAAACATGGAGAAGGCTCTGCCAGAAGAATGCCCAGCGTGAGATGAACTTGGCCCGACTCCTTATCTGCTGGTTGAAGAAGCTCCACATCCAGAAGCAATTATTTCCCTTTGCTGCCGCCGTTTATTTTAGTTTTGATTGAGAGAGAGAGAGAGAGAAAGGACTTGTCAAGCCTGCACTTGTCTCTCTCCCTTTCTGCTGCCCCCCTCCACTCAGCTAAGTAAACAAACACAGCACTTGGCCTGTTCACAAGCTGCTCTGTTGGCAGTCTCAACCGTCCAGCTCCTAGTCCAGCAACACTTCTAAAACAAACATGCACACTCACTGCTGCTGTGTGCACACACCAGAGAGTCCCGCCTCCCTTGTGCCAGTGGTGTGTGTGCGCGCACGTGTGCGCCCACAGATTAGTCTTCAATGTAGACACTAGCTGTTCTCTGAAAATAAACACAGGCTGAAAGTATTAGTGCTAAAATAATAGGGGCAAGGCAGTCCCAAGTGCCATTTTCTCTCTCTGTGTTACAAGTAAAGGATTCCGAAGGCCTTTTGGAGCAGAACTGTTAGAGGTTTCTCCAGAGAAATAAAGAAACAACTATCCAGAGCAAGGCTCCATTTATCTTGGCAGATGGGCCAAGACAGACCTAATCTCAAAGTGTCTTTTCTCTTTCTAGAAAGAACATTAACTCTCAAAGATAGAATGATGGAATAACTTTGAATTCAGTCTCCTGCTGCTTTGCAATATGACTTTTAAAAAACATCACCACTCCAAACCCAACCTCCGCAACTTTGCATTCAGAGGAATTCTCCTCCCCAAAAACGATTTAGAGCGCAAAGGAGGGAGGCACATTTCCATGGTGATTCAGGAAGCGTGCCTTGCTTTCGGACACAGGCTCTTCATCCACTTTTTAGAGATATTTGGAGGACGTTTTAGCAGTGATGCAGCCAGGTATGAAAATCTTCCATAATGTTAGCAAAAATTAACAAAGACTTGGAACAACTGCTAAGAAAATTCAAAGAAGAAATGCAAAAAAACTTCCCATATCTTGGAGCAATCATTGACCAGAATAGAAATTACAGTCAAGTAATCAGGATAAGACTAGGACTATAAATGGCAGATATGAAAGAACCAAAGAAGATCATGATGTATACAATTGAACACTGATGTGAGGATTGTTCATGTCATCATATTTCCCATCACTATGTTTTTAGATGTGAGGGCTACATGGTGAGGAAAGCTTGACAGAAAGAAAATAAACTCATTTGATATGTGGTGCTGAAGAAGAGTCCTGCAGATACAGTGGATGGATAAAAAGACAAACAAATGGCTATAAAAGCAAATTGGATCTGAACATTCCTGAGAAGCCAAAATGACTAAATTGAGGTTTTCACACTTTGCCCCCATCATGAGAAGACATGAGTTACTAGAAAAGATGATAATGTGTGGAAAGATAAAGGGCAACAGAAAAAGAGGAAGACTACATACCAGACTCAATCAAAGAGGACATGGCCCTAAGTTTGTAGGAACTGAGCAGGTCCGTTGAGGACAGAGAGTCTTGGAGGTATCTCATTCTCAAGGTCGCCAGAAGTCAAAGTAGACTTCAGAGCAGTTAACAATAACAAGGGAATCTGGAGGGATCAAGGATCACAAAACAGATTTGGAGGGGCACATATAGCCCCAGGGCCATGCTTTCCCCACCCTTCTTGTATCTGATTCTCAAAATTAAGGATGTAAAGAATGTTCTAAAATATTTGTAAGATAGTCATAAAACATGTTTAACAGGTGTTGAGAAAATCTGCTGAGAAGAAGCATGTATTGATGAGAATCTTTGCAGCTTTGCATTTATTCTTTACAAAATTTGCAAGCAGTTGTTTTGTGCAGAAAACATCATTTTCTGCTCAGAAAATGGCTATTCAGAAAATAATACATGTAAAAATGCCGTTTTCTGCATCAAATAACCACATGCAAATTTTGGGCAGAATAAGCCCGCAACTGCATAGAAGTATCATTTCCTGTTCAGAAAATGCTACTTCTTATGCAGGAAATTCTGTTTTCTTTACAAAATAACTATTGGTGCATTACATTGACTAGGTCCTGAATTATGAATAGTCATTATAAACAACATACATTGTACTTTGGAACACATTGGCCAATATGTGCTCCATTCTGCATGGTGCCTTCCTGTGCATCACTGCAATTCACTAGCATGGCTGCACATCAGGTTAGCTATGTAGCCCCAACATCATAAAGTTATGCAGCATAACCCCTGAGGCTGGATTTTGGCCACTAATCTTATTGAGAGCTAGAGATTTTATTTTAAAACCACAAATGAAACCAAATGCATTCCCCCACCCCCTTTTAAAAAGAACTTTTAAATCTTCTTTCCAGTTCTCTAGACTCTGTGGACAAAGTCAAGCAAAGGGAGGAAGTGACTGTCATTTGACAAGTGTCTCTCCCACCTATCTTTAGCCATATTAACATGCCTCAGGGGGACAAGAGAGCACAGAACAGGAGAGAATAAGGAATGGAGGAGTGCTTTGGATCAACTTTCCCATTTATTTGACATTAATCCCTTAAGGAAACACACTTCCTCTCTCCCAAAGCCAACTTTGTCTTGAACTCTTGAAAGAGAGAAAGAAAGTAGTGTGGGTTGGTTTTACATTTAAAAAAAAAAAAAACCTTTACAGTATTTCATGTCCTATATGTTTTCAACCTTATGATCAAAAATTAATAATTTACTTAAAATTAAAGACAATTGTAATATATTTAAACAGGCGCCTGATGGTTAATTGATTACAGAAGAGTCTTTTTTATGTGGTGTAAGTACTGTATTTTTATCTTTATTGTTATGTTTAGGGGTGGTTTTATATTTTTAAAATTAATGGTGTTGTAATATGATAGCTTGTTTGAATTGTGTGGTTCCTTTTCTTATAACCTTGTTGCAAGCTGACTTGTTGTCAGAACCATGCATGCTGCATGGATTCTGTCAGGTTTCCATGGCCCTGTTTGAGCCATCCCCGGGGTGTGATTAGGGCTGGGGAGCGTACAGCATTCACATGCTCCCCAGCCCTAGCACATAACGACGCTGGCGTCATTATGTAGTGCCATTTAGATAGAGTGCATAATGACAACATCGCAACTGCGCAGCTTCTATATGGAGCTGCGCAGTTGTGATGACGTAAAGGCGCCCAATGGTGCCTTTCCTGTTTAGTGCATTGCAAGTGCAATGCTAAAAAGGAGCAGGGTTTCCCTTTCCTTTTTTGCTGCACACTTTCACCACAGCGTCTAGCTTTTTGGGGCTTCTTTTTGTGCTGTGCACAGCCTGTGGCATGTGGTTGCCGCGGCCCGCTTCTGGGACAGAAAAGGGCAGCTTCTCACTGTCCCTTTCTGCCAATCTGTCAAGCCCCTAAAAGCCTACTTAACTACTTGACATGTTTTTCTTTTCATCACCCATAGTACATTCAGAGTAGTAGTTGTTCCTCACATCAAACTGGCTCACCACATCCAACTCCATGTGTTCATAGAATCATAGAATCATAGAGTTGGAAGAGACCACAAGGGCTATCCAGTCCAACCCCCCTGCCATGCAGGAACTCCCAATCAAAGCATCCCCGACAGATGGCCATCCAGCCTCTGCTTAAAGACCTCCAAGGAAGGAGACTCCACCACTCTCCGAGGGAGTGTGTTCCACTGTCGAACAGCCCTTACTGTCAGGAAGTTGAGGTGGAATCTCTTTTCCTGGAGCTTGTATCCATTGTTCCAGGTCCTAGTCTCTGGAGCAGCAGAAAACAAGCTTGCTCCCTCCTCTATGTGACATCCCTTCAAATATTTAAACAAGGCTATCATATCACCTCTTAACCTTCTCTTCTCCAAGCTAAAGAATGTTCTCCAGTTCTAAGAATGTGCAAGGGGAATTATGAGTTTGTATGGGTTGCCATAGGTTTGTATATGTTTCCATCACACTCTGTGGAACTACTTTCTTCCACTGACTCTTTTGTCAGAAGCATATGCCATTCCAGCTGAAAGTTTGTGCCCAAAAGACATTTGGAGTTTGGAACTAAAATAGTTTCAAATTTCAGTTACTAAGCATGATAGGGCTGGTGAGGACAGGACTCTTTAAATGTTGTTGGGCTGCCATTCCCTTCAGCTCTGGTCGATTAGCCAGCAATGAAGCATGATGGGAACTGTAGTCCAACAACGTCTGCAGGACCATGTATCTCCCTCACCTTTGCTCTCTTTGACAGGCTGCCTGGTCTGGTTTATTTATGGAGAATCCAGACTTGGAGTTACCTCTTTACAGTCATCATATAGACAGCAGACTGAACTTTTTGCTCACAGGCTTTGTCTTATGGAGGCATATCCTGTATTTCCATTTAAATTGTAGTGATGATTTCTGAGTTTATACATGCACGTTTCATGTAAATTTGTGCCACCTTTCGTCTTTTGTTTTGGTGTAATATTCTTTATATTTTGTGATGATTTCTAAGTAGACACCTTATGCAAAAGTGACCACTCAATCTGATCACTTTGATGGGGAAAATGCAACCTGCATGCTTAACTTTTACAGTTCCTGGCATGCCACCAAGCACAATTTTAAAAGAAGGTGGAATAGTAGGGTGTTTTTCAAACCAAAAAATGCCAAAAACTGCATCAAACAGCACCAAAGCACACTTGTACATGTACTATCACCTAAACTCCACCAGTGTACCTCCCTGTCCAGCCATATATTGACCAAAATGATGACCAGATGTGACATTGGATCACCTCTGATCACCACGGGACAAGACAGCTGAAAATGAAGATACTTTGAGGAGACAATGTCCAGTTGTAGCCGAAGGGGAAATTGGGGAAGGGATGAAAATTGCCCTCCAGCTGCACACATTTGCCACCCGTGAGGTAAACAAAAATAATAAAAATGTCAAAGAATGATGCAGCTTTCAATGGGTATCAGAAAATCAAGGGCAAAGAAGCAGTGGGTCAATAGGTTACTTGGGAAGAGGCTTTCCCATGAAAAGGGTTCTACTTCTTCACTAAAAAGAGCAGCTACTGATGTCATTTCTTTCAAAATCCAGCCACTAGGGCTGCAACATCATCATTGACTTCATTAAACAATGACATTAATTTTAACAGCTGTATGGCAGATGTAGGGTCAAAAACAATTTCAAAACCCCTCCCTATGGCTTAGTATCTCCACCCGCCCCCAGCCCCTTTTTACAAGTATTAAGCACAAGACATTCACCTCCTCCCCTTCACCCATGCCTTCAGCTATAATATGGTTTTTGTGAGGATCAGAAAAATAAACAGAACATAACCAGGACTGTCCTAATGTGCTAAATTACCAAAAAAAGATGTAACAGATTAGCAGCATGGCTCTGGCTGGGTGGAATGTGGCCAAAGCTCCCCTCTCTGGGAGTTATTTAGTTAAGGGTCATTTTTGCTTTCCCTGCCTCTCACGATGGATGTCAGCCTTCATCTAAACTGGTTAGTGGGGTCCCTGAGTCTCTGAGTCAGGGAAAATAATTTGTAAAAAAGACAGGGAGGCAAAGGATACACTGATGCCTGAGGTTTTAGAAGCTTTGCCTGTGGATTCTTCCACAGGATAGAGCAGGCCTTACAAGCAAACCAACAAATAAAAATGGCTGACACAAGATTGTTAGCCAGCCCAACTTACCCTCTGCAGAGAGGAGAAATAATTCCAATAGTTGCCACTGAAATCTTCCATTCTTTCATGAAGATGTTTTAATGGAAAACAATTATTTCTGTTATTTCCGAGAGGTCTTGCACCAGTGCTTGGCAACAGAGGAAACAAATATGTCCATTGTTACAACCAGTTGTGTACCAAGGGCAGGATGGTGTGAATGTTCTACCTTGCATGCAAGCAATAAGGAGGTGCATTGTCTGTAGAGAATTTTTAAATAATAATAAAATAGGTTCCATTGCAGCGTCTGGGGGATGCACGAAGCCCTTTGCCCACAGTACTTCAGACATGCAAAGTGACTGGTGTTGGGAGAGAGGCTACCAATTTAGGAAGGAAGAGAGGCTACCAGGGTAGTCTCATTGTCTTGTCCATATCATTTTCTTCAGTCATTTGCATGTGATGGAAAGCCTGTCCTGCTGCCTATGGGACATGAAGTCTCCAAATGAAAGGAGCACTGAGGTGCAATGGGAGCTATTGTTTGTTGCCCAAGCTAACTCATCACTGAAAATGAGGCAGTGGTATAACTGAAACCAGAGGCCACTGACAGTCAAATTTACTCACAATGTCTAGTTTCCAGTTTCTGGGGCAGCAGAAAGGGAATGAAGCAAGGGCAAGTGCAGGGAGTTTGCCAGCTAGGGCATGGGATGCAAAAACCCCTTGGAGTGATGCAGGTCAGTGAAAATGGTTGTCTAGAAAAGAAAAAGGGCAGCAGATAATGTTAATGTTATGTTCACTGGTGTTTGTGAGTGTGGTAGTCCCTTCCTCCTTTCCTGTCTCTTGAGGATCTGTAGAAGGAGATACAGGTTGGGGACATCTGCTGTTAAAGAAGTGGACAGAATGACCAAAATTATAGCCTTCACTGATGACTTGCTCATTTTCCTAGAGGATCCTAAATCAAGCATTAAAAGGCTCGTGGACATATTGGATGGATTTGGAAGCCTAGCAGCTGTCAAAATAAATAAAGCAAAAACAGGGGTGATCATGGAGAACTTATCAGGGAAGCAAAATTTGGAATTGACAGAACTCTCAAACTTCAAAGTGCAAAAGAAAGAAATACTCTATTTGGGAAGATGTCCACATAGAGTATTTCACTGTAATGGAAAAAGAGCTTCAAAACAGAAGGAGTGGGTTTGTGGTGATCATAATCCTTAATAGGTGCTTGTGACAGTTATGCATCCCTCGATCGCAGAAACACTGCTGGCTATGTTGGAAACTAGTTTTGGTTATTCTCAGATGCTGGCCAAGATCAAGTGGTGTACTCTGGTATATTAGCAGAACTGGGATATTTCTCTCCTGCTGCAGACCTCTGTGATGCCATAAATGATTTCTGAGGTTTTTCCAGTTTTCCAGAGCAATGTACACAGGGTGCTACAGAAGGATCTGGGAAATGTCAATTTGTGTGAAAGCAAAGAGATCCCGAAGGATTACGACATTGGATTCTGGCCAGTCTTTGCAGTGGTATAAAGTAAAATGAAATAATAAAGCAAAACATGAGAAAGCCTACAAAGCACACACATTGACCAACCAAGGCAGTGGAAATGTGGAGAGAACACACAGATATAAGCCACAACAGCTTCGCTATACTTCCCCCAGATCTCAAACAATATTTCTCATCTGTACATAACTGTGCAAAAGTGCCAGTTTAGCCCCAAATTGATATTGATAGCTATGTTCAGGTGATTGCTGCTTAAATGAGTGACTCAGATGAATATTCCAATGTTTATATCACAGGGCTCCAAACCTTAGCCAAGAATGTTGAATTCTTTCCTGATTGAAATTTACCCTCCTTTGGGACTGTCAGTTAATAAATGACTGAGGTACCTCCTGGTACATGAGCTTAAAATGCATCTGTTTGTCTGATAATCATTCCAGACTCCGAGGAAGTCTGCCTGCAACCCTACATTTACGGTAGTCAGAACTAGACATGTGGGAATTAGCCATCTACAGCAACCTGAAATGTGAGATAGGTTAAAAGTGATAGGATCTGGGACACCCAAAATATATGGACAGTAAGGATACTTGGGAACACAGTAGGAAATGAAGGAAGAGTGGTCTTGTTTGTTTTCTTGGTGGGAAACCATTCTTCGCTTTTTGTTTTGGTAGGAAATACTGAACATGGGAGAGGATTGCCTATTTTAGCAAACCTATTTTATCTTTTGTGCTTCATCCATCCACATATCTCAGGGCTCTGTGTCTCATTCAGGTACTACACTTTTGGTGTTTCAAAGTTCGTCGCAACCTCTAAAGCACTTGCTTGCATCCAGAAGTGCAAAAGTGCAGAAGTGCAGAAGTGCAAAATAGGAATATAGAAATATTAAAAATACATTGAATGCATTGTGGGGATATTGGACAGAATCATAGAATCATTGACTTATAGAATCATAGGACTCTTTCATACAAGGCTAAATTGGAAGTATAATTTAAGGTCAATTCGAATGCAATCATGGGTTTTACGTTATTGCGAATTAACTCTTCGCACGCAAATTCGGGCAAGAGGGAATCCAATTCGAATGCAATCATGGGTTTTACGTTATTGCGAATTAAAGCTTCGCATGCAAATTTGGGCAGGAGGGGGTTATTTTCGGGTAATGGGAAGTAATTCCGAACGGAGCAGGGGTTCATGTAAATTCGCTAAACAAGCGAATTTACATGAATCCGCATTGGCTCCATTCGGAGTTGGGAGAAATCCCTCCCCGTTTGAAAGAGTCCATAGAGAATCAAAGAATCATAGAGTTGGAAGAGTTGGATCATAGAGTCATAGAATCATAGAGTTGGAAGAGACCTCAAGGGCCATCAAGTCCAATCCCTTTGACATACCGGAGTAAACAACAAAAGTATTCCTTACAGATGGCGATCCAGCCTCTGTTTAGAAACCTCCATAGAAGGAGACTCCACCACTCTCCAAGGCAGTGTATTCTACTGTCAAACATTTCTTACTGTCAGAATGTTCTTCCTAATGTTGAGGGGCAATCTCTTTTCCTGTGGTTTGAATCCATTGCTCCAGGCCTTATTTAAAAACTTCCTCCATCTTCAGTATGAGCTTTTATTACACTTCTTGACAATTTCTTCTCTAGGCTAAACATATCCAGCTCCCTAAGTTGCTCCTCATAGGGCATAGTTTCCAAACCTTTTGCTTGCCCTCCTTTGGACAATCAAGCTTGTCAATGTCCTTTTTGAATTGTGGTGCCCAGCACCGGGCACAGTTTTCTAGGTGAGGCCCAACCAAAACAGAATAGAGTGAATGATGAAGGGTATGGAAACCATGCCCTGTGAAGAGAGACATAGGTGCTAAACAGACTGGCTTGAAGTGCTGGTGTGGGGGCAGCATGGGGGTGTGGTGTTTGGATGATGCACACCCCAATGATGCCCCCAACCAGCATCACACCACCACCCCTGACTGCATGGCAGGCAGTGTCACGGCACGCCTTTGGCATAGTGTTTATATGCTGCATGTCAAAAGAAGTGGCAAATGTACTGCGGCAGCAGCAAAGGCACCTTTTTGCTGGCCTTAAAAGGAGCTGCATTTCTTTGCCTCTTTCTGAGTCAGCAAACTGCTGGTTTGGGGCTGTAGCATGCGGTTGCCACAGCCCTGATCTGGTGCTGTTCAGGTGTCCTAACAAGTAGCATCCCTCTCACACTACACATCTATAGCACTATGCTTCTACTTTAACTGCTACAGTTCCATCCTATGGCCTCCAGAGATTTGTACCAAGCGGGGTGGTATTTAGTGTTCTCAAATACCATGGAATTGATGAACTGGTCTGGGTCCTGTTCATTTTATTTTCATATTTTATTACGTCATAAATCCTTTCCAACCAATTTGTGAATTTTTTTTTAAAAAATGAGAATTTGCATATCTTTTAATCAGACATTTCTGTAATAACAGCATTACTAATATACATATATCTGTATGGAACCTTTAAACTAAGAAATGTGGTCCAACACTGAGAGAAATGAGTGGTACAAAGAGTAAGGGTGTTGCAATCTACATATTTGTCTGAAAAATGTGAATTAGATTAGTTTGTTTTTATACTTGCACATCAAATGAAAATCTGGCCCGAAAATGCACACAGACACTGATAAGAGAAAACATAACAGGGAGGAGGCTATTTTAATTGCTCAATAAAAATTCTGTTGAAAGTTGTTGATACACCCAATTGACGTCAATAGTGGTTCTTTCCAAGGAATGAACAGAGATTGGGGAGGAGGAGTAAATAGGAGCAATCTTAAAACGTGCGAGGCCCAATACAAAGGAGACAGCTAAACATAACACAAACAGAGATGGGTAAAGCTTAGTGTTTGTGCCTTAGGTTTCTGAGAAGTCAGAAAGCTAACAATGAAAGGAATCTGCCTTCAAATATTCTTAAACTTCTTCTCTGTTAATTTTGTAGTTGTATGTATTTATTGCAGTATACCTCCGCAGACTAAAGTGTGGAATACATGGATTTGCCCCGTTTAACCCCCATATCCACCCTGTGAGGCAGAATAGGCTGATATAATCCCCTCATTGATAGGTCTCTCCCAAATTAGTCCCACTCTCACACTGTAAAAACATATTACATCTGAGTGCACCTCCCTCATGTGATGAACATGTGAGTTATGGGTGGCAGCATTTTCACTGAAATCCCTTAGGATTGAAAACTAGAACTGGCTCCTATAATTGTAATGCTTGCATACAATATGGGCTATGATGACTCAAGTGGTTAAGAAAGACGCTGACTCTGTTGATTGCAAGATTGACAGGTTGGCAGTTCGAGGCCTGGGTGACTCATGATGAGGTGACTTCCTATCACTAGTCCCAGCTTCTGCCAACCTAGCAGTTCGAAAGAATGCAAATGCAAGTAGGTACCACTTCAGTGGGAAGATAAACAGCGTTCTGTGCAATCATGCTGGCCGCATGATCACAGAGTAGTCTCTGGCAACACTGGCTCTTCGGTTTAGTAATGCAGATGAGCACACTCACATCCCGTGGTTGAACACGACTTGACAACCTTGTCAACAGGAAATACCTTTACCCTCACCTTTATAGAGGATGGAATATCAGCAAATGTTGCTTGTTGGTTACGTGCTCTCTTTGTGTGTATGTGCCTTGTGTGTATGTGATCTATCTATCTATCTATCTATCTATCTATCTATCTCTATCTAAAATGACAGGAAGTGGAGAGTCAGTTTTAAATTTAATGTGTTCTGTTGTGGCTGGGTGTTAAAAATTATGGAGTGGTGGGAATGTGTTATATCTATAGATAGACTTTGTTGATAATTTTCTTGTAGGGCTTTCGGGCTATGTGGCCATGTTCTAGAAGAGTTCCTTTCTGACGTTTCGCCAGCATCAGAGAAGATGCCAGCCACAGATGATGGCGAAAAGGAACTCTTCTAGAACATGACCACATAGCCCGAAAGCTCCACAAAAAACTATGGATGCCGGCCATGAAAGCCTTTGACTCCACATTCGTTTGATAACTTTTTCCAAAACACATTGCAGAAATAATCCAGTTTGAGACTGCTTTAACTGCCCTGGCTCAATGCTAGGAAATCCTGGGAACTGTAGTTTATGGTGGCACAAGAGCTCTCCAAGAGAAAAGGCTAATTGTCTCACAAAACTACAGTTCCCAGAATTCCCTAGCATTGAGCCATGGCAGTTAAAGTGGTCTCAGACTGGATTATTTCTGCAGTGTGTTATGGATCCTAGTCAACATCAATAAATTAAAGAAAATTAGTACTATGATCCTGCAGCTATGCAATTTACAAGGCAATAGAACACTCTTTGAAGCTACACTGATAAAATTACACACAGATTTTGGAAAGTGGGTTGGGCCAAGAACTCTTCAGCACCCCCCCCCCCCCCCCAATACAGAGTGTTCATTATTACCTTTAAAAACCTATATGGTTTGGGTCCAGGCTACCAGCAAGAGCACCCCTCCTGTATAATCTGCCTAATACTTCAACGGAACAGGACTAGACTAGGAACTGTTATCTGGAGGACCTTTTGACCACCTCCCCAAGACAGTGAAATCATCTACCACAAGAGATTTGATGGCTAAATATGCTATCTGAATTTCAAATGATATTTAAAAACGATTTCTTCTGGCAAGCCTACCCAGACTATTTGAAACTATGAATTTTAAATGGGTATATTTTAAATTTTATGTTGGATGATTTTATGTTTTTTATGTGTCTTAACTTAATGTTTTTAAATTGTTTTATGTGTTTTAATCTGTTGTACCCTGCCTCAAGCCATGGGGAGAGGTGGGTGATGATGATACTCAGGAAATGATGTTTGAATGGGTGAAAAATCCAAAAAATTATGAATGAGTTCATATGTATTCTCATTATCCTTTTACAGTCTGTATCCTTGAACAGGGTGTGTGTGCTCTATTATGCTACTAAATAAACTGAATAACACAACACAAATAAATGTGTACTAAGAGATATTACAACCAGATGTCTCAAAGAATTTATTTGTGTCCCAGAGAGAAAAATAAAACTGTTAAAATATAGAAGCCCCAAACTGTTGAACCACAAGCATTGTGTCATTCTTCTCAAGTATAAGTTCCTCAAGGGATAGAGAATCCTAATTAGATAGGTACATAGGTAAAACATCACACATTTGCCGGAAGACTTTTCATTCAAGAACCACATAATGTAGGATGAGATGCACTGAACATCCTCTAGTCTTTACTCATAGGTAGAAAGTAGAAAATCCAGTAGAACAGAGCAAGTGTATTTTTTAAAGAATTGTACTTCAGGGAGTACAATTCTGCTTTAAAGACAAGGTGCATGCTGTATGTTGTTCATATATGAACAACATGCTGGGATAGATCACTTGATGGCATCTTCTCCACTATGGCAAGACATTCTCTAGTTCTTTTAAAAGTACGTTAAACATTTCCAAAATTTGATAATACACATATACATTGACAGTTCCGAAAAATAGACCAGTCTTTTCACATTTTATCTTTCTTGTGCTGAAGCAATTTTTTGAGGAGGGGGGCAACATATAAGTGGCCTCCATAAGTCCCAAGGCTAGAATATACAAAAATTGTCTGCTGGTATTCAAAAGAAACAGACATCTCTCCCCACATCTTCTGCTTGCCACTGGCAAGACTGCTTTCCTCAGCAGGGCTGAACATGAAATCCATTTATTTGCTGAACCACAGAAGATGGAATAAATCACAGGGAGGAGGGATGTAACAGCTTAGATAAAATGCTGAGAAGCTTAAATCAGCAGGGAACAGAAAAGAGATAAAACCTCTGAAACAGATGTTAAAAATGTGAGGCTCTTGCCAAATTCCTGTGAAGGATCTACCTCTGTGTAAGGAGTTTGGAAAGCTTAACTTGTTTTTGAAGTAATGCAGAGCCCTCCCTGAAATGGATCATCCAAAACTTAAAACTTTAGACTTTTAAGGAGATTTCAGCCATCATCTCATTAAAGGGAACTTAGTTGAAAGCTGCAGAATCGTCTTGCTGACCTAGAGATCTTATGGGTTGTCTGCATGCCCCCCCCCCAAAAAAGCAGTTTCACCCCATTTTGAGCCACAGCTGTTTATGAGGCACAATGGCATTTTGCTCTGCTCCAGCACAGAAAGTGTGCATTATTACAACAGCGTATAAACAGCATGATGTGAGTGTGGGAATGCAGGAAAGACCAGGTTGTGGATAGAAGTGGTCAGGAGCATGTGCCCTGGATCTGGCAGGATGTTTTCCTGCTGGACGTTCCTGCACTGGAACATTCATTTACAACTTTCACCTTACACACACACACACACAAACACACACATACACATGCAACCACTGTCTCCATTGCCCACCATAAAATGAGTGCACGAGTGCACTGCTGCCCTACTGCACCATCAGCACTTGTCACCCATGCGTGGCAGGATGGCAGTGACACCCACAAGTCAAGAAAAAAGAGAGAGGGGGTCTCCTGGTCCAGTGAGAAAACAACTGATCTCATAGCCATATGATGATACAACACCCTGTACGAGGAATTCGGGAAATCCCTCTGGAATATTGAGCTGTTCAGGAGCATACTCTCTATACATTTAACAATTAAGCTCATCACAGGCCTGCTGTGTTACTGAATAACCACAGACATGTAATCAAACGACATAACATTAATGCTAGTAGTTATTCATCTAAACAAAACAACACATGACGCCTATTAAAAACATGGCAGGGTTGACCAACCCTGACATTGTGTGAATGGCAGATGAACATGGCTTATTGGTGTCTGAGTGTGACCTTCATCTGCAGCACATCCAGAAACTAAACAAGAAGAGAAGGGGAAATAGCCTTAATACCCTTCTTTGAAAGTTTGCTTCCTATGCTTTGAATTCTGGGCAAAGGATACTTGGTTCAGTCCACTGTATCCAATATTCCCAGACAAACACATCCATTGTTAAACTGGACCTCTGCCTGGCAGCTTCTTGATGACAGTATTTTCATCGGTGCTATGTTCCCAGTATTATTCAGACTGCCTAGAGATGAAGCCAAAAGATACAGTTACAATGGAATTCTAGCCAGGTTCAAGAAGTCTAAAGACTTTAGCAGGAGCTGTATGAGTCTAGCTTAGGGTTTGTGTTTCACAAAAGAAGGATCAAGCAAAAATCCAATGGAGGCTAAACTGTAAGGAGCTCCACTGGCTTCTCTGCATTAAAAACACAGGCAACAAGAGGGGGGAAAACCCTATCAAGGCAACAGCTGTGCCCAGCTGGGGAAAGGCAAATGAAAGAATCTCCTCAAGTGTCGGATAAAAAGAAAGTGGGATTTCAGGAAATCCACATGCTCAGATCTCAGCCCAGCTGTATTGTTTTTGTTGGTTTTATTTTAAGTTACACTTCAGTGTTCAGAACCAACACGATCAAAAGGAAAGAATTAAGAGAGGTGAAGAAAGGTGACCAACGTCAATCTGCCACACAAAACAGAAGTTCATCTGGTTAGTCTGTTGCCTTGGGCTGACCAATTTGTGGCCTCTTCTGATGAGTTAACTTGCTTCTATTTTGGTGCCATATTGACACGAGAAACCAAGTGTAAGTGATCATCTGTTCCTTCCATTCTTTCCATACTCAAAGCACATGGGCCCCAGGCACATGATTCAATGCAGGTTTTATTTGTATGGGACATCAGTGGCCTAGGAGCCACAACCAAGTGTACTGGCCACAGACTGCTGTTACTTATTTATTAGAAATAAACACAGTCCTCCTCTCTGCTTGACTGCAGGCCTCCAAGTCAGCTGGCACAGTAGAGCAAATTAACTCACAATAGATGTAATAAGATCACAGAAAACTATGGAACACCCTTAAAGATACTGTATGGGAGTGCGAACATATTCAATTGTCCTAATGAAGACAAGAAGCTACTACTAGAACAGAATATGGAGAAACAGAATTGTTCCCAAATGACAAAGGGGTAAGGCACCCTATTTGTTCAACTTGTATACATAAAATATTATAAAAAGAACAGGATTAGACTCAGAAGAACGAAGAGTGGAGACTGGTGAAAACAACATCAACAACTCAAGATATCCAGATGAAACTATAGAGAAAATAACAAAGGCTTATAACAATTACTTAGGAAAGTTAAAGAAAGTACAGGCAAGCTTTCTGCTCACCATGAACACAGAGGAGTTACATAAATTCAACTCAGACAATGAAGAAATAGAAATAGTCAAAGACTTCCCACACCTTGGACCCGTCAATGACTAGAATGGAGATTGAAGTTAAGAAGAAGACTAGAACTAGGAAAGGCAGCTATGAAAGAACTAGAGAGTATCCTAAAGTGCAAAGATATAAAGCCGAACACTAAAGTAATGATATGCCAACCCATTGTATTCTCCATCACCACGAACAGATGTGAGAGCTGCACAGTGAAGAAAGCAGATAGAAAGAAAACTCATTTGGGATATGGTGTTGGGGAAGAGTGCTGAGAATCATAGAATCATAGAGTTGGAGGAGACCACAAGGGCCATCCAGTCCAATCTCCTGCCATGCAGGAACTCTCTATCAAAGCATCCCTGACAGATGGCCATCCAGCCTCTGCTTAAAGACCTCCAAGGAAGGAGACTCCACCACCCTCTGAGGGAGTGTGTTCCACTGTTGAACAGCCCTTACTGTCAGGAAGTTCCTCCTAATGTTGAGGTGGAATCTTAACATTATATACCATGGACAGCCAGAAAGTCAAACAAATGGGCACTAGAGCAGATAAGGCCTGAGCTTTCCCTGGAAGCCAAGATGATCACATGGAGACTACTGTACTTTGGCCACATAATGAGAAGACACAAATCACTGGAAAAGACAGGGGGCTTAGAGGTATCTCACTCATAGGGTCACCAGGAGTTGGGTTTGACTCAAAGGCAGTTAACAATGGGCTCATTCCCACTACAGTTTAAAGTGAATTGCAGATTGGGCTATATGACCATCATTTCCACTTGAAATAAATTCCGATCCTTATTCGATCAATTTCAGTTGTGATAAAGTGGGGCAAATGCAAAAAACAAACAAACAAACAAACAAACAAACAAAAAACAAAACCCCAAGTTTTCCTGACAGTAGTTTCAAAGTGGTTCTTTTCAGAAGAATCTATTCTGAAGCGTGTCCAATAAGTGGGAATGACAGATCAGAATCGATTCATGATGGAAGGGAGGGACAAATGGCTGGAGGGGAGAGACAAGGAGTGTGTATTTTTCATCCCTCCTCAAATTTTTGGAGATATCACTCCCTGCCTTTCCTTTAAAAGGGCACTGCTCCAGCCTCCCTTCCCTTGTGAACAACAGCCAGCTTGTCACCTGAGAGGAACCTCCCCTGGACGCTGACCTTCCCTCCCTCTTCCCACTACTCTGGGACTCTTTGGAAGCAGCAGCAGCACCTTCAGCCCAGCAGGGAGAAGGGTGGAGCTGGAGCAATTCTTGGGACACCAGACAGCATCCCCTCAGCCTTCCCTCCCTCTGCCATCTTTGAACCTGGGACATCTGAGGCCCCCTCTCTTAACCCCCTTATGTCTTGGGATCATCAGTCTATTCCATCCAGCACTGTCGAACTATATCTTTATTTTTCCATTTTTCTTCTTTCCACATTTCTTTCTGCTATCTGTCTTTCACCCAACCCTCCCTCCCCCATGGCTCCTCGGACCTCTCTTTCTCCCTATCTCATCCCTATTCGCCCCCTCCCTATCTCCCAACTCCCATTCTCTTGCGCTTTATGGAACTGCCGCTCCGCTGCCCCAAAAGCTGCAGCAATCCATGATCTTTTTCTGTCACATTCTTTTAACCTCCTCGCTCTCACAGAAACCTGGCTTCCGACCCATGATACTGTTACCTCTGCTGCCCTTTCTTTTGGTGGTCTTTCTTTCACCCATACTAGCCGCCTTGAGGGTCGCGGAGGAGGGGTCGGCATCTTATTATCTAAGTTTTGCCAGTTTCAGGTTCTCCCCTCTCCTCCCAGCTATTCGTTCTCCTCATTTGAATTACACTCCATTAGACTCTTTTTTCCTCTGCAACTCCGGGTCGCCATCATCTACCGTCCTCCTGGTTCAGCTTCTCAGTTTTTTACAGATTTTGAATCTTGGTTAACATTCTTTCTCTCAGACACAGTCCCCTCCCTGATCTTAGGCGACTTTAACATCCACCTCGACGATCCCAAGAATACCTCAACCTCTCGCTTCATCTCTCTTTTAGATTCTTTTGGCCTCCAGCCACACTCCAACTCTCCAACCCATTCCCTCGGTCACTGCCTCGACCTAGTTCTCCCTTCCAAGTGTGTCGTGTCCGACTACTTGGCCTCCGACTTTCCTCTATCTGACCATCACTTACTTTCCTTTACTCTTACCTATATCCCTCCTCCCCGTCACACCGTCTCCCGCCAGTTCCGCAATCTTCATTCTCTCAACCTCAACCATCTCACTCAGACCCTGGATTCATCCCTTGCTTCTCTTAATCTTGGGGACTCCGCTGACTCAGCTATGTCCTTATTGAACTCCACCCTCTCCTCAACTCTCGACAGCCTTGCCCCTATTTCTACGCGCGTGTCTTCCTCGACGACTAGGCCTCAGCCCTGGATCACTCCTACTGTTAGATTTCTCTGGTCCTGCTCTCGTGCAGCCGAACGTCTTTGGAGAAGTTCCAGGGAGTGGGCCGACTTTATCCATTATAAGTTCATTCTTTTATCTTTTTCACGCGCTCTATCGATGGCAAAAGAATATTACTTTAAATCATTAATCTGTGCCAATGAGAGGCGCCCGCAGCGCCTCTTCTCCTGTTTCAACACACTATTAAAACCCTCTCTTCCCTCTGTCTCTCCATTATTTTCACCCTCCGACTTTGCTAATTTTTTCATTACAAAAATCACCTCTATTCGTTCTGAGCTAACTTCTCCCGATTTGGCTCCTACCGTCAATCTTCTCACTCCTTCTATCAACAAATTCTCTGTCTTTTCTCCAGTTTCCCTGGAAGAACTCTCTTCCCTTCTGAACTCATCCAAACCTACCACCTGTCCTCTTGACCCAATCCCTTCTCGTCTTCTAATCTCTATTGCCCCCTCTTTGCTACCCTCCCTCCTCCATATCTTTAATCTTTCCCTCTCTTCGGGTTCCTTCCCTTCCGTCTTTAAACACGCCTTAGTCTCCCCTATTCTAAAAAAACCCTCTCTTGACCCTTCTTCCCTGGCTAGCTATCGTCCAATCTCTCTTCTTCCTTTCCTTTCTAAGGTGTTGGAACGAGTTGTTTACTCGCGCTGTCTTGAGTTTCTCGAAACCAACTCCATTCTGGATCCTTTCCAATCTGGTTTTCGCCCACGGCACTCCACAGAGACAGCCCTCACTAAGATCTCGAACGATCTTTTGCGGGCCAAGGCGAATGGCCATTATTCTATCCTCATTCTTCTCGATTTGTCCGCGGCCTTCGACACTGTAGACCACTGTCTCCTGATAGACTTACTCTCTGACATTGGTTTCTCGGGCCTGGTTCTTGATTGGTTCACATCTTACTTATCAAATAGATTTTTCTCAGTGGTCTCGGGTGGTCAGACCTCGTCCTCTGTCCCCTTAACTGTTGGAGTTCCTCAGGGCTCTGTTTTGGGTCCCCTATTGTTTTCTCTGTACACACTCTCCCTTGGCAAATTAATTAGTTCCTTTGGTTTCTCCTACCATCTGTACGCTGATGACACCCAGCTGTACCTTTCTACTCCCAATCTTTCACCGGATTTAGAACAGCAAATGTCATCCTGTTTAACAGCTGTCTCCCACTGGATGCACCATCGGCGTCTGAAGCTCAATATGTCCAAGACCGAGCTTCTGGTTTTCCCGCCCAAGCCCACCCTTCACTACTCCTTTTCCATTTCTGTCAACAACATCTCTATTCAGCCGGTCCAGGAAGCCCGCAGTCTTGGTTTCATCTTCGATTCCTCCTTGTCATTTATCCCCCAGATCCAGACCACAGCCAAGGTCTGCAGATTCTTTCTCTATAACATTGCCAAAATCCGTCCATATCTCTCATTTTCTACCGCAAAAACACTGGTCCACGCCCTAGTGGTCTCACGACTAGACTACTGTAACCTCCTCTTGGCTGGGCTTCCTCTCTCTCATCTCCACCCATTAATTTCTGTTCAGCATTCAGCTGCACGCATTATTTCACTTGCTCGCCGTTATGATCATGTCTCCCCTCTGTTGTCCTCCCTTCACTGGCTCCCTCTTCCCTTTCGCATCAGGTACAAACTTTTGTTACTCACCTTCAAAGCCCTGCATGGACTGGCCCCTCCTTACCTAGCTGATCTTCTCTCCCCCTATGTTCCTACCCGTACCCTCCGCTCTGGTGACCAAGGTCTCCTCTCTCAACCCAGGTTGTCCTCTGCCCCCTCCCGGATCCGTCCCTTTTCTCTTGCTGCCCCTCATTCCTGGAACCTTCTCCCTCTGCATGCTCGGCTCATCACTTCCCTAACTAGCTTTAAGGTTGAGCTGAAAACCTTATTGTTTAGGGAAGCGTTCTCAGGGAACTTGTGATTACCATCTGGCTGTCTGATATTGCTTGTTGTGATTTGCTTTTATGTTCGATGTTTTAACTTGTCTTCCCCCTTTGTAATTTTATCTATCTACTATTATTTTAGAGTGTACGCCTTTGGCAGGCTTTTATATATTTCTTAAGTTTTACCAATTTTGTACAGCGCTGAGTATATTTACAGCGCTTTAGAAATAAAGTTTAATAATAATAATAATAATACTCCCAGTGGTGCCTTTGTTGGTGTGACGTGGGTGGGTGTTTCTGGTTGTTGTTGTTTGGAATACAATTTATTGATGAATTGATAGATTGGTTTAGCAACTACTTGCCAAGGCAATGGCTAAACCAATCTATCAATTCATTGATTCACTTTATTTTTTTTAAAAAAAATGTCGTGTCCCCCATCCGCCTCCTCCCATTGGGTTCCTGCCTTCCTCCCCAGTCAGATCCTTCATTCCCCCTCTTCCTCCTTGCCCCTGCCATGGCGGGATCACCCGTTCCAGGTATGGCAGGGGTCTGGATGGGAGACATGGGGGTCTCCCTCCCCCCTGCCATGGCTGGATGGGGCGATCCAGGCATGGCAGGGGTCTGCCGCCCCTCCTCACTGATGACGTACAGATGATTGACAGGCATTTTGAAGAAGCACAAGTAGTGGGGATGACAATTGTGCAAAAAAAAAAAAAGTGATTACACTGGGGTAAGAAAAAAGATCTGCTTTATAGGAGGAACCACGACTTTTAAAAATCAATTTCCAACAAGGAGTGAGGGCGACTCAGGAAGCAATTCAAACTGCAAGTGGGAATGAGCCCAATAACAGAAGTAATAACATCTAGCAACAATAGGAACCACCAGGAGGAGGAGGAGAAAGGGACAAAAGGCTAGTGCAGAAAATAATCTAACCTGGAAGAGTATAATTTAGCAAGTGGGCCAGTCCAACATGTTTTGCATCCTAAAGCAAAGAAGATGAAACCTATCATTTCATACGAAAAGGTGACTCGAATGGCAGGGGAGTCCCTCTTCTTCTCAAAATACTGGGCATGAGATGCTGTCCTTTATTGCATGTGAAACCAGCAGGCTAATGCAGCAGGTACAATACAGTATTTTAGAAGACAGCACTCTCCTTCAAAAACTTTCTGCCTCCTCCCAGCATGTGCTGACCAAATTTAACTGCCTTATTCTGCCCAACCTTGCCTTGTAAAGAGAGAGGTTTGGCACTTCAATACCCTCAGAAAGGTTGGTTTATTTTCAGTGTGGGTAGGAAAGGCATTACCTAGTTAAAAGTAGTTCATCCCACCCACATTTTTCAGTACGATCATTTCATCATGCACACTAGCCCTACTAGTAACATTGAATTGAATTGAAAGATTGGGTTGTTTCTTCTAGGGATGTGAGGAATGTGGCTTGGCTGAAACAGTTGAGTCTCAACTGGTGTTTTCAGAGACTCTTCAAAAACAACCCTATAGAAAGCATGCTTTATCAGTCTAATGGAGAAGTCAAATCACCAGTTACATTTAGGGATCAGGTGTGTTCGGAAATGTGATTTTCCCTGTCTCTTATTCCACAACATTATAGACTAGCTGCACATTATGTGTAAATGGGCATATTCGATTCTTGACTCTGTTTATATCAAAGAAAGCCGCTTATGGAAGGCGCAACAGAGAGTAGAACAGTGGCAGTGTGAAGGAGATTGTAATAATGGAGATGCTTAAAACTTTCTCCAGAAATCTTTCCCCCAGAAACCTTGAATTGAAAAGTAATGGGGCATTTCAGGAACTCACCATTCCTTAGTTCTTTTCAAGATTGGTTTGGAAAATGAGCTTGGTAATGAAGATAGAAGGCAAGGGAGATATTTCACCATCTGGGTGTAAGCAAGAGAATTCCTCTCCTGCTGAGATCAGACATAATTCAGGACCGAGCAAAGCAGCCACAGATGGTGGAAAGTGCAGGGGCAACAGACATAAAAAAACAAAGCAAAACCAATACCATACAAAGCAGATACCAGCACTATATTGCATATCACAGTGGCCTAGGGCTAGCTTTTACACATTGTGGTACATGGGAGTGACTCTCAACAGAAACTCCTTCTGCTTATATCTTATGAAATCTCCCCTGATTCCAAGTATTTAGTAATTTTTTTTGCATGTGACAGGTTCTTCAATCATTGTTTTACTGTAGTAGCGATGCAGACTCAGGATGGTGTTGAATAACAGCACTATAAGAGTGTAGTATGGTAATCTCCATGAGAAAAACAATCAAGATTATAACACACAGACGGGACAGGATGGAATTGCTCCTCCATTCTTATTCTGCTGACTGCGATCCCTCAAAAGGCTTTCAGATTGCTATTGTCCTGTTATTGTCCTGTTATTGCTATTGTCCTGTTATTGAAGAGGCACTACATTAATGCAAACTCCCATTAATGCAAAATGCCAGGCAGTGCTGTTCAATGAGGGGACAATGACAGGATCTGCACGTTGTTGTTTGAAAGTCTTTCACATGATAGCAGTCAATTGCACTTTCTGGAAGAGATAATGATGGGATAAGTGTGACTTTGTATGAAAATCTTCTTGCAATTGCACTATAAGAATGGGAAAGAGTTGCCCGCTGCAGCCCTTTCCCCTCAGAATCCTTGATGTGGCCGTGTGAAGGCTGCGCCAAGGACAAGTGCCAAATAGAAGCTCTGTTTTGAAGCTCCTTTTAGCACGGAAGAAAGGGTGCCCTAGGCGCCCTCCTGCGGCACCATGACATCAGGCGTGTGCCACACCATCTAAACGTGGCGCATGCCATGATGTCATGGCAGCGCACCCATATGGACAGCGTCATTTAAAAATGGCACTGCCCATACATGTTAGGGCTGGGGAGTGTGTGGTTTCTGCACAACCTCCAGCCCTAATCATGGTGTGGGGATGGCCCGTTTGGGCTGTCTGTACCACACCTAAGTTTACAAGTTCTGCTCTCATCTCTGACTGGAATTAGCAGAGACTTTTCCCTGTGTTATCCTGTAGACAGTGGTAATTGGTTGCTTCCATGTCATTAGGGCAGTGAGTCTGCTTCAGATTTTGATACAAAATTTAATGATGGTCCAGCACATTAGCTTATTCTTTTAAATTTCAGGGTAAAACACAGATTTGTCCCCCCCCCTCCCAACATGGAAGGTGGCAGCCACCATAGACTCCAGAGCTCAGAGGTTTTGAAAAACATTTCTCTTTTGCACAGAAGGGCATTTCAATGTTTGGAGATCCTTCCAGATCCTAGCAGGCAAGCTCAAAGGGTTGTGTTCCTTTCTAAAGCCTTCTTGCAGTATGTACAATTTCAGCCACAGCAAAGGATGAAATTCTTCACTTCTGAGATCCCATTTGTGGTGCCAGGAGACTCCCATGCTCTCTCAGCAGAGAGTTATGGAATGAGGTGGGGCCAGTTGCTTGATAAAACTGTAAAGCTGTCAGTGCTACTGTAATTTGTCAGATTTTGCTAGTGCTAAATCACTCAGGTTCAAGCTATTCTGAATGAGATGATTTTCCATTTTCTTTTTGCTGCATTTCCCCCTCTGGCTTGTGCAATTAAAGGGTCTATTAAGTCCTTCAAAGGCCCATTCCAGTGTTTCCATCCTACCACCCATCAGGGAATGACATAACTTGTCCCTCAGGGGAATTAATCATAGGAGAAACACCAGCATTGACTAGGACCAGCTTGCAATATAAATTTCAGGTGTCTTTGGTTTAAACACTGACACTTTCTAAAGATATCTATCCATTACAACCATGCAGTGGAGCCTAGTGTTTTCTTTCAGATAATATGCCCACACCTCCCTTCATCTTTTCTCCTTCCCCAGAAACTCTACTCCGAAGACCTGAAGCTGCCTTTCAGGAGGAAGCTGAAGGTCAAGGATGGCCGGGAAGGAGGATAAACAAGCGTGTGCCTGTTCTTACTCTTTCCTGCCCTCTGCGCGCCCCCAAAAATGGCTTTGTGTACCATCTCTGGCATGCGTGCCATAGGTTTGCCACCATAGACCTAGGTCCCTAAGGGAGCTGGGGATGTTTAGCCTGGAGAAGAGGTTAAGAGGTGATATGATAGCCCTGTTTAAATATTTGAAGGGATGCCATATTGAGGAGGAAGCAAGCTTGTTTTCTGCTCCTCCAGAGAACAGGACTTGGAACAATGAATGTTTTCCTTCCTTCCTTCCTTCCTTCCTTCCTTCCTTCCTCCTTCCTCCTTCCTTCCTTCCTTCCCGGGTGCCTGGCGCAGGGTCTCAGTTCCCCTGCCTGGAGGGCAGCCTGAGGAGGCAGAGGCACCTTTTGCTACACGCACCGCAGAAAGAAGCCCAAGTGGCAACGAGGAGGAGGAGGAAGGATGCCTTAAAGGAATTGTTTTTTTAATGATGTATTGTATTATATTACTTTTATCTTTTCACTGGTTTTAACTATTGCTTACTTTAATTCAGTTTTAAGGGGTTTGAGGTTGGGTAGTGGGTGACTGGATTGTTTTTAGTTGTGTATTTTATTCCTGTTGTAACCCGCTCCGATTGTTGAAACAGAGGAGCGGGTTATAAATAATAATAATAATGGGAGCCCCTCAGAGGGAAGGAACAGCAAAATCCCATTCTCCCCCTTCTGTGTTCTGTTGTGTTTTTTTATGGGCATGGCTTCCTGAGAAGTCATCTGCTATTTTTCTCTTGAGAAAATTTAAACAAAACAAAAACCTCTGTATCCTCCCTGAGAACTTGATCTGGGTTCTTTCGTGGCTGAGACCAGAGACAGGTGCTGGAAAGTTATTGTGATAAGACAGGACATTTTGAGGGTGGAGATTTAAGATGATTTTGATGAGATTCTGGGGCAGATTGATTTTCCCTCTGGTTTAGACAACCCTTCTTGCCTTCCCTTCTTTTTTAGAGAGCAAGTGTGGCTAATGGCCAGTAATGCTGTAGTCTGCCAACATGTGGAAGGTCACATTCTATAAAATCACATAATGTTCCCTTTATACATTTTATCAGGGAAATGCAGTTAACTTGTGAATAGTAAGGCTATTAAAACTATAGTGCACATTTTTGATACATTTTTAATCCTTGTTCTTATAATTTGAATGTGTTTTTTATAATGACATGACAACATAAAAAAACTGATAGGGAGTCATGCTTTACGAGTAACATCAGTATAAATTTTTTTACTATGGATTCATTTTGGTGTGGTATAGGAAGGGGTTAATGGGAGGGAAGGGGCTTGACACTATGAATTACCACACCGGGTGACACCAACCCTGGTGATGCCATTGCCCGGAAATGAACTGCTAGCTATTGGAGCTGTTTTAACAAGGGAAATATATGTTCCCTAAAACTGTGTTGTATAACTGGCCCCTGTCAACATTCTAACTGAAGCATTTTGGATCATCTGAAATTTCCAAATAGTTTCTACATAGAGTGCATTACAGTTACCCAAACAAGATGTAATCAAGGCCTGTGTCACCATAGCCAAATCTGATGTCTTGGGGAATGGGCATGGCTGGTACACTAGTTTTAGCTGTGCAAATGCACTCTTGGCCACTGCTGAAACCTGGGCATCCAGGCTTACTGTCCAGGAGCACACCCAAGCTGTGAGTCTGAGATTACAGTGGGATTGTACCCCATCTAGCACAGATAGAGTCCTTATTTCCTGATCTGCTTTTCAGCTCACCAGGAGCATCTCTGTTTGGTTTGGATCAAGTTTCAATTTGTTTTCCCTCATCCAGTCCATTACTGACAATAGATATTGGTTCAGTACCAAGACAGCTTCTGTGGAATCAGATGGAAAGGAGAGGGAGAACTGGGTGTCATCCATACACTGGTGACACCACATCCCAAAACTCTGGATGGCCTCACGCAGCTGTTTCATGTAGATGTTAAACAACATAGAGAACAAAACAGAATCCTCAGGGACCCTACAGTCAACAGCCTATACATGGAATGTGGGGTGCAATCTTGATGTCTTGGCAATATATCTTGAGAGGTTCCTGTGGTCTAATTAGTCTGTAAAGAGTCATTCTACTTTTACATTTGATATGGAGAGGAAGTGAGGGCTTACCTCTTGGATCTCAAAAGCTGAAATGTTTTGGCAGGAAGGACTTAGTGCTCTGCTTGCCTTTCCAGGGTAAGGCTTCTTTTTCCTTCCACCTTTCTACACGGATAGAATTTATATAAATTTCAAATACCATGTCTTAAATAGAACTAATATGGTTTTCTTGGTGGCCCCCTATGGAACAGCTGTCAGTGGATTGCTTCTAGAGAAGAGGAATGTACCACCAAAGTTGTTTCAGCCTTGAAAACTAAATCATTTCTGACTAAGAAAGCGCTTATCGAAAATCTCCCCTATCCGCCCTGCCCAAGAATGCTTTTTGCAGATATTATAGCAAACCTTATAAGCATGTTGTATAAATTGCAGCCCTGTGCCAAAAAAATTACCTTGGACTGTATTTTTGAAATCTTACTATTTCAAATAGGTGTGTGTGCCTACAAAATGGCTACCTGGGTTTCCCTTTTCCAGTAAGTGAAGAAAAATACAAATATGTGTATATATGGCATCTGCTGTGGTCATCATACTTGTAGAAGCACTTACTACCCAGCTTTGGAAACACATGAAAAGAAAAGAACTGCCCTCCATTATTTATTTATTTATTTTTGGAGAGGGGGCATTTTCATGCAGTTCTGAAACAGAGTCAAGTCAACATGAATATTTCTAGCCTCTATAAAAGAAGAGGCATGGAGCTGTCTGAAGGGTTGAAGAGCCTGAAAATGGAATTGGCTGCTGCTAATTCTCATTTTCAACAGTTGGTTATTATGTGTGGGCTTCCACTTCACCTTGGATCTTAACCAAAGAAAGCACAATCTCTTGAAGTGTTGCTTACAGAACCATAGATCATTAAAGAAGGTGAATGCTTTGCTGCACGGAGGTTACATGAAGCTGGCTCTTTATGGGGAATGAGCTGGATATTCTCTTGTCTTTTTGGCTCTCAGTGCAGTAAGCACAGACACATGCAGCTATATGGATTGACAGTTGCACATGCAGCGTGAAGTGATACAGGCTTTACAGGGGGGTAGGAGAAGTGAGAGAGGGGGGCAATAATAGTATGTACAACAGCTGCTCCTACAGTGAACAAGTCTTCAGTTAACATCAGGGCATAGAAGAGACTTAGTCAATGTTTAATCCTGAGCAGGGGAGATTTCTAGCCCTGGAATGGAGCCAGTAAAATAAGGTATCATGGCTGGAAAGGTTGGCATAACAGGAAAGCAAGTCAGTAAATGAGACATGGTGCATTTGGGGTGCAAGCATCATATACAGTTGGAGCTAAGTTATCATATCCATAGATGGAGTAAATCAGCATGAATCCTGCAAAAGGCATCCTATGGTGAGATGTATCTTACTTAAACATAATAGACTTAGCTGCTTGATGTGACAGGGCCCAGTGCTAGAACAAAAGCAGTACAACATAAATTTGCAAGACCGTGCTGTCAACAACAGCCTTTAAAAGCTGGTGTGCGTTTTTATTTTTGTTTTGTTTTAAACAGCAGAGTTTGCAGGAGGCTAGTACATAAAACATGGATTTTTTGTCTGAAATTTGGTTGGGTTAATCCCTCGTTTAAGATACACATGTGGACAAGATGATGATGATGATGATGATGATGATGATGATGATGATGATGTTTTAAAAGATTTTAACCATTTTGTGGTTTCCAAATGCAAGTCAATAGGAGAGGAGTGGTGATCTGGATTTCTGAATCTCAAGTAATTGCCTGGACTGGAATGACTGGGACAGATTGATCTTGTTTTTTTTCTGAAAACAAACAAACAAACAAACAACTTTATTTCACTTACAAAACAACAACATCACGTAAGACCGAAACAGAAAAATAGAATCATAGAGCTGGAAGAAATCACAAGGAACATCCAGTCCAACCTCCTGCCATGCAGGAACTCACACATGGCTATCCAGCCTCTGCCAAAGGGTTCTGCCCTGGGCCCAGTGCTATTCAACATCTTTATCAATGACTTGGACGAAAGAACAGAAGGCATGCTTATCAAATTTGCAGATGACACCAAATTAGGAGGAGTAGCTAATTCCCCAGAGGAGAGGATCAAAATTCAAAATGATCCGAATAGATTAGAAAGCTGGGGCAACGAATTTCAAAGGGGAGAAATGGAAGGTACTGCACTTAGGCAGAAAAAAAATGAAATGCATAGCTATAGGATGGGGGACACCTGGCATAACAAGGTTACATGTGAAAGGGATCTAGGAGTCAAGAGTGTGATGTGACAGCTAAAAAGGCCAATGTGATTCTAGGCTGCATCAATAGAAGTATAGTGTCTAGATGAAGGGAAGTAATAGTGCCACTATTCTGCTTTGCTCAGAATACTGTGTTTGGTTCTGGGCAGCACAATTCAGAAAGGTTATTCAGAAGCTTATTGCTTATTGGTTTGTGCTGAGAGAGTGAGAAAACCAGAGCATGACCCAGAGAAAAAGGGGAGCTGTGTCCCATGGGTTCTTGGGCACTAGGCAGCAAGCTGCATCCCATGTTACTTTTTGATGGGGTTAGCTAATGATCTTCTCTGGGAGTTAGTTGATTCCACTTTTATGAAGCTAGTTCAGAGGACTTGCTGTGTGATTCTGAGTTTTTATTTTAGAGAGAGAGAGAGAATTTGGAAATTAATCAAATAATGAAATGATTCCATATATGAACAGCGGAAGGAAAAAAGGGTGGAGAACTGCCATGCTTTGGGCAGTCTCCATCAAACACCTTCCTCATAGTGGCATGGCTTGGTTGCAAAGTACTTGATTAGCTGGGCAGAAAAAGTGTGTTGGGAATTTAAAGGTGTTTTCAGATGGTGAAACCATATTTGATTTCTTTATTCCTATCCCTTTACTTAACTCTTAGCCATAAAAATGGGATAAATTCCAGTAATATGCAAGATTTTTAGAAACATCATGTAATTTTATTGAAAATCTCAACAACTGAGACTGGAATCTGCATTTGCTTTAGGTTGAGTAAAGACTAGAGGAAGTTTCTGAGCAAGCCAAATGAGCTAGAAATCTTCACGGTGGCTAGCAGCTTGTCCAGTCTAAATTAAAAATGGCAGAACTAGTAGCATAGCATTCAAATGTTGCGTTGTTGTTGTTGTTGTTGTCGTCATTGTGTGCCTTCATGTCATTTCTGACTGAAAGGGTTTCTGGCATTGAGGATGTGTGACTCATCTAAGATCACCCAGTGGCTTTCCATGGCTGAGCGAGGAATTGAACCCTGATCTTCAGATTCCTCTTGATATACCCATTGTCTAAATAGCAAATAAATGTCTCCCTTTCATATTCTAAATCAAAAATTCTTTGAGATGAAAGAAAAAGCCTCACCCCCTTAAAATTAGAAAATAAATCTTGCCTACAAGTTTTGTTGGAGTGGATTTTTTACAAGTGCCGCAGATTTTCTGAACTATTTTCTCTGCATATACTCCTTCACATTTTTCTCTTTATTAATGTGGCATCTTTCCCAGGGTATTTTATGATGTTGGGTATGTTTTCACTTATTGCATTGATTTGGGTTTGATAGTTTCTGTCTCCACCCAACCCCCCCCCATCCAAATCCTGGCAATATTATTAAAAGTCTGGGTTTTTAAAATGTTATTCGCCAAAGGAAAAGCATGTTTGCTATTTTTGCCCTAATTTCCAGTAACCCTGCATTCAGAAATGCTACATGAAATGCCACATTCTTGTACTTCAGTTAAGCATTGATCACCAAAGCTAAAAACGTGATGAGAGAAAAGAGTTTGTCAGATGACGAAAATTGGAAGTATAATCTAATGGCAATCCAAACGCAATCATGGGTTTTCATGTTATTGTGTATTAAAATATCTCACGCAATTTCGGGCAAAAGGGAAGTCATTCCAAATGCAATCATGGGTTTTACATTATTGCATATTAAAGTATCTCACGCAATTTCAGGCAATGGGGGGTCATTTTTGGGTAATGGGAAGTCATTCTGAACGCATTCCAAATGCAACTGGAATTCACGTAAATTCACTAAACTAGAGAATTCATGTGAATTCAAATTGGCTCCAATTGGCTCCATTCGAAATAAAGAGAAATTCCTCCCATCTGATAAACTCCAAAGAAAGATTAGAGATGGCTCTATAATAATATTGTGCCAAAGCACTATTATACATGATTATTTGTGAATTTCAGTTTTCTTCTCCATTTCTTCCATTGAGATCATGGTGACAAATTTGATTCTCCCCCATAAATTACAATCTCTACAACCCTGTCAGATAAATAGATTCAGTGCATCGAAAATAATTTTAGACTACATCTTCCAGCAGACGTCAGCCAGGAACTGAGAACTGCATCCAAAAAAGTAACTCTTCCAAGCTCTGGTGAGAGCTGTTCAACAGTGGAACACACTCCCTCGGAGTGTGGCAGAGTCTCTTTCTTTGGAGGTCTTTAAACAAAGGCTGGATGGCTATCTCTTGGGGGTGCTTTGATTGTGAATTCCTGCATGGCAGGAGGTTGGACTGGATGGCCTTGTGGTCTCTTCCAACTCTATGGACCTTATCACATGAGGCACTTACCACTGCCCAAATGTTGCCCAAACGCTGCGGAAGCGCTGGAGTTGTGATTGTCTGTTCCACTTCTAAAGTGTAATTGAGGCTTTCCACTTTCCTTTCATTGTGGAATCGTTCACGGAGAAGCCAGGAGAAGCCATTTTGTTAATAATGCGATATCCCGTTGAGTTCCCAAATAAACATATTGGGTTGTAAATATCTATGTAAAAACATTTAATGGCCAATATTTTACATGTAGCTGGTCCTGCATAAC
The DNA here is from genome assembly GCA_034509955.1 of Urosaurus nigricauda. NCBI lineage: Eukaryota > Metazoa > Chordata > Lepidosauria > Squamata > Phrynosomatidae > Urosaurus > Urosaurus nigricauda. The sequence goes on from JAOEGL010000009.1 coordinate 12,526,596, forward strand.
AGTCCTTTGGTGCAGCTATGCTAGACTACTTTCTGATCCTGCATAGGCATTGCGTGTGTGGACGCCCTCCCACAGCCATGTTGCAGTCGGGGGAAACTGTGTATATGTGCTGAAGCAGTAGCACATTATTTGAGATGGAAATAACAGTTTAAAATATTTTTAAAGTAAAAGAAATATTTTTCAAAAGCTAGGAAACCACGATATGGAGAATCTTCTGCAGATGAGAATCTCTGCTGCACAAAATTTGCACGCACACACACACACACACACACAAAGAAAACAGCATTTTCTGCACAGAAAATAATATATTTGTCTAGATGTGCTGCTTTTTGCACAAAAATACCTCATATAAATTTTGTGTAGGATTTTCTGAGCTGTAAATAGTCTTCAAAAACTGCACAGTTTTCTAAGATTTTCTCTCAATGGAGGGAAAATGGCTAAAATTACTTATTTCTTCTTTCAGCAATGAATTTATTGTGCAATTACATTCCTACGCATCACATATTGAGCATTCCACTGAGTACAATGCCTAATTCACTGTGTGTGACTTCTACCCACTCTCATCCTTGGAAATACTGTTGGTTGGGTTTGATGGGACTTGTATTCTAACAATATCTGGAAAGTTGTATGCTCCTCACACTCTGCTGCATGCCAAAGTGTACTAGCCCTAAATTGAAGCTGGGTTATTGGGGAAGGGGTATTATTAAATACAGTAGGTATGGAGGGAGAAGATTCAGATTGGGATCACAGAGCATTAGAAGGAGACTTGAACTCTTTTATCTTCCAACAATAATTGTTCTTTCTGAACCTCATATTAGACTCCTACCCAAATCTCCTACTGTGGCCAATGGAAGTTTCCCTACAAAGGAGATGGAATTGTATGAACCCTGAAAAAGGATTAATGCCTCATGTCCTCCCTGCTTTCAAAGCTGTGTCCAACTATGAAGCTCACTGGATGGCCTCGAACATTGTGTCTTGACTTATTTCATAGTTATGCAGACCCCACGTTTACTACTTTTTTGAACTGCTTAGAGGAAAGACAGCATGGAAAATAAACATGTCCCATCATATTACCAAAGAAATATGGCAAACATTAGCAGAGTTGGCTTCTCCACCCTTTAGTGCAAAATTGTGCTCAAACTCAGCCATGTCCAGCATCTGTATTATTCTCTGATTTCCTCCCTGGCAAGCAAGCTGTCTAGCATGCTGGAAGCACTTCCATCATTATTCCAGGAAATCTTTCACAAATAGGTGTCGAAGCAGCAAGACAGACTCTCAGGAGGACAGCCAATAGTCTCATAATGACATCCTCCTTCCTTGTTGCCTCATTTCCAAAACAACAGGCAAGGACAATGCAGTAGAAATGTTAGTGATGGATTCTCCTTTACTTTCAGGTGTGTGAAAATGGAAGATTCTTTGAAATTTCCATGTGTTAAGAGGTCAAGGAACAGTTCTGAAGGCAGCTGAGCTATTATAACTCTTGCAAGGTCTTTCACATCTGGCCTCCACATGAGCCTCCTTGTTGCAGAGCCAGCTCCTGCATTCCAGATGGGAGAAAGAATGAGAAGTGCTGGGATTTTGTTTTAGAAACTTCCTTAAAGGTCAGAGTTGCATGACTCATGATCACAGGAAAAAGGGAATGAGGGACTAACACATTTTTCCATGGCACCAAATCTACTTTTGGAGACTTTCCTTGCATTCTTATGTGATACTGTGCAGCTAGTTTGTGACAATCACAGAATGAAAGCACTTTCTTTCTGGGGAGCAGACTAAGAGGAACACCTTATCAGCTTATGGGCCCAGGCCTGGGACAGGAGTTCATGGAGTGAAGAAAACAAAGAAATATTAATGAACAGAGACAAGACTTTGAATAAGGTCTAGGCAGAGTTTGAAAATGTTCCTTTGTGAAACTACAGATTCCAGAAACCACCAGTTAGCTTGACCAGTGGCTAGTCTGGCTGGGGGATTCTGGAATAATCTTAAAATAGATTTTTTTGAATTCTAGAATTCTAGGAACTTCTGCATGTAGGGCTCCCAGAAGACATACTGACAAAACATGGGATGAATATTAAGTGGAATACAGTGGGGTCTCATTATCTGTGGACTTGGCATCCACAGATTTCAGCATCTGTAGATGGTAAGCCCCCATTATCACCAATGGCTGTGCAAGCACGGGACTGTGTCACCATTAACTACTAATCATACCGCAGGGGACCCAGCTCCATCGCTACCCTTTTGAGAGGCTGAGGGGGCTCCTGTTGGGGTGGGGTGCAGCTAACTGAGAGCAGGGAGTTCCCCTCCTAGAAAGCCAAGTCCTATCTGTTGCTGTTGCTGTTGCAGCAGCTCCTTCTACCATTGCCTTCCTCCTCCTCTTCCTCCCCCTTCTAGCAGTCCTCCTCCTCCTCCTCCTCCTCCTCCTCCTCCTCCTCCTCCTCCTCATCTTCCTTCTCCTCCTTCTTGCAATCGCTCCCACCACTCAAGAAGACTGCCTGTCACAGCTCCACAGACAGCTGCCTGCTCTTCCTGGACAGCAGGAACAATTGCAAGGAGGAGGAGGAGGAGAGTAGTGATGGAACTGGGACCTGTGCAGCTACTGCTGCCTGGGTTCCCAGGGGAACAAGAAGGTGACCCCTGGGAAGAGGAGGGCTTTGGCCACTTGTCCCCTGTCAAGTCCCCTAGTGCCTACCTCATGAAGTCCCGTTGTCCCTAATGTTGACAAATTGGAGAGTGTCTAAAAGAGGGCAACAAAAATGGTGAAGGGTCTGGAAACCATGCTTTATGAGGAGAGACTTTGGGAACTGGTATGTTTAGCCTGGAGAAGAGACAGTTGCGAGGTGATATGATAGCCCTCTTTAAGTATTTGAAGGGGTGTCACATTGAAGATGGAACAAGCTTGTTTTCTGCTGCTCCAGAGAATAGGGCCCAGAACAATGAAGCTACAGGAAAAAGAGATTCCACCTCAACATTAGGAGGAAATCTTGACAGTAAGAGCTGTTTGACAGTGGAACACACTTCCTTGGAGAATGGTAGAATCTCCTTCTTTGGAGGTCATTAAGCAGAGGCTGGATGGCCATCTGTCAGGGATGCTTTGATTGTAGGTTCCTGCATGGCAGGGGTTGGACTGGATGGACTTTGTGGTCTTTTCCAACTCTTTGATTCTATGATTCTATGGCCCCTATCCTCCAAATAGCTTCAGCACCATGAGTGGCACCTTTAACACTCAGACTAAAAGGCTAAGCAGATTGTTCACTCCATTGGTAAGGAGGCTGTCAGCCAGCATTGGACTAAACACTGTCAAGCTCTTTCCCATAGTTCTGTACAAAAACCAACCAATCACACCTCCCATTGGCTTTTTCTTTTCTGAACAAAGAAAGTATTTGGAAAGTCTGGCAAAAATTCCTGAAATCTATTTTAAAGCTGTGTACATTAGACCATAGAAGGTCTCTCTCCTTTTTTGTTCCTGGTTGAATACTTTATATATATATATTTTCTGATGCCTTATAAAGTTAAAATGAATTATTTTTCCACTTTAAAATGGCTATATGTGTATTTTAAAGTGATGGCAAAGGCAGGCGAGGTGCCTTTTATAGCACAGTGCTGTGGAAAATATATTCCATAGCAAGTAAGCTTTCTTAATATTTGAATGCAGACATTTCAAATATACTTCCCTTGAATGAGTAGGCAATGCAGATGAATGTTATGTTTCTGCAAACCAAATGCAGTGCAGATTAAATAAGAATAATATTTTGGATTTTTTTTTTAAAAAAAAAACCCTTCCCTTCTCTGTCCAAAGAAATCAATCATTTCAGATTTACAATACTTCCATTTTGCTGCAGGTCTGCTGAGCTTCAATGGAAAGAGAGAAAAACAAATAGTTCAATATCATTTGTGCTGCATTAGCAGAAGTGCCAGACAAGAAAATCAGTGGTGCTTTCGCACATCTCTAACCTGGCCCAAGACAAGAGACCTATGTAACTATTTAGACTTCATATCTGAGGACTAGAAGCATAATGGAGATGCAGGCTGTCCTCTTCATGTCCTTGAGCATCTGCATTTTTCTGAGAACTTTTGTTCCTTGAGCACATTACCTTCATGAAGTTAATGAAAATTATGGCCAGAGCTTGAAAAGTTTAATTCTTGGACTACAATGGCCAGAATCTAGAGCTAGCATGACTCTGCCTAGTTGGAGGGAATTATGGCCCAGCAAAGTAATGTATCTAGCCTATGATCATGGCTAAAACACGAGGTCAAAAGGTAGCTGTTTTCTTACACTGCTAGAGGGAGAAATCTACTACTAACCTGTCTTCATTGCATTTATATGATTGGATACTATGGAGATTATCACACTAGCCTTATCCTGTTGTTTGCCCAATGGGATACACACACAATAAACTTCAAATACAGGTCTTACTGCATTCTCCCAAATACTGTATGCAACCCCTCTGTAGCCTGTATGCAACCTGGGCTTATCCCGTGACTTTTCAAGAATCGGATTTTCTCATTTTTGAAAAGCCACAGGATAAGCCCGGGTTGCATATGGGTGCATACAAGAGAGAATGCATTAAGACCCATCTTTGAAGTTAAATGTGCACGTATCCCATCAGGAAAATGGTGGGATAAGACATGTGTGATAATCTCCTATATTTATTTCTCTTCAGCCCCTTCAGCAATGTGTTTAGATAATATTCATGATCACAAGATGTCTTCATGACCTCTAACGTACTTCTGGCAGCTTTCAACATCTTCTACCAAATGTGTAAAGGTCTGTCTACTACCCTAAAGGTAAAGGTTTCCCTTTCACATGATTGTCAAGTTGTGTCCAACTGTAGTGGTGCTCATCTCCATTACTAAGCCAAGAGAACCTGCATTGTCAAAGATGATTCTGTGGTCATATGGCTGTTACCTACCCACCAAAGTGCTACCTATTTCTTTGTTTGCACTTTTACATGCTTTCAAGCTGCTAGGTTGGCAGAAGGTGGGACTAGTGACAGGAGCTCATTCAGTCATTCAGACCTTGGGTCCTGAACTTTTCAACATCCTTTTTAAATTTTTAAAACTAAACCTAACAGTTGCATTGTCTAGCCCATATCTTACTACCATGTTGTCAGGAATATCATGGAGACCTTTGTTAAAGGCTTAACTGAAATCAAGATTTACTGCATCCACAGCATTCCCTTCACCTGCCAGGTTGGTAATTTCATTAAAAAAAAAGATCAGATGAGTCTGGCATGACTTGTTTTTAAAGAAATCCATGATGACTTTTTGTGATTATGGCATTCCCTTCTAAATATTCACAGACTGTCTGTTTAATATGCTCTAGCAGTAATTCTCATAAAAAGACCCAAGAAAAGGAAACCGTGACCAGAAATTGCAGAGATGTGATGTACAATGAGGGTGACCAGATATCATAACTGCAAAGGAGGACAAGGCATTGCAAAATGTAGAACATTCAAGAAAAATGTAGGGTATTACAAAATTAAAGCTATGAATGCTAATATAAATATAAATTCGTAGATCTTTGCCATGCTCAAAAGGGAGGACATTTTGGAATTCATCCTTGACAGAAAACTAAAATGTAAGGCATGTCCTGGACAAGGAGGAGGACATTTGGTCACCTTGTGTATAAACTCTTACACAAAACTTTACCTGCCATATAGGTTTTAGAAATAACGTAGGTGGAGGAATTATATGAATGCTTTATCTTAAATATTTTATTGTTCATTCTAAAAGGGAATATTCAACAACCCCTTTCCTCCCAATTTTTCCAGGAAAAAAAAATTCATAAAGACTGTGGTGGAAATTTGCACCCCTGAACTTTTCCAATATTTTTCTAAGACTTCACATCTCTAGTCTGCTTCACACAGTACACTGTTTGTAGGAAGTAGGTCACAGGTATGCTTCACTTTAGGAAAATAACACAACTACTCCTTCCTGAAAAAAGAAACACAAACACCATTGAATGGGAATGATTCCTCCTGATCCAGAGAAATAAAGGCAGTGAAGAATAAGAGATGCTATAAACAGAAATAAGCAGGTACAGATTGTAGCTCTGAACAAATTCTTGACTTTAAAAAGAAAAAGTAATAAAACAGTGATGGTGTCAGGCCCAGGGGAGGTGCAAAGGGAAAACTTAAAATGAACAAGCTGTTTCTAAGTAAGGACAGCTGCAGAGGGAAAGCCCTGTTTTAATACACAACAGTCTTGGCAGAACACCTGGGGGCAGATCAGAGAGGCTGTGATTTTCAACCGCAGCCAAATGAAAAGTGAGGCCATTTATGAATATTTATGAATATATTTCATAAATATAGATGGCATTTCTCTGTGAAAAAATAATGAATTAGAGACCAGAAAGTCTGATAGTCAAATTCAGCTACATTTAACTTTTTTTTTTCAGCCTCAAGGTTTCCCTGTTTTTCTATCACAAACATAGTATACGACTTTTGGTAAATTTCTCACATTCACATTCAGACTGAAACTAGCCATGTTCAATTGGTACAGCTATTCCCAGCAAACCAAGGACCCCGCTGTACCCACTTTCCATTTCAGTGTGGAAGATGAGGAGAGAATACCAGGTGGCAACCCTAAGTCAGCAATATAAACACGAACCCAGGGATGCAAAGCCAGCTTTCAAATAAATATTTAAAACTCTGTCTGCATAGAGGAATCTGTTCTTTTCACTTCTCACAGATTCATTTCTTTTTACATATCAAATTCTAATATTGATCAAGTCCAATCAGAAATAAACTGAATTTCTTCTTGTCTATACAGCTGGCCCTTAACATTAAGGGCTACACCTTAACATTAAGAGGAAAGTCCTGACAGTAAGAGCTGCTCAACAGTGGAAGACACTTCCTCAGAGTGTGGTGGAGTCTCCTTCTTTGGAGATTTTTAAGCAGAAGCTGGATGGCCATCTGTCGGGATGCTTTGATTGTGGGTTCCTGCATGGCAGGGGTTGCACTGGATGGCCCTTGTGGTCTCTTCCAAGTCTGATCTGTGATTCTAAGTCTACATCATTGATTCTTAATGGCCTAACTCCAGTTCCTACCTATATCAGAAGCTCATTGAATCAATTACTGGATGGTATCACCATTTATATACATTCCATTGCTTCAGAGGATCTAGTATAGTTGGGACTAGCAACACGTTTTTGTCCAGAGAATATAATGGGTTATATTATTACTAACTGTTTTAGTGAGTTTGTTTCTGACTTTCAGTCATGAGATATTGTTCTCACTTTTAAAAATTGAGAATCATTCTCATCTGTCTCTCTCTCTTTTTAAAGTAATTGTTCACTCTCCCACTTCTGTTAGCTTCTTTGGATTTTCCTTGGGAAAAAAATAGCAAATGACACAAAAAGACAGATGCTAGTCTAGGTATGGGCAGAGTTTGAGAGCAGTCTTGTATTTCTCTGAACCAGACATATTGCCTGCTGGATTACATTCACCATTGCCAAATGATAATTCAGTTTGCAGTTTGCGTGGATTCTGCTCCCTCTTTTTCTTTATGTAGGTAGAGTTCTGTTTTGTGCTTTTCCTCCCCTGAAAGGAAGTGACTCACCCTCCTCAGCTGGGAGCCATAGAAATTATACACTTCCCTTCCAAAAGGCCTCCACCTTATTTGCTTCAGGAGACTATAGCAGCTGCACCCCTAAATAAGACCCTAGAGGGAAACTGAGAAGAATGTGCATTTTAAAAGGAAATATCTTTGTCTTGTTAAATCTATGCACTTGGAGTGACATCCTCTTCCTCCTCTTCCTCATCTTCCTCCTCTTTCTCCTTCTCCTCCTCTTCCTCAAAAAAGGAATGCAATAATGCAATAAAAACAACACAAAGGCAGGGAGCCGAAGTTTTAAAAAGTTATTTTTGAATGAATGCTGTCCCAACTGCCTCTTTGCACATTCATGGCAGCTTATTATGACACATTTGGAGCGTTGTTCTGAGACCTGAGCATTCTGGAATTAGACAGAAGCCTAACAGGCTGAACCCATTTAGACAAAGAATGACAGAGAGTTTGTGTCAGACCCAATGAGATATCACAAAGTGTCCTGCCATTTAGTTAATTAATGTAGCTATTATGTGTAGGCGGACAGATAGACAGACAGACAGGCGCAGAGAACTTTGGAACACCCCCTAGTGGCAACTCTTTACAGGTTTCACATTTCCAAGTACAGGAAATACCTGTCACATTATATAACCCAGAATTCTTAGGACAGGAAGTCAGATACACCTATGCGGGAAACAGAGGAAAATGAAACCAGATGTGTTAGTAGACACATCAGTGTTGCCACTGATCTTTTATAAAACATAAATATTAGGCAGCAAATTATTTTGTTAGGTTTGACGTTTTTGAATAAAAGTTATCCATTTAACACTTCCCTAGGCTTGTTGTGTGACGAAGTTATATTACCATAGAAATGTGCACATTTGCAAGACCTATGGTGCATATCAGAGAAATAAAATATGCACAAACCCATGTATGCCTTTAGAAAAATTCATACGGTTGAAAAACTTGCACACAGAAAAACATAGTTGGAGCTTAATTTCACTTGACAAGCCATTGAGCACATATAAAATACATGGAGAAACAAACACGAAAATAGCTGTGATGTGTTTGAAGGAAAGGAAGAACAACAAAATACTTGTAGGAGATGCAAGATCAGGGACCATCCACCTCCAGGCATTCTTGGATGATACAAATTATCTAGACCCATTTCAAACTGGGTTCAGAGCAGGATATGGAGTTGAGACTGCTATGGTTGCCTTAGTGGATGATCTTCACCTGAGCATTGACAGGTGCAGTGTGTCTCTGCTGTTGCTTTTGGACCTCATTGGTTTAGCTAAGACGAGAAATGTGTAAAGCAATGTATGAACATGTGAAAGAAAATGTACATTGGATATAGTATATTAAGGAATCCATAGATCTCTAGGAATTGTTAGATTCTAACTCCCATAAGTCTCAGCCAACAAACCAAATGAACAAGTACAGTGTGGCAGCGTCATACACGGGCACGGCATACACACCAGAAAAGGCAAAGGTGTGTGCACCCATGTTGCATGCACCACACCGTGCCACGGGCATGAGCTCTATTGTTTTCAATATGTATTTTCCCCAGTATATGTATTCTGAGGGGTATTTTCACTTGTGCATGTTTTGTTTTGTTTTGTTTTTTTGCTAGCATCCACAAGAGAAAAAGAAAACATACCTCAAAATGCCTGAAGGATAGTATTTTATTAGTTAAAGCTTCTTCTTCAGGGGACTATACGAGAACTGCATCACAAAATTTGGAGACGTGAGAAAACCACAGGATAAGTGAATTTTGATATCCTGAAAAATGCAAATCAAGCAGGTTTATATTGAAAAATGTACATAGCAAATTTCTCATCCACCAACAGTGATGACCTGGTTAATGAGGTGGAAGGGGTGAGATACTTAGACTGGAGTGGACATGTTCTCCTGGAGTTTGTTATACAGTGAAAAGAAAAAAAAAGTGAAGAGACTTCTGGTTTGGATTGGAAAGGGCAGGGTTTAACAGAATGGAGCTCTGGCTCATCAATATTCAAAGGCAGTTTTTTGGGAACACAAACAAGATAACTCCAATGGAGAGATCCCCAGGATCCAGGGGACTCTGGGATGGACCACATTGACTGCAGAAATGATACAGGAAGTTGCAGACAATCACTGAAAGAAAGCTTGGTAAGGAGCAGCAAAATGCATTGGGCACCACCTTTAAAAAGGAGAGTAGGTTGGAGATTTCCCCACCTAATCTGCCAGGGAGCTTCCAAATTTCTCAGTTTCTAGATAAGTGGATCAAGAATTTCTATTTTACGTGAGAAGCTTCTCTTTTTCTGCTAAATAATTCCCACAAGAAACTTAGAACATTTCTTTCTATTGGATTAACCAAGGGATATCTCAATATTGGTCCTATGCTTTGTGTTTCCACTGTGGAACATCTTTTTAATTGATTTATTTTTCCTACTTTGACATGAAATTTATCCTATTTTGATTTAAATTACTCCCCTCCCTAGAAGAAGAAGGGAAGAGGGGTGATTTTATATGGACAGAAGAAAGGAATAGGCAAGATAATTGCTTCTCTATGTTATGTGAGTAGAATTTGTGGCTTTGGGATGCTTTGTCTCTTGTATCTTGTTATACTAGTTGATATTTTGAAAAGCGTCTTGGACATAGAGCTTGACTCAATGCTTGGAAGAATGATAGAAGCCATGCTGGTTGGAATTCTGCAAGAATATTACATGGAGTTGAGTGAAAATAGAGGAAAGTTAAGGAAGTTAAAAGGTGGAAGAAGGTTAGAGAAAGTGAGAAGGTTAGAAGAAGGTTAGAAGAAGTTGAGGAAGAAAGGAGATAGAAACATGAAAAGAAGGCGAGAGGGAGATAAGAAAGAAAGGAGATAAAGGAGTGTGAACAAGGTAAGAGGAAGGTTAGAAGAAATTGAGAAAGAGAGAGGAAGGAGAGGAGTGAGAAAGAAGTTAAAGAAAGAAGAGATAATTGAGTAAAGAGTTTAAGGATTAGGACTGGAAGGAGAAGAGAATAGGGGAAATTGAAAGGATAAGGAAGAATAAAAGAAGAGAACAAAAGTTTAGTTAGACAGAAGAGAAAGAGGAAAGTAAAAGGAGGAGGGAGAGTGAAGGAGAGAGAGAAGAGGCAGAAGAAAAGTAGAGGTGAAGGAGGAAGATGTGGAGAAGAAGAAGAAGTGAGAAAAGAAGAAATAATGAAAAAAATCAAAGTGTTGAAAAGGCAAACAACAACACCCCAAACAAACACCCAATAGTGGAAAGAAAATGGCTCCGTGTTTAAGAAACAGAATAAAAGGCATGAACCACAAACACCTCAGGGTAGAAGAGTATCCATAGAAGATACATGACAAATTTACGGGGGAGATAAGAGAATTCAGAAAGGAAACTTGAACCCAATTAGATGACATGAATACAAAATTTAATATAGTTCATAGTATATTAATGCAAGTTAAGAAAGAAGTTATGGAGAACAAAGAAGACATGCAAGTGTTGAGAAAGAAAAAGAAGAACTAAGTATGAAAATAGAAAGAAAACAGGATCAGATGGCTTTGTTGGAGCAACAAGGGAAAAAAAATCCTGGATTCATATTCAAGGAATGAAAAAACAAACAAATAAATATGTAAGGAAAAAAAATAGAGGTAATGGCAAACAAACAAACAAAAACCAAACCTGGAATTGGAAGAGGAATAGGTAGATGAAGAGTTGGACAAAGTTTATAGAATGAACTCATATTACCCCGGGGGGGGGGGGAATCTTGAGAGATATACCACATTACTGTGGTATATCAATTGTAACAAAGGCATTCACTTTCTGGACACCATCGTACAGCTTCACAATGGACATTTAAGCACTGCACTATATTTAAGCACCACACTATATTGCAAACCCACTGACTGAACTACTTTGGCCTTAATCCTGTCAGTTAAACTCTACTAAAACAGACACATTGTCTCAATGGTTGATGTTGAGGTGACAGATAAATTCAATTGGATCTGCTCTGATTGTCCAGGTCTGACATCTGCCATGTTTTTCAATGAGTTTGATTTAGTTGGAACTAATGATAATATTCATGCCATTTATTCACCCTTTTCCCACCCAGGAAAGGCAGGAACAGAGGCAGGGATAACAAGGAAACAGGGGAAGTGGTAGTCTTGGGAGAGGGACCTGGGGTCCAGTTGTGGTTTTGGTTATTTCAATTTTATATGTTATTTATTCAATTAGTCTCTAAATCGTTTGTCCCTAAAACAATTTGCCCTTCTTTCTCCCTGAAACATGGACCTAAAGGCAGCTAACCATAATATCAAGCAAAGCAAGTACTATTAAAACAACAGACAAACTGAAAAGACATCCAAAAACATGAATAAAAGAAATAAAAACTGCACCCAACCAGTTAAAAGCCCCTTCTGTGTTAAGTTAGCTTGGAGCCAAACAACATGCTATGCTAAATAACCAGCATGTGGTTTAAGATCTCTCTTGTTTTCATTCTAAAGTAAGCATTCCTGGTCCAGATCTGGATCTGGACCTGTGCACACAGGTGTGGTGGGTGTGAGTGTGTGAAAGAGGGAGAGAGAGGGGGAGAGAGAATCATCTGGCTTTTATTTAAACAAAATAAACAAAACAAAACAATTTTCATTGGCCTCAATGGAAGATTTCCCAACTTTACATCGCTGGGTAGTTACGGGACTAAAATTTTCAACCAAGAACATATCTGGAGAAGTTTTAGGCCTCTCCCACTTAACTTATTGTGATCCACATTGGTTCCTTTACTGTACATGATTACTTTACAATACAGTTTTTTTTTAAGGAAAGCAAAAGAAAAGAAGATAAGGATCTTAAACTGCTTTCTGCATATTTAACACAGCATGCAATTTAGTCCAAAAAGGCAGTTAGAGGCTATGAATTTATCTCATACATTAGAATTGCATATCCTTGACCTTGCTCCCCCCACCTCTAATTTCCAATTGCCCTGGGACATCTCTGAGCAATCTGCCTCTTACCATCTTGCCAGGAAGGTATGTGTTTCATCTCATCTCAGACTTTCAAGAATTGTGTCTCAAGTTGGAGCTAGCATTGATCAAATAGCATAATGTCTATATATTTTTGAATCATTGGAAAACTGCTAGTAGTAGAAACTGAAGAACTCAGCCAGAATGATTTGAATCATGAGCTGCTTCAAAGGGAGCAAATTCCACATATACACACAGACACACCATTAGTCAAATCCCACAGCAGCCCCAGACTCTATTTAAAAATCTATGTAAAGCCTGTCAGATCTGAAAAGTCAATCTGGCCCATACATACAATCCGCTGTGTCTAGAAGCCTCCCAAGTGATGATGGATGGACTTCTGATGTTTGAAATGAAGACTCTGCTTTTGAGAGTATGTTATACTTGACCTAAATGCACTAAAGCAGCAGTAGGGAACTTCAATAGTGATTGCATCAGGGATTGCATGGGCCCTATCCTGAGTAAGGGTTCACATCAAGGGTCAGTATTGTCAGGAATTTGCTGAAAACCACGACTGAGCACCAATATAGCAGCTTACGATTTAAATGAGCACAATTTAAAACATACAAAAGTGAGGTACAGTACACCATGGTGGAAGAAAGAACCATAGTGAATGGAGGATGTGCCTTTTTCCTTTTCCTGTTGCCATCATTTGCCCACCCAGGAAAGTCAGGTACAGAGGCAGGGATGACAAGCAAACAGGGGAGGTGGTAATTTTGGGAGAGGGACCTGGTGTCCAGTTGTATGAATGCATCCATGAATGAATGAATTATATAAATGAATAAATTGTATTCATTTAAATTTCAGCAAATTCCCCAAAATTCTGACTTTTCATTCCAACTTCCCAAATCAGTTTAAATTAACCCAGTTTTTTCCATAAATAAAATGTATTGCACCTTGGCAGTCTGTTTTAACTGGTTAAGATGGCCCCTGCCAGTAAAACAAAGCTATTATTTTCTGGACACAAATTCAACAGGCATAAAGCGAGGGAAAGAAAAACAAAATTATCCTAATGCTTAACTGGTTTAATATTGTTAAACTTCCCTTTTATCCCAAACTCCTGAATAATATTTATGACGACACTATGGAAATTACTGAAAATCAGGTTTCTGAAATGTTGTCTCAGTCTAGGTGTGACATCTGATCAGTGGGAAGGGGTAGAAGAAAGAACACAAGAAGAGGAGTACTTCAACAAAACGTACTTCAACAAAAAATCTTGGATGCAAACCTGGGAATGTGCAGATGAAATCAAAACAAAAAGTGCTGGAAAGTCTTGATACTTCCAGATACATTTTTTTCTTTTTGGATAAGTGTTAAGATTTTTCTGCTTGTTTGCCAGATGCTGGACAGGAATGTGGACTGGTTGATGAAGGAAAGAGTTTACATAGTTTCAGTTCTCACGGAGATCTCCGATCATAGCAAATTTCTCCAACATACTTTGATATTAACCAGAACCCTGCAGCTTTGTTGTAGCAGATACTTTTAGGACTGTATTACCCAGATGATTTTAAAACTGAGGGGTACCCCACACCAATAAACTGTTAACCCCAACTGGGATGCGGATAGGCCTGCCATTCCCTTGAGTCTCAGGGTCAAGATACAAGGAGAACCTGAGAGCCAAAAGTGAGAGCCGAGAAACAAAACAATAATTCTGTTTCTAAGACATCTCAAGAGCTTTCTTCATAGTGAATTCCAATGCAGAATTATCATTTTCATTCCTGTGTATTTTAAAAATAGATTTATTATGTAAACTTTGGTGTTCACCTCTCAGTGACTCCTTTCACAGAAAGGAATTAAAATACAGCAAATGGAAGAGCATACTCAAAATGTGAAGGGTGGAGAGGATTGGGGGGCTCCCCAGTGGAAAAAAGTCCTCTCTTGATTATAGATCTGTGTTATTTCTTTGAAGAATCTTGAGAATAGGGCTAAAATTCCAAGACTGGATCAAACACAGAACTGGCAAGTACCTCTGACATGGGAACAGCCAGTGCTCAATGGTGGTGGCTTATCTCATAATGTGAAAAGTCAGTGCTCTGTTCTGCACCAAGCAAAGGGCCTTTTGACAGCCAAGTAAATGTTTGTTGGGCTAAGTTTACATAGCACCAAATCAGTAGCGCTTCAGTCTGTTTATAATTTCCTTCCCACTGAGTTAGCAGAGACAGCAGCTGAACCACAGGGGAGCCTCTTCCCTCTTTATATGCAGAAAAGCTCAGTCCTTTTTGACATGCATTTTTCCCTCCTTTGATGGAATCCATGATGAGGGACCAGACAAATTAGATCTTCCCACTTTCAGAGGTAAGGTTCAGGGAAGTAATTTTGATGACACTTCAACAGATACAATGCAGCAAAGTCATTTAAAGAGCTCACAACCAGAGTTATGGTAAAGCCTGAAATGAGGGATTCAATGTACTAGTGTTACTAATGCATGTTAAGGGGTGCGTCCTGTTACACATATCTACTAAACACAAACACAACCATTTTGGAACAAAGTAGGCTGCAATTTTTCTAGGGTCAGACACCCATGAGCTGGGTATGACCTTACGTGCCAATGCCTCCCAAATACCTCTTCATTATTTATGATCATGTAGACCCTGATATGGGATGCAGTGGCTTAGTGGTTAAGATGTCAGTGCTTATATCAGAAGTTTGGCGGTCGAGGCCCAAGTGCTGAGTGATGGGGTATTTTGGGGTACAAATGGGACCTTTTTTCAAAACCAGTAGCTACCAGGAGTCACTTCTGGTTTGGGAAAAGATCCCCATGGCTTAAAATAAATTATGGGGACAAAGAAAAAAAAATATTAAGAGCATCTTATTTTATTTTATTTTGCAATTTGGAGATGGGGGTGAACAGGAGAAGAAGCTACCCAAAATGGCATTGGGGTTGGGTTCCCAGATCTGAGGGATTTCTCTCCAGTCCACAGGCAAAGGGAATGAATCTCAAGGTGAGAGAACTGTCTTGAAAAGTGTATATATGTTTTCCTCCATTGTTATGCAATGCATTTTTACTCTGAATGGCATTTTGAGCAACCGTGGTTGAATGGTGAATTCATCTTGCTGACTGAAAGCACCAGGTGTCATTCCTAGTAATGTAATCCTTGCAACATCACAACCCGTGTGACGTCACAAGTCCCCAAGTCTCAGATTTAGGCCCTGAAATCTAAGAGCCTGGGATAGAACTGTTCTGGTAGACACTTTGTTCATTCTTCTTTTTCAACTTAACAACACATGGTCTAATGGTAAAGGGTGGGGGGGGGGGGGAGAAGCTTAATACTCCTCCATCCGAGTGAAACACAGCAGTCCAAGCTGATAATATTTTCCAACTTCATAGAAGAAGAGGCTTCTGGATAAACTGTAATACCCTTACCTCTTATAAAAACCTGATCACCCTTCTTCTCATTGCCTTCAAGGCTTGCCCGGCTGGTTGTGCGGTTGGTGCAAACTCTAGAAGTTGTGAGGCAAAATCTAGAGAATTCTACTTTAAAAAAAAAAACAGAGCCAAAGGGCTTTCTAAAAGTTGTCAGACTTCAGTCCTCTGAGATGGTGAAAGCAAAAGAGAATGGCATAGAAGCTTGAGTTTGCAACAACCCAAAGTAGTGTGATTATGTGTGGGGAGTGGAGATTGTTCTTCTGCCATGTTGGCTTCAACAAGCCAGGTTTGCTTGGCTTTGTGCAAACCAATTCTACCAGACTTCCCCCATACACTTGATCACCCGCACTAGGTTTCCCTTTTTTCTTTTCAGAACTAAGGGACTGGAAAGGAATGGAATGGGGATATAGATGATATGCGTGTGTGTGTGTGAGAGAGAGAGAGAGAGAGAGAAAGTGGAGGGGGGGGGAGAGATGGGGAGAGAAACCCTCCTCGGAGAACAAGAAGAGCAGAGAAAGAAGTGCCGGAGGGTTTTACTATGAATTTTTGATGAACAGAAGGAGAAACTGCCCTCTTAAGGTAGAGCTGGGTGCAATGTCAATAGTGTTGGTTTTAGTAATTTAGCATGGTTCAGTGGTTTTCTGAGAGCGTCTTGTATTCAAGCCAGGGCCTCTCTAACAAACTTCTTTTGCTCTGAGCTCCCTCATGCCAAAGCTCTTAACAATAGCGGCTTTCAGGGGGCTGTGCTCTATGGAGTGCTTGTCTTTCTGTATCCTAACCCCCTACGTCTGCCAAAGAAGGAGTTCAGCTTGCAGCCAGCCTTTTCCTTTTGCTCTCCTGCTTCAGAGTGACAAAAAGTAATAGGCCTTTTAAGAGACGACAGGTCAAGTTGACTCACAGACAGGGTTCCCTCTGGTTTTTCTCTCCACCACCCCTTCTGCCCATACACACACAGCTTCAATACCGTCTTAATGATAACTGGAAATGAACTTGTTACTCTTCTACATCAGGGTGGCCTAGGCTGGGGAAGTAAAGCCCTAGGATCTTCTGTAGATTACTGAAAACTAGAAATGTCAGCCTTCTCAGATTCAGGCCTGGGGCTGATGAAATTTGCATATCCTCCAACATTTCAGAGATGAAAACTGGGAGACAAGTGGCCAAGTAACATGAGAGTATTGCCAAGATGGCAAAAGTCAAAAATAAGGAAAAATTTAAGGATGACCTAGGAGAGACTGCAACAATTTGTTTTTGCCTGAAACTACAAAAGCAAATCAAGCCTGAACTCTCACTAAAAGCGAAAATGACTAAATGGAGACTGTTGCAGTTTGGATGTATCATGTAACAATGTGATTCATTGAAAAAGATGATAATGCTTGTAAAACGGAAGGCAGCAGGAAAAGTTGGAGACTACAGTACTGATGGATTTATTAAACCAAGGAAGCAATCACCATCAGTTGCAAAACCTGAGCAGGACAAATAATCGCTTGGGTGCTTGGAGGTATCTCATTCATAGGATTGCTATCAGTCAAAGCCGATTATTATATGGGAAGCCTAAATCATGGGGACAAGCAAATATAGTTATTATACCAAAGTAGAACAAAGATAAAACAGAATTTAATAATTATAGGCCCATATTGTTGTTGAATTCAGATTACAAGTTATTTGCTCTTATTATGGCAGAATGAATTTTTAAAAAATTCTAAAGACATGGGTCCATGAGGACCAATCAGGTTTTCTAATGGGGAGTTTGATAAAAGATAATATCAGAGCAATGATTAATTTGAAAGAATATCATGAAAAGAATATAGATAAAAATCTCACCTTAATGTTTATCGATGCCGAAAAGGCTTTTGATAATGTACAATAGGATTTTATGCTAACAGTTTTGAGAGAAATGGGCTTTCGTACAAATATGATTAAATGGTTGGAAGGAATTTAGAAAGACCAAGAGGCAAATGGAGAAATAATCATTTAAGATACAAATTAGAGATGGATGTCACCACTCCCCTTTAAGCCTGAGGGCAGGGAACCATCTCATTAGAAGATTGTATGTACAGCACTGTGTAAATTTACAGAGCTATATAAATAAAGGTTAATAATAATAATAATAATGGTATTAGAGATTTTAAATAATAATATAAGAGATAAGCTGATTCAAGGGGTTAAAATTAAAGGTGAAGAGTACAAATTGAAAGCCTATGCAGACGATTTGGTACTATTGTTGTCAAGTCCATTCGAAGATATTGAGGTAGTGCTAACAATTTTGAAGCAATTTGGGTGTCACTGGGTTTAAAATGAATAAAAAACAACAACCCTGAATTGCTAATTATGAATATCAAAGACACGGAAAGACATGACCTTGTATGGAAGTCTAAATTTAAATTACAAAAGATGGTTCGTTATTTAGGTACAAATTTAACAATAAACGCCACAGATTTGTTTGAGAATAATTACAGCAATATATAGAAGGATCTGAAAAAGTATATGGACAGATGGAGGAAATTGCATTTATTTATTTGTTCACAATATTTATACCCCTCTCTTCAGTACTAAAGGCTCTTAGAATGGCTTACAGATAGTTTCAGACAGTTCCCTGCCCTTAGGCTTATAATCTAAAAAGACATGATACAAAAGGAGAAGGGAATGGTGGTGGGGAAAAAGATCAAGTCCAGTGGTTCTTCTCTCCCTCTGAGGCCTGGACCAAGGCAGATGGACTGGAGGGAGGGCTCTTCTTCTTGCTCTGACTAGCTCAGATGGAGTTGGGCCTGGCTTTTTGCTCCCTCCCAAGTCGGATGATGACAGACGATGACACATGACGACAGATTATTTATCTTGAATGGGGAAGGTTTCAATGATTAAAATGACCCGTTTGCCTAAAATGCTCTTTTTATTTCAAAATTTACAAATTATCACTAATGATATCCCATTTAATTGCATATTGCTATGTTTATTTGGTATGGTAAGAAACTGAGGCTTACAATGAAATTAATTTTTCGACGAAATTAATAAAGGTGGAATGGCATTGCCTAATTTGAAATAATATTATTATGCCCCAAGCAAACCTAACCAGCACAGCCAATATGCAATGGGATTTTAAGCAAATCACTGGGATTCTGCTTCAAGCAGCAAGATATCTTGGATGGAAGCATAACGTTGGGAAGGACCATAAAACTTAATGACAGCTGGCATGATCACTAGTGGGGTGCAGGGAGTTCAGACCACACTGGGTGACACCTTGGAAAGGGGTGACACCCAGTCGCTGCTGCTTCCCCCCAGCTCCAGCAGCTTGTTGAGTACTCTTGTAGCTTCTTCCAGGATTCACTGGGGTGCTGGCCAGACGGGAAAGGAGTGTGCTACTGGTGGGGACAACAGGGAGGTAACAAGGTCCTCCTCTTTTTCTCTGCTGCCTTAGACTCTCCCCACCCAGGCCCAGAGACTCCAAGGCAGCAGTGGTGGAGAAGAAGAAGCACATGGTGCCTGTTCCCACCCATGATGGGGTAGAGTTCCAGGGGAAGACCTCCTTTTCCCTGTGGATTTTCTTCAGCACACACACACACCATCCCTCCTGGCAGGTCTGAGTGGGAAGTGTGTATGTGTGTGTGTGTGAAGAAACTCAGCAAGGAGAAGCCTGCAAGAGGGTAGCTTGCTTTTCCTTGCTGATTTTCTTCTGGACACACACAGGCACACAGAACTTTATCACACAGGTGAAAATCAGGCATTTAAAAAGGCGTTTTCCTGGGACAGTCATGCGATGGCGGCAAAGATTTTCACACGATGTTGCAATTATAGAGGACTTATCCCGGGAAGAACCAGGAATAATCCAGCAACAAATCATTCACGGGATTTCCCCATGAATGATTTGTGAACCAAAGAACTTTAGCCTATTTTTATTTTGGCCCCTACCTACTTCCAAGCTGTGCAGGTCTGTCCTAACGTGACCCTATCACTGAGTATTCCTGGCAATATTTGTTCAGAAGAGGTTTGCCTTTGCTTTCCTCCGAGGCTGAGAGAATATGACAGGCCCAAGATCACCTAATGAGTTTCCATGACCAAGCTGGGATCTGAAACCTGGTCTCCAGAGTCATAATCCAATGTTCAAGCCTACACTACACAATGTTGTTTCTCCATATTTGTACTGAGAAGGAAAGGAAAGGAAACAAAGGCCGAGGAGCCAAAAATAACTTTAGATGACTTTGGGTACTCTCTGTCTTAACTTGTGGGAGTAAAGACATTTGTTGCTTTGCCTCAGAAGCAATCTGACTTCAACTTGCCCTGGTAACATCATTCTGTGAGCTTCATGCTGAGAGTGGGGGAGAAGGGCAAGATATATGGAGATATTATATAAAAAGCAAATCCCATACCTTAGTTTGAGAACTGCTGTCATTGTAGCTGCTCTTATCTAGTCCTCCCCTGTTCCTTGAGGCTACACAAGATAAAACTGAGGCAAGGGAGCAATTAAGCTGTAGAGAAAAACCATGCACATTTTTAGACAAAATTATTTGCTGGGAAGGGTGAAATCACAAACTGAGATTTTAAACTAATGAGAGCCTTTCCCTATCCTTTGGCAGCTGTATAGATGCTTTGCAAGTAACCTTCTGACCCTAGAAAGTCCCAAAGACTCCAAGAATTCCTTCTCTTGAGATTACAACCAGCTCAGCCTGAAATCATTAGGGAAATTTCCCAACCATATTGAGAAGAACACCTGCCAATAATTCCAACTTATCTCAGTTTGATTCCTCTCTCTCTCTCCATCCATCTCTTCTGTTTTTTGCCCTTTTTAAAAAGTTGAGTAAGACATGTTGGTATGGGGGAGACTGATACTATATTGTGATTTTATAACAGTGCCATAGACCTCTTTAAAAGGGCTGCATTGTGAAACTCCATTTTATATATGTAAACCCCTTCCAAAAAGTTTTTTTTGGGGGGGGGGGGAGGGAAGGGATTCTTCTCCAAAAGTAACCAGGAGCTTTGCTTTCACCACCTGCTCCCTTGTTATAATCTCCAAACCCAGTTGCATTGTCATAAAAACTGCATTGATGGTTTCTTTTTTGTGACTCTCAGGTTGGGGTAATCAAGATAAACCATTTGCCAAAATGTTCCCCCCAGTAAATACTTAATAGTGAATGTAAAGTTTGAAAAGAACCTATGCCTATCTAATTTGTTTGGGGTTTATATGCCTTCTGAAATTACATTATTTACTAGTCTTTTCCTTTCAAATGGTCCCACAAATTTGGAGCCCAGTTTCTTAGAAGGCTGTAAACTCTGCAAGTATTTTGTTGAAGGGTATAGTAATTGTCCCAACCTAAAATTCTAGTTAGATGCTCGAGGGCTGCAAAAATGAATCTTGGGGACAAATGTGCAATGCATGTGCATTGTGTACCACACTTTTCCAATCCTGTGCAAACTGCTCTTTGCTATAGATGCAGAAAACAAGATGTGCAACTGTGATGGCAGATAATACATTGGTAAAACAGATATGTTGATGGAAAATTCAAGCAATGCTGCTGTTCCACTGGGGAAGATATGCTTTCATATGCTACAGTAAGGGATTTGAAAAATAACTTACTTGGGTTTTTAACATGTTTGCATGATGAAGAAGGGAGTGAAGTTTGAAGCTGGCATAACACATTTTATGCTTAAAAAGGTATCTCTGCTTGTAGATTTTGGGTTATATTATATTGTGCTCAATGGCCAATAAGGCTACATCAAATATTTTTTACTTGCAATAAAACTCCCAGAATCCAAGTGGTCCTGCTGACTGGGGGATTCTGGGAATTGCAGTCCAGACTATAACATTTCTAAATTCTTTGCGATTTCTGAATTGTTTAGGACTTTACTGTCCTCCTTAGATCATTGAGGGTCCACCTCCTACATATTTACAATGCTTGTAAATTCCTCTGACCAGGCCACACTTTGATAGGGCACTTGTTGTTAGCTGCCTTTGAGTCAACCTGGATTCATGGTGACCCTGTGAATGAAATGTCTCCAATCCCCCCTATCCCCTAGCTCTCTGTTCAGATCTCAGGTCTTTGGTCTCCTTCAACCGAGGGGCAAAGCAGACCGTCAAAAAACAATGGTGCACTCATGACGTAACCCGGGCATCAAAAAAAGAACCCAGGAGAACCAGATTCTTTTACTCAGGATGAACGCTGCATGGTTTGTTAGCTGTGGCATCCCTCCGGAGTTAAAATGGGCACCTGCAGACTGCCATTTTCCGGCGGTCTGTTCCAGGGTGTGTAGTCCCATGTGTTTGTAGCCTTACTTGGTCTGCAGATATGCATGTCGGAAGAGAGGAAGCATATTCTAAGCTGGCTAATATTACACATACAAAATTGAAGGCACATCACAACAACAAGGATCCGGGTATCATTAGCTGTTGCCTCATTACTGAAAATAAAATAAACTGAAGAAAGAAAAGAAAGAAAGAACAGCCCCAAAGATAACAATATAAATAGTTCCACTTAACACTAATCTGCAAATCCATTTTACAGATGTCTGGCATTTGGGGGGATGATTTTTAAGAAGCCTGTGAGAATTTACAGTTGGCAAGGAGTGGGAGAAATACAACTTTGCAGAGAACAGCTGGGAAGCAGGTGAGAATGAAGTTTACCATCACTCAGGGAACTTATTTTTAAAAAATGAAAAAGCTAGCAGAGAAAAATCGCTGAGATCTGCTCTTGTTCTTTGGACTTTCCCATACTGTCAGGATATATGTGGATGCAGGAATGGCCTATTTCAGATCTCCTTCCCCCATTAGGTCTGGGCAGTTTGGCAGACCTCAAGTTAAGTCTCTGCAACAGCTGAGTCTGATATCTCCTTGTTTTACAACCAGAGAATAGAATGAATAGTTTCAAAATCCGTATTATGAACAATACTTTTATTAGACAAACCAAAAGAAAAGGCACAAAATGTTTGCAAACTTTTATAATATACAGATCTCTTCATTAGGTGGTGCAATGAGAAACTGAAGTTGATTTTAAAGTCCCGTAGTCTGTATGTGTACTTGGTATATAAGAAGAATAAGGAGTCTGTAAATTTTCAATGAGGTTCAATAGGTGACATGATGAGTTGCCATTATATTCGCTGGAAGCAAAAACAAAGCAAAACAACAAAATTTGATTCTCCATTT
This sequence comes from Urosaurus nigricauda, assembly GCA_034509955.1. Classification (NCBI taxonomy): domain Eukaryota; kingdom Metazoa; phylum Chordata; class Lepidosauria; order Squamata; family Phrynosomatidae; genus Urosaurus; species Urosaurus nigricauda. The sequence continues at coordinate 12,549,630 of JAOEGL010000009.1, forward strand.
TGAAATTACAGAACTTGCCTATAAACAGAGCATGAAAGTAGATTATATGCTCAGCAGTTTTTGCAGAGGTGTTTTTTCAAGTGGCAGAAGATGATCCATTTAGTTCCAGCATTAGCCAGTCCTCAAGAGGAGCTTTCCAGGGTTTCAGAATGATTTCTTTCCCAGTCCTTCACTTCAAATGCCAAGGATTCAACGTGCTTTGTTTTGATTTGTTTGGTCTACAAAGCATAGCCCTGGTTCTAATCCATTAATTCGTACATTGCATTTTCAATAACACAATGCATTCAGCATGGTTCACAAGACAAATAAAAAAAATACAATAGGCATCATTACAACTGTAATACATAATCAGAGGAACTGAAATTCAATTCATTTTATAAGTGTCAAACATTAAAATTAGAATAATACAGGCCAGTCCATCAGTTAACTATATCAAATACAGGTGCTCTGACATAATTTTTAAAGAAACTTTAATTCAAGAAGAGTAAATTTATGGGGAGAGCAAAAACAGAGAAAAGAGGACCAATGAGAGAATAAAGATTAGGAAAAATTCTCTCATCCTTGAGCAAAGCTTGAAACTGTTACTTTTTTTGGACTACAACTTTCAGAATCCTTGCTGGGGGAATTTTAGGATTTGTAAACCAAATAGGTAACATTTCCAAGGTGTGAGCTCTGTAGCTTCAATTATTTTGACAGCTCCAATGTTTGCAGTTCTGCAGATATCCTGGACTGCCAAAAAGACAAATAAAAGGTTCCTAGAGCAATCAATCCCAAATTCTTCCTAGAAACCAAGATGACTAAATCGAGAGTATAGGGCTTTGGACATATCATGGGAAGCTAGAAAAGACCATAATGCTTTGTAAGACTGAAGGCAGTAGGAAACAAGGAATTCTGCATTACAATTGGATAGGTTCCATTAAGAAAGCTATAGCCCTGAGTTTTTGAGACCTGGGCAAGGCAGTTGATAACACGGTGACTTAGAAATCTTACTCATAGGGTCACCATCAGTCGGACGTCAATTTGACAAGAATTGACAACAACAAGAGTGAAGCACCTCATTTGCACTTCTGCTTTTCAGACAGAGGATCCCCAGGGCCTACCCTATAGGACTTGAAGGGAGAGTGTGTTTTGGAAGAGTTTTCCCACTAGACTACAATCCCAGACTGAAGGGTAAGTGGGATAAGGCTCCTCCACATCTGCTCTTTGTTAATCAAGCAACAGCTTCATTTGGGGACCTGGGGAGAGAAGGATAGTAATTGGCTCATGAAAGCAGCCTTTTGCTGGAGGGTTCAGGAAGGGGCTGGGGCTGCCGAGAGAGAGGGAGCAGGGAAAGGGGGCTTTAATGGGAACCAAATGCAGCCCGCAGAGCAATACCCCCTGCCATCCCCACCCCCATCCATTAGCATTCCTCAGACACCTGTAGGCAGTTAAATCCTTGGCAGCCAACAGAAAACATTTTCTTTTTCTTCTGTGCCATGTTTGTTCACAAAAAGGACATACAAGTTTGGTTTCAATTAAGGAAGCTGCCTGCCAATGGTGGGGAGCTCCTTATAAATCCATCATGGAAGAGAGTGGGTCAGGTTGGGCCCAGGGGGGAGGGAGAGGGAAGGAAGGATGAGACAGTTCTTTAAATCAGGATTTTAGAGACAACCCTTTATCCCATGGCATTGTTCATGAAGATCTTACAAAGGCTGATTATTAATCTGCCTGGGGAATATTAGAATAGGTAAAAACAGCTTAATCAAGATGGCTTCCTACCTAGAATCATAAAGTTGGAAGGGACCTCAAGGGCCATCCAGGCCAATCCCCTGCCATGCAGGAACACAGAATCAAAGCACCCCCGACAGATGGCCATCCACCTCCTGTTTAAAAACCTCCAGAGAAGGATACTCCAGGATACTCCGAGGGAGTGTGTCCCACTGTCAACCAGCTCTTCAACTCTTCCTTCTTTGGTGTTTAAACCTGCTCTGTATATGATATTTTCTGCATATAAGTTGAACACATAGAGTATTAAAAAGAAATCTCTTTTCCTTTAGTTTGCACCCATTGTTCTGTGTCCTAGTCTCTGGGGCAGCAAAAAACAAGCTTTGCACCAACCTCAACATGACATCTCTTTAAATGCACCTCTTAACTTTTTCTTCCCCAGGCTAAACATACCCAGCTCTGCAAGTCCATCATGGCCTTTTTAGCTGCTGCATCACACTGTTGACTTGTGTACAATGTGCAGTCTACTAGGACTCCTAGATCCCTTTCACATGCAGTCTTCTTAAGCCACATGTAGTGCATTCTATATCTATGCATTTCATTTTTTCTGTGTAAGTGCTGTACCTTACATTTCTTCCTGCTGAAATTAATTTTGTTAGTTTGGGTGGCTTCTGGGTGCATGTGTCAGGTAAACGCCATGCCCCTGGAGTGGCCAGAAGCTGCCCATCTGTTTCAGGCTTGTATGATTTATTTATTTTTTTGTCCAATAATTTTAATTCGTCTGGGCTCCTGAACTTTGGCCATGCTTTGTGCAAGAAGCAGCAGCAGCAGCAGCTTGATATATCCATAATTAATTAAATAGGTTGGATCCAGATGTTTAGAGTAGGTCTGGTGAAATCAATGGGGCCAGTAAATCGGGACAGAGGTCCAAAACACACTGCAGAAATAATCCAGTTTGAGACCACTTTAACTGTCCTGGTTCACTGCTAGGGGATTCTGGAAACTGTTGTTTGTGAGACATTTAGCCTTCTCTCACAAAGCTCTGGTTCCACAATAAACTACAATTCCCAGGATTCCCTAGCATTCAGCCAAGGCAGTTGAATCAGTTTCAAACTGGATTATTTCTGCAGTGTATTTTGGACCTAAGTTAGGTCCCATTGATTTCAGTAGGTCCATATCAGTTCTGGGTCCACTCCATTCCTCAAAAGCAGATTAGTAATACAGAGGGATAAAAAAGCATTAAAGAAATGAATATAGTGAACACTGTTGCAAAAATCTGCATGCAGTGGTGGCTGGTGCTCCCAAGTCAGTGGGTCAGTGAATCCACTCCAGGGTTTAAAGGAGGTATCCAAGATGCTGATCCTATTTGTATTCTAAAGTGAATTCCTGGACTCACTGACATGGAAGCTTATTCTTGTGTTACAAAAATACACACAGTTTTATAGTGTTATCATTTTTTTTTTACTATTCATTCTAGCCACAATCCTGTTGGGGCATTGTATTAAATCTTTGGGAAATAGAATTGTGCAGTTGTGTAATCTCCATATCCAGTAAAGAGCTGCTGTTACGTTACTACCAATATGCATTGGTGGCTGACACACAAAAGGACTGATGCACAATGGACTGATGCAAAATAGACCAATGTACATTAGTGTCCAATGCTCAACAGACAATGGGACTGATGTGCACTAGACACCAAAGTGCATCAAGCCCTCTTGCCAATGGCCTCTGCTGCATAGTTATGCAGATGCAAAGATATGTAACTTAAGAGGTTGAATAGGATTCCGACATACATTATTATCCTGCTTTTCCTCTAAGGTGCTCAAAGAACATAGATTGTTGTGTTTCCACTCTGTCCTCAGAAACCCCTAAGAGGTAGGAGGTTAGCCTGAGATACAGTGAGGAGTCCAAAACTGTGTTGTGATTTTTGGCCACTGAGCAAGGTTTGAAATTGACTTTCCTCAATCTTAGAACAGTAGTTTAATCACTTTACCACAGTAGCTCTTTATTCATTGATAAAGCCTTAATCTGTTGGCCTTGGCATTTCCAGAAAGTTGAAGATCTTTTGGCTGTTTCTCAACATTGTTATAAAAATCTCCACCAATCATAACAAAGTCAATATGTTCAAATCCCTAATTAAGTGTGCTGCCAAGCTTTCCCTGACAAGAGCTATATTTATTTATTTATTACACGTTCGGTCTGCTTTTCCTCTAATGAACTGAAGCCTGCATACATGGCTTTTCCCCTTTCCTCTTTATTCTCACAACAGCCCTGTAAGACAGGCAAGACTGAGAGACAGTGGTTAGTCCAAGGTCACCTGGTTAAATTTTAAGGCTCACTGGAGATTGATTTCTCTAATCAAGGGCCTTAACTGTAAAGCCCAGGGCTTTGTAATGTTACTTCTATGCCCAGAGAAGTTTTAATCGGATGGTCTGGTTACAGATCTGGCAGAAAGTTATTCTAAAACAGCCCTGTGCCATTTAAATCGTATCCACAAATTGCATGTTTTAAATTTGTATCCTATATAAAGGAAAATCTCTGGATTATAATTCTGTTCCTACAATAATAATAGTGCTTGAAAAAGTTATGGGGGGGGGGCTCAAATCAGAAGACACCCACCCGGCCACAAGCTTGGTCAGTGGTCATATTAATCAGGGGGATTTGGGGATTAAGAGTACAAAAAAGCAACTCCCTCAAGCTCTGTATAATGGTAAATTCTAAAGTTACCTAGAGACCCTGTGTTGTTTCAGATCACTCTGGGAGTCTTGTTTCTGAAGCTTTCAAAAGTCTTCAGGTCTCTAGATGTGATTGAATCGCCCAAGGTGACTGGATTTGTTTATGATGGGGACAGATCCAGACTCTGCAGCTGGTGCTGATGTTGGTTAGCAAAATAATTTGGGGAAAAAACTCTACAGAAGTTTAACCCAGTCTTTAACTGTTCTGTTTACACCCCATTGGAAATCTCTTTGCAGACAGTGTACATAGGGGAAGCTGAGTAAGAATATACTTAGCTATGAAATCATGGCTTAATTCCACTCATTAGATCTTAGGCCAACTGACTTGGACCTTGTTGCAAGCGTCAAAAGTGTAGAGTGTATACAAGTATTTTAACTAGAGGAGCATGTCAATTCATAAAAAAACAATGAATATAAAACAGCCAGAGTTTGCCCCCTGACCTCAGTAATGACTTGTTTATTGTTGGAACAGCAGTATGTAATACAAGGAAATTTCAGGGTGATGCTAACTGGGAAAGCACCAGTAAATAGCACCATATAAATGTTAAACTTTCTATGTCAAGACTGGATATTATCCACAGAGAGACATCACAGAATACTGGAGGCATGGTCAGAATTGTGCTAAAGAGCAGGACCAACACACCTGTGAATTATATTTAGTTTATTCCTAAAGGGAAAAGATATTCAGAGATGGCTCAAGACTTCAAGAAATATCAAAGAAAGGACTTATTCCCCCAATACCTAGTTAAACTGTAGAATTTACTACCATGGGATGATAACTGCCAATCTGGAAGGATTAGAAAGGTCATTAGATAAATTCATGACAATCCATCACTGGCTAGAAGTCAGGATGGCTTTATATTAGATGCAGGATCAGAGACAGTATATATCTGTACAGGTTTAGATGCAGGATCAGAGACAGTATATATCTGTACAGGTATATCTCAGTTAATGAAGGAAATGTATTTCAAGGCAATACTTCTTTAACAGGAACTGTGGTACCAGAGGCAGAAATAACGGAAAGAGCAGTTCAACATGTTTCAGCAAACCTTTACTCAAAACTAACAATATGCACATGTGAAATGAAACAGCCAGGTCAGGTAGTAATAATAATAATAATAATAATAATAATATTTATTTCTATTCCGCCCCTCTGAACAAGCAATCGGGGCGGAGTACAGCAGAGGTTAAAACAATATCAAGTTAAAATACCCCTTCCTTAACCTTACCACCCTCCCTTAAAAAAGAATTAAATCACAATAGAGTTAAAAAACATAATAGATTAAAATAGCAATGCACAATAGTAGGGAGCGAACCCAGCTTAGGTTGTATGGAGAAAAATGCAGGAAAAGATTTTAAAAGCCCTTAAAACCTAGGTATGGAGCTGGGGATATTCACATTCTCTGGGAAGGCTTGCCGGAAGAGATGCGTCTTTAGGGCTCTTTTAAAGCCTTCTAAAGATGGAATGAGACGCATCTCGTCCAGCAGGTCATTCCACAACTTGGGGGCGACAGCTGAAAAAGCCTTGTATAAGTACACAAAATCATTTTGAATCTTTCAGAGACCACCTGAGTGCTTATTTTTCCATGACTTTTTCTTTCACAACTCTCCACTTTTCTTAGTAGTAGTGATGTAAAGAATATTTGTCAAAATTCAATAAACAGAAGAAATTTCTGTTATTCAAAGATTTCGAAAGCTTTCTAAAGAGAAGAAATTATGAGCACTTCTCGATCAATGAGTAAGAATTTTGGTTTTTAATTCTATGGCCAGGATTTGAGTATTTTGCATAAGCGAAGCTACCATTCATATTGGATTTTTCTAGCAGAGGAATGTTCTTTAAACCTCTGCCAAACTTCCTTTTGACATGTTAATTGAGTTTGAAATGCCAAGTAATTAGTGTTAATGTCCACCTCCCTTGTCTTTTATTTTCATTTGAGAAGTCTGTGAAAAATACTTCTTGACAGGGAGAGAAAAAATAACTTCTTGAAAGTGGGACTTTTGAAAAAAAATTTTTTTTTAAATTCGCATCTAGTTTTCGATGGGAGAGTTGGTCTTCTTCCAACATGATTCCCTTTTACCTTTGACTCCTTGGTCTTGACAGTTGCCCCTATTCTACCCTTAATATACTTTCCTTTTAAATGAATTGGGGTTGGGATCCCCAGTATCCTCCTCTCATAGGTGTTTTATTATTGGTAGCAGGTTGTTTGTGAAGTTATTATTATACTGATATTGCAAATTTATTTTTTAATATGCTATTGTTGTTTTATAACTGGCTGTGCTTGTTTTTTTTCCCCAAGGTTGTTTCAGATCATATGGTTACAGCAGTACAGCGCTACAGTAGTTGCAAGTTGTTTCTTAATCAGTTCCCTTACTGAACTCAGAAAAAGTAAACTGTGGCTTCATTCACACTGCAGAAATAACTCGGTTTGGCACCGCTTTAACTGCCCTGGCTCAAGGCTATGGAATTCTGGGAGTTGGAGTTTGTTGTGGGCCCAGAGAGGAGCAGAAAGGTAGAACTTCCTGACATTAAGAGCTGTTCGACAATGCTACAATTCTTTGGATGGTGGTGAGAGTTTCTTTCTTTTGTGATTTTGTTTTAAAACAGGCTGGATAACCATCTATCGGGGTGCTTTGGTTGTGTATTCCTGCATGGCAGGGTTTGGACTTGATGGTTCCTGAGTCTCTTCCAACTCTATGATTCTATGACTACACAAATAATCAAAATCTAAGGATCGTTCCTAAATGTTCATGCCACATTTGATTTGCCTGATGCATAATGTGTAGTCATGCCAAGAGGCTACTGTCAGAACAGAATATGGAGAACCAAAGTGGTTTCCAATTGGGAAAGGGGGTCAGGCAAGGCTGCATTTGATCACTCTCTTAGATCAGTTTATAAGATGACAATATAATATGCAGAGCGGGCTTAGACTCAGAGGAAAGAGGTGTGAAAGTTTTGGGAAGGGATATCAACAATTCAAGATAACACCATACATACTACTTGCAGAATATAATAAAGATTTAGAATAATTACTGAAGAAAGTCAAAGAAGAAAGTGCTAAGGTAAATTTACTACTGAACATAAATAAAACAAAAATAATGACCATGGAGGGCTTACAGAAATTCAGTGCACAAGATGAAGAGACTGAAATAGTCAAAGATTTCCTATACCTATGAAACAGTCATTGATGACAATAGAGACTGCAGTCAAGGAGTCAGAAGAAGACAAGGAAGAGCAGGTATGAAGGAACAAGATCTTGAAGAACAAAGATATATCACTGGATTTTAAAGTTAGGATTGTCCATTCCTTTGTATTTCCTGTCTGGGTGTAAGAGCTGGACAGAAAAGAAATTCATATGAGATGTGGTGCTGGAGAAGAGTTTTGCAGATACCATGCATCTTGATGCAAGATATAGGTATGCACAAGCTATACTGAAAATTGTCTCCTATTATATTTGGCCCCTTTCCTTCTTTTATCTTTTAACAAACTAAAAAAAAACATTAAATATTACTAGGTGGAAATGTGTTGTGTTAATTGCAAGAATAAAATCATTTTTTAACTCACTGAGACTGTTTCTTCTTTACATTCTGTCTATTGGGTGTTACCAGTCATCTTTCCTTTTTCTTCCTAATTAGTACTCTTTCCCATCTTGATCGCACTCTGATGTTGGCCACATGTCTCCCAGATTTCATCTGTAAAATGTCAGAGAGTTTGCCTTAGTGTCTCCGAATCCACAAGCTTAGGCACGTGGTCCACAAAAATTACCTTTCCAAATCTGTGCATATACTGATAACGAAAGATTACACATAACCCACCAAAACAGAAACAAAACAAAGCAAAAAATAAAAGCAGATCTTGGGAATGTTGCCTATGTTCAAAATGGAGTGCACATTAAGAGACAAGGTATTTTCGATTTCTTTGGCTAGGAATGGAGGGATGAGACATGGACACTTGAGAGAGAAAGAAAGGGAAAGAAAGAACGTGTGTGTGTGAATGTCTAGTTTGCTCCACAGCTGGTTCTGATCTATTTTCTTTCTAAGAATGACAACCAGTCGCTCCACTCAACTCTCCCCCTTTACTACATTTGCAAAATTATACCTCTGATTTTTTTTTAAAAAAACGAACAGGTCATTAGTTCCTTAGTATAAGTTGTCTTTGAAGAGTTGATACAACTCAGGCAGACACCAAAGCAAAGTAAAGCCAAAAAAAAAAGGGGGGGTCAAACCTGTCAAAATGTTTTTGAATGTTACACTAAGTGGGACCTCCCTCCCTCCAACCCCACTTTTCTTCAATGCTGTCAAAATAGACTGCTTGAACTTTTCATACAATGGCCTTCTATGAGGGCTTGGTGGTTCATAACCAAAAGCCATTTTTTTTTTCAGCCAAGTAAAGAGCTGAAATGATTGCTCTAACTAGTCCGGGCCTATAATGAGGAGAGAGGCAGCTGTTGGGGGCCCAAACTGGCCCTAAGTCCACATTAATGAGACTTCACATGGAGAAGTCGTCTCTTTCAGGAAGCTGGGAGCTGAGAAACAGCTGGAACTCTGCAGTCATCAGTGCTGTTTATTAGGAGACAAAGAAAAGAACTTTGGTCTGAGTGTTTAAGGTCAAACTCTAGGTATCCCCCGGAGACATCAGGAGAATTTATGAAATGGTGGACAATGGTTCAACTCAAGTTCCTTCTCTCCAACTGAGTAAGGTAATCAAACCCACTGTCCAGCCCTCGAGCTTTTCTTCCATAGTCACAGTGTCCAGCCAGCCTATATTAATCATCACTTACCTGAGGTTATCCTTATTAAAGCCATTTGGCTCCACCAGTGAAAAGCTTGGAGTCTTGTATAAATCTCCTGGCTCAGCAGCCTTTTCTAATCAGTTTCAAACCAAAGCTCATTAACAGGGCCCTGTCTGGTGGCATCTGCGTCTTTGGCATCATTAATCTTTATAAATCTCTCTGCTAAATGTTCAGGGCCATGCATGAAACATACCTTCTAAATGTCTGCTGCATGGACTTGATTAGTCATCAGCGTACACAGACACTTGGTCATGATCCTTTTCATCACCTGTGGAATATTAGCATAAAGCTCCTCATGGGTATTTAAATAGGTAAAGGTTTTCCCTTTGACATGATTGTCAAGTTGTATCTGACTGTAGGGGGCAGTGCTCCTCTCTGGTACTTATCTGATGGAGCCAGCATTGTCAAAGATAATTCCATGATCATGTGGCCAGCATGACTGTATGGAAAACTGTCACCTGTTTATCTACTTGCACTTTCACATGCTTTTGAACTGCTTGGTTGGGAGAAGCTGGGACTAGTGACAGGAGCGCATTCCATCATGTAGCACTTGGGTTTCTAACTGCTGATCTTGCAGTCATTAGAATCAGTGTCTTAACTGCTAAGCCACAGCAGCATAATCCTAAACAATGTTCTGATAGGCAATCCAGGCCATTACATTGGCTGTTCCACATCAAGAGGGATGGAGGCGCATTCAAATATAGGATGCAGGACTGACTTTTATGTTGATCCATTATGTTCTAAGTGTCTGGGGAACTGTTTATGTAAGACGATACTGAATACATCTTTACTCAAGTATATGAAAAGTACAACTATCAGTAGCCAAGAGTTATGCCAGCATAATACTTCAAAAGATTCTGGCCTTAAACTGCAAAATCATTATGTAGTTTATCACACTGCCCTTTTCCGTCCTTCTCTTCCAACCTAGGCATGGGATAGAAACTTTTAAGCACGGATTTTATTGCATGCCTCCTTGCCCAGGCCAGAGGCATCCTGTACCCAATCTGGACTTCCCTGCACTTTTTGAAAGAAAGGGATTTCTTTCATTTTGATACAACTTTAATTATCAAAGCTCTGTGCTGTAGAATTTTTTTGATATGGTTTCATAAGGCATGCAGAAATCTTTGCCCGACAGTTCTATGGCCTCACCAAATTACAAATCCCAGAACTCTGTAGGATGCAGCTATGGCAGTTTAAATGGTATCACAGTACTGTAATTGTTTACTGTGAAACAAAGCCAGCTTGGGGAAACCTGATCAATATGCATATAAATTACACATACACTGTACCTCTTTTGTCATTAAATAGAGAGCCAGTAACTAAACAGCCTGTTAGTGCTTAGAAAGAAATGCCATAATCACAAAATCTCAACCTGGATGGCCCTTGTGGTCTCTTATCTGACTCTGAATCTATGATATGATTTAGAGACAATGGATCCTCACAGATGCATTTCAGGAATGTGTGATGGGACTCAGCCTAGATGAGTTTTACTCCTCAGCTTACACTTCACAGGTTCACCCATTCTTTGTAATGTCAAAAATAACTCTACCATAAATGGATGCAGGTAATAATACCTAACAGCAGAGTTTACAAAAAATCCTTTTCTGACTATGACTCCCAGAACCCTTCAAGGCAGAATGGCATGGGCTGGTTGGGAGTCAGGGAAGTCATAGTCTACAAGTCGCTCAGTGTGGTGTAGTGGTTTGAGTGTTGGACTGGTGCTCTGGGAGATCAGGATTCAAATCCCACTCAGCCACAGAAGCCCATTGAATGACCTTGTACAAATCATACTCTCCCAGACTAAAAGGAAGTCAGCAGCAGACTTTCTCTGAATAAATCTATTTTTTCGATTGTAAGCCTGAGGGCAGGGATCTGTCTAATTATAAGATTGTATGTACAGCACTGTGTAAATTAATAATAATAATAATAATAATAATAAAAAATCTTGCCAGGAAACCCTATGCCAGGGTTCCCATTTTCTCCCAAGCTCTGCCTAACTTTACATGGACACAGTGACATTACTGTCAGATACAAAGGATATGTGTTCTGACAGCTCTTCCTTCTTCAATATAAGCAAAGCCCACAATCCTTTTACACATAGTTTAGGCACAGAATTTAATCTGAGCAACTAGAATTAATTAAAAGAAGTCAAGGGGTGCCTTGAAGCCACAGCCATGCTTAAATGGAGATGGAAGGGCACAAGCCCCAGGTATCTGTAATCCTTCTTGGGTTCATCTTGCAGTTTTAGACAGGACTTCATTTCAGACACAAAAGACATCAGCACAAGCAAAAATAACCATGGGAAAGTTGGATTTAGAGAATAATCTTCTCCCATAATGCAAAGAAAAGTGGACAGGGATCAAACACTTCCTCCTGGAAGTTGAGCAATTCAGTGTATGTAAAAAAATTTTTTTAACTTATAATCTTTTGGTTGACACTGAAACACAGCTTTTGGGACCACCAATCTTTGTGTTATCAGACATCACATAATGGAATTCAAGCCCTACTGAGATCCTGTAAATGCAGACCACAGGAATTAACTCAAATAATCGTGTTTATTTGTAAAGCATATGGTCCACCACTTACTGACAGCTTGCTTCTAATGTTGATGGACACATGATGTCAATATACTTGCCCTGCCATTGTGTGCTACACCAAAGAATATTGAATTGTAAGCATATGCAAAGGGGAGGAGAGACTTCATTTCATTTCACCATTCTTTTCAAAGTTTAGCCCCAATTCCATATCTTGCAAACTTCACAATAGAAAAAGAATCTCAGTTCAAAAGACCTCATTTTGTATCTGTCATTTTCACTTTTTCCCCTCACCCCTTTCTTCTCCCTGTAACATTTCTGTGACCTATGCAAGCTGTTTTAGGCTGTAAGCATCTTTCATTCCAGTAGAAATGAATGCAGGAGAAATCAAAGGAATTAAACAGGTGGACAGAAGTATATTTATTTAAATATTTATGTTCCACCTTATATCTACATATCTCAGGGTGCAATACAGACAATAAAATAACCTGAGCAATTCTAAAACAATTTAAAGCAATTCAATGTGACAAGACAATGAATGGAAATCTCCAGTCCAGTTAAATCCAAAGCCAAGCTGTAACCCACTATGAAACTGTGACCTCCAACTATAGAATATTCCACAACATGGGTACCTTAGCAGAGAAGACCCTCTCCTATGTCTCCACATCATGTTTTCTTCCACCAATGTGATAAAATGAACACATTTACTACAAGCCACTTGATACCTCATTCATTTCAGTTGCTCTTCTAAAAGACAGCTAAAATATGGCATCTCCCAGGGTGCCATTCTGTTTCCTATGCTATTTAATATTTACATGAAGCTGCTTGGCGAGCTCATTCGGAGACATGGGGGAGACATCAGTATGTTCATAACACTCAAATATGTTTCTCTATTAAGATTACCGCATTGTGCTCTCAGAACGTTCTCAGAATGGTACAAAGTGGGAGCGGATAGGACTGGAAGTCGCTGTTCCCATTTTGTACCGTTCAGAGACTGTCTCGGACTGCTGTAGTGACTAAGGATGACATCTCTTCTCTGAATGACTGTCTTGAGTCTGTAATGGACTGGATGAAGAAAAACAGACTCAAGCTGAATCCAGATAAGATGGAAGTACTCACTATAGGGACCCCTAACTTAGGAGTGGAAATATCTCAACCGATTCTTGACAGGGTCACACTTTCCCTAAAGGATTGTGTGCACAGCTTGGGGGTGCTACTGGACTTGTTGCTTCAGCTCTGAGCACAGATAGATGTGACGGCCAGGAGTGCCTGTTATCAGCTTTGGCTGATACGCCAGCTGAGAGCCTTCCTGTAACCAGGGAACCTAGAAATAGTAGTACACATGCTGGTAACCTCTCGACTCGACTTCTGCAATACGCTCTACATGGGGCTACACTTGTGCCAAGTTCAGGAACTTGAACTGGTGCAAAATATGGCAGCCAAACTGGCTGCTGGTACACTGAGAGTCAACCATATAACACCAGTTTCAAAAGCTCTCCATTGATTGCCAATTAGTTTCTGGGTGCAGTACAAGGTGTTGGTTGTCACCTTTAAAGCCCTACATGGCTTGGGTCCAGCTTACTTGTGGGAGCACCTTCTTCCCTACAATCCACCCCGCACACTCAGGTCCTCTGGGAAGAATTTACTGCAGCCGAGGAAGACCACACTTGTTTTCTGCTGCTCTGGAGAATAGGACCTGGATCAATGGTGGAAAAGAGATTCCACCTCAACATTAGGAAGAACTTCCTTACAGGAAGAGCTGATTGACAGCAGTACACTCCCTTTGAGAGTGGTGGAGTCTCCTTCTTTGAAGATCTTTAAATAGTGGCTGGATGACCATGTGTAAGGGGTGCTTTGATTGTGAGATCCTGCATTGCAGGGGGTTGTCCTGCATGGCCTTTGGGACATCTTCCAACATCTATTTTATGATTCTAACACAACACTAGACACAATTTAAACTCTCAACCAGTCACTCCCATCACATAGTGTTTCTGGCCTTGCATCTACCGCAAGATAGCGTTCAGGCACCAAATAAATGATTCCCTTTGGTACTGTCTTCAGCCATGGCTTTTAGCTACTGCCTTGGGCTTCTGCTCCCGATATAGAAGATGCAGACCTCACCTCCACAAGGCAGCTGGTGCTTACTCTGAGTAAGTTAGTGATCCCTCGGATAAGACTGATGTAATTAATCCTCTGTTGTCCTATTTTTTTCAGCTGCTTTTTAAATATTCCTTTTCTCTCTCACCTTCCTACTTTCTCCCTTTTGTCCTCAGTTTACTTCAGTGGCTCCAAACTGAGTTCAAAGTGAAAAGTAGTTTGCACTCTATTAATTGAGTAGGAGGGAGAGGAGGAGCAGAGAGGAGTTTTGCCCTCCCTACACTCAGTTCATAATTAACAGGATTTCTCTGCTAGTAATTTTATGTGTTCGTTTTCATTAATAATGTCTATCTCTTGTCACCTGGCCACACTCTTTTGACTACCTCTGATGTGGCTTGGTCACATGTATTCCAAAATCCATACAACAATTAACACAGCAGAAAGAGTAGATGAAGTGGTGGAGTCTTGCCCTCTCCAATAGGCTCTGGCAAAAACAAACTGCTGAAGCCTCTCCTAGCTTATGTGTTCGCCATCATTACTAATGTTTGCCATCTTAATCGCACTCTGATGTTGTGTGGTCATGCTCATCTCAGTTTTCTTCCATAAAATAATGGAAGTATATAGAACCCATTTAACTTAGCATTGCTTTATACTAGAAAAGCCATTGTGTTCAATGGGCTTTCTTTCTGAAAAGTTTACGTAGGGAAACATCCATTGGATGTATCTCACTGGACATCTATCCTACATTAAGTATTAGGAAAGAACTGCAGAATTTGGAGACTATTTGAGCTAGATTCTTTGGAATTTATTTTGGAGCAAATCTATTTTACTAATGTCTTCCATTCCTCAAATTTTGGCTCCATGTATGGTTTTGAAGAACTATGGAGGCCAGATGAGCCATATGGTCTACTTGATTTCTCTGGAGGTATATTAATACTTATTTTTCATGTCAGAATTTTAATTTCACAGCTTATAAATAGGCTTTCCACTATAGATTTCCACTCTGTCCTGCTCTATAATGTGCAACAAAATTTACCCAGACCTTAACATTATCATCTTTTGCCTTTCCTTCCTTCCTTCAACAGCAGTGATGCTCAGTTAGGGCTGACATGAAGTGTGACATGAAGATGGAGGTATGTTTCACTACATGCTACAAATATATGCAATACAGAGCAGGAGCAGCTGGATTGGATAGCACTGCTGTAATGAAAATTCTTAGTAGAAGACTCTTTTACCTTGGCTTTTTTTCTGTCCCACCACTAGCTGGTGGTGTCTATGGAGTTTATCACATGACGGGAATTGGAAGTATAATCCAATGGCGGTCCGAATGCCATCATGGGGTTTCATGTTATTGCCTGAAAGCTGATCACACACATTTTCGGGCAATGGAAAGTCCTTCTGAATTCAATCTTGGGGTTTTATTTTATTGCGCGAGAAACTATCACATGCAATTTCGGGCAATAGGAGGCAATTTCGGGCAGTTCCAAATGCAATGCAGCATCAATATGCAATCACATAAATTCACTGAATTAGTGAAATCACTCAATTCCAAACTGGCCCCACTTTCATTTCTTTAGAAATTGAGAGAAATTCCTCCCATGTGATAACGTCCTTTCTGGTGTCAACACAGAAGATCTTCTCTGTGGCTCCACAAAGGTTGTTGAATCTCCTTCCACAGGAGGCTAGGTTTACCCCATCTCTTCTATCATTCCTCCTGCGGGTGAAAGCATTTTTCATTAAACGGGCATTTGATTATTAATTGGCTGTGCACTTTCTTTGGGGTTATAGGCTGCCTTTTTACCTTTAGTGTAATGTTTTTAAATTTTGCTACTTGAAAAAAAAGTACCATAGCCTCATCTTTCCCATTATGCAGTATGACACCCAAGGCCACCTAATGATATTGTTACCCAAAGCATACAGTTCTACAAGTCTCCTATAAATAGGATGACGCTAAATTCAGGAACTAACAATTTGCTGCAGCTTAATGAAGAGAGCTGGGTATTTACTCATACACACACACACACATACTGTGTGACCTTGGGTAGCGAGAAAATAACTTCTTCCTACATGGAAATCACTCCTCCCTACCCAGAGGCACACAATATGTATATGTGTTTGTGTGTGTATTATATACACTCAACTATCTTCCAATGCCAGCATTCTCTGAAGATGCCAGCCACAGATGCTGGTGAAATGTCAGGAATAAATTCTCCTAGAACATGGCCACATAGCTCAAAAACCCCACCACAAAGGATCATCACATCCTTGGATAGCACATTATAATATATAAATGTCCATTATACAATGGCAGCCTGTTGAATGACTGTTGCCCCATAGATCTGACATGTAATGTACATCAATGCAGATCAGGGTACTCTTGATGCATGTCTGGACAATGGTTAGGAAGTGTCAGACCACAGCAGAAGTTATCCAACATGTATCAGAAGTGTCTGATTCTCATGACGAGAGCCCTAGTGTACATCAGAAGCACCTGATGTGCATTGGAATACTCTTGCCAGCGCCTGGATGCACATCTTTGTAATTCACTAACAGATTTTGTTTTTCATATCATCGATATTCAGTTACAAAATGACTGTGATGTAGAATCTCAACCAGTGTTTCCATGGATCTCTGATATAGGAAATACTGCTTTCATCTGGAAATTATTCTTGCCTTCCTTGAAACTTCTTGGATGTGTCTTCCACACATGAGTCTCTTAAGTTTTTCTTGTAAATTTTGTAGCAACTGCAGCTGAACAGAAATGCTTCACTGCTTTTTATAAAAATTTCTGGCAAAAGCAGAACAAACTTTAGTTTTTTAAAAATGTCTTGTTATTGTTGCTCGGCACTTCTTGCAAAAATGCTCACCTATTTGCACCCACATTTCGAGGTGGCTCATCACTCAATGTTGGGATCTGCTGCTTCCCACTATTTGGGCCATGAGTTATTCCTATTTTTGTTCATTTAAATCACCTTCACTTTCATTCACCCTCAGTTACTGCACCATGTAGTCCAATCTAATTGACTATGTAGCATTGTGCTATCATCCTGGTCTCCATGGGATGCCTTTTTGGATTACTCATGTGTTTAATTCAGTAAGAAGGTCAAAGAAGCTGGCACAGGAAAGGGGAAAGAAACAGTAGCAGTCATTGTCACAAGAAAAACAGTAGCACCAACAGTGCTGAATCACTGAAATGAGTTGAATATTTATACCATGTAAGAAAACATGGGCCAGAGATGGGGAAACATGTGGCCCTCCAGATGTAGATGAATTGCCATTCGGATCAGCCCAAGACAGTATGGTCACTCAGTGGTAAGGGATGCTAAGAGATACATCCTGAGAACATCAGAATAGTCATACGTTCATCATTTCTGGTTTCCACCCCAATTGAAACACATCTATTTTCTATAGGTTTGGTGCTCGTAGTGAAAATAGCAGACTATTTAAGCAATATCCTCACCTTTAGTTGCCATCAGTAATGTTATCATGGAGCTAAACCTTATTGGCCACTGAATATTGAATTATCATCTAGTTCTCTCTGATCCACAGTTGATTGGATCATGCATTGGGCTAATCCAATTAAGAGGAAAAGGTTGCCATGGGCAACAAGGTGAGAGGGATGTTTCCAAACAAAATTCCCAAGCTACATGTTCATTTTAGAGTTGTGGATCAGGTCAGTCTGTATAGGAATTTTGTAAGACTTCCTCAAGTGCCCTTAGTGAAAGCAAACTCAAAACATCTTTTACATTTTAATTACTCTTAGATTAATTTGGTTCAATAGGCTTGTTGTCTCATCAAAGGGTTTTCATGATAAAAGACATTCAAAAGTGATCTAACATGTGACTTCCTCAGCACAGTACTAACAAGCGTGAGCTAAAGTACCACTACTATTGATATGAATGGAGTGAGAAATGTCAAGTGTTCAAGCTAGGGAAGAGACACTAGGGGTCATATTGTTGTGGTGATGATGATGATGATGATGATGATGATGATGAATGAAAGGCAACAGAAAACTTCAGAAGAAAATCAACCTGCAATTTATAGATTACAGCAAAGCTGTACAGATCATGAAAAATGATGGTTCACTCTAAAAGAAATGGGAGTGTCTTGATCCTATACTCAGGATAAAAGACCTCTGTTGGGGCACAATATGAAGAAACAGAATGGTTTCCCATTGGCAAGGAGGTCAGACAAGGCTGCATTTTATCACCTTATCTGTTTAAAAAATGAATATTTAAACAACGTGAGTGTGTTTTCTAGAAATGTCAACTTAGAAAACCGTCGGGTTTGGCCCCAAATCTAAAATGGGAAATGGTAGTATATCCTATCATGAGTAGTGAAATAGAGCATCCCCTTTGCTGTTGTGTGCTCTTTGCATGGTTTTGCCTTGTGCGCTGCAAACTGAACTCCAAGGGGAGACATTCACTTCATTTTATTGGGAACAACCTTCATTCTCATTTCTAAAGGCTGCCTTTGGCTCTCATGTTGAGGTCACTTTTTGGAATCAGGTCAGTGGCTGCATTAGTAATTGCATTTTGGGGGTTCACTTCAATCTACTCTCTAATTGTTTTTCTGAGTTTAATGAGCAAGTAGCTGCCAGGAGATGTTATCACTGGACCGAGAGGAGGACCCAAGACAGGTGGTTGATTAGTCAAAAAAGCTTATGATTACCCACTTGAAGGACCTGCCGGCTCTTAATTCACTCGACTGCGTTCCTGCTATTCCAGCTTGTCAGAACACAGAAGATCCTGTAAGTGCCCATAAGTGCCCAAAAAGACATATATGAGCTTTAAAAAAAAGAATGAAATATAAGAAAGGAGCCAAACCCATTAGTTGTTTTGATGCCAACAAGTCTGTATGGTCAAATGGATCTAAGGATAATTAAGCTTGTTTTAACTAAAGATGCTTGAGGAAGTCAGTCTTTGCACATTACCAGACAGAATGACCTGATTCACACCTTTAAAATGGATATATGGATCAAGATTAATACTTCTGAGCATTGTAGTGTCTTGTAAAACTAACCAGGTGATTTTAATAGAGCTCTGTTCTTTTCTTCTGTTTGTGGATGCCTGTGCTTCATGGTGGAATTCATCATCGGTTTTAGTTTTTTCAGCATCAATACCACAAAAGTGTGTGAGTGTGTGTGTGAGAGAGAGACAGTGACAGAGGCAAAGACATTGAGAGAGAGAGAGAGAGAGAGAGAGAGAGAGAGAGACTGTGTGGTAAATCTTGGGGCATGATTACAGATTCACCTTCAAGTCACTTCTATGGGATGGGATAAGTGAGAATTAATTTCAACTTATTTTTGTTTTAAAAATGACCAGAATTCACATCTGCAATGGAAAGAAACTAAATTCTAAAATGTGAGACACTTCAAAACTGGCAAACCTGTCCATCTATACCAGGAATTAGCAGTCATAGTGAATCAGAGGGCTATGTGGAATTTATCACAGAAAAAGAAACCAGAAAATTACTTCCAGTTTTCCTCTCTTTTTTTGTGGGGACAACGTTTTTGCTCTGAAGGGGTTTGGGGGATGGGGGTCTGTTTTAAGGTAAACCACTTCTCCTGGTGATCATTTGATGGCATATTTGCCTCCAAAATTTTAAAAAGGAGCTCCATGGTCATTTGGTGGATCCAGAAATACTGAGGTCCTATGAAGAAGCCCAATGGAGGCCATATCTGGAATCTTATATTCATAGTATTTTAGAGCTGCAAAATGGCACAAGAGCCATCTAGTCTAACCCCTGCCATTCAGGAACATACAACTAAACACTCTTGAAATATTCATATCCACCTTTAAAGACTTGTAGAGAAGGAGATTTCACCACCATCTGAGACAGTTTGTTCCACTATTGATGCACAGCAGTGGCAATCTAATCCGATTCTGACTCCTGATTTACTCCAAGGCTTTGAATACTGGACTGGTTTGGATATGAATCCCTATATTATGAACCATTTTACTGCTGAACCATCTTTTTTGAGGGTGCGGGACACAGATTTCCCATCTTTAAGACCTACAAGGCAGGCACCTACAACATGGTCCTCTACATGCTGGGAATGGCTGTACTCACAGGATTTGGCTGTTGCAAACAGGAGAGAATTTAATTTCCTTTCATTAAAAAGCATTTTATTACTCATTTTTAATTTTTGTAACTTGCACATGTGTCCCCTTCAGGAGGAAGATGGGATATAAATGAAATGCAGAAATGAATAATTTTTAAAAAGAATTTTCCACCATTTGCAAATCACATAGTTGGGACAAAAAGATCATGAAATTTGAAAATGTCAAATCCAGAAGAAAGTGGAAGTCCCTGGCTTGGGTGGGATTGTCCTGGAGAGATCATGCAGTTCAAAATGCAGTGCTGCATCACAATGGGTTGCTTGGGTGGCTGCAAAGCATTTCCATTCTTGCTGCCAGCTTCCTGGGAGAACTACCGGTATATCTCACCCGCAGGATTAAGCCTGAGCCCCAGGATTTGGACATCTGTAATGTCCACATCCATGGGCTTCCTCCATTTCCTGTTTTCATGTCTGCTCCACGTCTGGTTTCATTGCAAATTAAAAGAAAGAAGATCTTGACTAAAACCCACCCTATCTGGATCATCTATAGCCCGGTAGCCCTAACACTCAGGAGGAGCATTTTTGGTGACATCAGCATCCCTGAGGACAACAATAATAGAAACATGCCTTATCCTTCTCACAGCTTTTCGAGGCCCTTTGGTTACTACCACACCATTTCTTCCCTCACCGTGCACATATTTTCTGGCCTCAGTTCATCCCAATTAAGGGTAATTCTCATTAAGAAGAAACCAAGATGCAGTGTGGCATGATGCTCACTCTGGTGGAGTTATTTCCTTTTGCTCACCAAAGTTAAGCTAATGCAGTGTGCCTGTTCACAAGCAGGTTGCTGCCAGCCCAGCTGGGGTCTGTTGGAGTGTCTCCCAGTGATCCCTTCTGCCTGGGCAGGTTCCCAGCATTAAAAAGAGTTTACTCTGCAGAAGCAGGCTTGCCAAAGAGCAAAACAACAAAGCTCTTTTTATTCATATATGGCAGGCAGGGGGTGGGGAAGGGACAGAGAACCTCCACCATCATTGCTAGCCCCCCCCTTTAACATCCCCTCCCTTGAGAACCAATTACTGGAGTCTTTTGGAATTTTTAATTGAATATTTGTATTATAAATAGAAGCATGGCCTGTAGCCTTGATTAAGGGAAGCAGGAAGACAATGACTAGGGTCTTGTTTGCTTTTCATTCTGGATTAAGGACTTTCCATTGTCCCCATAGCTCAATGGGGATAATTAATCTGAATTCTGTTTGCTGTCTGACTCTCTCCCCATGCTTTCCTTCACCTTCTAAAGCTCCCAGCTCCTGCCACACTCCCTGTTGATATGGTGGAGTGTTAGGACATGACTGCCCTAATAAAACCAGCTGGGTTTTTCATCAGACAACTGGTTTTTTGAGAAGATTTTATTTCTCTAGATAAAGTTTAGCTGGGATTAGCTGGCAGATCTCTCTGGGGTATATTAGCTTGCATATAAAATTTGAACAATTTATAGGTATTGTCTAGTGCCTCTCACCTCCCTAAACATCTTAGGGAAAGGACTCCTTCCTCTCCCCCATCACATACGCACACACACCAATCTGATTCTTTTGGGGACTATTTCAATTTTTAAAATTCTCCTAAGAAAAATATTTGAGTGAAGAGAAGAGAAAATATTCTTCCAGGTTCTGGAATATGATGAAGACACCAACATAGAAAAGAGTGCCCATATTCATTGCTCTTTGACAACATTGCAAGTGTCATGCTCAGCCAGGCTGAGGACTCAGAAGATGAGCAGGCTGAGTTTGAGCCCCAGGCAGAGGGGGAACCAGAAGCTGAGCCAGATCCTAGCTCTGCTCTGCCAGCTCAAGCAGAGCTTGTTCTGTGTCAGAAAACTCAGCAGCCCAGCCTTCCACCAGCAGAGATTCCAGGCACGGAAGATATGGACAAGCAGCTTAGTAACAGAAATGAGGTACCTACCTTTAGCCAATGAAAGGGTGTGCCTCTGCTGGTCCAGGAGGCTTTATGAGAAACACTCTGCAATCAGGAAGCACCTGTGATTAGGAACTAGGTAATATAAACAGGTGCAAGTCACTGAGCTCCTTTTTCAGAGATTATCTGATTTATCTGGTGAAAGCATGTTCTCTGACTCCTTTGCACTTTGTGGTCTGAAACCTTGCCTCTTGAACTACTGACTGATCTGGACCCTCTGGACCTTATAATTGCCTTGCTAAACCTAAACAGCCCTAGGGCCAAGTATCCAAAATAGAAGTAGCCTAACTTTCTCCTTTTGAATATACAAACATCGTCCTCAGGGTGATTAGGAGGTGATTATCCCTGTGTCTCATCTACCTGAACATTGACCTCCATTTGGCAAAAATGAAACTGGAAGTGACATCCATTTTTAAAATATTTGGCTGTATGTGGCTGATTTTCACAGTGTTCTGGAGTGGATTGTTGTTGGAGGTCTGCAGGAGTGGCAATTTGTGAACTTGGGGAAGGAGTGCTTTTAAACCCCGAGATTCAGGGTTTCAGGATAGGGCTTGAGGACCGAATGGGGAGCTGGAGGCTGAATAAATACCCATAGTGCTATATGGAAGTCACAGGCCAGTTTCCCTACTCCTGATGAAACTGGGCATTATAAATAACAGTTGAGCTCACCACACATTCTACTGGAAAATGCCAAAACTCTGACGGTGCCATAAAAAGTTAAAGGTTTCCCGTTTGACAAGGTTGTAATGTCATGTCCAACTGTAGGGGGTGGTGTTCATTTCTGTTACTAAGATGAAGAGCCACTGTTGTCAAAGAAAACTCTGTGATTATGAGGCAAGCATGACTGCACAGAACGCTGCTCCCTTTCCACCAAAGTGGTACCTATTTATCTACTTGCACTTTTATATGCGTTCAAACTGCTAGGTTGGCATAAGTGATGGGAGCCCACTCCATCACATGGCGCTTGGACCTCAAATCGCTGACCTGCCAATCTTGCAGTCATCAGAATCAGTGCCTTAACTTCTGAACCATCACAGCCCATTTGAAGGTGCTATATCTACCTTGAAATATCAAAGCAGCTGTTTTGCTCTATGGTCATTTCCATAAGCAAAACCAAATCATCAATATGTTATTATGTACTCAAGTAAGCCACAAATGCCTTTGTGTGAAGGAACACATCTTGTAGGAAGAAGCACAGGTTATCAACTTCTAAGCAAAACAAATGTTTTTCACTCAGATTGAGAATAGAGGGCAAGTTTATCAAAATCTCAAATGACACCAAATTGGGAGGAATGGCTAATACCCCAGAGGGTAGGATCAAAATGACCTTAATAGATTAGAAAGCTGGTCCAAAACTACCAAAATGAATTTCAACAGGGAGAAATGTAAGGTACTGCACTTAGGGTAGAAAAACAAAATGCACGGATATAGGAAGGAGGACACCTGGCTGAAGAAGACTACATGTGAAAGAGATCTAGGAGTCCAAGTAGACCACAAGTTGAATATGAGTTGATAGTGTGATGTGGCAGCTAAAAAGGCCAATGAAATTTTAGGCTACATCAATAGAAGTATAGTCTCTAGATCAAGTGAAGTAATAGTGCCACTGTATTCTACTTTGGTTAGGCCTCACCTGGAATACTGTCTCCACTTCTGGGCAACACAATTCAAAAAGGACGTTGACAACCTGGGGCATGCCCAAAGGAGGGCTACCAAAATGCTGAAGAGCCTGTAAATCATGTCTTATGAGGGAAGACCTAGGGAGCTGAGTATGTTTAGACTGGAGAAGAGATGGTTAAAAGGTGATATGATAGCCCTATTTAAACATTTGAAGGAGTCATACTGAGGACTGAGCAAGCTTGTTTTCTGCAGCGCCAGAGAATACAGAGAATACAGAACAATGGATACATGCCACAGGTAAAGAAATTCCATCTAAACATTAGGAGGAACTTGCTGTTTGGCTGTGGAACACACTTCCTCAGAGAGTGGTGGAGTCTCCTTTTTTGGAGGTCTTTAAGCGGATAGCCATCTGTTGGAAATGCTTTGAATCTGAGTTCCTGCATGGCAACAGATTAGACTTGATGGCCCTTGTGTTCTCTTTCAACTTTATGATTCTTAGATTCCATGAATTTCAAAAGGAATTTCCCAAACCTAATTGGAATGGGTGATCGCTGTCCCTTGTGAGGGAGAAGACATTGCAATTATATCATACATCTCATGTGGGGAGAACAGTAATTTTATTGCCCACCATTCTTCAAACAAATTATTGTGTCATTTCACATTTCTAGTCCTAGCTGGCACAGATGAATCTGGGTGTTGTCAAACTACTCAGTTTTATGTTCCAGACATGTCAATCCACTTATGAAGGTGTAAATCCTGTGATGAATTTGACCCATTATCATAGAGACTGTTTCTTCTTAATTAAAGTTTCTTCTTAGCTTTGGTTGACACCTATGTTTCACTATGTCCGAATGTCCCACCAGGAGATAGTGAATTAGTATTTCTGGGAATAATGTTGCCAGAGTTCTGTTTGGGCTGAATTTGGTTCTGCCCTTTTCCAATGTATTTTTAGTGTACAAAAAGCATTTTGATTTATGTTTCCATCTTTGCTCTCTGTTTGGCAAAAGATGTTTCTTTCCACATCTCTTTCATTTTTATTCCTTCAGATGTTATCAGTATGATTTACAGCATGTCAACTTGCCCTATGCAGTTCTGGACAATATCATACCCTGAAAGATAGCACACTGTATGACTGCTCAAAAGAAAGCACCAATAAAAAAAAGTCAAAATATATTTTCTTCTTTCTTTTCTCTCTTAAACTGGTTTCTCACAAACTACAAATTATCATTTGTAGAAAACTCTTGGCTGGACCTTTGTGTTTCTTACAATTGTTTTTCCCAATTTGTTTACAATGGCCCTTTGTCAACCCACCCACAATGTTCTGCACATTGAATTTAGCAGAACCAGAGATAGATCAGAATTCTCTTTCCAAGACATCAGAGAATTCTTTATAATCAAGCTGGATGGTTTGGAGTAGTTACCTCTTTTTCTTTCCCATCACATGGCTCTGAGAACTTTGGAAACTTTACTTTTTGAATTGCAACTCCAAAAATCTTCAGCCAGCATGGCCAGTGGGGGATTCTGAGAGTTCTAGTCCAAAAAGGACCTTTTCTAAACTCTGATTAATCCGTCCTGCCATTGTGATCCAAAAGAGCTTTCTTTTGCTCTTTTGATATTTTGTTTCCTTGTTATGTTCCATCCAGCATGCAAACTAAGAATGTTGGATGCACAGTGGCAGCCATGAATTACTTTCCTGGACTACAACTTGTAGAAGAGCCACCCAACAAGCACACACTGTGGTTCACAGCCCATGCATTCATGACAATTTTCCTACCATTTTTCTAATACTTTGGAGGAACAATGGGATGGAAGGCATGCATATGTGTAGTAGAACAAAACAAAATGGCACCTTAAATATGGAAACTAGAGAACAAAGAGCACAGGGATGCTTAGTCCTACAGCCAAATTTCAAGCCTTTTTTGAGGGGTATAGGGGTATAGATGAATTTCCCTATCAAATCCCAGGTGGAAGCAATCAGGAATCAGCTAAAATTAGCCAGGTTAATTAAAGCAACTGTGACAAACATGGGAAAGTGCGGACTGATTTAAAAGGACAGTCACACAAATATTTAGTGTGTGCTCCTCAGAAGAATATTGCTGAATAGAGAATAGAGAAGCACATCTGCTGCTCAGTCTTAAATAAGTTTAACACGATCTTCTAGGTTGCCTTGTCACTGAACTGTCCCAGAGAAAGGGAAATGAATGAGACACAGGCTAGAGGGATTGTTAAATAGATGGAGCTTTAATGTACCACTGTGCTTGCTTTCCCTCACTGTAGCAGAGACAGGAAACCCTCAAAATAGAAGTTTGTTTAGTGCACAACTGAGCATCTGGAGCCAAATTTCTGATTTCAGTTAAACCAGTTGCATATCCACTGAGATCATATTTAAGGCTTAGATGCTTAGGCAACGCTCATCTGAATTCAGTCAGATAGCAATTGTTAAGAAGCTAAGCAAGAACTTGAGACACCCAAGACTAGCAACAATTCCACCTTTAGCCATTTGCTCTTCCCGGCAGCTGCTCAATTCAAGATGCAGGAAGGGCTCTTTAGTCTGTCTGGCATTAATGCCCTTTCAGGTAGAAGATGTTCTGCCTTTGAATATGTTGATGATTCAGCATTGATGCAGTAACTTTTTTTTACTGCAAGAACTGTTCAACAATGGAACAGGTTGCCTCAGAGGGTGGTAGATTCTCCACCTTCAGAAGTCTTTAAACAAAGCTGGAAGAGGCAGGGGCTTGGACTAGCAGCCCCTTCCAACTCTAAGCTTCTATGATTCTTTCAAATATAAATTCATTCTCCAGTTGCCCTTCTAACATGGGACTGTTCCAGATGGGGCAAAAGCATTGAGAAGTTGCAGTTATGGCATCCCCCCCCCTATCTCTATTGTCCTCATAGGAAGCAAAGAGGCACCAACACTTGTATAAAGTGTGAGAAGTGCAAGTCTAGATAATGGCCTCCCTTTGTTTTCACATCTCTATATCTTTGTATACTCAAGCCTTTTGCTTCTTTCTTTGAAGAAGTGAGTCAGTATGTTTTTTTCCTTTGTCTGGAAGGAGCATCCTTGAGACTTCAAGCCCACTAATGGATGCTAGATTAAACGAGAGGAAGTTTTTAGTTCTTTTAACTCAGCATAGATTAACTTCCTGTTTATGTCTTTTTGTATCCTGAAATGGATTTCCTGAGACAGTAAACGTAAATTCTTTTTTACTTTACAAGAGCGTCCAGAATAAATGCTTCTGTTTCTATCACAAATTCATATTGCACTCCTCCTGCTGCATTCCACTTAAATATAGGAAATATATGGGAAAATCCATGAATAAAAAGTGGCACTAGAATTCCTCTTTATTCACGTGATAATTGAGGTGGGCAAACACGATCTTGCACAATGTCAGGTGAGAATCTTCATGCTATTTTGCAATATTGATGGGAGCATCCTGCTATGCCCCTGTCTTTTTTGCCTGTGTGATAAAGTCCATAGTTAGATAATATCTAACTTCTGTAGGTTACTAAAATGAGTACCCAGCTGGTTGGGGGCAATTAGCTTACACATTGTAAACCAATAGGTAGTGCTTAAGTGCCCTGACAAGTGGTATAGATATTCACTTGCTACTTGCTATTAGTTGATTGTCAGAATTCTCTCTGCTTTAGAACAGGGTGATTAAGCAGAAACTAACCAGACAGATAATAACAGACGGAGAAGGCATGAATAAACTTGACAGAAATCATAGATAGTTTTATTTGAGTTTCTCCTAAAAGGCAATCATAAACATTTGATCATAACTCCTAGCTGTGCTTCTCAACAAGTTTCAGAATTCTTAATAAATCAGCTTCTGCCAAAATTCAAACCATCTGATCTTACCCCTACCACAAGACTCTCTTTTTAATCCTCATCTGTCAGGGAATGACAAGTGCAAAGAGCAAAGGGTGAGAATATGTGGCAAAAAATATTGTATGTTCCACTGAGTGGTATTAAAAGAAAACATGCACACCAAACTTCCATCACCCTAGTCTTCCAATTCCTAGTTTGCTTTGGAGAAATGATACTGTAGATTTAATGGAAATTTGTATGTTTATGCCAGACTTCTCTTCCAGTAACAATATTTTAAAAGGTTCTCCATATTTCTGTCCTGTTAATGTTGTCTCTCTCTTTTTTTTTTTTTTGGAGGGAATGGAATTTGGAGAACTTAGCATACTGTTTGGTGACCATTTACACATGGGCAAAATATCACTTGAAAATGGACAAAATGTCATTTGAAAAATGGTCAAATGGGCAAAATGCCTATTGTCCAAAATGAAAAATCAGGAACCACTAAGAGTTATACTTCATGTCCAAACCATAATGCAAGCAGAACTTCTCTGCACTTGAGGCAGCAAGGCAGGGGATGGGGATGTGGACAGTTGGTCACACTGAGACATATGAAGGAACACTAGCATACACAGCCCTGTACTCCTAGCATATGCTTATGCAGCTTTTTTCTGACCACAAGAAGACCCATGGTGGATGAGACCAAATACCTACTTAATCCAATATTCTGTTCATATAGGCCCAGAACAGACAGTCCAGAAGAAGCAGCCAGAGACCAGTCTGACCCTGATCGGGCTGGGATCATGGTGACTGCATGATTGCCACTGCAATCCCAAGCTACATCGACTCCTATTTAGGCTAGCTTTTCCCAGCTTGGTGTGGCCTTGGTGCAGCTTCTGGCTGCTTTAGGGGCATGTATCATCTAAATACCATGCTCCCAAAGTGACCAGAAGCTTATTAATGGCTCAATGTATTACCAATCTGTCGCCTATGGGAAGTCTTCAAAGAGGACATGAGTACAATGGCAGCCTCCTGCTTATGCTTATGCTTCTCAGTAATTTGTACTGAGAAGCTACTTCTGATAGGAATATATATTCTTGAGATAGCCAAGGACTGGAAAACTGGAAGGTTGAATATTGCAGGATGGTGGACTAGACTCTGGGACTTGTGGTCAGTGGAGAAAATTGCAGATAATAACAACAGAGTGAGAGGTTTACACTTTGGACTGACGTTTCATAAGATTTGGCACCCACTTATTGAATATATCCAACAGGATTTACTCTCTAGCCTCTGCAGTAGGCTAGTATTAATCTTGTCCTGACACACTAGATTTTAAAAGGATATTTTCAATCTGATTTTAACCTATGTTTTTACCTTGTTTTTACAATTACTTTCTTTTACTCTGTATTCCCTTTTTACCTGTGCTGGTCTATGACCGTAATAAAGATAAAATGAGCTGAGTGAATGTCATGTTTCTTGCCCTCACTCTAGTATGTGCAGAAATAAAAGGTGTGGGAAGAAAAAGTGGCACCAAGAAGAACAGTCTGGTGACTAACTTTTAAGAGAGAACATTTAATGCTCCTCTCAGGTTCACCAAAAATGGAGTATAGTTTGTGAACAGTATGATGACATTGGAATAGGTGAAGGGGGAGGATTTTTATTCCTCTGAACTATACTGGGAGTTTCAGTAGCCCGGACTCTCTACCAGCCAGACAGAAGAAGCTGTATTAATGTTTCTGTGGGTTTCAGGAACATAATATCCTCCTGTTTCTTAATGTTTGCAAACCTGTACATCAACATTTCTTGGCTGTTTCTCCAGATACCTTCAGATTTGCTTCCCAAATCGTGAAGAATCTAAATTAAAAAAAGGGAGAATGTGACTTGTTCAAGGTTATCCAGTGGGTTTTCCTGGCTGAGTGGAGATTCAAAACATGGTGTCTTGGGATCCTAGTCCAACACTCAAACTACTATATGACATGCTGATTCTTCAATGTAACATTACACTTGCAAATATTATTAAGAGAATTCTGACCTAGATGTAATTATACCATATCATTATACAGTTATCTCCTTGGTCTAGAGTCATACTGCTGGAAAAAGCTACATCAGTCTATCTAGAGCTCCCAATCTGAATTATTTCAACAAAGGTAACATGTCTTTTATTTATTTATTTTGATTGTGCTTCTTTGCGGAGATTAAGAACTCAGCAGTTTGTCAGAATGCAGCCTTCAGTAGAAGTGTCAGATCCAGGCAAAGCACTTGCTTCTGAAAAGACCATACCAATCAGATCCGCTCCAAGCAAAAACAAAGATGAGGATGATGAGGATTTTTTTGTAAAAATAATTATAATAAAATTTCACTTAATGTGGTTTCACTTATCCAAATTTTGACTTCTCTTTTCCCTCTCTCCCTTTCTCTTCCCAAATAAGTTTTCTCTTGGTAGATTAAAAGTTCATTCTGTCTCAGGAAATGAAGCATTTCTGCCAAGACCTCCGGCTGAGAAAATAGGAACAAGATGCTTTATGCCTTTGAGAGACTCTGATGCTGAACTCCCTGCTAGTGTCTGAGAATGAGATAGCCTGTAAGCTCAACCAGTACCACAAACAGCTTTTAAAGACATCCCAGGCACATGTGGGATAGGAGTGGCAGAAGTCCATTGGATGGGTCTAATGGAATGATTTCTCCATGAAAGCATTGCTTCATGCATCTGTGACGAGGAAGGGACCACAGTTATGAGATAGCACAGTCATGAGACAGCACACACAGTTTTACAGTTCTTGAGTCAACTCTTGATGTCTCTAGTTAAAAGTATTAGGTAGGTGGTGATGGGAAAGATTCCTGTCTGAGAACCTGAGGAGCTGCAGCTAACCAATGTACTGGACTATAAGGACAATGTGCTAATCTGATGGCAAAACCATCCCAAATTCATTAATTTTTTCAAACAAGATTTCAAACATGATTTTAAAAGAGATTTAAATAGATTGAGCAATAATTAAAAATTCATATTAATGTAATCTGTAACATTTTAGGACTGGTTGACACTTTTTAGTAATTTTAATTGTTGTTGGTTTTTTTTAATTGAAAACTAGCATGTTAGTGGCATATTATTATTGAATTACATAATGAATTAACTTTGTAATTTCCATGGAAAAATATTAATATGAATTAATTTCTAGTTAATACCAATGTATTTGCTTTAACATGAATGTTTCCAAGGAACAGAAGACCTTTGGTATCTGCTGAGGTTTGGTTTCAGGACTCCTTGAAGACCCCAAAATCCATAAATGCTGTAAAAGGTAGGTTATTTGGATAAAGTTGTTTTTTTAAATGTCTAACAGTGGAATTAATAGGTTTTGGGATATTTATGCCCTAGTGGTTCATGTCATACATACTAGCTTGTTCATCATATGGATAGCATCTTTTGCCTAGCAAGTTCTGAAGAGTACTGTAGGTCTCAAAACTGCCAAACCATCTAAAATCTGATTAATCAGAGATAGTAGTGAAACAAAAAATGAACATGAGAAACCATAGGAAAGGAAGACCAAACCATAGGAAATGAAAACCATCTCATGCTTAATCAAAAGGAAACCCCATTGGCTTTAAGATCTTTTTATACAGATGACTTGAACTGCAGGTCCAGGATACAAATATGGTACAGTAACCAAGGAGTTATGAAAGAGCTGGAAGTTTATAACAAGAGGCTTTTTTTTAAAAAAAAAAAAAACTAGAGTTCCTCCCATTTTCCAGTAAAATAATAAAAGCAACAGACAATATATACACACATACACACATATAGAGAGGCCAAACATTGTATAAAGTACAATAAGGCCTTGTTTCAATCCAGCACCAGTGCTGCATTTTGAAAGAAACGTTTGAGTTTCTGAATGAGCCACTGTGGCATAAATATCCCCAAACCTATTAATTCCACCATTAGATATTATTAAAAAATAATTCATCCAAATAGCCTACTTTTCACACCAACACGGATAAGCTAGACACATTTGGCAGATCTTCTGAGAGAGAGTTGACTAGTGCTGGACACTTCCTTCATAAATCATTTCAGAGGGAGCCATCAGGTATAAGGATCACATTTTCCCATAAATGAAGAGGCTAGATTGTGTGGCTCATAAGATTCACCATGTTCTTCAGTTACACATACCCAGCCAGAATGGCAAAACCATTTTGTACATTTGCCTGTTAATCTCAACTGCATGTGACAAGCAAACAAAACCCTGAGCCAGATGGGAAATGTGGAAAATACATTGCCAGGCTACATTTTGTTGGTTGTTGGTTGATCTGTTTCCAAATTGTCTAAATCCAGTTTCTCACCACTCCTCCTCCCCCATTAACCAGCTCCTAAATGTAATTGAGACCAGTTGCTGCCAGGGATGGCAAACAGCTAAAGCTGCATGGTTCATGTTAGAGGAATTTTATGATGAAGTGAGGTCTTGCACAGTATTCTTTGGCCTTGAAATGTTAAACCCACAGATAACCATTGACAATGTGTCATGTGTTCAGATAGGTTTAACAGATTTGTTCATTTTTAATGTCCCGGAGAAGCAGCAAAATCACATTTCAAGCCACTTGTGATCCTTTTGGTTCAGAAACAGCACATCTGTTTGCTGTTTTTCCTATGCAACATTGCTACATTGGTATTTTGTTCTCATGAAATAGCTAACCCGTCTTTGGAGGACAACAGATAGATGAACAAGACTTGGAGTGAAATTTCATTATGTAATTGGCCTTGAAAATGTTCATGGATGATTTGCCCTTTGGCTGTTTTCTCCAAATTTCTCTCAGATTGTGTGTGTGTAAATAGCTTATTATGAATGTTCAAAACCTGAATCCAATCAGTATATGAAGGTGGGGCTAGAGATGGTTCCAGGCTTGTTTTCCTGCCTCCCTGTTGCTGCTCTAATATTGGTGGATTGGCAGGAATTCCTGGTAAATGGCTGTAGGCAGGAAAAGGAATCAAAAATGTTGTATGGTGGGGGCGATAAATCTTGGACCTAAACATGTTCTTGATGCATTTCCGGATCAACCCAGCTTGGGTAATGGTGAAGTTTTGGCCACGGATGTTTTCATCCACAATGTCCTAGGAACAATGCTCCATCAGACCTGGTCTAGATTAAGAAGCAGAGCCCTCCCTCCAGTCCATCTGCCTTGGTCCAGGCCTCAGAGGGAGAGAAGAACTGCTGGACCTGATCACCTTCCCCACCACCATTCCCTTCTCCTTTTGTGTTGTGTTTTTTTAGATTGTAAGCCTGAGGGCAGGGAAATGTGTAATTAATAATAATAATAATTGTAAGCCACTGAAGGGGGGAGTATTTACCATGAATAAATAAATAAACCAAGCTCCCTAAGTCTCTCCTCATAAGGCATGGTTTCCAGACCCTTCACAAATTTGGTTGCCCTCCTTTGGACATGCTCCAGCTTCTTAATATCATTTTTGAATTGTGATGCCCAGAATTGGACACAGTATTCCAAGTGAGGCCTGGCCAAAACAGACTAGAGTGGTACTATTACTTCCCTTGATCTAAACACTATCCTTCTATTAATGCAGCCTAGAATCACATTGGCTGTTTTTTTTTTCTTTTTAGCTGCCACATCTTCTTGTTGACTCATGTTCACTTTGTCTACTAGGCCTCCTAGATCCCTTTTACATATACTGTTGTCAAGCCAGGTGTTCCCCATCCTATAGCTATGCATTTCATTTTTTTTTCTGCCTAAATGCAATACCTTACATTTCTCCCTATTGAAATTTATTTTGTTAGTTTTGGCCCAGCTTTCTAATCTATTAAGGTCATTTTGAATTATGATCCTCTCCTCTAGGGTATTAGCTACCTCTTCTAATTTGGTGTCATCATTTGAACAGAACATAGAATTGCCTAGATATCACATTGGAACAGCCGTTAATGTAAGAGTTACAACTGACGCATCTCCATTTCTCAGGAATGTAATAGGATTATTTCAAGTCCCATAAATCAAGTCATTTAAAAGTGGAAAACAGCATGAGGCATACTCCAAGCTTGTTTTATTTCATCCACAAAAGTTCCAGAACTGGATGTATCTCACAGTTAATGCCAGACAGCTGACCTTTTTACCCAAGGTAGTAAGTCAGGCAGACTGTCCTCCAAAAGAGGAAAACAAAGAAGAGGAATTTTTCGGCGGAAAAAAAAATATGATAGATGAGAACTGTTGTCAACAGCCAACGATGATGGATGCACCATCAGGCAGGATTGTAGTAAATCAGACATAGATAATAAGAATGGCAGTCAAACCCATTGCTCATAGTTTTCATATAAGCTGAACAGGAAGAAGCTGCCCTTGTATTATCAGAGACCCAAGCACCTCCAACAGCATGCAATTAGGATTAACTCCAATTTCTAGAATTTCTTTTAGGCCAGTCCTATTAGTAGATACTGTATATATTCATGTATAAGTCTAGAAATTTTACTCAAAAAATTGATCTCAAAAACCTAGGCCGACTTATCCACGAGTCAATGTAAATACTATACTTTAACTCTTAATAAAAAGGTAATCCTTCCTGGGTGAAAGGTAAGAGTGCAATCTGTCCTGGAAGCACTGAGCTCCCTCTACTCTCTCTTCCAACCAGCCTTTAGTGTGAGCCAAAACAGTTATGCCTGCCATAATTTTGGTTCCTTTGTTTCATCATTTAGATCCTTTGTTGCATATCCCTAAGTTTTACCCCCGACTTATCCAAGGGACATATAAAAATCCATAATTTTGCCCCCAAAATCTGCCCTCGACTTATACATGAGGTCGACTTATAGTTGAGTATATATGGTAGTATGAGTCAACGTGCTTCTAACAGCAGATGCTGGGAGGTAATAGTGTCAGTCTCCCCCTGTTCTGCATGAGCACACTGAACATCCGACCAGTTTGGAGGTCAATTCTATGTGGCTCACATAGCCTATTTTGCAGCCCCTAATGTATACTGCAACCCTCAGGATATTGTGGTGAACTCCTATCCAACTGAAAAGGTTAAAGGAAGGCTGAGTTGACCATCCAGTCAGCTTCTCCACATGGCATGGAAGAAACACTATCATATTTCTAGCCTCAGGAGGAAAATGTTTTTGGGCTGGCTGTGGATTTCTCCACTGTCTTCTTTCTGTGAGAAAGCTGTTATTCATACTATTCATACTATTCAGCTTTTCTGGACTTCATCACACTTCATCACGTGGATAGCACTTGCATCTGATGCATTGGACTAGAACCCTTGAATGTTTATGCGAAATAAAATGAGTCAGTCCTTAAGGTACCTCGAGACTTCAATTTTTTTAAACTTTCCTTTTAGCATATGAAAAACTCTGTCTTAATTTAGTTGCATGAATTGCATTTCTCCAAATCCAGCTTACATTTCCATCCCATCCTTCATTTGTGTCAATTGCAATACTTTAGGGTTTTTACTTTCTGCATCAAAAATCAATATCCCATAATGTAGGCATTTATTGATGTTCTATCCCTAATATAGGGCCTGTACAGACTAGAAGGAAGGGACGACTAGAGGCCGTCCCTTTCTTCTCAGAATCATTGCTGCAGCAACCGCATGGCTATGGCAATGATCCGCTGTAAAAAGAAGCTCCGAAATGGAGCTCCTTCCTGCTATGCCACCACGGCACCATTAGCGGCCTGAGGCATTGCGGTGAAGTGTCCTGTGCAAGGTGATTACAGTCAGTGCTTGAATCCTTTTGTCCTTGAACAGGCAAGAATTCAGATAAATCTCTCAGATACATGCAGGCAAGAAAGTTTAAATCATGAAAAGTGGATATGAACATAACAAATTTTCATTGCATAAGAGCACAATATTCATTGTGTGTGGGAAAAATTAAAGTATGTGCATGTATGTGTGAATGAATGAATTTTATTTACGGTCATTGACCAAAATATCATAAAATTATATAAAAATTAACACACAAAATCACAGTTACAATTGCAAAACTATTAAAACTAAATAAAATCAAGTTAAAACAGTGATACAAATAATCCAGAAATGTTACGTATCAGCGTAGAAAGTATGTGTGTATATTGGGCTGGGCTGGGGTGGGGGAGATACTGAAAGCTGAAAAAGGATCAGCTCCTGGCACGCACAAGTTCAATGTCAAGTCAGATAAGAGCTCTGAATTGCTTATGATTCGGCCCTCAGCTTCTCCTGCTTCCTCTCTCCTCCATGACTGAGATGTTTCCCCTTGCGCTCTCTTCCCTTTTCACAAGAGCTCTTGTCTTTCTTTCTCCCCTTGCTTTTTTCTTTTTTAAATCTGGCTGCAACGCTCTAAAGCTGCGGTGGGTCTCTCAGAGAGGTTTATGCAGCTCATAAAACTCCCAGATAAAAGCTGAGATGGACAGCAGGGGTCAGAGTTCACACAATGTACCCCGCCCTCCGTTTCATTTAGAACTGGAAGTCACCTCATTAAACACAACACTTGCCCCCTCCTTGCTTGGGCTTTCTTCCCAGAAAAACTAGTCCAAGTCAGGAATGGGCCACTGAATATTAGGAAAATATTTGCCACCGGGCTGATTCACCAAATCCTTGCCTAGTTCATTTTTTTTTTCATTCATTGCCTGGTTAATTCAGCCTAGTTCATTTTTTCTTTTTAATGGGCAGCTTATATTTGTATTTAAACACTTTACAGCAGGGATAATCAAACTAGGAGTCCCCAGGTGTGTTGGACTACAACTCCTGTTGGGATAGTCAGGGATAATGGGAGCTGTAGTTGACAACATCCAGCGTGTATTATGTTACTTACCCTGGTTTAGGGCAAGTCTACACTAGTGGCAAAAGTCCAAATGGACTCCTTGGCATGTTCTGTCCTGGACCTGTACCAAAACCATCCCACTACCCTACTTCACATAGACATTGGGTAGATGCCTACACATGTCCCTGCACTCAGGTATTGCTCTGGTCCACCACCACCACTGCCTTTTGTTCATCTGCTCCCACAGACACTACTTTTCCCGTTGCATTTCTTCACAGCTCCCTGGCTGTGGGCAGATCACTGCTTGGCAGGCACTGCCATTAACCTCAATGTTTGGGCCAGTTCCCAGCCTGGAACAGTTACAGAAAGGTTTTTCCCTCCTCAGCATCACTGTTGCTGGCACATAGTAGCTTGCCACTGAATTCTGGGCTTGCCACTGAATTCTGGGACTTCATGCTGGACGCTGTAACTCCGCTCCCATTGCACCATGCCAATCCATATCAGATGCAGTGCCAAAGGGGCATCATAAAGCTGCACTGCCATGGCTATGGCGCCCCTTGGAAGGCACAAAAAGGAGCTGCTTTTTGCGGCTCCTTTTTGCACTCTCCAGAGGCAGGATCAGGGCTATGGTTTGAGGCTGCCATGGCCCTGATCTAGTCAGCAATGGGTCAGCTGCATGCCACCCCTTAGGGGCAATCTGGAGAGCCCCTGAATTTCCTGCAAACTCCAAAGAAAACTGTATTTTTTAAATTCAGGTTAAGATGGTGTACCCTGAGTTTGGGGCAGCTAGGGCCATACGTTGCATGGCTTTATTGCGTCAGATTCAGAGATAAGGCTGCACAGATTTGGGGAAAGAAAATGCCACACTTTTCTACCACATACCTTAATTTCACATTAGTACCAATGGCATATAACAGATTATGGACAACAGAGCTGTTGCTTCTTATCACCTTTAGGAGTTTTTTTGTTTGTTTGTTTTTTAAATCTCTAAATTTGTTGCCAAAAGAATGTAGCCAGGCAGCAAGTGACAAAATATATTAATGAGGATGAACACATAAACCCTGTTTATAAAATAAAATAAACTCTGGAATTTATATACTGAGTTTCGGAAAGACAAGACTCTGCCCCTTCTCCCCCCCCCCCTCCTGCAGAGTTAATTTCCTAAATTAATTTCACACTGTTTTAACTCAGTTTGCAGCAAGGGACGTAAGCTGAAACAAAGTGGGAAAGTGGGAGAAGAGAGAAACCAGGGCATTTGAAAAGCAACTAATGACAGAAACTTAATCAGGGCTATCACTGCCAAATTGGGACAGAACATATCTGTTCTGACTGGGAAAAGAAAGGGATGTGAGAGGAAACAATCCCACAGTTCGGCTAGTTCATTACATTACTCATACATCTGTACTTGGCATGTCTGAAATTTGACACTTCCTTGAATACTTCCCAAAATCACTTCAGTGGGATGGGCTTGTTCATTTTCATACTCACTGCCGTGGTAGCCGTGGGCTGTAACAAATCAATCATTTATTTTTATTTATTTTTTGCTACTCAATATATATGCATTCAGGGTGTAAAGCCTTAATTTAATTCTGGGTCCTCAGGGTTCTTGGGATGCTAAGCCTATTGATGACAGAGGAGCAGGCTATAAATAAAATTATTATTATTATTATTATTATTATTATTATTATTATTATTATTATTTCCTTTTCCCCAGCTTTAGCTCCAAGTGTGTTCAGGTGAATGCCTGTATAGGATAGAAATGTAATGTCTACTATACCACCTTTAGCTTTGTAATAAGATAAAGATGGAATCTAAAAATGAAAAACTGGATAGGTCTGTAAGTGATTAGGAGGCAATACATTCTTATTCCTCTGATTGGATCATACCAGAACTGGAAAAGTTTGTTTTTTGGATTACAACTTCCACAATGCTACAAACAGCATAGCTACTGAGATTCTCAGAGACATTGTCTAATAAGTAAACTAGAGAAAGAAAAGGAAGGGAAAGCATGGGGAAGGAATAAAATGAGCACCAGAACTGCCAACAAGTTTCAGGACAATACAAGATACAAGAAGATTTTAGCTCTAATAATGCCCTTAATGTACCCACAGGGCAAAGCCTAGATGAGTCTGTCCATTTAATGTTCACAGCCAAGACATTTTGCCTTGCTACAGATTATGACAGGTGCATGCATGAGAACATTATTTAAAAGCCATATGCATTTCCTCAAGGGTAAAAAAAATGTTCTGCCCACAAGCAGCATGTGAACAAGCACTTATTGGGATCCCACAGAGATTTAAACAGGAATTGAAACCAACAATTCTTTATTCCTATGAATGAGCACCTAGGTCATCAAGGCATCCCCTCCATGTCTATTAAATTTGCTAGAGTCTAGAGGAATTTATCTGATGCTTGGGATGAAACATTCCCTTGGGGTTTGTTGCAAGAATCCTGCTTCCTCCCTGCACCTGTTTTTATTGGCACCAATGGCCATAGTCTTGCTGTTCTCCCAACACAGCCCAATTGGG
The DNA here is from genome assembly GCA_034509955.1 of Urosaurus nigricauda. Lineage (NCBI taxonomy): Eukaryota > Metazoa > Chordata > Lepidosauria > Squamata > Phrynosomatidae > Urosaurus > Urosaurus nigricauda. The sequence continues at coordinate 12,588,188 of JAOEGL010000009.1, forward strand.
TACATTTTTTGTTGTCGTTCCAAATGGAAGATAACAATGTCAGTCAAAAATGTGAGACTGTAGCTACTCAAACGAACACAAAAATGGCACTCTCTGGAGAAATGTGCTGCCATCTGCAGGACACGACAAACTTACTGTTTGTGCTAAGATTTCCCATAATTTTGAAATCAGCTTACTATATTCTGATAAGACTTTGTACATCTGTGGTTTTCCTTTACTGAAATAATATAAGTGAAGGGAAATGTATACAAGGGTATTTATAATCTTGGAACATTTGTATTTATTTTTCTTTTGAGTCTAAGGCTGGGAAGCTAAAGCATGGATCAAAGTCCTGCTTGTGATAGTGAATGCTGGCACCTCCATGCACGATGCTGTTACATGTAGCCCTATATATCTTGATCCTTAAAGATGTGACAAAGATCACATATGGGTTGGTTTCTTGACCTTCCTGGCACATTAAAGGTGATGGGTAGGAATGGCCACATGGAATAGTGAATCAAAGTCAAATAAGGTAACTTTCCTAAGCTCTGCTTTGCTAACCCATTGGCAGCAGAATTCTTACACTAGATCCAGACTCATTAAGATATACTCCATTATGAGTTAGCAGGGAGAGACTGGGGTCTAGGGAAAGGCAAAGGGCAAAATATGCAACAGTAGCCACTTGAGTGCATAACTCCTTGGCCTCCACATGTAACTATGGCCTCTCTCATGTGATGGGGGTCAAAAGGATATTGGGGGAAATGACTGCCAAAACTTCAGAGTATGCCGAGTCAGGACAGTACACCTGTTCCAACTGCATCCTATCCCTGACAAAGAGTGCTTTGAAAGCAATGCTAAAGATGTCTGTATATCAGTAATGCCATTTTCTGAGTTAGAGTTTCTTGCTAATTTTGAACCTATTTATATGCTTAATATAAAGGACATTATTATATTTACTTTATAGTGAGTTGGGACAGAGTCAACATAGTGTAATGGTTTGAGAGTTGAAGTATGACTTTGGAGACAAGAGTTCAAATCCCTGCTCAGCCACTGAAACCTATTGGGTGACCTCAGGCAAGTCATACTCTCTCAGCCTCAGATGAAGGCCAATCCTTCATTCAAATGCAAACCACTTCTGACCAAATCTTGCCAAGAAACCTGCATGATAGGTTCACTTTGTGGTCAGCGTAAGGCATAGACAATTTGAAGACATGCAACAACAAGTGAATTGAAACCTCTGCTACTAGACAAATGGGTTTTGGAGTCTTGCTTAGGGTCATGGCCAAACATTAACAACTGTCCAGTGATACAGAAACGATTAATTTGTATCAGTGGCTTGGATGATGATGATGATGATGATGATGATGATTGCATTATCTTAGCAGTTTAAGGGTGAGAAATAACATGAATGTTATTGCAGCAATGAGGAATGTGATTGCTGGCTTGGGGCAGTCTGGGTAAAATTATTTGTTTAGGGGGCTGGTTCTACGATTGGCTATGAATGAATGCTGGGCCCCATCAGAAAAAGGACTGGAGTGCTTGCACAAGTTGCAAGGGGGTGTGCGGAGGGTCGGGGCTCCCCTTATATTGACTCAAGCCCTGCCCCACAGCGCGACATCACAGTAAGCGTTGCCTGTAGGTGAACCTCTTGTGTTGCTCCATTGGTCCATCAAATCTGGATCCTTCATTGCCATCGCTGTGTACAGTGGGCATTCAGGACTCATTTTTAGCCCATGCACAAATATCATTCTCTGACATTGCAATAACTTTTAGTTGCTCTTATCATTACAGGATGGTGTATTATGCACACCCTGTAACAATGAAAGTAAATGAAATAATGTATGTTGTCACATGCACATGGCAGAGAGGCTCTGTGAGGCCAAGAGAGGCCACTCTGCTTCACTTGCTTTCATCCTATGCCCTTTCTCATTGTCTTCTTTCTTCACTGTTTTAAATTCTCATTAATGGGTCAAGAGCTCTTAATTATTGCCTGTGCCTTTCTGCAGGGCTTTCTGATGGTCTTGCAGCCTGCAGCCTTCTCAACAGAGGGAAACATGTTTCCTTGAGATTATCACAAGCCTTGTGGCTTTTCCTTGCCTGAATAATTCCCTTGTTTTCTGTCTGGATTGGTTTAGAAGGCTGAGAAAATGTATGGAGTGGAGGGAAGGGGGGGGGGAGATTCACTTTCTCTTCAGTGGTGAGCTGGTAGGGGGTACAATCAGATACTGTCCCAGGCAGGGAAGACAGCAGCAGCAGCAGCAGCCAGAATATGCAGGCATGTGTATGAAAGAGCAAGTGAACAAGCAAGGAAAAAAAATCTGCATGAGAAAGGAAATTCTTGGCCACAACCCCAGCTTTTCACAGGGGCGACCCCTGAAGGTGGTTTCTTTTGTGACCTCCTTAAGGAGTTGGTACAGAGCAGCCAGCCAATTTTGCCTGCCATTGTATTACCCACTTCATCCTTTAGGGATTAGACACAGTTTTGACAATCCCCGGAGGCCTTAGATAATGCAAGATCCTTTCCCCTCCTCTGCTTCTGGAACTGCAATATATTCTATTTGACTGCGGAAAGAAGGGTTCCAGGAACACTGTCTGGTTAGTTTCAAGCCTACTCCCAGTTCTAGGGATAGGTGGGAGTAATTAAACCTCAAACTACGCAAGCCATTTCCTGTGTAGTAAGTTATTTTCACCCAGCACACAGAGAAAGGATAGTTGCTTTTGTTTTGTACTTTTTTCTTCTTGTAACCTCTGCAAAAGGTCATTTCTGACTTATGGCAACCTTAAGGTGAACTTACCACAGTCTTCCTGGCAAGATTTGCTCAGAGGGATTTTTGGCTTTGCACCAGTGTGGTATATTCCGTAGTACCAAAATTGGCAGCCAGACCACTGGTGAAGAATGGGTGATGGTCCGCTGGCAATGCAGCAGCAATTTTGCCTGCAGTAAAACCAGTTTGCATTCAGAGGAATTTCTCTGTCCAGGAACGATTCAGGCACGCAAAGGAGGGAGGCACATTTCCATGGCAATTCAGGAGCATTGCCAGGCTTTCAGACACAGGCTCTGTCCCCACCTTTTAGGGTCATTTGGAGGACGTTTTAGCAGTGCTGGAGCCAGGTGTGAAAATCTTATTCTGCTTTGGTCAGATGTCACCTGGAACACTATGTATGTCAAATTCTAGGACATTGATAAGCTGGAATATGCACAGAGAGGATCAACCAAGATGATAAAGTCCTAGAAACAAAGTACAGTTAGGAACAGTTGAAGGAGTTGGGTATGTTTAGTCTGGAGAAGAAATGAGTAGTAGGTGATATGATGGTCATCTTTAAATATCTAAAGGACTGTGATACAGAAGATACTCTAGAACAGTGGTTCTTAACCTTCCTAATGCTGCAACCCTTTAATACAGTTTCTTATGTTGTGGTGACCCCCAAACATAAAATTATTTTTGTCTCAGTTCCTAAGACCATTGGACATAAGTGTTTTCTAATAGTCTTAGGTGACCCCTATGAAAGGGCTGTTCAACCCCCAAAGGGGTCCTAACCTCTAGAACAGTGGTTCTCAACCTGTTAAAGGGTCATTCAACCCCCAAAGGGCTCATGACCCAGGTTGAAAACCACTGTTCTAGAGGTTAGGACCTGAGCCACTGGGTCTTGATTGTTTTCTGCTGCTCCAGAGGATAGGATCAGTGCATTCAAAATAAAAGAAAGAAGATTTGGACTAAATATTAGAAGTTCCTTGTGATATGAACTGTTAAACAGTGGAGTAGGTAAAGGTAAAGGTTTTCTTGTTGTCAGGATTGTCTAGTTATGTCCAATTGTAGGGGGCGGTGCTCCTCACCATTCCTAAGCCAAGGGAGCAAGCATTGTCAAAGAAGACGCCATGGTCATGTGGCCAGCATGACTGCATGGAATGCTGGTACCTTCCCGTCAAAGTGGTACCTATTTACTTATTTGCATTTTTACATGCTTTCAAACTGCTAGGTTGGCAGAAGCTGGGACTAGTGATGAGAGTCTCACTCTGTCACATGGCACTTGGGTCTTGAAATGCTGACCGGGTAACCTTGCGATCATCAGAGTTGGTGTCCGAACCACTAAACAACCTCACGGTTTTAGAAGAGGGCTGCTATTTTGTTGTTACAGGTGTGTGCATCTGCAATTTCATAGTTCAATATAAGTCAGGGCATGCAAAGTTTAAGTTCAGGAGCAATGTTTACGTCCCTTCAGGACTTGATAGGCTACCCAACCTCACCACTTTTGTCTTTTGCTCACCAGTCCCACTCCCCATAGCAAACTACATGGATGATCTGAAGCCTCTGGGAGGCATGATTAGCTATTTAAACAAGATCCCACATCCCTGTATGTTTACTTTCTCAGAGTTGCATCAGCCCTTGCTATCAGTGTTACTGCTGAGAAGTCACAAATGACAAAAAGCAATTTGAATTCTTCATGCCTGCTACCCAAGTGCAGGTTATGCTTTCTAGGGGAAAATAATGAGGCAGTTAAAGGCAGCTAAAGAAACAGTTCCAGATGTTCTGTTTTACTGCTGAGATAATGCCCATATAATTCTAATAAATAAGAATTTCAGTGGGAAAGTGGGAAACCAGCTGGTGCAGCTGTTGAAGGTTCTCACTGTGGTTGTGTCAAGCTTCTGCTGTTACTCCAATTATTATTTTAAAGATTTGTTGTTGACTACAGGAAGGTAAAGTCTCAAAACTCTTCCTGCACAAACTAGCAGAGGGATCATTTTCTAGAAAGAGAAATGGAGGCTCATGTGAGTTGGGAAATGTTCTGACCCTGACTTTAGAGCTCAGGAGCTTAGAATAATCAGGACAGAGTTTTAGTATTTTAAGTGGAAAGACCATATACAGGGCATAAAAATACTTCCTTTCTGCTTTTTGAATTCAGGCCTCACCTGGAATACTGTGTCCAGTTCTGGACACCACAATTTGAAAAGAATATTGACAAGCTGGAGCATGTCCAAAGGAGAGCCACCAAATGGTGAAAGGCCTGGAAACCATGCCTTATGAGGAAAGACTTAGGGAGCTGGGTATGTTTAGCCCAGAAAAGAAATGGTTAAGAGTTGATATGATAGTCCAGTTTAAGTATTTGAAGGGTGTTGCATTGAGGACGGAACAAACTTGTTTTCTGCTGCTCCAGAGACTAGAACACAGAAAAATGGATGCGAGCTACAGGAAAAGAGATTCAGCTCAACATTCCTGTTTGACAGAGGAATGCACTCCCTCAGAGTGTGGCGGTGTCTCCTTCTTTGGAGGTCTTTAAATATAGGCTGGATGGCCATCTGTCAGTGATGCTTTGATTATGATTTCCTGCATGGCAGGGGGTTGAACTGGATGGCCTTTGTGGTCTCTTCCAACTCTATGATTCTTTGAGTCTTTCTCCCATAGTGAAAGCATGTTTCCACCAATAAAACCAGACAGTATTTAAATTTCACAATATTTCTTGTTCATCAGATGTTGAACACATTTTGTTTGTCTCATTGATATGCTGATTTTGGAGTCTTCATGATACCAGAAATCACTGTACACACATTATGAACTTTTGGCTTTGAGTGGAAATTGCTAAAAATGGCATCTTTTAAGGATGACATGAACTAACACCAAAATCAGCATGAGAACACAAATGAATAATCTTTACCACCATAGGTTCTGGGAAAACTTCCCAGAGTACAGGCTCAATCAGGTCTCCCAGCTTGCAGTCATGAAAGTAGCAGAGGATGAAGGAGGTAAGTGGTAAGAGGAGACAGGATCTGGGGCATTTTAAAAGTAGCTGGAAAAGTGTGACAGTAGGGGAATGATTGGGACTGTCCCTGCAAAATCAGGACAGTTGAAGGCTATGGAATTATGCGGCAATAAGAGCAGGGCCTCGTCTGGAGAAGGCCTGTATCCCTTTGCAAATTCTCAGACTCCAGAACTCCTTATCTCATCTTTTTATCACTCTTTGTTCCCAAGGGTCTGAAGCTGGGGCCCATAAGACACAAAACCCTTGTCATTGCCTCTCATTCCTGTATGCAGGTAGCCTTCTATTGACAGTTCTTGTCATTGCGAAAACTCACTGTGGCCTCATTAGACTTCCAAATCAGTCAAGGACCAAGAGAACAAAATAAATTCAGCACCAGTTGGGATACCAGGCTGAAATGAATCATTTTTGGCACAGCATAGGTGATACTATTTTTTATTTTTTTAAGTCAATGAAGTAAAACATAGACAACTTTCAGCAGGTAGTTATCATTGCTCTCTGCTAGCCTGTCTGAAAAGTAAATCAGTTTTGGTGTCTCCTTTCTGTCTTCCCCTATATTTGAGCTTCTGGATCCCAAATGCAACCCAAGAAGAGGGTAGAGTAGAAACAAAGGGTCTAGTGTGTCATCCTAGTCATGTGACAGACACCCATCTTTCTCTTCAAAATCCTGATCTCTTTGCTTCTGTCACTGACAGAATTGCATGAAATCTGGCAGCCAAATTGGCCAGGGCTGAGTGATGTAAAGTCAGGAAGAAGCCTTCTTTATCAAAAGTGCAGACAAATAACTGCCAGCCCCAGCCTTGAGACTTGGATAGCTGACAGGCTAATTCCTGTACATCCAGGCTAATACATTCTCTCTCTCTCTCTCTCTCTCTCTCTCTCTCTCTCTCTCTCTGTGTTTGTGTGATATAGAATATCAGCTTTATTTCTGACCATCCTGATAGTCCAGCAAATTTAAAAGGATCTTGCTTTTAGCTGAGTGTATCTGTTTTAGGCATAAAGTCGTCTTAGGGCTATCGGACTATCCTAGGATCAGGTCTTTAGACCACATGATATCACAGGGAGTTGGGTCCTGATGATTTCAAAAAGGTGATGTCAGAAGGGGCATTAAGCATTAGCCACAATTGTACAAAGGATGCCATTCAAATAAATAAATGCCAAGTTTAACAAAGGGGGGGGGGGATATATGCACGTACTTTTCAAGACTTCACCCTGAGATTCATTCTGCACACCTTAAGGACAGGAGAAAAATCCACTCCCAAACCCTCTCCTATATAAACACTTAATAAACACTTAATCGATTAGAAATGTACTCTTAAGCAACAAAAATCTAGAAATAATAAGAAAAACAATGCAAGAACATATGGAAAGACAGCACCACCTTCTCTTTCCTAACTTTCATAAAATGGTTGTGAGCTCCTGAACTTGGAAAGAGTTGCTTTTTGGCCTACTCAAATCCCCCAGGCATGAGGAGTGGCCATACTGGCTGAAGGATTCTGGTAATTTGGGTCCAAAAAAGCATGGGATATGAAAAGGCTGAAGCAATCTTCAAACAACAGGTAAAAGATATAGCGTGACAGCTAGACCTAGCCAGCGCCCCAACTTTTATTGTGACTCCAACAGATACTTGGTATCACCTATGGCATACTTAGCAAAACTCAAAGTACCTAAACACTGGAGATCCTTTACTTTGGCATGATGCCATGCCCTTTCCTAAGCCATCCTTGAAGGCCAATACAAGAAGATCCCCTTCTCAGACAGATTTTGCCCCTGTGACTCTGGCCAAATAGAGACAACAGAGCATGTATTAATCTAATGCTCATACTACAGGGACATCTGTCTCAAGTTTATTTTACCTCTATTGTATAAACATCAAGGACACACCAGTCAGTTTTATACTTCTTTGTTGCTTTCAGACACCAACCTTGATATAACATGTAAAGTTGCCAGATTCTGTGCAGCTTCAATTAAAATCCATCAGGCAATGACCTCTGCAGTAGACTAGTACCAATCCTGCTCTGCCACACTGGATTTTAAAAAAATATATTTCAAACACTGTTTTTAACCTTTGTTTTTACCTTGCATTTACCTTCTTCTACTCTGTATCACCCCCTTTTTTACCAGTTGGTCTATGATTGTAATAAAGATGAACTTTAGTACAAAAAAGTAACCTTTTCAAACCTTGTAGGTATATACAAAAATGTGTACACCCTTTAACCACTAATAGTGGCTATATTGATTACTTAGATACATTTATATTGTAGAATGTTATAATACTGATATAATCAGAGTTACAAATTCCATCTTAAATTACAGTTTTATGTAAGGTGTTTAAATTGTCATCCACAACAATACACTTCTCACATTGTTGAAGCACAGAGTTGCCCCTACAAGAAGAAAAAGCTGTTAAGCATGTATACATATATTTGGGGGGGGGGGGGGTGACCTATATATCTTATGTATAAAAATACACATTTTCTTCTAAAGTTATTTTTAAACTATATTGATCCAATCTAATTAATTATTCAATGACTGGATTTTTTAGAGACTTTAAAAGCAAAGATGAATGCTGAAATGAAACAGAAGTGAAAATTATGGATAAGAGCAAGCAAAAGAGACTCTAAACAAAAAATAACTCAATTCATCAATTCCCCACCCATTGCCAGGCAATTTGACTGTTTAACTGCATCATAAGTAAGTGTCAGTGCAATTCCATTTCAATTATCAATCAGTTAACAGATATAAATTAGAATATTACTTCTGAACTGATCAGCCAATTCAATTTATTTCTACAACAGTGGCCAGCTAACAAAAAGATGAAGCCAAGAATCAAAGGGAATGGTTTCTGAAGTGGCCACTTTGGGGCATTGAGCTAAAAAGACAATGATACAAAAGTAACCACAGGGAACCCTTATATTCTCAGTGGGGAATTCTCCTCAAGTATTCACTCAGGCTTCTTGTCTGGCCTCTTGTCATCACTTAACCAGGGAAAGAAACACTGATTCATTTCTTACAGGCCAATAGTTTTTACCAATTGCCTCTCTTACTGCTGCTATTAGGTTTATCTTTGGTTCTTAATTTTTTTTTTCTATAAAGGAGCGCTTTCTGAACTGTGTATAACTGTATCCTTCTAACAGAACTTTATAAACAAGTTGAATGTCAGAAAAATGTTGGAGAAAATGAATTAGGCACGTTTGTCCAGTCAAGCAAAAGGAACTGAGTATTTAGCTCTATAGTCTGGCTGTGTGTATACAACCATGATTGGGGTATGCTACTAAACATCTCAGCACCTTTTGATTCCATTCACAATGGTATCCTTCTGACCCACCTTTCTGGGATGGGACTTGTCAGCACTGTTATGTAGTGGTTCTGGTCTTTCTTGGAGGGGCGGACTCAAAAGGTGGAGTTGGGGGACTCCCTTGGTCATTGGCTTGTAGGGTCCCTCAGGGTTCTGTTCTGTCCCATGTGTTATTTAACATCTGTTTGAAAGCACTGGGAGACGTCATCTGGAGTTTTGGAGTGACATATCACCAGTATGCTGATGGCACCAAACTCTTTCTCTCCTTCCCATCTGATTCCAAGGAAACTGTCTCTGTACTGAACCAGTGTGTGCTGTCAGTAATGGAATGGAGGAGGGAAAACAAATTAAAACTTAATCCAGACAAGACAGAGGTGCTCCAAGTCAGTCATAAGGCAGATAAAAAAATAAGGACTTTGCCTGAGATTTCCTCCTGAAGTCTCAGGCTTGCAGCTTGGATGAGCTGCTGGACTCAACTCAGAGCCTGGGTGCCCAGGTTTCAGCAGTGGCTAGGAGTGCATTTGTGCAGCTAAAACTTGTGCGCCAGCTACACCCATTCCTTGAGACATCAGATCTGGCTACGGTGACACATGCCTTGATTACATCCTGTCTGGACTACTGTAATGCACTTTATGTGGGGCTGCCTTTGGAAACTGTTTGGAAACTTCAGCGGATTCAAAATGTTGCAGCCAGAATGCTGACCCGGGCCAGTTATAGGGAGCATATAACTCCCTCCATGAAACAACTTCACTGGCTACCAGTTCATTTCTGGGCACAATTCAAAGGGCTGGTCATGACCTATAAAGCCCTAATGTGGCTTGGGTCCAGAGTCCACACTATTTGAGAGACCTTATCTTCCTATACAAATCTGCTAGAGCCCTAAGATTTTCAGGAAAAGATTTTCTCTCAGTCCTGCCAAGATCACAGGCACGCTTGGTGAACACATGAGAGAAAGCCTTTTTGGTGGCTGCACCCATCGTCTGGAACATCCTTCCATGAGAAGTGAAGCTGTCCCTCTCCCTGCTTGCCTTTCATCGGCAAGCAAAAACAGTTAATTCAGGAAGGCTTTCTATATGGGGTGTTGTTATATATAGTGGGTATTGTGCTTTTATTGTGATTTTGATGTTTGTAATTTTATATTGTTTTTATGTGAAGTTTTAATTATTTAATTATAATAAAATTTTAATGTGTTTTTGTTTGTGAGCCACCTTAAGTCCCTTTCTGGGAGAAAGGTAGCAGAGAAATTAATTAATTAAATGTATTTCTTTAAATACAGCTTGTCATGTTTGGGATACAGAATAAAGGATGCCACCTCTTTTGCCTGAGAGGCTCCTCATCCTTAAAAGCCAGGTGACAGGGTAGGTATAACAGAGCCTCTTCCATATTGGGAATAGCTCTATCTTTGGACCTTGACTGATACAGATAGGCAAGAAATGTGTTCTTTTTATATTTTATAGGAACTTTCAAAATTCCAAGCATTCCTTTATAAGTATGATGGAAATAATTTTATGGGAAGAGAGAAAAAGACTTGCATGCAACTTTTATGTACTATTTTATATGTATTTAGAAGTTTAGAAATAAATAGAAGTACAATGTGTGCCTGTCAGATCTGCTTCTCAGGGATAATTAGAGATGGCAGATTTTTGCAATTGGTTCTTTTTCCCCCCAGGTCTCAGAGTGAGGGGAAGGAATCTGAGGATGAGAGTATTACCTTGAAGAAGATCCTGTGGGTTATATATTCTCTTTTATTACATCAAAAGCCAATGAAAGATCCAGAATGATCAACAAGGTATTGCTCCCATTGTTTCTTGCAAAAAATAGGTTGTTAGCCAGAGCAACTAAGGCTGTTTCAGTGCCATACTCTAACCTGAAATGGGTCCAAGTGATTTTATGGATTTGCTCTCCCACCATCTTCTACCATCTAGATCATCTAGCAATTGCTCCATCTGATTTATTGCTCTCAAAGTTTTGAGTAAAACAAGGATTTGAATGAACACTGTCCCAATCCTGAAGAATGAGAAAAATTTCAATAGGAAATGGTATCAAGTGCTCTGTGTAGTAGGTTACACAGCATGAAAATACTAGCCTTTTAGCACATATTGCATGAATGCGAATGTAGCTCATTATATCCTAGGTAAAGCAGAATAAGAATAAAAAAAGACTAAATGTTTTTGCCATAAAATAAGGTAATGCAAAGCCTTTTTAAAATGGTTTTACTTTTAACATCATTTCAAGAATGTTATTAATCCAAATATTAGAATACCTGACTGGACTTTATTTGCTTTGCTTTCAGGAGGCAAGAGCTTCGGGGTCACAAAAAAGAGCAAAAAATGAAGATGTTTTCAGATGTTGGCAGGTGTACATTCCCTTCATGCCTCTGTGTTAGAGGTAGCCAGAGGTTTCAACGCATAATTAGCAAGGTCAAGATGCATGAGCTGCATAACTTTAAACCACCGGTACTGATGTGGTAATGGCATCAGATGTAAATTGGAAACCAGAGCTGTTATTAGCCAGGGGTTAAAATAAAATATAACCATGCCTGTGTTTTAACATCTCTTTGGCTAACAGGCAGACAGAGTGCCCCCTTTCTGCTCTCCTTCCACCAGCAGGCAAAGGTCTTTTTATTTAAACAGCCCTTTTGACAATTAATTGTTGTTGCAAAGGGTTCTTTTAATGGGGTGTGTATCCTGCATTTCCCCCCCTTGTTTTTATGTTTTAAATGCTTTAAAACTCTATTAAATTATTGCTCCTTTTGTTTAACAGGATAGTTTAATTTTTTTAAAAAAATTATTTTACATTGTAATCATTTTTTTCAGCCTATGTTGGGAGTCTGTCTTGGGTTTGGTGTTGGGAGAAAGCCAAACGGCAGACAGACAGACACATAGATGGAATAGATAGGGAACAATTTGAGTCAGGGAAATATTGTGGGGAAAAGGGGTTAAACACTTTCCCAGCTATGACCACCCTTGCTATAGCCCTGATCAATGGATCAGGGCTATAGTAATGGTGGTCACAGCTGGGAAAGTGTTTAACCCCCTTTTCTTCACAAAGGGGGAAATCACATTTTGTACTTTTAACCACAGAGATGATAGGTAGGATTGCAGAAATACATTTTTCTGCCTGAGAAAAAGGAGAAGATGGCCCAAATCCTGTTGGTGTCATAGATATGATGTTCCTCCCCCACCCCACCCCAGCTATTTCACAGTGCACCCCTTCAGTTCATTACCATAGATTACCATAGAGTTGCAGCCCCAGTCCCTGGAGCTCAGTTACAGGGCTTGGTGCAAAGACTCAGCTAATAATAATAATAATAATAATAATAATAATAGGATTTATTTCTATTCAGACTTTTCCAGTGGGGAATCAAAGCGGATTACAGCAGTCAAGCAAACAGCTTCATTTATATACCACTTCATACCGCCTAAGCAGTGTCTAAGCAGTTTACAACTGTAAGCTACTTGCCCCAACAATCTGGGTACTCATTTTAGCAACCTCAGAAGGATGCAAGCCTGAGTCGAGCTTGAGCCCTTTTGCTGATATTGAACTTGCCACCTTATGGTTTTGAGTGAGTGGCTGCCTTACAGGCATTTGACCACTGCACCACCAGGGCTAACACGGGTATTTTGCATAGGGGTTTAGTGGGTGAGTTTAAAGGTGAAGGGCCAGATTTCCTCAGTTCTTACTTAAGACTACTGAATATGTCTAGTGAGCAACCTGTTACAGTCACTTGCAATTGCTGTGGTATGTTTATCTTCCTGCCAGAGGTTGTGGATAGGCCACACCTGCACTAAGTGTAAGTTGGTAGTCCTGTTGGAAGGGACAGTCCAGCAGCTGGAGGCCAAGGTAGTACACTTTAGCGCATTAGGGAGCAAGAGGTTTTCTTGGACAGAGTGGAATCCACTGTCTTATATAGGAAACACACAGAAGATGTTTCTGAGGAGGTGGTCAGTTTTCATACACAGGAGGCAGACATTCACTGAAATGTTACACATAGAAGTAGTAAAACCAGGGACTGTTCTGCAAGCTCACAGCTACAGAATTGATTTGAAGCTCTCTCCCTTATCAGTGATGATGAGGAAGAGCAGCAGGACCAGTCCTTAGGGAATGTGTGGGAGACCAGCACAGGGAGTGGCTGCTGCCAAGCGTCAGAACCAGCACAGGGTGATGGTGGAGACTCCTTGCTGAGGGGAACAAGCATGAAGCATGTCTCAGTAAGTGTGTTGTCTCCCTGGGGCAAAAATTCATGATGTGACATTGAGACTGACAAGACTTGTCAAGCCTACTGATCATTACACCTTCCTTTCAGTGCATGTAGGTATCAATGACAATGCAGTATACGTCCTTCAGAATATCAGAAATGATTATGAAGCTCCGGGTAGGAAACTGAAATCTGGATTTAGGAAATCTAGGAGTCCAAGTAGACCACAAGTTGAACATGAGTGAACAGTGTGATGCGGCAGCTAAAAAGGCCAATGCTATTTTGGGCTGCATTAATAGAAGTATAGTTTCTAGATCAAGAGAAGTAATAGTGCCACTGTATTCTGCTTTGGTCAGGCCCCACCTAGAATATTGTGTCCAGTTCTGGGCGCCACAATTCAGAAAGGACATTGAGAAACTGGAGCGGGTCCAAAGGAGGGCAACTAAGATGGTGAAGGGTCTGGAAACCATGCCCTATGAGGAACGACTTAGGGAGCTGGGGATGTTTAGCCTGGAGAAAAGAAGGTTAAGAGGTGATATGATAGCCCTGTTTAAATATTTGAAGGGATGTCATATTGAGGAGGGAGCAAGCTTGTTTTCTGCTGCTCCAGAGAACAGGACCCGGAACAATGGATGCAAGATACAGGAAAAGAGATTCCACCTGAACATTAGGAAGAACTTCCTGACAGTAAGGGCTGTTCGACAGTGGAACGCACTTCCTCGGAGGGTGGTGGAGTCTCCTTCCTTGGAGGTCTTTAAACAGAGGCTGGATGGCCATCTGTCAGGGGTGCTTTGATTTGGATTTCCTGCATAGCAGGGGGTTGGACTGGATGGCCCTAGTGGTCTCTTCCAACTCTACGATTCTATGATTCTATGATTCTATGATTTACAGATTATCATCTCATCTCTTCTCCCAGCTGAAAGGCACAGTCCAGGAAGGGAGACGAATACAGTGGAGGTGAACAACTAGCTTTGCAGATGGTGCCACTAAGAACAATTTGGATTCTTAGCCCATGGCATGCAGTTTCAGGAGAGGGACTTCTGGAAAGGGATGGCTTCCACCTCACACCAGTTGACAGAAGTGTTTTTGTCAACAATCTCAAAAATTTGATTACGAGGGCTTTAAACTGACTTATTTGGGGGAGGGAGAAATATTCTGGATGGGAGGAATAAATCAAGGGCTGGAGATAATAGTCAAACAGTTATACAGAGAACAAGGCAAATAATGTAAGGACCCAGTGGTGGGAAGGAAATAACTTTACATAGCTCAGAGGATGGTCCTTGGTCTTAGATGTCTCTACACTAATACACAGAGCATGGGAAATGAATAAGATGAACTTGAACTTGAACTCCTAGCTCAGCCTATAGGGATATAACCTTTTAAAAAGAAATGGGACAAACAGAAAGGGAGTAGTAGTAGCTTTATATGCCAAAGATATTTACACCTGTGAAGAGATCCAGGCCTTCAATCCTGGAAGCCAGGTGGAGAGCATTTGGATAAAATTAAAGGGCAGGCAAAATAGGGATGATATTGTGAGAGTCTACTACAGATCCTGAAGTCAGACTGAGGAACTGAATGATGCATTTCTAGAAAAGATGGACACACAGTCAGAAAAAAAACAGTGTAGTATGATGGGTGATTTCAACTATTCTGATATTTTCTGGAAGTCAGACTCAGCCAAAAATTTAAGGTCCTCACTTGCCTGGAAGAGTATTTCCTTGTCCAGAAGGTGGAAGAGGCAACAACAGGATCTGCTATTTTAGATCTGATCCTAACCAACAAGGATGACCTAGTAAATGGGCTGCAAGTGGTGGGATCCTTATGTGGGAGCTTGTTATACAGTGGAAATGGGAAGGCAAGAGTAGCCAGACATGCATTCTAGATTTAGGAAAGTTGATTTCAATAAACTTAGGGAAATATTGGATATGATCCCATGATCAGGAAGGATGGTCTAGTGACCATACCAGTGGGGGAATGGCATCAGAGTTGTGCCTGTGCATCAATGCAGAGTGGTCAAATAGGGATAGGGCTCATCTAAGAAGATATTGATTGCCTCCTTACACAATTGTTAGAATAATGTTCCAAGAGAAGGCCATTCAGAGTCTGATATTGTTGTATCAACCTTTTATTCAAGAAAGTGTTTTGGAGTGAATATGAAGGCACCTTTATTATTTCATTGAATCATAGAGTTGGAAGGGACCACAAGGGCCATCAAGTCCAACCCTCTGCCATGCAGGAACTCATAATCAAAGCAACCCTAACAGATGGCCATCTAGCTTCTGTTTAAAAAAAACCCAAACAAGGAGACTTCACCACTCTCCGAGGGAGTGTGTTCCACTGCTGAACAGTTCTTACTGCCAGGAAATTCTCCCTAAAGTTGAGGTGGAATCTCTGCTATATGAGCATTCTTTTACTCTGTTCTTTATCTGAACTCTGATGAAATGTGTTTTCAATTCCCTACCCCCTCTCTTGCTCCAGTCTGGAATGAACTATATACAGAAATAACCAATTTTCCCCCTGTCAAACAAGTCTGTTCTTTAGGCTATGAATCATACTTTCTGGCACTTACCACTCTAGCTTCTTTTTTAGAATTCATCTTCAAAACATTGTCCCTTGTGTTTTGGCCATAGATCATATTTCTTTCTTCATGCAATCTTGTATTATTCTATTCCTTCCAAAAAGAATGCATGACACACACTTGGGCTGCATCCATACAAAACTACAGTTCCCAAAATTCTGTAGTACTGAGCCATAGCAGTTAAAGTAGTGTCAAGCTGGATTATTTCTGCAGTGCAGCTGCAGACTTGGACTAAAAGATCATGTACTGGATGGACCTGGAATAGATCTCACAAGTGGGGGGGGGGGGGGAGTCATGATTCAGAGTATCCAGAATATTGTCATTGAGATCAGATTTAGTACTAGCTTTTCTGACAAAGGTTAGAATATTGCTGGTAACTTACTTGCACATATTTCAGTTTTTGGACCTTTCAGTTAAAGTATTCACCACCTCCTTCTATGATATCCACACCACTAGACAGCTTTAAGAGCTAAAACTCACAGCAATAACCATTTACTGAGTGATGGGGGATGGTGGAGGGAGATGCCCAGGAAGAATATGCTCATCCTCTTCCTGGCTGCAGTTATACAATCTAAAGAAGATAACTGATCACCCTCCTGGAGCTCTAGCAAGATGTTAATGATCTGGGAGGGTGACCTCAGTGTCTTCCCCTTCTGCAAACACTGGATGGTGTCTGCCTGCCCCCCACCTGCAACATCCTTCTTTTGGATAGTAAACTGCCCCCCCCCCCCGATCTTTAATGTTGGCTTCCAGAGATGGGAAAGATACAGACAACTACATGAGCAGAGTGTTATGCTCTGCCTGCACAATAAAGGATCATGGCCAAAGACAGAGGTGGAGCCAGAATCATGGATACCTATCAAAGCTCCAGAAACTACATCTTGTCATTTTTTTCACATCAGTTAATAGAATTGACAAAGAAAGCACTTTATGGTTAAATATCTCATCGTGGGTATTTTTTAACTTCTATTTCTTCCTGGTTAAATATTTATTTCAATAAACCATACTACAGTTTTTATTATCCCCTCACAATATAGTTATGGTAGCTGGGTGCTGAGTCTAACGGTGGCTTCCTGAAGGCCATTTCAATCATTGTCTTTAAAAAGCAAGAAAAAAGAAGAAAAAAACAAAGCTTCAGCTTCCTTCCAAAATAGGCCTATGTAGACTAAGGACCTGTGCAGATTGGTACATTGGGCCAGCCTGTAGGCGGGTCGTAGCATCTACATAAATCATGCCCCAGCTCTGCCCGCAGGGCACTGTGATGCCATGGACCACATCACATGGCACATGGCCTCACAGCACTCCTCCAGCACTGTGGCTGCATGACACAGCGCTGAAGGAGTGCCATATAGCCATGGCGCTGCAGCTATACAGAGAGGCAGGATAGAAATAGTAGTAGTAGTAATAATAATAATAATAATAATAATAATTGCTCCCTTTCCAGGGCACAAAAAGGAGCTGCTTTTTGTGTCCCTTTTTCATTCCCTGGAAAGGCCAGTTTCCATGCAGTTTTATGAGACATTTAGACCTCTCCATCAGACGCTTCTGGTGCCACAGCAAACTATAACTCACAGGATTCCCTAGCACCAAGCCAGGGCCGTTAAAGCAGTCTTAAACTCTATTATTTCTGCAGTGTGTTTTGGACCTGAAGGCAAATAAAAAAGTGCAAATACAACAGGTGATCCATACCCAGAAGCATCCATTGTGAATTTTGTGAATCCACTGTGAATAAAATCACTGACAGGGAGGATCATTTGATGTTTGCCTAATCTTCTCCAAAGCAGAAGCTTGAAACACAAGAAGAAGGTAAATACATCAGCAAAAATGCATCCAGAGGCAGACATACAAACACGGGTATGCTGAGCATAGTTTAAAGAGCTAAGACTAAAATTACATGACATTCCAGGCATTCCCTACCTTCTTTCCTTCCCAACAACTCTTCTGACCATTGTAATTTAGATCAAAGTAGGGAATCCAAGGAATCACTCAAGGTTCTCAGGGGCTTGTTGACTGACAACTGAAGCTAAAGAAAGATAAATAGCCCCAACTGATGAGACATGAGACATGCATTTTTACTGGGGGAGAACTTTAAGATGAGTTTAGAAATCAGCAAAGAGAGCCTAAGTTGCAATTTTTTTTTTCCTGGATGTTCAAGGGGAAGCATCTTAATGACAGCTTAGGGCAGTCTTACCTGACACGGCAACCAACAGATGTGTTGGATTGCAACTTTCATCCTCCCTAGTCAGCGTGCACATTGGACTTACTAGCTGGGGATCTTGGGAGCTGCCAACATTGATAGGCTTTCCCTTGAACATCACCAGAAGTTTCCCAAACCAAACATCAGAGAGCAGCAGGCTATATTATGGAATCTGCTGTATCAGGGCGATCCACAACACTTAGGATAGAGAGCATGCAAATTTTGCCTTCAAAATATGGAGACATTGGGCCTTTCCCTTACATGGGGGATCTGCTCTGGAACACACACACACACACCGTGCATAAGGAAAAAAACATGTATGCTTGAGTCCCATTGAAAACAATGGGGCGCGTGCATGTGGTGCGGCACGACATGCACACCATTGTTTTCCCTGCTTCAGCATAAGCTGTATTATCCTCCCAGAATTGAGGGTGGGGAAATTCTCAGAAAACAGCTAGACCCAGAGTCCATGTGCCTATAGGTGGGGGATTAATTGGATTTCAGATGAAGGAGTGCTAATCTGATGAAGGTATAGGTAAAAGGTGACTTAACGGTTGCTAGGGAGGCAGTAAATCTACTCTGGATAGTAGTCTGCACTTGAAACGAGCCATCCAAGTGTGGTATCTATCCCTTTAAGTTTTGCACAAAATTCAAAGTGGGTGTAGTGAGCAGGCCGAAGAAACGGCCAATCACAGAGCTCCAGGAGTCCAGCCAATGAGAAGCTGTCTGGGCAGGGCTATAAAAGAACCTCGACAGACAGCAAAAGGGGGTTTATGTTGTTGAAGTTTTGATGGAAGAGATACCTCAGAGGGAGGATGTGCTCTTAGGGTACCTGTGGGAACATTTGTAGGTTAGTTGTGGACCAGGGAAAGGTCTGAAGAGTCCAGTAGGGACTAGATAGGCTTGAGGGAGTCTAAGGAAGAGAGGCTCAGTATAAGCCTGTAGGTTTTAAGGAAGATTTTGGGCATAATTCTGGAAACAAGGTTGCCTGAGTGGCTGTAGTATTATTGTTTAAGGAACTTTTGTAACTAAGGAACAAGACAAGCAAAGCTTTAATTATATTTCACAATTTATTTTATATTTTACAAATAAACTTTATTCATGTTTTGAATTATTCACTTGGCCTCGGTTGGACTATTGAAACACACTACCAAAGATCTCAGTGACTCAGTAGGAGATAGGTGGTGGACGAACAAGAGAGGGATCATAGAATCATAGAATCATAGAAATTTAGAGTTGGAAGAGACCACAAGGGCCATCCAGTCCAACCCCCTGCCGTGCAGGAACTCCCAATCAAAGCATACCCGACAGATGGCCATCCAGCCTCTGCTTAAAAACCTCCAAGGAAGGAGACTCCACTACGCTCCGAGCGAGTGTGTTCCACTGTCGAACAGCCCTTACTGTCAGGAAGTTCTTCCTAATGTTGAGGTGGAATCGTTTTTCCTGCAGTTTGCATCCATTGTTCCGAGTCCTGTTCTCTGGAGCAGCAGAAAACAAGCTTGCTCCCTCCTAGACAAGAAAGAATGCAGAAAGGGTCGTTCGGGTTTGCACCACAGTGGGTTCATCACCCTACAGATATGGAGTCACAAACTGCCACTGGGGATGATGATGATTTTGATGATAACAATGATGATCCCAATCCCCCCATTTTCCAAGTTTAAGGAATGAGGTGGCTTACAAACAATAGACAGATAAAAATGAATAGCATGCAAAAGTTAAAAAGCAAGTAAACCTTCATAAAATTTAAAACCAATCAAATCAAATTAAAACAACAACAAATAAAAGTCCAGCACATTATACAAAGCCCATTTCCACCGAAATATCAATTGTCAATCAAATATCAATCAAAGCCTTTGTTACACCATCTGATAACACCAAGTGCCCCTCGAGCGTATAAATAAGGATACGAATATCTGCTCCAGACATAGCCATTCATGACTTATTTGGGAAAGTGGGTGTGTGTGTAGGAAAATTCTTAATGTGCACAATAAAAAAACCACCAAAGGGCCCCCTGATGACATTAACATATGATTGCTTCAAAAAGGAGAAAAAGGGGAAGAAAGAAATAACTTTTTCCACACTGTTTACATATGATATTAGAAATGACTGCCACAGGATATAGTAAAAGCCAATAGTATAAATGAGAGGTTTTGTCTTCTTAATATGGAGGGTTTGGGGTCTGTTTTGAAGGACTGCCAATAAGTATATAGAATTATTTTATAGCATATCTAAACTAAAACCTTGAACTGGTTTAACAGTTCTCTCTCTCTATGAGCTAGAAGTCTATGATGGAGGAGAGGCAGAAATCTTTACCAAATCTCAAAACTTCAACCAACTATAAATCACGGAACCTTTGGGGGAAAGCCATGAGAGTTAAACAGATTTAAAATAAAACGTCACCAAACAGTGATGCCTTTATTGACCAACCAAAATGCACAATATACTAGTTGCAAGCTTTTGAAGCTCCACTGGCTCCTTCATCCGGCAAGATGTTACAAACCAAACAGGAGAAAAAATACAGGTGTTAGTAAGAAGCCTGCATTCTGTTGTTTCTGTCCTTAGTTAAGATGGTATGGGAAGAATATCTTTTGCAGGCTGACTCCTCCTCCTTCTGCCCATATGGCAATTTATGTGGACTTATCTCCTGTGCAAGAGGCATGCCATCCAGTGTCCAACTGGACTATCATCTGGTCCAGATGATCCAGATGGCCAGAAGGAGGAGGAGCCAGCCTACAAAAGATATCCTCCCCATACCATCTTAAATAAGGACAGAAACAACAGAGCAGTTAAAGTGGTCTCAAACTAGATTCAATACATTTATTTTAAAGAGACTCCAAAGTATCCTTGGGTGGGCTAGAGAAATTGCAAGTACTTTCCTTGCTAGTTTCACAAATATTTTGAGCTGCCAGGAAGCTCTCCTTGAATCAAACTGCATAGAGGTCAGAATGCCCCACTCCACCTGGAGATAATGGTGTATATCAAGAACTTGGAGAGCTCTTAAATGGCACGTGTTGATTTAAATGGTAAACACATCCCAGCTAGTACTGGAATGTTGGCACAGTATCAGGGGCAAAAAGACTATTTTACAAGCAGATTGAACATTGGTGACAGTTGGTTCATTGCTGAGATTTTTAATCCTAATCACAGTTGAAATCTGAAATAAGAAAATCACTTGGACCACCATATTTATTCAGTTACTGTATTAGGCTCTCAGACTGGCTACTCCCAAGATTATTTTGAAGGCCATTCATTAAGATTCATCAGATTGTTCAGATTTTTGGATTTATAAATTAAGAACCTTACCATCTGCTCCTCCACATTAATGGATCCTCACCAATGGATTCAAATGACAAGAAAGAAGACTTCAGCTAAATATTAGGAAGAACTTCCCGGTGGAAAGATGTGTTCAAGAATAGCATAGGCTGCCTCACAAGGTGAATTCTTCTTTAGGGTGAAGAATCAGAATCATATTTATTACAGTCATAGTCCAGCACATCTTTGGGGTGTTTTAAACAGAGATTAAGTGTCCATCTGTCAGGCATATTTTAGTTATGAGTTTCCTGAATCAGCAGAGGGTGGACTAAATGGCCCTTGGTATTTCTCTTCTTGATTCTATGGCAAATTAGCATTCACATAAAAAGAAAAGGAATGGACCATCCTCAGTATTCTTGCTTCCTTAAGTATATTTGCTGCCTAAGCATTAGGCACTTTACACCTTGCACTCTAGGGCTTATATGTGCAAGTGGCATATATCTCTTGCAAAACCATAGTTCATCTTTTTGATTTTCAAGTAGAATATTGTTCCCTAACAACCTATGTGGAAGTTATGGCTGGTTTGTAAATTAGACACAGTTAACTTGGTGGTTAACTTCTAATGACAATCTGTGGCTTGAGATTCCTCAAACAACTTTGTCATTAGTGATGCTGCTGAAACTGCACAATCAATGGACTTGTAATATTCGGCTGACCATATTTCCCTGAGACAAGAAATGGGACATTGAAACAACAAAAACATCACAGGGTTATGTAATATTCCACGTTCATGAAAAAGTAAGACAATAACAACAGTTTTATTACACGAACATATTGAGTTAACAATTATTATTTAATAGCAGAACTTAAACAAAAATTTAGGTAGATGTAGAGGGGGACTATATTTCACCACAATTGTACCATGGATATTTCTCTGATGAGGTAATCTTCCACAGCAAATTTTGGTCTTTCAACACCTTATCATAAAACTTCTCACACTCCATGACCCTTTTTTTTTTTTTTTGACAACCACAATTTCAAACAGAAATCTTCAAACCATTTTTGCAACATAACAGGGCATTTTTCTTGAAAACAGAACATGAAAGGATGGTCTAGAAATATGAATAAGGTACTTTCCCTGTTTTGAATGGTCAAATAAATGGCCCGTTATTTCCCCATATATATTTGTCTGGTCTTGTTATTTCATGGTTGATCATCAATTGGAGTCTCTGCACCTGCTCTCTTGTTCATGCACCAAATCAAAGGGTTGTTTCTATTTGCATTCATGGTGGCAAACAGATTTTTTTTCATGATATACTTTGGTATACATATTATTGAACACAACCCCTTTGTATGTGTATCTGCATGCAATCTTTTTCTATGACTGGATGTAGCACTCATCTTAAAAGCTCACATCATATGCATGTGTGCATGTCTGCCTGCATGTGTGCTAAACACAGTCAAAATTAATCCAGATGTGTTTCTTGCAGCAACTCCAAACAACTTTTAAACTTCTCCAAAATTGTACATTCCAGTTCTGTAACATCCAACATTAGCTTGAACATTGTTTCAAGTCTGCCACCTAGTGGCCATCTATCTTTAATGGCCTCTTTGGATCCCTGCAAGCAAGCTACTACATCCTTTGCCTGGATAATAACTAAAAGGCCACATAAAAGCTCAACAAATAATACTTACTATTGTAAAATTGTAGCAAAAACCCATGCTCTGAAGCTATCTGTGTTAAGTTTTTATAGGTATCTCCTTTTGCACTGGAGCTAATGGGAACCTGATGGCTGTTATCTCTTGGAAAGATAAGCATCAGAAAAAAAATGTAATTTAAAATGTGGAAGTGAGATCCCTTGAGGCTTCAATCTTTAAATCTAAAGGGAAGAAGTATTGACTCCTTTGCAAAATAATAAAAGAGTTTTAGGATTTGAGATTCTAGGCAAGAAACACAAGAGAGATAGACTCATAAAATCATAGACCTGAAAGTGACCACAAGGTCCATCCAGTCCAATCGCTTGCCATGCAGTAATACACAATCAAATCACCCCAACCAATGTCTATCCAGCCTCTGTTTAAAAACCTACAAAGAAGGAGATTCCATCACTTTCTGAGGTAGCATGTTCCACTGTAGAACAGCTCTTATTGTCAAGAAGTTCTTCCTAATGTTTAGATGGAATCTCTTTTCCTGTCCTATTCTCCCAGAACTGTTCTCTTGAGCAGCAGAAAACAAGCTTGCTCCTCAATATGACACCCCTTCAAACATACCCAGCTCCCTAAGGAGTTTATCACACAGGAGGAATTTCTCCTAATTTCGAATTGAGCCAATTCAAATTCACATAAATTCACTAGTTTAGCAAATTTACGTGAAATCTAATTGCGTTCAGAATGCATTCAGAATGACTCCCCATTTCCCAAAAATGACCCCCCATAGCCTGAAATTGCATGAAATACACTTATACACATTAACGTAAAACCTATGATTGCGTTCGGAATGACTTCCCTTTTGCCTGAAATGGTGTGTGATACACTCATACGCAATTACGTGAAACCCCATGATTGCATTCGGATTACCATTGCATTATACCTCCAAATTCTGTTGTGTGATAAACTCCTAAATCTCTCCTCACAAGCCATGGTTGCCAGAGCTGTCACCATTCTGGTGGCCCTCCTCTGAACACACTCCAGCTTCTCAACAAATGCGGTGCCCAGAACCTGACACTGTGTTCCAGGTGAGGCCTGACCAAAGCAGAAAAGAGAGGCATGATTACTTCCCATGATCTAGACACTATACTTTTATCTATGCAGCCTAGAATCGCATTGGGCTTTTTAGCTGCTGCGTCACACTGTTGACTCATGTTCAACTGTTATAGATTATTGATTATTTTAAACCCAGAATTTTAACCAGAAATTAGCAGGGAGACCAAGAAGTTTATTGGAAAGGAAACATTTTTTTTATTTTTAGCTGCAGCATTCCAAGTAGGAAATTCATCCAAATTACTGGGACCCTGATTCCAAAATGAACCAAGTTTTTTAATAGTATTTTGAACAAAGAAAACCAGAAATCACATTTCATTGGTTACATTGAATTAAACCTTTACACCCCGGTATTTTCATTGGATATTCACATATTAGACCTAACATATGTCACTATCCCTCATGGAACAACCATCAATCAAATGATTATCTATATGTTTCCAAACAGTCTTTTTCAGTACTTTCTTTTGTTTGGGTTAGCATCTCAGATCTGTAGCCATTCAGAGTTGTTTACATTCCAAAACAGATGACCTAGAATAATAATCCCTTGCTCTCGATACATTTCAACACTATAATTTTTCAGCTCCTGAAGAAGTGAAATTCCAATTCAGAGCTACCGACCACAAACTTGTTATGTTCAAGAAGAAACAGATGATGCAGTATAACAGCCTGCCTAAACAGGAGGATGTGAGAAATTGTTTGGATGGATTTCATTTGACATGCTTGGTCCCCATGAGTTTGTTATTAAAACCTTCTAGGCATTGAAGATTTAGAACGTCAAAGCATTGGTTTGAAATTGATAGGTCTACTCTGTACTTTAGGAAGAATGGTGTAGGTGACCAGCTTCAGGCATTCAACCTTCATTTGGGTGAGAAACAGGAATCAATATTTAAAATTAGGTACAGATAAGTATCATCACGCTTCCTTGACAACTCTCCAAGGCTATCTGAAGTGTAGACAAGAAGTAATTCCAAAGACTAAATTGGACATGGCCCTCTAAAGGAAAGTCCACAAGTGAGACTTTATTGAGAATAAAATTGAAATTGCCCTCTAAAAGGAAGTCTGCAAGTGAGACCTGTAAACATGTTTCAAAGTCCACATCTCAAATGTATACATCCACCAAGGATATTGGATTGTGGCACTTAGCCATTTGTGCACACCTCATCTTTAGGTACTTACTGCTGCATCATGAAAATCAGCCTCATTCAGCTTTGTCAAACTTTTCAGTTCCTTATACTTCCACATCATTTCAGCACTGTTTAAATGTTGAACTAGATCCCATAATGGTAAATCTGAACATACAAAATTTAGTCAGGTTCCAATTCTTGGAGCCTAAACCCAGTAATGGATTGTGAGTTTTTGGAAGGATACTTCTGAAATTTTCATCGTGCTAGTTTTGTTGATGCATCTTGGCAAATCAGCTTCATTGTCTTGTCAACTTCTAAATTCATTAAAGTTCTACATTGCCTCAGCACTACTTGAACCTTCTTGGCAACTAGAACCCATAATGGTGTATTTGGACACATAAAGGCAAGATTTTCCCTCCTCTCCCTACCATATTCAGTTAACTGGGAGCATACTATTTTTGCACTTTGCACTCAGTGTGCAGCAACTAAAGCAAGCTGAGAAAAGGGGGAAAATGTGGGAAGATGAGAGAGAAAATGAAACATTTTAAAAACAACTGAAAAAGTGGGATAAAAAAAAATATTAATCAGGATTGTCCCTGGCACATTGAAGCAGCTGGAGCATATGAACAGTACATTTCACATGTATTTCACATTTTTTTACAATTCGAAATGAATATATGAAGAAGAGGAATACAAATCTTTGCTTGATTTGTTTTCATGTATGATAATGAATAATATCAATAGTTTTCTCCCTACTGGGAGGGATGATAACAGTTATTGTTATTTCAAAAGGCTTCTTGCATTCCTGAGACTATTTTGCACAAATTACGTAAACTCCCCCCCTCCCCGCCACAGCCAAACTACAACTGCTTTGCACAAGCTCCTATTACTACTGCCTGCTTCCCTGGACTTTAGAATAGTGGTGGCACTGGATGGGTTGTTTCCACCTTTTTTGCATGTAGTCCCATCCTTTTGTGCTACATAAATGTGCAGGACGTACTCCACAAAGGGAGAAGAAGGCTAGTTTTATGCAGAGGTTCTCTGCACAAATTGCAATATCTTGTCTTTATTGTCAAAGAGCACACACAAAACTGATCTTATGGCAGTTGTCAAGAGATGATGATGATGATGATGATGATGATGATGATGATGATTTGTCCTAACCTGTGTGGAAATACTCTTTCCACACTGAAGACCAAATATTTTGAATACTCTTCACATTCCTATTGCCCTTGTAAGGGGCAAGCTACTTAGCTGGTGAGGAACAGCAAAAAATCTTCTACTTAGCAATAGCATCAGTTTATGAGAACTCTTTGGAAGACTATAGAAATCCACCTGATTGCATTCACACATCCTTAGTAAGTATGCATTTTCTTTATGAATTGTTGTTGTTGTTGTAATCTTTATTTATGTGAATCATTAGTATAGAAATTGTGTGTGTTGCAAAGTTCTCTCACACAGCAGATCATATTTTCTTCATAATCCCTCCTTTTTATACTACGGCACAGAGCAGAACAACCCCGGCTCACTTCTGTGGTTTTACCTCCTAGAGAAAGACAGAAAACGTGCATTAGAGAATCCTCCAACACATAAACTGATACTAACTTATTTTCCAGCTCTATCTCTCTTCAATCTGGAAAGAAGCACTAATATCATTAAGAGAGAAATAGCGAGTTGAACATCTGTTGGTAAGTGTAACACAGCTGCTAGCTTTCTATGGTTGTCAGACAGCAGATTTCATGACTTCACAAACATCTTCTGATTCCCTAGAAGACTCGTCCTAACACCCATCAGATGCAAGACAGTATAGTCTCTCCAAGGTGGCCCAGTCAGAAAAATATTTGACTGTAACAATATTTGTGGTGATAGAAGACAAATATTCATTCCATTCTTGTTAGCTGTGATGTCAGGTATGATGTCAGAATAGATGGTTCAGACTAAATTAGGTGCCAAGGCAAGTGAAAAAGCTTTCTCTGTAGGAAGCTGCAAGCCAAAATGTCATTGCTCCGTGTGCCATTTGTATGGCACTGTGGAGCAAGGATGCCCTCATCATGTACTAGGGTTGCGGAGCATCGATTGGCTCCTCACCCGGGCAACCCTAGCACATGATGAGGGTGCCCTATAATGCCTGTCTGTATCGGGCACAGTGCGGGCGTGTGCCCCATTACTTCTTCCGGGTCACACCATGTTTTTTTTCTGGTATTGCAGCAGTAGTAATACCAACAAAAATCCTTGGCTACTATAGTGCACCCATGTCATACGTGGGTGCGCCTTACGTGGCTTCCAGCATATGCTGGAAGCCACGTAAGGTGCATCCACGTATGGCATGGGCACACTGTAGTAGCCAAGGATTTTTGTTGGTATTGCTACTGCTGCTCCTGATGTTTTCCAAGAATAAGATTGGATACAAAGGAGCGGGCTATAAATAAAATTTTATTATTAGTAGTAGAATGTTTTCCTTTAGAACTCACCTTTACGAATTTCTCGAGTGTAACAGATGTTAAACATTCCATAGTTACATGTTGCTTCAGGTTGGGTCATGCAACTGTTATCAGTTAGCACATTCTTACAATCAAAGCATTTCAAAGCTTCAGCTAGGACACAAAGGGAACAATATTATGGAAATGCTGGACAAAAAGGAACATATATTCCTATGTGGTGTACTCCTATGTACAAAAATTATGGTTAGATGTTATAGAAGAGATAAATGCAATGATGGGGAGAAACCTCCAGTTTGATAAGGAGAATTGTTTAACCTTGAATTTAAGATAACTGGGATTGAATAAGACAGAAGAACACATAATTTAAAAATAAGAGCAGCACATGCTTTAATAGCATTGGCATAGAAAAATGATATTGGAGGGGAAATTGGTCACATTATATGCAGAATATCTCATATTTGATTATTAAGGGCGAAAAAGGAAAATATAATGGAAATTATCTGGTAGGACAAATGCGGGGTTGTTAGATTGAGAAAATCAAAGTTGGAAGGGGGTACAATAAAGTTAGAGAAACTATTAACAACATATTCCACATTAAAGGTACTGGATTCTAAATAACTTGGTCATAGTCATCGGAGGTGGAGGAGGGAGGGGACAAGGGGGTTGAAAACTATGTGGTGTAATAATGATAATAGCTTGTAAGGATTTATTATTTATATTTTATGGTATTAAGGACCATAAAACAAATAAATAAAGCAATTAAAAATATTATGGAAATGTTTAGTTAGAGCTATTTTAATGCAAAATGGCTAGCAGTGGCAAATTACATGAAGGCAAACATCCTGGCACTAGGTAATGAGATAAGAATTTCTTATCTGTTGTTATTTATACCTGTAGTAACAGACTTAAATACCCAAAAGGCACCAGACCCCATCTGATCTTGGAAGCTAAGCAGGGTCAGCCCCAATTAGTACTTAGATGGAGAAACCTCCAATGAATTACCAGCTGCTGTAGGCTATACATATACAATGTTGTATGCCTTCAAGTCATTTCTGATCTTGGCAATCCCATTATCATAGGGTTTTGTTGGCAAGGCTTTTAAGAGGGAGTTTGCCATTGCCTTCCTCTGAGGCTAAGAGAGTGTGGCTTGTTTGTGGTCACCCATTGAGTTAATATGGCTGAGTGGGAATTTGAACCTGATCTCCTGGAATCTTGGTCCAACACTCAAACCACTGTACCATGCTGGCTCTCACACAGTGATATTTCTCATGTTATAATAGCTCTTTTCATTTCAATGGGACACAGGACTCATTGCTAAGTTTTAGAAGTTCTTTGCAGTGAATTCTATCATAACAGGTCTCCTCTGTAGCTCTTCTTGCCTTCTTGGACTTACCTATGCCAGTGTACAGCAGGATGATGACACCTATTGCCAGAACCTTGCTCATGTTTGGCTCCTTTACCCAAGCAACCAGGAAAACAGAAACAAATGGCTTCAAAATATGGGCAGATGATGCAGACAAGCTTCTAGTACAGAAGAACGGGAAGACCAGTCTGGATGGAGTTCATCCTGCTTTCTGGAGCCCACTGAGTTTATTCTTAGTGTCTCATGGGCAAGGAGCATAAAGAACTGTTGAATGCTCATGTGTTCTTGATAGGTCTGTTGTGTCCTTTGGGAAGAATGGTGTAGGCGAGCGTTCCTTCACCTGACTCAGACTGACAGCTTTCAAATGTCTGAGATACAATGGATAAGATCCAGTGTGGTGTAGTGATTTAAACTACAATGATTTAAACTACAATGCTGTAATGATTTGACTACAATGCTGGAGACCAGGGTTCTAATCCTTGCTCAGCCATGGAAATCCACTGGATTGGCATTTAACCACTGTGCCACCAAGGTATGGCCTCATAGCCCGAAAAACCCACAAAAAACTATAGCTGTTAATTTATCCATTTCATACATTTCAGCTAATTTAAATAACCATTCATCTATCCGTGGTACTTTTTCAGATTTCCTGTACATTGTATCCTAGCTGAGGATATCATGTATAGTACTAATACACAGCTCAATGCTATGGTATTCTTGGAATTGTAGCTCATTGTGGCACCACAGTTCTCTGACAAATTGTCCCCAGTGAACTATTAAGTTACAAGAGGCAGGACAGATTGTGTGACATCCACATATGTATGCTCCTTTGTGAATAGGGAAATATTAATTAATGACTTACTGAACTATCATCAGAGGAACATATTGGGTGGATAATCCAGGGCTGGTGGTGTTTTCTAGCTCAGAGACAACAGCATGTTCTTTGAAAAATTTCCATCAAAGTGGTTCACCCATGACAGAATGTATTTTCTCTCCAAAACTGTGATATTTCTTCTAAGGACATAGGACATGAAGAACCTTACATTCCTGGAATGCATTTATGCAATAAAATATTAATAAATAACCCCTTAAACCCGAAGATATAAACTCACCTTCATCCAGCCCACCAGCGAGTGCATTAAATAGATTGTATTTTGCTCTTTTTACTGGCTGGAGCTTTGAATGTCTGCTCCTTCGACATCTCTCTGCAAGTTTCTCTTCTTTTCTGAAATATATTTGGGGGGAGAGAATGAACAAGTGTCTAGTTCTGAGTTTCTTTGCTATACTCTGCTTAGTGACTTTTCAGGCCCCACCTAAGAAGAAAAAGAAACATAAAGGTATATTTATTAAAGACAAATTAATTTCATATATTTTTGACATATACAATTTTAACTTTTTCTTCATTCTTTCCAACAGCCTGTCTCAGAGCAAGAGGCCTTGTGAGGATGGGGGAAATGGAGAGGGCATCAGAAGCTGGCCTGTCTAAGATATTCAGTGTAACTTTACCTATATTGACTGTTGGGTAGTGATTACATGAAATGGGACAGTGCAGTTGTTTTCAGTCTGTGGGTGCCCAAATGTCATTGGAATACAATTCCCAAAATCCTTTATCATTAGCTGTGGTGGATGGGGTTTCTGGGAGTGGAAATCCTAACATCTGAAGATTCAGGACGAAACTTTTGCTCATCCCTGGTCAGCTGCAAGTCCTTTCTTTCGTGTTGGACATTCTACCTCTCATTGTGCACACATCTTTCCAGAGATCTTCTTTAAATACTAAGCAGCATTGTTATATACAGTTTTTATGGATTGGGGTGGATATACAGTGGACCCTTGCTTTAAGCAGAGGATCCATTCTGGACCCCCCGCGTAAAGCAAATTCTGTGCATTCTCAAGCCCCACTTAGATTAATTAATTAAATGGCCTTAAATGGAAAACATCTTTACTTCCTGGTGGAAAGACATCAGGAAGGAGGCTAGCTGTACCTCGCAGGGAAAGGAGTTCCATAACATGAGAGCATTCCCCAAGAAGGCACTCTCTCAAGTCCTTGTTAAGCATGCCTAAGATGGTGATGGGACAGAGAGAAACCCTATCTGCACAGATCTCAGAGCATAGACTGGCTGCTACAGGGAGATACTTTTTTCCACATAGTCTGGGCCCAAGTTATGTAGGACCAGCACTTTGAATTTAATTAATTAATTAATTAATTGTATGGTTTGTTAGTTTTTTTTTAAGGCGTTGGGAAGTTGTAAACAAGTCTACTGTTCTCCAGAGGCCTCCAGTAATGGTAACTGAACTTTTTCAGGAAAGTATTTCACTTGAAAAATTTTGAACAGATCAAGGGGATTAGGGACTGCAAAAAATATACACTTTGTGTGTGTGTGTGTGTGTGTGTGTAACCTGGGGCAGGGACACACACTTTCTCTACCCCTGCCGTAAGGAGAAGCAAATGCTTCCTTTTTATATCTATGCCTTCCCAAGTGGAGATCTTTAGCCAACTCAATACACTGTAGCCATGTCATCAATCACATTCATTTTGTTTCTGTAGTGTGGTATGAACAAGATTACCGTTACTGTGAAGGCTGTGACAATGTAGACCCACAAAACAATTGTTTGAAAAGGCCATACAAATGTGTTGCCAAGAAATCAGAATATTGCTACAACCGAATAGTGAGCAAAGGTGAGTGCTAAAGGGAACATATATTGGGGAACGTATATATCATTCTATTTTAATCGGTTCTCTGTGAGTTTCACCAGGCATGTATGTAATGCATCTATATATCTATGCATGCATTTACAAGTTCCATACATATTCCAAAGGAATAACCGTAAAACAATCAAAATGTGAAATCAACAGACATTTGGAACATTGTTGTGATGGTGGTGGTGGTGGTGATGGTGATGATTTATGCTCCACTAGGACCAACCAAGATCTCAGTCTAAATGTAGAGCAGGATTGACCAAATTAGAAATTATGTGGTAAATACTCCCAACCACAATGACCAAAGAGGACATACACAGAGCTATTTATCGATTGTGCCTACACAGATCACCAACAGGATGCCAACCCTAGTTAAGAACTTAGAACTAAAGGCCATAATGAATGTGTAAATTAAATATTTGACCAGTGCTACCAAAAGTAGTGGTCCATGAGCTCTCATCTGCCAGTCTGTGATGAGTTTCTAGAAAAGAAATAGTTGTACTCAATGGGGATAAACATACCTGTCAAGTATGCTTTGATTGAGAGTTCCTGCATGGCAGGGGGTTGGACTGGATGGCCCTTGTGGTATCTTCCAACTTTGATTCTATAATTCTAGTGCTTGTCTCCAGCACACTTCATTTCAATTCATTTTCATTTGAATTTAATTCTCCTCTTTGCCACTCTCTTTACACGTTTGCAGGTGGACTTCTTCTCTTTGTGGATCGTGGCTGCATTTCGAACTGTATTTATATACAAGACGATGGCCGCTATAAGAACTTTACCTGGTGCTGCAGCACAAGAGATTATTGCAATCAGTATAATTTCTGGCCCAGTGAGCTTCCACCAGAGCTATTAGAGCTATCATAGGATTCTGTTCACCACCACCACCCATCCCCAAGTCTCACTTTGTAACTACATAGGGATGGATGAGAATTTTGTTTCACTTGGCTTCTTATCAGAACTCATCCAAATGTATGTGGTTGGTTTTTTTGGTTTTTGGTTTTTTACATCTGAGATGGAAAGTACTTGGAATATACATACATACATACATACATACATATATTAAAAACTGAATGTAAATGAAACCATAATTATCCAAATCATCCAGCCAGAATGAGTTCTTTGTTTTTAATCCTGGCAAGGTCAACCACATTAGTGCTGAATTAATGTTGTCATCATATTTTTTTCTGGAATGTTCCTCATCTTTAACAAAGCCAGTAAACAACATGAACTTCTTGATCCTGGGGACAGCTGTAGTTGTTGAATTCAGCCAGTTTGTAAGGGGAGAAATTTATTTCAATATTGTTTTGAAGAATTTATATTTTTGAAAATGTCTAACATAAACGACTTGGAGTTAAAACAAATTGATTGAAGGGAAAATCAAAACGAACAGATTTTTTCCATCTCTACTTTCACTTTGACTCCTTTAGGGTTGGAAAGTGGATTGGGAAAAGTCCAGAATATTCTCCCTTTTTAGTCAGGCAAGGTATAAGAGATTTACCTACTCTTATTTGGGTTGTCATCTGGTCTGAACCTAACCAGTGGAATTAAATTCTACTAATTTCTATGGGGCATCATCAATCCACGGTAGCATATTAGGGCCACATCCATAATTACGGCATTTTAGAGTCTATGGCTTTATGGTACATATTAGCATTATTGTCAATATTTCACAAAGTCCAGCATCCCATTAGTGATATAGGCAAGCATAGTTCCATCCTGTGCACGTATATGTGCTTTTCGTTTCTTTTCTCTTTTTGTCATCATGGAGGTTTGGAGGTTCTCTTCCTTCTTCTTCTCCAACCAAAGCTGCCCTCTCAGTTCAGCATGTTGCTGCAATAGTCATTCTCAATGGCCATTCCATCTCTAGTGCAGAGCAAAGAGAGGCATCTGTCTATATTCGTATAGCCAGACACAGACCCATGAAACCATCTTCTGGGATGACTGGAAGAAAATGCTCCCAGATTGCATCGGGCTATAGGAACATAGAGAGTCAGCATGGTGTAATGGTTTGGGTGTTGGACTAAAACCCTGGAGACTATGGTTAAAATCCCCACTGAGACATGGAACTCCCCATTCAGCCATCTGCACTCAACCATGAAAACCCACTCTGTGACCTTCGACAAGTATCACACTCTCTCAGCTTCAGAGGAAAGACAAAGGCAATCTTCCTCTGAACAAACCTGTTTTAGAGTTGCCATAAATCAGAAATGACCTTAAGGCACATAACAAGAAAAATGGGATATCCTTCCCAGTTTCTCAATTTCTAGCAATCATAGAATGGCTGTGGGGGGCAGGAGAGCTATCTCAGCAGCCCACTGCATTGTGGGGCCGTGAGAGAGAAGTCACAGCGGTTTCACATATGGAACTTACTCCACATACATTTGTATAAGATCATTCAATTCATTACACATGGTTAACTTTTGAAGTAAAAAATAAACTCCTATGTGGACCAGAAAAAAAACCCACCCAAAACCACTTGAAAACAATGAATAAAATAAAATGCCACTATAAAACAGAAGCAACAGAGCATTTCTTAAAATTTCTAATGAACAAATATTGGTTACCGAAACACCCCATAACCCTGTACTTGTTTTTCCCCCTCACACATAGCAGTTTCAAATATTCTGATTGACAGCTGAAAGAAAGGGGAAAGACTGCATAAAGGAGGCCGCCCAACTTACCTGTTTAAGGCCACATAGTCACCCTGGCTGGTGCCATTTCAGCCTGGCTCTCCCCTCCCCTCTCCCTATGCTTGATTTGGGCTGTGCTGTCACAACTTCCTAGGGGTGGTAGCATAGGTTTTGGATCTGGTGGGCATGGTTTCCAGGGCTGCATAGCACTGGATCAAGAGTCCTACGAGGACCCAGGGTTGCTGTGAATTTGCAGTGTTGCCATTGTGAGGGCAGCACCATGTCAGTGTTCCCCGGTGACAAAGGGCGGAGATGTGAATATGCGATCAACCAGTTAACAGAGAGGGAGATCCCCCTTTGATCACCCCAAAGCTGGGCTGTGACCAAGCAAATGGGTTCATCGATCAATGGTGGATTGATTGATGACAGATCCAGACCTCATGCATTTTCAGGCCAACCCAACTTTTAGCTGTTCTTGTTCTTGTTAATAAAGTTGTAGCCTTTTACTTGTGGTGTTGGTGGTTATTGTTGCGGCACCTCCACTCCAAGGCAACTCTTCCTCTTCCGTATTTAATTTGCAACAAGTTTGACCCCATCTGCACCTGCTTTTGTGTGCATTAAGAAAAAAAAACATAGGGACATAGTTAAGAGTAACAATCTGTGCAACTGAATATCAAAAGTAATTTGAGTCTCAGGCAAGAAACAGTAAGATTTGCTATGTTCCCCCTTTTCTTGGTGAATTAGTCATTTCATAGAACTTACTTTTCATACATCTTTTTACTTTTCCCAATAAACTTTCATGATGAACGACAATCCAGAGTATATAGGCATTCTCTGAAGATGCCAGCCACATGTCTCTGGATTCAGATCTCTTTTCATGTTAAACAGATGAGATCTGGACTGAACAAAAAAATATACTCTTAGGAGTTGTGGCAGGTTTTCATTTTGGATAATGACGCTAGATGTCAAGAGTGGCTGAAGGTATTATGTACCACTCTTTAAAAGTGGCATTTTTGTTTCTCATAGGTTGTCAACATGAGCCAAAAGGCCTGTGTTCCCTCCCTGGCCTCATGTCATCCTGTTTAGACAACACAGCAAAATCCTCGGGGCCAGGAACGAGCTGGATCAGGCAGATTGGACATGGAACTGACGGATCTGGCCTAATCTTGGGGTAAAGAGCTCCCTGGGTCAATTTGACCCTTGGTTTGCCACAGAATTTCATGGAAATGTGGCAAACCCCAGCTGTTTAGAAGGTCCCCCATGCACCATTGCTCCTACTGAGAATCCTCCCTCCACTGCTGCATCTGATGCAATGTGGATGCAGCCAGGTGTCCCATTTCCACAACAGATGTGGCAATAGGGTACTTCTCGGTAGAAGTGATGACACAACAAAGGAAGGAGCGTGTGCTGATAGGGAGTCCTGGGTCAGTGCAGGAACAAGCATGTAAACAGTTGTCTGTGCCCACACTAACCTGAAGACCAGTCCAGGTGTACACCTTGGCTAGAATATCAGGGGCTCAGTCCATGCTATCTTGGCTTATCTGCTCAGCTCTCAGAGACAAAAAAAAATTACTTGCCTGAGGAAAGGCTGCCTTTGATTATACACCCACTGGTCAGTTTTCTTCAGGTGCATGAAAAACCTGCCAATTCCATTAAGTCTCCAGCTGTCCTACATTTTGACTTTGAATAAGTTTCTAATAATAAATTCACTGGGTTCAAAGCTATTTCTTCCTATTACAATGTAGGATGCTCGTGTCCTCTTATTAGCTTCTTATTTTGTCTTTGAAGGCCTTTTGCCGCTCTCCTTCCTGCGATTAGAAGAAGGAACTAACAATGAACAGAGTTCTGGCAATAGGCTTCTTAACTCTGCTCTCCTTTCATACAGGTAAGATCCAGAGGCAAGAAGGGGAAACAAAGTATATAGAGAAAATCCTTTAATCTTTCATAGTCCCTCTGCATTCTTTCATAGTCACTCTTTCAAGGCCATTGTCAACTCCTCTTAGGGACTTTCCAAGAATAATTAAGTCATAGAGTAACAAAGAGTAGAACGTTTTTTAATGAAAGAAAAAAGAACATGGACCCATCAATGTTTCATCTTGAAAAATCATTAAAATGAATCCTTAAGCCCACTGCCACTGGAAGATTCACCAAAGTTCATTCCTCTAATTCAGGGGAATTTTTTCTTTCAATCCATCCACTATTGAAACAAAATTCTGCTCAAAATGATTGGCACAAAATTCAAAAGTATAGGGACTATATTTTACTACCAAGAAGCTCGTGTACAACACAACTCCATGTGTCAGACTGTTA
Organism: Urosaurus nigricauda; assembly: GCA_034509955.1. Lineage (NCBI taxonomy): Eukaryota > Metazoa > Chordata > Lepidosauria > Squamata > Phrynosomatidae > Urosaurus > Urosaurus nigricauda. Next base: position 12,624,776 of record JAOEGL010000009.1, read on the forward strand.
GCAAGAAAAATATTGTGCTAAGCCTTAGGTGGCCCTTCTGCTCAAATCAAACTTCTGATAGTATAACAGAAAAGCCTTTATTGAAAGCACAGAGAGATCCAACTAGTATGACTTTTTGACAGAACTGGCAAGCCAGGATTCATACATCAAATAAAACAACAACAAATTCTAAATTGCACCCCCCCCAAATTTGGTGGGGAAAAAGTTTTCTCAAAACAATCTTGTAATATACACATTGTTCTCAAAACAAGAATCTAGTTTCAAATGTAATCTTCTTGTTCCCAGAGAATTTGGGCTTCATAGAGTTAACTATCACCAGGGTCAAGCAGGCGGGCATGAAAGTGTAGCCAGAGACTGCTCCACCTATGACTTCCCAGGGACTGCAGCAACCAAATGGCCTGTTGTTAAAGCAGGCTACCACCACAGTCCTGAACAGATCACCGGCAAGTGTTTTTTCCATGCTCCTTTTTTCCAGCAGCCCGAGGCTGCTTTAGGCAGCCCCAGAGTGGCTTCCAATCCATCTGGGGGAGTGTATCATCTGCATGCTACACCCCTGAAGTGGCCAGAAGCTACTCTTTTTTGTCCGTGTGTTTCAGGCAATTGTTAACAGTTAATGACCTCCAAATACTTTAAAGCAGTAACAGTAAACATTCCTTTCCTCAGGCTGGTACCATCCCAATAAACACAACTCCTTCTGCACCTGGATTCACTCGAAGGGTGAAACAGATTTTAGAACTTTGACATCAATACCAGGAAAAATTCTGTATTTGATGTTTATATTTTATGCTTTATATGGATTACTTTTTGTAATGGCATACATGATACAAATAAACTTATTTACTGCTGTTTACTACATGAAGATAAATAATCTGAGTCAAAGAGAAGCCGAAGGCTTTCATGGCCAGCATCCATAGTTTTCTCTGGATTTTTCTTCTTGTTCTGGAAGAATTTATTTCACTTCCATCTGTGGCTAGTTTCTTCATACAGTGGTGGCATGGAAGTATGTGGGGTACATATACTTGCGTGACCTTTGGTTGGTAGGAAGTGGTTTACATGTTAATCTCTGTGTTGGTCTGTTGATGAATGACAAGACCTCAGGGTGGTAGGTTAAGCAGGAGGAGACATGTGTCTATTTAATTAGCAATCCGTTGTCTGCAGTGAAACCCCCCCAACCCTGGCTGGTGTTCATTTGCATGTACTGAGTCTTGATTTTGGTATTTTTCAGGACTGGTAGCCCAACTTTGTTTACATTCAATATTTCTTCTTTCCTGTTGAGGTTGTCCAGGTGTTTGTGGATTTCAATGGCCTCCCTGTGCATGCATTTATTTTGAAATCATTTTTAGAACAGTAGGCCTAAGTATTGTTAGCCCTGACTAGAGTAAAGTAATTCAATCAATTGGATTTGCCCATGTGTTGACTCGCAATTCAGCAATTGATTCAGTTGAGACATGTCCAAATGTTATGCTGCTTTTCAGATTTTCATGAACATGCCCTCTGCATTGGGGTTATCTGTAACAGTTTATCCAGGAGTGGCAGGTGCCTCTTCTACCTCATCCCTTCCAAGGGAGCAGACAAGGGTGGCCTAAGAAGGCACCCAAGCAATGAGCAGACAGAGGACACGAGTTGACTCATAACTCCCTTCTTCCAGTTGCAAGCAGTTGCAAGCACTAAACATTGAAACTAGCAGATGCCCTATGAGGAGTAGCTAAGGGAATTGAGTATGTTTAGACTGGTGAAGAGAAGGTTAAGGGGCAACATGATAGCCATGTTTAAATATCCTGAAGGGATATCAGATTGTGAATTGAGCAAACTTGTTTTCTGCTGCTCCAGAGACTAGGACATGGAGCAATGGTTTCAAGCTACAGGTAAATAGACTCTACTCAAACATTAGGAAGAATCTTCTGATGGTGAGAGCTGCTGAACTCAGAGAGTAGTGGAGTCTCCTTCTTTGGAGGTTATTACACATAGGTTGGATGGTCATCTGTCGGGAGAGTGCTTTGATTGTGTCTTCCTGCATGGCAGGGGGTTGAATTGGATGTCCCTTGTGGTCTTTTCAAACTCTGCAATTCTGTGATTATAATCAGAGTATCTCAAATGCACACTGATCCCTAGCTGGATATCTTGCTTTGCATGGCCATTGTTCATTGTGATGTTCTGTAAGATCCATGTGCTTAATGTTTTCTTTTTCAGGCAGAGCACTTACATGCCTGGCATGTAAAAATGTTATGGGAGATAATACTTGCTTTCATAACGAGAGGAACTGTGTGTCGGGAGGGTTTGATTTCTGCTACAGTCGGCTGATTACTAAAGGTGAGCTATAGAGACAACTGTTCCTTTTGGAACCACAAAATACTCAGCCTCTCAGACTATCCCCCTATTGAGATAGCAAATACTAGGATTGTCTGATCTGGAGTGACAGAGCTCCTGTGCCTTTTATGGCTTCATGAGGAGCAGAGGTTCCGCAAATGAACAGTGCTTATCAGTCCCACAGCATGTTAAGAAAAATAAGGAATTAAATGATGCCTTTCTAGAACAGATGATTACACACTTAGAAAAGAGAGGTGTAGTAGTGATGAATGATTTCAACTGAAGTTGCTGGCAGTCAAACTCAGCCAAAAATGTAATGTCCAGCAAATTCCTAACTTTCCTGGAAGACAATTTCATGGACCAAAAAGTGGAAGAAGCAACAAGGGGACCAACTATTTTAGATCTGATTCTAACCAATAGGCGTCACCTGTAGCAAGTAGTGAAATCCTTAGGAAGGTGTGATTATGTTCTCCTGGAGTTGGTTATACAATGAAAAGCCAAGCATAGCCTTTAGGAAAACTGATTTCAGTAAACTTAGGGGAATACTGGGGGTGAACCCATGGTCAGGAATAAGGAGTTCAGGACAAATGGGAGTTTCTAAAAATGAAGATACCGATGGCACAATTTCACACATTTCCAGTGAGTAGGAAAAATGGGAGGTGTATCAATGAAGAGGGATGACTAAAGAACTTTTAATTGAGCTAAGTGTAAATGGGAAATGTATAAGAAATGGAAAATGGGGAAAATTCAAACAAATAGCCAGGGCTTTCAGATAGCTGTGGAGGACCAGAATGCCAACAAGGACCTCTGGTGTAGCAACCAGTGTTGTGGGCCAATTGAATACATATTGTTGCCTGGAAGCAAAAGTGAAGACGATGCCCAATAGATTCTACTTGGACAATACAATCCAGCTGAGCATTACACTATATTTTAACACTGGAAAGAAAACCCTATCAAAGCCAAGGAGTGACCATTTGTTGACAGGTGACTTGAAGGCATATATACCCACAAAGTGAAATAATCCTTAGTTTTTTGTGGGGATTTCTCCCTGTAGAAATTTCCAATCTGGAGTCGAAGGCTTTCATGGCCAGCAACTATGGATGCCAGCCATGAAAGCCTTCGACTCCACATTGAAATAATCCTCTACCATAGCTGAGGGCCACAGGACAGATTACAGGGTGCAGGAAAATCTGTATGGTGTACATAACTCTTTGCTTCAATTGAGGACAATAGTGAGGAGAGTGAGTTCAGGAGAATAGCTCAGAGCAGCCTGCCACTGCTGCCCTCCAGGTAGCAGTTGCCTCCCTCTGCCTCATGCCAATGTCAATGCATCTCTTGATCTTTCCTAACAATACTGACACTTATTCAGAAGGTAGAAATTTTATATTTGGAAATAATAATCTCTTCTGGAAACTTCATGGTGCATTTCCCCCATTTTTGATGTTCTTTTCAGAAATGAAAGTTGTTAGTGTGGATCGTGGTTGCACTCCAGTGTGTCGTCTCATGAAGAAGAGTAAAGAAAATTTTGAAGAAAAAATGCTGTGCTGTGTGCAAGACTATTGCAACACTCACAACTTCTGGCTTGATAAATGAATGAATGAATAAATAAATAAATGATTTTTTTTTTTTAATGACTGGACCAGTTTTCGCTGGGCAAGCGTCAATAAGATCAGGTGGCTCGTACAGCTTATGGTTTTTGACTGGTACTATTAATGAGTCACTCCTCCACAAAAATCCAATGGCAACTACAGTAGCTCTGGAGGTTTACTTGTTAATGTGCTAGGTCCTAGGTCATTATGAGGTTCGTTGCTTGAAAGGTTTTCTGAGAAAGTCTATTGTTGTTCAGGTTCCAAAATGAAGTTTTGGACTGTGGCTATGTCCCAAAACATGGCTATGGATTCCTGCATCATCATCATCATCATCATCATCATCATCATCATCCCCACTTTCCCTCCTAAATTGGGACTCAAAGCAGTAGGGTTCTATCCAAGTACAAACCATACCTGACTATAGTTAACTTGCAAAATTAAATTATATCAGGTATATTCAGGATGGTGTGATGATTATAATGTTACATTATCTGACTGTGAAGTCCTTTGGTTCTGTTTCCCCATCTCAGCTCAACTTACTACAATACACAATAGGGTAATAAAGATGACCCATCATCCTCCAATTGGTTTCTTATCTTTGCTCTACTTTGTATGGCAAAGAAAATATTATAGAGGGATATTGCTAAGACATAAGCCATTGGGAAAGTCATGGTTAATTTCAATGATAGACCAACCAATCCTGAGCATCACAAAGGAGCAGCATCAAGCAAGAGACTTGTTAAACAGAATAATTAAACTTTACTGTGGATTTTTTTTAAATGTTAAAATAAATATTTATATATATAAAAATCAAGACTGATAATTTTAAGAAATGATTACTATTATACACTGTCAAGCACATGACACTCATGCTACTATCAAGTTGCTAGCTTTCTCTCTGTGGCTGTTGTGGCTTTGGTAGCCACTTATGCATCCCCCAAAAGGAGGAAGTGCATCACTGGAAAAAGAAGACAGAGAAGAGATTGGCATAAAATTTGCACATGGGAAGAGAGATATGAGAGAGAATTGGGGGGGGAGGGGTAGATGGATGTAAATTTAGAAATGATTACTATAATTCAAATTGAACCTTCACCAAAATGGAAAGGCTGTGCATATATTTCCTCCAACTCCCCCGTTCTTGCTGAACTCCTTCCAGCTCTCATTAAAGAGGGGGAAAAACACTTGAAATCTGTAATAGACAACGATTCTTCCAGAACTACCAATGAGGACAGCTACCCCTTTGCCACGAAATAGCTCTAATCAGTCATTGGTTTAGTATTTCCTCCTTTTTGTCATACTTGGAACTGTGAAGTGCTTTAACTGTACTTGTATACATGTGCCAAAAGATAACAATTACATGAAGTAAACTGAAGTGATATGTTCCTACCTATTTCTCAATATCTGCAACACTTGGTAGATTTTTTAAAAAGGTGAGTGTAGAACAAGACAAATATTATTATTGGAAAACAAACCAACAACATTCAGCTAGTTTGACTGCCTGTGGTTGGAACAGCCCAGTAACCATAGGTTTGGCAGATCTTTTTCTGCTGCCAGAAAAATTCTGCCTGAGACTCCAAACCCCACATCTTAAGTTAGCCCAGGGCACAATGGCGATGTCTCTTCTGATGTGAATCAGTAAAACCTTGTGAATAAGAACTTGAATTATGTGTCATGGTTGAGTGAGACAACCTAGGAAGCTCCCTTTGGGAGTCAAACGACCTTTCACAGGGGTCACCTAAGACCATCAGAAAACCCATATTTCTGATGGTCTTAGGAACTGAGACACTGCTCCTCAATCCAGGGGATCACCACAAAATGAGGTTGCAGCATTAGGAAGGTTGACAACCACTTTCTTAATGGAATGCAGTATTCTCATCTAGTGCTAGGAGCTTGGAATGTCAGTAGTGTTTCCAAGAGTCACACTGGATTCCCAGGGGGTGCACACAACGTCCAGGCCACACAATTCCCACTTCCACCTTAAAGATGATCCTGAAACCAAAATACGTTGGTAATTTTAGCTCAAAATGACCATGTAAAGACACAGTGTCTCATTTTGCATATGGAATCCACTGGATATCCCTTGTTTCTTACTTAGTTACTTCTCTGTCTCTCTCTTTCTAAAATATTGGCAAAGCTAAAATGAATTCATTTTAATTATTTATTGCACTTATATCCCACTTTTCTCCAAAAGGGGATCCAAGGCAATGATACAGCATCAATTATGTTGCATCAAAATTAGTATAATGATGTTGCATCAAAATTAAAATAAAGATCATTCTGGAAGCACTCTCAGAAGAATACACAACCCATTACTGAGTTTAGCTTTATGTGTCCAAATCCACCATTATGGGATCTAGGCCTGTTTTCCACCCACATGAAGGCTGAATGCCTGAGGCAAGTCAAAGACTGCCCACCTACAGGATTCTTCCTCAAGCACAAAGTAGACCTGCCAAAAGCAAAACATTGTTTTGATGTTTTGTACTCTCAGTATCAAGAAGGCTTTAATAACAATAATAATAAACTCATTGTGCCCAGGAAGGCAAAATGAAATCTATTCCTCCATCATCCTGTACATCATCTGTTTCTCCTTGTTTTTGTAACCCTTTTGCTTCTCTTTTCACTGATGCTTTGGAGAGGAAAACTCAAAGATGAACAATGTTCTAGCAATAGGCTTCTTAGCCCTACTCTGCATTGATGCAGGTGAGTTTCAGAAACAGTTCTATAGAACAAAATTGGGCAGAGGGCATCTCTTAGAATGAAGGCATTGGCTTTGTGCAACATAAAGTTTTAACTGTATCTTTTTTAACTTTTGTAAGCTTGCCTGAGTCCCAAATTTGGAAAAGGTGGAATAGAAATAAGTGGTGGCTGGGATCCTGTGGGGCAAACATGGTTACATATGCTCCATTTCCTGATCTGATGCCCTAAAGCTCACCTTAAAAGCCAGGCAGCCACAATGAACCAAAGAGTTCTGTGGTGCTGGTGATAAGGGCTTTGAAGCATGATGTGCCACCGGTGAGTGAAAGTGCAATGTCAAAATGTACAGCTATTCTCTGAAGGCACAGATATCAAGATTGTTCTACATCTGGTCAACCATTTTGTTAGAAGAAGAATTCAGTGGTGGCTGGTGGCTTCCATGTCTACAACAGCAATAAAGATTTGATTCTGTTCATGTTAGTAGGGCTGTTTTGATTTTAGGCTGACCTTTATAACAATGAGAACCAGCTTGAGTAGTTTGAGTGTTGGACTATGACTCTGGAGGCAAGGGTTCAAATCTCCAGTTAGCCACAAAACCAACTAGGTGACTATGGCAAGCCACACACTCTCAGCCTCAGAAGATGGCAATGGCAAACCCACTCTGAAGTTTTTTCTAATTTTGTAATAATTAATAACGTTTACCATCTTGACTACACTCTGATGTAATTTAGCCACATGTTTCCTGGTTTTCATCTGTGAAATGGTAGAGGCTATATTACTATTGCCTATTCTTTAAACAGGCATTGGTGCTTGATTTTGTTTTTCTTCATTTTTGCTTCATCCCATCCAGCTGAAGCTGTCCTATGCCTCCGCTGTAAACATGTTGGTGTTGATAATATATGCAGAGATGATGAAGAAACATGTGAATCGGGAAAATGGAAATTCTGCTTTGTTAAAGTGGTTATTTCAAGTAAGTCCCCCAATAAGAACTACCCCCCCCCCCCCGAGGGAATGTGAGACACAATTTTACTGATATAGCTCTGCTTAAAGATAAATTCACCAGTGCACAATAAAACAGGAGAAAGGAGAAAATACATGGGGTTAAATCCTATTGCTCGACCTTAGTAGAATAGATACATTACACCAATTGGATTGACATAACATGCAGACTTATCATTCAACAGTTAACTGAATGGGATTCAAGGGGAATTAAGGGGATTATCTAGTCCAATGGCTGCAGTGAAAGCAGTGAAATCAAAAGATTAGTCACTTTTTTTTATTAAAAGCTTTTGTGCAGCTCAAAAAAGTAACAGGAAAATTTGATAGTTTCTCCAACATTCACATTTTTAAAACCATATGTTCTCCAGCTCTGCTAAAGCACTGGTGTAACAAATAAAGGCACACAGCCAGCATTTAAATGACACTGCCTGACACAATTTCTAGATAGCCGTTTATCAACCTGGTCTTGCTGTTAGATTGGAACATCCTGGCTTAAGTCAATGAGATATCTGGGGGAAATGTGGAAAGTTGGAAGAAACAGCAAACAGCAAGCAGAAATTATATTAAATTGGTGAAATGGGCATCTCAGGATCTCTGGCTATCAGATGTTCACTTGACACAATGCCAATGTACACATTACTTCTTGTAACAGATGGATGCTTACTCTGGAAATGAAGGAAGTAGGCTCCAAAGACAAATTTCTCAGATGTAAAATGGGAGTATGTAGCAGGGAGTCCATGATCCATTTTTCTTCTTTTCCCCTATTCTATTTCCAGGAGGGCTAGTAAGACGTGTGAGCAGAGGCTGTAGTCAATCTTGCATTAATGTGGAAAGAAGGAAACGTCACTACCAATCACGCATGCTATGCTGTGAAACAGAATTTTGTAATAATCATGATATTTGGAACAGTTAAACAGAGGAATATATGATGTAACACCTTTAAAACATATTCAACATTTGGGCTAAGATAAATAAATAAAGTATAAAAATGAATAAATATTGAACGTGAGTATGAAAGACTGGCTGGTTTTCTACTGCGTTCTACTGTAGTCTCTTTCAGTCAGCCCATTGCTGTCACTGAAACTTCAATGCATGACTCAGTCAGTGATGATAATTGTACCAATGGGAAACTAGTGTAGATGGTTTTCTTTGTTACCAGCAGATGCATTTGGCAGCCTCAATTCTCCCTTGCTAGAGATTTGGAAATGCTAACGAGAATGAACTACTAGGGAATGTACATACTTAGCTGGCACAGTTTGTATGCATGAGTGTGTGCCACAGTTGAACTACTACACTAGTACAGAAGCAGTCATCCTGTACCCTCCCCTCTACCACCTTTTGCATCATCTAGAAGGCACGACTGAAATCGGACACTGGAAATACATTTGAACCATTTGTTTATTCATTTGTTGCTTAAAACATGAGAAATCACTTTTGAACAAATACAGCAACTCATGGAGTGCATGACCCACAGGAGAGTCATGCAAACTAAATCACCTCTAGATCCTTCATAGCTGACCATAACTTCCCAAAGATGGGGATGTAAACCATTGTAAACCATTTAGGGAATACTAGTTCATTGATAAGCAGTATAGAAATGTACGGTACTTGCTATTATCATCCCCTTCATCCTCAAATTCAAATAGTTATAGAGATGTAAGGAGAAAAAACAGATTGTTTTATGGCCTTCTTTCCTTCCTAGAAACTCCAATATATTGATGAGCAATATTACAGGTAGGACTCTTGGCTTCACTTTATGATGGCTACACCTATATCCATTATCAGAGAGAAACATATATAGGAAGTTACTATTCCATTAATATCTTCTTTGTGGGGATAGTGTACACAGAATGCTCATTTTAGGTGTTTGGTTTGATCTATTTTGACTTCTCTCAAGGATGGCCCAAATTATGGTGCTGCCTGATGCAAATGGAAAGATGATGCCTGTACCCCCATTCCACATTCAGAAGTAGGTTGGCCTTCTTCAGTGATAACAATGAAACAATATCCTCCACCACACCTGAGATTAATAATCCCCTTTGGGGGAAATAGGAGAGGAGCTGTTGCATGCTCTGCTTGGTCTTCTATTGAAGAGGAATGATCAGAGGCCTCAGAAGAAATGACTAAGTAATTGTCATTGCTGCTGTCCCCCACACCTGCTGCATGAGAAGATGTCTGCTTCCCTCTGCCTTGTACTAGAGCTGCTTCTGACTATTTAGATGCAGGGGCAAATGAAAAGGAAAAGTGCTATCATTCCTGTATGGGGTGGGGTGGGAGTAATGAAGAAACAAGCATCAGTCAAAGCAAGAGAGAATGGGGAAACCAGATAGAGAAGGTTGCTCTTTTCCAAACCAGAATTTGATCCAAGCCATAAAAAGACTAGGGGCTTTAAAGCTCATCTTTCTTTCAAGGCAGACTTTGAAGTCTCTGAAATTCGTTATTGAAATCATGTTTGGCACAGCTTAATTACTAGCATGTCAGTGAACCACTTATCAGACATAGGTATTGATAGATATTGGCTTTTTAGGGAGATTATTAGCAGATGGATCAAATGTGGTAGTCCTCCAGGGGATTTCATGTCCCCAGTGTCGGCATAGATTTACTGAATTTTTTTATTTGTTTATATGTCTATGGCCTGGATATTGTGCTCTTTATTACAGAAAAAAAAAATCATAGAATCATAGAATCATAGAATCATAGAATCGTAGAGTTGGAAGAGACCACTAGGGCCATCCAGTCCAACCCCCTGCCATGCAGGAAATCCAAATCAAAGCATCCCTGACAGATGGCCATCCAGCCTCTGCTTAAAGACCTCCAAGGAAGGAGACTCTATCACCTTCCGAGGAAGTGCGTTCCACTGTCGAACAGCCCTTACTGTCAGGAAGTTCTTCCTAATGTTCAGGTGGAATCTCTTTTCCTGTATCTTGCATCCATTGTTCCGGGTCCTGTTCTCTGGAGCAGCAGAAAACAAGCTTGCTCCCTCCTCAATATGACATCCTTTCAAATATTTAAACAGGGCTATCATGTCACCTCTTAACCTTCTTTTCTCCAGGCTAAACATCCCCAGCTCCCTAAGTCGTTCCTCATAGGGCATGGTTTCCAGACCCTTCACCATTTTTGTCGCCCTCCTTTGGACACGCTCCAGTTTCTCAATGTCCTTTCTGAATTGTGGCGCCCAGAACTGGACACAATATTCTAGGTGGGGCCTGACCAAAGCAGAATACAGTGGCACTATTACTTCTCTTGATCTAGACACTATACTTCTATTAATGCAGCCCAAAATAGCATTGGCCTTTTTAGCTGCCGCATCACACTGTTCACTCATGTTCAACTTGTGGTCTACTTGGACTCCTAGATCCCTTTCACATGTAGTTTCATTCAGCCAGGTGTCATCCATCCTATATCTGTGCATTTTATTTTTCTGCCCTAAGTGCAATACCTTACATTTCTCTGTGTTGAATTTCATTTTGTTAGCTTTGGCCCAGCTTTCTAGTCTATTCAGGTCACTTTGAATCTTGATCCTGTCCTCTGGGGTATTAGCTATTCCCCCTAATTTGGTGTCATCTGCAAATTTGATTAGTATGCTCCCAATTCTGTCATCCAGGTCATTGATAAAGATGTTGAATAGCACTGGGCCCAGGACAGAGCCCTGTGGGACCCCACTGGTCACTTCTCTCCAGGATGAAAAGGAGCCATTGTTGAGCACCCTTTGAGTTCGGCCACTCAACCAATTACAAATCCATGTAATAGTTAACTTGTCTAGCCCACATTTTACAAGCTTGTTTGCAAGAATGTCATGGGAAACCTTGTCAAAGGCCTTACTGAAATCAAGATATACTATATCCACAGCATTCCCTTCATCTACCAAACTGGTAATTTTATCAAAGAAAGAGATTAGATTTGTCTGGCATGACTTGTTTCTCTGAAACCCGTGTTGAGTTTTTGTGATTATGGCATTACCATCTAGATGTTCACAGACTCTCTGTTTAATGATCTGCTCCAGAATCTTTCCTAGAACTGATGTCAGACTAACTGGACGATAATTGTTGGGATCCTCTTTTTTCCCCTTTTTGAAGATGGGGACAACGTTTGCCCTTCGCCAGTCTGCTGGGATCTCTCCTGTTCTCCAGGAGTTTTCAAATATGATTGCCAATGGCTCCGATATTACTTTTGCCAGTTCTTTTAATACCCTTGGATGGAGTTCATCTGGTCCCGGAGACTTAAATTCATTTAGATTAACAAGGTGTTCCTCTACTATCTCTTTACTTATTCTGTGCTGAAATTCCCCTATTCTGTTCTCTGCTCCATTATCCTCAGGTTGAGCACCCTTTGCCTTTTCTGAGAAGACTGAGGCAAAGAAGGTGTTGAGTAATTCTGCCTTTTCTCTATCTCCTGTTAGCATTTTGCCATCTCCTCCACGCAGTGGCCCTACCGTTTCCTTCTTCTTCCTCTTGCTGCGGACATATCCAAAAAAGCCCTTTTTATTGTTCTTAACCTCTCTAGCAAGCCTGAGTTCATTCTGCGCTTTAGCTTTTCTGACTTTACCCCTACACATGCCTGCTATTTCTTTGAATTCCTTTTTCGTTATTTCCCCCTTTTTCCATTTCTTATACATGTTCCGTTTCAAACTTAGCTCGGTTGAAAGTTCCTTAGTCATCCATCCTGGTTTCTTGAGACACCTCCCGTTTTTCTTTCTCACTGGAACTGTTTGAAATTGTGCCTTCAGTATCTCCCTTTTGAGAAAGTCCCATCCGTCCTGAACTCCTTTATCTTTTAGTATTTCTGACCATGGAATCGCCCTCAATACTTCTCTAAGTTTACTGAAATCCGCTCTCCTAAAGTCTAGGATGCGTGTCTGACTCTGCCTGGCTTCTACTTTCCACTGTATTACAAACTCCAGGAGAACATGGTCACTTCCACCTAATGATCCCACCACTTGCACCCCATTAACCAAGTCATCCTTGTTGGTTAGGATCAGATCTAAAATAGCTGACCCCCTTGTTGCCTCTTCCACCTTTTGGACCATGAAATTGTCTTCCAGGCAAGTGAGGAATTTGCTAGACCTTGAGGATTTTGCTGAGTTTGACTTCCAGCAAATATCAGGATAGTTGAAGTCGCCTATCACTACTACATCTCTCTTTTCTGACTGTGTGGTCATCTGTTCTAGAAAGATATCATCCAATTCCTCAGTCTGACTTGGGGGTCTGTAGTAGACTCCCACCGTAACACCCTTGTTATTTCCCTCCCCTTTGATTCTTATCCAGATGCTCTCCACCTGGCTTCCATGATTGATGCCCAGGATCTCTTCACTGGTGTAAATATCTCTGACATATAGTGCTATTCCTCCTCCTTTCCTGTTTGGCCTATTTCTCTTAATAAGGTTATACCCCTCTATTTCCACATTCCAATCATGAGACTCATCCCACCAGGTTTCAGTGATGCCTATTATATCATATTTGCCTTGTTGTACTAGGAGTTCGAGTTCATCTTGCTTATTTCCCATGCTCTGTGCATTAGTGTTGAGACATCGCAGACCATGGTTCCCTTTTACTTGCTGCCTGTGCAAGTTTTTTTGCCTCCCACTATTGGGTCCTTGCACTGTTTGCCTTGTTTCCTCTATGTCAGTTTGACTATTTTCGCCATCCCTTTTGCCTTCCTTAATATTGTCTCCCTTCCCCTCGGAACTCAGTTTAAAGCTCTCCTGATCAAGTTCTTGAGACTGTTGGCAAAAACATTTCTTCCAACTGGCGTGAGATGCAACCCATCTGTTGCAAGAAGTCCCTCCTCATGGAACCGCAGCCCATGATCCAAGAATCCAAATCCCTCTCGGCGGCACCATCTGCGAAGCCAGTTGTTCACATCTGCTATTTTCCTCTCCCTTCCTGGACCATGCCCTTCAACTGGCAGAAGAGACGAGATGACAACCTGTACATCCATTCCTTTCAGCTTCCTACCAAGCGCCTCGTAATCCCTTTTGATGTTCTGAATGCTGTGTCTTGCAGTATCATTAGTTCCCACGTGGACCAAAAGGAAGGGGTATTGGTCAGTAGGCTTGACCAGTCTTGTCAGCCTCTCTGTCACATCCCGGATCTTTGCACCTGGAAGACAACACACCTCTCGAGACATCTTGTCAGGCCTACAAATCACTGCTTCTGTACCCCTCAGCAAGGAGTCCCCCACTACGACCACATGCCTCCTCCGAAGCTTAGCAGCGACTGTTTCCTCGGGTGGGACTCTCAGGCTCCCCTGCTCCATCCCTGAAGTCTGTCCATGCTGCTCTTCTTCATCCTCCTTGATAAGGGAAAGCGCTTCGAATCGATTCTCTAGCTGCAAGCTCCCCGAACAATTCCTTCTTGGTTTACTTCTCTTTGTGACCTTCCTCCAGCTGTCCGCCTCCTCTGTTTGGCAAGTGACCTCTTCCACCCTAGCATCTTCCTCTGCATGGTACTCATCCAAGATGGTTAGTTCTATTGTGTCCAGGAAATCCTCTTGTTCCCTAATCTGCTGAAGTGTAGCTACTCTGGACTCCAGCTGCTGCACTTTCTCCTCCAAGAGTGCCACCAACTTGCACTTGGTGCATGTGAAGTTCTCCACTTCTGTAGGCAAGAAGAGAAACATCCCACAAGAGTTGCAGGTGACTGCGGCAGATCCCTCGTTGTCCATACTGCAAAGTCTAATGCCACTTGAGCAGAGTTGTTCAGTTAAAGAAAACTAAAATTCTAAAATGGCTCTGGAAGGTGGTATATAAAGCTAGTCTGCTAGCTCCGCCCCCTTGTGACTCACAGATGTGACTCACAGAAGCTCCTCCCCTTCAGCAACAAGCACACGGTCTCAAGCACACGGTCCCAAAATGGCTGCCAAGCAGCTCCTCTCCTTCTCCTCTCTCTGGCCGGACTGTTCTGGAAGGCTCTGGAAGGTGGTATATAAAGCTAGTCTGCTAGCTCCGCCCCCTTGTGACTCACAGATGTGACTCACAGAAGCTCCTCCCCTTCAGCAACAAGCACACGGTCTCAAGCACACGGTCCCAAAATGGCTGCCAAGCAGCTCCTCTCCTTCTCCTCTCTCTGGCCAGACTGTTCTGGAAGGCTCTGGAAGGTGGTATATAAAGCTAGTCTGCTAGCTCCGCCCCCTTGTGACTCACAGATGTGACTCACAGAAGCTCCTCCCCTTCAGCAACAAGCACACGGTCTCAAGCACACGGTCCCAAAATGGCTGCCAAGCAGCTCCTCTCCTTCTCCTCTCTCTGGCCAGACTGTTCTGGAAGGCTCTGGAAGGTGGTATATAAAGCTAGTCTGCTAGCTCCGCCCCCTTTTGACTCACAGATGTGACTCACAGAAGCTCCTCCCCTTCAGCAACAAGCACACGGTCTCAAGCACACGGTCCCAAAATGGCTGCCAAGCAGCTCCTCTCCTTCTCCTCTCTCTGGCCAGACTGTTCTGGAAGGCTCTGGAAGGTGGTATATAAAGCTAGTCTGCTAGCTCCGCCCCCTTGTGACTCACAGATGTGACTCACAGAAGCTCCTCCCCTTCAGCAACAAGCACACGGTCTCAAGCACACGGTCCCAAAATGGCTGCCAAGCAGCTCCTCTCCTTCTCCTCTCTCTGGCCGGACTGTTCTGGAAGGCTCTGGAAGGTGGTATATAAAGCTAGTCTGCTAGCTCCGCCCCCTTGTGACTCACAGATGTGACTCACAGAAGCTCCTCCCCTTCAGCAACAAGCACACGGTCTCAAGCACACGGTCCCAAAATGGCTGCCAAGCAGCTCCTCTCCTTCTCCTCTCTCTGGCCGGAAAATATTACAGTTTTTCCTATACTTGACAAACATTCTTGGAAGAAGAAAACTTAAAGATGAGCAAAGTTCTGATAATAGGCTTCTTAGCTCTACTCTATATTGATGCAGGTGTTTGAGAGGTTGTTTTGTAAAACAAAACAGTCTCTTAGGACAGAAGACATTGATTTTGATAATTTGGTATGAAGACCAGCAGAAGAGCAGACTCCAAAGAAATAAATGCCATCCCACAGTTAAAGGAACTGAATGCTGGGGATTACAGACCAATGTAAAACTCCAGGAGGATACAAGTTGCCCACCACAGCATAAACTAAGGATATCATCAATCCAAAATGTTCCAAGAACATTTTAGTTTTACCTCTTACAACTGCTGAAAGACATCTATTTTAACTTCCACAGTTTCCCCTGTATCTGACAAATTTGTCACATGGCTTGACAAATGCAAATACATCTATGTTTCATGTTATTATTGTAATGGTCTGGGAAGAGAGAAGTGTCCCACGCTGATATGTTGGATTCAGATCTGAGCTGCCACTGCTTTACTACCAAAAAGATTCTAATAATAACTTTTCTCCTCCCAAGGCTTCAAATTAAATCTGCCCACTCCATTCTTCTCCTAATCCAGTGTAGGAAGGTTGTAGTTTTGTACCATCTACTGATATTTGACATTGCAGCCTTTTGTTTCTTGCCTGTGTTACTTGGAAGAAGACAACCGAAATGAGCAAAATTCTGGTAATGGGTTTCACCATTCTGCTCTACTTCAATATAGGTAAGTCCCAAAAACAAAAGCAGTTTAATTTCACAGTTTCAAAACAATACAACATCCTTTTAGAAGCCTAAAACACTTCAATTCTAAAAGCCTGTATATATATATGTATATATGGGTGGGAGGTGGTGACAATGTCATCCTTATTCATGCCAACCTCCAACAGAGCAAATCTCCTTCTTTCAGAATGGTTGCTGTCTGGTAAAGTAGGTTTGAGGAAGCAGTTTTCATGGCAATAGTGCCATAATCATGGCCACCTAGGGATTGTGAATATAGATCAGATACATATGTGTAACACCAAGTTACACATCCTTCAGTGTGATATGGAATTCCAACCTGTAATTACAGTATTAATTGTATTATTACATATTATATTATAATAATATTATCTAACTATTGAGGAAGCCTTGAATCTTTAACTATAACTATGTACAAGTTGAGTATCCCTCATCTGGAATTCTGAAATATGAAGTACAGTCAGCCTTCCATATCCATAGATCCTGTATCCACAGATTCCGCCATCAACAGCTTGGAGATTTAAAAAAAAAAAAAAATCCCCAAAAGCAAACCTTGATTTTGCCATTTTATATAAGGAACAGCATTTTACTATGCCATTGTACATAATGGGACTTGAGCATCCATGGGTTTTGGTATCTGTGGGGAGTTGGAAGGGTGTTCCTTGAATGAAACCCCAATGGACACTAAAGGCCAAAATCCAAAGCTTTTTGAGTCAAAACAAAATCATAGAATCATAGAAACATAGAGTTAGAAGAGACCAAAAGGACCATTCAGTCCAACCCCCTGCCAAGCAATAACACTAATCATATCACCTTCAGCAGATGGCCATCCATCCTCTGTTTAAAAACCTCCAAAGAAGGAGACTACGCCACACTCTGAAGCAGCATATTCCATGGTTGAACAGCTCTGACCTTCAGGAAGTTCTTCCTGATTTCTTTCAATAGGGCGAAAGATAGTGGTAATACACTTGAAATGCACAAGCCTGCCTGTGATCACTGTGAGGCCTATTAAATAACTTTTTTAAAAAAAAAGCTGGATATTTTCCTCTATTTTTCTTCTTAGTTGGAACTCTGTTCTGTCTTTACTGTCGTAATGTCAAACCTGACAGCACTTGTGAGCATAAGGAAACTACTTGCAAAACAGGACCAATGAATTACTGCTACACTCAAATTATTTCTAAAGGTGAGTGCACCTCACTTCCTGATAATGGATGTGAAGGATGAAAGAGCTGTCTCTATTTGCTCTAGATCTTTCTATCGAAGATCTGCAATAGCATAGTTTTTTGGTGTTGTTGAACAACAACTCCCAGCATCCCACATTGTCTATCTTGTCAAGGGCTGTTGAGAATTGAAGGTCAACAACATATGGAGAACTGAACAATTACTACCCTCAATAGGGATCCAGAACTATCTGTTCTTAAAGTATGCTTAAATAAGTTCACTACTTTGTTGACAGTTTCCTGGTATTCAGCACTTTAAAGTATGGTACCTTACAATAAATCATATGCCAATCTCAGATGGTACGATATCATACTTCCCGACTATCACAATTTTGAAGAGACAGTCCTAATTAATCCCACTTTTTCAGCTGTTTTTAAAATGTGAGAATTTCTGTCCTGCTCCTTTGTCCTCAATTTATTTCATTTGCTGCAAAAAGTATGGAAGTAGCTTGAATTGCATTAATGCAGTACAGAGGAAGCAAAAGGAAAGGGCAGAGTTCTGCCCATTCCAGTTGGTTCAGGCAAAAGCAAACTACTGCAGCTCCTCCTAGGCCTCATACAGATTGCTCCAGCCCTGATGGAGCCCTGAACAGAGCGGGACCTCAGCAACCTGATGCCATAGTCTAGAATAGAACCCTGGCAAGAATAGTTTTTTGCCACTTCTTTTGCCAGCCTTAGGTGGCCTTTGGTAGCCCTGGTGTCGCTTCCAGTCAATTTGAGGATGTGCATATCTCCAAACCCATCCCTGAAGCAGCCAGAAGCCTCTATTTCTTGATCATCTGCTTCGGGCCCTAGCCTGTGTGATTTTTCTCATTATTACCTTTAGTCATCTTGATCAAACTGTGATATTGTTTGACTACACATGTCCTGGTCTTCATCTGTAAAAGTGATAATGGCTGGAATCCTCTACCACAGTCTATGTTATGTAACTTGACATATATTTGGCTTTGTAGCAGAAGGGCTAAGAAACCTCATTAGTAGGAATTTGTGCAAAACAGGAGTAGTATCCTAATGCACACTAGGTTCTATCAATATACACCAGCACTTCGTAGCAGGTGTCTCAAGGTACAAAAGGACAGATGTGCATTAGGTCCATTGTGCATTGGTCATTTTGCTGGCTTCCCTATGTAATAACTTCACAACACTCCCTGGCTGAATACAGGTATTACAAAGCTGTCCAGTTCTAATCCCTGAAGATATAAATCCACTTATGAAGAAGTAAACCCACAACAGGATTCTGGCCATTTATTTGTTTAATAAAAACCATGAAAGTACCAGAATTATAGCAAGAAGAAATTGCTAAGAAGAATTAGGAGGTCTGCATGTGGTTGGATGGGACCTATAGTAGGCTGAATGAGATGTGATTGACAGTCACACAATCATTGGAAACAGAAGAAAGTTATCAGTTCTTGAACTGTGATGCATTTTTCCTCCTTTCTTCTTGTCCCATCCCAGAATTTTCCATACAAAAGGTCAGACGGGGCTGCAGTCATAGATGTTATTCCATCAGGTTCAAGAAATATCGGCATGAAAGAGAAAAACTCTGCTGTACTACAGACCGCTGCAATGATCACAATATCTGGGTTGAAAAGAAATAAAGAAATAAAATTTATCAAACTCCAAAAAACACATTGCAATAATACCTTTTTAATTAGGAAAAAATCCTGGAAAGCATGCAATAGAAACAGCAGAAAACCAGAGACATATTAAAGGTGATCAGTGGATGAATGATGCACCTCATTCATCATGTTATAACAGGGATGTTATTGTGGGAGTCTTTGAAGATCATCAAATCAGACTGGAATTGGACAGTGCCTTTCTAGAATAGATAACCGCACACTCAGAAAGGAGATATGTACTACTGATGGGTGATTTCAACTATCCTGATATTTGTTGGAAATAAGACTCAGCCAAAACATTAAAGTCTAGCAAATTCCTCACTGGTCTGGAAGGCAATTTCATTGTCCAAAAGGTAGAAGAGACAACAAGGGGATCAGCCATTTTAGATCTGCTCCTAACCAGCAAGGATGACCTGGTTAATGGAGTGCAAGTGGTGGGATCCTTAGGTGGGAGTGGCCATGTTCTCTGGGAGTTTGTTACACAGTGGAAAACAGAAACCAGGCACAGTCAACACACATTCTAGACTTTCAGAGAGTTGATTTCAGTAAACTTACTAGGGGTGATCCCATGGTCAATGCCCAGCAATATTTTAGAAGATTCCGAAACCCAGTACATGAGTACCACAATGAATTTCGAAATGCTTCAGTGCAATAGAGTAATATAAAATAAAATAGATTTAAAATGGAGTACAAAGATTTCCCCTGAACTTTAAAATGATGATAATATAAAATAATACTTTATTGAGCAACGGCAAATGTTAAAGGTGGTTTCTGAATATGAGAAGGTTTACGAGTATGGCAGCCAGGTGGTATCTGAATAAATTTGCCATGAAAACCCCATGATAGGTTCACCTTGGAGTCAGTATTATTCCAGGGACAACTTAAAGGTACATAACAAGGATTCTGGGTACTCCATTGTGGAATCGCTTACATCAAAAGGGTCAATTAATGGGCCTATTTGGGGGGGGGGGGGTGCACAAAAAGTTACATAGAAATTGGCAGATAACTGTGACCAAACTGAATTGGAAAGGTGGAAGACTGAAGAAATAGACAGTGGTTGACATAGCTACTCATCCTGAATCCACATTGCTGTTAAAGGACATAGGAGACTTTCCAGATGCTCTACACCCTCCTACACCCAGCTGTTCTATAGCCTCCCTGACAATCAACTTTTAATAATAAAGCCGATGAACAGGTGGCACCATTAAATCCACCCACTTTGCTTTTCCTCTTTTCAAGTGTGGGAAGCATGTTATTCCTTTAACCGAGTCAATATATTTTCCTTCCTTCATTCATTCCTTCATTCCTTCACTTTGGAAGACATAAACAAAAGATGAACAAGTGTTTAGCTATAGCAGTCTTAGCCTTGCTCTACATGGATGCAGGTAAGTCCCAATGACAAGAAAAGGAAAATACGACAAAGCAAACCCAAAAGAAGCAACATTGATAACCACTTGATTAATTTAGGTCACCCAGTGCTGGGGATGATAAAGTCCTGTCCCAGGAGACAAAGGTTTCAATTGCAATGGGAGAAATTAGGGCTCGTTCGCTTGTTTGAACACATGCACAGATATAGGCTGTGGAGAACATGGCTTCACAAGAATACACGTGAAAGAGATCTGGGAGTCCTAGTAGACCACAAGTTGAACATGAGTCAACAGTGTGATGTGGCAGCTAAAAAGGCCAATGCTATTTTAGGCTTAATCAATACAAGTCTAGTGTCTAGACCAAGGGAAGTAATAGTGCCACTCTATTCTGTGACCAAAATGGTGAAGGACCTGGAAACCATGCCTTATGAGGAAAGACTTAGGGAACTGGATATGTTTAGCCTGGAAAAAAAATGGTTAAGAGGTGATATGATAGCCCTGTTTAGTATTTGAAGGGGTGTCACATTGAGGATGGAGCTTGCATCTTGCATCTATTGGTCCATGTTCTAGTCTCTGGAGTAGCAGAAAACAAGCTTGCTCCAGGAAAGGAAAAGATATTCCAGCTCAACATTAGGACAAACTTCTTGACAGTAAGAGGTATTCAACAGTGGAATGCACTCCTTCAGAGTGTGGTGTAGTCTCCTTCTTTGGAAGTCTTTAAGCAGAGGCTGGATAGCCATCTGTTGGGGATGCCTTGATTGTGAGTTCCTGCATGGCAGAGAGATGGACTGAAGGGCCCTTGTGGTCTCTGCCAACTCTGATTTTATTATCTTCGCTTCATTTCAATACTAAATTTCTGAAATGCCTGTTGCCTGCATTTTCAGCATCTCTCAACATCTCAATAACCGTTCTTGTCTTTTTACTACTTCACATGGAAATTTTTATGTGCTATTTTTTTCCAAACAGGCATGATTATTGCTCCTTCTGTCCCCTAGGAGCAATCCTAAAATAACTTCCTTAATGATTCTTTTTTCTTCTTCTTCTAATCCAGTGGGAACTCTCAAATGTAATTACTGCCGAAATGTTCAACCTGGTAATGTTTGCAAGCATGTTGAAAAAACGTGCCAAGCAGGAAAGAGGAAATTCTGCTACACTCGCTTGACTGTTAAAGGTTAGTCCAAATTTAGCATTCTTTTCTTTTAGACAATAGCAACTAAACATTAACTTCCACTGGCTGCTTCCACAATGCAGAGTCCATGAAGTTTGCTATTGCTTTAATTGTCATTGCTCCATCCTATTGAATCCTAGGGTCTGTAGTTTGTTGTGACACCAGAAGTCTCTGAGAGAGAAAGATAATTAATTCACAAAACTACAAATATCAAAATTCCATAGCACTGGGCCATGGCAGCTGAACTGATGTCAAACTGCATTAATTCTACAGTGTACGTGCATATCCTGTCTTGTGTGTGGCAGATCATACTCATAAGGCTCTCAACCTTTTGAGTGTAGGACCTGTCTATCTTTTAGAGCTGTATGAAAAGCAAAACTAAGTGAAAGCTACAAAATGTGGCCCTGCCCTGACTTACAGGCCAGCCAGGGGCAGAGTACTAAGCAAAGTCCATTGGAGATGAGACAGTAACAGATATTGTTGTGTGCAGAAGCTTACTAGCTACTTACAGTTCTCAGCATTCAGGCAGTCCAGATCAGTAGGGTATTGCAAGAAAACCAAAGATTAATGTTTGGTCAATTAATGATGCAAGATCCAAGAGTGTTGCTTCCTTATGAAAAGTCAGTTGTAAGCATTGACCTACTGGATAATTTACAGCCTGATAGGATCTCACAGCTGTTTCCTGATTAATTAGTGTTTCCTATATAAATGTTTTGAGCATATCAAACCCTCCCTCTCTCATCTGCATTCCATTAAAGTCAGTATTACTGAGTCCATGTCAAAATAACTGTAAAATAATGTATGAATTTCTTTCTCATTGGTTACTGTCCTGTCTCCTTCCATCAGCTCCATAATCAGTCTATTTGCTCTTTCTTTCCTCCATTTATGTGTCATCAGAACCTTCTTCTCTGAAGGAGGGGGTCCTGTAATGACATCACTGGTTGTGTGAGGTCAACCAGCCAATCAGAGGGCAGCTAGAAAAGAACCTTCTGGATGGTGGTTGATATTTCAGGAGAAGAGAAGAAATCTCACCATCTTTAAGATAGCTGGAAGATGGGAACAGTATCTGTTTAGAATCTCTAGATAGAGAAGACAGTCTCAAAAGACAGTCATAAAGGGAGAGTGACCTATGTAGGAATCCCTATCTATATAAGGAGGGGAAAGGAGAATGCAAACATATTCCAACACTTTTTGCATCACAATATTCTTTTACATCACAAAATCTTTTTTTCCCCCTTCAATTCACCTGCCATCAACAATGTAACTTGCTTTTATATTTTTATTTGTCTCATGGTTTATTTATTTATTTACCATTAATTCCTTTTCTTTCTTCTTTTTCTTTCAAGAAGGCCATATAAGACATGTGGAACGTGGCTGTAGCAGTGTATGCCTCACCATAAAACATAGGAATGCTCATCGTAAATCTGATGAATATATGCTGTGCTGTGATGAGGACCACTGCAACAAACAGAAGTTCTGGAAAGAGTGAGGTGTAGATCCCTTTCTAAGACTGGATGGATTTCTATAGCCCTTGGCTTTTGTTTTGGCTAGTTTTCTTAATAGGTTGTCACATAAAACAGCCTGGAAGCATTCTGCCAATTGTTCAACCCAGTTAAAAATGGCGGCATCAACTGCACTTTTTTACAGATGACTTTTTACAGTAGTAAAATGAAACCTTGACATAGATGGTTTCTTTGCTAAAGATAGATGGAGTTGCTGATGGTAGAGTTCTGTCCAAGTTCTTTTTTTCCCCTCAAGGTTAAGCAAAGATGTGTCTGAGTGTAAACCACAACTGATGAAGAGCAAATGCTTCTATGTGTACCCATGGTTATGCATCCTTGATCACTTTAATCTCCCTGGAAAAAGATAGGCATAAGTAGTTTTGCTAAGTAGTTGGGTTAACACTGGGAACAGAATTAAGAACGTTTATTGTGGTGATATATTTGTATTGTATCTACTGGAATTTACACTTGCCATCTAGATCAGAAGTGAGTAACTTGTCACCCTTTAGATGTTGATGGACTGCTGTCTTCATTAGCAATTGTCAGCACAGTCAAGGCTGAGGGATGATGACAGTTAAAATGCAGCCACATCTGAAGGACCAGACATTCCATATCCTTCCTTTAGAACTAAAGATTTTTAGACCAGTGCTTAATGTGGGGTAAGTGCTGGTAAAACATTGCTGGATCGTTTAGGAAGCGCATCTGTGTGAAACTTTCCGTTCACAGGAAGTTGCCTCTCCCTGAACAATTCAGGGATGCTGGAGGGGTACTGATGATTCTCTGACATTTAGGAAGTACAACAGGCTTTCACACACATGCACTTCCTAAACAATCCAGTAATGTTTCTGCGCTGGTGTGAAAATCTTCATTAATGCTGGGTGTCAAAGGTTCTGAAGATGCTGTGTCTTGATGACATTTAGGATGCAAGCATTTGTAAGGACAAGTGGGCAGGTTAAAGACTGACTTGATCTCAACTTTCTCCTACACTATAACTCCACTATGCCTGGATTTTGATCTCTGAGAGGGAGGGGGGCTCTCTGCCCCATGTCCCTCACAGAGACCTCTGATGGGAACTAGAGAGAGGGCCTTCTTGATGGCTGCTCTCAGTCTCTGGAACTCCCTTCCCAGAGAGGTTAGATTGGCACTGTCCCCAATTATTTCACAGACAAGTGAAGACCTTACTGTTTTTAAGTGGCTGTTGGAAAGAGTTAAAATGAATCGCTCAGTCTTGAGAACCCTGAAAGGATAGCCTCTGATGAGAAAGATGTTAATAGCCACAAGCTGAATCAGCTTGGATTTAATTATGTAAAATAAATATTGTATTTTAGGATGACTGATTGATTCAGATATGATTAGTGCTGTACATAATCAAATATATAAAACTGATAGCTGTGTGACCTTTCTCATGTCAAATTACACAAGAAAGGGGGATTTCCATTGTGCATTATGTTACATAATGAAATTTTCTCGTATTCAAGATTTAATTTTGCTTTCTCCACTAACTCTGTGATTTCTGATGTCTACTCATTTAATCTAAAACAATCTCTTTACGTACACAGCTGGATTAAACATTGTTTGTCATCCAAGCCTCCAAGTCTTTACCTAGGGATAATGTTCTATAGTTGCAGATAACATGTTAATTGTCAAAATAAACAATTTATATGAAAAAGGTTTAGTCCTGATGAGTCCTTTGTTGTGTTTTAATAACATAATCTGACATATCCTGACTGGTATTAAACAAGACACTTAAAGATGAATGTGTGTGCAATAAATATGTGTGCAATATGTGTGTGCAGCAAATAGACTTATCCTCTCAATATTGCCTTTAAGAGAGGGCATTTGAGTCAATAAAATATTTTTGATCAAATATTTGAGGCACAACAAAAATTGCTGCTAGTTTTCATCTACCAAAAATTAATTAACTTTGAAGCTAGAAGTCTCATCTATTTGGATCTGGAAGCCCCCACCCCACAAGCAAAATAGGCCTTTTTAAAATGTAAGGCTGTTCTTATAAGTCTAAGTCATCTGCTCTATGGGAAAACACGTTGAAAGTGGCATACAGATGGTACCTGACCCCTGTCCAGCTAGCATGAATGACAAGGAAGACATCCTCTTTGTGGTGAAGTGATTGTGGGGCAAGAGGTTCATGCCTACACATGTGATTGGCGTGCCCAACTATCCAACAATTCTGGACACAGATTGTTCAAGTGATGTCAGACATCACTAAGCAAAAGGTTCAACCCACCTCAGACTTGCTTCTCTTGTCAATATTTCAATTTGATAATACATTTCTCCATCATAAAGAAATTATATCTTTTTTTCAGTTGCTATAGCTAGATTAAACATTGCCAGAAACTGGAAAACAGGTCATCTGTCCATGGATCAATGGTGGACAAAGTTCTGGGAAGGATGGTTAATGGAGAAGCTTACAGATGATGTCAGGAGAACCTCTGAGGCAAGGAACTGCAACCAGGTCAAGAAAAAGTGGTTACCTCTTACAGAATATGTTAAATCCAATTCTAATTCTCATGCTCATGTTCCACCACAGCACCACAGGAGATTTTGGTTTGGAGTTTTGAATAAGACCTCAGTTTTGTACATTGGTATTTTAGCTTGTGTTTTTAAAGGAGAATGAGGATGTAAGTGTTTTACCTTTTGTAAACAGTAAAAATTTTAAAAATGTTAGACTGTTTTTATTTGTATTTCTGTAGGGGGGCATGTGTGCATGTGCATGCAAAACTAGGAAACAAGGTGGGGACAATGTCTTGGAGGACCTATTAGGTGATATTTGGTGGAAAATCCAAAATAGTGTGCATGATAAGGTTTTAGCGCAAATGAAAGCCACAATCCTGGAAAGGTTCCCAAGGTGCAATAGGCAAGAGAGTGGGCCCAATTGCACAAAATTTTAAGAAACAATGCTATTTCAGTAGGAGAAGGTGATAAAGTCCTTAGAGTGCAGACTGAGAAGCGCTCATATTGGCCTGATCTAGACGGGCATTTAGAGGCGCGAATAGGGCTCAAGGCATCTTTGGGGTTAGGGAGGGCGCAGCATCCGCACCCTCCCTAACCCTAAAGCTTATGGATGCCACCATTTAAAAATGGGGGCATCCATATGGGTGTGCCATGTTGTTATGGCGAGTGCAGTGTTTAGAAATGCTGCGTGCGCCATGACATCTTCACGCCATGGGAGGTCGCCAAGTGCGCCCTTCCTGTGGCGCAAAAAGAAGCTCAAAAACTGAGCTCCTTTTTTGCGTTGGGTGTTTGGTGCAGCCTTCAAATGGCCGTGCCAAAGACCTGGGGAGATAGGGGCCACAGCAGCGGCCCCTTTCTTCCCTCAGCACTGCCGAGGGAAGCAGTGAGCAGCGGGCAGCCAGGGTACCTATTGCAGCCCACTTTGAGGTCACGGGGAAGTAGCAGTTTGCCGCTTCCCTGCAGCCTCCAGAAGCAGCGGGATGGGGCCTCTGAGGCTGCTGGTGCAGAAGCCTTGGCCCGATCTCCCCGCTTCCTGGGGCAGCTACAGACCGCCCCTTTTGGGCAGTCTTTCCCACCCCATTATGATTAGATGTCTTAAATTTCTTTTTAAAATGAAGTAATCATTGGCAAATATAAATGTAAATATTTAACTTCCATGGCTGTATTTTATGTATGTGTATGCCCTCTTTTGGGCCTTTTTGTAGAACACATTCCCTCTTTCTTTGACAATGAAACCCTGGGTGTTCCCTCATTTTTCCCTTGGGCCTGTTCTGATTTGCAGTCCATTAAATCTCTGACTGATAAATTAAACTCAACTGTACTAACAGACTGGAGAATGTTCTGCACTCAGTACATTTGTGATAAGACTTAATTGTGACATTGTAATTTCACATCAGAGCTGAAACTTGGGCATTTTTGAAGAACATACCTCACCCCACCTCCCCATGGGCTTCCCATTCCTATTGGCCCACAGAACTACTTTAAAAGGTGAATAGCATAGTATAGAAATCCAATTTCTTTTCCAGTCTTTCTTCCTGTGCTGAATCATCCTCAAAAGAGTGAAAACAAAGATGAATCAAGTGCAGTTGCCCTGTTGCTTAATTCTTCTTTGCTGTTGCATTCTGGGTGAGTAACTCTCAGTTTACACTCAGCGTTGTCACCTGGAAACTGCCACTGTATTCTAATTATCTGAATCAACGTGTTTCTTAAGCTACTTTATGGGGGGGGGGGGCACATCATTTTCCTTCCAATGTTCCAGAAAAAAGCACCATATTGATGGCCATTGTCTACAGTTATTTCTTTTTCTCCTGGAAACAGTATTTCAGGGTTACTTTGGGTAGTATTGTTCTAATCACTGTATATTCTAGCCAAAGCTTTGCCTAAGCTGAAAGTATAAAAATACTTCCAATGTAACTCATACATCATTTGTGAAAAATGCTTCTAAATTCTTAAGTTCCAAATTCCTCAATATTATTTCTGATAAAGAAAAATCAATGTAGAGCTATGATTCTGTTTTGCTATGGTTTCATCCTATGGCATTCTGCTATTTAGAATTCTCAGCCAAAGATCTCTAGTGCATCCTCAAACTAGAGCCCTGGGATTCCATAGGATACGGACATGGCACGTAAAGAGGAACTATAATGCTATAATTGTGTAGTGTGAAAGAGCCCCAGAATTCCCTCTTTAGATCAGCTTATGATAAGTGGCAACACGTTGGTCTTTGGGCGGAGCCAGGCTGTGCATCATATGCCGCTATGCCTCACTTCTGCCCCAACCTGGCTTTTCCTGCTGGGCTGTACAGTCCCAACATTACAAAAGAAGAGATGGAACTTCAAGACAGAATGGATTGAAAACAGCAAATAGAAGGTGTAGAAAAAAAGAAACAGAAAGACGATATGGACTTATAATAACAAACTGAAGTTGTAGAGAAAGTTAACGATAGAATTGCAATACAAGAGATAGAGTTCCAGAATCAGAACAAATTAATATTAACTACAGAAGGTGAAGAGAAATAAAAACAGAAATTACAAGAGAAGAGACGAAGACTGAAGAGATGGAATGGGTTGTTAATGCAAACTGAAAAGAAAAGAATAAGGAACAAACACATATTATCAAAATTACAGACTCGAGGGCTGTGTTACTGAATGGTGGATTTACTACATGAAAATAAGCAGATTCTGGGAAGAGGAATGATTGGAGTAAAAAATGGTGTGCTGATACTAAAAGATGGAATGGATACAACACTAAGCTACAAAAGTGCTAGTGCTAAGAAAACAAAGGGAAAGAAAAATGCCAGTGGGAGAAGAAAGGGGATCCAGGAGAGAGGTAACAAAGATTAAAGGACAGAATAAATTAGAGATAAACAAGAAAATGTAGACAAACACAAACAAATCAAGAATAATCTGGAAAAGTGAAATATCACAACTAACGTTGCAAAGAAGGGGAACAGTAACTCAGGAAAACTGAGAAGACCAGAGAAGATGAACAAAGAAATGAGAAGATGGAAAAACCAGAGTAAGCAGAAAGCAAAGGTCTCCAAATAGAATAAGACTTTAAATAAGGGAACAGTGTTGATAAAACCAAGATCATCACACAATATTCTGATTCATTTTAGTTCATCAGTCTATATTCATAGCCTGTATGTACAGTAGCCACTATGTTCTGTTGCTCTAAAACAAAAGTGCACTATGTTCACATGGATGTGAGGTCTCTTTCCTTGAGCAAGGAACATGTTATTTATTGTTGAATGTATCTCTGTAAGATTTATTATGCCTTAATTTGATAGTGGACATTGTTTCCCCTTTCTGAAGTAGCTGAAGCTCTCAAATGCCACGTCTGTGAAAGCTACAAGCCTCGCCAACGATGTCTGGTAGGAAAGGGGGTCTGTGAAGCTGGCCCTGGACAACTATGTGTGTATACCCAAATCATTACGAGTGAGTATCTCTATGTTTATAAATGGACATCTCTTTACAATTGTTAGGCCTAGTGGCTCTTTTCACCTGCTTCTTTAATACCACTGATTCTCAATATCGTACTGGGGTGGTAGCACAGATGTTTCTCTCCTTTTCCATAACTCCTTCCCCCACCACTGACCTGTCTTCCATCTAACAGTAATTCAGAGATCAGAAAGCAGAGCTAAGCCTACTGCTCTTTCTGTTGTTCAGATTTTATTTCCATGGTGTCTATTTGTATGGGGGGGGGGATCAAGAATAGCTTAGCATCAAGACTATAAATATTGAAAATGAAAACAGTAAAAATAAAAGACACTAATGAATTTTTTAAAAAAAGAAAAACAAAATTTCTTTCCACAGAAAATAGAAAACGTTCCTATATGAGAGGGTGCACCAAACCAGGTGACTGGTGTAATTTTGAAATAAGGACAGAGGATGAAGTGATATCTACAACATGCTGTGATTACAAAGATTTCTGCATGTATCAAGCCAGTCAACCTAGATTTTTCGTAAAATGAATATAAGAATACTCTTTTGCTCTCACTACACCCCAGTCACACATATGAATGGGGTGTTCTTCCATATTGATGTAGCATCTTTTATGAAGTATTTTATTGTATTTTATATATTTTAATCTGTTTTAACCCGCCTGGATTCCTAGTGATTGGGCGGGCTATAAATTATTGTTGTTGTTGTTGTTGTTCACAATAAAATGTCACTGGATTATGAAATGAGACTTTTGGTTTTATATAAGATGTTTAATGGAATGTTTGTTCACAAATGGACTGGAACTCTTTATATAATACATGCAGGTCAAATATATTCAGTGAATTTTTCTACTTTGAAAGGCAGAGATAGAGTAGGAGAGGAAAGGGAACCAAAGATGATGAAACTCCTGATCTATGTGTAGATGTGTAGAAGAGGAAAACTCAGAAGATATAGATTTAAAAGACACGTATCTTCATTAGCAACTGGCTACTATAGCAAGGTAGCCTCTAGCAAAGTACTTGATTGTATAGAACATAACTATAGGCTGCTCTTAAGGTCATTGGGTGTCTCTATATTTCATAGTCCTGATGATTCTGTACAAGAGACTACTTTTAGAACAGAATTTGGAGAAACATAATGGTTCCCAATAAGCAAAAGGAACAGAGAAAGGTACATTCTATTATACTGTTTATCCTGTAAACAGAAACTATCATAAGGAAAGCATGTTTACACTCAGAAGAAGTAGGAAAGAAGACAGGAGGAAGGAACATCAACATATGCAGACAACACTGTGAAGATTATTGCACTGATTATTTATTTATTTATTATTTATATTTCCTGCCTCTCTCTGTGGATTGAGGCGGGATTACTACAATGAAACAATAAGAATTTATATCAACCCCCCCCCAATCCCTCCCACCTTTAAAACAATAAAAATACGCATTAAAATTCCAACAAGAGCACAAATTTAAAATAATCAAAGTGGAGGGGACCATTAAGGCGGATGTGGGTAGCCTTTATGAGGACAGTTTGGGAAGGCCCGCCGGAATAAATCCATCTTGAAAGACTTTTTGAAGGCATCTAAGATGGTGATATGACGAATCTCTTCCAGCAGGTCATTCCACAATTTTGCAGCGACTGAAAAAAAGTCCTCTGGGAAGTTGTCCCTAATCTTGTTTTTTATGACTGTAATAAACCATTTCCAGAGGATCTGAGAGTGTGGGGCAGAGTGTGTAGAGAGAGGCATTCCTGCAAGCAATCTGGATCCAAGCCATGTAGGGCTTTAAAGGTGACAATCAACACCTTGTACTATGCCCAGAAACTAATTGGCAGCCAGTGAACAGATTTCAAAACTAGT
Source organism: Urosaurus nigricauda (assembly GCA_034509955.1). Classification (NCBI taxonomy): domain Eukaryota; kingdom Metazoa; phylum Chordata; class Lepidosauria; order Squamata; family Phrynosomatidae; genus Urosaurus; species Urosaurus nigricauda. The sequence continues at coordinate 12,655,581 of JAOEGL010000009.1, forward strand.
GTAATGTGTTGAAAACTGGATTTACCAGTGACCAGTCTGGCTGCCTTATTTTGGACTAGTTGTAGCTTCCGAACATGGCACAAGGGTAGCCCCATGTAGAGCGCATTGCATAAATCAAGATGAGAGGTTACCTGCGCATGTACCACTGATGCAGGTAGGGTCACAGCTGACATATCAACCGAAGATAATAGCAAGCACTCCTGGCTATTGCATCTTTTTGAGATGACAACTGAAGGTACAAGTCCAGGAGTCCTCCCAAGCTGTGAAAAGAGTCCTTTAGGGGAAGTGTGACCCCATCCAGGACAGCATGATAAATTTCCATTCCTGGATTTGGGGTTCCTATAGTGAGTACTTCCGTTTCCCAGGATTCAGTTTGAGTTTGTTTTTCCTCATCCAGTCCATTACCGACCCAAGACAGTCATTCGGAGGAGAGATGCTTTCCTTAGTCACTGCAGCAGTCCGAGCCATGAAGAAGCATATTTGGGTGTCATCAGCATACTGATAACACCCCACCTCATTTCTCCAGATGATCTTGCCCAGCGGCTTCATGTAAATGTTAAATAGCATGGGAGACAGAATGGCTCCCTGAGGAATGCCAGATTTTAACTCCCTTTTAGAGGAGTAACTGTCTCCCAGCATCACCATCTGGAATTTGCCTGTGAGGTAGGAACAAAGCCACTGGAGAGCAGTACCCCCAATCCCCAACTTTCTCAGGCATTCCAGAAGGATACCATGGCCAATGGTATTGAAGGCTGCTGAGAGGTCCAAGAGCACCAACAGGGTCACACTTCCCCTGTCAGTGCCCAGACAGAGATCATCGACTAAGGCGGCCATGGCAGTCTCAACTCTGTATCCTATCCTGAAATTGGTTTGAAATGGTTCTAGATAATTGGTTTCCTCCAAGACTGCTTGGAGCTGAAAGGCAACTGATCTCTCAATCACTTTACCCAAGAATGGAAGTAGGGAGACCAGTCTATAATTATTTCTGTCCAGGGTGTCAAAGGAAGGTTTTGGTTTTTTTCCAATAGCTTGTTTCAAGCTGGCAGGAAAGTAACCTTCCCTGAAGGATGCATTGATTATAGATTAAAGCAATGTTTTTACTGCATCACCTCCCTGGATGGCCAGCCAAGAAGGGCAAGGATCGAGAGAGCAAGTTGTCTTCCTCATGCTTCCAAGAAGCTTGTCCAGTTCATCAGTACTCACAGACTCAAAATGATCCAGTTTATCATTTTCCACGGAGTCACTGGACACCTCTCTTGTCGTCTCTGCAGTAATGCTCACATCCAAGTCAGCTCTTATCTGAGAGATTTTATCTGCAAAAAAGTCATTAAATGCGTCACATCAGGCTTTAGTTGATTCTAATAAGGGATTCAGGGTGGAAGGCATCTGAGTTAGGTCTTAACCACCTTGACCAACTCTGCTGGATGAGACTTTGCAGACGCAATATGAGCAGTGAAGAAAGATTTCTTCGCTTCATCTATTGCCACTCCATAGGAATCAAGAAGATCACTATAGCTTGCCTTGTCAGATAAAAGGTGAATCTTCCGCCAGCGGCGCTCTAGTTGTTGCACAGCTTGCTTCATTTTCCAAAGATCTTACATATACCACAATTTACAATTAGGAGCTGGCTGGAAAGGACGCTTGGGAGCAATTGTGTCAATGGACTTGGTAAGATCAATGTTCCAGGTTTCGACAGAATCACTGTCTTTGCCAACCATAGAACCCTCTAGGGCTTTCTGGAACCTAACCATTTCCATCAATCTTCAAGGGTGGACCATTCGAATAGGTCCTCCACCCCCAATGAGGTAATGGGTAGTAGCTTTCAGTCCAGCATTGACCAGGAAATGGTCCGTCCATGACAGAGCAGAGGTGGAAATCACCTCGACCCATTGATGCTCCTGTCCTGTACTAAAGACCACATCGTGGGTATAACCTGCACAATGTGTCGGCCCAGAGACTAACTGGGATAGGCCCATGGTTGTCATGGATATCATGAACTCCTGAGTTGCAGCTGTTAGATTGGAAGAACTAGACTCGAAGGGGATGTTGAGGTTCCCCAGGACTAGAAGCATGGAGGACTTCAACACCAGCTCAGAGATCAGTAGTGTCAGCTTGGCTAGAGAGTCTGTTAGGCAACAGGGTGGAAGGTAAACCAACAGAATCCCCAGACTATCCCCAGCCTTCAAGGTCAAGTAAATACACTCAATGTGATCTGTTTTCTGGACAGGTCTCTTGATCAAGGTCAGGTTGTTTTTATGGACCATATCCCCCCCCCCCCAGCCCACTCCCCCTAACCTGCTCCTTGATGGTATGCCTGGCTGGGAGGGCCTGAGCCCACCTTACACTACTATTGTCCGTAAAACCTGCCCAGTCGGCATTTTTTTCCTCTAACAGATCGTATATTATATCAGTTTTATTTTTTAACTGACCTGGCATTACACGGAAGAAGGAAAGGTTTTATGGCACTACATTCTTAAGGCATTGCTGTTCGACTTTAACTGCTCTAGCTGCTTCCTATTGCATTCTGGCATTTGCAGTTTAGGACAGGGCATTTAGAATATTCAGCCAGTGAGCTCTTTGGTCTCGTGAACTACAAACCCCAAAATGCAAGTGTAAGACTGTTTTCATTTGTATTTCGGTAGGGGGTCATGTGTGTGTGTGCATGCAAAACTAGAAAACGAGGTGGGGACAATGTCTTGGAGGACCTATTAGGTGATATTGGGTGGAAAATCCCAAATAGTGTGCATGGAAAGCTTTTAGTGAAATTAAAGCCACAATCTGGAAAGGTTCCCAAGGTGCAATAGGCAAGAGAGTGGGCCCAATTGCACAACATTTTAAGAAACAATGCTATTTCAGTATGACACAGTGATAAAGTCCTTAGAGTGCAGACTGAGAAGCAGTCACAATATGATCAGATGTCTAAAATTTCTTTTTAAAATGCAGTAATCATTGGCAAATATAAATGTAGATATTTAACTTTAATGTCTGTATCTTATGTATGTGTGTGCTCTCTTTTCTTTTATTTCTTCCTTTCCTTTCCCTTTTTTCCCTCTTTTCATGGAATACATTCCCTCTTTCTTTGACAATGCATAAGGGGAAACCCTGAGTGTTCCCTCATTTTTCCCTTGGGCCTGTTCTGAGTTGCAGTCCATTAAATCTCTGACTGATAAATTAAACTCAACTGTACTAACAGACTGGAGAATGTTCTGCACTCAGTACATTTGTGATAAGACTTAATTGTGACATTGTAATTTCACATCAGAGGTGAAACTTGGGCATTTTTGAAGAACGTACCTCACCCCACCTTCCCATGGGCTTCACATTGCTATCGGCCCACAGAACTACTTTAAAAGGTGCATGGCATAATATGAAAATCCAATTTCTTTTCCAGTCTTTCTTCCTGTGCTGAATCCTCAGCTAAAGAGTGAAAACAAAGATGAATCAAGTGCAGTTGCCCTGTTGCTTAATTCTTCTTTGCTGTTGCATTCTGGGTGAGTAACTCTCAGTTTACATTCAGGGTTGTCACCTGGAAACTGCCACTGTATTCTAATTATCTGAATCAATGTGTTTCTTAAGCTACCTTATTTTGGGGGGGGGGGGGCACATCATTTTCCTTCCAATGTTCCAGAAAAAAGCACCATATTGATGGCCATTGTCTACAGTTATTTCTTTTTCTCCTGGAAACAGTATTTCAGGGTTACTTTGGGTAGTATTGTTCTAATCACTGTATATTCTAGCCAAAGCTTTGCCTAAGCTGAAAGTATAAAAATACTTCCAATGTAACTCATACATCATTTGTGAAAAATGCTTCTAAATTCTTAAGTTCCAAATTCCTCAATATTATTTCTGATAAAGAAAAATCAATGTAGAGCTATGATTCTGTTTTGCTATGGTTTCATCCTATGGCATTCTGCTATTTAGAATTCTCAGCCAAAGATCTCTAGTGCCTCTCCAAACTACAGCCCCAGGATTCCATAGGATACAGACATGGCAGTTAAAGAGGAACTATAATGCTATAATTGTGTAATGTGAAAAAATGTGTTACTGAATAGTGGATTTACTACATGAAAATAAGCTACATGAAAATAAGCAGATTCTGGCAAGAGGCATGGTTGGAGCAAAAAGTAGTGTGCTGATACCAAAAGATGGAATGGATACAATACTAAGCTCCAAAAGTGCTAGAACTAAGAAAACAAAGGGAAAGAAAAACGCCAGTGGGAGAAGAAAGGGGATCCAGGAGAAACAGGTAACAAGGATTAAAGGACAGAATTCATTAGAGATAATCAAGAAAATGTAGACGAACACAAACAAATCAAGAATAATCTGGAAAAGTGAAATATCACAACTAACATTGCAAAGAAGGGGAACAGTAACTCAGGAAAACTGAGAAGGAAAAGAAGAAACAAGAAACAAGAAATAAGAAGATGAAAAAAAACAGCCTAAGCAGAAAGTGAAGGTCTGCAAATAAAACAAGACTTTAAATAAGGGAACAGTGTTGATAAAACCAACATTATCAAACAATATTCTGATTCATTTTAATTCACCAGGCTATATTCATAGCCTGTATGTACAGTAGCCACTATGTCCTGTTGCTCTAAAACAGAAGTGCACTATGTTCACATGGTTGTGGGGTCTCTTTTCTTGAGCAAGGAACATGTTATTCATTGTTGAATGTTTATCTCTGTAAGATTTATTATGCCTTAATTTGATAGTGAACATTGTTTCCCCTTTCTGAAGTAGCTGAAGCTCTCAAATGCCATGTCTGTGAAAGCTACAAGCCTCGCCAACCTTGTCTGGTAGGAAAGGGGGTCTGTGAAGCTGGCCCTGGACAACTATGCATGTATACCAAAATCCTTAGGAGTGAGTATCTCCATGTTTACAAATGGACACGTTTTTACCATTGGTTATGCCTAGTGACTCTGTTCACTCGCTTCTTTAACACCACTGATTCTGAAAATTGTACTGGGGTGGTAGCACAGATGTTTCCCTCCTTTTCCTCCACTGAACTATCTTCCATCTAATAGCTAACAACAATTAGGCAGAGCTAAGGCTACTGCTCTTTTTATTGCTGTTCAGGTTTTATTTCCATGATGTGTATTTGTATGGGGGGGTGATCCATAATAGCTTTGCTTCAAGACTATAAATATTGAAAATGAAAACAGTAAAAATAAAAGACACTAATGAAATTTTTTAAAAAAACAAAAACAAAATCTCTTTCCACAGAAAATAAAAAACATTCCTATATAAGAGGGTGCACCAAACCAGGTGACTGGTGCAATTTTGAAGTAACAACAGAGGATGAAGTAATATCTACAACATGCTGTGATTACAAAGATTTCTGCATGTATCAAGCCAGTCAACCTAGATTTTTCGTAAAATGAAAATAAGAATACTCTTTTGCTCTCACAACACCCCAGTCACACATATGAATGGGGTGTTCTTCCATATTGACAAAGTACCCTTTATTCCCAATAAAATGTCACATACTGGATTATGAAATGACAGTTTTGGTTTTATTTAAGATGTTTAATGGAATGTTTGTTCACAAATGGACTGGAACTCTTTATATAATAAATGCAATTCAAACACATTCAGTGAAGTTTTCTACTTTGAAAGGCAGAGATAGATTAAGAGAGGAAAGAGAACTAAAGATGATGAAACTCCTGAACCATTAGTAGATGTGTAGAAGAGGAAAATTCAGAAAATATAGGTTTAAAAGACAAATGTCTTCATTAGCAACTGCCTACCATAGCAAGGTAGACTATAGCAATGTATTTGATTCTATTGAACATAACTTGTGAATGCTCTTAAGGTCATTGGATGTCTCTATATTTGATAGTCCTGATGATTCTGTATTTAGGACAAGAGGTTACTGTTAGAACAGAATTTGGAGAAACATAATGGTTCCCAATACTCAGGGGGAACAGGCAAAGGTATATTCCAACACCCTGTTTATCCTGTAAACAGAAACTATCATAAGGAAAGCGTGTTTAGACCCAGAAGAAGTAGGGGGAAAGACAGGAGGAAGGAACAGCAACATATGTGGACAACACCATGGAGATTATCGCATTACACTCTTAAGGCATTGCTATTCCACTTTAACTGCTCCGGATGCTTCCTGCTGCATTCTGGCATTTCCAGTTTAGAGATCTTAGGTCTCATGAACTTCAAACCCCAAAATGCAACAGGAGGCAGAGAGAGCAGTTAACGTGGAATAGCAACCCTTTCAGAGCGTAATTCAATAGTCTCCAGTATTACTAGTTGAAGATATCACAGATTTTGAACAATTACTAGGAAAAATGCAAAGGCAGGTTTAATGCTGAACAAAAAACCAAAAACAAAACTAATGACCATGGAAGAAATATGGAAATATGGAAGAAAGTCAATCTAGACCCAGACAGGTCCTGGAACAATGAATGAAAGCTTTTCTTCTGCTCTATAGATTAGAAAGATTATCAGACCAGCACTTACCATGGGGTAAGCACAAGGAAATCACCTCTAAAACATTGAGGAAGGACATATGTGTGAAAGCCTGGAACGCTTCCTCAACATCAGGGAATCGTCGGCTCCCCTCCAGTGTCACTGAATCGTTTGGGGAGAGGCAACTACCTCTGAATGCAGTTTCCCCAAATGATGCAGTGACGCTGGAGGGGAGCTGATGATTCCCTGACATTCCCTGCGTCAGTCTTTTACACATGCATGCTTCCTTAATGTTTTAAAGGCGATTTACCAACATTTACTTCATGATAAGCACTGGTCTGATAATCTTTTAGGACATGGAGCAATGGATCCAAACTACAGGATTTTACAGGAGGCTTCGATTGCTATTTCCCATCGCTTTGTTATTGTAATGAAATGCTGCCTTGGTTTTATTTCAGGTACCTAAAGAAAGCATTTTTAAGTTAAAGCTGTGCTGTGTCCCTTTAAGTTGGAGGAGATCCCAAGGGCCATCCACCTAAATTCTAGATGCTTGCTCCTTTTTTCCTTTTGTTTTCAAAAACAAAATGAAATTTGCACTCACACATGTTCAGCAACAATCAGGAAATTTGTCAGCAATAATGCTTTCCTGCCTGAAATGGAGGGATGAATAACTTAAAAAATCTCAGGCCTTCAGAAGAGAGAGGATTTTTTTATTTTTTTATTTTTTAAAAATCTCACCTAGGTTTACAGAAATGAAATAAGAAAACTGATTTGACACGACACTATTTCCAACCCTATGATACTTATTAAATCACATGCACATTTTAGGAAAAGCTAGAGAGAAGTTCAATTCAGTTCATATTTATTACAGTCATAGACCAGCACACAGAGAGAGAATTATTATATTTTCACAGTAGACAACTTTATTGGAAGAGGAGTAATGAGTAGCAATGTCTGGTTAAACGATATGTCACATGAATACCTGTCATAAACCTGAAGCACAGAACAATTCTATTATCTAGTGATCTAAATCAAGTGATTTATTATTATGACATTCATTTAACTGCTAAAAGTCATGCTTTATGTTTAACAATGAACACATATAATTACAGGATTTTTTTTAAAAAAAAGAACATTTCCAGTAAATAGGGGCATTCCATATAAGGAAAACTGTATGTTCTCATCACACTTATAAGTACTCTATTACAGGAAAATTTACTGACAAAGCTTAGAAAGTTATGTTTTACTATGTTTCCCATAATAGGCATATTAGCATGCCCACTGGCCATGAAGACTGGGCAACTGTAGTAGTTGTAGCAGAAAAATAAATGTTTCCCAAGCTCTGGAATGCATCTAATCTGTGAAATGTATGTTATATATACCTATCTTCCCCACCCCAAAACATGTGTAGAACTCGAGTCCAGAAAGCAATTTTCTTCAGTGAAAGCTTTGCTAGTGGTTTGGCAAATGAGATCCTTGTTAAAGAATGTTGAGGAGACCACTCAATAGTGAGTATTACATAGGAAAAGGCTATGCTAGTTTGGTAGCCATATTAATGATGATCATTGATGTTTGGGCTTGTTGCAGTAGTGGCGATTCTTACAGCATGTGGTTGTCACAGTGCCCCAGCTTGGATCCACTCCACGAGAGCCACATTGGTCATTTGGCCCAGTGCATCCATATCTGTGGAAATCCCTTACAGCTGCTGTAGAAAAGAAGGCAAAGGAAAATGTTAGCAAAAAGATTGTTTGGTTGGGCCTGCCACAGACCCTCATCAGCACTAACGAGACATTTAATAATGCATAATGCCCCTCCCCATGATTCACATAAAGGCACTAGTAGATGGAGACTTTGTTCCAGATCCCTCAATAATCACTTGGAATGGTCATATCTGGATTGGATGCCAAGATGTTTAGGAAGATGGACCCACTGCTCCCATCTTTCTATAGAGCTGGTTCTACCATGAAACAGAGTTATGGGTCTTAGGCAGCAGATGTGAGATGAAGCAGCAACATATTGGTAGAGAAACCTGTGGGCCACGCAGCTTGTTCTCTAAGCTAATCCATTCTGTTAAATTTTTGCTGAAAACAAATAAGATTGTTGCAACTGGAGAAAGAAAAAGTGAGAAGGACTGTTTTATAATTTACAGTGCATCTCCCCATCCTCTATTTTATTCTACAGGTGATAGATGTCATTAGTATGTCTGATAGGAGTGCCTAGGAAAAAGCAAAAGCAAAATAGTGAGTGAGGCTAAGAAATCCTAATGAGACAATATTAATTTACAAAGAACTTGCAAGACTGACTTGCAAAAAATGTAAAAAGACTCAATTTTAGCCAAAAAGAAATAAAAGCTTAACTGGATGACTGACAAATCTCTTCAAATTGTTAAGAACAGATGAAAATCAAAAATAAAGGTGACCATAACAGGGCCAGAATTCTGAATGTAACTATTCAGTGACCTATATATGGGGACAAAGAAGGCTATTCTAACCATCAGTATAAAGATGGAGGTAATAAAAAAATGGGTAGGTTGTTTAAGAATTGTTTTGTTTAAGAATTGTTTTTTTCTAAGTAAAAAATGGCTACAGGGCTTAAAACAAAAACACAGATTGCAACATTGAAGATTTTCACATTTACCTGAATCAGTTGTAAATCATCTTCCAAACGTCCCACAAAGGTGGCTGAAAGAGAAAAAAGCCTCTGTGTCTAAAACCCAGGAAGTTTTCCTGAATCGCCATGGAAACAGATTTAGCAGAAGTGATCGTAAAACATTCAGAGGAAAAGCAGGGAAAGAGGCTTTTTTTTTCTTTCCCTCTTGACGCTGAGTCACCATTTATAGAAGTCTGCCTCTTTCCCTGCTTTTTCTCTGAACATTTTACAATTGCTTCTGGCAAATCTGTTTCCATGGCAATTCAGGAACACTCCCTGGGTTTCAGACACAGAGGCTTTTTTTCTCTTTCAGCCACCTTTGCAGGACATTTGGAGGATGATTTACAACTGATTCAGGTAAGTGTGAAAATCTTCATTGAGTCAAAGAAGGCCATTTTTAGATTCACCAATAAGAATTTCTGAACAAAGTGAGATAATGATGCTGGAAGAGATTAGGATGATACGGGATGAAATGAAAGAAGACAATCCAAGAATAAATATGGAAATGAAGCAAGAGATCAGACAAGAGCTAAAGAATGAGATAAATTAACTAAAATTATCTTTGGAAAAAATAACTAGAAATATGGGGAATATAACTGAAAAGTTTGAGGAGTTGGAAATTAACATTAAACAGGTGGAAACTAAAGCTAAACTGATGGAAACAAAATTGGATAAGATTACTAAAGAGAGAAGTGAAGCTCAAGAAACTTTGATTAGAATTAAGGTAAAACAAAGATAGAATTTTATAAAATTGAGAAGGGTTACAGAACAGGAAAATGAAAATTTGCATAAATTCCTGATCCCAATCTTAGTGGAGTGCATCAATGAACCAACACAGCAGTTTCCCTGGGAAGTAGACATGATGTATAGAATCAGCTTGAAAGCAGTCAGACAAAGAAATCTGCCAAGAGACATTGTCATTTACTGTGTGAGAAAGCAGACAAGGGACCTGATTATCCAACAAAGCTTCAGGAAAGAACTAATCATCAATGGAAATATCATTCAAATTTTTAAAGACGTCCTGGCAAAGGTAGCAAGACTAAGAAGAGAGTACAGTTTTGTCTCTGACCAATTAAAAGTATATTGTATTCCCTTCTGGTAGGAAGATGTGGAAGACCTGAATCTAATGTGGGATCAGAGATGATGTAGACTGAACTCTGTTGAAAAGGTGAGGGAAGGAGAATAGGAAGGAGACTGAAAGACAAAGAGAGACCATCTGATATGAGATATGGAAAAAGAATATGGACTATAACCACAAGAGCACAGGAGAGAAGGCAAAAAGAGAAAGAAAGTGATGGTAAAAAAGCAACAACCAGAAGAAGAGGGAGGAGAAACAGAAGAATAAAATGCAGATAAAAAATAGAGTTCATAGTGGGAATATAGATACTAGTAACTCTAGAACTGTAATAAATAAAATAATAGAATTGAAGTGTGATTATACAGTGAGTTGGGTTTTTGTGGAGTGTCCTATTGCTCCTTCATTTATTGGGATTTACTGATTTTTTAACTGGTTGTGCAGATTTTTCTCCCTTTGAGTTTTGTGGGGTATCAAATTAATATGAAAATACTGTCCTGGAATGTAAAGGGGCTATACTCACCTCAAAAATGCAAAAAAAAAATTAATTTAGTGGAGAAACATAAATGTGAAATGGTGTGCCTCCAAGAATCACATATTAAATTGAAGGATGTTAGACTTATTTGGACTTATTAGGAAAAATAAATTGGGTAAATTTATTTCCTCACAAGAAAAAAGGGGAAAATGGGTGATTATATATGTAAATAGAAAAACTGAATATAAAGAAATGTCTAAAAGAAAGGCCAGTTCAAAAAGGTTGTTGAGAAGCTGGAGCATGTCCAGAGGGGGGGTGAATAAAATGGTGAAATACTTTATGAGGATCAACCTAGGGAGCTGGGTATGTTTCGCCTGGAGAAGAGAAGGCTAAAGTAGATATGATAGCCCGGTATAAGAATTTGAAAGAGTGTCACATTGAGGCTGAAGCAAGCTTGTTTTCTGCTGCTGCAGAGAATAGGGCCCAGAATAATGGATGCAAGGTACAGGAAAAGAGATTCCACATACACATTAGAAGGAACTTCCTGACAGTAAGAGCTGTTTGACAGTGGAACACATTCCCTCAGAGTGTGGTGGAATCTCCTTCTTGGGAGGTTTTTAAACAGAGGTTGAATAGCCTTCTGTTGGGGGTATTATGATTGTGAGTTCCTGTATGGCAGGGGGTTGGACTGGATGGCCCTTATGGTCTTTCCCAACTCTATGATTCTATGACTATATGATTCTATTCTATTGGACAATTGCATTAATCTATCATACTATCAAACCAATGCTCAAGATGTGCCCACAAAGACCTTTACAATATGTGGAACAAGAAATGCCAAATGTTTGCACTGTGTTCAAAAAAGGGAGAGACACTAAATATTAGATCATGAACACACATTGGCTAATAGAAAGCCCTAGTTTTTCTTTCTTGCTTGAGGTGGAATTAAAGATGTTAACATTTTAACATTGCACACAAATCACATTATATGCAATTGCATCTGCTTCTGAATAGATGGGTGTCTATTTTTGTTGTTGTTATTACCCTTTAAGTTACATTTATCATTCTCTAAAAAAAACTACAGAAATATCTATGTCCCTGCATTTTATATTCCCCCGCCCCAAGTATATTGTTCCACTGCCCTTCATTTGCCCTAAGTAATGCCCTCCTGCATTTTGAATGTCTGAAATAGCTTTCTGAGCTCTGGAACTTACCTAAACTTGTTACAAGTTTAAGCATGTTAAAATTTGTTAAACTTGCTAAACTTGTTAAACAAAATCACCTATACAAGATAGAAGAATGGAGAACTTCAGAGAACTAATAATTGTTTGTCTTTTACCATCGGATGGGTCAAAAAGCCCCTCCAGAGAATGATTTTAAAAGAGTTGGCTTCTTTTCCTCAAAAATACTACATGCCATCTCCATTGTTTATCTGTAAGAGCCATGTGAGAAGACAGATGAAAAGAGCCACTATGTGAAATTAAAATGGTCAAACTACTTTGGAGATAAACTGACCTAGAAAGATTGTAACTCTTTTACACTGGTGTCCTGGTTGAGCTGTGCAAGCCCCTTCACCGTCCAAACATGGTCCACCTGGTTTAAACATTTTGCAGACATAACAAAGAAGAGCTTCACCTGTGAAGAGAGAGAGAGAGAGAATTCGTTTTACAAAATGCATGAATACAATGGCCAGGTGAAACCAGAACCCCCTGTATATATTTATTTTATTATTTTTACATCCCTACCTGCATTGGCCTCAGTCACATCAGGTGATTTGTCATGCTTTCCTCACACAACAAGTATTCTCTCTTTTCCACCCACACTCATCCTTCCACTTCCTCCTCTATTCCTCCTCCACCACCACCTCAAGTGGTTAATGTTTGCTGTGTTTGAAGTACAGCTTTATCAAATGCTAAGTTACTTCCAATTTCCATCTTAAGTAATTAAACATTATACAGTGGCTGAGGTACACAGGCTTAGCACAATATAGTTTCATTAGGCCAGCATTATCATTAGACAGAGTGAGGTGACTGACCCATTCCTGTAACTTACATGGTCTCCTGTGAACCTCTAAGTTGGTGAGCTGTATTCATATGGAACACCACTCTTCGATTAACCATGTTGAAATAAGCTATTCCAGGCAAGCCAACTGGCTTTGCATTTTGAAGAGGAATAGCCAATTTTGTCCTTAAACAGATCCTTCATTATATTAAATGGGCATTACAAATTTGAGCATCACATGCACACCTCCTCCAGTATCTTTGGTGTTTGCTGTATTTCAAGTTACTTACCCAGGCCAGAGCAGAGCATGATGTAGATGCTGACAAGCAGAATCTTTCTCATTTTCTCCATTTCTCCTCAGTAAATGTGGATTTGATGAAGAAGGTCGAAAAGTATTAGCAGAATACAGATTAGAGAAAATACTGGGTGGTTTATATTGCACAAAGCTGGAAGGGTCACATCAAAAACAGATTTAAATCCTTTTGGATCAAGAAGTGTATGTAATAAAGAAGCATAATGAGCTTTCACATTAGAAATATTATTAAATAAAATCTTAGCAGGATGTGAAAGATTAAGATTTTTATATGCCTCAGTCACATCGGGTAATGATTTGTCACGCTTTCTTCACAGGGCACAGTATGTTCTGGCCCAGTTGACGACTTCAGCTTTGGTAGAAAAATCAGTGAGCTGATTTGATCCACAGAATAAATATGGTGGAATTAAATTAATGGAGAAAATGGGCAAAGTACTCAGTACTTGTATTACTCAGTAATGAATAACATGTCAGAGGTTTGTAATTCAAGTGGGAAGCCCCTCCATTTTGGAGACTGTATCCTGAATCATATGGCTTACTAGGCACATAGAATCAATTATTGAATGGTGAGTAAATCTAATTGATTTTATAGGTCTTTTGGGGGCTGACAATAGGATTCACAGCTGTGTTCTTGGTTTACTAGTAACAGTGTCTATGAATTCTGTGAAGCACTGTGAAGTATTGAATTTTGAGTCCTGCCAGGGACAGACAGCAATAGAGTAGCTACAAGTGAGAAAGGATCAGTCATGGATTCACAGGCCAAGGCAGGAGTGGGAACAACATGACCTACCATAGGTTAGAGTGTAACCCTGACATTCTTCACAACTGCCTATGCTGGATTGAGCTGATGAGACTTGCAGTTCAACAGTATCAGAAGTGCCACATCCAGTCTAAAACCCTCTGAATTACAAATGCAGAATCAGCATAAGAAACAAGACCTCAGAGGAATTCAGCTTGTCAGACAATATACTCAGTCAACAGCACGCATTCCTTCCAACTGAAGCTGACCCTCCAGAACTATTTGCACACCATGATTTAATGTTACTCATGGGGTTCGCTTACTTGTGAGAAGTATCCTGCTCACAAGTAGCCCTTTCACTCATTTTAAATAAAAATATAATATTTTGTTTTTGAATGGGGGAGGGAATGGGCATATGAAGGGCAGGAATTTTGGTTTTAATGGGAAAAGTTAGGGAAATAATTACCAAGAAAAAGCAATAGGAGACAGTCAGAGCAGTTAAAGTGGAATAGCAACCCTTTCAGAGTGTAATTCAATAGTCTCCTGTGTTACTAGTGGAAGATATCACAGATTTTGAACAATTACTAGGAAAAATGCAAAGGCAGGTTTAATGCTGAACAAAAAACAAAAACAAAACTAATGACCATGGAAGAAATATGGAAATATGGAAGAAAGTCAATCTAGACCCAGACAGGTCCTGGAACAATGGATGAAAGCTTTTCTTCTGCTCTATGGATTAGAAAGATTATCAGACCAGCACTTACCATGGGGTAAGCACAAGGAAATCACCTCTAAAACATTGAGGAAGGACACGTGTGTGAAAGCCTGGAATGCTTCCTCAACATCAGGGAATCGTCGGCTCCCCTCCAGTGTCACTGAATCGTTTGGGGAGAGGCAACTACCTCTGAATGCAGTTTCCCTGAATGATTCAGTGATGCTGGAGGGGAGCTGATGATTCCCTGACATTGAGGAGGTACGCCAGTCTTTTATACATGCATGCTTCCTTAACGTTTTAAAGGCGATTCACCAACACTTACTTCACGATAAGCACTGGTCTGACAATCTTTTAGGACTTGGAGCAATGGATTCAAACTACAGGAAAAATGATTCCATCTAAACATTGGGAAGAACTTCTGGACAGTAACAGTTGTTTGACAGTGGAACACACCCCCTTGAAGCAGTGGCGTCCCTGCACAAGGTGCCACCAGGTACAATGGAAGAATCTCTGGGCAGGACCTCCGGCTGGCTTTGGGGGCTGGGTTTCTGGGGACAGCACATGCTTCCTTTGCCTCATCCAGCCTATCCTTTTCCTGAAGAGGAAAATGACAGCATGGTGCTAGGGAGGCAGAGAGGCCCATGTGGGGTTGGGAACATAGTTGCATGCAGAGGTCAGATCATGGAGGATGATGGATGGTCATCCCCTTCCCAGCTGTCACCCAGGTCAATCCTCACCCCTAGCACCCACACAGTGATGCTACTGCCTTGGACTGTGGTAGACTCTCTTTCTTTGGAGGCTTTCAAACAGAGTTTGGTGATCCATATGTAAGGAATGCATTGAATGTGTCTTCCTGTGTGGCAGAGGTTTGGCGTGGATAGCTCTTGTGGGCTCTTCCAACTAGTGATGTAAATATTTCTCAGCACTGTTCATTAAACATACAAGATATTTATTACTCAATTCTTCCATAAGCTCTTTTAAAAACCATAACTCTTGGAACTTCTTGACCAAGAAGTCAGATTTTTTAAATCATTTGCAAATGAAGTGAGGGGATGTAATATTTGAAATGACAATACAATCAACAGGACTGAGTATTTTACTTAAGCAAAGCAACCATTCAGACTGTGTTGTACCATAGGATTTTACAGGAGGCTTCAATTACTATTTCCCATTGCTTTGTTATTGTAATGAAATGCTGCCTTGGTTTTATTTCAGGTATCTAAAGAAAGCATTTTTAAGTTAAAGCAGTGCTGTGTCCCTTCAAATTGGAGGAGACCCCCAAGGGCCATCCAGTCCAACCCCTTTATATAATTGCATTTCCTAATTTTATAATATAAATGAAGTGGCATTTTCAGGAGCATGTGCTTAAGAAACAACTAAAGCCTGCCAGTTTCCCCACCATATTTCTAAATAAAATTCATTTCTAATTCACCCTGAAAGATCATACTCTCTTGGACACACACTTCCGTAAGAACCACATTAGGAAATCAGGAAATTTGTCAGCAATAATCCTCCCCTCCATGAAAGGTAGGGATGAATAACTTTAAAAAAATCTCAGGTCTTCAGATATGAGAGGGTTTATTTTTTTAAAAAAAAAAAAATCTCACCTGGGTCTACAGAAACGAGATAAGAAAACTGATTTGACACAACACTATTTCCAACCCTATGATACTATGTAAACCTCATGCACATTTTAGGAAAAGATAAGAGAGGAGTTCAATTAAGTTCATATTTATTACAGTCATAGACCCACCCCAAAACATGTGTAGAATTGGAGTCCAGAAGACAATTTTCTTCAGTGAAAGCTTTGCTAGTGGTTTGGCAAATGAGATCCTTGTTAAAGAATGTTGAAGAGACCATTCAATAGTGAGTATTATATAGGAAAAGGCTGTGCTAGTTTGGTAGCCATATTAAGGATGATGAGCCTTATAAAGATGATAGGGCATGTTGCAGTAGTTGCGATTCTTACAGCATGTAGTTGTCACAGTGGCCCAGCCTGGAATCACTCTTTGAGAGCCACATTTGTCATCTGGTCCATTGCACCCGTATTTGTGGTAATCCCTTACAACTTCTGTAGAATAGAAGGCAAAGGAAAATGTTAGCATATTCACATTGCTTGGTTGGGCCTGCCACAGACCCTCATCAACACTAAAGAGACATTTAATAATGCATAATGCCCCTCCCCATGATTCACATATAGGCACTAGTAGATGGAGACTTTGTTCCAGTTCCCTCAATATTCAGTTGGAATGGTCATATCTGGATTGGATGCCAAGATGTTTAGGAAGATGGACCCACTGCTCCCATCTTTCTCACTATAGAGCTGGTTCTCCCATGAAACAGAGTTAAGGGAGTCGAAGGCTTTCATGGCCGGCATCCATAGTTTTTTGTGGCGCTTTCGGGCTATGTGGCCATGTTCTGAAAGAGTTCCTTTCTGACGTTTCACCAGCATCTGTGGCTGGCACCTTCAGAGAATCAGATGCTGGTGAAACATCAGAGAGCAACTCTTCCAGAACATGGCCACATAGCGTGAAAGCTCCACAAAAAATTATAGAGTTAAGCGACTTGGGCAGCAGATGTGAGACGAAGCAGCAACATACTGGTAGAGAAACCTGTGGGCCATGCAGCTTGTTCCCTAAGCTAACCTATCATTTATTAAAGCCAAAGTAAGAGTTAGCTACCAATCCCATAGACATTTGTATATGGAATGGAAATGGGGTGCCATTTTGTTTTTGTCTATGACAGTAAAATGTTAGGCCAGATTCTGTCCACTGTAAACCAGGAATGTCAAGCAAGAGTTCTTCATGATGTGGGGATTCAACTCCCATTATTTAGCAATATCCCAGTGATCTTCTCTGCACAAGAGTATAAGTGGACACAAATCTGATATTAGAAACAGCAAGTAAATACACACACCAAAAGCTAGAGAAGTTTGAAAAGAGATTCATCTGAACTCTGAAATATTTACACAGTCTAATCCATTAGCACAGGGCTAAACAGAGATGATTGTTTCTTGATATACTGTTTTCATAACTGCAATGTAAGTAATGATCCCCCCCCCAAAAAAAGAACCTTTGAGTCCATGGAAACTCTTAAGTAGATTTACTATGCTATGGACCATCTATGTAAAAGTCATCTTACACCATTTTGTAAATCAAGGGTCACATTTGGCATATTTCTGTAACCCATCACATTGACCCTACAACGATGTAACTGTGTATAAACAATTGAACTGTAATACTGTACTCCATCACTGCATAGGTGAATTAGTATCCACAAAAATTCGAGCAGAAATCACCAGTTCCTCTCTAAGGTGCCACCATGTTTCTTCTTCCCCCCACCTCTATTTTTCTTTATATGCTGTGACAGAGTACCATGGCTATCAGTTTGAAAAATACTGTAGGGAAATAAAACTATTTTCTATTACTATTGCTTTTTAAAGTAAGAGTATATATATTCAAAATAATTAGATGAATCTACACATCCAGTCATGGACCATAGATAACAAGAATATTATATAGAAAATATACAGAACAGTTAAATTATGGTGAACACAAATAAAATTTTTGCAACTGAAGAAAGGAAAGGTGAGAAGGACTGTTTTATAATTTACAGTGCATCTCCCCATCCTCTATTTTATTCTACAGGTGATAGATGTCATTAGTACATCTGACAGGAGTGCCTAGGAAAAAGCAAAAGCAAAATAGTGAGTGAGGCTACGAAATCCTAATGAGACAATATTAATTTACAAAGAACTTGCAATACTGTATTGCAAAAAATGTTAAAAGATTCAATTTTAGCCAAAAAGAAATAAAAGCTTAACTGGATGACTGACAGATCTCTTCAAATTGTTAAGAAGAGATGAAAATCAAAAATAAAGGTGACCATAACAGGGCCAGAATTCTGAATGTAACTATTCAGTGACCTATATATGGGGACAAAGAAGGCTATTCTAACCATCAGTATAAAGATGGAGATAATAAAAAAAAATCAGTAGGTTGTTTAAGAATTGTTTTGTTTAAGAATTGTTTATATCTAAATAAAAAAAAATGGCTTCAGGGCTTAAAAGGAAAACTCAGATTGCAACATTGAGTCAAAGAAGGCCATGTTTAGATCCACCAATATGAATTTCTGAACAAAGTGAGATAATGATGCTGGAAGAGATAAGGATGATACAGGATGAAATGAAAGAAGACAATCTAAGAATGAATATGGAAATGAAGCAAGAGATCAGACAAGAGATAAAGAATGAGATAAGTTAACTAAAATTATCTTTGGAAAAAATAACTAGATATATGGGGAAAATAACTGAAAAGGTTCAGGAGCTGGAAATTAACCCTAAACAGATGGAAACTAATGCTACGCTAATGGAAACAAAATGTGATAAGATTACTAAAGAGAGAAGTGAAGATCAAGAAACCTTGACTATAATTGATATAAAACAAAGATACATTTGTATAAAATTGAGAGGGGTTCCAGAACAGGAAAATGAAAATTTGCATAAATTCCTGATCCCAATCTTAGTGAAGTGTATCGATGACCAAACAGAGCAGTTTCCCTGGGAAGTTGACATGAAGTATAAAATCAGCCACATGAGCAGGCAGATAAAAAGAGCCACTGCACAAAATTTAAATGGTCAAACTTTGGAGACAAACTGACCTAGAAATGTTGTAATTTTTTTACATTGTTGTCCTGGTTTAGCTATGCAAACCCCTTCACCGTCAAAACATCTACCACCTGGTTTAAACAGTCTGCATTCATAACAAAGGAGAGCTTCACCTGCAAAAAAAGAAAGAGAGAAAGAGAGAAAAGAGAGAGAGCGAATTGGTTTTACAAAATATATGAATATAGCAGCCAGGTGAAATCAGAACACCATGTATATGTTTATTTTTATATGTTTCTATATGCCTACCTGCATTGGTCTCAATCACATTGGTTGATTTGTCATACTTTCCTTACACAGCAGCTGTTCTCTCTTTTCCACCCACACTCATGCTTCGACTTCCTCCCCTGTCCCTCCTCCAACACCACCTCAAGTGGATAATATTTGCTTTGCTTGAAGTACAGTTTTATCAAATGCTATGTCAGGGCCTGTACAGAATGGGGGAAAGGGGAAGACAGAGGCCGCCCCTTGCTCCAAACAGCATGGCCACGATGCGCCTGGAAAAAGGAGTCATGAAACTCATCTCCTTTTTCTGCTGCTGCTGAGGCACCATTAGCAGCATAGTGATGTCCCTTGTGCTCCACACCATTTGGATGTGGCACATGAGGCATGTCATTGTCATGGGTGCCTTCTGAATGGACATGTACCAAGATGGCACCCAGACAGTGTTCAGCTCTCCCAAGATCTACTTTCTGAACCAAGCGGGTGCAAAATGTGGATCCGTTCTGGGCCTTAATTCCAATTTCCATCTTAAGTAATTAAATATTATACAATTGCTGAGGTACACAGGCCTAGCACAATTTAGTTTCCTTAGGCCAGCACTATCATTAGAGTGAAACGACTGACCCATTCCTGTGTCTTCCATAGCCTCCTTGAACCTCTAAGTTGGTGAGCTGTACTCACATGGAACACTGCTCTTCTATTGACCATGTTGACATAAGCTACACCTGGCAAGCCAATAGCCCATCTTGTCTGTTGCATCAGGCAGCATATTTGGTATGGTGGTAAGAAGGCTTTTCAATATAATTTGCAAGATAATGTAGATTCTGAGACAAGGCTGACAGAACTGGATAGTTTTAAGCCAGGCCAAATGTGACTTTACTATGAATGCCTAAGTCACTGTCACTGGGGAAATATTTATTTATTTATTTATTTCCAAAATATGTATCCCGCTTTTCTCCCACAATGGGAGAAAGTCCTCTTGCATCTCCTCTGCACTACATCAGAACTCTCTGACAGAGAAAACTCTGTCACCAGAGAAGGCTAAATATCTTGCAAAAACTACAAATGTAGAATTTCATAGCATTGAGCCACAACAGTTAAATGATGCCAAACTGCATTATTTCTGCAATGCAGATGAAGTCTAAGTGTTCAGTTTTTCCATTGCAATATACAAGTGGAAGAATTAGATAAGCTCCGGAAACAGCGTGATGAGGGCATACGTCATCCAGTATGGTCTTTAGCTAAACATTACTGAAGAGACATGTGAAGATAAATGGATCAGATAGATGGCCATGCATTCAAGGCAAAATGTAGACTTTAGAGGAAAAAAATGATAAAAGATCTCTCTTTTAAGTCCTGAGATCTCCTCAGATTTCATTCAAGTGTTTCTAAGATAATAGCAGATTGAAGGATCATTCACCTGCTTGAGCTGCATTGTTAAGAAATCCATATACAGAAGTTGATTGATTTAAATTAGTCAGGGCCTTCCCAGTGCTGTTGAACAGTCATCATGGCTCATTATTGGACAGCCTGGTTGCGGCTGAGGGAAGTTGCACTCCAGCAATATTTCAAGAACCACAGATTGCTCAGCCCTTCGCTAGGTTAATGCTGGGCCAAAACCATCCCCTTAGTTTCCTCTGATCTTTTCACAAAGTGGAAGTGGCAGGAATTTGTCGAGAAAGCTGTGTGTCACTTCAAATGGTACAAGGTGAATTTTTAAAAAGAAAAGAAACTGTGAAACTCATCACATGATATTAAAGAAGGCAAGGAGAAACAAGTTGCCCCAACATTTCAGTGAAATAATCCCATGATCTGGGCGCACTCATATCAATCCATTGAATGGTATGCAAAGAAAGAGTTGAAGTGTTAGGCCCAACTATAGGTAGACACCCCAATGCCTTTACTACTCTGGTTCATAATAATTGGTTCTATGACGTAAACAGATCCTTCATTATATTAAATGGGCATTACAAATTTGAGCATCACATGCAGACCTCCTCCAGTATCTTTGGTGTTTGCTGTATTTCAAGTTACTTACCCAGGCCAGAACAGAGCATGATGTAGATGTTGACAAGCAGAATCTTTCTCATTTTCTCCATTTCTCCTCAATAAATATGGATTTGATGAGGAAGGTCGAAATGTATTAGCAGAATACAGACTAGAGAAGGTACTGTGTGGTTTATATTGCAGAAAGCTGGAAGGGTCACATCAAAAACAGATTTAAATCCTTTTGGATCAAGAAGTGTATGTAATAAAGAAGCATAATGAGCTTTCACATTAGAAATATTATCAAATAAAATCTTAGCAGGATGTGAAAGATTAAGATTTTTATATGCCTCAGTCACATTGGGTAATGATTTGTCATGCTTTCTTCACACGGCACAGTATGTTCTGGCCCAGTTGATGACTTCAGCTTTGGGAGAAAAATCAGTGAGCTGATTTGATCCACAGAATAAATATGGTGGAATTAAATTAATGGAGAAAATGGGCAAAGTACTCAGTACTTGTATTACTCAGTACTGAATAACATGTCAGAGGTTTGTAATTCAGGCAGAAAGTCCCTCCAATTTGGAGACTGTATCCTGAATTATATGGCTTACTAGGCACATAGAATCAATCATTGAATGGTGAGTAAATCTCATTGATTTGATAGGTCCTTTTGGGGCTAAGAATAAGAATCACAGATGTGTGCAGCCCCAATCCAGCCCCGAGCCTCAGTCCCAAATGGACCGCAGCAAGGAGTGGAAAAGACCCACTCCTTCATTGACTGAATTTGGACCACCTTAGGCCACCTGAGTGTATAAAATGCTTTTTGTTATGATTCCAATGGTTACTAAGTATTCTTTCTTTGTTACTACAATGTGCTCTGTTTTATAAAACATGGTATGTATCTTAAGTTTAGGTATCCATTTTATTTAGTTAATTAATTTTATTGTATGGAATTGTATGAAAGCTTGGATGTTTGTTTGCAATGGTCTTTGGACTAAGCAATAAATGATCTTCTCACAGTAGTTCATTGAAAGCTTAAAAGCTGTTCCAAGGACCATGTCCGGCCTGGCAAACTATTCTTTTCTGTGCTGATGCCCCCATCAAGGGTATGATGTAATGATTGCATTTGCATGTGGAATTGTTACCCAAAATCCTGAAAATATAAGAAAATATAGCAAATATAGCAAAAAGAATTTCAGGAACAGCAACCTGTTGGTGTCTTAGGTGTGCATAAGTTCTCAGTGCAAACCACTTTACATTTTTGTTTCTATGCAGAATATCCAATCATTTTAGGAAATGGCAGCAGATTTGTATATATATTTCCCATCACATGTGGATATGAATTGTGCACAGATTTGTGCACACATTACAAGTGAATCTGCATATAGATTTTGGTTGTGCATTTGATTTCACAATTGATTTCTTGAGTCAGGGCAATATTGCTATTCAACATAAGGTTTGCATAACACAATGAAAAGATAAACTCACACATGGAGTCTTATTCTATACAGTCTCAATGTAGATCTGGTCCAATATCAAGTAGGAAATGTTACCGAGTATGGTTTTATTTTAAAAAAATAGGTGTGGTATTTCCCTCCATGACCCCAAGCTAACCCCCTGAGCCTGGTCGCCATTATGGCTAGGCGAGAAGGTCAGGTAAGCAGCCTGACTACTATGACATCAGCCTCACCAAACCCTTGCAAAATAAAACTGGAAAATCCCAACGGGAAGGTTTGGGAGTTGTTAAAGAGAAGCCCATCACCTCCAAGACTTGAAACAATGCTGGATTTTTGCTTTCGGCCTCACACTTGATGAGCTGGTGACCATCTATCTGTTTGCTTCCCCTGATTGTCTAAGACCCAAGTACATTGTGTAGACATCCTTGCATCTTGGCTTAACAAAGCTTAGACTATCTATACCTTTGTCTCAGACTGCAGCCAGACCATTAAGCCCATTGCTAGAGGCTAATTTGAGCCTATCTAAACCTAGGAATTTTCAACTCAAGTGTGCTATTTTTGGAGTGCTGCTGGACTCCATGCCAGTCTGGCCTCTGACAGTAGCTCCCTCGGCCATCCACCCCCAAATTTTGGTGGCCGTGCCTCATCATCATCATCTATATCCACATCAGACCTCTGAGAAGCCTACTGGAGTGAGTAACTCCAGAGTTTCACCCATCTCCCACTCTTCCTGCTTTTCCACCCTTGTGCTTTTTGGAGCATTGAGTGTGTGTGCGTGAATACGTGTTTCTTTGCTGGATTATTGTTTCCCCTTAATAAACTCTAGAATTTAATTGAAGAAGCCTGTCTCCACATCCTCAATTAAGGGATTCTTGGTCTTACTGGTATACACGATGGGACCGATCTCGAAGGGTGTTGTTAGGGCCTTACTCTTGCAAATTTGGGCTAATTAAAATTCTCCTAATTCGCTTCTTCCTAACAGATTATTAGAACTGCAACTTTATGTTATATACAGTGGTCCCCCGGGTTACGAATCCCCCGGGGTACGAATCCCCCGGGGTACGAAAGAGCCGGGGCCAGAAAAACAGCCCCAGGTTACAAAAAAAAAAACGGGTTAAGAAAGAAAAGCGGCGCGAAATTCAAATCGCGCCAAGTCTTTTCTTATACTTACAGTGGTCCCCCGGGTTACAAACTTTTTCGGGTTATGAAAGGGCTGCTGGAACGGATTACTTTCGTAACCCAGGGGACCACTGTACTTTATATCAGAATATTTGAGTAGTTTTGGCAGAGAATGGTGAAGATACATTAGAAGGTTGACTATGGATGGGGGAAATCCATTTGCCAGCCATCTGGACTGATCCTGATTCAGACCCGAGGCAGATTTTATAGGTATTATTTTTATTTACTTTGATTATTACAGAAGTCTCTGTCATCACAGCAAGTAGTTTTCACACTGCCAAACATTGGATCCTCCTCAGTTGTTCCACATTTATCACGAAAAGAAGTACACCCTTGTCTGAAGAAATGTCTTACATTCTCTGTGAAAAAAGGAAGTGATGCATTTATTTATCTATTTATTTTATCTATAGGCCACCTTTCTCCTGGAAAGAAACCCAAGACACTTGACTTGCAGATAAAATCACTTAAAATGTTTACAATTAAAATGTTAAAACATTGAAAAATTTCATTAAACATACAAAAGTTAAGAAACATAAATAGAACATATAAAAGCCTAATTGATTAAAAGCCTGGAGAGAAGTGACTAGTGGGGTACCATAGGGATCTATTGCTATTAAACATCTTTATCAATGACTTTGATGAAGGAACAGATGTCATGCTTATCAAATTTGCAGATGACAACAAATTAGGAGTAGCAGCTAATACCCCAGAGGACAGGATCAAAATTCAAGAAGACCTAAATAAATTAGAAAGCTGGCCAAAGCTAACAAATTGAATTTTAACATGGAGAAATGTAAAGTACTGCACTTAGGGTGGAAAATGAAATGCATAGATATAAGATGGGGGACACCTGGCTTAACAAGAATACATGTGACAGGGATCTAGGAGTCCTAGTAGACCACAAGTTGAACGTGAGACAACACTGTGATTTCCTGCATGTGGCACCTAAAAAGGCCAATGTGATTTTAGGCTGCATTAATAGAAATCTAGTGTCTAGTGTCTAGGAAGTAATAGTGCCATTCTATTCTGCCTTGGTCAGGCCTCATCTGGAATATTGTGTCCAGTTCTGGGCACCACAATTCAAAAAGGATGTTGACAAATTGAAAGATGACCAGACAAGAACCACCAAAATGGTGCAGGGTCTGGAAACCATGACTTATGAGGAAAGAGAGCTGGGTATGTTTAGCCTGAAAAAGAGACAGTTAAGAGATGACATGATAGCCCTGTTTAAGTATTTGAAGTGGTGTCACATTGAGGATGGAACAAGCTTGTTTTCTGTTGCTCCAGAGAGTAGAACACAGAACAATGCATGCAAGCTGCAGGAAAAAGAGATTACATTGGGAACAACTTCTTGACAGTAAGGGCTGTTTGACAGTGGAACACACTCCCTCGGAGAGTGGTGGAGTCTCCTTCTTTGGAGGTCTTTAAACAGAGGTTGGATGGCTATTTGTCTAGGATGCTTTGATTGTGATTTCCTGCATGGCAGGCAGTTGGACTAGATGGCCCTTGTGGTATCTTCCAACTCTATGATTCTATGATTCTATTTTATGAAAGGCTAGGTGGAGTATGGGGGGTATGGGATAGATGCAATTATTGCATTCTTCCTATTGATTACAGCATGCTGGTATCATTGAGTAACAGGTTTTCTACCAGAAAATAGTCAAATAAACAATGGGCATGTATAGGGATGTCAAAGAAGAACACAATTACTAAAATACCCCCAGAATGTTTCTTTAGAGGATTTGGTGCCAGAAAATAAGCAAACATGTAAGTAAACTATATAAAAGCAATATGTGTATATATTACAAAAAAGCATGAGTTTCAGAGGAAACTTACTTTTAAAGATGGTGATCGTCTTGCATTTTTGTCCCTTTTCTGCTTCACAAGTTGCCTCTCCAATTGTACAACCGAGACCATTTTTATAGTTTTTACAGACGTGGCAGACAAGAGCTTCAGCTGGTCAAAAGTAGAATCAGTTATTAGAACATAGTATCATAGTAGAAATAATGTGAATTTTAAATATTTCTAATGCTATAGATTGCATTCTTTTTTAAAAATTACATGTCTGTGTAAACACACACACAACATTTAAAACAATCAATAACAATGCTATTTTGAATAATGGTAGACTATGGGGCTTTCTAGATTGGCAAAAAGAAGTGTGTTCATGGCTGCATGAAAGTCTAGCCTTTAGATGAGAAAAAGGGAAAGTGTGCCATGAAAACGCGCTTTCTTTGCGTTTTAGGGGAGAAGAAGCGCCTTTAAAAAGGTGCTGGTTTTCCCAGCTTCTTTTTTAAAAACTGCGGAACAGCGCAGCTCCATCTAAAGGCTGTGGTGCAGCTGCTAAGCATTAAGGAAAAAGCAACTTCATGTCACACTTTCCTGCCAATCTAGAAAGCCCCATAGATGAGCAAGGAGACCCCAACCAGGAAGAGAACCCAGAAGATCTGGTGAGAGGTAAAGAAGAAGGAAGAAGAAAGGGGAAGAATGAGGACCAGGAAAAACAAAGTTTATTGGTCTTGAGCAATGAGGGAGAAGAAGCAGAAGAGGAAGAGGAGGAGGAGGGGAAGACAGCTAAATTCTAGACTCAAGGAAATTAAAGGGAGGAGGGGTGAGAGAAACAGTTGAAAAATGAAAAATGGGGAAACTCCAGACCCAGATGGCCTACCAGTTGAATATTATTTTAAAAATTTTGTGGAAATTGCAAGAGGTCTCCAGTTAGCTATGAATGATAGTCTTCATAATAACCAAATCCTCAATAGTTGGAAAGAAGCAAATATTAGGTTACTGACCCAACACAGTTAAAAATTATAGACCTATTCCACTAAAAAAACCCGAAGACTATAAATTTTTACCAAATAGGTTAAAAACAGCATTGCAGGAATATGTCCATAAAGACTCAATCTTCCCCCCAAATAAGAGATAATTTTGGATTATCATAAATGTGATTGAATCTTTAAAATTAATTATAGAGGAGCATTAGGGGGTTTTTACTCCAAAAAAAGCTTTCAATCATTTAAATTGAACGTTATTACTAAATTTTATTGAAAGGAGAGGGAACTGGAGGGGGGGATTACTGACAGATTCAGTCAATTTATTCTGGACAAAGTGCAAAATTGGTTATAAATGGAGAGAAAACTGGAAGATATAAATTAAAAGAAACACTAGACAGGGATGTCCTCTTTCTCCATTATTATTTATCCCAACCCTAGAAGTGGTAAATAAAGAGATAAAAAAAGATAAAGAAATAAAGGGATAGAAAAGAATTTAAATTAAAAGTATTTGCAGACAATTTGGTTACAATTTTAGAGGACCCGTGAAATGGAATTGGGGTTTGCTAATAAAATTGGGAAATGTGCAGGGTTCAAAATTAATTCAGACAATACCAAAATTATTTCAAACTCAATTAAATATTCTCCTGAACTACTGTAGAAAGCTAGTAAGCATATATAATTCTACTATCTGCATTATAGTTGTTCAGGACTAATGGCCACATATCCTGCAGAATATTTTTTTTTCAGATTATGCAGTAGATACTGTTCAACATGTTCTTTCTTGAATTCATAGAAGCATCCATGGAGTCTTCATACAAACATCTCTGTAGTTACTCACCCAAGGCAGAAAAGACAAGAAAGGACATACTGAAGAGAAGAAATTTACTCATCTTTTCCCTGTCAGGTGCTGGAGATTTGAGATGAAGAAAATGTTTGAGAGAACTGTGAAAGACTGGAGCTAGGACTGATAATGGACTGTGGTTTATGTTAAAATAGATCTTGATAGTTACTCTCTGTGCAGGCCAGCAATGAATCCAAGTAGCTTGGAACTTCAGCCCATTCTATATAAGTCCTAAAAGCAAATTAGCATCTTATAAGGAAGTGGTGACTGAAGATCAGATTGTTCTCTGTCACTTGTTGATTTCTTCTCAATGCTTGATAATCAAATTAACAGCCTTTATTTATAGAGAACTGTAAATTTGCACAGCACTGTATATACAGTCAGTTAAAATAGAATAAAATAAAATAAACCTGCTGAGGCATACATTGTACTAAAATAATATACATATTAATGCATATTAGCATTAAATAATAAAATATAGCAAGCAACAAATAAAAATAAACCTACGATAATAATCAAGTGGTGTCTGGGAACACTTCCCTGAACACTTTTTGTTGCCTCTTTTTGCATTGGCAAAACGCTGTGTTGGAGGCATGGCGTGCACTTGCCACAGCCTGAACCCAGCAATCAAAAGGGCAGTGTGACACCCCTCCTTCGGGGCAGTCTGTTTCACCCTATAAATGTCTTTTAATGTATTCTTTTAATATGTATTTAATGTGTTGCCTAATGGTCTCTTGACTATAATAAAGGGTTTTTGGTTTGGAAAATTTAGTAATTTTTGTTTGTAGGAATAGCTGGGACATATGGGGAAACTATGTGACAGAGCATATTTAATGCCATACAAATAATGTACTTGCTAGTGTTAGTACAGCAAAGTACAGGAAGAAAACCTTGTTCTCACTGGGACATTAAACCTGTTTTTATGTGGCATCATTTTGCCTGCACACATTCTGCAGAAAGCAGGAAATGGTGACATATGAGAAAATGTTAACGCCAAAGAGTTCCATTTTTGGCCTTCTTCTTGCAGAAAACTATTCTATTGTATACAGATTAACAATTGCAGAGCATATTATACATCTTTAGGTCTTCTGATTTGCTGGATAAAAGTGTTGTAGGCAGAATTCCAACCATCAAGTTACTCATCATTGGCAACACCAGGAACAGGGATCTAGGACTTCCAGTCCAACAATAACTGAAGGGCCACATGCAAAAGTAAGCACAGTGGGCCACAAGTTGCTCAAAATCAGTCTCATTCAGTTGAAAAACAAGAAAAGCTGCATATTGAGTAAAGATTCCCCACCCCCATCCCATTGAATTAAAATGCTCAAAATCTCTGCCAGCACTTTGGTAAGTGTTCCTAGTACTGGGAGCTATCGATAACCTCACCCCTCCAAGATTCCACAGGTCTACTGGCATTGGTACCAGAGAGAGATATGCTTCTGGGGCTAGTTGCCTGAAGTGCAACAGTTGCCTGCTGTTGGGAGAGAGAGTCAGTCATCTCATTGTAAACCCCTGGCACATGGCAGGCAGTGAAGAGGATGTTATTGCAGAGGCAGTGCAAGACAAATGTTCTAACCAAATGCATGTCCCTTGGGGATTTGGAAGTCATAATATTAATCACCCAGACTGTAGACATGTTGTTGATCCAGAAGTGGACAAAAGAATTACCCAGCTCCTTTGTCCAGATCTGTGGTGTTACCGGAATTGGGAAAAACTCGGGAAATGTGATTTTGGACAATAAGCCTGTAGTGTTACGCTTCTTGGTCCACGTGTGTGAACACCAGTGCCTCTCAAACTAGAATCCAAACCCTGTAGACCCTGTTGCATCTGATGTGAAATTTAATGCATCCCTGATGTGCAGCTTCTCCCTATAAAATGAGATCCCATTAAATGACACCATGAACTCTCTTTAGACCTCCAAATCCTCCCAAATCCCTTGACTAAGTCTGACCTGGTGATGAGGCTTGCATGCACCTGCCACAGTCCCAGAAAGCCACTGCAAAAATGCCCTCCCAGGGGCCACCATCCTGCATGCAAAGTTCAAATGCCTGACAGTTTTCTGGAATTCCCCAAGGATAGCTTTTTTGAGTGTGGTGAATGTTGGCACCTTACTAGTTAAGTTGGCTAATTTTGTCAATGGGAACCTGCAGTGCTGCTGAACCGAGAAAAACCAAGGAAGTAGCAAGACCCTCCATTTATTCATGGGCTATTGGAAACCCTAGATCCTTTTAAAGGGAAAAGAATTCAGCCATTAACTGGGCACAATCCCCCATTCCCACCTCTCCCACAAACAAAAAGTCATCCAAATAATGAATGATGCCTATATGGGCAGATCTAATCTTCAAGGCCTATTTGAGGAAGATGTTGAACCTTTAAAAGGCTGAATCAAGAAACCAAGCATCCCATTGGGAGGGCATGGTCCATGTCAAAGCTACCTTAGAAAGAAAAGCCCAACAACTCAAAATTATCTGGGTGGACTGGGAGGGAGTGAAAAGCAGACTTGATGTCATGCTTCACTAGCTCTGCTCCAATCCTGTCATCTGAACCAACTGCACTGCTGCATCAAAGGATGTGTAGTGCACAGTGCAAAGCTCTGCTGTGATAGCATCATTGACTGATTAACCCCTTGGGATATGATAGATGGTGGATTATTTTGTATTCTCTAAGTGCTTTTTTGGGACCCACCTCCAGTGGTGATACTCTGAGGTTGGGAGGGGGGAAGGTAGACCCTACCCACACCTCCTCCACTTCCTTCCTAATATTTTCCCTCACTACAGCTTCAAGACAAATGACAAATTGAAGCTCCTTAGCAAAATAAGATTTCAGGAGTCCAGTAAAGGATATCCTAAACATGTGTGCAAAGCCCTCTTGAAGAGAGATTCACATCTCACTGTCAGGGTAGTGACTCAGGAGGGCTTCCAATCTGTCAAGTTTAATTGGGCTGGTTCTCCCCCCTCCCACCACTGCACCTTTCCTTTTGTGTTGTTCCTTCTGGCTCTTGCCACTTCCTGGCTAGTGGAGGCACATACATTCTCCAGCCACTCTAGCCTAGCTAGAATATCATCACTTCCATCTTGATCACTGTGTCTCTCAGACTGGCCAGGAAGCTGAGTCTGGGTCCTCTTAGCTGGTGGCTTCTTAGGTGGCACCTTGACCCTTGCAACCCCACATCCCTTTTTAGGTGCCACGTAGAGGGAAAGCAAAATGCAATGTTGCAAACAACCTCAGTCATATACAGACAGAAAAAGGGGGGTTAGCAAGGGAGGGCTAAGTAGCAGATGCCTAGAAGTTCACGCCAGCAGGCAGGCTGCAGAGTCAGTAAAAGAGTGGCCTGGGAGGTGGAAGGCTGTAGCAGAGGCCTGCAGGGGAGTGAAGAAAGTGGCCCAAGCCGCTAATAGCCTTGAAGCCCTGTGTGTCTGCTCTGGCAAGCAGAGGTGTTTGGAGGTGGTAGAACAGTGGCCCAGCAGCAGAGGGTCGTTGCCCATGAGGCCTAGTCAGCAGACAGGGGGACCTGTAAGGAATCAGGCTGGCAAGCAGCCTGGCAGCAGAGGTGAAGGATTACAAGGAAGAAGCTGCCCAGGTGACTGGAGGCCAGAGCTATGAAAGTTTATGATGAAGTGGCATATTTAAGGTAGTCTTAAATGTATTGGTAGATTCCGTCTTTATTCCTCACCTTTTTATGTTACAGTACTATATAATTGCACTAGTGAAATGATTCCTGTTGAATATTGCCTCAGGTTTGCAAACAGTACACTACAACTAGAAATACTGGAAATCAAGCTTCAGTATACAACGCAATTTATTTTATTTTAATGTGTGTAAGAGATTTTAGTAGGTTGAAATATTGCAAAATCTTTACTGACATTGTTCCCATCCTTGAACAAAGTGTGGAACAAATTCTGGACCAATTGATTTTGATATAAAATGTAGGATAAGGTAAAATAGCAATTTGTAAAATTTTAATTAGGATGATTATCCTTTAAAAGTTCAGGTGTATGATATCTGAGTAGAGTATGAATGCTTGCATGTGATTCTTCAGTAGTCATCTAGGTTCAGTAAACTACAGCAAAGCTTTGCGAGTTTGGAATCAGACTAGAGAGAAACTTAAGATGATTGAATATACAGATTTCTTGTCTTGTTAATCATATATTACAGAAGTCATCGTCATCACAACAACTTGTGTGTTGAGATCCAAGTTCTGGATGCATCTGAGTTGCTCCACATTCAGCAACTGATCTGGTGCACCCTTGCCTCACATAACCCCTTATATCACCTATAAAAAGGCAAAAAGGGGGAGAGAAACACATTAATTAATTATCTTTGCTTGGCTGTTCAAAAAATCCTTATCACTATCTCTTATGTGATTTTCTAGAAATAAAATTTTAGAGACATAACATTAAGATATTTGGCCTTCCCATCTCCACACCATTCTGCTCCATGAGCACTTAACACAAGGATGGAAGATATTTATTGTATGCATTGTTATCAAAGAGGTTAATACATACCTACTCACAATCTGGCACTCATTAGGAAGCAGACTTACCCAGAAAACTTGAGACTATCTTGCATTGCTGTCCCAATTCAGCTTCACAAGTTTGCTTCCGAGTTAGACAGCCATGAACTCGGTTATATTTTTTGCATTTGTGGCAAGTAAGTGCTTGAGCTATTGAGAAGGGAAAATGTAAATGCTGTTGCTCATTAAACTCCCCAAATTGCCTTATAAATCACTTTCTTACAGTGAAATCAGCAATGAGTACCTATAGATTCCAAAATAAGTAGACAGAGAGAATCAAGAGGAAGTTCACAGCATAATCTAAGGAAGTCTAGGGTGCAAAGAACACCAGAGAGTGATGTGAGTGGCACTACAGAGTGTAGAAATCAAATTGCTGGTTAGCAGCTTCAAATCCTGAGCACTCTGCACTGCTACATTTCGTTGTTGGCCACACTTGTTTCTGTATTTATTTATTTAATATCCCTTCTTTCTCATAGTATAGAAAAACAATATTTAAATCATAATTATGGAATAATTGAATGTTAAAATAAGAGCGTTGGGAGGGGCCCCATAGACTATAGAGTCCAAGCCCCTACAGAACATCCCAAGCAGATAAGTTATCCAGATTCATTTTGAAGATATCTCAATAAATTATCTCTCTAGGTTATTTGTTCCATTGCTGAACCATTCTTACTGCCAAGAAGATCCTTCAAATGTTCAACTGAAATCTATCTTACTTCAACTAAAAACCATGAGAAGTTCTTGCCCTCTGAGAAAACAGAGAACAAACCCGTACCTGCCTCTCTGTGATAGTGTTTAGATATTTAAAGAGTGAAATTAAGTCAATCCTTAGTACTCTCTTCATTAGCCTGTATCTAAGGTAGTCTTGCGTATCATTATATTCACCTCAAAGTGTATAATTATGGTACCCACCAAGGACAATGCAGAAAATAAGGGAGATGGTAAAAAGCAGAATCTGATTCATCTTTGGTTGTTCCAAGAGAGGAAGAGGAGACAGCATTTGAACTGTAGATAGAGATAATGGATTGTGCAGTAATTTACAGTCCCTCACAGCTTTATGGATCAATTCAGAGGAAAGCAGGAAGTCAATCCTGAAAGAGTCCATATGGCTGCTTAAATGGAGCATGATCAGTAAGTGACAGTCTAGGAGCAGAATGATCTATGCCCATTTGGAGGCTTTAGCTGAATGCTTGGTGGTCATCTTAACAGGCATTCATGAACAACACCCATATAGAAGGATTTGATCTGAAGCAGGAAATGGGAAGATTATTGACAACATTTGTTAAGAAGAGGTTTGCCATTGCCTTTTCCTGAGGCTGAGAGCAAGTGACTTGCCCAAGATCACCCAGTGGATTTCATGGCCAGGCTGGAAGTGGAACTCAAATCAGAATCATAGGGGCGATACAGACTGCCCAAAAGGGGTGGTCTGTTCTCGCCCCAAGAAGCGGCGAGATGGGGCCAATGCTGCTGCACCGGCAGCCCCAGAGCCCCCATCTCACCGCTTCTGGAGGCCGCAGGGAAGCGTTTTTAAAAGTATTTGTTCTTGGGTTTTTTAGGTCATTTTTATGTGTGTGTTTTAAATTGAGTAAATGTTAGTTGCTTAATTCTGTTGCTATGTTGACATTTGGTATATTTTTAGCAGTATTGTAATCCTTTGAATATGTAAGGAATTTTGGCTTCCAACCTTGGAAAAAAAATAAGGTACAAATGACAAAAGAGGAGGAGGAGATTTTCCCTCAGGCTGCATGTGGACCCCTGTGGCTGTATTGTGGCATTTGACATCCCAACCCCCCTGTCACAGTTTACCCTTCTTCCATAAGGAGTGGGACATTGAAAAATTTGCATGGCTTACACAAACTCACAGAATGATATTAGCAATGTAATGAGTGATTTACTACTGGAAACAAAGCCTCTTCTTTCCAGGAGGCTTATTGCATGCATGTTAATTCAGCTTAACTCTATCCAGTTTAAAATTTAATTTGGGTGGCATCCTGATGTTACCAGATGGTTTTTACCATCAAATCTGCTGGCTCAAATTTGGAGCGGCTCTGGAATCAGGGATGGACCCAGGCTGTATTTGGGTGGCAAATTCGGCAGTAAAAACCATCTGGTAACATCAGGCTGCTGCCCGAATTAAATTTTAAACCAGATAGAGGTAAGCTGAATTAACATGCATGTGATAAGAATTAACATGCATCCACCAATCTTATTCTCTCTCCTTTCCGTCCTATCTGCTCTCCCCGCAATGTTGTTCCTTTTGAAGACCTGCTTCTGGGCCCCACCCTCACCTCATCACAGTTTGTTATACTGGCTGAAAATCTGTTACCTCTGGGTTTACGGGTTGCAGTGATAACTCCTGGGTCTCCTCTGTTGGCTGGTCATCCTCCAGCTGCTTCTGGTCACGGAAAGGATTGCTGGGGCTGGGATCTCCCAGCCTAACCAGTTTGCTTGCAAAACCTAACTTTTACTCATCCTCCTAGATAGCTTTTCCAAGTTAGCCTGTTACAACCACATCCTTTCCCAGCTATTGCAGAGGACCCTGCAGAGACCAAAAGGCAGATGAGTTTTGGTCTTTTTTCTTCTTTGGTATTGCTGGTGTACTGGTTCCTTCTAATTGACATAGAAGGTTTCTTGACTCTCCATTTTACCTTGGGTGCATGAAGGTGTTCTACTCTGGTGAGTCCCTCCAGCCAGTGGCATCACTGTCATCCAATGTAAAGGACTGAGAGGGTGGTGGAGGCAGTGGCCTGTCTTCCCCTTCCCACTGCCTCATACACCTGCCCTATTTCTGGCCACGTGGCTGCCTGCCACCTGGCCAGGCCCTGTAAGGGTTGCTGGGCAGTGGTGGCAAAGGAAACTTCCCTGCCACCTATCCCCTACATCACTAGCTTGCTCACTTACTCATCCAGGGGGTGGCTTGGCAAGTGAGTCAGGAGGAGGAAATGGAAGGGGCATGCACATACTTTCTCTTCTACTGCCTTTCCTTCCTCCGGGAGAGAGCTGCCATGAGAAGCATGTGTGGACCCCTCCCTTCCCATCCTTTCTTCCTTGCACTCCCCCCTGGCTGCCCACCACCCAGCCAGACCCACCCTCCATGCTACACTTCTATGGTAATATCACTCACTTGCCCAGCTACTTGTTCGCCCAGCACCCACCCGCTAGGCAGGGGGGCAGCTGGACTGCTGAACAAATCAGGCAACAGGTGGGGGTGGAAGGGTTGTATCCTGCCAATCTTCCTCTGCTGCCTTGGCTTCCTCCTCACTGAGAGAACCAAAGCAATGGAGAAGAAGGGGCTGGCACCAGGCAGCACACACTGCAGAGGGAGGAGGACCCAACAAGATGTCACCCTTTATCTAAGGTGTCACACAGTGCAGTCTGAACTCCTAGCACCTCCATAGTGATGCCGTTACCTCCAGCTTCTTGGGGTTGCTGAAATATTAATGTGGAGGAGAAATGGTTTCCTGTAGAAGCTCAGGAGTATGATGCCTGTACTTCCTGAAACTGCATTCAGAATATAGTCTATAAAAGTGTACTTTTCAATATTCATGCAAACCAAATAAGTCCAAATGTTTCGTCACTGGATAGTAATTTTTGGTACTCTGATAAATTGTTAATCTGCCCAAGCTGCTTTGATTAAGCAACCTATTGGAAGGCATAAACACATTTCTTGGGTACTGACACTTGGAATAGGTGAATAAATCTAATACCCCAAGGGCAGGAGGGTCTTTGGTCAAATAATACTAATACTAATATTAAAATCCATTTATAGCCAACTTCACTTGAGAAATGAGTTTATTAGGGTGTTGCCCAACATTTAAAGACATTCTCTAATGAACTCATGATAGGGTTAGTATTTTAGATGACTTCTGTAAAACTGAGAATAAAGCTCTGAGTAGATTCACCATCCCACAAACACTGAACTACTAGAAACCAATAGTTTCTCCTAGCAGAACTAGATCAGTATTTTTCACTTATGTAGGAAGTGGGAGGCCATTGCAGAAGTGACTGTGATCACAGCATGTTGTTGTTACTTCAGAGGCAAATTTCAATACTGTAGTGTCGCAGATGCTAAGTTCATTGGTGCATCCAGTCCTTTGAAATTCCTTTCCATTTTCTATAGATAAGGATGAAAACACATGTTAGTATAGCCACATCACTTATTAATGTCTCCCTGAAACATGAATCTACTTCCATACTGTAACTATGAAGATGGGAATTTTATATTTTATATTGTATTATATTTTATATTATGGTTGAATTACAAGCAGCCTGGGGATTCCGTCTCTATGTTTACAGAGGTGGGAAGCAAAGGACTGCAGAGGCAGGTTTCTTCTATTAACTATACTTTATTAAGGAAATTAAACACACACACATGGAATTCATGCACTCTCACACAAGCACCCAAGAAGCTAAGAATCAAAGGAGTTAGACTGGAATAGAGAAGGCCTTCTAATGGGAAATACTGTACCTAAATGCTGTTGTTCCTCTTGAGGGACCAAGAGAAGGGTTGTGGACTCAGTCCCTCCAGCCAATGCAGGTTGGTGAGTGACTGAAGGAACTAGTAAAGGAAAAACTAGCGTATTGCTCCTTGATAGGCTTTCCTCATCTCCCTTGATAGGTGTGGATGAGTCACATCCTGCTAGCAACTCCTAAACTAGCCGATGTGATCTTGGGCTAGGAAGCTATGGTGGATACATGGAGAGATGAACCTCACAATATTTCTTGATATTAAAAGGGATAGAGCCATATAGGATAACAACCTCAAGGGCAGGAGGTTCTTTGGTCTAATTATTATTATTAGAATAAAATCCATTTATAGCCAACTTCACTTGAGAAATGAGTTTATTAGGATTTAGCCCAGCATTTAAAGACATTCTCCAAGGAACTGATGATAGGGTTGAGTATTTTAGATGGCTTCATTAAAATTGAGAATAAAGCCCTGCCTCTTAGATCAATCGAACATCTCTGGAATTCACATTATAAGTACTCCAGCACAAAATATGGTTACATACTATCAGGACAAGAAAAAAAAAACTAGTGCTATACAACTCCAGAATAATAATGTAATATAAAGATCCAGAAAATAAACAAGTGTGTAAACAGCACCAATATCTAAAATTAACAGAGGCGAAATATCAATGAGAATCCAACATACTTTTTCGAACAATTTCTGTCTTGCATTTTTGCCCTGGTTCAGTTTCACAAAATGATTTTCCTTGGAGACAACCACTGCGTGGATCAAATTTTTTGCACACCAAGCAGCGAAGAATATCAGCTGTTTTAAAAGAAAAAAAGTATAAAAGACTGTTAATATTATAACCAAGCACAGTGTCATTTTCCAATGTTATCTTTTTAACAGATAATTTATTTCTTCCTTTACAAATTTCACATGATGC
The DNA here is from genome assembly GCA_034509955.1 of Urosaurus nigricauda. Classification (NCBI taxonomy): domain Eukaryota; kingdom Metazoa; phylum Chordata; class Lepidosauria; order Squamata; family Phrynosomatidae; genus Urosaurus; species Urosaurus nigricauda. The sequence continues at coordinate 12,693,002 of JAOEGL010000009.1, forward strand.
AGAATCAGAAACTTCTCAGTGCCCCTTGCTGGCTAAAATCTGTTTGTCCTGTCCCTAATCCAGCCTAAAAGGGGAGATTCTAAGCCACCCTTTTTGGTCCATCTGTTTGAAGCAGTCAGTTATGGATGAGTAACTCTAGGTAGTAAATCTTGACATTGAACCACCAGCTGCCACTGGTTTCTTTTAACAGAACTAGTATTTCAGACTGAATGTTACTGCTGATTATAATGTTGATCCACTTCTCCCGATGGACCTTATCAGACGACAATGAACAACAAAAGTTAAAAGCACAAATAAAGAATGGATAATTAAAATCCTTCAATAAATATTTGACTGATTTAATATCAGTGGAGTGATTTTAATATTGGTTTGTTATGATCACTCCTAGGTATACTAGTAACCAATCTCGTTGCTTTAGTTTGAATGGATTAATTGAAATTTCCTAACTTGGTGCAGAGATGCCCCAATGTAGTTCACATTCAGCTAGAAGCATTGAGTGGCTGGATGGGAGAAAGTGATAGGACAACACAGTTATGGATCACTGTCACATACTCCCAGGAGCTCTGAAACAACAGGAAGAGGGTTTGAAAAATCTACATGTGATGCAGGGGAAAGAATATTGATTTCATAACCTTAATTTTACTGTATTAGTGTGGATTATATACCATTGTCATTACAGAAGTCCTGGTCATCACAGCATGTTGATGATATAAAGGAGCCTAAATTTAATGTAGAATGGTTACAGTCATCAGCACCTTTGCTGCATCCTTTCCTCTGAAATTCCTGACCATTTTCTGTAGAGAAAGAGAAAAAGAAACAGTATAGACATATATCTTACTAATGTCTGCCCTGAAACATGAAATACATACCTAGACTGATAATGCTATTCCTCCCTGTACTCTTGTGCTACAGCAGAATTCGTTTTGGGCAATGCAGAATTCTGTTGGCAGAAGTGAAGTCTCGTCTGAATAGATGGCAGGAAGGGCAATCACCAAGTTTCCTAGATCACTCTAATATGTCTAGGGGTCACATTGAAACTACCATTAAGTGTGAATACTACAATAGTAAGGATTGGTTATACATACCATTAGGACAAAGAAAGAGACTAAGGGGCTGCATAGACAGCCCAAAAGGAGCAGCTGTGTGCCACCCCTGGATGTGCAGGGTTGGGGATGCGACAATCGGACACCACACCCCCAACCCACTGGGAAAAGAAGCCTTGAAAAGGGGCTTCTTTTGCCAGTGCTACAGGAGCACCACAAGACTCACATCACGCCCTCATGATGCTCCTCATGCATGGCTCCATTTGTGTGCCGTGCATGAGTGATGTCATTGTGGAACGCCCTGTGTAAGTGGCAGTCCACCAAGATGGTACCCATGGCACATGGTAGGGTTTGGGAGTGTGTGAATGCTCCACCCTACCCAGCCCTACTTTCGGGCCCAGGCCAGTGCAAAGCTCCCATCTGTACTGGCCCTAGAACTATAAAATTCCAGAACACAAATTTTGCATAATGATCAATAAAATAAGTGTATTAACACTTCATCAGTATGTAAGGTTAATCAGTATGTAAGATTAATACAGGAAAAATGTCATTTGAAGTTATTGTTTATTTATTTATTTATTTTCTATCCTGTCTTTCTCCCAGAAAGGGACCCAAGGTGGCTCACAAGTAACACTACAATAAAGCAATTAAAACACTGCATAAAAACAATATGAAATTACAAAAGTTAAAACCACAATACAAGCATGATACTCACCCCATATAGCAAACACCCCATTAAAAAAAGGCATCCCATGACTACACATTAAATGCCTGCGTGAATAAAACCATTTTGCTTGCCGATGGAAGGCAAGCAAGGAGGAGGCCAGCCTCAGTTCTTGTGAAAGGGCATTCCAGAGGGTGGGAGCAGCCACCAAGAAGGCTTTTTCTCATGTCCTCACCAGGCAAGTTTGTGATGGTGGTGGGACTAAGATAAAGCCTTCTCCTGAAAATCTTAGGGCTCTAGCAGGTTCATATGAGGAGATACAGTCTCTCAAATAGTTTGGACCTAAGCTGTGTATTCAACATACTTTTCTTAACTTCTACTGTCTTGCATTGTTGTCCTGGCTCAGTTTCACAAGATGATTTTCCACGAAGACAACCAGTGCCTGGCTTATACTGTTTGCAAACCAAACAGTGGAGTGCATCAGCTGTTGGAAAGGAAAGTAGTACTTAGTGTTGCAGCCAAATACAATGACATTCTAAGCAGAAAATTTATTTCTACCTTCATAAATTCTATGTGACTTTGGTATGTTAACTTCAGAAGATGTATGCTTCAGTCCTGGTTAGTACTTAGATGGGGAAACAGCTAAGCAATACCAGGTGCTGTTGACCTCATTTCTGAGGAAGGAACTGGCAAGACCATCTCTGAGTATTCTTTGCCTAGGAAAATACTATCAAAATAGTAGAAAAATACTATGAAAACACTAGGAAATTACTATGAAAAGAGTCTTTATAAATCTGTCTCATTTACTTTTCTGTTGTATGATAATCTACTAGACAGATTTTTTTTCATAATATATGATGAACCTTTCACTGTTATCTATAGAACTGGTAATCAAACTTTACAGAGGGTAAGTTTGAGGACTTTTTACTGATATCCTTACAATTCTGTTACTTGTGCATAAACGCTCCCTTTCATATCTTTCACGCATCAGCATCCAAGCTATTTAAATAGTAATGCACAAAACCAAATATTTCCGCCTCACACACTGGTTCCTTCCAAACTTCCCTTTATGCTACTCACCTAAGACTTGGCACAATGTAATGGTGATGCTGAAAAGCAGAAACTTATTCATCTTTCCCCCCTTCTCCTCTAAATTAATTAATTGTTTTTGAAAGAGGATGAACTTCCTGTCAGAAAAACAGTAGAATTTGTGCTGAAAATATTATGTGTTCTGTGTTATATGATGAACAAAGAGACCCATGGAGAATGGAGGTGGAGTTGAGCCTCTTGAGATAGGTAGGCAGTCATGCAAAGGTCCCATGTGACCTTTTATATAGATTATATCTGTTGAAAGTCCAGAATTGGATGGATAGTCCATGACTGACCAAGAAACCATGACAGTTTTCCATTTCTAGTGGCTAGCAAAAGAAAACAGAGACCAGAGGAAGGCCACGCCACTGTCTCTTTCAATCAGTAAATGCAAGGTATGAGATTATTGCATGCGAAATCAATCTCGGGTTACACCTGGGTTGTAACAGACACCAATGTCTGTTATCGTATTTCCCTGTATCCAGGCAGTAGGCAGCCCATATCCAACCTGGACCTCTCCCACAGCTTTTCATGAATTGGAAAAGTGGGCTTCTTTCACAGAAATGAAAGCTGGAAATGGACTGCCTACTGCCCAGGCACAGAGAAATGCAATAAGATCCATCACTGTCAATTACAACATGCATGTAGCCTGGCACAGATTTCGTGTGCAATAATCTCCGTAGATTCAGAGGCCCCAGGAAAAGCCACAGGAAACATTGGGATGGCAGTGGACTTTTTCATGGGAAGAGTCCAACAGAGATTAGAGTAATGAGTCTCTTTTAATTCTCGTTCATCTGGCTGGCAACCAAGAGGTTGAGCCTCTCATGGTAGAGCCTCATCTGGCTCTGTCTTACTATAGTCCTTGAATCATGGACAGATTCTGTTTGATCCCCGTGATATAGGTAATGATGACCTAGCAGTTGATTTCACTGCCACTGAAAATGCTGACAATGAAGAATGGACAAACCACTTCAAACTACTTCAGAGAGTTTGAAGCATAAAACATCACAGGGTGATATGCATCTACACTGCTTGTTTCAGAAAGAAAGGAAAGAGGAGAAACTATTAGAGCTAACTAGATGCATTAGAAATATAACATAATATATAATTTACAATCTATCAAGACTTTTCTTTCTGAATGCAGTGCCCTAATAAAGAGTTATTGCTGAATCTTTGGTAAAGTTGGAATCTGAATATGAAACCAACTCATTCGTGTGAGATTTGAATTTTTCCCAGTCTCCCAGCAAAAGCAAAATATCCACTAGGGAACAAATGTCATATCAGGAAAAAAACTAATATAGCAAGGAAAAGCAGAAGTATCAAATGGCCAAGAACAGAACAGAACAGATCAATTAAAAAGCTTTAAAAAGAAACTCCCTGGAATTTTTGGAAGTCAATAAAGTGGCAACATATTCTGAAGATAAATAGTTGTCTTCTGAAAATCTGCATACTGCATACTCCTTTACAGTCCTGGTGTAACAGTCCTGGTGGTCTTGATTACTTGAATCCCTAGAATAAATTTGTGAGGACAGGTTTGAGTAAACCAGAAAAGAAATTACTACTTTCTACTGAGTCCAAATTATTTATTTATTTATTTATTTATTTATTTATTTATTTATATCCCCCCTTTCTCTCAAGTTGGGAGCCAAGGCGGCTCACCTCACATGAAAACAACACTTTAAAAACAATTAAAATATTCCAATTAAAACAGTAAAAGTTTTTAAAAATATGATGTACAGATACAAAATTTTAATACAAGGCTAAACGAACCCTCCTGCAATAAAATCAGGCCTGCATGATTTTAAAAAGCTTGTTCGAATCAAAATGTTTTCATTTGCCAGTGAAAGGCCAGGAGGGAGGGGGCCACCCTAGGCTCCTGTGGAAGAGAGTTGCACAGGGTGGGAGCAGTCACTGAGAAGACTCTCTCTTGTGTCCTCACCAAGTAAGACTGGGATGTTGGTGGGATTGAAAGAAAGCCTTCTTCTGAAGATCTCAGGGCTCTAGGTGGTTCATATGGGGAGAGAACGTAAGCCATGTAGGGCCTTATAGGTCATGACCAGCACTTTGAATTGTGCTTGGAAACAAACCGGTAGTCAGTGAAACTGTTTCAATACAGGAGTTATATGCTTCCTGTAGCTGGCTCCAGTCAGTGTTCTAGCTGTGGCATTTTGGACCCACTGATGTTTCTGAACAGTTTCCAAAGGCAGCCCAATGTAGAGTATGTTGCAGTAGTTCAAATGGGATGTAACCAAAGCATGTGTCACTGCAGCCAGATCTGACATCTCAAGGAATAGGTGCACTGGTGCAGCTGGCGCACTGGTTTCAATGGTTCAAGTGTACTCCTGACCACTGCTGAAACCTGGGCATCCAGGCTCAGAGTAGAGTCCAGGAGCACACCCAAGCTGTGAGCCTGAGATTTCAGGAGGACTGTAACCCCATCCAGCTCAGGCACAGCCCCAATTCCCTCATCTGCTTTAAGATTGACCAAGAGCACCTCTGCTTCAGTTTGTTTGCCCTCATCCAGTCCTCCATCTCAGGGTATCTGTGACAATAAGTGTTGGGATTTGCTATTAATTAAATATAAACTTGGCATCAGCAATTACCCCAGGCCAGGGGGCATGTTATCCCAAACAGCACTTAGGGATCACTTCTAGATACACTCTAGGACATGTGGGTCATACAACCCTAATACCCAATGGTATTGTTTAAGTGGAATACTTATTTTAGAACTACACACAAACATGAGCTGTTCATTTTAAGATGAACACATGGCCAAAAAAGTATTTTCATCAAGGCATCAGTTAGTTTAATTTCCTCTTTTGTTTTATTAATGTCTAACATTTAGCAATTTTTAGACATTCTTTCTCTAGACATATGTCTCTGTGTCAGCTCTTCAGCTATCTCAACCCTTTCCCTCCCCTTTCTGAACTCCAGTTTCATCTGAACTAACTCAGCTTCTAACCTGACTGTCCCAACTGACTCTGCAAGGATGTATTTTGCCCTCTCACTATTTAATCTGTATCTTAATTGCCTCACTATATCTATTTTAACAGAAGTTTTCTGTCCTCTTAAACTGGCATTTACAAACTTTTGTATGCAGATGATGCTGTCCTCTTTTCCTTTGCCAAAGTAGGTTTGGAACAGAAAACAATATGTACCAGCAATTGTTTCTAAAGATTCTTGTCCTGGAGAAATTACAATGCACTTGCTGGAGTGCAAGTAGCCCTGATAAGTAGCTGTGAGACATGGTGTGTGTGTGTGCGTGTGTTTTAATTATTATTCACACAATCCTTGTCAGATGATAGCTTTGAATGATGTTATTGTTGCTTTTGATATATACACTATTATGAGTTAACACTGCTATGGCATATGTTTTAAAATGAGGAGAGACCTCTTTTAAGATTCTGAAGCCCATTCACCTCCCTCTGCATGTCCAAAAATGTGTAATTTTCAGGTGGAAAATGCCTTAAAAATCATCTGAAAATCTTCCAGATCTTCCCCAATACTTGCTCCTTGGCAAAGTTCAAAGTTCTCCCCTTTAATTGAATAGATGGAAGATAGAATAAAACTCCATTGAACCATAATTGCTGCCTTTCATGGTAGTGACTGTCAAGGGAAACACTGAGGACAAAGATTCAAAAGGTTTCATTTCAACATCTACATCAAAATTATAAAATGTGAAAGAGGTTTGACTGAGGAAAGATGTTGATACATGTCAATTTCACTCTTAATGTTCCATATCCCCAAAAGAAAAATGGCACAAAGGATTGAAAGAATAAGTACCACATATTTATTGAAAGAACGTCAAGCCAGATCTGCAATGCTGGAAAGCTGTCTGGTTGTTAAATTAACTCTTGAGAGTGACCCTGACATATCCTTTATGTGTTGAGAGATGTCATCCCTGTGCCATCTCAGCCCTGTGCCCCAACTCTGTTGTCAATACAAAAGGAAAGGTGTTTCTCCAAAAGTGGCTCCTCCAAAAGTGGATCCTACTGGGACCCCTTCTTTTGCCCATCAGAAGCTCCTTTTCAATTTCCCCTTCCCATTCACAGGAATGGGGAGGAAAAATGCATGCATGGGTAAAATATGAGCCACCCAAAATAATAATATTTAAATGAAGCACCAGAATGTATATCAGAGACTTTGAACGCTTCGGGAGAAAATGAGAAGAGATCTGAAAAGCTTGAATATTGGTTTCATATTCATACTGATGCTGATGTGGATTATGTTTAATATTTATTACATAAGTCGTGGTCATCACAGCATTTTGTTGATACAGTTTTACTTAAAGCTGATACTGTTCGTTCACAGTCCTGTGGTCCATTGCTGCAGCCTCTCTTCTGATATACCTTTCCTTTGCCTGTAGAAAAAAGCAAAAGCTAGATAGGAACATATCCTAATAATGTCTGCTCTGAAACATAAATCTACATCTATACACTCATAATGCAATTCTTCCCTGTTTCCCTAAACCTGAAAATATTTATTTTGGGCCATGCAGTATTCTGTTGGCAGCAGTGAAGTTTATTCGGGTATAAGGCAGGGTGGGCAATCACTTTACGCTTCCTAAATAACAGGTCTGAAAGGGCCACACTGTGAATGGAGACATATTGGATTGCAAAGGAAGAGATCTTGTTGAGATGTATATGAATGTTAAATTTCCTGGACCTTCAAAATCTCCCAATTGCCACATGGACAGAGGAAAAGAGGCCAGTCTGTTAAAGATACCATCCCCACACCATCTTAACTAAGAACAGAAAGAACAAAATGCAGACATCTTACTAACATCTCCAATTTTTCATCCTGTTTGGAATGTAACATCTGGCCTGATGAAGAAACCTGTAGAGCTTCGAAAGCTTTCAACAAGTATATTGTGCTTTTTGGTTGGCCAGTAAAGGTATCACTGTTTGGTGGGTTTTTGTGGAATTAACTAAATGGTCAACACAGCTACCCCTGCATGTTTTTAAAAGAGAAATTACACAGTAATAGGTAATATGGTTGCCCATTGTTAGCACCAGGTAAATGACTGGTAATGCATGAGTCCAGAATTATACTAATGTGGTGTAATATAATAACAAGTGTGTAAACAGCAGCAACATGTAAAGTTAACACAGCAAAAAGGTAACTTTGAATCAAACATACCTTTTCTAACAATTACTGTTGTGCATTCTTTTCCTGGTGGAGCATCACAAAATGATTTTTTAAGAAGACAACCACTGCCTGGCTCATATTTTTTGCAAACATGGCATTTGAGAGCATGAACTGTTGAAAAGCAAAAATATCCAGAGAGAGTTTGTGTTATAATGCTATATAATTGGACATTTTCCAATGCTGCTTTGAAAAATGAATTTTTTTTTCTACATTCACAAATTCTACGTGGCTTCAGTATATTGCTTTCAATATGAGAAGCTGCATAGCCCTTCTTCGGTAAGATTAACATGAAAGTGCTATTACCCTTTTGTGCTGATTTTGGATATTCCTGTATGCATTGGGCTAGCTGGCCACTGTGCAAATAGAATTTATACTAATTAGGCCTTTGGTCTGATAGATGGGGATAGGGCAAGAGAGAAGACATGCATTTCAGGAGCAGCAATGTATAACTTTGTCTGCAGTCTATGAAAGCTTCTGCCATGATTAATACCAGAAACACCAGATTCATTTGTTGGTTTTGCTGGAACACATTAATAAGTCAGCTTTAATTCAAAGAACTGTGGTTCAGAAAATTCAATAAATAAGAGTCTTTACAAATCTCTTTTAATTTCCTCACCTCAAATCTCATCCTGTACTCTTTATTTCATCATCTGAAATTTTGATCTAGTAGCCAATTTTTTTCCCTAATGTATGTACATGAACCTTTCACAATTAACTATATACCCAACAATCGATCACTTAGGAAGGTCAATCTTAGGATTCTTTTAGTGATGACTTTGCATCACAAGGACATAAGAATCACTGGCAATCCCTATTACTTGTTCATAGCAAAATCCTCTCACATGCTTAAGGAAAGATTAACTTTAAAGCTATTTAATGGATACTACTGAAGAACAAATATTTCATCATCATACACAGGGCCCCTCCAGTCTCCCCTTTCTACTACTCACCCAGAACAGACCCAAGCAGAACAGAGATGCTCAGAACAAGAATCTTGTTCATGTTTGTTTCCCCAAATAATTAATAGCTTGATTCCTATTAACAGAATTGTAGAAAACAAGAGTAAAGAAAAAATTATGTGGTCTCTATCATGCCACTAAAAAAATCATTTATGGAGAAAGTTGAAGGTGGAGTTAAGCCTCTATAGACAGGAAGGCAATCATACAAAAGGTACAATGTGACCGTTCATAATTGGTAGGCATAGGCATCATTTAGCAACCACTGAGAACATGGGTAGCCCATGTCTAAACAAGATTTTCCAGTTGATTACTAGTAGTAGCACAATAGAGCAGAAAGAGAGTAATATCCCATCAATTTATCATTTCAATCAATAAATGGGACCAAGACCCAAAGGCTTAGAGAGTAATCACACAGGATTCTGGGATAATGTACTTCCAGGAAAGAAGAGCACTATTGGGTAATGATAAACCTAAGTTCCTTTAACCCTTTTTCATCCATGCTGGCTCTTTTCAAGCTCATTCCTTGCAGTCATATATATATCTATGAACAGTATGGTACCATTTGACAAGAGGAATGAGAATTTGCCCCAGAGGCTCCTGGAATATGTTCTTATTTTCATCAAGGATGGCCAATCAGATGAAGTGGAGTTAAAAGATGCATGTGGGAATAAGTACTCCAATCTCATCCCTCCAGGAAATAAATTATTATTATTATTATTATTATTATTATTATTAATTTCCCTCCAGGAAATAAACGATTAACTCCTGCCCTATTATTCTCTAAGCCTTTGGGTCTTGGTCCCATTTATTGATTGAAACAATAAAATGATAGGATGTGATTCTTTCTGCTCTATTATGCTAGTAATTGACTGGAAAATCTTGTTTAGACATGGGCTACCCATGTTCTTAATAGTTTCTAAATGATGCCTACCAAGTATGACGGGTCACATTGTACCTTTCTATGATTGCCTTCCACTCTATAGAGGCTTAACACCACCTTCAACTTTCTTCATAAATGACTTTTTAGTGGCATGATAGAGACCACATAATCTTTTCTCTACTCTTGTTTTGGGGAAACAAACATGAACAAGATTCTCCTTCTGAGCATCTCTCTCATGCTTGGGTCTGTTCTGGGTAAGTAGCAGAAAGGGAAGACTGGAGGGGCCCTGTATGTGAGGACAAAATATTTGTTTTTCTGTAGTATCCATTAAATAGCTCTAAAGTTAATCTTTCCTCAAGGGTGTGAGAGGGTTTGACTATGAACAAGTAACAAGGATTGCCAGTGATTGTTACGTCCTTGTGATGCAAAGGCATCACTAAAAGATTCCTAAGATTGACCTTCCAAAGTGATCAATTGCTAGGTGTATAGATAATTGTCAAAGGTTCATGTACATACATTAGGGGGAAAATTAGCTACTAGATGATAATTTGAGATGTTGAAATAAAGAGATTTGTAAAAACTCTTCTTTATTATCTTACTTATTATCTTATTTATTGAACTTTGTGAACTTTGTGATTAGATTTGAGGTGGTGAAATTAAAAGAGACCTGTTAATCATGGCAGAAGCTTTCATAGACTGCAGACAACATCATACATTTCTACTCCTGAAATGCATGTCTTCTCTCCTGCTCTACCTCCAACTATCAGACCCAAGACCTAACTAGTACAGATTCTGTTTGCACCGTGGCTGGCCAGCCCAATGCATACAGGAATACCCAAAATCAGCACAAAAGGGTAATAGCACTTTCCTGTTAATTTTGCCCAAGAAGGGCTACGCAGTTTCTCATACTGAAAGCAACATACTGAAACCAGGTGGAATTTGTGAACGTAGGGGAAAAAATCCATTTTTTTGAAGCAGCATTGGAAAATGTCCGATTTTATTTCAATATAACACAAACTCTCTCTGGATATTTTTGCTTTTCAACAGTTCATGCTCTCAAGTGCAATTTTTGCGAAAGATATGCACCAGGTATTGGTTGTCTTCGAAGACCATCGTTTTGTGATGCTCCACAATGCACGAAGGAAATTATTACTAAAGGTATGTTTCATTCAAATTTACCTTTCTCCTATGTTAACTTTACATGTTGCTGCTGTTTACATACTTATTATATTACTCCACATTAGTATAATTCTGGACTCATGCATTACTAGTCTTTTACCTGGTGCTGACAGTAAGCAACCATATTACCTATGACTGAGTAGTTTTTCTTTAATAAAAACATGCAGGGATAGCTGTGTTGGCCATTTAGTAAATTCCACAAAAACCCACCAAACAGTGATACCTTTATTGGCCAACCAAAAAGCACAATATACTTGTTGAAAGCTTTTGAAACTATATAGGTTTCGTCATCAGGCTAGATGCTACATACTAAATAGGACGAAACATTGGAGATGTTAGTAAGATACCTGTTCTTAGTTAAGATGGTGTGGGGATGGTATCTTTAACAGACTGGCCCCTCTTCCTCTGTCCATGTGCAATTGGGAGATTTTGAAAGTCCAGGAAATTTAACATTCATATACATCTCAACAAGATCTCTTCTTTTGCAATCCAATATGTCTCCATTCACAGTGTGCCTCCATCTTTCCCACTTAATGGTAGTTACTTTCCCACTTAATGGTAGTTCTGCTGCCAACAGAATACGGCATAGCCCAAAATAAATATTGTCAGGTTTAGGGAAACAAGGAAGAATTGCTTTATGAGTGTATAGGTATGGATCTATGTTTCAGAACAGACTGTATTGGGATATGTTCCTATCTAGCTTTTCCTTTTTTCCTACAGACATTGGAATTGTATTTGAGAGGAGAGGCTGCATCAAAGGACCAGAGGAGTGCAATCGAACAGTACCCACTTTAGGTGCAACTGTATCAACCACATGCTGTAAAGACAAGGACTTATGCAATAAATATTAAATAGAATCCACATCAGCATCAATATGAATATGAAACCAATATTCAAGCTTTCCAGATCTCTTTCCATTTTCTGCCCAAGCGTTCAAAGTCTCTGATATACATTCTGGTGCTTCATTTAAATATTATTGTTTTGGGTGGCTCATATTTTACCCATGCATGCATTTTTCCTCCCCACTCCTTGAATGGGAAGGGGAAATTGCAACGGAGCTTCTGATGGGCAAAAGAAGGGGGTCCCAGGAGAAACCATTTCTGTTCTAAGAATGTGTAGTAGGAGAAAGACCTTTCCTTTTGCCTTGAATACAGAGTTGGGGCATAGGGCTGAGATGGCACAGGGATGATATCTCTCATCACATGCAGGATGTGTCAGGGTCACTCTTAAGAGCTGATTTAGCAACCACACAGCTTTCCACCACTGCAGATCTGGCTTGATGTTCTTTCAATAAACATGTGGTACTTATTCAATCCTTTGTGTCATTTTTCTTTGTGTCCCAGCACACATTTGAATTCATAAATTCAATCTTTGGTTAAGAATGTTTTTTGTTCTGGTTGGTCTGGTCTCCGCTAATTCTATTGGATTTTTTTTTCTACCTGGAAGAAATCCTTAGCCATGAAGTTGTCCTTCATTGGGTTTTCTGCCACTTATATATTTGCTAGGTTATAATAAGGGAGAAATTGTCATCTCCCAGAGAAGTAGAGATATTGACTTGCTACCCTGCATGTTACAACAAGGTCTCAGACTCTCTTTATTTTCAAACTTGTCATGGCTGTACACACCAGAGGGTGTATGGCAGGCTTGTGTGACTCTTCAAACATAACATGGTCACTCGCTTGAAGCTGCTGGCCACTCGCTCGAAGCGTAACATGGCATCTCCACAAAGGAAGGCATGGAGCTCCTTGAAAGGAGCATGGTGGCTGCATCCTGGCCACTGCATGTGTTGCAGTAAACAACCTTTTAGAACTGGCCTCTGAAGGATTTGCTTTTTATCCTGCATTTTTATCCTGCATTATCCTACACTGCCCATTTCACTCCCTTTGGATAGCCCAAAAAAGTGTGGTTTTCAGGCAAAATATTTCATAATTTGGTATGTTCTTTGTATAGGCCTATGGCGTATATAAGAAATTACTCTTATATGAAAAATTTACTCATGGCTATATGTAGGTGTCCATCCCTCCTATAAAATATTTCTGCCAGCAACCTCCTTACCCTAGTGTTTCTCATTCAATAAAACTCAAGTCCATCATGTTCATCTTTAGAAATGATTGTTTAACAAAATCTTATAACCAGCATTCTAACTGGTGTGGTGAAGAAGATACTGTGCAGTGAAAACAGTCTGTAGTGCAGCTCCTCACAGGATTATGGAGCAAATCAAATGGAACTAAAATTACAGGCAAGAAATCAATCTAGAAGGTGCCAATATTCAATCTTCAAATATATTAATCACAATCAGCATTAAAGAACAGCATATTCCATGCCCAGTTCAAGGCTTCAGTTGAATGCAAATGAGTCAAATTAAAAAGCTGTCATAAATGATCCAAGGATTAAAAAGACAGTCTTTGTTTTAGCAATATGAATTCAGATGACATCAAAGAACTACATCATACTGGCTGTTTTCAAGCTTATTCCTTGCAGTCATATATATCTATGAACAGTTCATAAGAATCATCTGTCCCATGGCAGTATGGTACCATTTGACAAGGGGAATGGTCATTTGCCTTCTGGAATATGTTCTTATTTTAATCAAAGATGGCCAGTCAGATGAAGTGGAGTTAAAAGGTGCATGAGGGAATAAACACTCCAATTCTCTTCCCTCCAGGAAATAAACTATTATTATTATTATTTCTCTACGGGAAATAAACAATTAAATCCTGTGCTATTATTCTCTAAGCCTTTGGGTCTTGGTCCCATTTATTGATTGAAACAATAAAATGATAGGATGTGATTCTTTCTGCTCTATTATGCTAGTAATTGACTGGAAAATCTCGTTTAGACATGGGCTACCCATGTTCTTAATAGTTTTCAAATGATGCCTACCAAGTATGACGGATCACATTGTACCTTTCTATGACTGCCTTCCTCTCTATAGAGGCTTAACGCCACCTTCAACTTTCCCCATAAATGACTTTTTAGTGGCATGATAGAGACCACATAATCTTTTCTTTACTCTTGTTTTGGGGAAACAAACATGAACAAGATTCTCCTTTTGAGCATCTTTCTCATGCTTGGGTCTGTTCTGGGTGAGTAGCAGAAAGAGAAGACTGGAGGGGCCCTGTATGTGAGGACAAAATATTTGTTTTTCAGTAGTATCCATTAAATAGCTCTAAAGTTAATCTTTCCTTAAGCATGTGAGAACATTTCACTATGAACAAGTTAACAAGGATTGCCAGTGATTCTTACGTCCTTGTGATGCAAAGGTATCACTAAAAGATTCCTAAGATTGACCTTCCAAAGTGATGCTAGATAATTGTAAAAGTTTCATGTACATACATTAGGGAAGAAATTGGCTACTAGATGATAATTTGAGATGTTGAAATAAAGAGATTTGTAAAAACTCTTCTTTATTATCTTACTTATTATCTTATTTATTGATTTCTGTGAATTTTGTGATTAGATTTGAGGTGGTGAAACTAACAGAGACCTGTTAATCATGGCAGAAGCTTTCATAGACTGCAGACAATGTCATACATTGCTGCTCCTGAAATGCATGTCTTCTCTCCTGCACTACCCCCATCTATCAGACCAAAGGCCTAACTAGTACAGATTCTGTTTGCACAGTGGCCAGCCAGTGCAATGCATACAGGAATATCCAAAATCAGCACAAAAGGGTAATAGCCCTTTCCTGTTAATCTTGCCCTAGAAGGGATATGCAGCTTCTCAAACTGAGAGCAATATACTGAAGCCACATGGAATTTGTAAAGGTAGAAAAAAATCAATTTTTTGAAGCAGCATTGGAAAATGTCCAATTATATTTCATTATAACACAAACTCTGAATATTTTTGCTTTTCAACAGTTCATGCTCTCAAATGCCATGTTTGCAAAAAATATCTGCCAGGTATTGGTTGTCTTCGTGAAAAATCATTTTGTGATGCTCCACCAGGAAAACAATGCAAAATAGTAATTGTTGGAAAAGGTATGTTTGATTCAAATTTACCTTTCTCTTGTGTTAACTTTACATGTTGCTGCTGTTTACATACTTTTTATTATATTACACCACATTAGTATAATTCTGGACTCATGCATTACTAGTCTTTTATCTGGTGTTAACAGTAGGCAACCATATTACCTATGACTGAGTAATTTATCTTTTAAAAAAATCATGCCGGAGTAGCTGTGTGGGCCATTTAGTAAATTCGAACAAAAACCCACCAAACAGTGATACCTTTGTGGAGTGGAAGGCTTTCATGGTCGGCAACCATATTTTTTTGTGGAGCTTTTGGGCTATGTGGCCATGTTCAAGAAGAGTTCCTTTCTGACGTTTCGCCTGCATCTGTGGCTGGCATCTTCAGAGAATGAGAGCCTGGAAATGGATGGAGATATATATCCTGTGTGACCCTGGGAAGGAAGGAGTAATTTGCAAATGTATTGTCTGTTGCTAATGGCAGTCCTCAGGGTGGGAGGATATGCAAACAAGGATTAATGTCTGCTAACTGGTGCTCATTGTCTGCTGGGAATCCCCTGGCCTTAGGCTGTTTCCATTTGCATAGGTTGAGTCTTGACCTTGCTGTTCTTCAGGACTGGTAGCCAAGCCTTGTTTACCTTCAGGGTTTCATCTTTCCTGTTGAAATTGTCCAGCTGTTTATAGTTTTCAATGGCTTCCCTGTGCATTCTGAAATGGTAGTTGTTGGCACGGTCCAGATTTTCAGTGCTTTCAAACAGCATTTTATGTCCAGGACGGTTTATAGCAAGTTCTGCTACTGCTGATTTTTCCGTTTGACCCAGTCTACAGTGTCTCTCATGTTCCTTGATTCTTGTCTGCACGCTGTGTTTGGTGGTCCCTATGTAGACCTGTATGCAGCTACATGGAATGTGGTAGACTCCTGCAGCTGTGAGAGGATCTCTCTTGTCCTTGGCTGAGTGAAGCACTTGCTGGATTTTCTTCGTCGGTTTGTAAACCATTTCAAGGTTGTGTTTCTTGACCACTTTCCCTATGCTGTCTGTGACTCCTTTGATGTATAGTAAAAATATCTTCCCTTTGGGTGGTTGCTTGTCTTGAGTCTTCTGGGTTTTTCTGGGCCTGGCACCCCTTCTGATGTCTGCGCTGGGGTGCAGTAACCATTGGCCTGTAGAGCATGGTCCAGGTGTTTCAGTTCATCTTCCAAGAAGTGGGGCTCACAGATCCCTTTTGCCCAGTTTACCAATGTTTTTATTGTGCTTCTTTTTTGTCCTGGGTGATGGTTGGAGTTCTTGTGCGGGTATCTGTCCATATGTGTAGGTTTTCTGTATACTGTGTGACCCAAACATTGGTCTGGTTTGCAAATGACTAGGACATCCAAAAATGGTAGTGTTTCTTCCTTTTCTTTTTCCATTGTGACTTGGATGTTAGGGTGGATGTTGTTCAAATGGTTCAGAAATACAACCAGACCTTCCTCTCATGGCTCCAAATGATGAAAGTGTTGTCCACATATTGGAACCATGTTGTGGGCTTTTTCAGTGCTGTTTCTAGGGCTTGTTTTTCAAAGTGTTCCATGTAAAAGTTTGCTATCACAGGGCTCAGAGGGCTCCCCATTGCTACCCCATCTCTCTTCTCATAGAATCCATTGTCCCACTGGAAATAGCTTGTAGTGAGGCAATGTTCGAACAGGGCTGTGATGTCTTCTGGAAAAAAATTTCAGATGAGTGTCATGGTGTCCATTATGGGGACTTTGGTGAACAAGGAAACCACATCGAAGCTGATTAGTATGTCTCTGGGTCTCTTTTCCAGGTTATCATTCTCTGAAGATGCCAGCCACAGATGCTGGTGAAACGTCAGAAAGGAACTCTTCTAGAACATGGCCATATAGCCCGAAAAATCCACAAAAAACTATAGTGATACCTTTACTGGCCAATCGAAATGCACAATATACTTGTTGAAAGCTTTCGAAGCTCTACAGGTTTCTTCATCAGGCCAAATGTTACATGCCAAACAGGATAAAAAATTGGAGATGTTAGTAAAATGCCTGAATTTTGTTCTTTCTGTCCTTAGTTAAGATGGTGTGGGGAAAGTATCTTTAAGAGGCTGGTTCCTCCTCCTCTGTCCATGTGGCAATTGGGAGATTTTGAAAGTCCAGGAAGTTTAAAGTCCATTTTTATCTCAACAAGGTTTCCTTTTTTGCAATTCAATATCTCTTCATTCACAGTGTGCCTCCATCTTTCCCACTTAGTGGTAGTTACTTTCCCACTTAATGGTAGTTCTGCTGCCAACAGAATATGGCATAGCCCAAATTAAATATTGTCAGGTTTAGGGAAACAGGGAAGAATTGATTTAGGATTGTATATAGATGTAGTTTTATGTTTCAGAGCAGACATTATTAGGATATGTTCCTATCTAGCTTTTCGTTATTGTTTGTTTGTTTTTTTCTACAGGCGATGGAAATGTATTTGAGAGGAGAGGCTGCAGCAAGGGACCACATGAGTGCAATCGAACAGTATTCACTTTAGGTACAACTGTATCAACAACATGCTGTGAAGACAATGATTTATGCAATGAATATTAAATATAATCCACATCAGCATTAGTATGAATATGAAACCAATATTCAAGCTTTCCATATCGCTTCCCATTTTCTCCCCAAGCGTTCAAAGTCTCTGATATACATTCTGGTGCTTCATTTAAATATTATTGTTTTGGGTGGCTCCTAATTTACCCGTGCATGAATTTTTCCTCCCCACTCCATGAATGGGAAGGGGAAATTGCAAAGGAGCTTCTTATGGGCAAAAGAAGGGGGTCCCAGGAGGAACTATTTCTGTTCTAAAAATGTGTAGTAGGAGAAAGACCTTTCCTTTTGTGTTGAATACAGAGTTGGGGCACAGGGCTGAGATGGCACCAGGATGACATCTCTCAACACATGAAGGATGTGTCAGGCTCACTCTCAAGAGCTGATTTAGCAACCACACAGCTTTCCACCATTGCAGATCCGGCTTTCAATAAACATGTGGTACTTATTCATTCAATCCTTTGTGTCATTTTTCTTTAAGAATGTCTTTTGTTCCAGTTGGACTGGTCCCCGCAAATTCTATCGGGGGTTTTTTATTTTTTTATTTCTACTTGGAAGAAATTCTTAGCAATGAAGTTGTCCTCCATTGGGTTGTCTGTCACATATATTTGCTAAGTTATAATAAGGGAGAAATTGTCATCTCCCAGTGAAGTAGAGATATTGACTTGCTACCCTGCATGTTACAACAAGGTCTCTCTTTATTTTCAAACATGTCATGGCTGTACACACCAGAGGGTGTATGGCAGGCTCGGGTGACTCTTCAAAGGCAGGCAGGGCTATGGGTGATGAGGCCCTGAGGATGGTTGGGAGTGTCAGAGAAGAGTCAGGGAAGGACTGATCTGTGCTGGGAGCAGGTACTGGCAGGAATGTTGGTGTTGGCTTTGCCTGGAGACAGTCCATGTCACTGGGGATGGGTGCTGGGTTGCTTGACTCTACTGGGTGGCCTCCCCTGTCAGGTGCCACATCCTCACATGGTTGAATGGGACTCTGCCACCACCAGACCAATGGGACCAACTGGGACCTGGGTGATTATGGTGCTGCTGGCCACTCACTCGAAGCGTAACATGTTATCTCCATGAAGGAAGGCATGGAGCTCCTTGAAAGGAGCATGGTGGCTGCATTCTGGCCACTGCATGTGTTGCAGTAAACATCCTTTTAGAACTGACCTCTGAAGGATTTGCTTTTTATCCTGCATTTGTGGGGTGTGTGGTGATGGCCCTTGGTCCTCATTGCTTCTGCCATATTTTCAAATGTCTTAATATTCTTCTAGGATTTCTGGAGTTCCTGCTGCATGGCGGCCTCCCCAGTCCCCATATGGTCAGCTGCCTCTGCAGATGACCAGGTGACTCCTCTCCCTCTTTTCAGAGGGTCAGAGTTAATTTTTGTTCTCGTTTTTAGTTCTAGAGCTCAGTTTCTTTTTGCTTTCCACCTACTTTCGCCTCATGCTTCATCTAAACACCCTGCCTTCAAAGGCTTCAGAAGCAACATTGTTTGGCCACTGCAGAGTACAGGTTTTACCTGTTGCAAACACCCTGCTTTATACTTACTCTCTTTTCTTTCTCTTTAATCAATTATTTTATTGCATTTCATAAGTGAACATTACAGAGCCTTTTATTGTGACAACATTTCCTTCTGACAATGCCAAAACCTTCAATGTTTTCTGTAACATTGCATCTTTCCCCCTGCAGGGTGCATCCTTTGGTTTGATAAGGTTTTCGTCTTCCTGGAGCAGAGGAATAAAATTAAAATAAAGGAATTAAAATGTCATGTATGTATATTAAATTAGCCTATCCAAATTAATTTTCTATGCACATTTCATTACACTTGGACCAACCATACAAATGAAAATACAATAATTTGATTTAGCACCTTGTTCTCATGACCAGATGTATAAGAAAGAAAAAGTCATTTGTCTTAAAATTTCATCTAGAGAATAGGCTGACAAGTGTTCAAAGAGGTAAAAAGATGGCATGTTGCCAGGATTGGGCAAATTGTGCCATGATAAACTGTGCTGAGGAATCCTGCTTTGTGTTTGATACAATTGTGATTTATAATATTATATATGAATGATATCAATTGCAAGGTATGACTTGAAGGTTTGCTGCATATAAACATGCTGTGGGATAACAAGGATGGCAGGATGGAAGGTTTACCTCAGGTGGGTTAACTGAGATGTTCATGTCATGATATATGTGCTGACACATTTGATCCAAACCTGATAGCTTGGTGTTGTGTATAGAACTGCTGCCAGGTTGTCTGACATATGCAGGCCAGACATATAGTGTTATGCAGAGATATAGATTTATGATGATGTGATACAGGATTTCTATTAGTTGATATGATTTGCAGAACTGGGTTGTGACATTTTGAGGAAAATATAAAAGTAGTTATATGGGTTTACTGAACACTTTACATAGGATGTTGGTTAGACTGATGGTTATATAAATATCAAAATGGGTGATGCTTTTATATGTTTGAAGTATGTTAACTGTAATGTTTGAGACAACTTCAGAGCGAGGGTTTGTATTAATTGGGTCTGCTGAATGCCTGATAAATGAATGTGTGAGAGTGCTTTTCCTCTGCAGCTTCCAAAGGCTTCTGAAGGCCTCTGCTATAACTTATTATGGCCATTAGCACAACTAGGTTAAGTTTCCTTGGGAAAGAAGGAAAAACAACCAAAGAACCAATTGTTTCAAGAACTGTGAAATGTTTAAGCCTAGTAATTTTTGCGAGGTGGTGCTAATTCCTTTCAAATGATTTTTTAAAAATGTATGTGTCTTTGTTTTTTGTTTTATTTTACTCTTGTCCAAAGATGCCTTACTAGTCATTTCTACTCCTTTATATAAATACAGAAATAAACGGCTTACCAAACATCCACACAAGCCTTATTTACTTGGGGGGGGGGGTGCAACTAGTGTTGACACATGTGTGGATTAAATTACAGTTACTGAGAGAAGAAGTAACAGAAGAAGTAATGTTTCTCTATGTGTGTGTGAAGGAGCACTTGAAGTTATGTGGGGACTGAATGGCCCTTGTGGTTCCTTCCAACTCTATGATTATATAGGGAAGACATGTCTCTGCTGAAGGACTCTTTAGAAAGAGTCCTTGACCTTGGAGCAGCTCCTGTGGTTAAAATCTCTCCCTTTCTCTATCTGTGCCAGTCTCCAATCAAGGGCATGTGGACTCAGTAAACCCCCAACACACACACTAGCTTGGCCCCGATGAAGAAGCACAGTGGGTCCTTCCTTGCCAGGGAGAAGCTTCATCCTTTGCACCTGGTCATCATGGGAGCAATAACTGAACAGCTGGATAAGCAATGACTAAAAGGCCTCTTCTGGCCTTTGGTGGAGGGGTGACAGGGTGAAGGACTGTTCAGTTTCTGGTCAGCCAGCTGCTCAGTTGCTTCTCCCAGAGTGAATAGGGGCAAAGGGAGCAGTGACTGAGATTGGTTGTTTTGAATTTGCCGTATAATAGCAGAGCTAATTTAAAGAAATACACATGTGGGGGGCACTAGAGTCATTGTCAAAGACAGAAGGGGGCGGTAGCCAAAAAACTTTGGGAATCACCGGTGTAGTGGTTGAGCCTACAGATTTGAAGATCAGGGTTCGGTTACCCACATGTCCATTGAAATCCACTGGGTGACCTTGGGTGAGGCACACTCTCAGCCTCAGAAAACCCAGGTCCACCCTATTGTTGCTAAAAGTTGGGAACAAATTGACTGTGATGATGACAACAACATGGTGATCCAAGAGCGTGTCAGTACATAAAACTAGTCTAGTGGAGAATTAATCTTGAGGTATATGAAGGCATTTAATTATTAATTAAAATATTGCTATCCTGCTTTTCATTTCATTTCAAAGTGACTGCTAATACTGCAAAATTAAAATCTATAAAATACAATAAAATCAAGTAATTGCTTTAAAAATCAAAGACAACATATCATTGAAATCTCCATGATCTCTGGATTCACCAGAACTTACTTCTCATGATTTTGGTAGTTCTGCACTGTTGTCCGGGTAAAGCATAGCAGTAGTCTGCTCCTCTGATGCAGCCCCAAAGCAGATTGTGTTCTACGCAGACACGGCATTTAAGAGCTTCAGCTGTGGCTTCATGAAGGGGACAAGGAACCAAGTATCAATTTAAGAAAAGTTGAGAAATAGCCCTTCATAATCATATTATAATTTATTATAAACTAGTAAGTGAGAAAGGATATGGTAATGGCACATCCTTTGTTCTAATTATAAAGGAGATGACTACTAACAACTAATGAGATGGGGGGGGGGAGCTGGGAAACTGCTAATCATTGGTGTCATGGGGAAGGAAGTGTGACCATCTGGGAATAATAATAAAAATAATAATATTATAATAATTTATTTGTATTTCCTGCCTTTCCCTGCAGATCGAGGCGGGATTCCAACAAGTTAAAACAATAAAACATTTACTACAATGTGCAATACAACAATTACAATGTGCAATACAAATTTAAGTAAACTGCGTTAAAAACAGTACTTAACTCTGGCTGTCACAGCTATCTATCTGGTTTACAGCTGATCTTAATCGTTCACGGCACTCCTGACAATTCATTAGATGTCATAACATGTCAGGTGGGTAGGCCCGCCGGAAGACATCCGTCTTAAGTGCTTTTTTGAAAGCCTCTAAGGTGGTAATGAGACGGATCTCTTCCAGCAAGTCGTTCCAGAGTTTTGGAGCCACAGAGGAAAATGCTCTCTTAGATTTTAACATCAATCTAGTATTAGGACCTTCTAATAGATTTTTTTCCTGATGTTCTGAGAGTGTGGGGCGGATTAAGTAGGGAGAGGCGTTCCTTCAAGTAACTCGGGCCCGAGCCATATAGGGCTTTAAAGGTAACAACCAACACTTTGTATTGCGCCCGGAAGCTAATTGGCAGCCAGTGTAAGGATTTTAGAACAGGGAAAATTCATCTGTCCAGATTTGGCTCTAGAGTCTAATTATGCACTGCAGGAATTGGAGAAATTAGACTCTGCATCCAAGTCTGGACAGCTGAACTTTCTCAGGTGGTCA
This sequence comes from Urosaurus nigricauda, assembly GCA_034509955.1. NCBI lineage: Eukaryota > Metazoa > Chordata > Lepidosauria > Squamata > Phrynosomatidae > Urosaurus > Urosaurus nigricauda. The sequence goes on from JAOEGL010000009.1 coordinate 12,715,550, forward strand.
CATCTCTACTTTGATTCTGAAATCCAAAATACTCCAAAATTCAAAATTGTCCACATGGGTGGCTAAGACAGTGATACCTTTGATTTCTCATGTTTAAGTGTACACAGCTTTGTTTCATGTACAAGATTGTTAAAAAAATATTGTGTATAAAATGAATTTCAGGCCATATGCATAAGGTCTATACAAAACATAATTGAATTTCATGTTGAGGCTTGGGTTCTATCTCCAAGATATCTCATTATATATATGTAAATATTCAAAAATCTGGAAAATAAATCCAAAATCCCAAACACTTCTGGTCTAAGCATTTTAGAGTCTCAGCCTACACAAACAAACCCTCTGTTTGTACATAGTAGCCATAGTGGACCAGATCAAAGTCCTAATGAGCCCATACAATGTTGTTGTTGTTGTTGTTGTTAAATTTATTTATATCTTGCTTTTTTATCAAGATTGGGAATCAAGACAGCTTACAAAGTAACATAATACTTCTACTTCTACTTCTACTACTACTACTACTAATAATAATAATAATAATAATTTTATTTCTTAACCACCTCTCCTCATGGCCCAAGGTGGGTTACAGCACGATCATTACATAAAATGCACATATTGAGCTGCATCTCTATGCAATATTTATATTACGATATGTAGGACAATGATTAAATATAAAATTAATGATTAAAATTAATGATTAAAAACTATCTGGGTAGGCCTGCCGGAAGAGATAGCTCTTCAAATGTGTCTTATATTCTGACAGCTGGTGTAACTGTAGGATCTCTTCCGGCTGGTCATTCCACAGTCTTGGGGCGGCTAATGAGAAGATCCTCTAGATAACAGCTCGAGTTGGGTTCTTGTAGGATGCAGCAACTGCAGCCCAGAGGACGTCAGTGGTCGGGGCAGATTGTCTGTAGATAACCTGGACTCAAACCATGTACGACTTTAAAGGTTAAAACCAACACTTTGTACTTTGCCTGGAAACTAATTAGCAGCTAGTGGTGTGACTTGAGTACGAGTGTAATATGTTCACTCCTGGATGTTCCTGTAACCAATCTGGCTGCCATATTTTGAACTAACTGAAGTTTCTGGACTTGGCACAAAGGTAGCCCAATGTAAAGTGCATTGCAGAAATCCAACCTTGAGGTTACCAGCGTGAGCACCACTATCTTTAGGTCCTCCAGATCTTGGAACGGGATCAGCTGGTGCATCAGCTGAAGCTGATAGTAAGCACTCCTGACCATCACATCTACCTAAATAATTTCATATCATCAGCAAAATCTGTCATCTCAGAACTCTACTCTAGACAGGCCTGTAACAAATTCCACATTGTTTTATGGTACTTACACAGGAAACAACAGATCAGGACCAAGAAGCTGAAAAGCAGAGTTGTATGCATCCCTTCTTTTCTGTTTTTAGTTAACTACCAACTTATTCAGAAGAACAGGCTCTTGTCACAAGAGCAAAAAGCTCAGAAGGAACAAACAAACCATGCCCCCACTCTTAAGAAAAGATCAGTGATGCATTTAAATGCTTTGGTACTGGCAGGTAGTTTGCAAAGAGACTGTGATAACTTGCCCAGCTGAAATGATGAAGATTAATTCAAATCTCATCCTCCAGGAATAGCCTTGGAGGAGAACATTTTTTACCCTAAAGCAAATTATCCTCCAGGCAGGTAGATAGCAATCCATTCTCCACCTCCTTTAATGAAGCAGAGATTGGCCAGGTGTAGTTTCTACAAAAAGAAATATGCTTTATTTATTCTCCTACTTCTTTCTTTTTATAATGCTACACCTGGCCATTACAACAGACCTGAAAGGGGTATATGTGGATGCATGCCATGGTACAAGTTGATGATTAAAAGGTACAAGCTGACCACTGAAAGGGCTCCAGCAGTGAGTGGACAACAGCTAGAATGATACTTCAAGCAGAGACCTTGGACCATGCACAAATATGAAAAGACTGAACAGCCTGTGAATTTTCTTGATGCAAATATGACTTTTAGTTTATGCTAGAACCCTTATTGACTAGATGGCCTTTTATATACCTTTATGAACACTACATCCTATTGATAATCCCAACTGAAGGCGACTCATTCAGGCCAAAATAGATGGTCCATTTAGTCCCCCTTGGAGCTGGCTTGGGGGCATGGCATTTAGATACGCCACATCCCCAAGTGGGATCGAAGCCAGTCTGTGGATTACACACTGGCCAGCTTCTCTCCCACTTGGGGGCATTGTGTTTAGATGCCACTTGCCTCTGAGCTGGCTTTTCCAAAGGAAAAATAGGCTCTTCAGGAGAAGGGGTGGCTAATCATAGTCAGCTCTATAAGACTTTGCTCAAAACCCTTCAACATTTTGGTTGCCCTCCTTTGGGCACACTCCCCCTTCTCAATATCCTTTTTCAACTGTGGTACCCTTAACTGGACACAGTATTCCAGGCGAGGCCTGGCCAAAAACAAGGGGCACTATTATTTCCCTTGATCTAGATACTAGACTTGTATTGATTCAGCCTAGAATCTCAAAGGTTTTATTAGCTGCCGCATCACAACATTGACTCATATTCAACTTGTGGTCTACTAGGACTTCTAGATCCCTGTCACATTCACTCTTGTTAAGCAAGGTGGCCCCTGTCCTATATCTGTGCATATCATCTTTTTCTGCCTAAGTGCAGTACCTTAGATTTCTAATTCATTATTACAAAGCCTTTTAACCATCTAAACACCATGCTAGTGAGAGAGGGTTGGAGGGTGGGATGGCCACTTAACTGTTGAAGGAGCTGTGCCAGACCTGAATTTATGCTTCGCATCCCTACCTGAGGGATGTTGGGTGAAGAGTAGTTCCCAATTCTACCATGTCCTGATTGCTTCTTCTATTTATTTATTATATTTATTTATATCCCTCCCTTTTTCCAGGATTGGGACTCGGGATGGCTTACAACATTAAAAACAATACAATTAAAAAGATACAAAAATAATACATTAAAATAATATTAAATCACTACATCTAATAGTCCTAATAAGTAATCTGTACCAAGAACAAGAGGCCACTGTCAGAACAGAATTCAGGGTAACGGAGTGGTTCCTAATAGGAAAAGGGGCCAGGCAAGGCTGCATCCTATCACCCTACTTGTTTAACTTATATGCTGAAAACATCATAAGAAAAGCAGGATTAGAATCAGAAAAGGAGTTAAGATAGGAAGAAGCAACATTAACAACCTAGGATAGGCAAACAACACCATATTATTAGCAGAAGACATTCAGGAATTGGAATGGTTAATAAGGAAAGTCAAATATGAAAGTGCAAAGGCAAGTCTGATGCTGAACTGAACATAAAGAAAACAAAAATAATGAACATAGAATAAATACACAAATTCAATCTAGACAACAAGGAAATTGAAATAGTTAAAGAATTCCCATATCTAGGATCAAACATTGACCAGAATGGAGACTGCAGTCAAGAAATAAGGAGAAATAAGAAGACAACACATTTGTACAGTTGTTCTGATTCAGACTCACCAAGATTCCGCTTCTTAACATGGCCCAGTAAAAGGAGCTGGAATTGGACTATGCAAAGGAACTAGAAAGATTCAGCACCTGCTGCAGACAAAGATTGTACTCTTCCAAGATGCCACCTCTGCCAAAATAACATGGACACATCTCTACATCTGCAGCAGAATGAAATATATAAGAAGGTGCTAAGTCACCTTACTCCCAAAAGCCTGTTTAATGTTCTCAGTCATGTTAAAAGATGGGTACTTGACAAAAGAACATCAGAGAACATCAGAAAAAGACCAGCATGATGTACTTGATTATTTTCATCTACTCACTCCTGAATGAGTTATCTTGTGTTAGCAGTCAGAGACATATTCCACACCTGGTATTTATATTCAGAACAGAGTTGCAGCATCACACATCTGGACACAAGGCACACAAAGCAACATGATCAGACTTCTATGTTTTGGATTCTGCATGCTCTTACATATTGGGCTGGGTAAGTCTCTGAAGGGAGAAAAACAGCAACAATTTGACAGTCTGAGGCCAGGTCCTTAGCAGGTGTATGTGTTGAGGGGAAAGGGCAGTATTCTGCTTTTGAAGAGACATCTCTGTTTTTAACTAAAGAGCTGTTTTGACTAGCTTGCTGTATACTCAAGAATGAAAAAAAAAAAATCAAGTTGCTTTAAGTAGAGAAGAATTGCATCGGATCCTATGAAGGTCAGCTCAGCCTTTTACTCCTTTTCACTCTCCTTCACTCTGTGTTCCAATGTCAAATCCTCCCCCCCCCCCTTTTAAGCATCTTTATTTCTATGTGCCTTGATTTTTCTGCCCAGTATTTAAGCATTACCAAAAGCATATGAGCCAGTGTTAATTTGTGACTGGTTAAGACAGTCAATGAGGTATAGTTGTTGTATAGTTAGAGAGTTGGACTAGGATCCTCTTAAGAGATGCTAGGACTAGGAGTTCAAATCCTCCAGGCTGATCAGATGTCTCAACTGCAAAAGAGGACAAGGCACCTTGTAGGACTTTTGAGAAAAATGTAGAGACTAACAAAATAAAAACTAAGACACTCATAGAAATATAAATTCATGCTTCTTAGACATGCTCAAAATAGGGGACATTTTGAAATTCCTCCTGGACCAAAGGTTGAAATTTAAGATATGACCTGGAAAATGAGGATATCTAGTCATTCTGGAATCTTCAATCAGCCATGGCAACCCTGTGGTGACCTTGGACAAATCATACTCTTTTAGCTTCAGAGAAAGACAATGACAAACCCGAAAAGACAGGTTTCTCTTATGAAACCAAACACAGCTCCAGCTGTCTGTCCTAATCCTCTCTCCCTCACTCACTACATGCTTTACCTCCTCCATCCCATCAAATATTAAGCCAGAATTAACAGTTCTGATGACAATATGAAGATCAGTTCACAAACAAACACTTAGGGCCCATACAGACAGGCGCTTTTGGGTGCTTTCGCGACGTGCTAGGGTTGCCCGGGGACAGAGCGATTAGATGCTCTGCAACCCTAGTATATCACCAGGGTGTCGTCACTCTGCAGTGCCATACAGATGGCGGGCGGAGCAATGATGTCGCAGGTGCACAGCATTCATACATTGTGGTGCACCTCCGATGTCATGGATGCGCCCTATGATGGTTGTAGCATCGCAGGTGCAACGCAAAAAAGAATCCAGTTTTCCTGTGTATTGTTGCCACTCCGTTTGGTTGCTCCAGCGACAATACACAGGAAAAAGAGTTGCTCCAGGCCACCCTTTTTGGATGGTCTGTTGAGCCCCTTAGAAAGTCAAAGTGTACTTTTGTCCCCATACATCATAACAAGCTGGGGACAGATTGTAGATAACTTTTCATCCTTTTGTCCCAATTCATTTCATATTTGCAGTCTCTTTCTCTTTTTTCTTCTAGCTGATGGCATCTTATGTACCAACTGTGAATTACAGCTCCCAGGCAAACATTGTCAGAAGCCACGGTGGTCTTGTAGAGTCCGTGGATGGGATTCATGCTATAAGGAAACACTTTATTATGGTGAGTGATTAAGGTGATCTCTTAGTGAGACCTCACATTTTCAACCCTTGGGCTCCTATTGCTCACCTTGACATTTACCCTTAATGTCCCTCTTTGGATTTACTACTTGAGTCTCAAGATGATTGTTATACAGGACAAGTGGTTGTGTTGGTCATTTTGTGTGGTGAAGCATGGACAGTTTTCCTTGTTAGTTATTAAATTAAAACATCTAAAGTTGTAAAAAATAAAACAGTGAAGATGTAATGTAACACACAAAATAAATACTAAGCTGATTCCAAACAGAGTACATGGTAACACCCCAGTTTCAAACGAAATAACAATTGTCTTTAAAATAATAATAATAATAATAATAATAATAATAAAATAATAATAATAAATTATTTATACCCCACCTCTCCAATTAGATTGAGGCAGCTGACAACATTAAAAGAACATTAAAATACAATAAAACACAATATCCCACAAACCCACCCATCTACAATAAAAATATAACAATAAAATTATTAAAATAAATTATTAAAACAAAGCAGGCAGTCGATGGGAGGGGACCGAGATGCTGATCTGGGAAGGCTTGCTGGAAGAAATTTGTCTTGACTGCTTTTTAAAAACAGTCAAGATTAGCAATATTCCGGTTCTCCTCCAACAGGCCATTCCATAACTTGGGAGCAGCAGAAGGGAAGGCCCTCTGGGTAACTGCAGCCAGCCTAGTTTTTACTAGCTTCAGTAACTTTTTCCCAGAGCACTTGAGAGTGTGGGGAAGATTGTATGGGGAAAGGCAATCCTGTAGGTAAACTGGGCCCAAGCTGTGAAGGGCTTTAAAGGTCATAACCAACACTTCGTACTATGCCCGGAAACTAATAGGAAGCCAGTGGAGGGACTTTAAGATCTGTGTTATGTGGTCACCCCTAGATCTCCTGATGACCAATCTGGCTGCCATGTTTTGAATTAATTGAAGATTAGTTTGCTCTTCTCCTGCTTGCTTCATACGCAGTGTCACAATTCCATGGTTTGCTTTGGGAAACATTTGAAGCAATAAATAGAGTTTGCTAACCTCTGAATGTAAGTATGGGGCAACCATTGTCAGCAACGTTTCTTCATCAGAATTTGTTGCTCCAAGGAATACATCCAGGGTTTGGAATTTTTGTTTATTGGATTACAGTTTTCAGAATCCTCTGGGCAACCTAGACAGCTCCTCTATCTGGGGGATGCTTGGAGATAAAACAAAAAAATAAAATAAAAGTAATATTCCCAGGATCTGGCTTTATATCTCTTATCCTCCATGTTTTCAGAAATTATAACATTTGGATACAGAAACTCCTCCATATCTCTTGTGCATTTTAATTTATCTGCTAAAGTTTTGTTTTATGGAGGGCTATCAGCTGAGCCCAATGTTGGCACTTGAGGCAGAAAACTCTCATCACCAGTGGTCCATGTCTTCTATTTTTCAGGGAATAGTATCTCATTATAAAAACTGCCAGAGAACATCCTTCTGTTTGTGTCCTCTTTCTGAACGACTGTCCCATCAAAGTGCAGTTTAAATAAAAAGGCCCATAGAAGAAAAAGGAGCTTGGGTCTTAGAGTGACCTAGCAAGTCATCTAGGTCACAGTTGTTGTTTTTTTTTCACTATTGTGATTTGCATTTCTGTCTGAATGATAGTTACTTCTAAATTTGGAATTGGACAATTACAGATCTCTACACATAAATTTGCCTCTGCAAATTTGATGCAAATCTATCTCCTTTTTCAACTATTATGATGATGATCTTGTCTTTCTCTCCCCATTTTTTTCCAACAGTGGGCCATCCCTGAAACATTTTTATCTACTTTGAGAGTAAAAGTATTTTCATATTTTGTATTGTTATTTAATATTGTGATTACATAAACCTTAAGGGACAAACAGTTTGCTCCCATAGGAATCTTAGAAGGTCTCTAGATAATGTGGGAGCATTATTAGAATGAGGGGTGCAGAGAAGGAGTTTTCATGAACTTATAGCTTCTTAGGACAAATTAATTTCTCTTTGTCTACAGGAACAAGTCCTATTTCTACCAAAAAGGGCTGTCGCAAGAATTGCAAATCTTTCCCAGCATCGATGGCATCTACATATATTACCCAGGAAATTATTTGCTGTGCTAACAAAAATTTCTGCAATGACTAAGCTATAGCAGTACTCTACTGATGCTAGCTGGTATAACCACTGTATCTGCTCTCATACTGAGTTTCCAAGCAGAGTGGGAGAAAGTCTCTTTTTGAAACACAAGTTTCTGGCGGTTACAGTGACTGAGAAACCCTGGGCATAATAATAATAAAAGTCCTGAAAGCTAGAACCAGTTTCCTTTCTTCTCATATCTCTCCTTCAGGACCAAGCTACATAAAATAACAGTGATCCTTATTCACTTCACCTTGCCCTATATTTGGTAAATAACCATCATGCCATTTGAAGAGGATGGGAGTGGCCACGGCTTTCCACATACGACCTAAGTAGAGCCTGGATTTGTTGATTTTACTATTTGCCAGCAAGTTGACTTTGATTTACTGTGACTCCATGAATGAGAGACTTCCAAGCAGTAGTGTCACTGAGGTTGTGTGGGGGTGCAGGCCACACCAGGTGACACCCCAGAATGAGGGGTGACACCCAGTTGTCTCCCCACCTCCCACAGACACTGCTTTGTACTGTGTGCACTCTGCTCCAACTCATCCCCATGGGAGCTGCTTGGGCCCGTGCCAGTGCTCTTCAGGCAGCGCAGGTGTTCTCCGGGTCCACACAGGTGCTGCTTATGGCCATGGGGCATGGCTTTAGCCCATTGCAGTGTGGTTCTGGCCCACGGGGGCATGGATGCAGCCCTCCCAGATGTCCTTCTGGCCCCGGGACTTCCAGAAACCCCACAAAAAGTCCAAAGCCCCGGTGCGGAGATGTCATTGCCTCAAAGATTCCTGTTCATCAACACAAGTCCTACTCAAGTCCTGCAAGCTCAGGGCTGTGGCTTCAATTTCTGAAGTACAACAGCTTCGGTTTAGAATCATAGAATCACAGAGTTGGAAGAGACCCCAAGGGCCGTCCAGTCCAACCCCTACCATGCAGGAACTCTCAATCAAAGCATACCCAACAGATGGCCATAGAGCCTCTGTTTAAAGAACTCCAAGTAAGGAGACTCCACCACTCTCCAAGGGTGTTTAGTCATCTTTTTGTAAGCTGCCCTAATTGTATCTTGTAGAGTGGCAGGAGTTATTATTATTATTATTATTATTATTATTACTATTATTATTATTATTCAAGACTGATTTGCTCTAAAACATATTCATTTGTCTTTTAAACAAAATTTCTCTTGGAACTTTATCAAAAAAAATAACCTGCTAAACTGGAATTGCAGCAGGATACCATTGTCTCTGGCTGGGAGTTATCACACAATGTTGGGTCCATTCCATAGTTGCGTTGTATTTCAATCATTAGTTCACACTTTTTCATGGGTGGGAAATGACCATTCGCACACTCGTGTCCTCTGAAGTAACTCCCATTGATGTCAATGAGGTTGGTTCCTTGTGAAATGGGCACCAGACTGCAGACATAGAGGTTTGGGCAAGCAAGAGATCAGTAAGTATGCTTCCCAGGAGAGCTTTGGGGAAGTGAGTTGCGGAGAGGTGCAGGGAGTTTCTATGACTGACTGGAGGATTCTAGGAGTTGCAGTCCTCCAAAATATCATTTTCCCTAAGCTCTGCTTCTGAGAGCCTAACTCCTTTGAACATCATAGGATTTACTTCTGAGGAAACCTGAGGGTTAGGATAGAGCCTGTAGCTGCACATAAGCCTGTCAAGGCAACCAGCAGAGCTTTTTCTTCACTCTGCCCAATGCTCCAACCACCAGAGTCTCCCACACTTCCCTCCCTCCCTCTCTTTGTATAAATGAAGCTGCTATTGCTATTGATAATCTCAGAATACAGAAAAGAGACAAGTTAAAATATCAAATAATCTCACACCAATTTTAGTTTGTCGAAGAGCTAACTGAAGGATGAAAAATGGGCGAAACCTGTGACTGACATGAATGTTTCATTGCAACTGTGATTCAACACATTAAACTATTAAATAATTGTAACAATGAAATGGGAACTAAGACAAATTAATAATCTAGAATCGAGTATGTGAACAATTGCAAGCAAATACTAAGTAAAATAAAGAGCAGGATTCCTGTCACTTTAATGGTTGTACAGAAGTGGGAATTTCAGCAGATGATGTTTCCATGACAAATAGTGCCAACTGAAAGTCCCTCTTCTACATATCCATTAACCATTATTTCATCTGGCAACCTTGTGCAACCCTGTCCTGTGACACTGGTTTATTTTAGCATGGATTTTTTGCAGACTACAATCCATTTTTTCATCTGCATTTGAGGAATGTCACAGCAGACCCTACTGCAGAGACAGTTTTCTATACTGATCCATGGGAGGAAGGAAGTCTTCATCTGATTTGGTGTCTCTGTTTTGTTTTGTTTTTAAGTATCTATATGGTCGCTATTTACCCACTTACAGAGAGATTTCTCTTTGTGAGTCAAATGAGATGTTGATGGTTTAATCACCGAGATTAAAATTTGAACCCTAAGTAAACACATTAATGTTTACACATTTTTATTGGTAAATCTTTGCCTCTGCCTAAACTCATTGTGGCTCTACAGTGATCTGATTTATCCTTAGGTAGTTTAGCTTTATATAAGATATACATAGGGAGGTATATTTCCAGTGCGGAGGGAGAAACAACAACTCAGATGGCATAGACTCAGTGGGACTTCCAAGTGTTCAGCTTCCAAAAAGATGCACTGAGCCCTTCTTCACCCTGAAACTCAGCGTGGAGCATTGCATAAATCTCGTTTGCAGCATACGTTGATATGTTGAATTTCCTGTCCTGCCTTCACTGGCTTGCAGTTCACAGTACATCCGGCTGAAATATAAAGGGGAACCCCTTCTGGAAAGAAAGAGAAATTAGTAGCCCTCCAGTCCTTGCATACTGGGAGACTGGCTTTCTTTCCCCAACCCATTCATTAACTATGTATATATCCCATTAGATCTCTAGGAGTCAATAGAATTGCACCTTGCCTTTCATGAAACACCTGCAATACCTTCCAGTCCACTTTAATGTCCAGCCAGAAGTCGTGGATCTTGCCATTACCACTGCATTTGTAGAGCCATCTTCCACTACACTAGTGTTTAAACCCAACCCCGATACCTACTTTGAAACACTTTTAATTGCCATAGCTGCCTTCTACAGAATCCTAGGATTTCTAGTTTGATGAATCACTTGAGTTCTTTGGCAGAGAATTCTTATGAAACTGAAGATCCCAGGATTGGATAGGATGGAGCCATGGCAGTTAGTGGTGTAAAAATCTGCAGTTCTGACATTTTTTAAAAAATAATACAGACAAATTGGTGCAGGTTCAGAGAAGGGCAACGAAGATGATAAGCAGTATGGAGAACAAAACAATAAGGAGAAGTTGAGAGAGCTTGGCATGTTCAGAGAAGAGAAGATTGTACTCTTTAAAGGATAAAGCAGAGGGTACAGATTTCTTCCCTTCTGCTGAAGAGGATAGGACCAGGAGGGTTTATTTCAACTGGACTTTTGAAGGAACGTCTTGACTGAAAGAACAGGTTGACAATGGATGAATTACCTAAAGAGGCAATGGAGTCCTTCTCGTGATTTCTTCAAAAAGAGTCTGGGCAGCTAAATGAAGGGATGCTCTAACTGCAGTTTCTGCACTGATGAAGGGCTTGGACTTGATGGCCTATAAGAGCCCTTCCAACTCTATGATTCTATGAATCTGTGTTTTGTTTTGGTTTTTTGGTTTTTTGATTCTATGACTTTAGAGAGTTGGATTCATTTTAACTTTTTAGGTTTTTGGTACCCATAGATTTACTGAATATGTTTTAACTTCTGTACAAGCACACTGTGTGGTTTTTATTTGTTTGCTAGCCTACTGAGAGAATTCATGCTGCAGCTGTATGATTTAATTAAAAAAAAGAATGATGAATTTAATTTAAAAATTGAACAAAGGCATTTGAGGCAGCAACAACCAAGGTGCCTTCCCTTTTCTTTTCTTTTTTTTTTTTCTTTTTCTTCTTTTTTTGCAACCGTGCTGGTCAAACCATGCTAGAGGTTGAACATCGTGCTAATTCACAGTTTTGTTTGAATCAGCTAAGTGAGCTTCAGACTCACAAATCCCCCCTCCTCCCTTACTCCACAATACTGTGAGGAGTATGAAAGCTTTGCAATCCATTGGAAATCACCCTTTAAACAATTAACCCTAAATGTAACTATTAAAACCCAACTTCTAAAAACAGGTAATGAAGCTAGTAACAGACTAGCTAATGTTCAACATGTTTTCTTTAAACAAACTAGCCAAAAATTAAGTGGTATCAAAGTGCTATTAAAAAAGAACAGTAGCATCACTGGTCATTGGGATATACATTCTTACCTGAAATAATCTTCTGCCGGAAACAGGACTCTCCAGGATTTGCTATGCACGGTTTTTCAGATGTACGGCATTTACCATTTACACGCTCACGGAAACATTTGTAGCATTGTAGGCTTCTTGCTGGGAAACAAAGTGTATGTGGGGGAAGGAGACATGACCGGAAACATACATAAAGGGTTATAGTGAGAAAAAAAACAGAGTATATATACTCCCATATATGTCCAAGCAGATTATTAATTAGGAAGAAAGACAAACTAGAAGAGGCTTCAACAGTTTGGTTTTGCCTGAATGTACTGAGAAGGGTTTTGCCTCTCCTTACTATCCTACTCTGCTAATTGAGTACAAGCCACTTTTGCACTTTGAACTCAGTTTGCAAGAACTGAGGTAAGCTGAGGGCAAAGTGGGAAGCGGACAGAGAAACTGAGACATTTTAAAAGCAGCTGGGAAAACTGGAAAACAGGCTATCACTTTCAAACTGGGACAGAGCATATGAAATTCCAAGAATCAGAGGACCTAAAGATGGTAGTGCATGGACTGGTAACCTCAAGATTGGACTTCTGCAATTGTTGTGCATTGGGCTACCTTTGTACCAAGTCCGGAGATACCCATAGTTTCAGAATATGGCAGTCCAGTTTCCAGGCCAAGTACAGTGTTGGTTAATACCTTCTCCCATACATTTTCACCTATACAATCCACCTTGTACACCTAGGTCCTCTGAGAAATATTTGCTCCAACCAGCCAGGACTATTCTGGCAACAGTTTCCCAGAGGACTTTTTCATTTGCTGCCTCTAGACTGTGGAAGGACCTGCTGGAGGAGATATGACAGCTGAAAACACTGACTCCATTTAAAATGGCATTCGACATCTCTCTTCTGCCAGGCCAACACTGTCAATTTTAAATCCTGAAGTTCAATGTGTATATGAGCACTTATGAGTCTATTTTGGTGCCTTTATAGTGTTGTTTTAACTATGGATTTAAGTGTTTTTAATTGAGTTATTTTTTTTTTATCATGTTGTACCCCGTCTTGAGCCTTAAGGAGAGGTGGGAAATGAATTGTTGTTGTTGTTGTTGTTGTTAGACAGTATGATAAATACTTTTTAGATAGCTACTGTACCAATCATTAACAACAAGATCTTAGGGAAATTACTTTCAGAGAGGATTACAGTTCCTAGAATCTGACAGCCAAGATGGATAGTTACAAAAATTAATGTTTTCAGTCTTCTAACAACTTTATTGATGCTCAGAGTTATTAGTAAATGAGAAGGGAGCTTTCCAGGCTCAGAAATGACTCTCCTGATAGGTTGACTATACATTTGTTATGGCAAACAAAAAGAGCTTATGCTCCTTTTATCAGTTCTATAGCTTGCATAGATTATAGCTACTTGCCTCATTTTTCTCTTCTCTGATACACTTGAGTTGTAAATTCAACTGCCTGACACAAAACAATCCCATCAGTTAGCAATAAAATGAACTTTCTAATCAAAGATACACAGTTTACATAATAAAGATGGAGATGTAATAGTGTGGAGATGAATTTGCTTGCCACACCTGGTTGGAAACTTACCCATTACAAAGGAAAGCCACAGCCACAAGCCAAAGAACAAGAGCTTGTCCATACTTTCCACTCTCTAAACATACTAGTCCCAGATATTTAATAAGCATCCCTAGGAGTAAACCAGAAAGAGTGTAGGAGAATATATTAAACATTAACTTATGGGGAGAATCCTACTCCTGAGGTTTAGTAGAGAGGCAAAGTAGTTAATTTCAGGTTTTATATTATTTGCCAAGAGCTTGATAAGTACAGACGTGCCTTTAACAGAAGAAACATTCACAGATGTTTACAGATATTAAAGGAAATCACAAATTTCTTTTTCAATTAAACCATTATTTAGTTCAAAACAGTGCAAAGTTATTGGGCATTTTTGTGTCTAGTTATTTGGCTTTTTGTGACTAGATAACTTGTACTAATTTGATGCAAGGAAACATGGTTAAGGAGCAGGAAGAAACTTGGAGCCTTATTGCATGAGGAGGGGAAAGCCAAAATGGAGTAAGACTGTAGAGGCTTTCTCCATACTTCTCCACATGCTGTTGTAGCACTTCTGTTCTCTTCTAAAGGAAGATGGTCATAAAAAATGTGCCTTTCATTGCATTGGAAAAATCCAGTTTGACAAAAGGCATACTTTTAACTATCTTTTAACTGGAAACAGATCAGAAAGTGGATATTGCCCATTTGCTTTAATTCAATTTCATCTCAGAATTATAAAACCGCAGTCCCTCCATACAAAGAGATTATCCATAGTACAAATTTCCTTGGTGTTCCCCCAAAGTACCACTTATGTCAATGCTATCGGGGCAATTAAATCAAGCAACAAGTTAAAACGTGGTATAAAACGAAACAGTATTACCGTGTTTCCCTGAAAATAAGACAGTGTCTTATATTATTTTTTGCTCCCAAAGATGCACTAGGTCTTATTTTCAGGGTGTGTCTTATTTTTCCATGAAGAAGTATTCACTATTATTGTTGAACCAAAAAAAAAATATAACATTTATTATATATTGTATATATATGTATATACAAAAACTTTGCTAGGTCTTACTAGGGGGAGGCCTTATATTTAGCAATTCAGCAAAACCTCTACGATGTCTTATTTTCTTATTTTCTGAGGATGTCTTATTTTTGGGGAAACAGGGTAGCAGCATCAAGCTAAAAGTCCTTGAGCTATATGGGTGCGCAAAGGCTGGAAAAGCTCTACGGCCAGAGTTTGGAGCCGGGAAGTATTAAGCATTTTCCGGGAAGGCCTGCTGGAAGAGATGTGTCTTTAGGGCTCTTTTGAAGCCATCAATGGATGCAATAAGACGCATCTCATCCGGCAGGTCATTCCACAGCTTGGGGGCAACCGCTGAAAAGGCCCTCTGGGAGGTCTGCACCAGCCTGGTTTTCATGGGCTGTAGCAGATTCCTCCCAGAGGATCGTAGTGTGCGGGGGGGTTCATACGGGAAGAGGTGGTCACTAAGATAGGATGGACCCAAGCCATGTAGAGCTTTAAAGGTTAAAACCAACACCTTGTACTGTGCTCGGAAACTGTATACTGCTCCTTCATCAGTTGAAAGAATGTGAATTCCATCAAAGGCTGAAGCTGAGAGAAAGTGTATGAACTTTTGTGTGACCTTCATCTATGTAGTTCTGTGGAGGAGTTGGGAGACCAGACCTGATAAATTCTGAGCTTATCTTCTAATACATACAAATACAGGATGTAGCTAATTAAAAAAACACAAAAGCCTAAGAGCATGACATTCTTTTCCTTGCACTTATCAGATGTGAGCCCACTGCTGTATGAATCAAATGTGGAAAACCAGGACACTACTACCATGTCACCCCTTCCTTTAAATGGAGGCTGTGAAACACAATAGCCAATACAGGTAACTAACATAATTCCAGAGACTTGGTAATAAAGGGTAGATTCTGATCAAGACAGGAAATGGAAAAACAATTACTCCTCTCAGTTCACTAGAAAAAAGGGGATAATTTAGCCAGGAAAAAAAAATGAGAAATGCTGTATTTATCAGGAAAAATGGGAATTGTTTTAAGTGTGGAGAACACTATTCCTCTCCTGAGCCAAATGCCCTAGAGGAAAAACATATCCCCAGCCACACACTCTCTAATGTGGACTCAGAAAAATAATAATCTTAATCTAGGACATCAACATAGCCTTAGTCCAATCCCCTAAACTATAAGAATGAAAGAGTGGATGGTCTCTCCTGGATCAGACCAAAGGATCCATTGTGAATGAACCAAATAAAATTCTATTGCATTATTCCTCACAAATACGTGTCCATTTTGTTACTTCTAGGGGGAAAAGACAGCTTACACATCCTTTGCAAGCTCATAAATCTTTGTATAAATAGCCAAGGGAAGGTACACAGGCTGGGACCAGGGAAGGAAAGAGAAATCCAATACATGCCCTTAGCAGTTCAAAAAGATGAGAAACATTTGGTCATTTGTGGAGGCTGAACACAATGACGTACTTAAGTCTTTTCAAATCCAAATAAAATCCAAATAAAACAAATGATTGTCCTGTAATAACCAATGTCTTGACACAACCCACACACCATGCTCAGGGATTGTTATAAAGTCAGAGTGGAGTGCCCCACCACACACTGTGGATAAAAGACAGAAAAGGCAACATGAACACTCTTCTCTATCTTGGGCTATGGATTTTGTTCTCTTTTGGTCTGGGTAAGTCTCTGAAGCTAGGCAAGCAGTAATAGTATCAAAGGGTTGTGACCAGATGTTCCTCAGGTATGTGCAGCCAGAGAAGTGAGTGTATTTCATTGGAAGATACACATTTCTTCTTCAGCTAATGAGGAAGTTTAAAGTTGGCTCATCCTTTTGTTCTCCATCACTGTGGTCCACACCTCCGACACTTCTCTCTCTTACCGTCCAATGCAATTGTCTCAACCTCCCTTCCCCAAGTGGCCATGATCGCCCTTGACAGTGGGGGTGACAGGTTTTTTTGGCAGATGTCCTTTGAAGTTTGCTGGACCTCTCTGGGCAGTTGGACACCAGATGGCTCTTGGTCCCGCACCCCAAGCAAAATCCCAGCCTTATCCATCTCTCCTTTTCGCTTTCTTTAGCCTTGCCAGACTTGTCATTGGTACCTTGGCTGGGAGGTGAGGTTTTAGAGTCTTTCCCCAGTGATCTCTGCCTCTCCTCTGCACCGACAGCGTAATTTAATTCTGAATGACTTCAGCCTCTCCATCAACCTAATCCATTGTAGGATTGTGGATGGGTTATCTCGCATGAGAACCCACTGCAGTATATCTGGACACAGTCCATCTTTAAAGTATTATACCTTTATAATCTCTGGGCACTCAGGCACCTGTGAAGCCAGGCTTCTAAATTGCAGTGCATAATCAGAGATAGATCTTGAGCCCTGCTCCAGTGCCATCAAGCTGGCTAGGGCCTTTTCAGCTCTAAATGGATCTTCAAATCTGGCCCTCAAGATTTTGTAATTCCCCTGACCCACTGTCTTAGAGTTATATGAGCCAGTTAGTTGCTTCTCCCTCCAAGTGGTTTGCCACACATCTCACCTTGGCAGTTTCATGGGCTGAGGCACTGGCTGTCCCTCTGGGCCTGGAGCCGGGGGTGCTCTTGCTGGCTCAGCTGCTCCAGTCCCACTGCTGGGCCCCATTGCCAGGGCTTTCAAGGCATTCCTCATCTCATCCAAAGTGGTGTGTACATACAGGAGTTCACTCCTCATCTGTTTGACTTGTTCCGTCAAGTCTTCCCCCCTCTGCTGGCCCAAGCCAGAGAGGATCTGCCAGACTGATACCCCAGGCTGACAGCTGAACTGCACAGTGTCTCTCCTGTGTTTGGATGGGGGCCGTAGGGTTCAAAAACCATAGTCTTTCCCCATTGCAACAGGCATGGAATCCGCCACTGGCTTGGCCTCTTTGGTTGGGCTCCTACGCCTGCATCCACTGGCTGAGCCCCTCCTGGGCTCTCTTCTTCTGTAGCAGTTAAAGGAAGGATCTGGTGCTGAATGCTCCTGCATCATCCCAGATTTATTTGTGAGTCTAAGGCTGTGTTCACACTGGAGAAATAAACCGGTTTAATTGCCATGGCTCAATGCTGTGAAATTCTGGGAATTGTAGTTTGTTGTGGGGTCCAGAGCGGAGCTCCGCTCCGCTCTGGGCCCCACAACAAACTACAATTCCCAGAATTTCACAGCATTGAGCCATGGCAATTAAACCGGTTTATTTCTCCAGTGTGAACACAGCATCAGCTTACTGTCTGAATGAGGAATCAGTCTCTAAACCATCAATCAGCCAGACTCATTGAAGAGAAACAGAGCTTTATTGAAAGGTCCAGAGTCAACAATTCAGCTCCACTCAGCTTTTAAAGCTGAGACTGCCAAACCCAGCTAGGATGGATACATAAAAACCCCATAATCCACAGACCCACACCCAGCAAAAGTGTGCAAACAATCTTCCCCACCTATTTCCCACAGATTAAACTTCCCTCTTCACCCCTCTTCCATCTTATAGCAGTTTCACTACTCTCCACATTCCAAGCCACTGAAATCAGGAGCTTCAAGGTCCCCGATAACAGCCATCTGGTATCCGTTCTCCCTGTACAATCACCCCTTCCTTTCTCCAGCTACTTCTCTATCTAAACCCCAACATTGCATTTTAACACCCATTGTCCCCACCATCTATATACACACACACACCAATTAAACAATATACGTGTGTGTGTGTGTGTGTGTGTGTGTGTGTGTGAGTGTGTGCATAGACATACATTTCTGATAGAAACACATTGGATTCTAACATATGCTAAACTTCTCACATTGCACCAAATAGGTCTTTCATCTTATGGGGATTGCTACAGTGCCTCAATTCTGACTTGAAGTACATTTTAAAGTGAGCACACCAGCAAATCAAACACTGCTCCAGCTGTCTATTAACTCCTTGCCTGTCCTTACTCTCTGCTCTCTCTACTTACATTAGTTCTGTTGACATTAAGATAAAGTTGACATCTGAAGCAGACAACATAAAATATGATCTCACAAGTAGGCACTTGACATTGTTTGTTTTTGGTTCATCTTGTGTCCTCTCTCCTCCCCACCCCTCAGTTTCTGGCATCATATGCGGAGATTGTATAGTACGCCCTACAGGTGGTGTATGTCGGTTTCAAAAATGGCCTTGCAAACTCTATCCAGGGATGTCTTGCTACAAAAAAGAAGTCTTTTATGGTAAGTGACTGTGGTGGCTCCTCAGCATCAAAGTTCTATGGTTCCCTTTTGAAACATTTGAAGTAGTAAATGGAACCAGCAACCTCTAACAGTGAGCTTTATGCTCACACATGGGAACCATTACCAGCATTATGTCTCCTACTCCCAGGGGAAAAGGCAACACTCAGACAAGTCAGTTTGTTGAATTACAACTTCCTGAATCCTGTAAACCAGCTTGGGCACTGGCCTTGATACCTAGGGTCTGTTGCAGAAAAAAGGGGACAGGTTGCTTACCTGTAACTGTATTTCTTTGAGTGGTCATCTGCGCAGTCACACAAATGGGTTATTCTGTGCCTGTTCAGTAAAGCTAGAATCAGTGGACAAAACTTTGCAACGTTTTTGGTGGTAGCTCTGCCCATCCCCATATAAAGCCCCCTATCGGTCCTGCACGTCTCCAGTTCATACCATATGCAGCATAGCAGCAACCAGAGGAAACAATAAGCAGGACATGACTGAGGGAAGGATGAGTGGGATCTGTGTGAATTCGCAGATGACCACTCAAAGAAATACAGCAACCTGTCCTCCTTCTTCATGGTCTCTGTAAATCACACAAATGGGTTAGACTGACAAACTTCTGTCAGTGGAGGAGGGAGTGTCATGATATCAATTGTAATTTAGACCACTTACTAATTCAACCAGTTGTATTTGGAAATAACAATATATCCTTAATATGAAAAGAATATTCAGTTATAAGGTTCAAGTACTGTATGTTGTATTTATTAACAACCAAAACCTCCATGTAAAAATGCTTATATCTGTCATTCTTATATATGAAAAGCATATCAGAATAAATTTTCAAATTTGAAAAGTACAATTGTTTATCATCTGTTTGGTTCAAGTATATAATAAAAGCACTCAATCAAGTTTAGTGTGATCCAGAAAGTAACACTACCGTCCCAAAGGTTGCGTCTCTTCAGAACCTGGTGTCCAACCTGTAATGTTTTATACAAGTTAATGGCTGGGACCAGACAGCAGCCTTACAGACATCCTCTAATAGGACCCCATACAGCTTTCTCTACAGCTAACATTTCCAGCGCATTGATATGGAAGGTCTTTTTGATGGAGGACCACTTATCCCTTACAGTCAGGTCTGAGGCCTGAGTTCCCCATCCCTCAATCGAAGCATCTGTGGTCAGGGTTACATGAGATTGAGGTGGGAGAAATGGCATCCTTACACAAATGTTGTTGGGACTGAGCCACCAGCAGACCATCTTGGCAATAGGTCTTGGTACCGACAGCCACTTGTCAGGATGGTCAGACACGGGATTGAACACCAAGAGGAACCAGGCCTGAAATGGACAAAGCCTTAAGCGTGCATTTGGGGTGACATGGGTGGTTGAAGCCATGTGCTCCAGGGCCACTTCAGCAGTTTGTGCTCTGATCCTTCTGTGGTTTAGACAATCTTGAATGGCCTCACAAAAAGCTCAGAATCTATCCGATGCTGAGTGCCAAGGCCATGTGTTTCAGCATGGAGAACCAAGGCCAAGAGTCTCTTGTGGTCAGTTAAGTCACCAACAAGAAGCAACATACATTCCCACAAGTGTTGCTGTTATGCCCCTGTACATGTCGAATAATTCAAGGTCAAGAACAGCAGCTGCATAAAAAAAATTGGCGATGCCATCAATCTTTTTAGCCTCTTTGTCAGTTGGTGACAAAGAAGTCTTAGGAGTAAAGGTCTGCTATTCCCCTTCAACAACAGCCGGATTAGGGTGTTCAAAAAGCCAGAAATCCGAAGAGGGTGTAACTCTATACAAGTGGAAGGGATAGTAGCCGGAGTATTTCAAGACCATTGTGCAATCTTATTCATGGAAGGCAAAAAAGAACAATTGAAGCTGGAGTGGGCATCTTCCTATGAACCCTCTGTTCAATAGGGTCTAGTGAGTCCTCCTCAGTGTGGCTGACCACAATGCTAAGTGCGTTCGACATCTGTATCACTTGTTCGGCAAAGGATTTGGCATCATCCATAGGAGAGGCACTCTCATGGAATACCAGAGCTGGGCATGGAGAGGGAGCTCTGACTGAGGCAACCAAGGGAAAAGCAAATCAAGAATACCTTGGAGATGTATCAGATGGAGTCCGAGGAAGAGGCCTGTCAGCCAGTAAAGATTCCAGCTGAGCTGGAACTGGTGAGGGTTTACTTGACATCAACCAGACTACTGATCTCTGAGGCATAGCTGAAGCAGAAGCTAAGGGGGTTGGTGACGTTCAGATGGGGCCCTGTGAAGTCAGTTGTTATTGACAGGCAGATAATAGTAACCAGTCTCATCGTTGTAGACCAAGTCAAGATATTTGTGAAACAGGGTCGTCCTTTACCCCAAGGCCAGCAGTAGCACTGTGTTGCTGGTTAGTAGGGGAGATTGGAGCTCTATCCCGAGACACCCGGCCCAAGCCACAACCCAGGAGTTTAGTGTCAGAATCGGGGGATCGTTATCATGGACCTATCCTTAAGGTTCCGAACTGCTATCCACCTGGACTACATGTAGAGATGGGAATTTATCAGGAATTTGTTCCTTCGAATTAGAAGCCATCAGGTTAGTATGCTGTGACAAGAGAGCAACACAAGTGAGTTGGATCAAAGTCCAAAACTGCCGATCGGGGGCTGCTTCTTTTTGTTGGACTTATCCATCTTGTCCAACTGGTGCAAAGAGGTAGAACATCACTTCTTTGAAGAGGAGTAGTCAACAATTTTTTCCTTCCTTGATGGCGAGACCTCATCGACATGGTGCTTGTGTTTCCAAGTGTGTTTAGTTGACGCCTCATGGCTGGAGCCCCGATCACTATCAGATCTTTGAGATTGTTTGGATGACTTCTCCTTAGGAGGCTTGTCCTTGGATTTTGGGGAGTGATCTCCCACCTTTTTAGAGGCAGCTTCTCCCTTAGATTTTTGTGATTGCTCCTTAGAAGAGGAAGCATCCCCGATTTTAGGCAAAGGATCAGGTCGAAGTGCCTGCTGGTAAAGCGTGGCCTTCAAGTGGGTGTCCCAATTCTTACCAACCTGCAGGTTCAAGAACTTATACAAAGTGCAAGAAGAGGCATTATGGCCCTCGTTTAAGCAGAGAAGGCACAAACCATGGGGGTCTTGCCCCAGACTTTTGCCTCCACATTTAACACACCATTTGAATGAGGTCAAGTGGATAGCCATAGCTCACCATGTTAATAAATTGAATCCGATGAGACAAGTTGGTAGGTCATCAACAAGCCAAGGGTCAATTGATCTGCAAACAATCACCAGCACACAACAGAGTAGTCACACTATCCAAAGTAGTCACAACCATAATCATTAAAAGAGTTTGGAGAATCTTGATTCCAATAAACAGTTCCCTCTAGCTTCTAGAGCGGTGGACAAAAGGAACTCGAGATATGTGGGACTAATGGGGGGGTTATATGGGGATGGGCAGAGCTACCACCAAAAAAGTTGCAAACAAAGTTTTGTCCAGTGATTCCAGACATTTCTGAGCAGGCTCAGAATAACCTATTTGTGTGATTTGCAGAGACCACGAAAAAGAAAGTAATATTTCCAATCCCTGACTTTATCCCTACCACCTGTGTTTTCAGAAATTATAACATTTGGATGCAGAAACCCTCTTCTATTTCACTTGTCACTGAACATACTTGCTAAGGGTTTTTTTTTTTTTAATGGAGGGCTTCTGATCAGAAAAAAAAAAGCAATACAAAGTTGGGATCTCTGAAAACAAACTATCTCTCTTCCTGTGCAGGACGGACTCCCTTATACACCAAAAAGGGATGTATGTCAAATTGCAAGAACATCAAAGCAAAAAAGGAGAAACGTGTCATTAGTGAAAAGATTATGTGCTGCTCTCACAAAGATTTTTGCAATCGCTAAGCTGTAGCACTGTTTTGATGGTGGCTGGTCACCAACAACAAATTTTTTATTGGTTAATCGTCTGACCATATCAATGAATGCAAAGTACAAAATACAAAATACAGACGTATCAAAATATCAATATACATGGCTGGTCACCATTCTATCTGTCCTCTGACCGACCTTCCAATTAGAGGTCAGAAATTTTTCTTTTCTTTTTTCTTTTTTCTCTTTCTTTCTTTCTTTCTTTCTTTTTGAACAAAAGTTCTCAAAAATCTCCAGTGGTGAAAAATTCTGGGCAGTGTAGTCCAGTAAGGTAAGTTTTCCAAGCCCTGAAAAAAAATTATACCCCTCTCTCATGGCCAAGCTGGAGGAAACAAAGATGATAACATTTTGGTCACATTAGGACCAAAATCTTTGGTGCTTGTTCCCAGATGAACTACATGGAGAAGAACATCACATGGAGAAAGAACATCTCAGTGAGAAACAAATCAGCTCTATTCACCTATTGCATTCAAGGAAGTCAAGCAATCGAGACAACTGGTGTACGTAAAGCTGCCTTTTGCCTACAGATGATAAAGTTTCTGTGTAAGACCACCTCTAGAGCCGATTGAGGAATCTAGCAATATTACTAATTAATGTACATGAATTTCCCAGTTTCGCTTAAACTAGTGAAGGCAAGAATATCAAGTCTGAATGAAGGGGGAAATGGTGCAGTATAACTCAGAAAACTGGGATTAAAGGGTGAGATAAGAGTTGTGTTTTTGAATGAAGCATTCTTTAAAATCCAGCATCTCATATTTTTGAACTCATGCATGTTGGAAGTGCAGCAACATTGCAATGAAAGTTAATCCCTCCAAGTAGGTAGTAGCAATAGGGTTAGATAGTTTGAGTGACCTGTAGTGATCTCCCTCCCTGTCTGTCTATCCTGACCCCTCTGTAATGTCATTTACAATTGCATTTAACCTGGTTTTTGAGTAGAATAGATCCAGGATCACAGAATCGATTTGAACCAAAACAAAGTTCACACTACATTTTTCCATTACTGAATATGCACACTTAGTTTTGCACCAAAACAAAATGGATTCTCAATCTCAGACATGTTCGATCCATACTGGTTCTTTTTTAAAAAAAATGTCAATCATATGATGTGCATATGCATGTTTCTGGTTACACAAGCACTCGGGAGATGTGGCCATGCACATCAGCTGTCACTATGCACCCCAGGGGAGAATCCTTCCTGGCACCCACAGATCCATGAATCCCAGAGGAGAATTCCCCACGGCACCCATGGATCCATGCATCCCAGGGGAATATCCCCCATGGCACCCACGTAGCTATGCATCCCAGGGAAGAATCCCTCAATGGTACCCACAGAGTCATGCATCCCAGGGGAATATCCCACTGTGACACCCACTGATTCATGCATGCCATGGGGAGAATTCCCACCACAGCACCCATGACTCCCTCCTGTGAACCCACACAAATGTGACAGTTCACAGAAACTGTCACATTTTTTAAAAAATGCAACTCTATGCCCCCAGCAAGGAATCCTAGCAGAAGCAGAAAACAGCTGCAGAGAATGATTTAAAGGGACCACTTAGCAGCATGGGAAATTGAAATCTGAAGCCTTACAGAAGCCCCATGACAGCCCCATGGCAGCACTGAGAGGGGGAAAAATGGGGGATGGGTACCACCCCTCTGCCCACCCTCCATCCATTGCCCCTTCCTCCTGGATGCCCTGAATGTGATCAGAAACATGTTCACATTTGTTCACAGCTGTTTCAAATTGGTTCTTTTCAAAAGAAATGCTAAAAGATCCATATTCAAAATAATCATTTCTGGAGGACTTATTCACTCCGCTTCAGCCTAAACACAATTGGGGCTCAAATTGACTCAAGAGTGAATGAGGCACATATAATCCAGTATAATCCAGTCTGCAGACTGGTTTAAATCATAGTGTGAATAGGTCCTAACAAATGTTTCCACTCCTATTCTCACCTCCAGTCTTCTCTGCTAGAGGTGTACCTACATTAGAAAAGCTTCCTCAGTAACTTTCCTATCTTACACTGGAGTTCCTATAATAAAGACTTTGTTCTGTAAACCATTGGTGTCTTTGCTCCTTAGTCGGAACATTTTTACTACTGCACTGTACTTATTCTAATAATGCACACTTCCTCAGAGACATTTGCTCAAGCAGTATTGCTAGTAACACTTTTTTAAAAATTAAAACAACATTGCCCCTCTTCTGTTCGCACATGTCTGCCCTGAAACATGAAACAGCATGTCTGTAACTAAGCATAGTATTTCTTATTTTACCAACAAATCCCAACCACAAATTTGAATTCAAAACAGGAACCAATCATGACCACCAACACCCCAAAATTAATTCATATATAATTGGCCATTGTGCATATTTTTTATGATGTCAGCAATATGTGCCAACTTCATCCTGGAGTAATATTCTGTAACAGTATTTTCTCTAATTTCCCAAGAAGTAACATTTATGTCCATGCAGCATGCATAAGGATATACCATATATACCCATGTACAAGCTGACTTTCTGGGTAAAAATCATGGATTTTGATATGACCTGTGGGTAAGTCGAGAGTAAAGCTTAGGGGGCTAGGAAAAAAAAAAAAGGATGGAAAGGGGGAAACACCACTTCTGCCCCTCCTTCTCCTTCTCTGGACCTCTCCTGACTACCTGACATCACTTCTCAGGTGCTGGAGGAGAGGTTTGAAAATTGGATTGGGGAGGAAGGAAAGTGGAATTAAATGGGGGTTTTCTTTCATGGGAAGAGAAGGCTTTAAAATCTTATTGGAAAGTCTTTCACTCACATGCACGCACACAAAAAAACCTCCTGCATCTAGGGATGAAGAGTGGGAAAGAGTGCTTGTTTCAGGATGGCAGCACTTGTTTCAGGACCTTCAAGCA
The DNA here is from genome assembly GCA_034509955.1 of Urosaurus nigricauda. Classification (NCBI taxonomy): domain Eukaryota; kingdom Metazoa; phylum Chordata; class Lepidosauria; order Squamata; family Phrynosomatidae; genus Urosaurus; species Urosaurus nigricauda. Next base: position 12,741,092 of record JAOEGL010000009.1, read on the forward strand.
GTATTGATTCATATATAAATCGACCCAGGATTTTAGGTTCAATTTTTGGGCATACATTTCTTGATTTATCAACTAGTATATACAGTACTTATGATGCTAAGCTAAGATGCTATGGAGCAAGTCCACCTCTGCTTTCCACCTCTGCTAAATCCACCTCTGCTTTCTCATCAAAGTTTCAGTAACCACAGGTTGAAACTGAAGCACTGAAATGTTTTTAATGGTTCCCATTGCTATAGTTCTGTGGGAGGTGATGAAAGGGCATGGTGTACGTCCCAAGGGCTAAAGACCAGAGGTGAAAGAATCTTAGTTTTTTCTTTATTCTGAATACAAATGCAGCCTGTAACTAATTAAACTCTAATCAAGTCCTCATCTAAGAGCAAGACATTCTCTCCCTTAGACTTACTAGATGAAGGCCCACAGTCTGATAAGTCAATTTTATGCAGAGCAAAAGGTGGTGGTGGAGCTAGTGGGAGTTAGAGACCATAAAACTAGAAGAGCCAAACACTTGTGGGTGGGTTTGATAGCTAAGTACAACAGGAAATATAGACAGTTGGTTAGCACTTTCAGTTTTCTTCTTTTCTATGCTTGGATAGATTTGCTGAGACATTTTTTTTTCCTTTCACCTTTCAAGAGCACCAACAGTGACTATGCATATGTCTATCATAAGCTCTCAATGTGTTAGCCTGTTACACTTGTCTAGATAACATAAATATTAAATGTTACTATAACATGAGCCACATCCAGCTTTAAAATATCAAAAGTGTTCCTAGATTCCTAAGTTCAAAAGGCTGCCCCTTTCTCCTCTTTAGGGTCGAGGTGGCCGGGTGGGGGGCATGAAGCTGCAAAGGCACCCCTTTACCAGGCCAAGGAGAAGCGGCATTTTGCCACTTCTCTTTGGCCTGTAAAAACATCAGATTGGGGCCACAAGGCTCGGCATGTGGTCACTGTGGCCCCAATCCAGTGCTTCCAGGGGCAGCAGAGAACCACCCCTTTCGGGCTGGTCTGTCCAGCCCCACTGTTACCAAAGTCTCAAAGGCACTGAAGTTTCAAGGTCTGGGAAAGAATGAGAGCCTGAAGGTGTGTAGGCATGAGGAGAATTATATGATTGCAACTGTTTGTGTGTAACCAGTTCTTGCAAATGTTTGCTTTCTGTGCTGAGCTTTATCACACACATTTTTTCTCCCAAGCTAGGCACGGGCGTAAACCACTCAAAAACAGTAGTTTACATCCGTGCCCAGCTTAAGAGAAAATGTGTGCGATTAACTCCTAAATCCTTTCTGGTTCATCCATGAAGTCTGGTTATTGGATTAGTTAGAGACAGGGCATTATATCAGCTTTGGAAGCCATTAAAATTAAAATAGATGCTGAATGTTGCCCACCCCAAAAGAGAGCCTCTATGTGTACAGGCTCTTCCTATTCTTAAAAAAGGAGTATAGATCCCATGGAGATAACCTGGAAATTAACTATCACATGTATGCACATGAGTTCTGCGCAGACAATCAGAGTAATGTATCAAGATTGGGAGCAGACAAGGGAGGAGTAAAACCAATATCCATTCTCCCACCCCCACATGCATATTCTGAAAGAACATCTCAAAAGAACAAGAGGCATTAGGCATCCGGTGGAGGCTTATAAGGATGTGCTTGGGCCTTTGAAGCCAAACAAAGCTGAAAAGGCTGTCCTCTAGAACCCAACTATAGGCTAAGCCTATGCCTAAACCTTGGAGGTTAGTATAAATTCAAACCAGAGCTACATATTCACACACTGCGGACTTGTTCACAGAACGGCCTATATGAACACACTACTACATCTTGGTGTATGGATGCTGCTGTCTGTTGACCTGGGTAAGTCTCTGAAGCTATACAAGCAACGACATTGTTGCTGGAAGTGGAGGAAGGAGGGAGAAAGAGAGACAGAGACACTTGAGGAAAAAGAGGAATTCAAGCATGTTTGTTAGAAAATGCAATTGTCCTGTTAAATGTACAACTACCCGGTTTGAGAAAATGAAAATGAAAGCCATTAACTATAATGGATGGTGGGGGGGGGATGAATCAGATTAGAAACTTCACATCAGCTTTCACTTTTACTGCCTTTCTTGCTTTTCCAGCACCAAAGAAAGTGCTAATTTAGACACTGTTACAAATTCTTTACGTCCTATTTTCACTGGTGAAAATAGTGCTAGATGCCATTATACCATGCTGCAAGAAATATACTTTATGCATATCTACACATAGCCAGTTTTCTTCCTATTGCTACATCATCGCTTCCACAACCTTGTTGTTACATTTATGGTAACATTTTAAGAGGTAAATGTGCAAAGCCCTGGACCTGAATAGACAAAGTTTCAGTTTCTCCAAGGGTGTCACTTTGGTGGGGATGGGGTCATAGTGTCAGACTTGAGCAAATTCAGAACCAACGTGCATCAGCCAGTCCAGGATTTTAAAAACAGCAAAGAACTGTATTGAATACACATAGTTAGTAATTCACCAGCCAGTGTTTAAGCCAAAACTAACCCCCAATAGTCAAGCAGTATATTAAAACCCAAAAAATCCAAAATCCACCCCACCCCATTTGGTGCCAAAACTAGCACCCACCTCCAATTCCCACAGCTTAGTCCCCTCTACAGTCTAGCCTCCTCCCTCTTCTAGACCGTATCACCAACACTATCTCTTTCAGACTCAGACATTTTCACCATCCACCCCCTTTCTACTACAATTCCTGACACCAACTCAGCCCACTCCACACACACATTCCAATCCTATCGTTCCCATAACTATCCTGGTCAACTGTGTACATCTATGCCAACTAGCTATCCACTTACCCATAGGCTACAGCAACTATCAGTCCACCCATCAGCTCCCCTATCAAGCATATAACATATATTAATATTTGAAAACCAACTCTCCTCCCTCCATTAATCACTTATTCAGAACCCTGACAAAAACCATGCATGCATGGTTCTGACGCTTAGGGGAGGTACAGGCTGCCCCTTTAAGTGGCGAGATGGGGCCAAGGCTGCCGCACCGGCAGCCACAGAGGCCCCATCCCACCGCTTCCGAAGGCCATGGAGAAGCAGCAAACTGCTGCTTCCCCATGGCCTCAAAGCGGGGTGCATCAGGTGCCCTGGGCACCCACTTCACCCTGCTCTCCCTGGCAGTTCTGAGGGGAGAAAGGGGCCGCCACCATGGCCCATTTCCCCCCTGGGTCCTTGGTGCAGCCGTTTAAAGGCCGCGCCAAGAACCCGGCGCAAAAAAGTAGCTCAGTTTTCGAGTTCCTTTTTTGTGCCATGGGAAGTGCATGCTTGGCGCCCTCCCACAGCACCATTGTGTCATGGCACGCTCAACATTTGTAAACAATGCGCTCGCCATGACACTACCATGGTGCACCCATATGGACGCTGACATTTTTAAATGGTGGCATCCATACAGTTTAGGGTTAGGGAGGGTATAAATGCTGTGCCCTCCCTAACCCTAAAATCGCTGCAAAGAGCCCGTATGGTGCTCTTTAGTGCCTGTCTAGATCGGGCCATAGGCCCCCAAATTAACACACACAAATAGAATACTATTTGAGGAAATAGTGCCTTTTTTGTCCTTCACCATAGTTACACCACACCCTATGTTTATCCAATCATCAATATGTTTTTTTTAAAAAAAAACCTCCTACATATTCCATATTTGAAGCTATTTATCATTTTTGTTAAACTGAAATCAAAAATTCACAGAAACAAAATTCTCAACCATCCCTAGAGGGAGTCCTTCAGCTAGAATGTGTAGAAATCAAGAAAGCAGTAGCAGTGATAAGCAACAGGTGAGGAGACTGTCTTCATCTATAAACTCTAATGGACAGAACTGTGTCATCTGTTCCAAAACCAGAAAGTTGTATTTGTACACTACGTTTGCCTCTCTTTGTGGTTCATCCCAAAACAGGATAACATTGCAGTCTGAAATGCTTTGAGGTGTTAACTTGGCTTTCTCACCTGTTTCTTATTTAGCTTTTTGTATTTTCCCCCAGTGATTTGTATCGTATGTACCCAGTGTCAGTTCCAGCGTCCAGGTTCAATATGTGTTGATCGACGCCATGCTTGTAGACTATATGCAGGTCAGTCTTGCTACAAGAAGACAGTCTATTATGGTAAGTGACAAAGCTCACTCGACTGCACAATTCCAGGGTTTACTTGACCACTTCAAGCAATAGTAAAGAGAAGTGTGAGTGAGAGCACATGCCCTGTGTTTTCTCTTTGTTATGGTGCAATCACCATAGCTACAGACTAGGCTTCTTAGTGGTTATGTTGCTTGCTTTCTCCAATGGGCATACTTATAATTCAGCAAATGTAACCGAAAGGGGAAGGAAGAGATGGCCTGGTGTGATCAGAAGATGCCAACTGTCATCTCAATTACCAATCAAAATTAGAGGCATCATCAGCTCTTTTGATTTTAGCATCTCATATCATGCCTAAATCGTAGACAAAATACTTTACTGAAGAACAGAACAGAATAGATTAGTCTCATATGTTGCAGACTTATAACAAACAAGAGTAGCATTTAATCAGAAGAAACAGGGAGTATCTCCATGACCCCTACTCCATTCCCACCTCTCTCCATCCCAATCTACAGGTCCAGATACACACTCATTTCTCTTCCTCTCCAGGACGTGTACCCCTCTACTCCTACCAGAGTTGTATCCCAAAATGCCTGGAAATGAATGAAGAGCCAAAAGAAAGGCATATTACTCAAACAGTTAAATGCTGCTCTAACAGAAATTTCTGCAATCTCTAAGAAAGAGAGAAACAATGGATGAAGAAAAGAAGCTCCTCCTGCTCCCAACATGCAACCCCAATCTTTTGACCAAATGGAAAGAAGCCCACATCCCTGAAACAGGATCTAAAGATGGCTTTCCAGTATCTTAGTATCAACTGCTTTACTTCAAGTGTTGGAAGTTTTTTGCATTCTCTTTCCCTCTCCATAGATAGATAGGGATTAACTGCATGCAAACTCGCGCCCTTCTCTCCTATTCAGACTAATCATGTGATTTAGTTCACTCCCCTTTTGGGTTGAACAGACATTCTCGCTCAAAATTTTCAAGCGAGCCATGGGTTTTCCATTTTCCTCCTCTCTCAACTTCCTTTGGAAAAATTGTGAGATTAATATTTCTTCTCAACCTGAACTATTCACTATCTAGATTAGGCTATAGCCTTTATATATATGTAGGTTAAAGGCATTTGTAAACTTTTGTTTTGAACTACAAGTTACTTGTGTTGTTTTTGGAGTCTGTCTCAGTTCTCAGGAAAGCACAGTTAGACAAAGGCACAAAGGCTCCTCCGCTACTTTAAAGCTAGACCCTAACAGGTTTGGCTTTGACATTTTGATATTTAATATTTTTGTTTCCTTGGCAAAGGCTGAAGCCTCGGGAAACTTGATTTACCCAAGATCAAGGCCTGGCATTTTCAATGGACTTCCGTTCTATTCATACAACTCCATATAAAATTAGATTGCTTCCTCAGGAAAAAAAAAAAAAAAGCTGGAACTTTTCTTGTTCCTTCCCAGCCATCCCCTCACCCCACCTCAGTGGATGGGTAAAAAAGAGACTCTTGCTCTCTAGCATGATCAATTGAATAAGCATCCCCTTTCTCCAGGGATGTGGTGGCTTAGTGGTTAAGATGCCAATTCTGATTATTGGAAGGTTGGAAGGTTGGCAGTTCAAGGCCCAAGTACCACATGATGGGGTGAGTTCCCATCACTAGTCCCAGATTCTGCCAACCTAGCAGTTTGAAAGCATGCAAATGCAAGTAGATAGGTAAACAGCATTCTGTGCAATCATGCTGGCCATATGACCACTGGAGCAGTCCTACACAACGTTGCCTCTTCGGCTTTCAACAGAGGAAAATAGTGGGAAAACAGTGATGGCAGGTGTTAGGAGCACAGATGCATCAAAGCTAGCTCCAGTGGGACCAGGTTGTTTCATATGCAGCCAGGGAACCTGGGGAAGTCAGGCAGGGTGAGAGATGGTGGTAGCTTCTGAAGAAGGGCTCAGCCTCCCAACCTCCTGTATTTGAGTGTCTGGGGGCGGAGGTGGGGCACTGACCTACCCCTTCGCAGCTGCTCACTCATTTGTTAACTTTGAGCAACCAAGCAAACATTTTCTTTCCCCAGTCACTGAAACTCACCCCATCCCATGTTTCGGAAGCAGTAGTGTCACCTGCCCTTGGAATGTCACCTGGTGCAGTGTGCATCCCACACACACACCCCTAGTGATGCCACCGGTTTTCTCCCTCAAATGGATTTCCAAGGTTCAGATCTAGCCAGTGTGAAGTGCCAGTTTGTGATTCCTTGCCTTGATTTGCTGTTCTAGTAAAATTTAGAATGAATTCAACATACTCAGCTTAAGGAACACATGCGTTTTATTCTTTTTGAGCAGCACTAAGTAGATCTAACTCTTCTCTTTCAATTTCTACAAGAGATGAAAAGAAAGAATTAGGAATTTTCAGAGCTGAGTCCCAAGGGTTAGGAAAATTATAGGAAGAACAAAAGAAATAAAAACTGAGGAACATTCAAGTTAAGTCCACAAATAAACTGGAGACATATCTCAAGATGCTCAAAAGATTACAGTGTTGTTTTATTAAAAGCCTGTCAGATTATGGCCTGTATATACCTTTAAGGCCTTCTTCAGAGGCTATATAAAATCATAGGTTGAGTATTCCTTATCCGGAATTCCAAAATCTGAAATACTTCAAAATCTAAAATTGTACACATGGGTGGCTGAAATGGTGACCCCTTTAATGTCTGATGGTTTATTGTATACAAATTTGTTTCATGAACAAAATTATTTAAAATATTATGTATAAAATTACATTCAGGTTATGTGTAGATTGTAGAAAGTGTGTTGTTGTTGTTTTGTTCCTTCAAGTTATTTCTGATTTATGGTGGCCTTAAGGTGAACCTATCATGAAGCTTTCTTGGCAAGATTTGTTCAGTGGAGGTTTGCCACGGGTTTCATTGCTGAGACAAGAATTGAATCCTGGTTTCCAGAGTGCTACTCCAATACTCAAACCATTACATTACATGCTGACTACAAAATGTAAATGAATTCTATGTTTAGAGTTGAGTCCCATCTCCAGGATATTCCAAAATCATATATATATATATATATATATATATATATAGTATTTTTTATTATATATATATATATATATATATATATATATAATCAAAAATACTTTTGAGTCCCAAGCATTCCAGATAAGGGAGTCTCAAGCTGTACAGACAACATGTCTTGAGATACTTCTTCGAAGATATAGCAGATTCTACAAACCAGACCTTGAAAAGTTCTTTTTAAAACATTTAATTGCATAATTTATTACAAAGTGATTTTTCACCCTTAATATTACATTCTTTAAAAGGTTGCTTGTTATTTTACTCATTAGGGTTTAGAGGGTACCTTAGTAATTATATTGGAAGAGCATTAAACTTTCAAAACTTATGGATAGAAAATCACAATACCCAGTAAAAAGAACAAAAAAAGATCACCTGATATGGAAGAGTTGTTTGCAGCAACTGTCAGCTTTCCTTTTAAAAAAGAAAAGAAAAGAAAAGGAGGAAAAGAAAAAGAAAAGAAGAGTCTTTACACAAATTCTGTGTCTTACAAATACAAATATTTCTGTCTGAAAACTATATATGGCAGGTAGCTGAAATTCAGGGACACAGATTCTAATATTCATCTGACCATACTGAAAAATGCCTACATTATAGATTTAGGTTTGTGTGAATTCTGCAACAAAATGTGATGGGTGGTGGTAGCTTAAAGGTCCCATCAGTTTGGGTGAGGGGTTAAAAAGCAATTTTAAAATATTATTCATTATTATATTGAAACCTGGTAACATACCCAATCATTGATTACATTGCTTTAGAAATGTAATTTCATTACACCCTCAGTCACATATATAGTGAATTACTGGTGACTGCATTATTTTTACTTTTGTGTTCAGATATTTATCCTCAGGGCTTCAGAGGGGGAATTAATTTCATGCTGTAGATGAGAAGCAGAAATGATGTGTCCCTACTGGTATTGTTGGAGTGTAATCCCCCCATTTTGTCCCATCAGCTCAAGTGGCTAGAGCTACTGGGACTTCCAATCAAAAATCATCAGGAGGGCCCATTGATTCCCAGCCCTGGAATCATGGACATTGACACGGAACACTATTCCCATGAATATGCAAGAATATCATCCAAGTTTAACACAACAGTACAACATGACTAGGTCCTCCCAACTCATGCAAGCTTTTCAGGTTAAGTCTGTATTGACATTCTTAAATTGGAATTCAGTTGCGTTCTGGAACTGCGGCACTTTAGGCCTATTAACCCTAGAAATTAATGGCCTCTTTGTTTATTTACGACACAATCCAGCAGCATGCATTGCTCCACGAAAAGTTACCTGCATTGCAATAAGCCTGTATTCCACACCAGATAATCTAAGCATCTCTTCTTCATCATCCTCACCTCTTGGAATTTATTATACAATGGGAAGGGAAAGCCAAGTATAACCAGACATGCATTCTAGACTAAGAAAGTAGATTTCTATAAAGTTAGGGAATTACTGGCTGTAATTACTGGCTGAAAGAGAAGGGAGTTAAGAATAGACCTGAATTGCTTAAAAGTGAGATACAACAGGCACAAACTAAAGCTGTTCCAAAACGAAGGAAAAATGGGAAAATGTACTTCCTGCATGTGCACAGCCAACTACGTCCCCTAGCAAAGAACCCTAAACATGGCACACCTGTTGCAGGTGACTGCAAAAACTCTGTCCCTATCCATCCCAAGCCTAAAAACATAACCAGTCAAGGATGTCCTTCCAGACACAGCTCTCCTTCTGCAGAACAGGGTTAGTTAATTAACTACTGTTTCTGGTAGCCCTCACTACTGGCCATCTGACGGGTACTGGTGCCCACCAACCTACAAAGAGCTTAATAATCTCCAGACCTATTCTAACTCATCTTGGTTTAGAGTGAGTCCTGTGTTTGTGCAATAAGTCCCAAGTTTCCTTCCTCCATTAAGAAAGAATTAAGAAACCTACTTTTGTCTCACCTTGCACCAGGAGTCAAATTCTCAGTTCTGCCTTTGCAACAGGTTTTCTCACTTTGCTTGCCATTTTCCCCTACATGAAAAAAAGTTGAGGTATTTAGCACTTTTATTAACATTAACAGAGAAGCCAGAAGATTGTGTTGTTTTTCAAGTAGCACAAACAAAAGGTCCATTTGCACTACAGAAACATAGTGTTATATTCCATTTCAACTGGCATGGCAACACTGGTGGAATCCTGGTGGAATTCAGTAGTTTACTGAAGAATTAGAATTCTATGGTGGCCAATTATAGGATTCCATAGGGTGCTTTCATGGCAACTGAAGTGGAATACGGTAGTATAAGTGTATATTGTGAATGGGCCCTTGATAAACATAACAAGAGCTTTTTGAGTATAGTTTTTTGAATCCTGCAATAAAATGTCTTTGCACCACAATGTCAAAGGTTTATGCTTTTACTGCTATCTTTCCTCCAATATATTTTACAGGTATATGCATCTAATTCAGATATGTTATAGGCCAAGGCTGCTGAAAATTTGACATAATGCTCCATTCTATTATTTTAAGTGCAAAACATTCTAGAAGACTTTGGTTTTACTAGTGGATACCAATTAGCTAATTTGTTGTAACATCCAAAGCATAACAGAAGAGAGAATGGAATTTTTATCCAAGCTGGCCTTTGGGAACTGATTGTTTTACAAGAAAATAACTTCTTAGTGTGTTGTACTATATCATGTTTACTCTTTGCTTTTGAATCAGTGTTTTAAGTTACTTTAATTCTACAGACAGATTAACACTTCTTAATCACTGTTTTGTAAATACATATGTTTTTATTTGAATTTGTCTTGAACCATCTGAAAATTCTGACAACTGAGCAAGCAGATGGCAATTTTCTTGGCTTACAAATAGAAATGCAAAGGGATTGAGAAATGAGAATCTGCATGTTTAGAGAACTGCAATGAATTATTATTATATCTCTACCTAACATCTTGCAACAGAAGGGTGGAGGAAAATGCCAAGGACCATGGCAAACCTGGTGCCCATCATGGTTTAAAGCAATTAGCAACATTGTCCCTCCAGATACAACACTCATGATGCAGATACTGTCATATAACTCTCAGATGTTTTCTGACCGGGAGTATTAATAGTTGCAGTCCAGCAATATTTGGAATGCCATTGTTGCTCACCACTAGTCAAAGGGAATCAGATATTTTGCTAAAGCTAAGAAGGTCTTGGACACTACATAGGAAACACATTCAAGCCATCACATGAAATCCTATGAAAGAAAGGCAGGATAAAAGGTGCAATATATTCTTTCAAGCTTCTAAGTTTTCTATCTATGAATGTAGACTTACCTGTGGTTGCTCCTGAACAGGCTGCTCTTGCTCTTTTTTGGCTGTAGACGTACGTTTACTGGATCGCTTTTTGGCAAGTTTGACAGGAGACTTTTCCTTGGAAGAGTTCTCTACCTCTTCATCTTCCTGTGATGATGATAATTCTTCCTCTTCTTCCTCTCCATTCCATTGCAAGCCTGCTGTAAGACACAGTAGCCCCAAGAAACTGTGAGAGCAAGATGTATCAAAACCTACTAAAACTTCAGGCTACAGATAAATGACCAGAAACTTGGAAATGAGTTTATCTGAGGGCTAATTATATCTGTTACAAAGTGCACTGGTGCATTTTTAATGCATTTTTATGATTTTTTAAATGAACAATTCAGCTGAAATTTTCTGTGCACAAAATTTTGCCCTTTAAAGTTAGTATCTGTCACAGAGCTATCATTTCCAATAACTCTAACTCATCCTAAGAACAGTAGGGATGGATGATCATCAGGCCAAATGGTTGCCTTCTTTGATAGGTAGGGGTTCTTCTCCTAGCATTCTGAAGCTGTTTTCAAAGTAAGGGATCAGGCTATTTAAAGCTCTTTGCATAAGATTGCTCTAAAATGAATGCATCCATCAGCCTATAGTAAAAAAAGAGTAACTTTTAGAACTCCTAGGCCTACCTTAGTCTGTCTTCAACTTCACAAACTACCATCATATGCTCTCAAAGGCTCTCTGTTGGTTCAACAGCCCTGATTGACCCACAGAATTGTCTAAACTGGCATGACTGAAGTAAATAAAATGGCTGGTAGATTGCAGGTAACAGCAGAGTACTGCGTATATAGATAGCCTTAGGGATTCCTCATTTCTTGAAAATGTGATCATCATCATCATCATCATCATCAGATGATGATGATGATGATGATGATGATATCTATTATTATTATTATTACTTATGTATTTATATCCTGCCTTTCTCCCAATATAAGGAGACAAGGTGGTTAACAAAATGTAAAAGAGTACAAGTTAAAACCAATACAAAACATTAAAATGTAGGTACAAAGTTCAGAAAACAAACAATTTAAAAAGTTAAAAACATTACACATTTTGTGCTTTTGTCCTGCCATAATGTAGCAATGGAATATGAATACTGATAGTATGTTTTAACAATGTGTAAACACTGAACTTTAGAAATGAGAATGCATTTCAGGTGCTGAGATAAGCCAGGAAAGGAGACCAGCATGGCCGAGTTGGTTTGAGGGAGCATAACTGTTGGTAACAAGAAAGAAAGAGGTGGTGCAGGAAAAGGCAGAAGAAATGTGTTCATTATTTTTCACCAATTTAGAAGGAAGCCCACCCAACATGTGAATTATTTGCAGTTTAATTATGTGGTTGTAACATTGCTGATTATGTCTGTATTCAGTCTGAGCTGAAATTAACTGAGCTGACCATAATTAACCCAAGAGATATGTGTAGTAACTGAACCCATGCCCATAAGTTGATCACATGCACACAAGATTTCATGACATTTGACTTGATGTAAGGGATTCGTCAAGTGCCATGCTTAACGGTTCCTAAGATCAACTTTGGCTTGTCTCATCAGAATCCTGTTCCTTGGGTTTTACCTGTTACGTGTTGTCCAGCAAGATAGACTGGTCCAGATCCTGCTTTTAGCCTAAATGTCACAGGAGGAGTCAAATCAAGTCCTGCTATGGTAGCCTGGAAGGTAAATTAAGAACATGCTCTGAGACATGCATCATTGCACAGTTCATACACCCTGTTAAGTCACAATTGCTGGAAATTGTTACTCAGCATTTGGGTCTGTACTTGCCTCCTCCTGCCAATGGAAACAGATAAACAAGCCAAGAAGGAAAACCCTCTCCATAATTTCCATACCATGTTCTCCAAAGTTAAACCTCTGGTTTCTCCCTTTACGATCAAGCAATAGACATAAGGCAAGAACAAATCCTGGGTGATGATCCTGCCATCTTAGAAGGGGAACAAGCAGGAAAATCTGGTTTACAAGTTAACCATTTAAAAAAATGGCTGAGGTTCTCTACTTTGTTTAGCCAGCCACTCTAATAGGAAGAGTCAAGCAGAAGTCAAGAAGTGTGCACCAGCCTAATTCCTCATTAATGATACGCTGTTGCCACCACCATCACAACAAACCGTTCTCATCAGTTCTGAATTACTGTGACACCTGAATGCAGCCAATGAAAGGCTTGGGATATAGTTTCCTATGGTCTCAGATCTCATACTCAGACCTTGCCAAATGAGCGTAAGGTTCCATCTAGTTCAGTATGTCCTGTCAGATATTTTGAGACATTCAAATAGTATGGAGGAACTAGCTAGAAGGTCCTTGGATCAGACATCGATATAATCCTACAAACAAACCACTTACCATTGGAAGCACAGAAAGTTTCAAGGTTGCTATGTGCACTGGAGTACTGTCCTTGCTATCCTTCGGAGGTACAATCTCCACAACATTGAATTCATCCGTGGCATTTTCCCCTAGGCAAATCTTTGGAGAAAATGTCAAAGCAATCCCAGGCTCAATATCTTGTCAAGACCATCATTTCTTAACACAGGGCTAAGTTGAGATCAGTTGATAGAACTCATGGCATTTCTGTCATTTGCCCAAGGACTACCCTCTCTTGTGTCCCCATCAACCATGCTTGCGATGGTGGTAGGACTGAGAGAAGGGCTTCTCCTGATGATCTCAGAGCTCAGGCAGAAGAAAGGCCCTCGCTCTATTTCAACTGCCATTGCCATGACCTCAGAGGGAGAGAAGAAGAGGCAGTTTCTGCTTGATTTAATCCCCTGCCCCACTGCCATTGCCTTTCCTTGTGTGTAATGTCTTTAGATTGTAAGTCTGAGGGCAGCAGAGAACTGTCTAATTACCAGTTTATAAATTACTCTAAGACCATTTCTGAAAAGCTGAGTATAAATACAATAAATAAATAAATAAAAATACAGGGAAATATGGATTACGAAATAGCCTGGACCTGAACCATTTAAAGCTTTATCAGTTATAACCAGCATTTTGAATTGTGTCCAGAAACAAACTGGAAGCCAGTGGAGCTGTTTCAACAGGGGCATTGTGTCGTCTCTGTAACCTGTCCCAGTTTAAAAGTCTAACTGCAGCTCTCTGGACCAGCTGAATTTTCCAAACCTTCTTCAAGTAAAGCATGTTACAGTAGTCCAAATGGGATATAACTAAGTCATGTGCCACCATGGCCATATCTGGCATCTCAAGGAACGGGTACAGTTGACATGCAAGCTTTAGATGTGCAAATGCACTACTGGTCACTGCAGAAACTTGAGTCTCCAGGTGTAAAATTAAGTCCAGGAGTACCCGCAAACTGTGAACCTGCATTTTCAGGGGGAATGTAACCTCATCTTACACAGGCTGAATCCCTAGTCCCTGCTCTGCCTTCCAACTGTCTTGTCTGAATTAAGTTTCAATTTATTTGCCTGCATCCAGTCCATTACCAATGACAGACACTGGTTTGGGACCAGGACAGCCTCCTTAGACTGGGGTGGAAAGGAATAATATTTAGGTGACATTGGCATATTGATGGCACTGCACCCCAAAACTCCAGACAATCTCACCCAGCATTTTTATGTATATGTTGAATAGCACAGGGGAGAAAACAGAACCATGAGAGTCCCCTAGCACCACCTTGTGATTTCACCCCTCCAGGAAGGAACAGATTCACAGTAAAACAGTACCTTCAAGTCTTATCCCAGAGAGAAGTGTATGAAAGTGTATCAGCATCCTGGGGTGGACCATCCTAATCGTTCCCCGACCCCTGCAGAGGTTCTGTCCATAACAACATAAGTGCGAACGTTTCTCCACAGCAAGACAAACATCACCCCACCCAGCACAGATAACAAGGTCCAGAGTGTGACCAGCAGAATGATCCCATTCTTTATACTTAGCACTGTGTTGGAAAGACAACCTTCTCTCATACACTTGATATTATCCCCTGGATAACCATCATCTTATCAGAAACAGCTAAGAGGTTGCGTACCGTCCTCAGAGCTAATTGCTCCTCATATGACCACTCTTCTGGGACATCGAACGTGAAGGATCGATTCTTGCTGTTTAGCTGGCATCCTACATATAAATGTAAAGCAGATGTGAGAAAGCCATCTGGCCATCTTTCTCTCTCAACCAGAAGTTCTTAACCTAGCTTCAGAAAGGTCCTTTTTTTTTTTTTAACTGCCAGAATCTCCAAGTCAGCCTGGATACAGGGATTATACTTGCAGTGCAAAAAGTAACTTTTCCAGTTACTTTATGACATCATGCAAGCTTTTGAGTTTTGAGTTTCTTACCCCAGATTAGACCAAGGAGCTTGTCTGATCTCGAGCTTTCAGTGGTGACAGAACTGGTTTCCAGAGCCATTGTTTCAAACAGGAGTCTTCTACAAGTAAATAAATAAGTTGCATAGTGAAACATGCATATTTCTGAGAAGGACAAGCCAAAACTTGCAGTTCGGGGCTATAACATTTGAGAAGAGGCACCAGCTTCCTTACAGCTTTTCAGCCTGGTCTAAGGGCCAAGGAGCCCTGGTGATGCGGTGGTTAAACGCTTGTACTGCAGTCACTCACTCACAAACTGCAAGGTTGGGAGTTCAATAATAGCCAAGGGCTCAAGCTCAACTCAGACTTGCATCCCTCCAAGGCCACTAAATGAGTACCCAGGTTATTGAGGGCAATTAGCTTATCTTACACATTAGGGAAGTGCTTAAGTGCACTGATAAGAAGTATAGAAATGTACTTGCTATTGATATTGTTAAATAGAGATGGTCAAAATGCATTTTTGTATTTATAGTGTAGTATATAGATAGATAGATAGATAGATAGATAGATAGATAGATATATTCAAAAACTGTTAGCACAGAGGGGAAATTAACTGGGTTGTTTTCTTCATTCTTAAAGATAATCATTCTTAAGGATAATCCCTTTATCGAAGCTGGTATTCTCATTAAGATAGGGCTGGGAAAACTGTGGGGTGCAGCCTGCATGGGGTGACACCCCAGAAGAGGGCCATCCTCCCATGCAACAAATCAGGAAATACACACACAGACATTTTTCAATGTGCTACTGTCCCTCCTCTTCCTATCACCCACTGAGTTAACTGAGTACAAACTAGGGCTGCATCCACACTGGAGAAATAATCCAGTTTTCCCACCGCTTTCATTGCCTTGGCTCAAGGCTATGGAATTCTGGGAGTTGGGGTTTGTTGTTAGGCCCACAGCAGAGCGGAGCAGAATTCCATAGCCTTGAGCCAAGGCAATGAAAGCAGTGGCAAACTGGGTTATTTCTCCAGTGTGGATGCAGCCTACGTTTGCACTTTAAACTCAGTTTGCAGCAACTGAAAAAAGCTGAAGGAACATCTCATCTTATATCACTATTCAAGACCTCCAACACTAAAATAAACAAAAGAGGCTGAAAATATTACATAACAGAGGATTAACTTGGATTGTTCTTGCCAAATCAAGAAGCTGGACAATAGGGAAGTTCTATCCCCTATTCAGAGACAATAGCTCCACCACCACCTCTTTAACCTTACAATAGGCTTGTGAAGAAAAGATTATTCAGCATCCTATTGATAAACAGACATTATAAAGCTCATTTCTGAAGAAGGGAAAGAGTTACGTTTGCTTTAATAAAATAAATATAGTTGAGATAATATTAAAGCTTTAAATATTCTGTAGTTAATTATTCCTCCAATAACTATACCTCCAAATATTATTACTAAAGCCTTCAAAAGTACAGCTTTAATTATTATACTGAACCTAGATCCAGTTCTGTGATCTGTTAAAGCTTGTATTTAAGCAATATTCAAACTTTTTATTCTCTTTCTCCTTTTTGGCCTCTCTTACTTTTGGGCTGTGTCTGTTGCTGCTGAGGCCAAAGACTATGTTACTACAAATTTTTGGAAACCAATTGCAGTATCTCATATCTAAAGAGCAGGGTAAACATTGTAATCTTAGGAAATCAATGTCCAAGCTTGCTATTCATGACAACAAAGAATTTATTCATTTCCCCCCTTCTGCTAGATCCTGAAGAAGTGAAAGCTACATAACAAACAAACAAAAACTCACCACACTCTTTGCTGGAAAGAGAGAAAAAAGGATCCTAGAGGAATCTGAGTTAGACAGACTTTATAAAAGGGGAACAGGTGTTTAACTCTTCTTTGGATCAATCAGTTCAATCTTATTACCAGAGGCAAACTGCTGATCTTAAAGAGAACCAGCCTTCCTCTGTCAAAGAAAGAAGATGGCCCACAATCTGGTACCACAAACATTTCCAAGATTAGGGACACTGAAAGACAGACATCAGAGAGACAAACATTACAATTGTAGCTCCATAGTTAAGCTCTTAATAATATAGGAAGTTCCTTAAAATGAAAGATTCTAAACAAAATCCTATTTGGCCTTGAAGAGAGGTGGGAAAGAAATAAAGCTTACTGTTGCTATTGTTGTTGTTGTTGTTGTTATTGTTGTTTAGCTTTATTACAACAGCTAACCCCAGTACTGAACTTTCAGGCCTTGCTCCCATTTTGTGAGAAAGACAATATATAAAACAAGCAAGCAAACAAACAAAGATCTCCATATTTACTGTGAAGTTAAGTCCTGTTGATACCTGGGGCTTACTTCTTAATAAGTGTTGACTGAAATTGGACCACTGGTGCTTGAAACCTATATGTGGAAGCATGTTAACAGGACTTCCTCATAAGTAGACAATTATAGCATTTCCTTGTTACATGTAGTCACCTTGACTCTGTGTTATGGCAACCTTATTATTAGTGTGCACCTTCAAGTAATTTCCATCCTATGGCTTCCCTAAGGCACACTTATGATGGAATTTTCTTGCAAGATTTGTTCAGAGCAAGTATGCCTTCGCCTTTCTGTGAGGCTGAGAAAGTATGACTTACCCAAAGTCACCCAGTGGGTTTCCATGGCTGAACATATTCAAACCATGGTCTCCTGAGGCTTAGTCCTACATTCATACCAGTACACCATGGTGGCTCTGTATTCATTGCATCAAGAAAGAAACTTTCCTCTGTCCAATGAAGAAATGCAAGTTCCCCTATATATAAATTCTATGTGCTATTTTTATGCAAAGCATGTCTTCCTTTTTCATATATGTTGAGGAAGTTTAAAACAAAGCATTAACCACTCAAGTATTTTATGTTTACTATTGGAAGATGAGAATTTTGTTGCAGATGAAAAAAAGATCTGGATAAGAGCTATCCTGGGACTAGCCATAAAGGAACTAGCCATAGCTTTCCCTTCTACTCTGGAATCAAATTTTGGGCCAACTATTTATATCACAGGGTGTTTTGTATTCAACACAACAAATGATCATCGGTTTCCCTTTTTACTACTCCTCACTCTGATGGGAAGAGGTCAGAGAGAATGTGGACATGGCTTTCATGGCAGGCATCCATAGTTTTTTGTGGGTTTTTTGGGGGCTATGCAATCTCTGAAGATGCCAGCCACACTATGTTGCATGTGTGTTAGGTACTCAACAAAACTACTGCTCAAAAAAGGAGGAAAAGCTGGTCTTACATAGCATAGGTCTAAAGCACACTGCAGAAATAACCCAGTTTGAAACTACTTTAACTGCCTGGGCTCAGTGCTAGGGAATCCTGGGAATTGTAGCCTATTGTGGCACCAGAGTTCTCTGACAGAGAAAGCTAAATGTCTCACAAAACTATAGTTCCCAGAATTAACTAGGATTGAGCCAGGGCAGTTAAAGCAGTCTGAAACTGGATTATTTTGGCAGTGTGTTTTGGACCATAGTTAATATCTAGCATTGGGCATGTTTTGAAAGGTCATGATGACCCATGGAGACCAGGAAGTTACATGTGTAAGGAGTCACACTGACCTAAGGATATATACAAGAGATGTAGATGGTACAAAAATAAATGTTAAATGGATATGCCAATTACTCTGCTCCTCCCCTCAGGCTCTTTGCATTTTTTCTTGCAATGGAGAAAAAGTGAGTCCTTAAAGACTATACCTTCCACCTCAGTGACTTCAGATTCAAATAGACCAAGTTTGCTCTTAACTCTCTCTAATTTATTCAACTTAATTTAACATAGGTTGACCAAATATTTGTTAAATTTAAGCTGTTCATCTTTTTTGAAATATGATATTTCTGGAATCCATTCTTCTGACCTCCTTGTCTTTTTAACCATTAAAATTTTTTTGCCAGAGAAATAAATTAGCAATTTCTCATATTTTGAGTATCATCTTAGTAGTATCCTCCCCAATGTTTTTATTCCATTTTAATTTTAACATTTGCAATATTAATTCCAACTTGGAATACTTGCTCCAGAATAATGTTCCAGAACTGATTAGCCCTGCAGCACAGCACAGTTATGGAGTAGGAATAGGAGTTACTCAAAACCACTTTTACTTGGCAGAAAAGGCAAGACAAAGCAGTGGACCTCAAAGCTGGCCAATCACCCATGCTTGTGCATGAAAAAGAGCAATGGTCGGGTTTTGAGCCATTGATATATTTTATTGAGGAGTAGAAAAATGCACCCCTGTGACTTCATGTGTTCTTCCACAGCTGTTTTTGTGGCCTTCAACTCCTTTTTCTTCCATGGAAGCTTTCAGAAGGGGCAGTTAGCCATTTTAAGTTGCTTGCAGAGCCCCTGGTGATGTTTAACCTTAAAAACAAACAAACAATTTTTCCAACCCAAAAATGGAATTCCAGCTATTTCCTCTTGTTGTGGTGGTTTGGGTGTTTTTAGTAAACTGTGTATCCCCCAGGAAGTCTCAGACCAAAAACTGAGCCTCAGACTCACCACAGTTGTCCACGCCTGAGGGGTGTATATGTATGTGTGTCTATACAGACTCAGAGTGCAGATGCGGGGATCCAGCTGAAAGTGGAGGAGATAAGAAGCAAAATGAAGGCATACCTCCTCGTAAGAATGAATTTTAATTCATAAGAATGGAATTTTAATTCAGGCACCAAATTTCTAACCTTGCAGTGATTTTAAAACTTCAGTTGAGCAATTAGAAATAAGATTTGGGCGTAAAAAGAAAGGGGCAGACAATTTACCAAGGGAATGCAAACAGAACAAATCTAGGAGTTCTAGGTGTGAACAATTGCCAGTGTCTCACAATGGAGATTAGTGCACAGCTAAAAAAGAAAAAGAAGCAACTTAACGGTGCCAAATTGAATTCTAATTTGGGATGTATCCTGATATTATCACATGCATTAACCAGGTGCACCTGGTTAACTTCTGGCTAGAATCTGAGCTCAGCCGGCTGATTTGCAAAGCCAGGAGCTTCCTAGTTTTGAAAAAAGGCCGGCTGAACTCAGATTCTAGCCATAAATTACCTTGGCTGCACGCACCTGGTGATGTCGGCAGCAAAATGTATGCAATAATATCAGGATACATCCTGAATTAGAATTCAGTTCAGCAGCGTTAAGTCGCTTTTTTTAGTTGTGCGCTAATCTCCTATGTCTCTTCAATGTCTCACAGCTTTCAATGTCTTACTCGCAAGTGGCAAGATAAAAGTAGGGAAAAAAACAATAGGAGCAGGAGTTAAGTGTTTCTGAGGTTGTGACATTAAGATATTTGTTGTTTCAAGTTTCTTTCCCCTCCACATCTGAATCTATTGATTGCAATAATCAGTATGACAGCAAATGATTTCATGCCACATGAAGGAACCTTCCCTGTGGAAATTTTCACATCCCTGCATACAGCCACGTTCCGAGTGGACCATCTTCTTGGCTAAAAAGAGAAAAACAGAAAACATCACAATTACAAGATACAATTGTTGTCTGGTCCCTTCTATTGTATTCATTACTGATCTTTTTGAAGTTTCAAATCTGAAGAGGAAATACTACAATTTGCAAGACTTGGGTTCAAGTCTCTGCAGCTTTCATATTTTCAGTTATAGTTTCTGTTACTATAACGGAACCTTCATTTATTAAACATCCTATATTAGTTTAACTCAGGCACCAGGGCCAAATAACATTTCATAATTTGAGAGTGCATCTGTAATGCAGTCTGTCTTCCTCTTTTTCTAAAGTCACTTTATCAAGCACTATCATCTTTTCCAATTAGTGCTATCATGACAAGTCCAAAGTACAATAGCCTCAGTTGGCCATACTGGTTCTAGGGAGAGTTCAGGCTTGGACACATCTATTTCTCTTTTTGGTGCTCCATGGTCTGTAGAACTCCCCTCCGGCACCACAGGTCAAATGAGTTCATCGTTGTATTATTCACAGCAACAATAAATGTACAAAGTAATAATAAATATACTGTGGGACCTCAATATCCACAGAAACTGTTCTGGACTGCCCCCCACAGAAACCAAAATCCATGGATGTCCAGGTCCCCAATGGTGGTGTGTGCACATGGTCGTGCCGCCTTTATGGACAATGAAATTAATGGCCGCATGCGCGCACCATAACTGGGGAGAATGGGGGCTGTCCCTAATGGCGGTGCAGCCATGTGCACACACTGCTATTTGGGACAACGTGGCTCCAGGGAGCAGGGGGGAAAGGAGAGAGGAAAAGTCATCATCTCCCCTTATTGGAGGGGAAAGACACAGCAGGGTAGGCAAGGTCTATTTAGATTGTTATTCACACTCTTTTTTTCAAAACTGGGGCGGGGGGGGGGGGACAGTACCAATTATACCAGGTTAAGTAGGGGCTTTGGCAGCCCCCCACAAAAACAAACTGAATCGAGCACATTAGGGATGCATGTGAACAACAAAGTTTTAACCAGGATTCATCCCATATTATTTTCACAGTGTGAATAACTCATTGGAGTATGATGGGGTCTCTTTCTTTTGAGGCGTTTAAGCAGAGAGTGGATTGCCATCTATCAGGAGTGCTTTGATTGTGTCTTCCTGCATGGCAGGGGGCTAGATTGGATGGCTCTTGTGGTCTCTTTCAGCTCAATGGGTCTATGATTGTATGATTACCTCTGTAACTTGAGGTTAAAAATCCATAACTGCAGTATCTGTGCCAGCCATAATCATAATACATAATTATAAAATAGAATGTTAATATTAATATACTGTAATATACAGTAGTATTAATATACTATAACTATACATTAGTATTAAGTTCAAGAATATTATGCAGTTTAACTTTTCTTCATGGATCGATTTCTCATATAAATTTAATTCTCTGTGTGTGTGTGTGATTCATTCATATGTAGTGTATTTTGACTTCAAACCTACCTATTTAAACCAATCCATTACGTGTTTACCACAAAAGGATTTTGTTGATGAGTCACTTTAACCAGAATTGAAACCTAGCCTGCTTTCAGCTCATGTGTACATCTATTTTTGCTTTCACACTTACCAACATAGAATTTCAGAGTGAAGCATGCTGCATCATTACTTGCCCAGCAGAATTCTTTTTCCTCAGGACAACTCTGCTGCAATTTTTGTGTATTACAATGGAAACACCAGATCGCATTGGCTGCAGAAGAAGGAATGGAACAGACAGAGAGAGAAGGAAGGAAAGA
The DNA here is from genome assembly GCA_034509955.1 of Urosaurus nigricauda. Lineage (NCBI taxonomy): Eukaryota > Metazoa > Chordata > Lepidosauria > Squamata > Phrynosomatidae > Urosaurus > Urosaurus nigricauda. Next base: position 12,763,002 of record JAOEGL010000009.1, read on the forward strand.
TGGATGGATTGTGTGGGAAGAATCCGAGGTCAAAGAATATTTATTTATTTATTACATTGAAATATTTATTTATTTGTTTACATATTTAGGTACCATAGTAGAATCTGAGACAGAAATAGCAAGGAGGGATTTATTACACAAGAGCTTAAAACATTTTTGTACATTACATTTGTATGACAATTTAAAACTAACAGACCTAAATCTAATCGTTATCCCAGCTAGAGCAGACTCACTGAATAATTTTGGGATGTATATAAATGATAATATTCAGCAATTGATTCAGTGGATCATTCTAGTTTGCACAAGCAACTAAGCCCAAACAGACCAAAATAAAGCTTCTTTGGGTCACTTTGGAGGTATGCTGTTTAAATGATGTCCTAAGCCACACCAAAGCCACACTCCAGTCCTAAGGACTGGAGCGCGGCTTTGGCGCAGCTTCTTAAGATGTGTGTGTCATTTAAACAGCATACCTCCAAAGTGACCTGAAGCAGCTTTATTTTGGCCTGTCTGTTCAGGCCCTAAATTAGGTCATATTGTCGAGAAAGCTAATTATTTACATTTATTTTTACACTATCATTATTTTCATTCTCATTATATATAATTATTAACATATATATATATATATATATATATGCTTAAATATATATACTTAAAATATCATATAAAACTCAAAAAAATCATATATACCTTAAACGTGAGATGGTATTGTCATTGTTAGCATTTTATCAAAAGATTTTAGATTTTTACACAACAATAAGCAACCTTATCTCTATCCTCCAACCAGTATACACACCAACATGTATGTTTGGTTCTTCCAGTTTCCCTTTAGAGACTTACCAATGGATTGACTGAGAAGCAGCCATAGTCCATAAACCAAAATTGTGTTCATCTCTACTTCCTGGTGCACTGTTTTTTATAAGGCATAAGATTTTTTAGTTGGACCAGATAAGAACGAGCTACACTAAGTTTCTCATTATCTTTCTCTCCCACACCTAATGCACGGTGGTGGGCACACAGCATCGTATTGCCCTAACATAATCAACCTGAACCTACAAATGAGAACAGGCAGAGCTGTGATAAGATCAGTGTCCAAGGACAAAAGAACACAACAAATTACAATTTGGCCAGCAAGCACTGTCCTTTGAGGGCCACTTGCTCTACAAAGATTTCACCAGGATGCCATAATCTATTTCCTCAAATCTGTCAGACCCATCTCTATACAGGTGGAGTATCCTTTATCTGGAATTCAGAAATCCAAAATACTCCAAAATCCAAGAGTGCTCATATGGGTAGCTGAAATCATGATACTTTTGTTTTCTGGTAGTGACACTTTTGCCTTCTGATGCAAATTTTCTTTCATGTACAAAATATTTAAAATATTATGTATAAAATATTTTATACAGGTTTAAAAGGCCAGGAAGCCATCTGCTGCAGAAGAGAAACAATCATAGAATCATAGAATTCTAGGACTTTATCACGTGGGGGGAAATTGGAAGATTCAAGTGATGGCAATGCAGGTCATCCAGGGCTTAAGGACAAATTCGCAGCTGCTTATCACATGACACTGCACGCAATCCAGACTCCCCCCCCCCCTTGTGTGTATGTGTGTGTGACTTTGTGTGTGGTTTTAGGAATTTGCAAAGGGCAGTCTCATTCTGCCTTTCCCTGAAACACCTTTTGGGGCTCCTGTGGCAAAGAGGATTCCCTCCCCTGGTATTCCCTCCCCTCTCTGGAGAATGTGTATGTGTGCACTTGTGGAAATTACACTTTGGAGCATGCACAGAGAAAGCATTTCTAAGCAGACAATGAGAATTTGTTTGTCTCCTTTTCATAGCCTGATTTGCATTGGGCCCACTTTAATGTGCTTTTAACCCCTTGTTGTGCTCTGTGTGTGATAACCAATAGCAAATGGGATTGCTTTTCTACGATGCCAGCACTTTAATCATTTTTGGGATGGAAGCACATAGGACCTACATGTGATAAAGTCCATAGAATTGCAGAGTTGGACAATAGTACAAGATCCATCCAGTCCAGCCCCCCCCCCCCCCATACTGGAACTCTCCATCAAAGCATCCCTGACAGATGGCCATCCAGTCTCTGCTCCTGCCAAGGAAGGAGACTCCACCACTCTGAGGACAAAGTTTTGGGTGAGCTTGACTTCAGCAAATATCAGCATAGTTGAAATCACCCATCGCTGCTACATCTCTCATTTCTGAGTGTGTGGTCATCTGTTCTAGAAAGGTATCTAGAAAGGTCATCTGTTCTAGAAAGGTATAAGCCCTGGTGGCACAGTGGTTAAATGTCTGTGCTGCAGCCACTCATTCAAAACCATAAGGTTGCAATTTCAAGACCAGCAAAAGGGCTCAAGCTTGACTCAGGCTTGCATCCTTCTGAGGTCACTAAAATGAGTGCCCATATTATTGAGGGCAAATTAGTTTACAGCTGCAAATCGCTTAGACACTGCTTAAGGCAGTATGAAGCGGTATATAAATGAAGCTTCTTTGTTTTGTTTGTATCATCCAATTACTCAGGTTCTGTAGAAGACTCCCACAATAACATCCTTGTTGCTTCCTCCCCCTTTAATTTTATCCATAAGCTCTCCACCTGGCTTCCAGGATTTAAGTCCTGGATGTCTTCACAGGTGTAAACATCCCTGTCATATAATGCTATTCCTTCTTTTTTTTTCCTCTGTGGCCTATTTCTCTAAAAAGGTTATACCCCCCTATTACTACATTCCAATCATTAGACTCATCGCATCAGGTTTCAGTGATTCCTATTATATCATATTTGCTTTGTTGTGCTAGGAGTTCAAGTTCACCTTGTTTATTTCGCATGCTCTGTGCTTTAGGGTAGAGCAGTGGTTCCCTACCTTTGATCCTCCAGATGTTTTGGACTTCAGCTCCCATAATTCTTAACTTTGTTGGTAAGTTGGCTGGGGCTTCTGGGATCTGATCTGAAGGTTGTGCCTTGCAGTATCATTGGGTCCCACATGGACCAAAAGGAAAGGGTAATGATCAGAATGCTTGACAAGTCTTGTCAGCCTCACTGTCACATCACAGATTTTGGGCCCAGGGAGACAACACACCTCCCAAGACATCTTATCATGCTAACAAATCACTGCTTCTGTACCCCTCAGCAAGGAGTCCCCCCGCAACCACCACATGCCTCCTCTGAGGTTAGTAGCATCTCTTCCCTACAATGGTGCCCTCAAGGTTCCCTGCACTGTCCGTGAGGACTGTCCCTGCTGCTCTTCCTCATCATCCTTGATAAGGGAGAGAGCTTTAAATCAATTCTGTAGCTGAAAGCTCTCAGAACGATCCCTGGCTTCCCTACTTCTGTGTGTGACATTTCTAACCGTCTACCTCCTGTTTACTTGAAGTTACCTCCTTCCTCTGTATGTTCCCCATCCAAGACTGTCCAGGAAAACATTGCTCTTGTCCAGGAAAACTTTGTTCTTGCTTCCTAATATGATGAAGTGTAGACACCCAGCTCTCCAGCTGCTGGACCTTTTCTTCCAAGAGGACTACCAACTTGCACTTGGTGCAGGTGAACTTCTCCACGTCCATAGGCAAGAACACAAACATCCCACAACTCTTGCAGGTAACTGCAGCAGCTCCCTTAGTGCCCATATTGAGAAGTCTTAAACCTAGTCACAGTAGTCTATGCACTGATATGTTTAGACTACTGCAATGCAGTCTACATGGAGCTGCCTTTAAAAATGACTCAAAGCTACAGCTAATGCAAAATATAGCAGCAAGATTGCTGATCAGAGTATAGACAACATCTAACACCATCTTAAAGGAGATGCACTGACTGCCAATTTGCATCCAGTCTGAATTCAAGATGCTGGTGATGACTTTTAAAGCCTTTAATTTCTTAGAAACACAATCCTTGAATACCTGAAAGGTTTGCAGGAGGGGCTCTGCTCTGCATTCCACCAGTCGGGCAATACAAAATGGAAAGACATGGAAGAGGGCCTTCTCAGTTGGAGCACCCTGATTATGAAATGCCTTTGCCTTGGAGGTCCAACTGTCACCAACACTGGTTTCTTTCAGGTGGCAAGTTAAAACATGGCTTTTTACGAAAGCCTTCAAGGATTAATTTACTACAAAGAGTATGTGAAACGATTTTAGATTGCCGTAGCTTTTACAGTTGTTTTAAATGTGATTTAGTTAATACTTTTATATTTTGTTTCAGCTATTTGTGGTTTTAACCTGGAAGTATTTTGAATTGTTTATATTGGATGCCACCTTGAGATACCATGATAAAAATGATATAGTGATATTTTAATTAATTAATTAATGTCACAACATTATGCCATTGACATACATATCTGAAAGAAAAACAGAATGACTTCTTTATATCCTTAAACATGACCCTAATGTCATGTGTAGTTAGAACAGCAAAGCATAAAGGAGAAGAGAAGACTATGCTGACTGCATGTTTTGTCTACTGAGCACAATGCTTCTGATGTCTTGACACTCCCAAGACCTTTTGTTCAAGGCTCCTTTGCTCTCTAACCAAAACTTAGGCATTGCAATAGTCACTGAAACAGCAAGACATCTGAAACCATTTAGAGCCAGTGCTTTGGTGATTCCAACAGCCAGGGAAGCAACCAACTTCAATTCTGACCAAGTCTTTTCCTGAAAATAGAAACAAACAAACAAACACAGAGGTCATCTGTTGTGAAACAGATGCATGTTGTAAAATTGTTGGTCCTTTCTGTCTGGTTAGCTTTATATTTCTTTTAGCTTTATCTTTCTGTATAGATATCCTGAGATCTCAGCTCTTAGTGTAATGAGTATGTTATGCTCATAATGACCAACAGTGATACCATATTGGCTGCCACTGTGATGTGAATAAATTAATATATTTTCTGTGTCTGTAGTGGAATCTTCATTGACCCATGCTAGGGAAAATTCATGAAAAGGTTTTGTGAATCCTTCAGAAAATACTGAGTTGCTCCACCATACCACGCTGATCTTGAAAGTGCAGCAGGGTCAGACCTAGATACTCATTACATGGGTGACCACCAGAGAATATTTGACATCTCCAAGTAGGACAAGGAATGGATTCTGACTGAATCACTGGAGAGACTTTGCCAATCTAAGATGAGAGTACTGAGCTAGATGGACTAATGATGATCTGATTCAGTAAAAGCCAGCTTCCCATGCTCCTTAAAGACTGAGGTGGCCTACTGTGGAAGTAATAGTCCTCTAGGAGACCTTGAAGGTCTGCATTCTCCCTCCCACTACACCCACTACTGCAATATATATATATATATATATATATATATATAGTTTCATCTCCCTGCCCAAATGTCATCTAGGGGATGGGGGGCATTGCCTACCATGAATTGGGGGCTTCCTGGGCCATTTTTGGCCTCGGAGAGAACTTTTTTTAACTACGATAAGTTAACTGAAGTCACTTCCTATTTCCAAAAAGGCTTTTCTTGGACCTAAATTGACATGGTGGGCACAGAAGGCATTTTCAGGCAAGAAAGAAAGAAAGAAATTGTAAAAATTTGGTGTTATTTGAGCCTTCATCCATGCCCCCAGAGGTCTTTTGAGGACACTGTGGAGGGCACCCCTGGGAGCTACAAACATGGCCCTGGGAGACAGACTGCTCTTTGCCCATCCCTGCTTTAAGATATGTGAGGCCAGTCCAATCTAAATGTTCTCTTCTTTTGCACATTTACCAGAATAGAATTTCATTATGCTGCACCCCTGCGCTCTATCAGCCCAGCAGAGCTCATTTGTCTCACGACAGCTCTCTAACGGAGTTGGCTTCACACACTCGAAACACCAGATAGCATTTCCTGCAAAAAATGTGGGAAGGGGTGTTGTGGGGAAGGGGAAGAAAAATGTAGCGTAAAGGGGGGGGGGACTTGAGAGTCATGAAATCAAAGCAAGGGAATATCACACAAAAGGTGTAAAGTGCAGTCATATAAATATCTGCTCAGAAGTAAACCCCTCTAAATTCAAAAGGTCTTGATCTAAGTTAAGAGAGATTAGGACAGTTCCTTAAAGTGTTTTTATTTTTTTAAAATTCTTTCATCAAATCATTTTGTAATGGAAATATAATCTTGGCTAGAAGGCTTCTCTCCCCCCCCCCCCCCCCACACACACACATAGAACTGTTTGTAGCAACAATTATAACATATTTGGAAATGTACTTTCCAAAAGAAATTATAGTTTTGTGTCCAAAACACATTGCAGAAATAATGTAATCCAGTTTGAGACCGTTTTAATTGCCCCAGCTCAGTGCCAGGGAATCCTGGGAACTGTAGTGTGTTCTGGTACCAGAATAAGTTGCGATTGTGAATAAGGAACAATTATGAATGTGTAAATCTAGGTGACTGTTCCTTATTCACACACACCCAACCTACATTACCAAGCATCAGCTTCATGGGGGAAAGGAGGTCCATTCTGCTGATGATCAAAGTATGGATGAATGATGTTTTTGTCAGGTGGGGGGGTCAGCCCAAAGAGGTTACATAGTTATACTTAACTTTAAGTAGTTATACTTAACAAAGTAGCAGATGTAGAATACTAGTCATAGAGAGGAGAGGGGTTAAATAAAAGTAACCTTGACATCCCCAGTTCTCAAAATTAATTAAAATAGAAATTTCCAGCTACTTCTTGATAAATCTCAGTGCTACATGTTGCTGGTCTGTGATATTAAATGCACTCTGCTCCTGTCTACCTTATTGTTACCAAGACCCCAACATAACATGGTGCAGCCAGCACTTGAATCATGTGATATTCCTCTATCTTTAAGGGGCAGTGCAGACAGCCCCAAAGGGGCAGCATCCAGCCGCCCCTTTTACTGCCAGATCAGGGGCATGGCAACTGCATGCCACACCTCTGATCTGGCCTTTCCAGGGTGCAAAAAGGAGCCACAAAATGTGTCTTCTTTTTGGGCCCTGGAAAGGGTACGATAGCTGCAGCACCGCAGCTTTATGGTGGTAGTCCAGCACTGCATCATGCGCATGCATGCGCCATCACGTTGCCCTCAGGGTAGAACCAGAGTGTATGATGGTATGCCCCAATATGGCCTTTAAGGGCAGTCTGCACATGGCCTTAGTAAAGCTAGACGATCCAACTTTAAAAAGTAACCAAAGAATTATAGTAGCAGTGTGAAAGGGTGATATTATCCCTCAATATACCATTGTAATATAAAGCATTTAAACCTCTGTTACTAGGGAGAAAGGTTTAATTACAAATAATTAGTTGCTTGTTATATCTTACCTTCACATTCTGGAATAATAATAATAATAATAATAATAATAATAATAATAATAATAATAATTTTATTTTTATATCCCGCCATTCTGCCTAGACAATCAAGGAGGCTTACATAGAATAAAATAAGTTTAAATAAAACATTGTCTGGGTAAAAAAATAGACACCCCCCCTTAAAAAGAATTAAATATAATACTATTTAAAATGGAAAACTTACCAATTAAAAACACAACATGATATTAATACTCTTTCAAGATTTTGGCTTGAAATATGAAACTCGTTTCTTTCAGGAACCTACCAGCAGGAAGACTGAAAAGAACCAACCAAAGCCCGTAAACCAGAAGTGTGCTCATCTTTGATTGCTGCCTTCCTAGCTGGCTCAGATTATGGCCACTGTAAACTGAAAATATAGAAATAAAAGTAAGAACAATAAGAACAACAACAACTAATCATCATATTTGGAGGATGAGGAGGAGATTTAGAAAATCTTCACTATAATAATTTTGTCAGTTCTCTTACCAGAATAGGAAGTGATAATGCTGTGTACATCATCCAAGATGTGAGGTTGTTGCATGTCTCATGTATCGCACTATCCCTTATTATTCAGCAGCCCAGCTCTTGCTGAAACTCCAACGGAGTGAAGTGACAGGAAGGGAATGTTCATAGGAATGCAATTTGAAGTGGTTAGGACAAAAATTATCAGTGCTACCATGTTTCACCTTATCTAAGTTTCTCTGAAGGTGATCTTAGCACCCCAGCACACTGTAATAGTTACACAGTGTGATGTTGTTCCATTGGTCTTGCTAAACTTCCCAAGTAGGCATGCAAGATTGTGATAATATCAGTGTTCAAGATCATAAGAACATCCAAGACGTATCTGGAAACCCACTAAAGCCTTCTGTCTGGAAACAGAAGTTTTTGAATATAGGTGCCCCACTACAGCAATGGGGAGAAGATGCAACTTGTGAACATAGGCCTGATACAGACGGCCCCAAAGGGCCGTCTGTATGGCACGATTAGGGTTAGGGAGGGTGCAGCATTCACACCCTCCCTAACCCTAACACATATGGATGCCGCCATTTTAAAAATTATTTTAAAAATAAAAATGTCATGGTGTGCGCAGCGTTTACATAACGCTGTACACACCTGATATAATGGTGCCGCAGGAGGGCACCTAGGGTGCCCTTCCTGTGGCACCAAAAGGAGCTCCACAACGGAGCTCCTTTTTTGCACCTGGTCCTTGGCGCAGCCTTTAAACAGCCGCGCCAAGGACCCCAAGTGAAAAGGGGCTTTCTTCCCTTGGCAGCACTGGGGAGAGTGGGGGTGACCGTGTAATAGCAAATCTGAAGTTGCAAATAAAGACCTTAATCAGTTTCAGCCATCTATGGTGGCCATAGAATTGTGGTAACTCTAAAAACCATCACTCTTTACTTCACCTGATCAGCAACCTCATGAAAGGAACTAAGTGAGGGGAATTACTAGGAGTGTATATTCACTGCACAGTAACAACAGTTTGATATCATTTAGGAAATCCTAGGATTTATAATTGAGAAGGGAATTCTCCGCTTGAGAGCTCTAGTGCTGTAGTTCAAGAAGAATTCTAGTCTCACCAAACTGTAACCCTCTGATCCGAGATGAGCCATGACTATCAAAGTAGTATCAAACTTTTATGATGGCCTGGGTTACCTCATGTCCACCTTTCCCCAGACATATCCTCTTTATCAGGTTTAAAATTTCTCTCTGGAAAGATTTTTTAGAAGTCCAAGGATTCTAAAAGTGTTTGCAGCTGCTTTGCCACCTGTCCACCCATACTTCCTCCTAATCGCCATCTCACCATCTCTATTGAGAGGTCTGATAAGGGAGGAATGAAAGCTAGCCTGGTGGACCAATGAATTGCTATTTAAATGCACTGAAGGATAGGAATGTTTCTAGTACGAAATTATCACAGTTTATATAATAGGCGTATTTAAAGTGAGAGCTGCCATAACAATAGGTGGCTCAAAATGTGTCCATTTTTATTTATTAATTTATTTGATTTGCAAAATATGGTAACCCTGTGTAGATTCACTCGAGAATATCATACAGAAAACAGAATGACTCCTTCAACCTCTTTCAAACTCTGAAGTTTATCACATTCACTTTTTCCTCCATTATGGGGACGGGAACGGGACTCTCAGGAGCGCGCCTGAACAGATTTTATCGCACAGCCAAGCGTCCATAAACAGGTCCCATTCCGTCACCCGTCCGGTTCAGTGCTGGGAAGTGTCATTTTTGTCCGACTGAAGTTTTCCATTTTTCAAAAATGATGCTTCCCAGCACTGAACGGGGACGGGTGACGGAATGGGACTTGTATGTGGATGCTTGGCTGTGTGATAAAATCCATTCAGGCATGCTCTTGAGAGTCCCGTTCCTGTCCCATAATGGAGGAAAAAGTGAATGCGATAAACTTCTCTGTTTCTATTCTAACAGCAAAGTATACAGGAGAATAGAATACATTGCTCACTATGACTAATTATATTGGCTACGTTTCCTGCTTGCAGTGAGAAGGCTCAAGTGGAATGGAACTGAAAGTAGCAAGGGGAACACAGTGCTTCTGATTTTTGTGACATCAAGGCCTTTCTTCTTCCAAACTTTTCTGCTCTCCAGCTCAAACTTAATCATTGCAATAGTCTGTGAAACAGCACGTGAGCTTTTGCCGCAAAATTCCTTCAGCCGTCCTTTTGTTAAAGCAGCTTTCTAAGCAACCCGCTTCAGACTTAATCATGCTGTCACCTGAAAAAATACAAAAAAATATATAGATGGTAGAACTGAATGTAGCAAAATCTTTGCCAATTAGATGCTTATCTTTCAATTGCTTTTTATCTTTATGACAGCATTTTTTCTGGATTGCTCACACGAGAATTGGGGTTTGGGCTATACATCATCCAAACTGGACAATGCCACAACAGGGGGAAATGGGCCCAGTCTTCTACAATGATTTTTGGAAAGGTGTGATACATTAAATTACCAATGTTTATGATTTAATATAAAATGAGAACAGCTAGCAATCTGTATCAGTGTATTTAACTAAGAAACCCCTCCTGACAAGACAGGACTATAACTGTTCTATCCCAGCATAGCACTACCGTTCCACAGTGCTGAGACTGTGTGCTCTGTGAGACAAAGAAGCTACTGTATGCCTATAGTTCACTGAGTGCCTTCTGACCTGGAAGTCTCCTAGAATCATAGAGTTGGAAGAGCCCACAACAGCCATCCAGGCCTGAGAGGTGGCCTATGTTTAAAGACCTCCATGCATCCATGCATCACTTTTTAAGAGGCCAGTCTGGAAGCACCCTCCCTGCAATCCATCCAAACTGGGTTGCACATTTACCAAGGTAGAGGTGGTTGGTGTAGCATCCAGCTCTTTCACCTGCCCAACAGAATTCATGTTTCTCAGGACATCTCCCTAGTTTAATTTTGTCACATTCGTGACACCAGATGGCATTTGCTGCAAACAAGTAGGAAGTGGATTTGGGGGAAGAGAAGAAAAGAAATGAATGGTAGAGAGAAAAGACCACATGTTATGAAACCAAAATAAAGGTATTATCACAACAAAGGGGATAGACTATGGTTGGATACATGTTAGTTCAGAAATAAGCCCCACTAGAATAATAGAATTATAGAATCATTGAGTTGGAAGAGACCACTAGGGCCATCCAGTCCAACCCCCTGCCGTGCAGGAACTCCAGAGCATCCCCGACAGATGGCCATCCAACCTCTGTTTAAAAACAAAACAGGTTCATACCGTGTAAGCAGTGTCTAAGCAGTTTACAACTGTAAGCTACTTGCCCCCAACAATCTGGGTACTCATTTTAGCGACCTCGGAAGGATACAAGCCTGAGTCAAGCTTGGGCCCTTTTGCTGGTATTGAACTCACAACCTTATGGTTTTGAGTGAGTGGCTGCAGTACAGGCATTTAACCACTGCGCCACTGGGGCTTCAAAGAAGGAGAATCCACACTCCAAGGCTTCTGGTCATTTGGGGGGCATGACGTTTAGATGACACACACCCCCAAAGCCACCAGAAGCTGTGCCAAAGCTGCAAAAAGGAGCCCAACACCACGGCAAAAAAGCGTCAGTTTAAACTAACTCCTGGCTAGCACAGCTTGGGATCTGCAGCAGCAGCAGCCCACTTTGGGAGCAGGCTCCCTGGTTGTCTGCTTTGTCCCAATGTTCATGTTACAGATGTTTTTAGTACACATTAGCATCACTCATGCTTGGACAGATACTGTTTACAGTAATAAGGTACATCCCAAAGGTATTTATTGTGTGACTTTTTTTTTAAAAAAAAGTAATTCCTCTCAAAAGTAACTTCTCTCAAAAGTAAGTGAAACTAATAATTGTAGCTACTTTTTAAAATTCATTTATACTCTGAAAGATAGAAATTATCCATCAAGTCATAGTTAAAGATTTTTTCATCGAGTGAAGGGATGATATATAATTACTTGCTTCCAAGCTCTGGTCTGCATTTGTAAGCATGTAAAATTGCACATGAGAAGCCAAACAGTAGTTAAATAACTCCCTTGTAACTCTTTGAGATAACTGGCAGAACATTACGTATAATAATTTTGTATAATTATAGATATTCCATATAATTATATATTGGCATGAGCCTTTCGTATCCACTGGAGTTTTGTCCCCACCCCCACCCCCCGCACCAAAATTCATGGTTGGTCAAGTCCCATTACATACAGTGATGTAGTTAAATATTAAAAAATATTTTCAAGCTATGGATGGTTGAATATGTGGAGAAGGAATACATGGATATGGAAGGGCAACAGCATTTTAAGCCTTTTGTTGATGTAATTGTTGTGTGCCTTCAAGCTGTTTCCAACTTATGGCAATTCTAAGGTGAACTTATCATGAGGTTTTCTTGGCAAGTTTCTTCAGAGGGGATTTGCCATTGCCGTCCTCTAAGGCTGAGAGAATGTGACTTGGCTAAGGTCACCGAGTGACTTTACTTGGCCAAGCCAGAATTTAAACCCTTGTTTCCAGATTCCAATGCTCAAACCATGCCTTCAGCATGCCATTTTTTCTAACTTGGTTTCTAAGTAATATAAATTATTAGTAAATAAAATCAGAGTGTGACACTACTGAAACATGTTGGTTAAGAAAGTTTTCTGGCTTCTCAACTCCTGATAGAGAAAAATAGGTCCTGCTTCCATTTAATAAAGTGTTGGCTGTTGCCAGTGAGACCCATGGAGCAACATTGGGATGACGATTTCTTTTTTCTTCTGCTCTTCCAGGCAAATAACTTCTTAAGAATTTTCATGCATAGTTTCAATGGATCTGAGCTATAATAAACTTTACTTGAATCAGGATCAATGTTTTTATATTAAGATTCAGAAAAATACCATTTATAATCAATATCTCACATATGAAAACATACTTAACTGATTTACACTGTGCTTATATTTTGGTTTGCTATCTACAACTCCATTTTCTCTTCCAGTTTTCCTGTAAGGACTTACCAGTGGGAAGACTAAGCACCATCCATAATCCACAAACCAGTAGCATGTTCATCTCTGCTGGTTATTTGAAAGAAAAGTATAGGAATGCTTTCTGATTGACTCAAATGGTGGTCTCTGTAAAGTTAAAATAATATTACTGTTACCAAAAACAATTATAGTAGAAGGGGGGATGGTTGTTGTTTAGAAAACCCTTCCTATAATAATTTTGTCACTCCTGCCATAAACTGAGGACAGATCTTGCAACTGGCTAGGCAGTAACAACACTGCACATCATGCAAGATGTGAAAAGTTGTGAATTTTTGATGTACCCCATCATACCTTCCTATTCAGCAGCCCAGCTCCTACTGAACCTTTGCTAATATTTTAATGTAGAAAACTAAAGAAATAGCTGTAATAATCTGAATGGAAAACCATTATAATAAAAATTAGCTATGCTAACTGACTCCATGCTTTTTTCTTGGCACATTGTAATTGTCACACAATGTGGTGTTGCTCCTACAGATTCTGTTGAACTTTCTCAGGCACGAAGGCAGGGTTGTGATAACATCAATACTTAGGTGCAGAAGAACACCAAGGACTGGAGTTCACCCACTAAAACCAGCTATCTGTTATTTCTTCTGAGCACAGATAGTCCACTTCTGTAATTGAGTGGAGAGGCAACTTATGAATGTAGGCCTGGAACAGATGACCTGGAACGAGTAGCTGGGGGCTGCTCCAGCTGCAATTGGGCTGGGACCATGGTGACCTCAAGGCCTGCTCTTGAAGTGGGCAGCCACCCAATTCCCAAACCAGTGCTGACAAGAGTCAGATTTAATCCACTCCTTTTGGATCCAGTCCAAAGGACTAGACTGCAGTGCTGAAACAGCTTCCAGCCACTTTGACGGCATGCATCATTTGAACACCGTACCTCCAAAGCAGCTGGAAGCTGTCTTATTTCTCCCATGCATTTCAGGCCATAGATTCCTTTGCTGTTCCAGTAATCCAGTACACATTTGGGATGTATATCTATATTGTAAAGTATGTTCAAATGTAAGATCTTCAGATTCATTCATAATGTGTGATGTATTCAGAGCACACCATAACAATGCAGTCCTCCAAAACAAAACATTTTTAAAAGCAGGTGCCTTTTAAGCATTTTGTAAAGAGATGTTGGTGAATTATATTGTATGGTATGGTATGGGTTGAGTTGGGTTGGGTTGGTTTTGGGTTGAGCTGGACTGAGTTGGATGTATGTCTCAATTCTACACAAGTGGCTTCCTTGAGGCTGTCCAAAAAGCTCTTCACTCCATGTCCCTGAACTTTCATCCTTTCCACTATTGCTCATTGCTAAGGAACATAAGAGATTTGTTTGCATTGTAAGCCTCATATGTTAGCTCCATTTCCTGATGAGCACAAACCATACAGATATATTGTTCAATTGCTTCTGAAGGGATTGTTACTTTTATCTGCCCTTGAGTCAACCCAGCCTCATGGCAACTCTGTGGATGAGACATCTCCAAGCTCCCTGTCTTCCACTGCTCTGCTAATGTCCTATACATTCTGAAGGTGAGCATTGCAAGAAAAAGCCTCCAAAATGGGAGCTGGGGAGGAAAAAGAGGCAGATGAAAGCAAGAAGCAACCCAGGATGGAAGAACTGCTGAAGGCCAGAGTAACATCCATAATAAAAGCCATGCTCTATCTGTCTGAAGAAAAGATTGTGGAAAATGGGAGTGGCTCCGACTGAGATCTGAGAGCGACACAGAACAGACACATCTGGGTTAACTGTATGTGTACTATGTATGCATAGGCTTTGTTTTGGAACTAATATTTATACCTGAGAACTAGCCTCTGTGGATGCACTATGTTGTGAGATAACAAAGGCTTGATGTTCTTTCCCAGGAATCGGTAATGGGGCTGGTTGATGGCTTTAACTTTAAGATTATGAAACAGTAATTGGATCAGGACAAATCCAAGGTAAATGGGCAGAGAGATTGTCTGGAAGCATGGTAGGATGTAGACAGAGAAAACTGGCTTACTACTTCAGTACAATGAGCCCCCCTTTGTCTCTTGGTACAAGAGGAAAGGCAGAGGACTTGGGGAGAAAAGGAATTAATACACCCATGTGAAGAAGTTAATAATGATACAATCTCAAAATTGTGTAAGCTTTCGTCATCGGTTTTTGTATGCATGAAACATCACATTCATGATGTGGAAACGGAAACTTGTGGACTGCGAAAGCGCTACCATATCATTATTACCTGGCCTGACCTGGTTTTTATATAGTCCATAGAAGTAAAAATAATAGAATTATACTCATTGCACTTTAGCAGGAATTGGCTTCATTTTGCCTGTCAGTGGCGAATATATTCTCACCGAGATTCATCAGGAAATATAACTGTGGCATGTAACTGTAATTCAGTGCAACACTCCCACACACCCCTTTCAGTGGGTCAGGTCCCCCCAACCAAGATGACTATTTCCATGTTGGCAAAGAGTCGGGGAAGCAGGAGAGATGTGGTGTAGCTGTTTCCTTTAGCTGGACAGGAATCCTTAGGGAATGCTGGGAATCTTCAAGACATTTCAAAAATGACGTTATTGCTGCATATCCAGCTAAAGAAAAATAGCTGGATGCATCTCTGTTACTCTTTACCAACATAGAAATGACCATCTTTGTGGGGAGATGTGTTTGAGAAGGTGGGTTAAAGTATTTTGGCTGTTGCACAGTGATAGCAGAATTCCAGCCTCCACAATGACCAAAAAAGGCAGTTCAGCAGTAAGTTGGACTTGTGTCATCATAACTCACTAACAAGATGCCAGCATTTATTTTGTAAGCTGTTGGGTTTGCCTGCTTATTTTTTATTTTTGTTTTGTTTTGTTTTTATCAGAGTATCAGCACTCAAAGGCACAGTCAGGATCAGGAACATGAGAATGCAAATGATGTAGCTCAGCACTAGAAGCAAGACTATTGTCCAAATTGAACTGCATGGTCCAATATAGAGTGCAGGGAACTAAACATATCAACAGCTGGACCATTTAAGGCTACTTCCTATGTGATTAAGGCAGCATGAACATTAGGAGGAACTTTCTGACAGTAAGAGCTGTTAGAGAGTGGAACACACTCCTTCAGAGGGTGGTGGAGTCTGCTTCCTTGGAGGTATTGAAACAGAGGCTGGATGGCCACCTGTCGGGGATGCTTTGATTGTGAGTTCCTGCATGGCATGGGGTTGGACTGGATGGCCCTTGTGGTCTCTTCCAACTCTATGATTCTATGAACATGAGATGTTTGCCCCCAGTACAGTGAGCCCTTGTTATCCGCTGGGGTTTGGTTCCAGAACCCTCTGTGGATAACAAAATCCATGTATGCTCACGTCCCATTAAATATAATGGCACAACAAAATTGTGTCCCATATATAAAATGGAAAATCAAGGTTTGCTATTTGGAATTTACTGTATACTTTTTGGGAATATTTTCAAGCTGTGTATGCTCAAATCTGTGGATAAAAAAATCCATGACTAAGGAGGGCCAACTGTAATAGGCTACAAGTAAATGGAAAACTATGAGATGGGAGATTGGTAAAGTAGAGGAGGGGCAGCCAGGAGTATCCTGTCCCTGCAGCTGACCCAACAGTCATATGGTTGGGCACCTCATTTTGACCTCACAATGACTGACCTGCAGCAACAGCAGCAGATGGGGCAGGTGGCCCATCAGAAGACCTGTGCAGACAGGTCCCATGGCACAGGAATGCTCGGGATCTTCCCAGAAAACCTGGAGCAACAGATAATTTATTTCAAACTGTCTTAAATGTGTTATACCCTGGTTCTGGTGTGAACAGTCCAGATGGCATTTGGGCAGTGTATTGTTCGATACCAAAATGTGGGAGGGGGGGCTTTTGACCCATACAGAAAGGCCTCAGGCTGTAGCAGCAGCATTGGCATCAAGGTCCAGCTAGTGTATGAAGTCTACTTCAGCCTGAAAACTGTACACATGCATGGGTCTATTGTGTATTAGAAGAACGGATTGAGCAAGCCCAATTGGAATGACAGCATAAATGTCGCATAAGATAAAGAACAAATAGTCCTCTTTTGTCCTCAGAGTTATACTGATTCCACCATGCATCTGTGCTTGAAGGAAAAACGCACATAACTGGACATGATGTTGACAGAAGCCCATAGGAATGAAGCAGCCTTAGCACATCCCAGCTGTTCTTAATCAAACAGCCAAGAATGATGTTTATTGCAGTAATCTGTTCTGCAGCAAAATGTATACTTTATAAAACTGTCGCTGAGTCTGATGGCTTGTAGGCAGTATGTGGAGCAACCTCGGTGTATTCTCTTAATATGTCCACCTGTGAACAAAAAGGAAAAAAAGAGGAAAAATGTGGAGGAACTGTGTAGAGAATCCCAGTTCATTTTAAATACGTTTTTATTAGTGTGTTCAATGTTTTAAATATTTTCATCTATTGTACATTTCCTCTGGGGCCCTGCCAGGCTGAGAGGTGATAGATAAATGCAATCATCTATCCATCTATCTATCTATCTATCTATCTATCATCTAGATGCACCTTCTGTTTCTGCATGCCTGTTACCAATATCTACATGTTAATAAAGTCCAACACCATGGGTATCTTATCTTTGCTGCCTCCCAATCCAGCCTAAGCCCAGTTCCATTAGGCTGGGGCTTCATTTACATGATGAGACCCATTTTTCTGTTTCCTTCCCCTAATTTTGCACATGTTCTTGTATATGCAAATTGTGACTGGCATTCTGTTAGTTACTTATATACGTGTAGACCACACTACAGGGGTGGTTAAACATTTTTGTCCAAAACAGAAGCCCATATTCAAAGTTGTCCTGTGTCAATCACACATGTAGTGCCATCTCACACTGTGCATGCAGCTGCACATTGCATGTACAGATGTGCATTGTGCATTACAATCATGCACTTCACATTTGTTTCCACATGCAGCCACACATTGTTGCAATTTATTAATGGGCAATGCATACCCCGATGAATGTAAACTTAAACTCTAGCTCTTTGATGTAGAATCTCTGCCTGTATGCATTGTTTCAAGGTATTTTCCCCTAAAATATGTCTAAATATTATGTGGATTTGAAACCTCATTAGTGACCACATGCAGCACCAAGGGGTCTCTGTTTTTGAAATGGCTGGCATGGATAGATACAATTTTTTAGATAGTCTGAACCCAAGCCATATAAGGCTTTCTGGGCACAATTCAAAGTGCTAATTATGACCTAGAAAGCAGAAATGGAGCAGTCACTGGTGGAACTGTTGTAACAAGAAAGTTATATGCTCTCTTTAACCAGTGTTGGTCAACAGTCTGGCTGCAGATTTTAGATTCATTGAAATTACTGACCACTTTCAAAAGGCAGCCCCATGTAGAATGGACCCAATCATCTCCCAAATAATTCGCTCCTTGCTCATGTGGAGATCTGCAATGTATGGATGGGGGGATGGAGGAGGGCATGAGATCTCCACATAAGCGAGCAAGTGAATGATCAGGTAGAGGATCAGAAAAGGGAAGGGTAAAAACAGAACAAATTAATAAGACATTGTGGTGGGGGAGATGAAGAGCGCAGTGGAAGGGGTAGCTTGATCCAACCCCTCACTACGAATCTCATGGCTGGACAATTTCAAACATAAAAGGTGAAATACAATTTTATTTTTTCTTTCTCCATCATGCGTGGGGGAGGGAGTGGGTTTATATTTAAAATTCCCTCCCTCATTCACTTGGGCTGCAAATGGGAAAGGGGACAAGATGGGGAGGCATCCAATCAGAGTGGATCTAATAGCTTGACAATGAATCTAACATATTATTGTGAAGTCGAAGGCTTTCATGGCCAGCATCCATAGTTCTTTGTGGATTTTTCGGGCTATTTGGCCATGTTCTAGAAGTGTTTCTTCCTGACGTTTTGCCAGCATCTTCTCTGAAGATGCCAGCCACAGATATTGGTGAAACGTCAGGAAGAAACAAACACATCTAGAACATGGCCACACAGCCCAAAATGACCCCAAAAGAACTATAATATATTATTGTTTAATAAGGGCCATTGGCTGACAGGTTAATGCATACTGTGAAGTGGAAACAAATGAGTTCACCAGGGAAAATGTATGGGCAGATGTGCCAATGACACCACACTATGTCTGTGAGTGTGTGGCTTTAACAGGGTCATGGCAGAGTCACTGTGGACCAGAAAAATCAAGGTGAATCTGATTTGTTTTTGGTTTTTTTTGTTGTTAGTGTAGGTGTGCCCAAATACTACTGCAAAGCTTGTTTTTACCTAGGACATCTGTCCTGTTCAGTTTTCCGCTTGGTGACACCCCCAAACAGTAACTTAACCTATGTTTCCCCCCTGAATCACCTTTGGAGATTCTTTGAATGAAGCAGTAATTACTTGCAGGTGCTGTACAAATCTGTCGTTTGAAACACGTGTTATCATCTCTGATCCTATGACACCGATGGCATTTTAGTCCTTCAACTGTGTGAGACAAATGGAAAGGGAGGATATTAAAAAAGAAAAAGAAAGAAAGAAAACCAACCCCTCCAAATATACAAAAACAACCAAGTTTGAAATGATCATAGGATGGTTAATGTTGAATAGAGAAGCATTGGCCTGGACCAAACAGGAGGGGAAGAATTAAGGCACTGGTAGAGAAGCTTTGACATTCTAGATGTTTTGACCTTCAACTCCCTTGAACCCCAGGTAGCATGGCCAATAATGAGGTATTGTAGTTGTTGTGATTCAAAATATCTGGAGGCCAAAGGCAAAGGTTTCACACACCATAGAATCATAAAATCTTAGACTCAGAGTTGGAAGAGACTACAAGGGTCATCTAGTCCAATCCCCTGCCATGCAGGAAATCACAATCAAAGCATCCCTGACAGATGGCCATCCAGCCTCTGTTGAAAGACCTCCATAGAAGAAGACTCCATCACACTCTGAGGAAGTGTGCTCCACCGTTGAACAGCTCTTACTATCAAGAAGTTCCTCCTAATGTTAAGGTGGAATCTCTTTTCCTGTACTTTGCATCCATTTTTCCTGGTCCTAGTGTCTGGAGCAGCAGAAAACAAGCTTGTTCCATCCTCAATATGACAGCCCTTCAAATGCTTAAACAGGGCTATCATATCACCTCTTAACCTTCTCTTCTCCAGACTAAACATATCCAGCTCCCTGTCTTTCATCATAAAGTATGGTTTCCAGACCTTTAACCATTTCGGTGGGCCTCCTCGGACACAGTCCAATTTGCCAACGTCCTTTTTTAATATTCCAAGTGAAGTCTGACCAAAGCAGAACAGAGTGGCACTATTACTTCCCTTGATCTAGATACTATACTTCTATTGATTCAGCCTAGAACTGCATTGGCCTTTTTTAGCTGCTGTATCACACTGTTGACTCATGTTCAACTTGTTGTCTTCTAGGACTTCTAGATCCCTTTCACACGTAGTCTTGTTAAGCCTGATGTCCCCCATCCTATATCTATGCATTTCATTTTTCTGCCCTAAGTGCAGTACCTTACATTTCTCTGTTCTGAAATTAATTTTGTTGGCTTTAGCCCAGCTTTCTAATTTATTAAGGCCATCTTGAATTTTGATCCTGTCCTCTGGGGTATTAGCTACTGCTCTTAATTTGGTGTCATCTGCAAATTTGATAAGCATGCCCTCTATTCTTTCATCTACGTCATTGATAAAGATGTTGACTAGCACTGGGCCCAGAACAGAACCCTGTGCCAGCTCACTAGTCACTTCTCTCCAGGATGAAAAGGAGCCATTGCTGAGCACCCTTTGGGTTCAGCCTGTCAACCAATTACAAATCCACCTAACAGTCACTTTGGCTAGCCCACATTTTACTAGCTTGTCTGCAAGAATATCATGTGGGACCTTGTCAAAGGCCTTACTGAAATCGAGATATGCTATATCCACAGCATTCCCTTTGTCTACCAAGATGGTGATTTTATTTTATTTTTTTTAAAAAGAAGATCAGATTAGTCTGACATTACTTGTTTCTCAGAAACCCATGTTGAGTTTTTGTGATTTTGACATTGCTTTCTAAATGTTCACAGACTTTTCTGTTTAATGATCTGCTAAGTTTAAGGAACGGTTCTCTGTTGTAGAGTTGGAAATACCTTTGGCCCTCCATATATTGTTGCAATACAGTATATACTTAACTGGGTCTATTGGGGTTTAGTGTCCAACAATTTCTGGAGATTACAGTTTTTCACAGGGAGAGAGAAAGAGACCAGGACAACCATTAAAAATGAAAGAGAGGAGGGAGAAGAAAAAGAAAAGAACTGATTCAATTTGATCCAGAAGTCAACTGGTAATATTTGATAATATTATATTTGTAATATCTACAGCCTCTAAAATACATACAGTTAGATGCACAATTAGGAGTTCATCTGTTCCCTTGAAACTGGCTGAAGAAACCAACCATTTTTCCTCTCACATACAATACAAAGATATATACATTCCTAACTCAAGACCCATTTTATGGAGCATTCCTCACTTCGATAATGGTTGTGTCATTGTTCATAAGATGTATGATTGTCAACATAAAACCCTGTAGCCCAAGTTACAATAAAATCCATTTTCAAAAGACTTACCTGCTGCTAAGGAAAGCATCACTGAGAAGCCAAGAGCCATAATTTTATATATCTGCACCTTCATTCTGGAAAAAGTCAGTTAGAGGTGCAAGGTCCCATCAAATCAAGTCAAGCATTCATGTTCCAGAAACTTTGTGAGTGGGCAACCAAAGCAAACACTGTAATGAAGAGTGAGTGACTATTACTCAACTGAATAAAGAGGACTATTGTGGGCTGATTTGGTACATCAGCTAATAATTACAAACATTCTTGTTGGACTATTTTGAGAGTTGTAGTCCCCTTAAATTTTCAATTTTTCCAAGTTCTAGATCACTTCCACGCTACACTATTACAGCAGTATGTATTCCTATTTAATTCACCCCATGGACTCCTGAGGCATGTGAATTGGTGAGGCACTGGAGTGCTCTGGTTAAGAATTTTAAATGTCTCTCCAGATTCCATAGGATATTACCATGGCAGTTAAGGTGGAATAATAGTGCTATCATTATGTATCATAAGTGGGACCTTGGTCTTGGTTTTCCCATATTATGGCTAGGGATAAAAATAATGTTCCAATGGAAGCAGATGTTGTGGGCCCATTCACACAAGGTAGTGCTATATTAAGAGTGAAATTCTATATATGTCTGCTCAAATGTAAACTCCAGTGAGTTTGGCAATTTTCTGCTGGATTTCACGAAGACTGTGGAGTTTATCATACAATGGAATTTGGGGGTATAATGCAATGGCAATCCGAACGCAATCATGGGATTTCACGTTATTGTGAACGAGTGTATCTCACACAATTTTGGGCAATGGGAAGTCATTCCAAACGCAATCATGGGGTTTCACGTAATTGCGTATTAGAGTATCTCAGGCAATTTCGGGCAATGTGGGGTCATTTTCGGGAAATGGGAAGTCATTCTGAATGCATTCTGAATGCAATCAGATTTCACATAAATTCGCTAAACTAGCGAATTCACGTAATTGCGAATTGGCTCCATCTGCAATTGAGAGAAATTCCTCCCATGTGATAAACTCCTATTTAAGGAGCTGCATGTGCATCTTGCCTGCCACAGATTTACTGGAGATTAAAGTGTGTTGGACATGCTGAAATACGTGATGGAATATGCAATGATATGTTTAATGATAGTGGTTGTTTAGCATATTCCTTAGTGATAACTGATAGATGTCAAAATACCTGTGTCCAGAATTCACAAGGTCATTTTCCTTGGGAAAGAAACCAAGAGGGAGGGAGCACATGAGGTATTGGCTACACCCAAAATGTAATACTGCCACAATGTCCCTGGTCTCCTCCCCTCTGAGATTTTTCAATTTGTCTGGCAAAAAGAATATCTTAACCTCACCATTCACCATGGTTGATAAGCACCTATAATACTCAGCCTGCTTTTCAGTGTGATCTAAGACAGGCTTCTGTCATTTCCCACTGGTTCCCCATCACTGCTTAAACTGCCTGTATCAATTTTTAGATCTCTGACTTCACTGCCACCAAGGAATTGTGGAGTGGCAGCAAGAACCAGGACGGTTGCCTTGTCACTATCCCTTTTCTTCTTGCCTTTGCTTCCCATGTCTGCTATCTCCTTTCCTCATTTGGGCAATGTGGTCAGTTCCTTCTTAGAACAGCTGGCTGCCAGATGCCCCTCTTTACCACATTGCATGCAGAGACCCAGATGCATCCATTGCTTCCGCTCCATCTCAGGAACCTTCTCCCCCTCTCAGCATCCCAATTTTGGCTGGACCTATTAGGCCGCAGACTTGGTCGTTATACTCTCTCTCTCTGTTTGACAAATGTGATAGTCACTCTTTAGACCATCTCTCCTTCCCCAGCCAAAATGATCCACTCCATCAGAGTGGCAGGGTTGTTTTGTGACAAGGCCTGCTCCAAGATGTCAGGCTACAGTCTGTCATGAAAGTACTGGAAGGGTCAAAATGAGGAATGCTCTAGAAAATAGACAACTAATCTCAAAATAGTTAAAACACATTTTCTTTTAGTAAAGGATGGAATTTGAATTGATATTGGTGATACTACGAAGGGAAATAATATTAAGTTGAAGGTGTCAAGGGGTTAGGAAGGATTGTTCTATGCTGTGTTGTATGTTGTTTTAGTTAAGATGGATAAGATGATTGTATTGTGTTATTATTGTATATGTTTTGCTATATATATACTGTATACAGTAGGGAAGAATTTATGAATGACGAATTCTTTTATTTACCCGCTATCTCTACGTCTGTTTTCTATGTCTGTATGATTATGTATGTATATAAAAATTATTTTTAAAAAACTAAAAGAAAGCACTGGCTTTTGGTAGCTTCAGACCAGTTAACTTGGGTCATGTGTTAATTTACTCCCAGGGGTTTGACACACATGTGGCACTAGGAAGAAAGATGCTCAAAAAAGCTAGATAACCAACTTTTTGAAAAATTGTCCAAATATGAATTTCACAGGCAAAGGTTAGATTACTTGGGATATTGTGGTGGCATTGAGACAGATCCTGAAAAGGTGGCAGTGGTCCTGGACTGTGAACCCCAAAGAATGCCATTTCTGAAACACCTGGACCCTACCCAGCCATTTGTTGTGCAGGTTGACACCTGTGACACAATGTGAAGAGGAGTTATAATACAAAAGGAAGAAAAGGGGCAATTGATACCATGTGTGCTTGGAAAAATGAAGTGGTGGCAATTTGGAAAGCTCTTGAAAACTGGAGACATTTATCGGAAGGCACGAACTGCCCTTTTGAAGTGTGGACTGACCATAGAAACCTGAAGGCACTGCAAATGCCTTAGCTATTGATCTCACCCCAAACAAATCAGATGGGTAGAGTTCTTTTACAAATTCATGTTCATCATAAAATATTTGCCAGGGGGGAACCTTTTGGTGGATGCTTTGTCTAGGTTGCCCCAATATGAGTGTCAAAAACCAGAGTCAGCAGACATGGTGTTCACTCCAATCCAGGTTGGTCTGGGAGTAATGATGAGAGGTCAGACAGGGAGAAACAAACTGCCTTTCTAGAGAAAAACATCCTTTTGGAAAGGATAAAGCAGGATGACTGGGTGAAACAATACCTGCACTAAATACTCAGTGTAGGTGCAGCCTTGCTTCATAACCTAGATCCAGGGTAAGGGGGAGAGAGGTGTAGACTTGGGTTTCTAAACATTTCCTAATTTTTTTTTCATGGACTTGAAAGATGTTATATTTGTGTCTCATTAAAGTCAAAGAGGTATGAGTTATAGTTAGCTTTTTACAATGAATTCAGTGAGATCAGGTGCTACTAATCTGATCTGCAGACAGTTCGTTTTCTTTATCATTTATTTATTTATTCACACGTATGTACTCATATGTGTAGAAATTACAGTCGTAAAAATAAAAGATTGGAAATGAGTGGAAATGTTTTGCAGACCTGCCTCCCAAAATAATTAGCTGAGCTACAGATAGTTTGTTTGATGACTATGTTTCCCAAGTATGTCTGTAAACCTCCTGTAAGATTATCAATAAAGGGACACAATTTCATCTTCAAAGATATACTAGCCTTCCACATGTCTCCAACTGGAGGAAAATCCCATTGTCATTATACTGCTGGAAATGAGGAATTAACAAATCCAAAGGGAGTTTATTGATGCAAAGTCCAGGCCCATGGAGTAAAGCTGTTACAGAAAGAATGGGAACAGCACCAATATGTTACTACTGTTCCTCGAACTAGGTCTGCCATATTTGTGCATGTGCTGGTACAACCTTTTTCTACGGTAACTTTTCCTGCTATAAGAAGGGAGAAGAAGAGAGGGAGGGGAGAGAGAATAGTTATCATGAAAGACATGTCTGTGAGTAGAATATTTAATAGTCAAAATGTGATAATACATTGACTCCTTCACATGGTAAAAGATGTCTGTCATAATACGTTTTCCTTAACTATGCATTTAACACACTTTGTTTTGTGATTGATCATTGGAAACATATCTGAGGAATTCCCATTGTTGGTTGGATAATATGTTAATTTCAGGGAACATGCATTTCCCTTATTATCAGGTTTGACCCTAAGTTTTCACATCTCTGCACAGTTTCAAAATCTCTGTCCACGCTAAGTAGAGTAACTATTACAGACTAACAGCTAAATCCATTACGGGACTATCATTAGCAGTTGTAGGATTGCATTGGACAGAACCATGTAAAATCATAGTGCTATAATTCTGTAATGTTACTGGGCCACAGGACACATGCAAAAGGTCATATCCCCCTCATCATGTGGGCAACCGCATATCAACATTAATTAATTACATAATAATTTATGTAAAAAATACCTTTAGAATGTCTTGCAACATAGCAGAAGTCAAGTGTTTCACAGAAACATTTAGATACTGAACAAACATTATTCTGTTTAACATTAGGACATTTGTAGCATACAAGTCCTCCAGCTGTTGGAGACAAATAGGAAGAGAGACTATCAGGACCTTATAATTTCATTTTTAAATCTACAACTGATTCATTGGCCCTCAGGGTTAGGCTTGGGCTAATCCTGATATTGTGTTGGATAATCCTGTTTGATCCAACTGTGATATATGATATTATATGTATGGAGTCAACTGGAAGGTGTGACTTGGAGGTTTTGCCTTATATAAATATGCTGTTGGATGGCAAGAATATAACGGAGAGTTTACTTTAGGGCTGCAACCGATATGTGTGCTATCTGATACACATTTGATCCAAACTTGATAGTTTGGTGCTGTGTATAAACTACTAGATTGGTTGACATGTTTATGCTTTGTTCCTATTAGCTGGTATGATGTATAAAAACTGGTTTGCAACTAGGAAGCATCTGGCCTGGCAGATGTTTAAAAATGCTAAATCATATTGGCCAAATATAACAGCTGGATTATTATTCTTTACTGGGGTTCAAGGAAGCACTTTTAGATTTTTTTTAAAAAAATTGTATTAATATCATTAAGAGATATAAAACTTTATACAGTATGTGTCAATTGCTGGTTGTTTAAACCTAATGTTACCCAAGAGGCTGCAGAAATGCTTTTGAGATGGGCTGTTACAAAACGACAGACCCCACGAGATTTTTAGACATTGGCCTAAATGAGAGATGGAAACTATTTTGTCCTCCTGGTGTTGTTAAACTGCAGTTTGTTCGTTTGTTGCATTTATATTCTGCCTTTCTCCAAAAATGGAACTCAAGGCAGCTAAAATTGGCTGTGCTGGCTAAACTCGATGAGTTGCAGTCCAACAACATTTGGAGAGAAGCTTCATTTCTACCTCAAGCCTAAATCCAATTGCTAACCCCTAGTAGAAAACATGTACTGAAGCAATGGGATTTACCTAATTGTTGATGTATCATTCTGTTGTTTAAATGGGTCTGTACTAGCTGAGACTTGCAATAGAATTTGGGTTAATATTTCTCACTGCCTTGGTAATACAAATATATTTCCACTAAGCCTTAATTCAGGCTCAAGTCTTATGGCATGCCCTTTATCCCAAGTCAGTGGAAGTGTTGCCCTTCACAGTATTTATGGATCCCTTGAACCGAATGCTCCCAGCTGTGTTGCAATAATTTCCAAGGTGTTCCCCCACCCATACTTTTAGGACTTACCTATTGTGAAGAGGAGCGTCACTGAAAAGCCAAACGCCAGACTCTTCTCCACCTGAGTTTTCATTCTAAAAAAAAAAAGGGGGGGGGGGAGAGAACTATTTCAGGGCAGAATAATATCTTGGGAACAATTAAATGTTTCCAGTACTCATTTGCAAATCTGAAACTTCCACACTGGCTCCCCTGCTCCAGAAGGGATGTGATACTCTTCTTAGGAATTTTGTTGTTGTTCTGAGTCAACTCCAATTTATGGAAACCTTATCACAGGATTTTCTTGACAAGATATATACAAAGGTGGTTTGATAGTGTAACTTGCCTGAGGTAATCCAATTGGTTTCTATGGCTGAGCAGGGATTTAAACCCTGATGTTCCAGAGTCCATCTGTGTTCCATCTATCACTTACCACAATTCTGCACACTACTGGCATGTAGCCCCCAACAGAATACCCTACAAGGAATGCAGCCGCGAACAGAATAAGGGCTGTCCACTCTTTTGGTATATGATGCATATGGTTGCCTAGGCCTGAGTTCCTCTCCCACCTGTTTTTGTTGTTTACAGATCATAATATATTTTAATAATTTTTAAATCAGTATCTTCAATTTCATCAGAAATTATTTCTAGTCTGCCTCAGGACCACAGCCTCGTTCCTTTCAAATGTTGCTTACTTGACCTCTCTCTCCTTTAGATGACTCTCACATACTCACCCTTGTTTAAATTCAAGTAATGAGAAGTTGGACCAGGGTTCTTCACTTAGTGTGCAGAGCTTGAACAGGAAGAACCAGATGAAAGAAACTGAGTGTCTTTCACTGGCAGCAATATAAGCTGCATGCTAAATACCTCCCACAATAAAGTGGAGAAAACAATCAATATTACATTTCACAAGGTTTGGCATGATCTACTGATCAACATGGTGGCTCAAGTGCTTCTCATGTTCCAAAGGTAAGGGAGATTTAGCTGTTGATCAAAACAGTGTCTGGCAATGGAAAGGTCATTATGTGGGTGATCAAAGCAGGTAGAATTTCTATGACAGCACACTGTAAGAGTGACCATTAGCTAAAATGAATGAAGTACTGATGATACAGGGACAGTGAGAGCTAGTTAGGCCATTTTTAGGGATGTAATTCTTCACCAAGACCCAGGACAGACAGGAAGGAAGTGCCGTCCTTGGGCCAAAATCAGGGTTCAGGAGCGCACGCCAACCACACACTCCTAAATCCTAGGACATCATGGCAGTGGTATCATGGCGGCCTCCCATTCACATTCCGTGCTGGGAAGAGGCATCATAAGGGCTGCAACAACATTGTTTGCACAGAACGCAAAGAGTAAATCACCAGAATCTTTTCACATCTAAATCTAAAATATCTAATAATAACATATAGTGGTCATTAACGCTTCATCCTGGCCCCAGTCTGCATTTCATCTTGAAACCTGAGACAAAGCAGCACTTTCCATTTAAAGCACTAATCCAGCCTATCTACCTACCCCTTATTGTGACCTCAGGTTCATTTGTCTATCAACCGTTCTCAAGCCATATCAATCCCATTGTTGCTTTTGTTAAAAACCATCAGCCAGCCTGAAATCCCTTGTAGTTTCCTGGGACCAACCATTGAAGCCTTTGTTACGTAGCCAGATAGGCCACTGCCTTAGGCTACTTTTAAGGTATAAATGTGTCCCCAAAACTTGTATGCAGAATTCCCAAACATGTCTCCCACCAGCTTCGTTCCCAAAGAGATCCCAAAGCAATTTTGCAATAAATGGCAATTTCTAGTAGTCTCCACCTTTGAGTCAACAAGGTAAGATGTATGGTGATGCAATACATTAATAGAATACAGTTACTTGCTTGCTTTCAATTTGAAAAGACACTTTATTATTATTTTTCTTTTACAAACACTTTAAAAATTCACATTTTTCTAGATATAAAATAAGATCAGTCAGGCACATGGTCAGAAACAAGACTTCTGTCTCAACTTTTTACTTCTGTCTCAGCTTACTGTTTACTCAATCTACAATGGTACATGCAACATAATCATTAGTTAAGGCACATGGTTGTTATCTGTTCAAGAAAGTATTAACACATTATTGAAGCATACCTGGCACCTGTATGGGAGTGAGGAAAGGAAAGTGGTGAAATAGGACAGGTTGCTTATCATTCCCACTTCATTGCATGGATTCAATGAATGTGACTAGATGTATATTGGGAGGGGGATGGGGAGGAAGAGCTAATCCCTGAAAACATTTGAAACAGGATCAAATAGTGTTAAAAATGGCTCACTGCATGTTATACTTTCTTTAAAGAGAGGCAAATAAAAGCTAAAGCAAAACACAAGAACTGCATTGCTTCATTCAAGAACCCTTAACAGAAAAAACTAATTGGCTAAAGAAAGTGATTTGTTAAGGACCTCCCTCTACATCTATTCCAATGGCCCCAGCCACATTCAGATAAAATAAACTATTGCTGAGATTTAAAAACAAACAAATAAATGCTACTGGGTGGCTCCCCACCCACCCACATGTTATGTTTGTTTTATTGTGCCATTGTTTGCACTTTGAAAAAAAAGGAGAAAACAGGGTCAATGTGACTTACATAAAGTTTTAATCACTTAAAAAAAAAATTCAAGCCAAAATCCAGAATGAAGCTAAGCCACTGGCAATTCTCATGATCACATTTAATGGAGAGGTATCCTAGCAAACCTTTTCCAAAGTGTGACTTCACAACAATCATTACCCATTATCATATGGATTGTTTGTACAACGGTCACTTGAAAACCAAAATAGATTTCCACTGAAATGTCTAAAAGTCAGGGCATGTCAGGAATAACTATGCCTTGGTGGAGTCAAAATGGATCAGCTCTCAAAACACAGTAAAATCATGTGACTGGGAGCCACAACTTCTGTGCACTGACAACATCAGTCAGTTTCCCCTTGATCTTCAAGAAATGCCTCTTGAACTCCAAACCATCACCCTACAAAGAGAGAAAAAATGCATCAAAAGAAATGTGAATATAGAGATCCAAATATCAGCAATAGCATCTATAGAGACAACAGAGGGGAAGAAGCAGCATTATCAGATGAATGTTTGGCAAAGAATAATTCAGAAAGTTAAGAGTTGGATTGATTGATGGTCTTTTACATCAGTTTATGTGGACTGATGATGATATAAAAAGGAAGAGTGGGGAAAACTGATTAATCTAAATGAAAATTAAACAGATTTACAATGAATAAACTAAATTTTAAAAGCAAAGTAGCACTGATATAAATTAGGAATATATAATTTGTGTGTCTGTGTGTATGTAGGTGTGTGTGTGTGTGTGTGTGTGTATATATATATATATATATATATGGAGTATACTAAAAAGAGATTATAGATGATAATATCTTGGTATGCTTTTTCAAATAAAGAAAAAATACTGAGGCATCTTATATTTAAGGGGGGGAAACCCCAGCAAGGTTTACAGAAAGCAACATTTAAAAAAGCTATAGACTTAAGTTTGCTTATGCTTGTCCAGTGCATGAGCACAATTACTACATGAAAGCAAAAATTGAATGAGTATGGAAATAAACCGCATAATCTGCAACCAAGACTGTCAGCCACAAAAAAGGATTTCCAATTTTCTTGGAATGAAATTTGTTACTTAATTTGGTATACCTTAGAGAGACGGAAGTCCACAAGAATTTTTTCATCCATTTCCACTAAGTTTGCTTTGAAAATCAGTTTGTTGTTTCGTCTATCTGTTGTTGATATGGTGACCTTGGAAGGAAAAAATAATATGTTACCGGGAATAGGTTTAGAATTCAATTTAACCATGTTTATCAGAAGTCTTGGTTTTTGTGAAAAGAAAGTTTGAGTCCAAGTTTTTGTGAAAAGCAAGATATAAATGAATAAATGTAACCATAATAATCTCCTCAATTATACCTGATTTGTGCAGCCTTTCTTCCAGATATAGCCCATCTTATCACAAACCTCCTTCAAGATCTCGTACGACTGATCAGCATCCAACTTTAAGAAGAACCTGGTCATTCTCTTCACCAAGCGCTGCCATGGATTCTTAGAGAAGAGAAAGATGCCAAAAGCCAATTAGAGACAGAAAATTAAAAGTATTCACTTCAAACAAAGATGATTTTAAATTGGAAGCTGAATATCAAATAGTCATGAAAATTATGTGTTGTGATAAAAAAGCTTAAACAAAAATTGTTAAAACCTCAACACAGTCAGACCACTTAAAATAGTGGCACCTACTGTGGAGTACTTTATCTGATGTTCACTGTGCTTCAACAATTCTTATTTTCAGATGCATATTGAAAATTTGCAAACCTTCCAGGTACAGTTCAGCCTGCATGCTCTTTACAGATAATGTAAATATGATGTATTGATTTTACGTATTTTTTCATATTGTGTGCTTTATTAATATTGTATACTATTCTGAAGCAGTTTATAAATATTTATAAATATTTCTGTGTGAAATTGAAGGCTTTCATGGCCGGCGTCCATAGTTTCTGTGGGTTTTCTGGGCTATGTGGCCATGTTCTGGAAGAATTTATTCCTGATGTTTTGCCTGCATCTGTGGCCCTCTGAAGATGGCAGCCACAGATGTAGGCAAATGTCAGGAATAAATTCTCCCAGAACACGGCCACACCTGAAAAAGACACAGAAAACTAATATGGTTTCTGCTTGGACCAAGTAAGTAGTATTTATAAAAGGAGAGAGGGGGAAAAAGAGATTTAAGAGATGAAACAAAACCTATCATGCCAGTACAAAGTTCAACAACAGCAACAAATTAATGGTTCAATAGAAAAGCCACTGTTAACAGCACGACCTTACCTGGGAAGAGCCTGGTGTGCCTAGTAACTGGCTGTTGAGCAGCATGTTTTCAGGGCAAGCTGGTTGGGAGAAGCTGATCCCTTGTACTAGCTTGTCAATACTGGCAGGACTATTGTCCCAAAAGGATAGGCCAGTGCCAGGTTCTGGCTGGGAATTGGAATAAGTCCTTTTTTCCTCACTGCAACAATGACAACAAATGAAAATAACATTACTAGTGTACCACACTGCCACATTTTCTGGCACTATTTACACTGACGAGTTAAAGCTACTTGTGTTGACTCATCTAGACTATAATATTATAAGTGTACTACAGCCATTCAAGTTGCTCATGACAATTAGAGAGACTCCTGCTTATTTATTCAATTTATACCCCACTCTTCCATCATTACTTTGTAACCCAGGAAGAGGCTAATATATTTAGAGATCAAGAAATGCACCTCGATTATTAATAAAACCACAACTAGAGAATAAAAACAGCATACAAACAGCAGGTAATAATTTCCACAGAGACAATTGTGCTAAACTGTGGCAAGAAAACAACAGTCTTGCTGCACCATTCAGCACACTCCTGTACATATCTATTCAGACATAAGTCCCAACTAATTCAATGGAAACTATTCCCAGATAAACATGTTCAAGATCACAGTATCTGTTATTACTTAATATTCCAATATATGGAAATAGCATCAAACTGAATGAAGCATTCTGTAGTCCAAAAGATGTGAGAGTCGCATACAGTTAACTCAGAATGATAGGTAATTAAAAGGATCTACTTAGCTGCAAACAAAATTGATGTAGCAAATAATCCATATATGTTTCTAATGAGAGTTCTGCTCAGTGGTGATTAAAACATGAACCCCCAAAGTCCCTTTCCAACACTCTAATCACTACGGGCAATAAATGTAACAATATGTAGCATTTCTGCACCTGTCATCACCTAGGTGGGTTTGCTTTTAATTTCTTAAGTCAGCACACAGGCACCAATGCAGCACTGAGAAGAGGCAGGAAAGGATAGAGGTTTAACTATATTATATAGGAGTCCTATGGTACATACAGGAGTCCTATGGTACATTCTACAAACTGTCACAAACTCTTTCTGCTTGCGCTATGTGTAGCACCCATGTTTCAAGACATGCTTCAGGGAACGGCAGCAAAGGAGAAAGAATTACAGACCTCCATGTGTACATCACAGTCCAGGGGAAGGAATAAAACCAAATATCATCTGAAGACCACAAAGCCAAATACATTTCACCTGTATGTGCCTTTCATTGGAGAGAAGTCCATATCTGATCGAATGTGCTTAGAAAAACCTCCTGGTGAATCAGAAAGTCCCCCTGAGGAGACTCGAGATCGTTTTATGCCTGCAGAGAAAGATATGCTGTCACCATTTTTTTGAAAATAATTTTTAAATACAGACTGAGTAAAGTGCTGTTTCTGAATGCTGGGCAACTGGCTATCTATGCCATTTGCAAGTTTATTCTTGTCTCTTTTGTAAGTGCCAGAAGAATTTAAACATACAAGTCCTCTTTAGATATTTGACAGATGTTTACATCCTAAATATATTTGGGTGGGGGTGAGTCTTCTGACTCCTCTTATCCAGCACCATTCCCATTCTCCTCTATTTGTACTTGAATACAATGATATAAACTCAAGAATATCCACACAAAATAAATTAATGGCTGGATCAACTGTGCAGACTAGGATAACATGAAATAACCTCAGTGTCTCCAAAATTATCACAATGATCATCAATATCTATTCCCAAACTGCATAAAAGCAAATTGGGACATACTTTCTTTATCAGAAATTTAATTAAGTTTGTGTTCCCACTAAAAATTACAATACTGGAAAGATGCATATATGTGTCTGTCTTCAAGACAATAATGGATGTATCAAGAACACAGAATGACTGACAGCGTACATATAAATATATATATATATATATATTTCAGAAGTAACAGTATCTGAGAGATGGAACCAATGAGCAATGGTAAGAAAAAGCTGAAGAAATCTTACAGCAAGAATGGGAAACGTAACTTTTCAAATGATGACAGATTGCAACTTTCTATCCTCTTTTAGCACTATGAGTTCATCAAAACTACAGAACAAAATTTGGAGAACTATACATTATACCCTAAACTATACCCTAAATTAAGATTAAAATAGCTTGAAATCTCTAATTTAGGAATATAAAGGATTATAAAATGCAAGATATTCTACTGAATAGCATATATTACACTGCTATGTAGATATGTGACATCGTTGAAAGTGTCTGTAGATGAGATAATATTTGAAAGAGGTGCAGCTATATATTAAAGAAATTTACCTTTCTGTAAAGGTTTTGTGTACCATTTGTCTTTTATAATATCTGCAATAGTCACTCTTGATGTGGGGTTCTCGGTTAATATTTTGATAAGCAAAGCTGCAAAGAAACAATAAATATTTTTAATACAAGGCCAACAATTTTAGTAGTCCACACAGTAATCTAATTTATAGCTAAACTGAGATGTCCTATTTCAATTAATTACTTAATATTTTTAGAAGAAATCTTGGCAATTTCATGTCCTTGAAGCACATATGACCTGCACTCAGGAAAAACAACAACAACACTCCAGTTTCACCAGAAAACTGTTAAGCCACAGAACAGGTGTAAGATGAATCAACCAGTTGAAATACCCAGTGGCAATGAATCAATCTTCTTCCATGGTGAAAGATATGATTTCTGTTCTTTCCAGTCACAATATTCTTGGCAAGTATCAACAGGCTGATCCCATGGTAATTCTGCCAGAAAAGAAAGGAATTATTAGATTAAAATGGTCATTTGCTGGGTGGTGGGGACATGGCTATCCAAGTTGCACAATATTTGGAAGGCCATATTTCCAGACTGGTAGTAAAACAAAAGGAGAGAAGGGATTTCATTCTCATACCTCATAAAATTAAACAGTTGGAAGGAACCCCAAGGGCCCTGCCACGTAGGAATCTGCGGCTAAAGAAACCTTGAGAAATGGCCATCCAACTTCTGTTTCAAAACCTCTTAACAAAGGAAAGTTCATAATCTTCTGAAGTAGTGACCTCCATTATCAAACAGCTCTTACATCAGGAAGGTTTTCCTAATGATGAATAGCTAGGCTGGACCCTCTCCCAGATCAACTTTAACCGGCAAGCGAAAACTTTTATTTTCAAGCAGCCTTTTAATATGTAACTGCACCTAGGGAGGTTTCTTATTGAAGTGGTTTTTGTTTATTTTTATTTTTTTACATAGTGTTTGCAATTCTTTTGCATTTTCTTTATATTAATGTGATAAAAAAATTTACTTCTGTTTTTACAGTTGTATTGTTTTTAGCCGTCTTTTGTGAGATGCCGTGTGTCCAATTTAGGAGAAAGGCAGCATATAAAATAAGCAAACAAATGAACAAATATTGTTGATTTAAAAAAAAGAAGCTGCATCCACACTGCAGAAATAATTCAAATTGGCACCACTTTAACTTCCATGGCTCAATGCAATGGAATTCTGGGAACTGAACAGTTGGCCCTTTGTATCCACTAGGGTTTGGTTCTAGGACCCCTCCCCCCGCAGCTACCAAAATCTATGGATGATCAAGTTCCATTAAATACAATGGCACAGTAAAATGGTGTCCATCATTTAATATAACACGAAAAAATCATGCTTTCCTTTTGGGAATTTATGTATTTTAAAAATAGTTCCAAGCAGTGGATGCTTGAATCTGTGGATAAAGAATCCGTGGATATGGAGGGCAAACCATAGTTTTGTGAGATATTTAGCCAACAAACTACAGTTCCTAGAATCGCTTAGATTCAGCTATGATAGTTAAAGTGGTGTCAATCTAGATTATTAGTAACCACAGTTACAACAACTGTTCTATAAAATAATATTCTGCACTTGATATATCCTGGATGGAATCAAACTGCAAAAAAATTAACTGAATTTTTCCCTTAGGCTAGATAAACCTCCAATAAAATTACCATGCAGTGGCAAAAATTTGTTTGAGGTACACTGATTTTGTTTATGATTCTGTGCAGATTGTTCTTTTATTTTCTAAACTTAATATTGATATAAACAGATTTACATACATGTCACTGGATAACAACTTATTAACTTAGAAAAGTTTGATAGGGAAAAAGTAGTCCCCCGGGTTACGAATCCCCCGGGGTACGAAAACCCCGGGGAACGAAAGAGCCGGGGCCGCAAAAACGGCCCGGGGATCCGAATAAAACCCCAGGATCCAAAAGGGAAAAACCACGCGGCCCCTTTAAATTTGCCACGCGGTCCGTCAAAGAAAGCGGTCCCCCGGGAAATGAAAATTTCCGGGTTACGAAAAGTAATCCGGAACGGATTACTTTCGTAACCCGGGGGGCCACTGTAGGTCAGACAGCAGAAGGTCAAAAGCAAAACAAACCAAAATTATCATTCCATCTACAGCTTCTTCTCCCCTTTACAGGAAGGTAGCAACCTAAAGTTATGAGTTCAGAGCTGTCTCCCAGCAAATCATAAATATTGTCATGATGCAACCAGGAAATGTCTCCTAAAATTCTCATATAGAGGACAATATAAAGGATAATGGGCTAGATCTTCCATCTCCCCGACCACAGATGCAAAGCTGGTTTGTGTGAGGGATCACTTTATATCTTACCTCCAGCCAACATGGCAGTGAGTACTATTCCACAAGACCAAACATCAACTGGCTCAGCATGGAATTCTTTTCTTTTAAGGACCTCGGGAGCAACATACGGAAGTGTGCCACATATCTTGTTCAACAATCGCTCACGTCCATTGTATTTAAACACAGTTGCTAGCCCAAAGTCAGATATTTTGAGATTATCTAAACAAACACAAATAGAAAATATGCCATTGACCATCTTCACCATTTTTGTTTAAAGTACATTACAGTGAAATTGATTTAAGCATATGCACATTGTAACAGAGCTAAATCATCCATGTGGCTTAGCAAGGCAACAACATTGTTTATAGAAGCAACAACATGCCTCTAAGAACACATATGCAGAAATATTAATGTTCATGTACTTGCTGGAGGAATTTGTTCAGTTGACAAGCACACAAGGCAGAACCTACTAGGTGGCGGCCCCAAAGTATTGAAGCTCCCTCCCAGTCAACATTTGCTTTGCTCCTTCAGTTTTGGCCTTAAATATCTCTGGCTATTACTGCATTTCCATAAGTGAACTGCAGGAACCACAACTGCAGGAACCACAATTTACAATACTGTAAATATTTATATAACTATGTCCACTTTATATTTACACGTTCAGCTTTATGTTCTGTTACGTTTGTTTTTGTGGAAGCAAATACGGCTTTGTGAGGGATTGGCCTTGAAAGATTACTAATACATAAATAAAATATGGAAGCATTAACTATTCCATCATTTCCTCGATTTAAATCAGCAACAGTTTAGTGAATGGTTAAATGCAATTTCTTAAATCCAAAAGCAGATTGGACCAAAAAAGAGGAAGGAGTACAGCAGTTGCCTTTGTACTATGTTGACATACTTATAGCCCTAGCAAAGACTTAAGAATCATAGAACTGGAAGAGACCACTAGCCATCCAGTCCAACTCCCTGCCATGCAGGAACTCCCAATCAATGCATCCCCGACAGATGGTCCTGGCAATCCAGCCTCCATTTAAAGAGCTCAGGTCAAGCTTGATTTTTTTTTTCCTCTGATCGATTGCTTGTCCATCTGAACTGCTGGAATCTGAATATCTTCAAAATAAAGGAGTGCCACAGAAGACCAAAAATATGCCCATCTACCCCAGGAAAGCTGCTCTTCAAAACAAAGTTTTGCCAAATACCCTTCTAGTGAGTCACTACTAAGAACAAAATTCCAAAATAGAAAGATTGTATCTGAAGTCTGAAATGAATTCAATTAGGGGCAGGTGTTAAAAGAAAAGTTTCTATTTTTCTAGAGACTGCAAATTTTCAGATTATTTTCAGATTATAAGAAGTCGTTGTAGTTGTTGTGTGCTTTTAAATCATTTCCAATTTATAGTGACCCTAATGTGAATCTATCATGGAGCTATGCTCAGGAGTAAGATTTGCTCAGAGTGTGTTTGCCTTTGCCTTCCTCTGAGGCTGAGAGAGCGTGACTTACCAAACTCACCCAGTGAGGTTTCCATGGTTGAGTGGGGTTTCGAACCCTGATTTCCAGAGTCATGGTCCAACACTCAACACATTACACCACACTGGCTCACATTGGCTAAGCCTAAATACCCTGAATGCATCAGAACCCATCTGATCTTGGAAGCTAAACAGGACCAGCCCTAATGAGAGACAGCCAATGAATGTCAGGTACTGTTGGCTAAATTTCGAAGGAAGGCAATGGCAAACTACTTCTGAGTACATCTTGGCTAAGAAAATCCTATGAAATTCAAGGGTTCACCATAAGTCAACCGGCAACTTGAAGGCAAACACACACACTCTGAAAGATTTCTCTCTTACCTCTTTCATCCAGCAACAGGTTCTCAGGCTTAATATCCCGATGTGTTACTCCCAAACTGTGTAGGTAGACCTTAAAAAATAATATACGCTATTAACTTCCCCTTTTCCAAATTTTATTCTTTATTTTCAATTTTGAAAATGCAGCAGAAAGAAACTTACCACGCCAGCTATAAGCTGGTGGAAAAACCTCTGTGCTTCTGCTTCAGGCATCCCTATATCAGGTTCTATAAAAAGACATCTTATTGTCATTCAGTAGCTAATGGAAGGAACATTATTAGTAACTTGCTTCACCTAGTAGAATATTTTGGTTATTTACTCTAAAATTATTATGACTTTAACACATAGTATAGATTATGCATCACAGTAACATTTACAGTAGGCCCTTGGTATGCACCGAAGTTTGGTTTCAGGACCCCCATGGATACGAAATTCTATAAAATGGCAAAATCAAGGTTTCTTTTTTGTATTTTTAAAAAATATATTTCCAAGCAGTGGATGGTTGAATCCATGCATACAGAGCGATGACTGTAAAAGAAAAAATAACATTATAGTTCAAATACCTGACTTCTTCGAAATGCCTAAGATGATTTTAGTTGAAAGCCATACACAAGGCCAAGTGAATGTATGACCTTCAGATGCTGCATGACTGCAAGGCCCATGATTCTTCACCACAGGCCATGCTAGGGCTATCGGAGCTGCATTCCCATGACAAAGTAGCCTGGAGCTTTGAATCCATGGAAACACATGGGCCAAATAAAGTGGCTTCTTGGCCCTTTGGAGACATGCCTTTTATACGACACATGCATCCAATGTGGTTAGAAGCCACGCCAAGGTCATGCTCCGGTCCTTTACACTGGAGCAAAAAGGAGCCAGGATAATCTGGCTTCTGGTGGCACAATTTGGGTCCTGTAGCTGTGGCTCACTTTTGGAGTGAGTTGTGCAGTTGCTGTGGACTCGACCACTTGTGGCTGAAGTAGCCTCAGGCTGTGTTTTACCAGCCATCTGATTTGCCCCTTTGTTTCCAATATACTTACAAATCCCTGAAAGATTACAATACCCAAGCTCAAATGTTTAAAACTCAGGTGTGCTGTAATAGGCAGTACACATACAAAAATTCTAGGCCCTAAAAATAAACATTTTTTTTTCTGGAAAGCATTCAGGCTTTGGAAAGCAAAAATGTTCATGCTACTTCTCCAAACTCTCTTTGATACAGAATGTGGTGTTTCAGATTTCAGATCCAAGTTAAAAAGCTAGTTCAGATTAAAGATGTGATATTCTGACACCTGATGTTTAATGTGACTCCCTCTGAGCAGATCCCACCGTGGTAAAGTGGCATGTAAACTAAATTAATTTAATTAGTTTAATCAATGCAGTTATAAAGAAAGTAAACCCAAGTTTCTACGTTAGTAAATGTAGCCCCACTGCTAATAATCACACTGACCCCCCAAAAATCTTCTGTACCTATTCGATCAAATAGCTCCCCTCCACTGCAGTATTCTAAGAAGAGATACTGAATAGTGCCTTCCCGTCGATGCCCATAGAACTTTACTACGTTTTCGTGATTTAACATTTTGTTGATGCAGATCTCCTTCTTAATCTGTTCTGGACATTCTAAAGCACGTTTCATATCAACCATTTTTACTGCAACTGCTTCTTCAGTGCGTCTGTTCACTGCCAGTTGAACTCTAGAGGGGAGATGGAAAGCAGGATTTCAGAAAATATTTCTACCTCAGAAATTATTGTTAAGGTTAGGTATTACTCTAAACTTTGCCTGCAATCCATAGTATAATCTTTCCCTCTAGAAAACAACACA
The DNA here is from genome assembly GCA_034509955.1 of Urosaurus nigricauda. Lineage (NCBI taxonomy): Eukaryota > Metazoa > Chordata > Lepidosauria > Squamata > Phrynosomatidae > Urosaurus > Urosaurus nigricauda. The sequence goes on from JAOEGL010000009.1 coordinate 12,803,035, forward strand.
TTGCAAATGTTTTGTTAATTCTATTCTTTCCTAAAAGAAGAACCTATACATTACATATATTTATATAATTTTAGCTTTTATAATTTCCTGTTTATTCTAATACGCTGATATTGAGAAATTTGTGAAGCATTTACCTTTAGTCTGCAAGCTACCAGTATACTCTATCTTTACAGAATCAGAGATTTGGAAAATGGCAGGCCTAGCAAAAACAGTGGGCCTGACCTCAAGATGAAGAGCCCTCCCTCCATGACAACACCATCTGGCCTAGGAAGGAGTGAAAGGGCAGGACAACCTCCATCAGGCCTGTCCTAGATTAAGAAGCAGAGCCCTCCCTCTGGTCCTTCTGCCTTGGTCCAGGCCTCAGAGGGAGAGAAGAACTGCTGGACCTGATCCCTTTCCCCACCACCTTTCTCTTCTCCTTTTGTGTCGTATCTTTTTAGATTGTAAGCCTGAGGGCAGAGAACTGTCTAATTAAAAATAATAATTGTAAGCCGTTCTGATAGCCCTTAGGGCTGAAGAGTGGAGTATAAATAAATAAATAAGATAAATAAGACAAAAGACCACAAGGGCCATCCAGTCCAACCCACTCAAGAATTTGAATTTCTTTAGACATCCATCCTGGTTTCTTAAGGCATGTCCCATTTTTCCTGCTCACAGGAACTGTTTGAAATTGTGCCTGTAATATTTTATTTTTCAGAAACCTCCCTAAATTTACCGAAATCCATTAGATTGTGTATCTGACTACACTTGGCTTTCCCGTTCCACTGTATAAGAAATTCCAGGAGAACATGGTCTAGAATGTGTGTCTGACTACACGTGGCTCCTCTTTTCCCCTGTAGATCAAACTCCAGGAGAATATGGTAAGGATCCCACTACTTCCACCCCATTAGCCAGGTCTTTCCTGTTGGTTAGGATCAGATCTAAAATAGCTGATCCTCTTGTTGCCTCTTCCACCTTCTGGACAATGAAAGTGACTGCAAGACAAGTGAGGAATTTGTTGGACCGTATATTCTTGGCAGTGTTTGACTTCCAACAAATAGCAGAATATTTGAAATCCCTCATTATTACTACATTTTTCCTTTCTCAATGTTTGGTCATCCATTTCAGGAAAACATCATCCAAGTCCTCAGTCTGGCCAAATCATCCACAAGCTGTGTTAAATATTGTTACTTAGGCTACATATACTCACTCTCCATATGCACCTTCTCCAAGTGTTTGCACTAAATCCCAATCTTCTACAAAAGGCACTGCCATGTTGACAAACACCACACACTCTACAGATTTAAAAGGGGAGAGGGATTAGAAAAGTCAAGAAAGATAAACATATGGCTATCAAAACTTACTTGACAGTGAAATGCCCTTTTTCAGCAAAGAATATAGTAAATACTTCTTACAGCAGAATAGTAAGGTTATATTTTAGCAACATTTTCTGGAAAACTGTATTTAAACAGTAGGACTTTATACTTAATAAAGAATGATCAGTAGAAGTTTGTCTTTCTTTAACAACCTCAAACAAACTCAAAAATAAGACCAAACAAATGTTACAGGCCTGCAATTTATTTTGAATAGCCCACTGCATTTCTATGGTAGGCATGAAGAAGAGGATCTTCCCTTGCAGCCTATTCCCTCTGCCAGAATAATCTACACATAATCCCAAACAATTGCCTGCAAGCAATTCTACATTCTCTAAACCAGTGGTTCCCAAACTTTGACTTCAAGATGTTTTGGACTTCAGCTCCCAGAATTCCTGATTGTTTTCCAAACTGGCTAGGGCTTCTGGGAGTTAAAGTCCCAAATACCCGGAGGACCAAAGTTTGGGAAACACTGTTGTAAACAGATAGCTTCTACAGAAGGTTGGCCAATAAACACTAACACTAATTGATTTGGAATTCACTCAAAAACAGACTGCAAGTGGATTGTTCATCTATTGCAATGCTTGTCTGGAGGTCATTCCCCCTGCCCTCCTGTGAAGCATTGCAATAAAGAAATGATACACTTCAGAGTTTCATGCCCTACAATTCTAGGTCTTCCACTCTCAGAAGGCCCCATGATGTCTTGCAATGATGAAGGGTTATGATAATTTAAGTCCAACAACATTTAGTGTCTCCCTGGTTGAGAAATACATTTTTGCCATAATGGAATTTGAATTGTTTTCAGATCAGAAGCAACCAGATTCTGTTTACATCTTCAGTTATTGCAAAATCATTTGCCAAAGTTTTAAAAGTTACTGAATTATCTTCTAAAATAAAATCTTGACAGTTCATAACTATCAGTAAGCTACATTGCAGCATGAACAGTAAAACTTTTGGCTCTTACTGGTGTATCCCAGACATACAATAGTAGTACTATAATTGCTGTGGCTTCATACAGTCGAATAATAGGACATGAATTTTCATGTACATATAGTTATAATTCTCCGCCAGAGAACTCTAGTAGTGTAGTTTGGGAGAGCAGCTAGAGAATTCTTAGTACCTCAGCAAACTGCAAATCTCAAATTCCATTAAGATGGAAGTATGGAAGTTAAAATGGGGCCAAATTGCTATATTTGTGTAGTGCAGAGGCACCACTTTCAGAACACACAAAGAATGGTATAACAAGGAGAGTGTCAGTTTGGAGCAGTTCAGAATAAACCCAGAACTGTGACACTGCAATAGAGAAGGTTTCATATCTCCTGCTCAAAAAGTTTTATCTTTCAACAGACCAAACATATACCATACCACAAATCTCAGTGACTGGACAATTTCTCTCTGCAATAATTCCATCTTTCTCAATAATTCACATTGCCAGTGGCTTAACAAGAGAACATTTGAGAATACAGATTTTGTTCAATTTGATTTTTAATGTGAAATATATGTACCTTTAAAATTAGTTTGTCCCTAATGCTAAAGGATGCTAAACACTAAATCACACACACACACAAATATCCTTTGTATATAATATCATAGCCCACCATGCCTGGACATTCAAACTCACAAGCATTTTTAAATTCGCAGCACAACACTATTCCAGAATTAGAGTAATAGCAGCTCCAATAACTTTTCAATGGAGAACAGAAACAACTGGAGATGAACAGAAGGATGTTTACTATAAGTTAAATCTGAGCGTGAAGGATACAAGTAGGATGGACACGTAACACAGTGCTAAAGTGTATCTACGCACACTAGTCAGCCTGAATTAGAAAGTCTCTTAGGGAGGACAACATTTCTACAGATGGGAGGTGATAAAACAGTGCTTGTTGTTGTTGCTGTGTGCTCTCAAATCATCTCTATATTGATGGTCCTTCTAAGGAAAATCTATCATGAGGTTTTCTTGGCAAAATTTGTTCTGAGGGGGTTTGCCTTTAATCCTTCCTTGAGGTAAGTGTGTGTGGCTTGCCCACGGTTTCAGTGGATTTCCATGACTGAGGAAAAATTCAAGCCCCGGTCTCCCAGAGAACAAGTTCAACACTTAAACCACTACACCATGCTGCCTCCTAGAAAAGTGCTACTCTGCGCCTTTGACTGCTGGAATACGGTGAGTTTCCAGGAAAGTCACTAAGAGTTGTAGCCAAATATCGTATTTTTAGAAAAATTTAAATGGCCAGACTTTCACATCAGAAAGGCTATAAAAGCACTGGGATAACGAACATCTTATTTCCTCCATTAATTTCCCAAATATGCTGCATGGCATTGTTGACTATTGCACAGCCCACATATCAGATGTTGTTAGACCGCAACTCCTAGTATCCCTAGGTGAAGATGAAAAATGCTAGAATCATAGAGTTGGAAGAGACCCCAAGGGCCATCCAGTCCATCCCCATTCTGCCATGCAAGAACTCTCGATCAAAGCATCCCCAAAAGATGGCCATCCAGCCTCTGTTTAAAGACCTCCAAGGAAGGAGACTTGGACTCCACCACACTCCGAGGGAGTGTCTTCCACAGTCGAACAGCCCTTAGTGTCAGGATGTTCCTCCTAATATTGAGCTGGAATCTCTTCTCCTGCAGTTTGCATCCACTGTTCCGTGTTCTAATCTCTGGAGCAGCAGAAAACAAGCTTGCTCCCTCCTCAATATGACATCCCTTCAAATATTTAAACAGGTCTATCATATCACCTCTTAACCTTCTCTTCTCCAGGATAAACATCCCCAGCTCTTTAAGTCTTTCCTCACAATTAGGCATGGTTTCCAGACCCTTCATGGTTTTTGGTCACCCAATTCTGGACACATTCCAGTTTGGTCCCACCTGGAATACTATGAGTCTAGTTCTGGGCACCACAATTCAAAAAGGATGCGAAGAAACTGGAGCGTGTCCAAAGGAAGATAACTAAAATGGTGAAGGGTCTGGAAAGCATGACCTACGAGGAGCAACTTAGGGAGCATGGGATGTTTAGCCTGGAGAAGAGAAGGTTAAGAGGTGATATGATAGCCCTGTTCAAATATTTGAAGGGATGTCATATTGAAGAGGGAGCAAGCTTGTTTTCTGCTGCTGCAGAGACTAGAACGCGGAACAATGGATGCAAGCTGCAGGAAAAGAGATTCCACCTCAACATTAGGAGGAACTTCCTGACAGTAAAGGCTGTTCAATTTCCTTGGAGTGTGATGGAGTCTCCTTCCTTGGAGGTCTTTAAGCAGAGGCTGGATGGCCATCTCTTGGTGATGCTTTGATGGAGAGTTCCTGCATGGCAGAATGGAGTTCTATGATCCTACTGCAGCATATCATCTTTTGCAAACTGCAAAAAAACAACAAAAACATTCATTGAAACTCATGCATTTTGGGGAGGGGGGGAAGCAGGGTTGGGAAAAAAAGGGGGGGAATAATAAAAGTCATTAGAAACATATATAACAGCATTTTGTTTCAATTATCAACCAGGATGACACCAATCCCAGAAATTAGTCCTCACAAAACTAAAGCAAAATGCAATGGAGGAGGAATAATGGGGGTTGAAGTGGCAGCAGGGCTCCATGCTGTGGAATTCTGGGAATTGTAGTTTGTTGTGGCCCCAGAGCGGAGCGGAGCTCCGCTCTGGGGCCACAACAAACTACAATTCCCAGAATTCCACAGCATGGAGCCCTGCTGCCACTTCAACCCCCATTATTCCTCCAGATAGTGATTAAAACCTCAGCAAAGGCTCACCTCCCCGGCTTCCTCCTCTAATTGTCCTCCGGCCTCTCAGGAACCGACGCTTCCCGCGCAAAAGCGAAGAAAGGAGGAGGAGGAGGAGCCCGGAGGAGGCCATATTAATTGGAAGGGAAAAGGAGGAGGAGGAGGAGGCCCTGAGGAACTCCTCCAACTCCGCCCCTGGCTTGGGCCTAGTAGTAGGAGTTGAGGCCTGGGAACATGGCGGCTTATGGCTCTCCAAAAAAAAGGAAGGGGGGAGACACAAAATGAGTCCCGGCCTCCCTTCAGGCTCTGAGTGACTGAGGGCCGCACTCTTGCTCTCCTCAGGCCTTAAGAGAACTAGGCCTCAGCAGGCCTCTGATCGGCCAAAGGACTAGGCCTTGGTCGCCCAAAGAAAAGGGGGGGAGGGGGACTTTGGTCGCCCAAAGGAGGCCTTGGTCGCCCAAAGAAAGGGGGGAGGGAGGCCTTGGGAGCTGGAGTAGGTTGTGGGGCCCAGAGTGGCTCAAGGCTGTGGAATTCTGGGAGTTGGAGGATGTTGTGGGGCCCAGAGTGGCTCAAGGCTGTGGAATTCTGGGAGTTGGAGTAGGTTGTGGCCCAAAGAAAGGAGGGAGGCCTTGATCACCCAAATAAAGGGGGGAGGGAGACCTTAGTTTCCCCTTCTTAATGCACATTTATGGAGATTTGTGTGTGACTGACTCCTCTTCAGAGGCCATTCATAGTAGTATTTAGGCCACACGCCGCACTACATATTAGAGCCTCAATTGCCTCTACCATAGGCCTCCTCCTCATGTTGCATTCTGGGATTTGCAGTTTAAGGAGAGAATTCTCCTCAGCCAGAGAGCTCTTAGGCCTCATAGAATCATATAGAGTTGGAAGAGACCCCAAGGTTCATCAAGTCCATGCAGGACTGCCATGCAGGAACTCACAATCAAAGCATCCCAGACAGATGGCCAACCAGCCTCTGTTTAAAGACCTCCAAGGAAGGAGACTCTATGTATTCCACTGTCGAACAGCTCTTAATGTCAAAAAGTTCCTCCTAATGTTGAGGTGGAATCTCTTTTCCTGGAGCTGGAAGAAAATGGATTATAGAATGTTTTATTATAGCACGATGAAGAAAATCTTTAAGACAAAGTGTTCATACAATCTCCCAAATCATTTCTAAAAACTATGTACAGCATCTAATTATAAGATTGCATGTACAACACTGTGTAAATTTACAGCACTATATAAATAAAATAAATAAATAAAAATAAAATCAAATTACTGTATTCTGATTTCTGTGCACTGAGTGAGGACCACCAAGTCCTAGGTTACAAACTGAACTCTCAAGAAGAGGATGCATTTCTTCCTTTTGGAGGCACTGCTATTCTCACAAGAGCTTTTACTCTCATTTTTTCCTTGCAGGTGGGTCTGCTTGGCTCCTCCATGGCTTCAATATTATTAAAAATTTTACATCTCTAATCGTATGGCTCTCCACATGTGGGGGTATGATGCACCACTGCCATACGCAGATGGCAAGCCCCATAGAATGAAAGTGGTGCACACCCACACAGTGCCTTGTGCTCCATTCATACAAACGGATCTTGGGAATCCCACAATTTTTGCTTTATGGGCTGGGTGAGGGGTCCAGAATGGATTCCTTGCATATGGCAAAGACAGACTGTACAACCTTTAGCATTTCCCACCACTGGCTAAGGATGCTGGCAGTTGCAGCCCACCAAACTTTGGAGGACATAATTCCCACATGGTTCAATTGCTCTCCTACTGTGATACATTGTAGAAGAGTAGCCCACATAGCCAAACAAAATTATTGTCATTTTGTTTTGATCAAATGTGGAATATAGTAACTGTTGCTTCTCACAGGAGAATCTTGTTTTTCACTTGGAAATTAACACTCTGCCATCTGATCCAGCACTGATTCAGAAAACTGTTCTAATGGTGGTCACATTATCTTTGGGGACAACCAGCCAAGTGTCTACACATACATATGCATTCATATCACTTTCCATTAGTATAATGTTGTGATCTTGTACAGGTTGAGCTCCCTCATCTGGAATTCCAAGAACAATGTCTTTTCTATGTATGGATGGCTGCAACACCCAGCAGTGACACGTTGTTTTCTGCTAGTTCAATGCACACACACTCTGTTTCCTGTAAAAATTATTTAAACTACTGTATAAAAGTACCTTCAAGCTATGTGCATAAGGGGTATATGAAATAAATGTATTTTGGGTCCCATCTCCAAGGTATCTGCTTATGTATACAAATATAGGTATTTAAAATAATAATTTTAAAAACCACATCCAAAACACTTGTGGTCCTAAGCATTTTTGGATAAGGGAGATTTAATATGTACTCACTTACCTGGGAGTACATTTCAATGTATTGAAGCACTTTTTCTAGGTAAACTGCAGTGCAATCACCAATACATTCCCAATTATGTTACTATAATAATGGAGATGATAAAATTAAAAGAAGAAAAGCTCCAAATTGCATGCAAAAATTTAAATCCGTTGGATTTCAACTCTCAAAAGCCATAGTCAAGGATGCTGGGAGTGGATGTAAAAAGCATTTGAAAGGCTAAAGGTTGAAAACCACTGTTTAGACAACTTACTATATAAAACTAAGCACACTTGCCCATAAATGTAGCTTTGAATGGGCCTTTCAGACTGCTTCTGTACAAAACTTTTCCACCACAGCCCTCTTCCTGACTCTTTTTGTGATGCAAAACATGGCAAAATTGAATGTTATGTCACAATCACAAGAGTTTGGGTTCAAAGTAAGAGCAAAAAGTCCATTTATTTTAATGTAGAGAACTCCATTCCCAGTGGAGACAGGTAGCACTCCATCATACAGATGAAGGTATATTTAAGGTCTGTGGTTATTTGTGATATGCAAGACTGGCTTTTCTTTTTTTGAGCAGTAGCTTTGCTCCATACCAAACATAACACATGTTCACACTCTGCCCCCTTCCCACAAGTCAATAGTAGCAGAAAACAAAACCTATTATCATTTGTTCATGCTGAATACAAAACACCCTGTGATATCAATGGCTGGCCCAAAATTTGATTACAGAATAGAAGGAAAAGCCATAGGTTTTTCACAGTCTCTTTGCACAGGATAGCTCTTAACCAGATTTTTTCAACGCCAACAAAATTCTCATGTTCCAACCGTGAACAGAAAATTCACCAGTGATTAAGGCTAATGCTTTGTTTTAAATTTCCTGAACATGTATGAAAGAGTGTGCTATTTTCTGTATGAAAAGACCACATACAATACAGGGGAAATTGTTTTCTTGCGGTGAACTGAGGGAAGTTTCCTTTTTGATATAGTGAATAGAGAGCCAGTATGGTGTAGTGGTTTGAAGGCTAGACTAAAACTATGGAGACACTCCTTTCAGCCACTGGGTGACCTTGGGCAAGTCACACTTTCTCAACCTCAGAAAAAGGCAAACTCCCTCTGAAGAAATCTTGCTAAGAAACCCCCATGATAGGTTTGCGTTTGGGTCACCATAAACCAGAAACAAAGGGATAGAACAACAAAACAAGGTCTCAACAAGGTAGAGCAAGTAGGAAAGTAAGGCAGCTGGGATATAAGAGATAGGCAGGAAAACAGTTGCTGACACATACCTGTATCAATCTTAAAAGCAATCTACTTATTCAGCACTGCTACTATTAACCACAATCAAGGGACAAAGGGAAATAAACAAATACACACACTTTTTCCATCCCCTTTTTAATTATCTACCACAAAGATACTATTTTGAATTTGGTAGCTGGGTTGCATTTATAAAAATCATTCCATCTAATACATATTCAACGCATGAGGACGGGAATTCCTGGACGTTTAATCCCAATTCTTTACTGACAAACAGTATAAAAAAATCATCTGCTTCACAGGCAAAGGCTCGATCAGTGCTTATTATGGTACACCTGAAGGCAAGTTACGTTCTTGACAATCCACGATTATCCAAATCCTTTACCTGTTAAGAGAAAATTAAGCATCTTAGTTTTCTGAATAATTAATTTTAAAAAACACCTAGACCTTCCAGATGAAACAGCAACTAACAAAGAATTCTTTTTTATTTAGGACCAAGATAAACACTGTTGCTTCTTTTTCTCCAAAACTTCCAATAGTGCAGGGAAACATGTTACTAGAGAATACTATTTAATCCACAATATCATTTGAACCACATGAAAGGTAGAATAATTTTACTTCATTTCGTGTTATGATAGAATAGATCATTTCCCGTATCAGAATCTAGCAATAGGACAGGCTTAACAGCTCATTAATATCAAAGGTTTAAAACAGCACACATGTATGCACCTTGCAAGAAAGAAATGATACTACAGAGCATTTCTTTTCTGCCTTTAATAGAATCATGCAGTTGGTCAAAACCATAAGGGTGAACACCCTTTGGGTTTGGCCAGTCAACCAATTACAAATCCACATTAAAATATTAAGTAGCGGAAAGCAAATGTATATTGCAAACTGCAGTAACCACAAACAAGAAATAAGAGCTAGCAGACACGGGCCGAACTATATTTCATTCTAATGTGCATTATTCATGTGTTACCCCCAAACAGTTTTTCCCAGAATCATAGGGTTGAAAGAGACCATGATGACTGACACTGCTGTTTTTCTTGCTGCCCCTCATCATCACTGATAAAGGAGAGAGCTTCAACTGATTCTGCCACTCCAAACTCAAAGGATGATCTTTGATCCTTCTGCTTCTATGTATCACATTGCTTCAACTACCTCCTGCGTATGGGAACTGTGCCCCAGTGCCATCCCCTGTGTGTTTCTCAACTAGGAGTCTGCTCTGCTGTGTTAAAGAAATCCTTCTATGATTCTATGATTCTATGATTCTGTTCCCTAATATGCTGCAGATTGGATAAACGGGCCTCAAGCTGTTGTACCTTTGCTTCCAACGGTGTAGCTACCTCTACCCATCACATTTAGGCAGCTGATAGGACCTAGTTTTTGCTTACTTTGTATATTCGGACTAGCCAATGTTCTGTTGTGTATGCTTCCTCCAACACATCCAGCTCAAAGTCTTTGTTACCAATCTCAGCATTACGTACTCTGTCATAACCTGGAGGACGCTCTAGAAATTGCAAAAGAATAAAATGATTAAAAGAAGCTTCTCTGATGCCCTCTCACCATTATGTCAATCTTAGGGGGGAAAGAGTTGTAACAAAAATCTGGAAACGAGCATACACTGCTTTTTAGTACATAGCAAAACCATCTAAAGTGTAATGCACAAAAGGAAGTGAGGGGAAGCAAAATAAATGAATTTTAGTTAATGGCAAGTTTCACCACCAGCATCACAGTCCTACTGGGCTACAAACTCTGATCCTGTGTTAGGGGCCAGAAGACCAGATACTGGGAGAACCAGGGATTACATGTAGATAAAAACCACTCACTGGCTTCTGTGTAGACTTGTCCGAAGCGGTAGTAGCACATCTTGTACATAAGGCAGTTAAGTAGCACAGGAGAGCCCTCCCTGTCCACACGGAATTCTCCTGTTGGTGTGTAGTAATCATGCTCCTTTATGTGCTTGCCAGTATCTGTACTCCCTCCAATTCGTACCATCCATAAAAATTTGTTAATATCTAAGGAACAAGAAGCAAACTGATTAAATAATCTTTTTACAAATCAAACAGATTAGAATACAGTGAATAGATTTTTTTAGTTTATTATTAATTAAATAAAATGTTTTAATACATCAGTTTTGTACATCAAAGTTCTTAAAAGAGGAACACTCTTGTCAGCCTAATCCCAAGCTACAAATAAAAGTGTCATATGTCACTCTTGATTAACAGGAATTATCTAGGGTACTACTGTAGCACATGAAAATTTGCTCTTTGCCTTATCACAGATCAGTGGAGAATATTAGCATGACAATGAGGTAAGGATATAATATTGAACAATGCAAGTTCTTTTTGCGAATGTAGAATCTGCATAACAGAAGTTTGAGTTTACCATCTGAGGAGTATCCAGTGAGGCCTCCAAAAATTACCAATACATAACTGACATCAAGCTCTCTCATAATTTCATAAGCTCGTTCTTCTGTAGATGCCATGGCCTGAAAATTAAATAGTAATTTATAAATTCTCTGCACATTTATCACACTTTTGATTAATTATCATTAAGTAATTTAAAGATCAAAACCCCTTCAGTCAACAATTGTCAACAGTTGGTGGGAACGCAAGAGAGAGCCTTCTCGGTGGCTGCCCCTAGACTCTGGAACTCCCTGCCCAGGGAGATCAGAATGGCTCCCTCCATGATGGCCTTTCGCCGGCAGGTTAAGACCTACCTGTTCACACAGGTGTTTAAGGAATTGTTATGAGGACAGGAGGGGATATTGAATAATTTGTTAATGTTTTAATTGTACTGTTTGTAATGTTGTGAAACTGCTCTGAGTCCCACTCCTGGAAAAGGATTAATATAATAATAATAATAATAATAATAATAATAATAACAACAACAACCACAACAACAACAACAACATGATCCATTATGCAAGGCATAAAAAGTGAATTTCTGAGTACTCAAGTAAATACGACATGATTTCCTGGTTTACTACAAATGGGACAAAGAAAATGAGAATTTACCTACCTGACCAACTCTGGAAATGTGTGTATTATTCCACGTGTTGTTATCCACTAGAATTGTTCGGTTTGCCATGGCTGTTATCTGATACCCATAATCCCACCAGGACATAACTTTTGCATCCTGGGTTCAAACATGAAAAGGCAATCAACATATTTTTTTTTCAAAACGAACACACAAAAAGGCATTAAATGCACTTGAACTAAATTGTGATGGTAGAATGAAAATCTGAATGTTACAGGGGTTTTTTTGGATAAGTATCCGAAACCTGTCTCTTCAGTGATGGTGCAAACCTTTTAGGAATGCGGCAAGTTTTGATTAAGTATAATGAAAATGTATCAGGTCTAATACACATGCAGATAAATTATGTTAGCTATGAACATTTATCACACTATTTTGCCTAGGACCAGTGGATCCTGGCCAACACCTAGGTTTTATATTAAGAATACTATAAAGGCAAAAAAGCTATTGTAAAATATGTGTCTATTCAGTCACTGTACAGTGATAGTAACCAACTATGCAGAGATTTACCTCTGGTGTATTGTGACGAAGCCAGTAATAAGCCTCTCTGAAGTCATCAAATATGATTCTACTGCCATCACCACCACGAGCAGACAGCACTATGGAGGGGGAAGAATAGGCTTCACTGGTTACCCAAGTTGAATGGAAAGTGTAGGTGATCAAGAAAAAAGCCATGACTAGGATCATGCCACTGGCAACCTAGGGAAGCAACAATAACCATCAAAGCAAGCTAACATAGAAATTATTACTTTGCTAAAAAACTCCATCTTGTTAAAGGTTAAGTATTTAGCATTAATTCAGTAATTACCCAACTTGTAACAATTTAGATCCCTAGCTAACACTGAAATACCACTCTAGGAGTTAAAGTACAGCAATGTCTGGGGTCCTAAGGTTGGGAACTACTGGTTCAGGAATTGGTTTATTATAATTCCCACCTTCTTTACTAGAGCAGTGATTCCCAACGTGGGTGGTATGCCCCCACTGGGGGCAGTGGAAAGATCCAGGGTGGCAGTGAGGGAAATAGGGCAGCAAGGAGTTGTGAGGGAAAAGGGGACAAGCAGGAGGGCTTTCAGTCAAGGTATTGGTGTGCAAGAAAAACAAGGGGAACCAGCAGCTTTTAGGTCATGCTGGGAATGAGGGTAGCATTAAACTTATTTTCAGGGTCCCTTAAAACCACTGCACAGCCTTGCTGATTGCTACGTGTGGTGGTCTCTCCCATTCTTCACTCCCTTCCACTAGTAGTGGTGGCTGAGAAATCAGTAGTAGCGGCAATAGGGAAGAAGTGGCAGCAAAAAGCTTTCAAATTTGGGATCCTGCTTAAGCTTTGTGAGTTTTGCCAGGACTTGGCTGGTAGGTCAGAGTTGCACTGCTGTTTCAACTTTCTTTCATCAGATAGGCCGAGAGAAGAGGAAACAGTAAAAACAATGTTTGGTAATGGGGAGCGTGAACACTTGAAGCTGTGTGGGGAAGGCATGTATCTGGGGAAGGAGGGGGAAGAGTACCTGGGGTCAATTCTTGGAAAGAATCCTTTGCCTTATCCCTTTCCCCATGCTTGCCAGAGCCCCTGTGGCCCCTGCAATTCTCCTACACATACATTATCCGCTCCGACAATGAAGGATTGAGTGTCTTTCCTCACAAGGGAGAAGCTTCTCCCTTTGCACCTGGTTACTTTGGGATCAGCAACTGAGCAGCCTCTTGCCCTTACTGGCCTTTGCCAGAAGGCAGTCGTGTCACTAGAATTGGTGTCAACTGGTGCAATTACTCATGGTGTCATTCCCCCATTGACCTCCTGCTTTACTAGACAATACAGAACTATAAGTAATGTTCTTTGTACCAATGTTGCACCTTAATAATTCCATCTGTCACTGAATGTAATGGCAATAGGTGTGACATAAACAACTTCTAAAATACTTCTTTGTCATACAAACTCTTGAAATTGGAGGCTTCTGTCTCCCATTCACATAAGAGACTCCTGCTTCATTTGTGGGGTGCAGGAGAAATACAGGGATGCTTCCTCCTCCTCACTTCCAAAGCAGAATGCTGTTGTTACAATGGAAGACAGAAGTCTCCAGCTTTGGATGTGGGGTAAACGAGGAATCCAGGAATTCTTTTTGTTCTTTACTCCTGCAGTGGAAGGCTGTTGACAGAATGGGAGACAGCAGAATGCCAGTGGAGTGCAGGAAAAATCTAGAGATTCCTCCTCCACCTAATTCCCAAAGCAGGAGGCTTGGTGTGTCAATGAGAGACAACAGCCTCCAGCACCCAAAGAAGGACACAGAATTAACCAATAGCCTTCTGCTTTGGGAGTGAAGAGGAGGAAGATTCCCCGAATTCCTCCTGCACCCTCTTCCAAAGCTGGGGGCTCTGGTGTCAATGGCAGACAGCAGCCTTCCTCACACTCACTCGCTTCCTGATCCTCCTGCCCACTTCTCCCTCTTCCATAGATGTGGTCAGGCCACACCAGGAGGCCAAAGGAACCCACAAAGTCTTGCTATGTCTTCTCTTCTCTCAGAAGGTGTTGGAATCTCAGTGGGCAAAAAAAGGAGAGGCCCCATTTGCCCCCTATCTGGGCACACCTGCTGAGCTCTTCTTACATGTTTAACGCTACACCCCTTATCTTCCAAAATTCAGACATTTAGGGAGCAATAATAGCATTGCCAGGGTGGTGATTATGAATTCACCTACTTATGGTGTCTCTCAGTGTGACCCGCATCATCTATATCACCTAGTGATGCCTCCACCACAAAGCCGGTATGGCTACTTAGCTGTTGCTCCCAGCAGCATCAGTGGCAAAGGGAGCAACAACCAAGACTAGTTGCTTTTAATGTACAGTAGACCTAATACCAATACATGTTGGTGGGTAGGGTAGAGTTATCACCTAAGGGAAAGGGAGTGGTAACCCAGAAAAGTTTGGGGACCACACTGTTCTATAGGAACAAGCAGTTTCTCTACATTTAAGCCCCACACTCATAATCCAACAACCACAACTGACCTCACACTGAGACTCACTTCATTTTTGATGGGGTAAGTAGAATCCTGTTGCTTTTTTGACTTCTTGTCTGGTCGGCTGATATCTAAATTTTTCATGTAAGTTGATAACACTTGAGACACTCCAATACCAGACAGAATACACATAACCGGGGCCAATACCAGCATGAGACGAACCTGTAAGATAGTGGATTTTTGTTTGAATTTACTAAATGCCCAACACAGCTACCTCTGCATATTTTCTGTAAGATAGCAGTATATTAAGAATTTAGTCAATGTGCACATAAGTAACTACTGGAGGTAAAAATCAGTCTATGGGGGGAAAGTCACAAACAGCAGTCTCCATGTCACTCAGCACTAAATATACTTTTTAAAAACTGTTTAATACTTTATTAAATTGTAAAGCATAATATCAATCAAAATTAACAATATTCCCTTCCGCTATTGTTCCCCCCCCCCAATTAATTCTATTACAACAAAAGGTGAAAGAAAAGAATGGTGTGATTCTTGTCCAGACTTCCCACTAGAATGTAAAATACAACATTAGAATCCGTAATAAGACAGAACGGTTCAAATTATCCAAATTAGCCCGCCTCCTTCAAACTGCACTTATTTTTGCCATTCTACCCTGCATTTATCTAGAATGCTATCATCTCTGTTTTTATCCTTAACATACTGAGTAAATCGGTACCAATTTAAACAAAATGCATCTGGCTTAACCTTTCCTTTACTCATTATGAAGCACTAAATATACCTCTAATTCAAAGATGTCTGAAATTGAGAAGGTAGCCAGAATACATAGTGTGAGTAGATTACTCGTCTCCACCACAAGAAAACAGTACCAGTCCTTCTGAAGTAATGCTCTTTTATCTGACTTGGGGTAAAATACAGTAATGCCTGTGTTTTACTTTATACCCTATACAACTCTATAGAACTAGTCAATCTTATATTAAGCCAACACTTATTACTTACCATCACAGCAGAGAAGTACATGCTGGTCACACCATACATGATGATAAAAATGCGGGCATCAGACAGGTTACTGAAACAGTAATACAGACCAACTGTAGGAGAAGGAGAGATGAGTGAGCTGCCATGCATGAACAATTTGTTTGGTTTTAAAAAGCCAATTCCTCCCCTGAAGTTTATACATAAAGTTTCTGCTACTTGAAAGGAAAATTCAGTTATGGTACTGTACTCAGTATGATATACAAACCTGGGAACATGAAAACAAGAAGCTGAAGATCAAAATAATAAGATGACCATGTAGTAGGCTGGTGCTCAGAGACTGAAGCAATGATGGGTATATTATTCTTTGCATAGGAAGGATCAAGGAGTGAGTAGAAGCGGCCAGTCCATGGGGAAATTTTTCCTGGCAAGGAGATAAAAAAAGATCCAAATTCATAAAGGGATATTACAGGCAGAATTGAAATATTTGGGGGTATCTTACCAAATTTTTACACACTGCATTACCTGCTTGTCTCTCATCCACCTCTTTCAACATCGTGTCCCCTTCTCGGAGAACTATAACCCCAGAAACAAGAGCCACTATAGGCCCATCAACTAGGGAGACTTTCAAGAACTCAGTGGCCTGGTACAGACAGCCACAAAAGAGGTGCTTTCAGTCTGGCTTGAAAACATTGCATTTAGATGACATATGCCTTTAACCCAGCAGAAAAGTGCCCTTAAAGAAGCAGTTTTTTTCCACTTGTTCCTGGCTTGAAGCCATGTCATGTGGTCATGACATGAGCACTCCAGCTGCCTTGGGAGCCGGTGGTGTGGTTGGTGGGGTTTCAATGTGACTTCAGAAAAGGCAGCTTCAAGCCATCTTTTCCTGCCCATCTGTTTCACCACTATGTCTTGTTTCTCAAAAAAAAAAAAAATACAATCTATTCACAACTGTCAAGTGTGTAAAATTGACTTACTGTCAAAATCTTTTATTTTTCCTTATATTTCTGCTTTCTGTCTTTCGTTGCATTCAGCATTCTTTCTACTTATAATCATTTTCCTAACTATTTCCCCTTACGTTTGATAGAGAAGGGCAAATACATCTGGTTTGTACAGCAGGATAGTAAAAACGGACAAGAAAGGGAAGGGCCTCAATGGTTGTAAATGAAAAGAATGTGGGCTCCTGTAGATCCGGTTGGCACGAGGAAATAACCCAATTGTAACAGATTATTCCTCCATGCCATCCCATAAATGATTCTTAACAAAAGCAAGGAAACTTTTCCCATCAAGAGAAAGATCAAATTAACATTCCTACCAAACAATAAAAAGAAATCTATCAGTGTCCATCTTAGTGGCATCAGCATCACCATACCTGTCAGCATAAGGACAGCTCCTATTGACAAAAGGACAAATCCAACTAGAGAAATCACACTCCTGAAGAGAATCTCAAACTGCTGAGGGTTCAGTTTGCTGCGCAGATAATCCACAAAGGCATGAATTTGACATAGGCCAAATACACCCAAGGCAGCCATGTGTTCAGAGGACAAGACAGGCTGCAGAAAAGAACAGATATGTATAATTAATTTGCATTTCATAACAATTAAACATTTTCCCCCTCTGGCCAGGAGTCTCACACAATCTAATCTTTAGCCATAAAGAATTATCAGTAGCAGCTTGACTAGGTACCTGTACAATAGATTTGATAAACACAAAATTCCATCTACTGGCCCCTCTTCCATTTATTACTGTATTTTGGACTTCATGGTTTAGATAAACCTTAACGATCTGAAAAAGCCCAGAAAGGCCATGTTGTTCTGTGGCTAGTATAATAATGTTTTAGCAGATGAAAGCCATTTTATTAAAATGTTAGAATGGAATAATATTTTTCTGCTAAATGAGAAATGTTAGTGGAGGGCTGTGCTTAATTTTTTTCCTTTCACACAGTTACTTTCTAGCAAAGTGATTTGCTCAAAATCAAAACCACTGGTTCCTCCCTCCCTAACATAATCTCTGCCAGCAATTCAGATTTCTCACCTGGAAGCCAACAAAAGAGATCTGCATTGACAAGATGGTTCCTAAACAGTATACAGTGCAATAAGCCACATATATCCGGTGGGAGAATCGTCCAGTGAGCATCAGTACCAAGACATGAAGGGGAATGAGGTTAATCAAAAACACATAACCTCCCCATGAAGAAACCTGAATGATGATAAAAGAGATACAATATTTATATTTCAAAACATAACAAAGACCCAGCTCCCAACACAAAGAGTTTGCTAATCCCATGATGCATACTAATTTTGCTTCTGAGAAGTCCAGAAAAGTCCCTTTCATATTAAAGTTTCACCATCTTATTAGTTCACCTTGCACAACTGGTAACTCTACCTAATATCACAGAACTAAGGCCCAGAACAGATGGTCTGGAAGGAACAGCTAGAAACCACTCCGACCACAATAAGGCTAGGACCACGACAACTGCACAACCCAGTCTTGAAGTGGGCTGCCACTGTGGTCCCAAACAGGCCACTGGCAGAAGTGGACTTAATCCACTCCTAAAAAGTCTGCCTTTTGCCGCCTTAGCAAAGGCTTGGAGTGGCTATTCGCCACTTTGTGAGCATGCACCATTTAAACACCACACCCCCAAAGCAGCCGGAAGCCAGTTTATTTGGCCCATGTATTCTGGGCCTAAGACTAAAAGATCAATACTGATACTAAGTCCATCTTATTTCTTTGTGACTGAACGAGGATTTCCTGTTTCATGAATGTCATAGCACCAATTCATCCTTATATCCAAAAACCTATGAACAATATTTCTGAAATAGTACCAAGGATTCCTTATTATTCTTTAATCCTTTACAAAACTATTA
The DNA here is from genome assembly GCA_034509955.1 of Urosaurus nigricauda. Taxonomy (NCBI): domain Eukaryota; kingdom Metazoa; phylum Chordata; class Lepidosauria; order Squamata; family Phrynosomatidae; genus Urosaurus; species Urosaurus nigricauda. The sequence continues at coordinate 12,821,570 of JAOEGL010000009.1, forward strand.
AGAAGTGATAGTGAAACTACATTACAGTGGTAAAAAGAGTACAAAACATGGAGACTTGAGAGATGCTTACAGCCTAAATTTAATGTGACAAGACTATCAGCTGTTTAATACTTCTGACAAAATGATAAAGAAATTCAAGGCACTATCCAAGATTATTATTTACCATGTAGAAATAGGCAAGTGCGCACATGGCTGCCCAATAGATGGAGCCTGTTTTCACTGCTTTGATCCACATGTAGTAAGTCAGAAGCATACAGAATATGGCAATACCTAGGAGGGGAAAGTTACATGAGTCAAACTTAGTAAATTTTGGAACAAGCCCCCCCCCCCCTTTTTTTTTTTTTTTTTTGCAAGCTATGAGCCTGGAAATCCTGGGGGTTATGTGCAGAGAAAGAAAGAGAGGTTTCTACCCCTTTTGCAAGCCATGAGCCTTGGGAATCCTGGGGGTGAAGAGAAGGGAGAGAAAGGATTCTACCCTGTTTTACAACCCATGAGCCTTGGGAATGCTTTCGGTAAAAGGAAGAGTGTATTTGTTTGTGTTTGTGTGCCGAGGTTTGTTTCCCCTTTTCAATGCTGAGACTATGACCCTTGGGAGAGTTCCAGAGAGGGGAGATTTAGGGAGGGATGTGGTGCTTTGTTTCCCCCAGTGTTTGACCCTTGTGTTTGACCCCAGTGTTTGACCCTTAACTTATCCATAGGTGATATCAAAATCCATGATTTTGGCCCCCAAAACTGCCCTCAACTTATACATGAGGCCAACATATACATGCATATATATGGTAGTTGGCAAAATGCAAGGCACATTAAACAGTAGTCTCACCTTCATTGTCATAGGAGCCAGCAACAGAACGAGAGATGTATCCTGGCACCACAGCAATCATTGCAGCTGCCAGGAGACCTGCCCCTGCATCCTATCCAGAAAAAAGAAGACATATGTTGATGATCAAATTGTCACCAATATCTATAATAAAAGATAAACAGTAAGTAGATGTGAATATTATCACATTTAAGACACAATGGTAAGATAATCCAACTATTCTGTTTTATGTATTATCTTGCAAAGGTTTGTGTGTACTGGGGGGGAGGGGGGTTACACAGAAAGTATAAAACCTCTTCCAGTAACAAAATGGGCCAAGATAGAAGACAGTCTTTTTTTCTAATTTCAAACAAGCAACAAAATGAAAGGGTATGACCTTCCTAAATGAACCACCCAAATGTGCCTTATCTTAGTATTTAAGGTACTAAAGAGATAGTTGCACCCCCATCACAAACTAACAGACAATTGCTCTTTCCTTTATTTATGTAACATCCAGAGAATGGCAAAAACTGAACATGGATTTTCTTGTGGCAAAAGATAAAACTTTTATGAAACATTACTGTTGCATCATTTATCTCAACATCCACATATACAAAATTAGCTGCCTTCTAAATTGTTTCAGAACTGATAATCAAATTAAATAAACAGGAAGAACTAGAAATTAACACCACCAGTCTAAGCCCTTTTGCAGTGAACCAGAGTTGTTGTTCTTTTTACCTTGAGCTCTTTGGTGAGATGATATGTTACTATAGTGGTGAAGGAGGAGAAAAGGGGAGCCAGGAATACACACACGTTTCTGATGTCAATTGTAATGTGGAAGAAGTGTAGAACATGATAGATTGCTGCTGATGTGATCATTAAACCTGAGATAAAGAGAAACAGAGCTGCTATTCCTGCAAGGTCAGTAATTTTCCAGAAGCAAAACAACAGAATTAAACAGACGTGGGATATGACACCGTGGCTTCACCAGGCTTGGTGACACCCACTATGGGGGAGAGGGGGATGCTGAGGGAGGCTGCCCAGACCTCTCCTCCTGCTGCCTTGCTCACCTGCCATGCTCACCGCTGTTCTGTCCTTGGGGACAAAGTCGGGCCAGTGGAAGCTGCACTCTTACCCTGCTGCCACCCTTGCCACCACCTCAGCTCCCTCTTTGGGGACAGAGCCAGGCCAGGGACATTCACTGCAATGGGTGGAGAACCCCACCATCACCTCTCCTCTGGGGTGTCCCCTAAACTAATGATGCCACTGACTTGACAGACATAAGCTAAACCTCACCTACCTGGGATGGGAGATAACATTCATCTTCAAAAAGCCCAATTACAGCTCTCAGATATTGAAAGATTTTTAAAATGTAAATGAACTTAATGAAAGACTATAGACATTATGATCGGCTGCAATACAACCTATAATAAAGATCAGCACTCCTCAGTCCAAGAGCCAGCATGGCATATGCTTTGACTGTTGGACTAAAACTCTGGGAGATCAGAGGGCAAAACCTTACTCAGCCATGAAAACAGAGTGGGTTCCCTTAGGCAAGTCACATGCTCTCAATCTCAGAGGAAAGCAATGGCAAACCTCTGTTGAATAAATCTTACCAAGAAAAACCTATGGTAGGGTTTCAATAAATAGCAATAGCACTTTACATTTCTATACCACTTCACAGTGAACTAAGCACTCTCTAAGCAGTTTACAATATTTTAGCAATTGCTACCAACAAGTTGGTTACTCATTTTACTGACCTATGAAATGATGGAAGGCTGAGTCAACCTGGAGCCCTGTGGGTTCAAACTAACAGTGTTGTGGCTGCAGTACCAGCATTTATTTATTTATTTAACCACTGTGCCACCAGGGATTAAAACTTGAAGCCACATAGCAACAATTCTTCAATCTCTCCGACCATCATCAATATAACATATTTTATAGTGTTATAACATACTGTGTCTCCACATTCAAGAACCAATGTAATTTCACCTGGATAAATAGTTCCACCAATGATCCTCCCCAGTGGATACCATGCTCTATCATCAAACCAGTTGTGAAACTTGTAGAAGCCCTCTTCTGCCAGGAAGCGAGTTGTGCGGTAGTTAAAATACCTATAATATCAACAGAAACACAACTTATTTAGTTGAACTGTACTATTTGCAGCTCTTCGTATTACAGTCTGAGACTTCAGTTAAAGTGCTTGTGTGACAGTACTGCCAGATTAATACACAAATTAGTGCCAACATGGCTGCCAAACAATTTTTCTAGTCAGCAAATGGCATCCATATTTGATCTTTTTGCAAACACTCCTATCATAAACAAAATATTTGCCTAAATATCCACTCTTTTCTGTGAACAAGCAGAGAAGATGTGTTGTCCATTTCGAATGAGTTATTATGCACTATTTAGCAAACTAGTACATACTGCAGTTGCTCACCCTAATGTAGGAAATCATAGCTTCGGTCCAGACTAATTGAAAGAGCATATCTTCTTATATAAACCAAGGCGTGCACCAAAATTCCAGGCCTTCCTTGTAGTCCACCCTTGCAGGTGTAATAGATGAGGACTCAGGAGAGAGCCTTCTCCATGGCTGCTTTCAGGCTGTGGAACTCCCTTCCACAGGAGACCCAGTTGGCTCCCTCTCTCCTATTTTTCCACTGGCAGGTGAAGATGTTTTTACTTAGTCAGATTTTTGAATTTTTGTAAGCTGCCTTGGATCCCATTTTGGTAGAACAGTGGGTCATAAACACAAAAACTAAATAAAATCTTTGCCTGACAGCATCAATAAATAATCTCTCAAATCAAATCAGGCTAAAAGAAGCAAGAGGGATACTCACGGATCAAATTCATGAATGACACTCTCAAACCTTAGCACAGAAAAGAGTCTTGTAGAGAAGGCTGCAAGAGAAAAACGAAGGCATATTTACACACTTACATGAATTATATGACTCTAACATTGTTTTTTACTGCAAATGAATTTAGTATGATGGAAAATGTTATCGTCACCATAGAAGGCTCGTATAAGCCTTTAGTGTAGATGGATAAAACCTAAGGGCCAAGATCTAAGATGAACCAAAAAAACTACAGGTAATAGTTATGCCCATACATAACTCTCCACAACTAGGACCTTAAACTTACATAACACAGCTGCCATTGAAAGAATGAGGAGCTTGAGGAGGGTGTCCTGCTTTTCATAGGACAAGCGGAGGAAGCCTAATTTGGTCATTTTGGTAACTTCAGCAAACAGTACTTAAACACCTGGAAGGGGGGAAAAAAAGGAGAAACGCAGTTTTAAAAATCAGTACTTTGTGCAACCAGTTCTTCACAGTGTTTACAATTACACTGCAAGCAAAAATGGGTAATTTCCCAAACCACAGAAAGCTCAGGGCCAATCTAAAAGTCAAGTCAAGATTCCTCTCAGATAATCAATGGCAATCAAAGGCAGGTTGCCTCCTAATCTTGTGTTATCCCTTGGAAAAAAATAAGAAAATCCTTCCATTAAAAATACCAATAAAGTCATTTTTTGGTAACTGATGTTTAGTGGCATGCCTACTGAAGCCAAGACGCACTAAGAGTAGTATTAGAAACTACCAGTTAAAATAAAAGTGTGCTTGTCTATCAAAACATGACAGTGTCACTGGCCAGTTCAATCTTATATGCAGAGTATTTTACAATTTCCATATTCTTTGGTCTTTTTATTTTTATTTTATTTTATTTGCAATGAGCAGAGTGGTTAATTGCAAGACCACAGCTATATAGGACCTTAAGGGTCCTAGACCATCCAGGAAGAATCACATTCCACAATAACTGTTTAGGGTTATATCTGGCACAGCTTCCACAGCATTAGATTCTGAAATAACTGTTTTGTATTATTTGCAATTCAATGTTATGGAGAAATCACCGGGGACAAGATGACATGAGGCAAAGTACACAGCCATCCACTTCCAAGTCAAACAACTGTTTCCCATTCTGAAGGATGCCTGAATAAATTTCACTTGGCACAAATCAACCACTTTAGACTTAATCCGCTAATGGTGGTGTTGAGAGGATGAGTTGAGACAACATAATGCTATAAAATATTGACCACAGAGTTGTACTGGAGGAGCTAGATATTCCTAGAGAGAACATATTAATCAAATCAGTAAATAATCAAATCCGTGAATAATCAAAGCCACAAATATGGAGGGATGTTTAGTGTTTAGAGGTATGCCTACTGAAGCCAAGGCACACTAAGAGTAGTAGTAGAAACTACCAGTTAAAATAAAAGTGTGCTTGTCTATCAAAACATTACAGTACTTACTTTTTTAAAAAGGGGGGGGGGATGTAAAAATAACTGGGTACAGGCTTATACACAATAACTGAACTGCATTACACTGGACAATTCCAAGTCCTCTTGTTCTCCAAAACAGGAACCTCCTGAGAAACCTCTGGCTGTCCAGATGTTTTTGGATTATAACTCCCATCAACACTCACCACTGGTTACACTGGCCAGGCTGATGGCAGTTACAATCCGACATCTGGAGAGCCACAGATGCTTACCTCTGTACGAAAGGAAAAAGAGGCCAGGGTCCAACTTGCATGGTTTTACATCACTCACTGCACAACCAGGCTTTTCTTCCCCCTCATATTGGGTTGGAGGAAAGATACGTATATATCTCCCCAAGATATTGACGGACATTATCTCAATGCTTTTTGTCATATTTTAATCACCTTAATTACATTGCTTCACTGTCACAGAACAGACAAAGGCTGGATGGCCATCTCTTGTGAGTACTTTGACTATGTGTTCCTGCATGGCAGGAAGTTGGACTAGATGGACCTAGTGGTCTCTTCCAACTTTGATTCAAAAACATATTCATTATGTAACAGCAGCTATTTCCACACAGGATAGGTCTTTGCTGATAGAGAGAATTCATCCCATCAAGCAAGCTAAATCATAAAACTGAAAGATGATCACAAGGGCCATCTTGTCCATCCAGGCTGCAGGCCTGGCCTCGATTAAGTATAGCCCTCCCTCCAATCCATCTGCCTTGGTCCAGGCCTCAGAGGGAGAGAAGAAATGCTGGACCTGATCCCCTTCCACCATTCCCCACCACTAATCCCTTCTCCTTTTGTGTCGCGTCTTTTTAGATTGTAAGCCGAGGGCAGGGAATCATCTAATTCAAATGATTGTATGTACAGTGCTGTGTAAATTTACAGTGCTATATAAATAAAGCTTAATAATAATAATAATAATAATAATAGTCCAACTTCCTGCTATGCAGGAATACATAGTCAAAGCACTCCCAATAGATGGCCATCCAGCCTCTGGTTAAAAATCTCCAGACTCCACTACTCTCCAAGGCAGCATGCTTCACTGTCAAACAACTCTTACTGTCAGGAAGTTTTTCCTAATGTTGAGGTGGAATTTTTTTTTCTTGCAACTTGAGTCCATTGCTCCATGTTCCAGTCTCTGGAGCAGCAGAAAGAAAGCTTGCTCCATCCTCAATATGAAATCTCTTCAAATATTTAAACATAGCTATCATGTCGTCCTTTAAACCTTCTGTTCTCCAGACTAAACATATCCAGCACACTAAGACCTACTCAAAGGGCATGGTTTCAAGACATTTCACCATTTTGGTTGCCCTCTGGACAGTCTCCAGCTTGTCTAGGAAAGTGCTAGGGAATCCTAGGAACTGTAGTTTAATGTGGCACCACAGCTCTCTGACAGGGAAGGCTAAATGTCTCACAAAACTACAGTTCCCAGAATTCTGTAGCATTGAGCCAGGGCAGTTAAAGCGGTCTAAAACTGGATTATTTCTTCAGTGTGCTGCTTTGGACCGATGTCTTAAGATTTCAGGTAAATAAGCGCAGCACAATTTAGAAGTCTGTTTACCGTTCAAAGCAAAAATAATAATAATAATAATAGATTTTATTTATACCCCGCTCTTCAGCCAAAGCTATCAGAGCGGTTTACAATTTGTTAATTAGACATTTCCCTGCCCTCAGGCTTACAATCTAAAAATGGGGCACTCCAGATGCTGATGGAGGGTGCCTCTTACCAACCGCAACCAACAGGGCCACAAATGAAAGCCAAAGGCATAGGCTGAAGTCCAGCAGCATCTGGAAGATCACAACTGCCCACTCCTGCTTTGAAGAAAGCTCTACAATGGTACAAACCTAAGACAATAAAGAGATGGTTTAGATCAGTGATTCTCAACCTTCCTAATCCCGCAACCCTGTAAGACAGTTCTTCATGTTGTGGTGACCCCCAACCATAAAATTATTTTTGTTGCTCAACAGTGGAACACACTCCCTCAGGGTGTGGTGGAGTCTCCTTCCTCACAGGTCTTTAAGCAGAGTCAGGGATGCTTTGATGGAGAGTTCCTGCATGGCTGAATGGAGCGGGACTGGATGGCCCTTGTGGTCTCTTCCAACTCTACGATTCTATGATTCTAAGATGAGAGAGTAGTTCTTCGTTCTTATTGAATAGGAGTGAGAAAAGATGTCTTGCTTTCTGAAGTTCCTCCTAATGTTGAGGTGGACTCTCTTTTCCTGTAGTTTGCATCCATTGTCCCATGTCCTATTTTCTGGAGAAGCAGAAAAAAAGCTTGCTCCATATTTGAGGGGATGTCATATTGAAGAGAGAACAAGCTTGATTTATGCAATGGATGCAAACGATGGGACAATGGATGCAAGCTCCAGGAAAAGAGATTCCAGCTAAACATTAGGAGGAACATCCTGACAGTAACAGCTGTTCAACAGTGGGATACCTTTCCTTGGAGTGTGGTGGAGTCTCCTTCCTTGGAGGTCTTTAAACAGAGGCTGGATAGCCATCTTTTGGGGATGCTTTGATTGAGAGTTCCTGCATGGCAGAAAGGGGTTGGATGGTCCTTGGGATCTCTTCCAATTCTATTATTAATAACTATAATTTTGCAACTGTTTTTCTGATGGTCTTAGGCGGCCCCCGTGAAAGGGTCAATTCAACCCACAGGTTGAGAACCGCAGGTTTAGATTACAGCCTTCGTCCCAGATTATGCCATTTTCCTATCTGCAGGGAAGCTGTGTGTATTTCAACACAACCTCCTCAGCAACATATCAGGCTCCCAGAGGAATATGTGCCCCGAAGCGCTACCTTTCCGCCTTCAGAAACACTGCTGCAGAAATAATCCATGCTAAGTATTGGAAATCTAACAGGGTATCCCCATCAGTAGGAGAATGGGTCTTAAAATTGAAAGAATTGGCTATACTAGATATTTTTTTATCAATGCTCAGTAATAACAGAACTACCCAGCAATATGAAGAATAAGAAAAGTGGAAAGGAGCGGCAGTACTATGGGAAGATAAAGATTATACCTAACAAGTTAAAGGGATGTTAATTCAGTTATAATAAATAAATATATTTTTATTTTAAAAATAAAAATAAAAAATAAATATATTGGAATAATACAATTAATAAAAAAATAGACACACACCCCCCCGCTTTAAAACAGGATTAAAAACAATACAGTTTTTTTAAAAAAATCAACCTGTTAAATTCTTGTTCCCCCTTCTTTTTTCTTTATGTACAGTATCTGGATGTATTATGTAATAAAATTTAAAAATGAAAATAAAGGAAATGATTTCATATCGACTCTGCTTTAAATACCATGGCTCAATGTTATGGGACTATGGTCCCCAAACTGTGCTTTTTAAGCGGATTTTGGACTAAATGCATGTATATTTTATATAAAAATTATATATATTATATATAATTTATATATATAAATTAATCTATATAAAATATATATATACATATATTATACATTATATATATATATATATGAGAATATTATATATAAATTATATATATTATATATAATTTATATATAAGTTATTCTATATAAAATATATATAAATATATATGTTATTCTAAATAAAATATTTATACATATATTATATAATAAATATTTGTATAATGTATATACATTATATATAAAATTATATGTATAAATTATTCTATATAAAATATACATACATATATTATATATATATATATATATATACATACATATATTATAATATATATATGTATACCTATATATATAAAATATATATACTGTACATTATATATATTATATATAAATCTATATATATAAATTATTCTATATAAAATATACATACGTATTATATATATATATATACACACATACATATATTATATAATATTTATATACATATATATATATATATATAATATATATACATTATATATATTATATATAAATTTATATATATGTTATTCTATATAAAATATACATACATATACACACATACATATATTATATAATATTTTATATATATAAATTTTGGACTTCAGCTCCCAGAATCCCAGACTATTGGCCAACGTGGCTGAGGATTCTGGGATCTGAAGTCCAAAATCTATTTTATAGGATACATACATATATAATTAGTCCAAAATCTATTAAAGGGCACAGTTTGGGGACCATTGCTGTGGAATTTGGGGAACTGTAGTTTGCAGTTTGACAGAGAAGGCTGAAACGCCTCGCAAAACTACATTTCCCAGAATTCCATAGCCTTGATCCAAAAAAAAAAAAGAAAGAGAGTTAAAACGGTGCCAAACCGGGTTCTTTCTCCAGTGCGGATGCAGCCTTCGTCGGCATAAACTGACGCTGCTTTATTACCTGGGCCTCCGACGACGACGTCGCCCGCTTCTTCCAGCCATCCGCTGCTCAGCTCCACGCCACTGACCCACTCCCTCAGCCCGCCCACTCTGGATTCGGACCACTATTGGGGGGATTTCACGTCCGTCATTTTAAAAAAGACATCTTCCGAAACACTATTGGAGGAGAGCGGTGCCTGTCAAGCGAAGGGGTGGGGAGAAGAGGCGATTTAACCCACCTCCGCGCCTTCGATTGGTGGGAAGCTGAACCAATCCGGGGAGGTTGTCTTTTTGAAGGGAAGCGTCAAGCTTGGTTGAGAAAGCGAGCAGTGACGTGTCGCTCTGAGAGACGAGAAGCGGCTGCGGGGGAAAGGGGCGTGGCTTCGCGGCGTCACGTGACAGGATGCCGGATGATTGAGCCTCGCGAAGGCACTTCTGGGAATTGTAGTTTTTTGCGAGATATTGAGAGTGAGGGCCAAAAAAAGGAAACAAAAGGGATTTTGGACTCCAGCTCCCAGGATCCAAAGCTATTGGCCAACATGGCCGAGGCTTCTGGGAGCTGAAGTCCAAAATCTCTTAAAGGGCACAGTTTGTGGGGAACCCACTGGTTTTTGTGCTGCTCCTGCAGTGCCTTTCTCTCAGAGTGGCTTCCAGAGAACAAAAATTAATTTAAAAAATTAAAAAAAAATTAAAACCCTCGCATCGAAACAGTATAAAAATCATTTAAAGTCATATAAAGGTTAGGACATCAATCTAAATTATTATTATTATTATAAAATAATAAAATGATATAATAAAAATAATAATACAATAAAATAATAAAATATAATATAATAAAAATAATACAATAAAATAATAAAAATAATATAATAACATAATATATATACCACACCATACAGCAACCCTGCAAAACTTGGCAGTAGGCGGGAGCCAAAATTAAAATAGGATAAACTTCTTTGGGCCGCAGATAGGTTCTAATTAATTAGTAATATTATTAATACTGATTAATGCTAAATTAATACTAATACTAATTAACACTAAAAAATTTAGGTTGCATCAATAGATCAAGGGAAGTAATAGTGCCACTCTATTCTGCCACCTGGAATACTGTGTTCAGTTTTGGGCCCCACAATTCAAAAAGGATGTGGAGAAAATGGAGCCATGTGTCCAAAGGAGGACAACTAAGATGGTGAAGGGTCTGGAAGCCATGCCTTTTGAGGAACTCCTTAGGGAACAGGGGGTATTTAGCTTGGAGAAGAGAAGGTTAAGAAGTGATATGATAGCCCTGTTTAAATACTTGAAGGGATGTCACATTGAGGAGAGAGCAAGCTTGTTTTCTGCTGCTCCAGAGACCTGGAACAATGAATGCAAGCTCCAGGAAAAGATTCCACCTCAACATTAGGAGGAACTTCCTGACAGTAAGGGCTGTTCGACAGTGGAACACCCTCCCTCGGAGGGCGGTGGAGGCTCGCCTTCCTTAGAGGTCTTTAAGCAGAGGCTGGATGGCCATTTGTCAGGAATGCTTTGATTGGGAGTTCCTGCATGGCAGAATGGGGTTGGACTGGATGGCCCTTCTTGGGGTCTCTTCCAACTCTGTGATTCTATGATTCTAATATTGATTTCCTCCTCCACCACCACCTGGCCCACTTGCTTGTCCTCATCCACCTGGACTTCTCGGGAGAAGCC